>OW284510.1:95734305-97105947 GCA_935413205.1 Polydrusus cervinus | reverse complement strand
CCATAATTTATTGTTTTCTGTAGCTTTATAATCTACTATCTAACTAATCCCTACACAATATTTCGATTTTGGCACTTTAGGCCAGAAAACATACCTGTCCTAATCCTCTTACGCAATTACTTGAAATTTTAATATTACAAACAATACCAATTTATCTTAATAACCGTCCACATAATCCTCTAAAATTTTTGGTTAGTTATCGTAAATAATTTAATGCACAAAATTTACCTGCGCCTATGGCCGATACCGAAATTAAGCCGAATTGGACGGCCCATTTTATTACTCTACACCTTTCTGAAATATAAACTGCTGCACAATTCAAGCGGACCGAGCTAATTGTTAGGTGAACTTTGAAGTAAAATATTTTACGAACGAATAAAGTTATCGATGCGCGGTTTGCAAAATTTGAAAGAGAATTTAATTCTTAATATGCACATTTTTTCCGATTTTTTTTTACTTTTAACCTTTAACTATCTACAGGGTTCATAGAGAAGTATGTTTTTTTTTACCAAAGTTTCTAAGTACCGAATTTCCACAAAAATAATTTTAAATTATTTTGGATTTTCTTTATCTCCTATTTATAGAGAACAAAATAAATTCTCAAATTTTTGATATCCCTCTTTGTTCATGAAATTTCGATTTTTTTCTCAACCCCTGTAAATTTCAGGTATTTTTGTCATTAGGCCTTACAATGTTTTGTAAGAACGGGTTTTGGTAAGTGATTATAACTTCTTAGGACCACCTCTTTTGCAACGAGTACATTTAAATTTCTTGCGGTTCGTCGTGACCAGTGGCATACCCATAATCGGTTTTATTTTTATTTTTTTCATTTAAATGCCTCCATTTCCACACATCGTGTGTTTCGTGCCAGGATAACTGCTCACGACGAAACACAAGAAATTAAAATGTACTCGTTGCAAAAGAGGTGGTCCTAAGAAGTTATAATCACTTACCAAAACCCGTTCCTACAAAACATTGTAAGGCCTAATGACAAAAATACCTGAAATTTACAGGGGTTGAGAAAAAAATCGAAATTTCATGAACAAAGAGGGATATCAAAAATTTGAGAATTTACTTTGTTCTTTATAAATAGGAGATAAAGAAAATGCCATCCAAAATAGTTTGACATTTTTTTTGTGGAAATTAAGTACTTAGAAACTTTGGTAAAAAAACATACTTCTCTTTGAACCCTGTAGACAGTTAAAGGTTAAAAGTAAAAAAAAATCAGAAAAAATGTGCATATTAAGAATTAAATTCTCTTTTAAATTTTGCAAACCGCGCATCGATATCTTTATTCGTTCGTAAAACATTTTACTCCAAAGTTCACCTAACAATTAGCTCGGTCCGCTTGAATTGTACTATAACTATTTCGTTCATCGAATTTTCCAATAAAGAAACTAAGTATGTCATATTACCTGCCTTTCGCGTATTGTTTATTCCCGTGTGCAGATCTAATAACTGTTCTTGCAAGGAAATATTAATTATACTCTCATCATTTAATGCACAATCTATCAATTTCAAAAATGAAATATCCGTTTAAATTTCAGATTGATTTGTCACAAACAACGGACCTGACAAGCCGCATTTCGTTTACTAATTCTCTGGTGTCAGTGCGAAGCCACGAGATGATGTTGGGTGGTTAAGGGGTGACTAATGTGTTCAAATAAAGACAATGGAGGCAGTTTCACGGGTATTAGGCACCGAGAATATCTCTATATTATAACTAATTTTTTTATTATATGGAATTATGAACAGATTAATCTTTGAGTAAGCTTCGAAAACCAAATAATTTTTTTATTTTCATCTTTATATTTTTTAGTCTATTTCAGAAAGGTGTAAAGTAATAAAATGAGAAATTCCGTCCGGTTCGGCTTAATTTCGGTGTAGATAAATTTTGTGCATTAAATTATTTATGATAACTAACCAAAAAAAAAAGATGATAATTTGATAAAGAAGGAACTATTATCTATAGCAAATTTACACAAACATCGTTTTTTGAAATATGCCGTGAAAGATATAGCTGAAAAACATAGTGTAACTGTGCTGCGCACACCGTCATATCATTGCGAATTAGATTCTATGGAACTTATATGGGCGTAAGTGAAAGGATTTGTAGCAAGACACAACACGACATTCAAAATCAAAGACGTTAAGATAATATTTGATCAAGCCATTAAGGAAGTGACAACAGAGAACTGGCGAAAAACAGTCCATCATGTCATTAAAGAAGATGAGAAAATCTGGGATCTTGACCACCTGATCGATCGGACCATCGATCCGTTAATTATAACGTCAAGAGAAGATGACAGTTCCTCAGATGACAAAGAATATTAGGATTTTTTATAATTTGATTTCTGTATAATATATTTTTTCTACAAGTGACCGCAAAGAATCTACTTTGCGCACACTTTTGCATACGCAAAGTAGTACTTTCCCACCACACTGTGCGGGAAATTTTTTTTCCCGCACACTTATTTTAAAGCAAAATTACCATATTATAGACGCGTTTTTTTCTTCTATTTTATTATTTTTTTAGATATTTATGCAAAAATATTGTAACAAGACAAAGTTGACAGGTGGTTTATGTGTTGCCTTATAAACTATACCGAAGTATTGTGCCGTGCGGGTCAAAATTTTTTTGAAATCTGCATTATTATATTTTCCTCTAATTTTGTTCAAGTTAAAAAAAAAAACAAATATTTTTGTGTCAAATGCGGTTTGTTCCCTTAGCAACCAAAATACATTGTCATACAACGCTTTCATGTCAGTTTAGAGGTCTTCTTCAAAATTTTCACTAGCATTTTCACCTATTTAAAATAAAAAAAACTGTTTTAAAAATAGATATCACTGAAGAAGAACTTCCAGAAGATGTCCTAGAAGCCGCCAACATGGCTAGTTTGCAATTGCTGCCTGCCAAATCGCGAGAAAAATACGAGAGACAGTACGAGTTGTTTTCCAAATGGTGCGAACAAAGGGGGATAAAAACGTTAAAGGCAGAGGTACTTTTAGCCTACTTTCTTAAGTTAAGCAAAGAGTTTAAACCTAACACAATGTGGTCAAAATATTCAATGCTCAAAAATGTAATAAAAATAAAAAGAAACATTGATATTGGTGAATTTTATAAGCTCACTGCATTTCTGAAAAAGCAGAATATTGGGTTTAAACCAAAAAAAGCAAAAATATTTACGAAGGAAGAAATATTCAGTTTTATTAATTCGGCACCAGATGAAATTTACCTTTTAATTAAAGTTGCCACTATTTTTGGACTTGCCGGCGCATGCCGAAGGGAAGAGCTAGCAAATTTAACCACTGCCGATTTTGAAGATAAAGAAAACCTCATAATTGTCAAAATTAGGAATTCAAAAAATCATACAGCAAGAAACTTTATAATATCGGAAGAAATTCATAACGGAGCCTACCTGCAACTGTACAGAAAATACAAAAGCTTACGCCCGATAACGTTAAACAACCGTTTTTTCTTAGTCTACAAAAAAGGTAAATGCGTTTCACAATGTGTTGGAGTAAATAGTTTCGGAAAGATGCCTTCTGAAATAGCTGCCTTTTTGAAACTGCCAAATCCGGAACTCTATACAGGGCACAGTTTCAGAAGGTCATCAGCAACATTACTGGCCAATTCTGGAGAAGGAATCACTGACATAAAACGTTTGGGGGGTTGGAAATCTACTGCGGTAGCTAAGGGATACATCGATGAGTCCACAACTTATAAAAAAGGGCTGAGCAACAAAATTTTAAGCTGCAGCCCTAAAAAATGTGAAGCAGTTCCAAGTACTTCAAAGAATGGATCCATTTCTTCCTTTTGCAATACGACAGTACTGATGAACCAGGAAATGACATCTACTACAACATTTTCACCTCTAGTTGCTAGATCTGCAATAAATGTAGAAAAAGCGACCAACTGCACATTCCATATTAATGTAATTAATAATAATAAATAGGCAATTTAGGTATAAGTACTTATAAGTTGTTTTTGATGTCAATAAAAATTTAAAATTAAAAAAATATATAGTTATTTCACTCGTAGAAAAAATATTGTTCCTAACACGTGCGCAAAGTAGTTTTCCCGCACTTAAAGCTTATCCGAACTCCGCTTCGCGTCGTTCGTCTAACTGCTTTCGCGTGCAGGAAAACATAACTTTGCGCACTGAATAGGAAAACTACTATTTTGTATTTGGTATTTTTTTATATTGTTTAATAAAAAATAAGTGTACCTAATACTATGTACATAATTCACGCATTTGTCACACCGTTTTCAGTGTTTGTGAATGGATAATAATAGGCAAAACCCATAAATTGACCCAAACCCAGGTGGTACTACTAAAAATAAAAAATTTTGCAATGAAATCAATGCGAAATTATGAAAGTGACCTAAATATTCGTTGAGTTACTCTGTAGTCCTTTTGCATACCTAATGAGCATTTATTACTTTACATCTTTCTGAAATAGACTATAGAAGAATTCCTTTATTTTTTTAATGGTTCTAAAAATAAGTCAAATCATATTAACAATGTGATTTACATTTAAGATAAACTACTTAAATAAAAATATTAAAAATGTATTTATTTTTCATCTATCATTTACTAGGTTGCTATAAACATATCATCATAATATCATAGAAAATATTAGCAGGCGATAAAGATAATTGCTCGGTGATTTTTTTATTGTCCGGTAATTATTAAAGAAAATATTGAACAAAATTTGTATTTATGTTTAAGAATTTTTTTACATAATATTTTTATAGAAATAAAGTTTTTATCGGCAGACGGACAAAGTAGTGCATCTATCTTTTGCATTAAAGTACACAACGCCAAAGGTAATGGGTTCCCTTGGGCACAGATAAACAATGACCGGCTGTTTCGTCCTTGTTGGGACTCATCAGATTCTCGCTGTACTGGGTGTTGCTTACGAATTTTTTCTCCATTTCAGGAGAAGCGCTTCTTCTCTTGAGAGAAAGGAAACGATCTTTCGTTTTATGAGAACTTTTTTATTTTGGCCGTACTGTCGCGTACCTTTTAGGGGTAAATTAAATTCACCCTCAAAAGGCACTAACGGCTTACGGCAGCTCTTCGCCGGATGAACAAATGGTCGTCTGCAAGCGACGCTTATGCTTTTTGGAGGGCGCCACTCAGTTTCCTTTACGAAAAGGGTTTATAGAGCCTTTCTACTGAGAAGTAGACTCAATTTTTGCGAAAGGATGGTATTAGAGTTAATAATAAAAAAAACTGAGATAAATTCCAGTAATTTTAATGAAAACTGTCATTCTCTTCTTGACACGCAGATATATATGTATATTATGACAATCATATTAAAAATAAAAAACTATAGAATGCCTGTATTCTGAACCTGTAAATTAAAAATTGCCCCAAGGCTTATTTACTTAAGTTTACCGAAACCTCGTTTATATCAATATATACATAACTATTCTTTGGCCAAAGATACCCCCTGCTATGTACATTATTTACAATAAACCACCTGTAATTTATACCGACTTTTAGGCGAATAAAATAAAAAGGGAGTCAGAAAACACGCTTACAAGATGGTTAATACATTATCTATATGAAAATTCCAAAAACTGATACGATATTATAATCTTACTGTTAATAAATGATTCAACTTGACCGGAAGTTATATTGGTAAAAATAATATAAAGGAATAAACTGGCCTTAGATCCAGGGCAAGTAGACTCTCAGGTACAGCTACAGCGGGTAGTGGTGGGTGAAACACATTAGCCCTTCAGTGGGGTGTTGAACTGAGGCTACTGGATCACCGAAGGTCAAAGCTCAACGACTTGGTGAGATGTACGACACAGCTCTTCAGGCGATAACAAGAGATGAGTGCAAATTTACGTGGAAATGAGCCCCATAATACGACCCTGTAAATCACACAAAAAATGACAAATACCCAAATTTAAGAAGAAGATTTAACTAGCTTACCTCTTATCTGAGGGAATACACACACCGACAGCACATGGCTCCGTTCCAAACAATTAGGGGTTTATCCCACGTATTATACGAAAAGCAAATAGAAAATAAACTTTTAGCAGGTTTTACACATTCTGCATATTTTAATTTCTAACAAAATTGTGCGTTAACTTGCACGATATCAAAATTGGAATTCAATCACCAAAAGTGACCACTCAGCCCGGATTCCGGAGCTCGAGAGCGCGGCCTCCACGTATCGAACGAACCACGTCCCTCTACGACCTCCTGCATCTGGTGTACAGAAAAATGAGTGGTGGCGAATGCGCCAGAATAATGAAATATATACTGAAAATTATTACCAAACGTGGCGTTAAATTTATAAACGCTACAGTACTGTGCATGTTTCTCTCGCTGTTTTGACCGCTGCTACTGCTTCCAGGAGTGCGTTTACCATTATTTATCGGGAGCGCTCTGGAATTTGTGTCTACGAATGTTGCAATCGAAAAATGTTGTCGTAAATCGAGAATTGAGTCCTCAGAGCGCGCCCGACTATCCTCCGACATCGACTATGAAGGCGACCCAGGACCCCTATTCTCCAAACGTGGGAACATTCACAGAGAAGGGATTGTGAAAGATAGATAGTGAAAGAAAGATAATAATCTCCCGTATTCTTGAACTTTTATATAAGTATGTTCACATTCTATTCAAAGTAATGACAAGTTACTTCTCCTGATAAAGAGCAGTAGAAGTGGTCAAAACAGAGAGAGAAACAAGTGTAGTGCTGTCAAAATAGGAAAGTTCTCATAAAACGAATGATCGTTCCCTTTTCCTCAAGAGAAGAAGTTTAAGATTACGGAACCACGTTTGGAGAATAGAAAATCCTGAAAACAAATTTAAGTTCCGCAGTTTACTGCAAAAGGGCACAATTGAAAATTAATTATTAGAATTCTAAATTTCTCCGAAAATTCCGCAATTAAGGCAAACCTTTGCGCACATCATTAGAAAGTTTAAACAGTCATTATTTTGGTTAAGGGCTCATCTCTTAAAAGTGTAATCATTTAAATTGCTGTAACTTCTTAACGACTTATCCGATTTTGGAAAACTTAACTTATTTGGAAGGGAATGGTCAGTATTTTCAATTGTTTTATCCATTAGTATAAGATAGTTCCTAATAAAATGGTTAGAGGGCACTATTTGTAGTAATAACAGATTTTTTCATATAATTCCAAAAACTTAAATTATATGATATAATTATCATCGGAAAGTAGATGGGATATTCTTTTGCCAAATTTTATAAAGACCATTTAAACCGAGGCCTAGTTTAAATCAAAAAAATGTCAAAAGTGCTCATTTTATAATGAGGGATTGACAGGAAACTTCGAGTTAAAAGTTTTTATATAATTTAATATAACAAGCCATGACCATGTGAATTACTGTCAAATTGAACTTTGCTATCAATCTGTCAATCCCACATTATACATCGACCTTTTTTGACATTTCTACGATTTAAGAGTTATTACTCGATTTAAACCTCGGTTTAAACTTAGGTTTAAGAGGACTTTATAAAATTGGGCCTAAGAGTGATGGAGAAATTCTGATAAACATAATTGTTTTCAGCTTCCAAAAATAAAAAAGAAACAGCCTTTCTATACTTGGAGCAATACCAGTTTTATTAACTTAAATTTATTTAAGATTATGACATGATATGAAGTCAGCTAAACAATTTAATTCTCAAAACCTAAAAAAAAGCACGTAGTGGTTTAAAAAAAATCCTCGCTGTAAATATTTTATTTTTTTATGTTCTTTTTTCCGGAAGTTCATTAAATTCTCTTGCAAGAAAAATTAGTAACTCTGTTATTTGTGTATTTTTTACTCTGTTTATCTTGGAAACCTTTTACTTTTACTCTTTTTTTTTCGTTAAACAAATTCAGCATTTGAAGAAAAAATTAATAGCAACAATATTTAATAAATCCATAATTTCGTAGGATAACCAAGCAATTATAATATACAGGGAAAATCTTTGCACTGGATTAAGGTCGAAAATAAAGATTTTATTCATTTCTTAAAAAAATCAAATGACGACTAGTTTTTTTTTTATATTAAACAGGATGTTTTACGGTTGATGGAACGTTATACGTTTATGGAATAGGCATAAAGTACACATTATGGCCCGCGCGGGCATTAAGACGCAAAAAACAGTTTTCGATTAACTTATTCTTTATTAACAAAATATAAATTTATGTTTATATTATTATTTGGTTGTAATTACATAGAACTGGAAATTCTGAAAAAAAATTTTTTTAATATTTATTATTTAAAACAAACTGGTATGACATAAAAGTTTGTATGTACCACGGGTATTAATAGATATATACCCTCGGGCGACTTACGAACCCTCGGGCCAGAGGCCCTCGGCTTTGTAACAAATGTCACCCTCAGGAAATAATCATCTACTTAGTACCCTTGATACATAAATAACTATTCTAATTCCCTATAAAATTCCAAGTATTAGTTGCCGTTCTGCCCTTCTTTCGAATTAGGCTTTTTTCCTCTTCGTTCGCTGCCAGGGCCATTCCCGAGGGGACCTACAGTTTAACGTGGGTTCCGAACCACGATCCTCAGTCATGCGACACCCCCCAAGGGCTATCAACCCTTGGTTTATTGCCATTGCATGACCTACCGATTGGGGAGTGTGTACCTTCTTCCTCACCCCACGAGATGAGATGTCCGATCTTATCCGGCCTGATTACCGGCGTGAATGGGGTGGGTTGGGAGATGATACCTTTTACACTCTTCCCTGCATTCTTAAATCCACTAAATTTCGAAATTCCAAGTATGATTTGTATAAAATGTCATATGTCTAAATTTAATTGTTTTTGAGATATTGACGTTTAAAATATGTCATTTTCAGATTTTGACAGGCTGAAGCACTGGAACGGAGAATCTTACATAAAAATGATTCTCACCTCCCTGTCTCCGTTTTTTATTCTCAATCGAAAAATTACAACTTCCGGTTTAACATGTTAAACCATAATACCATTTTTTTGGTTAAACATGTTAAACAGGATGTTGGTATTTTTGGATAGAAAATAAAAAACCTAAGATGGGAGGTAAAAATCCTTTTTCTCTTAGATTTAAAAAAATTATATCTTAAATTTTGTATAGTTGTGGACTGGGTTCTTCTTTTGAAAAAGTGTAAAGTCCATCCTAAAGTATATCGTCTTGATTTTACCCCTAGTAAATCATTTATATAAACATACCCATTCTCACTGCATAATTAGGTGTTTAAATGTTATCATTACTACCTACCTGGCTACCCAGGGGTGAAATAGATGAAAAGGGTCGGCCGTGTTATACGGTAATTTTAGGTAAAAATAATATAATATAAATAAGTATTTACATTAACCTGAAGTCCACCTCTGACGCCTAGAGAAAAATATCTAGAAGGGACCCACTTTATTACCTGGAACAATTATTGAGTTGAATGAAAGCAAAAACCAAGACGATATACTTTAGGATACACTTTACCTTTGCGTTAAATGATCATGTGAATAAAACTATCGATATTGAGCCGGAGGAAAATCTGCCCTAGATTCGAGAGACTCACACTTAACGTCCACAAAAGCTTAATGTGTGAGCAGGCATAATTGGTAACCGAGTCATTGGGAAAAACAGTTTTGCAGATAATCTAAATGGGGATTTAGATTTTAATCTTTTAGGTAGGGACCTTATTCCAGCATTGTGTGTTGCTGTGTACCATATTTAATTGTAATTTTCCATTTGTTGTCGTAGGCGGTCGCGTACCGCATTGAAAAACAACAGATTTGTCAGATGTCTTAATATGTCGTGGTCAAATTTTAATTTTAAAATAGCCATTTACAGTTAGTTTTATAGGAATATTTGTCAAATAAAATGATATTTACATATTTAGATTATTAAAATTTGTTCGGTTAATAAATAACATAATTACTGTAAATCATTAACCACAATTACGTTTATTAATTTTGTTTTCATCATGGTCACCTGTGGAAATACCGATTAATATGGTACACCCGCCTGCGAATGGAAAAGCGTTTAAATGTAAATTTCTCCGGTATTATTGAGTTTAGCGATGTGTGGTAAAATAGTATATTACATAACAAGTGATAAAAGTTACACTTTTCTAACGAGGAGATATTAGTACGAGGCATCAGCCGAGTGCGGAGATTCTCCGAGTTTTAGAATAATCACTTTCACACGAATAATGTACACTATTTTTCCTACGACCACAAAGAATTATTGAAAAAGGCTTTGATTTATGAAAAAAAATTTCAACACTAGTGTTGAAATAAGCATGCTTTTCTTATTTTGTATATCATAGGAAGAACTTATTCTGGAATAACCAGAATGAACTTTTTCATTTAATCAAGTAAAGATGCATTAAACATAAATTTAAAAAATCCACCCAACAAGGAAGATTTCAATTCAAAATTAATTCTATAAAAATATTTCTATAAAAGAAAGTCAAATACCTACTCCTGGTGGGATTTGAACCTGTGACCTTGCGATCTGTAGGCTTGAGCTCTATTCTCTACGCAATCAGTACCAATAAAGATGTATTGTTAAATACATGACACTCTCTTCAGCGCGATTTGTTTTTTCTGGTATAATAGATTTCCCAGTATAACATTTTTTATAATTTCAGATGGCGTATTTTCACACTCTAATTCTGAATCACTCGACAAATACATGATAAATAAGTTGAACACTTTACAATTACTGCATTCTATAATTTGTTCTTTTTAATAAATATGGGTGATCTGTCAAATTGGACCCATATGTTTGAATTAAATAGTGTGCCCTGTATTTCAACACTAGTGTGATATACGGCACTTTCTAGCTAAATTAACTGTGTTTTTCTCATTTTCATAGGTGGTCGTAGGAAAACAAATTTTTCTTAGAATTTCACTCTCTATCAAACAGTTATACACTTTCCATTAATTTTTTTTTTGTTCTTAATATTATGTTATTTTAATTGTTTTCTTTACATCACCATACTCATCAGCACATGAAACTACATCTCTTCATTTTGAACACATGGTATAAAGTAGATTATATATCGAGAATAAAAGGTTGGAGTTCTTATCTAACTTAAATAAATGCTAAACACATAAATCTCTGCAGGAATTCACTATATTATACAACTTGTTCTCATTACGTTTAAACCAAAGTAATTTCGACGCCTAAAAGTAATTTTCTGGAAACTAAATTATCTCTAAAATTGAAATTCACTTTCCATTTAGGCAATTAAATAGAAGCATCCGATTAAATGCTTAAAACATTTAGGTCATCAATATTTGCAGTATCTAATATCCTTAGGAAGTAATTGAAATATGTTTCAACTCTAGAAAATTATAAACAATTCTTACCATTCCTATATAGGTCACTTTATAGAGAAACCCCCCTCCCTCAGTGGCAGCTCGTCAGGTGAAGTAGGTGAAGGGGCTCTTCACCAAAAAAAATAAAACCAGGAGGAAAGTTTTTCGACAATATTAAATATTAATGTACCAACATAGCTACCAAATTAGCCCTTAAAAAATAATTATGTTCGAATTAATAATATTAATTTAATCCCAATGAAGCTATGCATAATAGGACCACGGTAAACTCCGATGGACAATAATTATAAATCTCGCGCATTTTGGCGCGTCCGTTAGCTCAAAGCAAGTGAAGGCCCAACGCCTAATATGGCTTTGATATTCGCCGTTGCTATGGTTAGGTGACGTCACTCACGCAAGCAGCATGTAACAATTTGCATTATGATGAAGGCAATTTAAAAATAGATCAGTCCTATGCCAATTGATCCTTTTCAAACAGCTGACTTTGACATGTCGGCCATTTTGTCTGGAGGGCAAACACCGTATTAAGGTTACATGCAAAAGCAATGCAAATCAGTTGAGATTTGAGTTTACTAGTTTAAAAAGTGGTTTAAAACGACGCTTTAGCTGATTTGTTGTGATAAAATGATTTTATTTTTAATCTGTGTATACCTATTATAGTGGAAATAAGTGTTTTAACCCGAGTAAAAACAAATTGAAACGACTTAGCAATCGAGATAAGTGCTTATTATGAACATTTATCTCAAAGTGTGAAAGACATATACAATTAAAAATCATTGATGACAAAGATCCATACCTTTTGAAAGACTTAGGTGTAGATTTACATTATCTGCTACACATAGTTTTTATACTGGACAACAAATGAAGAAAAATGAACGAAGTGAAATGTCCATATTCTCTATGCTTCATGGATTTGGAATAATTTGCTGCAAAAGGAACTTCATGTTTGTTGGTGGAAAATGCTAAATACAAACTGAATAAAAACCACATGTATTTCCACCAAATTCAGTGTCAAATGTTTGCAACCGAAACAAAATATTGTGACTTTGTGCTATGGTCAAAACATAATTTGTTCGTTGAAAGGATTTCTTCTAAATGTAAGTAGTGACATTTGTAGTATAATATTTTTATTTTTTTATTTGTACCTATATGGTAGGAAGACTTTGGTCATTAGCCATTTGGACCAAGTGGCGAAAAGATTTTATTAATGATTGATAATATTGTTAAAAGGTATACACCAATTTGTTTCAAATAGGTATTGTTTATTTTACTTTGGAAAAATTGTACAATTATGGCTTAAGCTTCGCTTGGTTCAATGCTGAACCAAACTTAAGCCGTAATTGTACAACCGGATCTTAATGTTGAATTTTTGGCATGCACCTTGCATACTTTAAAGTAGGAATGCTGAATTATATATTTTGTAAATTAAACAAATGTACAGAAGATAGCTTTTTATGAAATAAAACACATCAGTAAATTTGGTATCAAAGTTTTATTAAAGATTAATAATAATATATTAACGGATTCAGTCAATTACAAACTCAAAACATACATAGATTACACGAGCCATCTATATAATAAAACTAGATATATCACAAAAGTTTACCTACAATTTATTCCTAAGTTATTTAATTATATATTATGAATATTAAAAATGATAAAAAAATCAACTTATGGAATCGTGAAGGGCACAAATTTATTAAGGCACAACATACAACAATAATATTGTCAATAGAAATATTATCGTTCACCATGTTTGACAGCATAGTCATTGGTATATTTCTGCTCGTGTCTGGAATTTCTTCATCTTCAAACACTTGCTGTTGAGAGTCCCTTAATGGTCCCCTTATAATTGCTTTTATCTATATCCCTTGCCTGTGTCTAGATAGATAGGTTAGATCACCAGCATTTTTCAAAGCAGCAGGTATTCTGAAAACCCTTACATTGTCTCTATTTCCTCTTATCCCACAATTAACTACTGTACAACATGATGGCATTACTAAAGTATTTAAGTTTATTATTTTATGATTTAAAGAAAATAGCACATAAAACCACTTAAATAACCGCGGAAATAAATAAAAACACAGCACTTCGCCTGACCTAGTTGGTCTCGCGTCAATTGGACGTGGAAAATTGGACGCACGACTATTGGTCGCAGTCAATTGGACGCGGGACAATTGGACGCGTGCGTTTGGTTTTGTTTGCCCTCCAGGCAAAATGGCGACTGCCTTGTGACGTCATGTGAAAATGGTCAATTGTTTTAACATTGGTTCGCCTAACCTTAATAAGTTATTTATTTTGAGGCTTCGCGAAACTTACGGTTATAGAATGATAGAATAGTTTTGGACTTGCATTGTCTTTAATTTGTTTTACATCACAACGTTTCAACTGGTAAGTATCTCCAGTCGTCTTCAGGTCAATACTAAATAAGTAAAGTAACTACAGCTCTATTTATACTAGCTAGATGTACTGGAGCATGACTGAGATGGGTGCAGTCATGCGTTTAATTCTTGTGCGGTATTTTAAGTTTACATCTACTTAACAAAGGTGTCCAGATATTTCTTATATCTAGTGAGGGCTTACTAAAACAATCTGGGTTCTGGTATATGATAGCAGCTTCCTTGAACTTCCTCTTCCTCCAATGTGGTTCTTTGTGCAGGATTCGAGCTTCTGTCCACTTAATGTGATGTCCGTGTGTCCAGGCATGGTCAGCTGCCCCTGATTTGACCATGCCTGGACACACGGTCATCACATTAAGTGGACAGAAGCTCGAATCCTGCACAAAGAACCACATTGGAGGAAGAGGAAGTTCAAGGAAGCTGCTATCATATAACAGAACCCAGATTGTTTTAGTAAGCCCTCACTAGATATAAGAAATATCTGGAAACCTTTGTTAAGTAGATGTAAACTTAAAATACCGCACAAGAATTAAACGCATGACTGCACCCATCTCAGTCATGCTCCAGTACATCTAGCTAGTATAAATAGAGCTGTAGTTACTTTACTTATTTAGTATTCACCTGAAGACGACTGGAGATACTTACCAGTTGAAACGTTGTGATGTAAAACAAATTAAAGACAATGCAAGTCCAAAACTATTCATCATTCAAGAAACATCATTGTCTCCAACCTTCAAACAGACATTACGGTTATAGATTTCGTTTTTACGTGATTTACTGTGTGATTAAAAAGTTTTGTTTTTATTTTTCAGTTAATTCATTAGTGTCCGTTGCTACTTAGTTGTGTGTTTTAAAAATGAACCCAATTAATAACATAGTTTATAATTTGTTGGAAACTCCATTCAGTCGTTGGACAGATGAGAATAAGAGAGACGTTTTGTTAAACGGGTTTTTAGTCAATATTTGTGTAAGTACCTGCACTATACCTAGCTCTTCACCATTTTTTAAGACCGTGAGCCGCCACTGCCCTCCCTTATGTTTTATTGCAAAACGTATCGAAAATCACGTCAAAATCGATTATTGTTTCGGGAATAATAAATTTTCGGCCTAGATTACAAATCAGAAAATGGTTTTCGACGGAAAAACTTATAGCGATTTCGGTTTACAGATCTCGGGCACTCTGAGAGCGCTCTGTGACGTCATAGATCTGCGCGAGATCTGTCATAGTCATATAGTGAGATATCTTGATTTCGATAATCGAACACGCAAATCTCGGGGAGAGCACTCTCAGAGTGCCCGAGATCTGTAAACCGAAATCGCTATTAGATTCGAAGGACCAAATATCAGGCTTTTTAAGGGGATTTCTACTGTGATGGTCCTATTTTGATCGTTTTTTTACGATTTTTTTTCTGGGGATAATAAGACAAAAACAAAACAAGTTTTCAATTCTTTTTATTAAAGGTACTAAAAAAAATGTTTCAACCCCAAAAAAATGAAAAACTTGAGAGTGCTACAGGGTGATACAAGGTGCCCCTCAAAAAAACCGTAACTTGCTGGCGGAATTCAAATACATTTTTCTATTCATGACAAAAATAAAATTGACCCAGATTCTTCAATTGTAAGCATGTAGTTATAGCCCCCACTAGAATCAAGTCAAAACTCGAGTAACTGTTAAAATGGCGCGAGATTTAAATTTTTTTTTGAAAATTTACCATTTTTTGTATTTTAAGGGCGTAACATTTTCTGTAATATGGCAAAATATTTGATGCCAGAGGGGGCTATAACCACTTGTATTTTGAGCATTTTAAAACCAAAATCAATAAATTCTGATAATTTGAACATACCGAAGTACTTTCCGCCAGCGCGAAAAACAGGGTTTCGAGAAAAACAACTTTAAAGTTTCAACGGTGGCTCACAACAAAATAGTCTCACTATCACTTAGTCTGCGATGCCTGGCCCGTAGATTACACCCTCCTTTTCCTCGAAAAACGATAAACGAGCTGATTCTTCCTGCCTCTTTGCGAGCCTGGCCTGACGATCCTGATTGGTCGAGATGATGTCGCTGGCGACAGAACGCGGCTTAACCAAAAGCGGCTGGTGGTGAGAACTGACCGGCAATCATAAAATTGGATGTAACTTTTTTTTGGAGTAGATTTGGTAGAAACGTTTACACGGGGTTATTCTAGAGGCTATAGAAAGTCGAAAAACGTCGGAAAAAAAATTTCGATCTTTTGAAAACCATCACAGTAGGAAACACCCGTTAATTTGGCATTGATGTGCAGTCTGATTTTTTACGATCGGTCGTGAGTAGGGTTGGCACCTCTCCCAGAATTTCGGGAGTCTCCCGGAATCGGGCCGAAAAAAGCGTGTCTCCCGGGCTTTATATAATTTCTCCCGGAATCCAGTTTACAACACGCTGCAAGAGCGTGGAGGAGGCGACCTTTTTTTTTAGAGGTTATTTGGACAAAAGGGCAGTATTGTATTGTTTGTCTTCTCAGCTTAGTGCGTTATAGAGCGGCGACCTTTTTTTTCTTTTTAGTTATTAGACTCCCGGAAGAGGTGGCAACCCTAGTCGTGAGGCACAGGAGGAAACATGCTTTAGCGCAAACATCTTTTGACGACCTGTCGTCTACAGAGTCTTTTCTAAAGGTAAGTCATTATTTTACGAAATACAGAATTAAAATATATAATAATAAATCGACAAACAAAAGTTATAATGTCTTCGTATTTTTCAACAAGTATAATATGCACATTTATAAGATTCTCGAAAGTTTAGGACAAAAAAAAATAATTAAAATATCTGGAACTTAGTTTCTAAAAGTAAATAATTTTGTTTAAACGAACCTAGTAATAGCTTTAATTGGTTCGGGAAACTAAAGATTACTGTTAGGTGAACTAAAGTCTATCTTGCAAGAAAAAATTTGCTGGCGCGATGAACTGATTTTTTAAAGTGTAGTATTAGATCATCCTCGGTATAGTCCCGATCTTGCGCCATGTGACTTCGACATGACATTGTAACGAGCTTTCATCTTTATGGCACAATGCGACGTCGTCCATCATCCAGAAGAAAAAAAGAGCATTTTTAATGATTAGTTTGTTCATATGAGGAAGTATTTTAACTAAAATTTAAATTATTTTAAAAAACATTAATAAAAAACCTTTCTAGCGAAGTTTCAAACTAATATATCTTCAATATTCAACAATTTATTCTGCTAGTTATGATGTAATAACTAATAAACTCATGTTTACTAATTTATTTAGTTTCCGGGATGTGAAATGGAATTTCTCCTTGGGATTAATTACATAAAAATAATTAGGAAATTTATCAAGTTTATATTAGCACTAAATATTAAGAACTATATATTTTGGCTCTTAAACATTTATGATGAGCACTAGAAATATTCTCCCCAAACAGATCACAGAGAAAAAGGATTAATTCTATTTAGCAATATACATTTCATCCAACTAATTCGTTTAATTGGTATCGAACAATTAATAATAATAATAATAATAATAATAATAATAATAATAATAAAAATAATAATAATAATAATAATAATAATAATAATAATAATAATAATAATAATAATAAAAATAATAATAATAATAATAATAATAATAATAATAATAATAATAATAATAATAATAATAGTAATAATAATAATAATAATAATAATGATATATCGTACGAGAAAAAACTGAAGAAAATCATGACCTGCTTGAAGGCATAGATATGCTAAATGATACATAAATACCTCGGCATTGCCTAAAACCACCAAAAAAAAACAATACTAGCCTAAAAGGAAGTTTAAAAACAAATATAAAAGCAGACTTGCAAAGCTTTTTAATAATCACCTGAATGCTGGTAAACTACTGCCATCAACACCTGGACAATACCAATACTTAACCGGAGACAGGTTAGCAACGGCCTTTGGCAACGCGAGAAATATTCATCGCAGGCGGACGCCGCGATCCTTCATACCTCGCTGCTCGACGAGCGGGGCCTGGGCAATCTGCATTGTGACGGTTAATAAAAAAGCATATTAATTTAAATATTTAGATAGACTCTTACTTATTAACAATGAAAAAATGTATAACTGTCAATAATTTCTAATTATCTGTTTAATAGCTTTATTGGGAAAAAAGAGGAATTAAAATGTATGCACGTCTATGAACTTTTACGAAAAAAACACCGTTGCTGCGAGTCGATTTTCTTTAAATTTTGGATATGTGTTAAGTATACCATAAAAAACATGGTAGTGGTCAGATCGGCCCGTGGCCGATCGATTTGTTTTTTTTAAATGGTCTCAAAGTTGAAAATTTGTAACTATGAAGAAATACGTTTTTGTAACAAGTGATGGTTTATATTAAATAGGAAGAGAGGGACGTTATCCTGTGACCTGTTAGGGGGTTTAAACTAAAGAACACTTATCGCTTAATCGATTTTTTCTAATATCCCCAACGACTAGCCGTAATACGTCGATAAAATCAGTGCCGTATTAGAAAAAACAGGTATTAAGATAAACGCACGTCTATGAACTTTTACGAAAAAAACACCGTTGCTGCGAGTCGATTTTCTTTAAATTTTGGATATGTGTTAAGTATACCATAAAAAACATGGTAGTGGTCAGATCGGCCCGTGGCCGATCGATTTGTTTTTTTTAAATGGTCTCAAAGTTGAAAATTTGTAACTATGAAGAAATACGTTTTTGTAACAAGTGATGGTTTATATTAAATAGGAAGAGAGGGACGTTATCCTGTGACCTGTTAGGGGGTTTAAACTAAAGAACACTTATCGCTTAATCGATTTTTTCTAATATCCCCAACGACTAGCCGTAATACGTCGATAAAATCAGTGCCGTATTAGAAAAAACAGGTATTAAGATAAACGCACGTCTATGAACTTTTACGAAAAAAACACCGTTGCTGCGAGTCGATTTTCTTTAAATTTTGGATATGTGTTAAGTATACCATAAAAAACATGGTAGTGGTCAAATCGGCCCGTGGCCGATCGATTTGTTTTTTTTAAATGGTCTCAAAGTTGAAAATTTGTAACTATGAAGAAATACGTTTTTGTAACAAGTGATGGTTTATATTAAATAGGAAGAGAGGGACGTTATCCTGTGACCTGTTAGGGGGTTTAAACTAAAGAACACTTATCGCTTAATCGATTTTTTCTAATATCCCCAACGACTAGCCGTAATACGTCGATAAAATCAGTGCCGTATTAGAAAAAACAGGTATTAAGATAAACGCACGTCTATGAACTTTTACCAAAAAAACACCATTGCTGCAAGTCGATTTTCTTTAAATTTTGGATATGTGTTAAGTATACCATAAAAAACATGGTAGTGGTCAGATCGGCCCGTGGCCGATCGATTTGTTTTTTTTAAATGGTCTCAAAGTTGAAAATTTGTAACTATGAAGAAATACGTTTTTGTAACAAGTGATGGTTTATATTAAATAGGAAGAGAGGGACGTTATCCTGTGACCTGTTAGGGGGTTTAAACTAAAGAACACTTATCGCTTAATCGATTTTTTCTAATATCCCCAACGACTAGCCGTAATACGTCGATAAAATCAGTGCCGTATTAGAAAAAACAGGTATTAAGATAAACGCACGTCTATGAACTTTTACGAAAAAAACACCGTTGGTGCGAGTCGATTTTCTTTAAATTTTGGATATGTGTTAAGTATACCATAAAAAACATGGTAGTGGTCAGATCGGCCCGTGGCCGATCGATTTGTTTTTTTTAAATGGTCTCAAAGTTGAAAATTTGTAACTATGAAGAAATACGTTTTTGTAACAAGTGATGGTTTATATTAAATAGGAAGAGAGGGACGTTATCCTGTGACCTGTTAGGGGATTTAAACTAAAGAACACTTATCGCTTAATCGATTTTTTCTAATATCCCCAACGACTAGCCGTAATACGTCGATAAAATCAGTGCCGTATTAGAAAAAACAGGTATTAAGATAAACGCACGTCTATGAACTTTTACGAAAAAAACACCGTTGCTGCGAGTCGATTTTCTTTAAATTTTGGATATGTGTTAAGTATACCATAAAAAACATGGTAGTGGTCAGATCGGCCCGTGGCCGATCGATTTGTTTTTTTTAAATGGTCTCAAAGTTGAAAATTTGTAACTATGAAGAAATACGTTTTTGTAACAAGTGATGGTTTATATTAAATAGGAAGAGAGGGACGTTATCCTGTGACCTGTTAGGGGGTTTAAACTAAAGAACACTTATCGCTTAATCGATTTTTTCTAATATCCCCAACGACTAGCCGTAATACGTCTTTTTTATGGTATACTTAACACATATCCAAAATTTAAAAAAAATCGACTCGCAGCAACGGTGTTTTTTTCGTAAAAGTTCATAGACGTGCATACATTTTAATTCCTCTTTTTTCCCAATATAGCTATTAAACAGATAATTAGAAATTATTGACAGTTATACATTTTTTCATTGTTAATAAGTAAGAGTCTATCTAAATATTTAAATTAATATGCTTTTTTATTAACCGTCACAATGCAGATTGCCCAGGCCCCGCTCGTCGAGCAGCGAGGTATGAAGGATCGCGGCGTCCGCCTGCGATGAATATTTCTCGCGTTGCCAAAGGCCGTTGCTAACCTGTCTCCGGTCAATACTTACCTACCTATTCGGAATCCTTAAGTACTTAGACGCGGACTTGCACGAGCTAGATAGACTTACGCGCAGGCTGCTGATACAAATTTCACCACCCACGCACTGCACTTAAAATAATCTACCTAAAACGAAAGGAGGGGGGAAGAGGACCTATTTTTATATATAGTAATTTGTGCAAGTCGCAAGATACCTCTATGAGAAAATACTTCCAAGAGTCGAATGGGGAAATTCTACAAAAAGTGGAGGCAGCCGACGCTGGATATACAGCCCTTAACTTAAAACAAAATGAATTACCTAATCATCCACGCGCCGCCAAGTCAACAGCTTGTAACTTGGCAAGAGAAAGCTCTACACTGCAAATACTGCACTTGAAAATCCACTCATAGATAGAGAAATGTCACTGAATTGATTGGACAAAAGGCAGCTTCGCGCTGAAACAGAAGGTTTTATAATCTTTATCCCAGTACCTACTCGAAACTATGAAAAGGTCATCTTGAGAAGAAATGTGAAAGATGCGTGCAGAAAATGCAATTGTCCCGGAGAAACAATAGAACATATTAGGCGGGATGTAGATCTATGGTAGCCAACGCTTATCTGAGAAGGCATAATCAGGTGGCAAAGATCATCCACAAAGAACTGGCTCATAAACTAGGTTTAAAAGAAAATCTCCCACCATACTATCAATACTTACCCGAGCCAGTTCTTGAATCTTCTATATATCTTCTATACTGGAAAATGCCAATAATATCTAACGGATAGAACAGTAGAGCACAACTGTCCGGATATTCTTTTGATAGAAAAGACAAACAAGAAAGCTTTCTTAATAAATATAGGTTGCCCACTAACAGACAACCTCTCTAAAACCGAATCGGAGAAGAAGACCAAGTACTAGAATTTGGCGACAGAGATTAAACATATATGGAAGCTAGAAAGAATATACATCATTGCGATCATAATATCGGTGGAGGGAAAACTTGGCCTTTTAGGTTATTTATACTAACAAATTTGTCATGTAGTACGGATATTTCTAAACAGTACAGGTTGAGATGAATTTCTTCTTTGTAAAGAAGACACCAAAAAAACAGGTGCAGCGGACCATGAATGGACGCAAGATCAACATATCATGTGGATAAAAGCCGAAATTCTGCATAATAAACCACACTGGAGGGAGATAAAGTTCAAGAAAGCTGCTACCAAGGTTCTTTTAGGAAGCCCTTATTAGATATAAGAAATATCTGGAAACCTTTGTTAAGTAAATGTAATCTTAGAATAACATCGAGCACGAATTAATCGTATTACTGCACCCATCCAAGTTACGATTCGGTGCCCTATAAATAGGGCTGTAGTTACGATATTTATTTAGTATTTACCTGAAGGCGACTTGAGATACTTATGAGTTAAAATATTGTGATTTTAAAACAAATAAAAACAGTGCAAATTCAAAACTCTTTTATCATTGAAGAAACATCATTGTCTCCAACTTTTAAATAGGTATTTTTCCAAAAATCGATCAGAAATATTGACATTCTTGATAACATTTCTGAAAGAAAAAGTCAATATATCCTTACACTTAGTCGTTGCTAGGCAACGGAAAATAACTGTTAGGAAATATTTATTTTTGTACTGTAAGGAAATATTATTTCTGTACGGCTACTTGTAAACTAAAATGTGTTAAGCTTGACAATTCAATATTACTGTGTTTCCATAGTCACAACACAAATATTTAATGGCATCCTTTATTTGTGAACAAAGTTAATAATATTTATTTTAAAATTTTAACGAGTTGATTGTAATAAGTTATGACCTTTTAATAATTTTTGATTTACGGAAAAATAGTATGTATACCTCGTAGAAATAGCTACATTCCCGGACTCCTTATTCTCAGTGTCGGCTTGCGCCTCGACATACAATCTTTACGTTCGTTCGGGAAAATGCAGCTTTTCCTACTAGGTATACAATGTACTATTTATTGATTTCTTTTGCATACTGTAAGATTGCAAATAAACCCGAACATACATTCGTGACAACAATAAATTTTAACCATTTGAAAAAATAATATTACAATAATCTCAACATACTCATAAATTATTGTGAATTATTTTTAGACATGCTATAAATACACAAGTTTGCACAAATACAATACAAATTTATTTAAGATTTAAAACTGTTTCCAATCCCTGGTGCGTTATTTTCCTTTTCCTTTATATATATTCACAAATCTCACTAATTCCGTATGAGCCAGAATGCGCTTACCCCAAATCCAGCTTTGTTAGAAGGCTTATTACACATACGTTAAGGTTATGGTCTGCAACCTGGTAAACACATAGCATAAAGTAAAGGGTAGATAAATGCACTATATATACTATAAAACTAACTATAAAATGAAAACATCGCGGTATAACAAGACAATATGCATGATATCGTGTTTTTAAATACATTTTTTTTAAATATCAAAGTAGGCTGCTGGTTATCGGTAACAACAACTTTAAAATACAGAATAGTAGTGCCTCAAAAGTAAAGCAACATTTCAATACTTTCCTGAAAACAAAAGGTTTTAGTAAAAGTAAAGGCTAATATAATATTGCGAAGTATATTTCATGTTTATTAAATATTTCTATGATGGATTAGTATTAGTTTCTGTTATGTCAGAATCCTTATATTTATTAAAGAGGCTGTTTGTGCACTCTAGTAGATATATTCTCCACGACCATTACTGAATGCAATAATTCCAAAATCATTTTTGATAATAGCATGTAAAAATTCTCGCTTTCGAGTTGGAATATTTATTTTGAAACACTTGCTTCTTATGCATTTTGCATGTATTTTCATTCCAAAACAAGATACAGAATGAATATTCTGTAATTGATCTAAACGACATAGGTTGCCATGAATTTCGAAACTGTCAATGTCAGCAGACAAATTTTAGTGCAAGTCAAAATATGAGTGAAAAATCGGATGAATCCGATATGGAACTGGATAATACTCCACCTGAAATTACAAATATTGCGAATAGTATTTTTGGTCGTTGAGAAAATATAGTCTGCTACTCGGTTAGAATGAAAATTCGATACTCTCGGATCAAATTTTCATTCCAACCACGTTACAGAATCTACTATCCTCAAAATGATCCTTGGATGTCTGAACCTAGAATTATTGCCGAAATTCCAGAAATTATGCACAGTTATGATACCATTGGTTGACGCAAAGTTACTTAGTAGACGCCCGGCTAAACATCCGCTTATTTCGGCAAGAAATAAAGTGGCAAGGCTTCAATTTGCACGTAGACATTTAAAGAAGACAGCAGAAGAGTGGAACGCGTTCTTAGATTTTGATGGAATAATGAAAAATGGAAATTTAAGAACGCCAATCAATACAAGGTTTAACCCCCAATATTAAATAAATTAAACATCATGACAGCAACGCTGTAAATGTAATAAGAGAAGTGGCAATACGCCTACGAAATTGACGAAGATAATTTCCACTTTTTTTTTATGAAAGTTATTTTACTTTGTCTTGATCATTCATTTTCCTTTTATTTCGTACAAAATGGATTGAAGGCATCCTATAGATTAGGTACAGCAAAGAAAAAAATGCAACCAGCGTCAGTTCACAAGAGAATTAGCAAAGTTTGTAAAACTTAGAAAACTTTAGCCACGTAAGAAAAGTCTTTAAATTGGATAAGATTTGCTAAATTTAGACTAAAATGGCGTATTCAGACCATATTTTGCTTTCATCAGTTTTCCCAGCTTTTCATTCAAGGTAAAAAGAGTTACTTTGTGGAAGACGGTTTTGTATGGGAAGCTTTCTCAGTATTTTAAATAAAAGAACCTCTAAACAATACACGTATACAGGATAAATCTTTTAAATTAGTAAACAAAGAATTCATTCGTTATTCGAAAACATCCGAAAACAGAGGTATTTTTTTTTAATAATATTTTTTTTCGTAAATTTTATCCAATGATAAATAATATCCATTTTTAAAAAAATACTATAGCGCTTGGAAAAAGGTATACAGGGTGTTACAAATTCGACATACCAGCATTGGAATCTCGGAAACCATAGGAGTTAGAGAAACGGTTAAATGGGGGCAAAGTTGTGCAATTCGGTGCTGATTATAATGCCGCTTTAAAAGCTATCAAATTCCGAATACTTCCGATTTTATTCGAAAAAAAACGAAATTTTGCAAAATCGTTTTTATTTTTTCCTGCTCTCATTTGATTAGCTATTTAAAAATAAATGAAACTTTGTCATTGCCACTTTTTCTACTCTATAAAATGACGTTACTAAACTAAAGATCCGTCGATTCGTCTCCGAGCGGCCATCATCAACTTTACTTTTTTAAATACGGACCTGGATTTTTTTAAACCGATTTTTAAACCCTCCTACCCTCAAAATGTTATGGCGATATTACTTTCTCATAATGATGAATTGTCCTTGCTTATTTTTTTAAATTTATATTTTTTACACTTCTTGTCAGTCCGGTCCTGGCAACGAATCACAATATTATTTGTGTAAAAATGTTATTTATAAAAATGACGTAGATATCATGGAAGAACGCATACAGGTTGCATTTGGTAGGATAAGGAGAAGATCGGTTGAAAGGGCTGTCGTCAAAATTGGAAGAAAAATCGATCATTGTATTGAGCAAAACGGCAATCTCTTTGAACATTTAGAAAATTAGGATTTATAATTAGTAAATTTAGAATTATTAGAAAATCTTATAAAATAAATTGTCTTACTTATGGGTGAATGTTTTAAATAATATAAGGTTTTTAATTAATATTGTGATTCGTTGCCAGGACTGGTCTGACAAGAAGTGTAAAAAATATGAATTTAAAAAATAAGTAAGGACAATTCATTATTATGAGAAAATAATATCGTCATTATATTTTGAGGGTAGGAGGAGTTATTGGGGTAGGAGGGTTTAAAAATCGGTTTAAAAAATCCAGGTCCGTATTTAAAGAAGTAAAGTTGGTGATGGCCGCTCGGAGACGAAACGACGGATCTTTAGTTTAGTAACGTCATTTTGTAGAGTAGAAAAAGTGGCAATGACAAAGTGTCATTTATTTTTAAATAGCTAGTCAAATGAGCTCAGGAAAAAATAAAAACGATTTTGCAAAATTCCGTTTTTTTTTCGAATAGAATCGGAAGTATTCGGAATTTGACAAGTTTTAAAGCGGCATTATAATCAGCACCAAATTGCACAACTTTGCCCCTATTTAACCGTTTCTCTAACTCCTATGGTTTCCGAGATTCCAATGCTGGTATGTCAAATTTGTAACACACTGTATGTAGGTATCTACAAAACGCACGTCGTATCTGAAAAATAAAAAAAAAAATTTTGAGAGCATAAAAAATTGTCTTAAGCAAGTGCTCTTGGGTTTTAAAAATAATTAAATTATAATTAGTTTTCCGTAAAGAAAATAAAAACAAAAATTCTTTTTTTCTGATGCTCCGGAAGTTATCGGAATTATTTTAAAAAAATTTAACAACTAAACTAATTCAGCATTAAATTATGCAACTTTGCCCCCATTTACCCAAATCTCTATCAATTATAGTTACCGAGATAGCAATGTTAATGCATCGAATTTGTAACACCCTGTATTCTCATTAAAGATTTTGACTTGATATTTTGGCCCCGCCTGTAGCGACTATCAAGAGCGGTCACTGATTTAAGTCGCCCTAAGCCGATCCTATATTTTCAGCAGGAATGGGCGACTCTCCGAAGTATACTTGTATACCTTTAAGCTTCAGGTAAGCTTCCAACTTGTTCATAATGAAAATCGAAATTTGTAAACAACGGGCTAACCGCACCAATAATGACGTTATAGACATCATCAAACTGTAACTTTCAGCTGTATAGAATAAACTTTTGCCATCTAATGAAGTAAAACTTCAGATCGAGAGCGAAACAACTTTGGACCCCGAACTTTAGTAATAATGACCAAGTATAAGGAAGTTTGTTAAACAGATATCGATGGTTTTTGGGCATATGAAAAGATTGGCGTTTTTTTTCTAAATTGAGCTATACAGTTTGTCCAGTGGCAGCTCATGTAGCAATGCGGGGGTGGCACTCATCGAGTAATTAATAATAACTTACAAGCTAAATATACACGATCGAAAATCCAGTTAGGATATACTGAAAAAACGAATATCTTGAGATAAATGCATTAGCCTTTAATTTATTAAATTAATTAATAAATCGCGCTTTTATTAAATAGGTCCAAATTGGACGCTTTAGTAGCGTATTTGGGGAGGAGGGGCTTCTAGGCTGCCCCCCCCCGAGCTTATAGGAGCTCTAGAAATCTAATTGCAACCTAAGTTTTCGTCTCACGCTTGGACTTCTAATTTAAATTTTTAAATAATGTATTCTTGGCTTAGATTACAAAGGTCTTGTAGAAAACGTTTAGTTTTTAAACTTTTCCTTCTATAAATCCTATTTTATATAGAGATTAAGGTTTCGGACGCATATAATTTGAGTTCTTGATTTATGATGCAATTTTAAAGGAAAGCGAGTAAAAAGAATAATATTTTATAGTATTTTTGTA
This sequence comes from Polydrusus cervinus, assembly GCA_935413205.1. Classification (NCBI taxonomy): domain Eukaryota; kingdom Metazoa; phylum Arthropoda; class Insecta; order Coleoptera; family Curculionidae; genus Polydrusus; species Polydrusus cervinus. The sequence goes on along the minus strand of OW284510.1, from coordinate 97,079,032 downwards.
TTATATACTTGTCTGTTCAGTTTTACCTTTTTTTAGACCTATTGGCACAAACAAAAATATAACCCAATGCAATAAAAGCAACCGGTTGAATATTTTGTCAAGAAGATGTCGACTACTATGTCCTTAAATTTAGGAAATGAAGATGTCACCGAATTTACATTTACTTCTATTTTTAAAATACCTAGGGATATTGCAGTATCTTTACCTATGGTCAAATCACTTTAACTTGAGAAAGATGACACAAAAAACAATTGAAGAAAAATTAATTCCATTGGGTGAATCCATGGCAAAATTAAACGGTAACATATTTGTCGAATTAGCCGTTTTCCTTTTACTCACAGAAGAAAAAAGGGTTTGTTCCTTTTACTTATAGAAAATTTTAAATGCCATTAAAGACATCAGGTTTATATCTATCTTTTTCAAATTTGACATTTTGCATAATACGAGACAAAAATGACTATAGTTATTGTAAAAAACGAACAATGTGTTGTTTTGTACCAAAGCCATTGTGATCTCTTGGTTTTCAGAAATGTTTTCTTGGTTGCCTACTTTCGCTAACAAAAAAGCCCAGTTTCTCAACAAAATAGCTTTAAATTCATTTAAAAAATACTTTTTGGGAATGAATATTAACTTTTGAGTATTCGTGATGGTAAAGTTTTTTAAAATTAATTACATTCTTTTCCAATTTACAGTGATAACATGGCAACATTGTAACCGTTAGAAGTGGCAATACCGTAGGATATTTTTCTGACAAGCCGATATGACATTACCTCAAAAAGTAAAAATATTATTTCTTTAAACCTTATAATTTTATGTGGTTTTATGGACTTGTCTTAATTTTCTAACATTTAAGGACTATTTACCAGTTTAATTTCTATTTCTGTTGCATATAATAAAAGTTTTAAGGTCGATTGGGGCCCTCTTGAATATATCAGAAAATAATGTAAATAAGTGTGTTGGAAAAGGATTTACTTACAACAAAGGTAAATACAGATTTTCATTTTGTTAGATTTACATTATTTGTATGCTTTAAATGTTGTAGAAATTGTACAGAAATAAGTTGAAGACTGGAGATTTTTTAAATAAGTGAACAGTTGTTAAACATAAAAACCAGTTTAGAGGTAGGTATTTACACGTGTTAGCTTCCTAATTTGCATGAAACCTTTAGTACATTTTACCATTTTCAATACCCATGTAGGTAGATAATATTCTTGTTCTCGGTTAGTTCAATGAAAATATATTTTAAGTCTCATATCTTCAACTCTGGCACCATTTTGATCACTCTTTCAGAAAAAATTAATAAAAAACTGGTGTATGCATGCATAGGATCTCTGAAATAAATGTTTATTTCCTATTTTTGGGGGTTGATATGATACGATGTGCTCTATGTAAATATTTCAAGTTATGGACGCAATATTAAATTACTAACTGTTTTACACTACACAACTTTTTTTGATGTTACATTATATCAGCTTAAAAACACATTAATTAATATAATTTTCTGCATAATAGGTATATAAGGTCTTAACTTGTTTTTTAATTGTAAGTAGGTTTTTGTCTTTATATATTTAGTGTCCTTCCTGCGTTAACTGCTCATTATATTTTGAATGATTTTTATTTATTATTTAAAATTTTTTTATTTAGATAATAAGTTGTTAGCTTTGTCAATGGGATTGTACTAATCTTCAGACAATAAAGCATATTTGAGTTTGAGTTTGATACCTACTTTACTTTAAGATCAAACCACAAACCCGAAGAAATAATAATTTTTATCTGAAAACCCCCATTTGAAATGTAATTGTGCTCAATATAACCTTTTAGAATTTATCATGTCAGTACATGTATGTCTGTTATGTCCTGGTATATGTTTGTCAGCAACTGCACTACCAATTTGATTTTTTTTTATTTTATAGAAAAGATTTCATGATGGTTACATACAAGATGACATGTAAAAACTTTAAAATATAGTGTGTCAGATCATGGACAACACATCTTATAGGAAAATTTGTTAGTTATTATATATACACCAGGAAATCTATGGAAACCCCTCGGGAAAACCTAAGACAAATTAACTTAAAGCTGACACCTGTGCTTTTCAATAGCTTTGGGAGTCCCATATGAGATAGTAATAGTCCCTATATTTCCTTCCTATCGAACATCAAAACATGTTCTAATTCTAATTTTTTATCAGCTTTTTAATTAGAATTGCATGTTGCAGTAATAATGTTACAAACATTTTTTATTTTTATTTTTATTAGCATTTGTTAGCAGGCTCTTAGATGTTTTCTTTACATACATTTGTATCTGACAATTTTTTTTTCTGTTTTAGGAAAACAACTTACAGTTAAAATGATTTATTGATAAAGCCGAGGATAAAACGATATAATTCCAAAAAAATCAATATCATTGCATGTCAATACAATGACATGGTGAAAATAATGGGGAGACTAATGTCAGGTTGCATAAAGAATTTTCATAATAAATAACTAACCAGCCACTTTGACGGTGGCATACATGATATTGGCAGAAAAACTTTTTTCACAATCACATAGATCTGGTTGGCAAGTTTGATTGTGAGTAAATTATGCCTACCAATGTCATTTATGTCAGAGTCAAAGTTGCTGGTTAGTTAATTGTTGTTAAAAATCTTTGTGCAACCAAATATATAAGTTTTAAATACACTAATTTGATTTTCAAAACCCATATATCTTCATCAAAATTCAATCCATTCCATTTTCACTTCAATGGGTAGGCTGTCTTTTGGACAACTTAGTACAATGTGTGTTACTTCACTTTATGTCTTTTTTATACAGCGTGATCGTTAATAGTCATAGTAAAAAAAAAAAAATTTGAAATTTGTTTATTAAAAAAAAATAATTTCCAAAAATCGTTATTTTTTTAGAACCATTTATGAAAAGGAAAGACCTATTGTCGTGACAAAAAAAAGGCATTTATGGACTAATAAATTACTAATTTGGGAAGCACAAGGAAGCATGTTTATAGAATATGTTGTCGACATTCAGAGACGAGCCGCCTTAAGGCGAACGTCTAGGAGTAGGGATACAATTTCCTACTAAAACGATAGTACAGTGCGCACAAGCCCTCTGTCTATTACTCCATTTTAACTTAGTATGTCGAATCTGTGATATTATGTAGTGTGAATAAATTTATATACCGAATAAACTGTGTCTACTTTCAACAATAAACCACCGGTCACATCTAAGACATAACAGAATATATACTGACTTAAACACAGGACTAACGTTCTTGAAGAAGAATAAAACAGAAGGCTTCCTATTAGATAAGGACCCTCTTGTACTTAAGTTCAAAAGTCATAATTGTGAAAGTTCGAGTAATATTTATTTATAAAGATTTTAGTAGAGTCATCGAACAAATATATTTTTTTAAATAGTACTTAGTTATATACAATTGCAACTCAAGCAAACTTAATTTTAATCCTGATTTCTTCATATATATAACAAATATAGGGTGTATTTAACATAAGAAATGTACTGTAAACCTAAAACTGAAATTATTTGATTTGTATACATAGATTAATTATTATTTAATTGTCTAAATAAACTTACCTATTTTGAAAAATGAGAAAAAGTATAATGTAAGAATAAAGTATTGTTTCAGTTTGATTTCTATCAATAAAGAATTTTCATTTTTAAAAAATAACTATGCTAGAGAGACTGCTAAGTGTAAATAAAAACATAGTCTTATAGTTTTAATCATGTTTTAATATATTAGTACACAAACACATTGGATTGTAAGTATTGACGTTCATACATTTATTAGTTGACTATACTTATAAAGATTATTTTATTTTTCCCATATTTGTTATAACCATGCTCCCTAGGAATACTTTTTTCTCAAAAGTATTAAGCCGTAATGCTTATACGTATCTAGATATTTTAAAATAAACCATAGAGTATAAAATATTACTAACCTAATTAATTCCTGTAAAATAGAAAATGGTCTAAAAAAAACTCACAAATTATTATTATTTAGCAATAGTAAGAGGTAGAACCGATGAGACTATTCTGTTATCACATGTAAATATCACAGTGTGTAAAGGACGAATGAGCTGTTCCATTGTTTATTGTCTCTGTCAAGTCTATTCTTAAATTGGTTTATTGGGGTTGCATTGACTGTGTCTTCACTTAGTCGATTCCAGTTGTACACTACACAGTTCGAGAGAAAGTTTCTTTGTAGAAGTTTGGCACATCTCTTCTTTGATAACTTCTTATTAATCCACTATATTTTTGTTAATTCAAGCAACACATAAATACATACTTATGTTAGGGTAAGTGCATTCGATGCATTTTTCTGATATTCTTGACTAAAATATTGTTTTTAACAAACTTAGTTGGGTTTAAACATAACATGGCTGTGAAATTAAAATGGAGTAATCTTTCTCTTATAAAACTGTCCAATTAAGTTGTGTAGTAGAAACAGCTTTTCTTTGGAGTATTACATAGGTATATAAAGGTTTTAATTCTGCTTTCATCATAACATAGAGGTGTCCAATTTATATTAATTCTCGCACTAAAATCACTTCTTCAATGAAATTTAGGTATATATAAAGTTTTCATTCTTCTGCTCTCACCATAAAGGGTAGGTTTCCAGTCTCTTTATCAGCTTATTAAAAACCAAAACATTATTTTGCCACTCAAAGCAAAGAAGTTTTATTTATCCATAACTGGAACATCGCCAACATTTAGGTATTTTCGACTTAAATTTAATAAACTGACCGGTCAAAGGGCATAGATAACTAAACACATAATCCACAAATGTTTTTAACTATAATTTTCACTCAAATGTACGAATACCATCGAAGAAAGGTTTAAATTACAGCAAAATACAAAATAAACAAATCTGACAGAATTTTCACTTTTTGAAATGTACCCTAACCTCACTTCTCTAAAGTGTCAAGTAAAATTTAACGCGTGTTTAATGGGTTTCTGTCATCTTTCTCAAGTTAAAGTGATATGACCATAGTATAGATTTCATGCCATTTTTTATAACATAAAATTATGCGTCTTCTTTCTTATTGTTAACCTTAATTTCCGCTTCGAAACAACCCAATATTGTTAATGGAACCTTGCTGGCATAAGGTAAGAATTTTTTATTTGTATTCTTTATTTGATTTTTTATTTTGATTTTCTTTTGTTTTAATTTTTCCCAAGTTTGGTCGTCTATGATATTACTCTTACTCCCAGAGTCAATAATCATAGGAATTGTCAAACCCCCTATCTCACATAAGATTGTAGTGTCGTCATCGAGATAAAAGATATAATCGGTATCTTCATCTGTTCCTTGTACGTAATGAACCCTATTTGTGTCCTTGTAAGTCTGTTTTGTAGTATCAAATCTTTTTAAATATTTACTTTCTTTAGTATTAAATTCCGGGGGAATTGCCCTTTTTCTTTTAGATTTACAACAATTTTGATAGTGATCTACAAAATTACATTTTCTACAAATTATGTCCCTGGCAGAACACTTTGGATCCTGTGAATCATGGCTTGTTTTACCGCATCTAAAACAGCTTTTCTTCATTAATTTTTTTGAGTATGATTTTTTTATATCTAATTTATTAATGCCACTAGTGCTTGGAATATTTTTTTCCTCTTCAAACTTGTCCATTTGCCGATTCACAGATTCCAAAGCGTTTGCCTCTAATATAATATCATTTAAAGTTATGTTATCCCCTAAAGATAATACTTTTCTTCTCAAATCTTTTGATTCACATTTTTCCGCAATTTGATCGATGAGGTGTTCCACTTGATTAATGCACTGGCATTTTGTGGCTTGTTGTCTTAAACGTATTAAAAATTTATCAAAAATTTCATCTGCTATTTGTTTCATTAATCGGAAAGTATACCTCTCAAATATTTTACTTTGCTTAGGTAGGAAGTAGCCATCTAACTTACTTAGAGCGATGTCAAAAATATCTATTCCTTGGTTTTCTTGTAAGGTAGGATCCAAATTTGCTCCTGGCAGGCTGTAGAAAATTTCTTGTAGCGCTATACCACCCGCATGAAGGAGAATGGCCCTCTTCTTCGTGGCATCTGTTATATCAGAATTTAGCAGATATATTTATAATGCGCGTTTCCATTTTTTCCACCTTGACCCTAGGGATAGTGGGTCTCCCTCACACTGGAATTGCTCGATTCCTGGTATATTTGCCATCCTTAAAGAGTGAACTGTTGTTTAGCATTTATGAGTGGGTGACAATAACGTATTTTTATTTATTTATAAATAAATAAAAGTATATTTATTATTATTATTAATATTATAATTAATAATAATATTATTATTGTTATGTATTATAATATATCACGATTTCCACAAACCATTAAATTTGCTTTTCAACAAAATTAAGCTGTTGAATCATATCTATAACTAAGTATATAAATAATTACGTAATAGGTATACCTAAAATTGTTTTAGATTATTATTTACTATCCTGCTTGGCAGAGTAACATTTGCACGAAGAAATTTTCCATTTTAAGCTTTACCTTATTATTTTATAGTAATATTTTATTATTATTTTTTCTAAGCCCCTTGGATATATTTAATCTAAATTACACAAGTCTATAGTTTCACAAGCCCCGTTGAACATAAGTACAATTAATTATGCATAAACATGCACAAACTTATTGTTTAATAAGTTTCGTTGAACGTTTGTTCAATTTAAATTACACAAACTTATTGTTTAAAAAGCTCCGTTGGACATTAGTCCAATTAGTTATGCATAAATATACACAAACTTATTGTTTAATAAGTTTCGTTAAACGTTTGTTCAATTTAAATTACACAAGCCTATGGTTTAACAAGCTCCGTCCAATTAATTATACATTAACTTATTAGTAAGCTTTTTACTTGCTTACCCAATTTAAACTTAAATTTTTATTTAAAACTAATTGGTATATTTGTTTTTACTTACTTTTATTTCAGCCGTACTTTTTTTTAGCACTATTTGAACTTATTACCTAAATTAATTTATCTCGTCGCCAATGTAATGTCCTTAATTATTATAATAAAACACTTTGTTTCTCTCGATCACTTTATCCGATTCTCTCTACACACACGTTCCATACCGACTGACTCATTCCCTTTATGTACTCATCGGTGGTGCCAACTATAGGGTGTTTACGCATTACATAATATATAGATATATTCAGTACACTACACATACCATACTGAAACCACCTGGAGAATTCGGAAAAAGTTTGCAAAATACAGAATGTTGAGCAGTCCGGAGTGTCCGGCAGCCCCCCCCCCCCCCTCTCCCTGGTTGCGCCAATGCAGATTGAAATGATGTCAAAAATACAAATAAAAAATTAGTCCGAATCATTCACCACCTTAGCTCTAGGGCTATTATCTCAAGTATACAACAAAGGACAACCGACAAAGACAATGGCCACACTGGCTGGCCTCAAAGCGCTATTATCGGTTTGAAAATGCTGTTGAACTACAATAATGTTTGCCTAATCCTGGAAACTTTGTTCGAGATATATCGAGGGTTTGTTAGAGGTCGCATATTTAACCATTATACATTGTTGAGGTATTAGCATTACCAAGTAAATTGTTTGCATAGGATAACAAAATATGTATGATAGTTGTTAAATCGATAAATTTGGCTAGCGGTTTTACCTGAATGAATTTACCCTAATGAACATCGGTAGAATAATAATAAAATAAGTATTTTGGGTATAATCAATCTCGTCATTAATGACTCGCAGTGGCGCGTGTACTGAGATTTAAATGCTACAGAGTTTATCTACCACACCATAGCTTTCTCGATGTAAGAAGGGTGAGTGAGACAGAATTTCTAGCTGATTCATTTGGGGACTTTGAGTGCTCTTGGTGCGGAGGCATCTTTAAGGGGGGCCTAACGGTGAGGAGAGACCCTTATGTCAGTGGACAGAACTAAATAATTTGAGGTTAGTTTTGTTTGTCAAATCATGACAACAATGTATTTGAAGGTGAGTTTATTTTGTAAAATTATGACAAGACGTCAAGGCGTTGACATGTTAAATAATATGTATTTTGAGATTAGTTTTACTTGTCAATTCATAAGACGTTGACATCGGTTTGTTTATTTAAGGATGTTTAGCAGCAGGCCACGACCCACGTTATCTACGTGGTGACGAGTTTATGCTTCTTGAAGTCATCAACAGATGTATTATTGATTTTTGCATCAATGCTTGAAACAGTTTTACACAGAGACCTTAAAATGGAAACGATCCAAGACTACATCACGAACACCAGCAACAATTACTTCAACACAGCAGAACAAAGCCAGAACCCGCTAATCCGCCATTCCCACCAACCACAACACCAGGCAGGTCCATACAGGCTACCACGACAATGAGGGACCCAGGTTCAAACCCCTCACACAACACGAACATAATGTACCAGTTTTAAGGTAATGTTTTGTCAATAATTAAGAGGAGTTATAGGCCTAGCCTCGCTTAAAATTTTAATCAATGAAGATCCTAGAAACAGTTTACCTTGAGGTTGTTACAATTAATCCAAGATCTCCATGCAAATTACAACCTTTGACAAATACTATTTATCTCATTTTCGTCAAAATTATCATGTAATCTGTAATTATATTATGCCATATTAGGGCAGGACCATTTGTTTTCAAAGGATTTGATACATTTTATAATTAAAAGCGAGTTCTCACGTTAATTTTAGACCTTAAGAGGACTCCGTACACCTCTAAAACGAGTTTTCTTTTCAAGGGTTTATTAATCGATTAAGAAAAAAATGTTGTATATAAAAGTTTTTTGAAATTTAGCAAAGAATATTGGAAAGTCCTTTTGGTTTGTCATATATGTATTATGTATATTTAAATCATTTATTTTTTAATTTAGCAACACCATATGGACTTTCCAATATTCTGTAACTAATTTTAGACAACTTTTATAAAAACATTTTTTTTTAAACGATTACGGTTTTTTTTTTAAACGAAAATTCGATTTTTAGTCTATTTCTTAGCTTATTTATAATCCATCGCAGTCGCCCACCGATGCTCTCTTTCTTACAATATCAGTGGCGAACTTATGGAGACGCAAACCGTCTCGCCTTGCGGGTCAGTGATACCAAGAATCTGTACAATGCACCAAATGAATTGTATAGATAATTGACTCATAGTTATTTATGTCTCTTTATGTGGACGATTGGACATTAATATTCTATTATATTAGAGTAAAAGAATTATATTTATTTCGTCGTGCGATCCAGTTTATTGTTTCTGAGGGCGGATTTGATTTTCTGTTGAAATTATGTTGTACGGGTTTGTTGTACAGAGTGAGGATTATAACCGGAATAAATTCGCTAGATTAGGAAAATATATTTTTTATAATGGAAAAACACGTCGATTGAGATTTTGTATGATCTACATTTTGGCGACAACATTTTTTTTTTTCATTTGTTTTTTTATGATTTTATTATCTGTCATTATAGTATACACGGTCCTGCGTCTCACCTCCCGTCTTCTATAGCTCACTTATTAGTTAAGTTAGGATTTTAATATTTTGCAGACTTTACCTGTATTCCAGGGCGCATTTCAGGATAATATTTTTATTTATACAGGGTGTTCCAAAAAAGTGTGACGTCATTAGGATCTATTTTTTTAAATTACATGTCATAAATATTTTTACTTATTTAAATTTAATTTAAAAAGCCTTCATACCCGTAAAATTTTAATGAAATCGGTTCAGTATTATAGACGAAAAAAAAATAAAAACTATTAAATATTAGTTTTGCACCACTGGTTTTAAAAATTAATAAAAAATAAAAATAATGCCTCGTTAATAAAATTATACATAGGCACTTAATAAATAGGGTCGAACAGACTCGTTAACCAAGTTTTATTAATACGAATTGTACAGGGTGTCCAAAATTTAGTGTCAAACTTTGCAAACTTTAAATCAATTTATTTTTCTTATTTCAAATTGGAACCCCTGTATATTATTATGTCATTTGATGCAGAATTAAAAATCAAATATTTGTTCTAATTACAACCCTATCGCAATTTCTGAGGCATCAAGACTTATTTGCGGAAAACTCATTTTATCAACTATTCCACCAGTCATTATTATAAATAAATATGGAAGGTGGCTTCGATAAACAATTTATTGGTATAAAAGTTTATTAAAACGACAAAAGCCCATTTTGACTTTAGTTTCAAATATTGTTAGATTATTTAATCTATATTATTTTTTATGATGGAATACAACCAAGAAGAGCGCGTAGATATGATTTTCATATTAGAAGCATGCGAAAATAATTATTTTTTGTCACCTTAGTAAACGTTAATTCCAATAAATTGTTTTTCAAAGTCACCTTCGATATTTATTTATGATAATGACTGGTGGAATAGTTGATAAAAGGAGTTTTCTGCAAATAAGTTTTGATGCTTTAGAAATTGCGATAGGGTTGTAATTAGAACAAATGTTTAATTTTTAATTCTGCATCGAATGACATAATAATATACAGGGGTTACAATTTGAAATAAGAATAATAAATTGATTTAAAGTTTGCAAAGTTTGAGACTAAACTTTGGACACCCTGTACAATTCGTATTAATCAAACTTGGTTAACGATACTGTTTGACCTTATTTATTAAGTACCTTTGTACAATTTTATTAACAAGGCATTATCTTTATTTTTTATTTATTTTTAAAACCAGTGGTGCAAAACTGATTTTTTTTAGTTTTTATTTTTTTTCGCCTATAATACTGAACCGATTTCATTAAAATTTTGGGGATATGTAGGCAACTATAGGAGGAATTCAAGTAAGTAAGAATATATATAGCATGTAATCTAAAAAAATAGATCCTTATGACGTCACACGTTTTTGGAACACCCTGTATATACAAAAATATTTTCCTAAAATGCGCCCTAGGATACAGGTAAGGTTTGCAAAATATCAAACTCCTAACTTAATGAATAAGTGACCTATAGAAGATGGGAGGTGAGGTGCAGGACCCTGTATAGTAGACACACCATTTTATTTCTGTTCAAACTGGAAGTAATACAGGCTTCCCAGAAGTCCGGAATAAAATTAATATAGCCTTCTCCTGTAACTTTTGGGAAAAACGCTCGGACACGTCAACTTAGTTTCATATATGCTCACATTTTGACGTTATTGGTTTTTTTTTTTATAGACATTTGTCAAAGATATGACGACATCGATCTTTTTTTTAAATGGAAACATACAGCTTGTGATACATCATTTGAAAGCTAATATCTCGTACCGTATGCTTATAAATTTTGGCGCGATTCTGTTAAGCTATTTCAAAATGGCGACTGTTAAAACTTTTTAAAAAATCTCAATTTAAATAAGCGGAAATGATAAATCATTGATGTGTTTTAGTTTACAATTTCACAACATGTCAAAACGTGAAACATTGAAGATTTCTTATTTGTTATTTGAATGAAGGCTGTCCCGAGTTGCCCATTTAAAGCTGGTTTTTTCGAACCGTTTTTCCAGTGAACCAAGCGCAAAAATCTACCATAACAGAAACCATTTAATAGAAAAAAATTTTTTAAAGCAAAAGCAAAATAAGCTCTTTCATGGCGGTAAAAGATTACTGGAACCCGCCGAATAAAATCAATGAAAACAGGATCATTTCTACCAGGGCTAAGACAAGCCCCAACGGGGCGTTGCCTCGTTGTAGTGTCCTGGTTAGCACGCGCTAATCCAGCGGAAAGAGTGTTAAGATATTATGTAATAATAATAATCGATACGTAGGAAAACCTGACATGTATCTTATTAAATAAATAAAGAATATTTTAAAAGTAAGTAAGTAAGTTGCCCATTTGCCGGTTTTGTTGTGACGTTTGTACTTTCTTCTGCGTGTTTTTATTAGATAGCGCACTTTGTTTAATTATTTTCTCCGTAAATAATTAAATATTTTTAAAACTGTAAGGTAAAAATTTTTATTTTTTCGTTCTCTATACGATAGGGTGAAAATGAAAATTTATTGAAAAAGCCCATTTTGTGCATATTGCGAATTTCTAACTATTTTTGCATAGTTTTACACTTTTTTTTAAAGCATCGACTTTTCCAGGAGTAGGTACTTACCTGTTAGTTATATTAATTTTTTATTTAATTATTTGTAGACAATTTTTTAAAGTTGTTCCATTTTATTTATATATATTTAGCTGCGAGGGTAAAAACAAATAAAATAATTTCTCGATTACATATTTCCTATATTTTTCAAGGCAATGAGGAATCAAAAGTGTTTAATTTCAAAAGTTCCCAAATTGACATAAAATCCTATGAAACCACTATAACTTACCATTTAATTTTTACCAATTAGAAGCGACAATTATGATGCCAAATATATATTTTGTTAGAAGAAATTATTTATCCGTCAGCCATTTATTCAATTTTTCACTCGCAGCAAACGTTTGTACGCTAACATAAATAGATAATCAAGAATGCCAATCGATTTGAGTAATCTTTCTTTTTAAAAGTTGGTAATAAATTATTGGTAGTTACGCCACTGGCTCCCGTAAATTGCCGGCCATCCGCGATGCCTTTCCACGTCAGCCGGCCGCTGGCTTTCGTGAAGGTATCAGCATGAAATCTGTTAAAGCGGGTAGCTACGGCGTCCACTTAAAGTTGATCGTCATTGCAGGACGTGTTGCTTTGTTCCAGTCTCGAAGGAGAGGCTGTCTGTTTTTTTAACGGATGGCCTACTTGTCGAAAGTCGTATTTTTACCGTATAGCTTCGCGGCTGTACGAATAAATAATGAATAATTTATGTTCAAAGTTAAGTATTTAACCACGAAGCTTGGAGACTGTTCTCCAACAATTAAGGAGTCTACTCACGTTCAGTCGGCCGTTCGTCCGTAGACTGTCCGTCCGCCCGCCAGCTGGCCTTTATCAATAGTCACACTATACCTTCAGTTTTTTTTTACCGATAACGGCGAGCAGTGGCGTAGCCAGAAAATATGCTCGGGGAGGGGGGGGGTTGCTCAGTGGGCGTAAGTAGGACACTTTTTTTTCAAGAAAAGTAACAGTTCGAACTACATGTAGTGAAGAAGGAGGAAAAGCGCAGGCGAAAAATTTTCGAGGCCACGCCCAAAGTTCGTTTAAAATTAACCTAACTACCATTAAATTTCGAAAATTAAATTATTACCTCCCCCCTCTGCATGGTTGGATTAAATTTGTTTTTGTAAATGTTTTTTTTCTTACTTTTTTTTTATATTTCCTTGCTGGTTCTTTATTAAAAAAAAACATTTTTTATATTTGTGAAAAATATGAATATTGGTGTCATTACAAAATTTTAACAAAACCCCTATGTATGATGAGCTCGGTTTTTCATGATTAAAAATAAAGTAAATATCGCTCATCATGCCAAAATTGATGATTTTTTCAGAAATCATGTATTTTAGGAGCGTAGATCTAAGAGCAGTTTTTGGTGCAAATGCTTAGGATTTTAAATACTCCTTCTTAAGTGCCGTTTTGTATATTCATAATAAAGCATTCTCGTTTCTTTCCGCACTATTTTTTTTTATTTTAAATTGTCACACTTCTTCCATAAAAAATGTTTCAATTTAAATTTGTACTTAAATTTTTTATTTAAAAATAAATAACTAATTGTTTTTTTTTGTTGTAAAAATATTTTATTGCATTGGGTTATATTTTTGTAGATTTAAAATAGCTCTAAAAAAGGGAAAACGGAACAGACAAGTATATAATAGAAAAATTCTATAAAATATTATTATTTATTATTTGTTTTCACAAATTTTAATGTTCACGCACCCAGGTGCATAATATAATATCCACATTATATTACTTAAATAATTTATTATGACTTTATAATATATACTATAAACATTTTTTTTATAAATAAGATAGCGTAGTATACAGTAGCTTTTAATTAAATCTGTGTATTACTTATTTTAATAACGATTTTTGTTAATTAGAATAAAATTTTGCTCATACAGGGATTTAGTTCCCTAGGTGTAAAAATTAAATTATTTTCTAATAAATAAACCAAATGTGATCTACCGACTGGGGAGTGTGAAACGGCACCTTCATTCAACGAGATATCCGATCTCATCCGGCCTGTCCGACGTGAATAGAATGGTTAGGTGTCGATTCATTTTACACTCTTCCCTGAGGCAAGAGCACGCCGTGTTCCCAAAGCGGTCACCCGCCCAAGTACTAACCGCGCTCGACACCGCTTAACTTCGGTGATCTGCGGGAACCGGTGCTTAATATGTCGACAGGCCCTTGCCCATGTATTGACATGTTATCAACAATATGTAATATACAACAACAACGAATCTAATGTTTATTACTCAATTTTTGGCTGAAGGCATTGATCAACGCATGCAGACAGATGTTGTTTATACTGACTTTTCCAAGGCTTTCGATCAGCTAGATCACTCCATATTATTAGGCAAACTACAAACCTTTGGGTTTTCTAATAATTTACTGTCATTTTTCGACTCATATTTAAAAAATAGGAGGCAGTTTGTAGCTTATGGCGGGGTCAAATCTATCGAATATTTCGCAACATCTGGAGTTCCCCAAGGATCCATCCTTGGTCCTCTTCTTTTTACATTATTTATAAACGATATTGTCAATAGGCTTACTATTTGTTGTCTGCTATATGCAGATGATCTAAAAAATTTCTGTTTAATATCAAGTTTAATGGACTGTTTAAAGCTACAGCGTAATCTGGATTTATTGTATGATTGGTGCCCTAAAAACAGATTGAACTTAAATATTGCTAAATGTAATGTTATGACATATACAAACAAAAACACCACTTTTGAGCTCAATTATAACATAAATGGTAAGATTCTGGATAGACCTACTGTATTTAAGGATCTAGGAGTTATTTTCGATAGAGAACTATCCTTTCTTCCTCATATTGATCACGTCGTATCCACCGCCTATAAGATACTTGGTTTTATCCTTAGAACTACTAAAGATTTTAGGTCACTTGACCCGTTGTATTGTTCTCTTGTTGTATCTAAATTGGAATACTCTTCAATCATTTGGTCTCCGTTTTATAAAGTCCACATTGACAATATTGAGAGCGTTCAGAGACGTTTTTTGAAAGCTTTGTGGTATAGATCTAATGGAGTTTATCCCGACAGAGGTTTTCCTTATGACCAGCTGCTGCAAAGATTCTCGTTTGTTAGATTACATGATAGACGCACATGTTCTACGCAGTTATTTTTACATAAACTGCTAAATAACAATATTATTTGTGAAGAGCTGCTGCACAAACTGAACTTTAGAATTCCTTCTCTAAATGCCCGAAACTTATATACCTTCTACTTACCACCTTCACGAACCAATGTCTTTAAATATTCTCCCATCAATAGGATGTGTACATGTTACAATGACAATGTCCGATGATGTCTTTAATTGTAGCTTAAGCGCTGTCAAAAGACATTTTTATCACTAGTACCTATACTACGTATGTAATTACTTTTTTTTATTATTATTATTTCTTGTTGTAGGGTACCTATTGTTACTACCGTATTGTTAGTTTCATAAATTTAAATATTGCTAATCTTTATGTTAATTGTTGAATAATTTATTTTTAATTTTTACTTAATTAAATTCTGTTTTCTACCTGTTTTGTAACTGGGAAACTGTAAAACAGTGTATGAAATAAATAAATAAATATTATTATTATTATTATTATTATTATTATTATTATTATTATTATTATAATTATCATTATTATTATTTTACTCGTTTTTCTATAAAATTGCATCATAAATCAATAACCAAAACGATATGCGTCCAAAACCTTAATATCTATATAAAACAGGACTTTTAGAAAGAAAAGTTTAAAAACTAAACGTTTCCTACAAGACCTTTTTAATCTAAGCCAAGAATACATTATTTAAAAATTTAAATTAAGAGTCCAAGCGTAAGACGAAAAATTAGGTTGCAATTAGACTTTTAGACCCGAGCCCCTAGGCTTTTGAATACGCCACTGGTAGCGAAATCAGCCGGCCGGACATTATTATTCCGGCAGGCGGTTTTTTTAAATGTCTATTTTAATTTAAATTTTGCCCATTCCTACAAAATTACTAAAAAATATAAATGGTCCATATGGAGTCTCAAAACACTTTTGCCCTGTCGTATTTTATATTTATTGACATATAATTTGGTTCTAAAAGAAAAATAAACTGAGAGATAAAACGAAAAATAATATACCAAAAGAAAAGGACAATAATTTGATTTTGTATTGACATTATGGAGACGGGGAAATGTATTTTGTGTTTTGAAATAAGCTAGGGAATAATAATGCGAATAAACATGACATAAAGATATTATATAGAGATGAGGTCCTGCTTGAATGTTTTATTTGGATATTTATCTCTTTAGTTTCTTATTTTGGCTCGAGAATCACTGCACAAATATGATTTAGTCTTGGCACGGTCTGGAGCAGACAGAAGTCAAAATGTTGTCTATGAAGTTGTTTAATTCAATATTTTAACACTAGAAATAGGTAACAGCGTTTCCTTGAGACCCTCTTCGCTTCCCCTGCCACCAACCGAAAACACGATACATCTTTTTTCTACTCCCACATAAATATTGCATGTTTGTTCCCAGTGGCGGCTCGCGGTCTTAAAAAATGATAAAGAGCTAGGTATAGTGCGAGTACTTAAACAAATATTGACTAAAAACCCGTGTAACAAAACGTATCACTTATCCTCATCTGTTCAACGACTGAATGGAGTTTCCAACAAACTACAAACTATGTCATTAATTGGGTTTATTTTTAAAACACACAACTAAGTAGGTTGAATTGACTGAAAAATAAAAACAAAACTTTTTAATCACACAGTAAATCACGTAAAAACGATGTCTATAACCGTAAGTTTCGCGAAGCCTCAATATAAATACCTTAAGGTTAGGCGAACCAATGCTAAAACAATGGTGCATCTATTTTTAAATTGCCCTTCATCATAATGCAAATTGTTACATGCTGTTTGCGTGACTGACGTCACGTAACCATAGCGATGGTGAATATTAAAGACGTGTTGGGCGATTAGTCTTCACTTGTTTTGAGGAGACGGCCGGCTGGGGCAAGCCAAAATGCACGAGTGTTTATAATTATTGTCCATTGAAGTAAACCGTGGCTCTATTATACATAGCTACATTAGGATTAAATTAATATTATTGATTGGAAAATAATTATTTTTAAGGGCTAAAATGGTAGCTGTATTGGTACATTAATATTTAATATTGACGAAACAATTTCCTCCCGATTTTATTTTTTTTTTGGTGAAGAGCCCCTCCACCTACTTCCCCTAACGAGCCGCCACTACCCCGATAATATCAAAACAATACAACTCAGATAAACAGACTGATATAATCCTAATTATAACAACAATAATAATTATTGTCTCCAATGGCAATGACTCGCTATATTATTTATATTGTTCATTATATATTTACTTTACTTTTTAGAGGCGACCGAGGTAATAGTTAGTTATTCTTGCCATTTAAAAAACTGTGTCTAACAGATCCCCTGTGAGTGTAGCCAATCTTATATTGATGAGACACTAAGGGCCGCTTGCACGGGTTCCGCCTAAGACGTTTTAGGTGGAACTTAACTTTAACTTTAGTGTCACTTAACTAAAACTTTTCCGTTGCACAGTCGCTTAACCGGCACATAAGCCAGCCCTAAGTAGATACAAATTAAGCCATAAAATCTTCGGCTTAATTTATACCTACTTAATGGCTGGCTTATGTGCTGGTTTAGCGACTGTGCAACGGAAAAATTTTAGTTAAGTGACACCTTAAGTTAAACCCCACCTAACACGTCTTAAGTGGAACCCGTGCAAACGGCCCTAAGACCACTTAAAGGAAGGGTCAAAGAACATAAGAACAATATAAAAGGAGAGACATAAATGTATCTGTGGACAGAAGCCGAAATTTGCAAGAAGAACCACACTGGATGAAGAGGAAGTTTAAGGAGGCTGCCACCATACACCAAAACCCAGGTTGTTTTAGTAAGCCTTCATTAGATATAAGAAACGTCTGGAAATATTTGTTAAGTAAATGTAACCTTAGAATAAAACCACGTAAGAGTAAAAAGTATGACTCATCACTCATCAGTATGAGCATGTACATTACAGGTGAATACTGAAGACGACTGGAGATGCTTACTAGTTGAAACGTAGTCATTCAAAACAAATAAAGACATATCTCCAAAACTTTACTGCCGTTCAAAGAACGTCATTCTATCCAACCTTTTAAGAGACAAAAGAAAAACGTAATACAAAATATGTGGATTATATTTGCAAAACCTTTTGTTTCATTAAGAATGTCGAATCGTCCGTAGTATATCTTTTACCAGGGGCGGCTCGTCAACAAGTGCGCTCGTGCGCGCGCACTGCCTAAGAAAGTCAAGCACCAGCAAAAATAAAATTTATACTTATTTAAAAAAATATTTAGGAAACGGAAATAAAGAACTTGTATAATATAACAATGGCGAAGGCGTAAGACTTCAAGTGCGACCGAGCGCGTGGGCAGACTCACCGGCTGTGTGCTGTAGTGTGTATTTGTTCGGCGCTCTTATGGATGGATTTTCGTGCGATTTTCCTTATGCGGATTGATCGGAAATATTCGGTTAATCGCCCGATGAGAGGGCGTCGCCGTGCGCTATCTGAATACACACTTCAATAATTTATTATGATTGTTTTATGAGTTTTTGACGCGATTAGATAAGTTTGGAGTTTATTGACGGTGTTGTGGATGTTTTTGTGTTGTTTTTAAGTTTGGAGTTTATTGACGGTGTTGTGGATGTTTTTGTGTTGTTTTTAAATTAATAATGGCTAGTAGTTTGGATTGTGTCACACAGTTTGGATTGTGTCACACGAAGTGATTATGGACCAAAATTCTGTAGAGGACATTATAAATAAATTTTCGACATTCGATTTCCAAAGGAAATTTTTAAAAAATAAATTTGGTGCTAAAACAAAGAAAATTTAAATCCCATTTAAAAACTACGTTTTTTTATTTTTTTGGATAAAAAGCACAAAGAAAATCGATGCAAAGATGAAAAGGGGCGTGGCACCTCGAAAAATTTTCGCCTGCGGCGCTTTTAGCCTGCTGCGCACACCCTACGATAAATATCACGAGCCGCCACTGTCTTTTACCCTTATTTAGATCGTTTATGTGTGTTTTTGATGTGTACCCACTTATATGTGTTATGACTTAAACAGTTTCAGAAATATTACAGTTTAAAACACGCGTTAACATTTGAAAAAACTTTTATTAGAAGTAAATATTTATAATTTTAATGACCTACTGATAGAACATTTTTCCAAACAAAAATATTGACAAATACAGAACTATATAAAGGTAAAAGAATTATAATATAACAATAATAAAGTAAAGCTGTTTGATAAATTAAAAAGAAAGTCAGCAAAAATGCAATTTTAGTATTTTATGATTGCATGACGTCACAAAAGCTTCGGCCAGTCAATGATTGCGCGGAGTAATTTTATGCCTTGAAGATAAAATTTGTCGACCATAAGATTTTGTGTGAAGGTATGGTTGGATATCAGGCACATTTTAAAAATATTTTGAATTATACAGGGTGCGCCCAAAAAGTCGAGTGTCAAAATGGTACATTTTTTAAATGGGATACCCTATATATTGTATCATTTTCTGATTCCTCACAAAATTCTACGCTTATTTTGTAAATGTCATATGTCTCCATTCAATAGTTTTTGAGATATTGACGTTTAAAATACGGCATTTTCAGACTTTGACAGGCTGTAACATTGGAACGGTTCATCTTAGAGAAAAATGATTTTCACCTCCTTATCTTAATTTTTTATTCTCTATCTAAAAGTTACAACTTTCGGTTTAACATGTTAAACCGTTAAACCGGTTTTTTGGTTTAACATGTTAAATCGGAAGTTGTAACTTTTAGATAGAGAATAAAATAATGAGATAGGGAAATGAAAACCATTTTTCTCTAAGATGAACCGTTCCAATGTTACAGCCTGTTAAAGTCTGAAAATGCCATATTTTAAACGTCAATATCTCAAAAACTATTGAATTGAGACATATGACATTTACAAAATAAGCGTAGAATTTTGTGAGGAATCAGAAAATAATACAATATATAGGGTGTCCCATTTAAAAAATGTACCTTTTTGACACCCTACTTTTTGGGCGCACCCTGTATAATTCAAAATATTTTTAAAATGTGCCTGATATCCAACCATACCTTCACACAAAAGCTTATGGTCGACAAATTTTATCTTCAAGGCTAAATTTACTCCGCGCAATCGTTAACTCACCCGGTACATTTCCTTGCACGTGGCAATAGATACGCTCTTTATTTCGTACCGATTTGTTCCAGGCTTTGCCCAATTTATTGTGGAAAGTTTTATTTATTATTAGGGAGTGTTAGTATTTGTGTAATTGGTTTTGGTTTTGAACCTAAGTTTAGTAAAAATGAGCTTAAACGAATGGAAGAAGAAAATCGAGAAGACAACATATCGATAAATGAAAGAATGCACTCTTTAAATTGGTATAAATGCCCGGGCTACTTATTAATGCGGCTGAAAAGGGGTGCGTTTGCGTAATGGGAAAATTGCAAACACCACAAAACTTTAAAAGTCTTAATAAGGCAGTAATCTGCGCCCGTATAAACTGAAAATTTCCTGGTAGTAGTTAAAATGCTTCTTCAATTTGATCATTTTCAGAATTGCCCTGTTTAAAAAGTAAACGTTTTCTACAAGACCTTTGTAATCTAAGCCAAGAATACTTCATTTAAAGATTTAAATTAAAAGTCTAAGCGTGAGATGCAAAATTAGGTTGCAATTAGACTTTTATATCCGAGCTTCTAGGCTAGGGAGGGGGGGGGGGTTGCAAAATACGCCACTACTACTAAAGAAGGTTATAAAAAGATTTTCGACAGTAAACAAGATGAAGGTTAACAACCCGACGAATACTAAGCGCTAAAACTCACGTAAATTCAATGCAATATACGGATTTATGCCGCGGCCAAGCTTTTGTGACGTCACACGCTGAAATATGACATCTTTGCAGAGGCATATCTCCGTTATTATTTGCGATAGAAGGGTGCGGTTTTTCTTTATTTTTTTAAATAAAGTTGTTTTTTTGGCGCACACCCCCTTTAAACCTACTTAAATTCGGAGATACTTTTTTTATTGTGCGTATGCTCACTCCGAGGATCGAACTCGGCACGCCATGATCGAATGCCAGTGACTCACCGCTGAGCCACTGCCGCAGTCCTTTATTAGTTTAGGTACACATTTACTCGACCTTTCACTAGTTATAATTTTATTCAGAACAATCATGATAATAACATAAATAGAATTTGTAATGCAGTTATCTCTGGTATTATTTTAAGTAGGGTAAACCCGGTAGAGATGGCGAAGCGGGTTAGATGGCTCAGTGCAATATATCCCTAAACAAAATAATATCCGGCGACGTGGCCATCGCTAGATACCTTTATTTGTAAGTAAACGTCTATACCGTTCACCTCGCGCCCATCATTTGGAGTTAAGTTATTTTAATTTTCCTTTATATATTTCAGGCATGTCCTTTTTTTTCTAGATAATAAGTAATTTAATAATTTGGGTGTGAAACTAGCCAAAGTTTTTACTAGTTGTAATATTGTCGCTTTGAAATAAGCATATAGTTTGTTTTCTAACCTTAAATACATTCACATTGTTATTTGTTCCCGTGCACGTGACCGAGCCTTCTCACCCAATGCAAGTTGGGTTACATGGCGCGCGCCATATCACCCTATGTTGGTGCGCCATCTCACCCAATCTATTAGATTAAACTGCTAAAATAATTAGCTTGCAGCTTGCTGAGATATTTACATCTCCCGAAAATATGTTAAAAAAGAAAGCTCCAGCAGAAAACGAAGTTAAATTGTTTCACAAAAAACACGAAAGGAAGCTACGAAAAATTAAAAAAATCTACTAACAGCCAGGCGAAGTAAGTAAGAAGCTACAGCGACTCTTCTTCAGAAAGCGATACACCGCTAGCAAAACTAAAAAATAAACTGTTGATGCAAAAGGAAAAGAAAAACGGGAAAAAGTATAACAAGATCTTAAAAATGCCAGGATCTAATAGAGGCATCACAAACAAATTTGGAGACTACTGTAGTATTTTTTCGTCAAAGAGTGACGTAGCTGTTGGTTCACAAAGCGATTCACACAGCAACATCCATGAAAACGATATCGAAACTGAGTGTGTTGGCTGTGGGGATACCTACAAAACCACTAGAAGTCAAAAAGACTGGCTGCAGTGCGTTTTTTGCAACAAATGGCTTCATGAAAGTTTCACTAAGTTTTCGAACTGTTGCTTGCGATGTGACACGAGACAAAATTTGAATATTTAGTTATTTTTTTTTATATTTTGTATGAGCGCCATCTCAACCAGAGATGGACTTTTCTCTTATTTTGATAAAAAAGAGAACCATGTCTTGTTCAGTTAAATTAAATGAATTTTTTTCGTATCCTCTACTTTTAGTTTTCGCAAAAAAATTGTTTTTTTTTACATTATGTGTTTACGCCATCTCACCCATACCCATGGGGTGAGATGGTTTTTTTCTGCTTATTTTTTAAATACATTTTATGGTCATTAAAATTAAATTAAGTTTTGTTTTTTGTATCATCTACTTTTATTTTACTCAGTATAATCATATAAAAAATAATTCCTACCTAAAAATTGTAAATCTGATTTTGTGAAAAAATGTGCGCCATCTCTACCGGGTTTACCCTATAGCAATGTGAACAATATTAGATGATTTAAAAATTATGACAAACATAATAAACCTTATAAGTAGTTGAAAAACAAAATTTTGCCAACAAGTCAAACAAATTATTATGGCGGGTATTTTATTATATTTGGCTCTAGCCTCTTTTGCATTTATTTTTTACTTTTTAAATAAATTTAACAATAAATTCAATTATTTTAAAAGTAAAGGTATTCCGCAATTGAAAACGGAATTTTTTTACGGTAATGGAAGAGGAATTATCCAAAAAAAGGTGAATCAAGGAGAATTTTTCAGAGATGCGTATAACAAGTTTAAGAAATTGGGAGTTAAACATGGAGGTAAGAAATATTTTCAAAAATAATATAGCAGTCGAGGAAGAGGCTTATCGTTAATATTGTAATTTTTCAAAGGTAATTTTCTAGAAACTTTACGAAAAGTTTGTTAAACGTCTTCCTGTATAAAATATTTTCTATTCTGGAATAAATGTTAACTGTTTGTTCGGTTGCATTAAGATTTTTAACCACAACTACCTAACCAGCAAGTTTGACTGTGACCTAAATGACATTGACAAGCAACGTTGCATTTCACTTTAAAAATTTTAATAGGGTTGCAAAATAATCCTTATTCCATTGAATCATATTCTAGAAAATTATACTGGGTGTCCCATTTAATTTTCTTTTTTATTATTCAGTACAACTTTTTAGGACCACCCTGTAGATTAGAAAATATTTTTAGATTATGTATCCTAAAAAAACCCTTTAACTTTTGTATTACACTTTTTTCCTTATCTTTGATAGTTTAGGTGCTATCTAAGACAGACACCTTACTGACACACCCTGTATATTAAATTTAGTATATACAGAAAGTCGGTTGCATTGAAGTTATATTTTCTTTATTGTTAACAGAAAATCTTTGATTATAACATTTTTAATATAGTTTGGCAACAAATTTTACCGGAAAAATGAATTTTCATTTAAAATTCCCGTAATCCTATTGGTCGCAGCAGTTTTCATTTCTAGGGGCCCAGTGGCGTTCTTTCGAAAAAATATTATTAAAAAATATATACAGGTCAATAAAGAACAATCTACTTTGATAAGATAAGAAATTAGATTGCATTAGGTACCTATAGAGAGCAATTCTAGGTATTTGTTAACTAATACTGTGCAAGCAATAATGTTTTTTCTTTAATCAAAATCAAATAGCGTTGTTCTGAAAGTTACAGTTAAAAGAATATTGTTTATAAATTTAATAAAACACGGAATTATCCAAATTTCATTTCCATTTTTACTAATTTATTAATAATATTTATTTTTATTTATTTAGCAATTAATATAACAATGTAATAGCAAGAAACTTAGAGTCAAGCGGACAAAGTAGTGCGTCTATTTTTGCATTAAAGTGCACAGGGACGCCAAAGGTAATGTGTTCCCTGGGGCACAGGTATACAATGACAAGCTGATTCGTTCTTGTTGGGATTCATCAGAAAGGCATAACCTGTAAGCAATTCCCACTACAACTAAAGCATGTTTTCAATATATTTTTACGGATAAAAAAATGATGAGAACCTAGTGTCGCCATCTGCTGGAATCAGCTCAATGCAAAAGATAGCCATCTAACGTGAAAACATATAACTATAAATAAATCAAGCACGGAACAGCCACCCATCCAGTATAGGAAACATTTTTTGCGCTTTCCTACACATCTCTACTATTTTGTAGATTCAGAACTAGATCACGCTGCAGTCGCCCACTGGCGTGCAGCACTAATCCATAATTGCCGTGTAAGAAAACTACTCTCCACTATTTTATTTATTATTTCCAGGGTTAATATATTTAAATAAAATATTTATTGGTCTATTTTTTTAGGTATATACATAAGTTTAAGGCGTATATGGGTACCAATAGAACCAGAATTAGTTAAAACGGTTTTAATAAAGGATTTTACCTACTTTAGTGCCCATATTCAAAAACTTCCAAAACGTTTGTTTTTTGATAATCTATTTTTAATGGACGGCGAAGAATGGAGAGATATGAGAAGAAAATTAACACCAACGTTTACATCCGGTAAGAGTTTTTTTGTCATGTTTAAAGCCCGGTTTTATGAACTCGGGATATCCTCACAACGAGAATATTGACTTTTTATAAACTCGAATAGAAGCTTATTCTGCTTGTCTATTTGGCTTGGGATAATTCTACAGTTATAGAGAAGTCCGGTTTAATAAGCTGCTTACATTAAATATCTTAAGTTTACCGTAAAATTAGATAAATTTGTTTTCGGAATAAAGTAAGCTCCATATAAGATACAGAGATGGTTAAATTAGTACAAAGTTGCACCCTACTAAATTCTGCAACATTGTATTTTTAAATTTAAAAAAATTTCCGCGATTTCGTTTTTATTTTTTTCTGACTCTATTTAAAGAGATATGTTAAAATAAAGTTTACATTCTCTCGTTACCACTTTTTCTTCTCTACTAGTTGGTGTAAATAGAATTTTCCTACGACCACCTTTGAAAAGAAGAAAAAAAACACGGCTAATTTGGCTAGAAAGTGCCTTATATCACACGCGTTTTGAAAAAAAATATTTCAACACCAGTGTTAAAATATCACGGCACACTATTTAATTTAAACATATGCCAATTTGACAGACAACCCCTATTTATTAAAAAGAACAAATTTTAGAAAGCAGTAATTATAAGGTGTTTAACTTATTTATCATATATTTATCGAGTGTTTCAGAATTAGAGTGTGAAAATACGCCATCAGAAATTATAAAAAATGGTAATAATATACTGGAAAATCTATTACCAGAAAAAACAAATCGCTCTAAACAGAGTGTCAACAAATCTTTATCGGTAGCGATAGCGAAGAGAATAACCTCTAGCCTACAGATCGCAAGATCATAGGTTCAAATCCCATCAGGAATATTTAACTTTTTTTATGAAAACATTAAATAATTGATAGAATTATTTTGAATTGAAATATTCCTTGTTGGGTGAATTTTTAAAATTTATGTTTAATGCATCTTTCCTTGATTAAATTTAAAATTTTTTATGCTAGTTAGTCTAGAAATCAATCCAGGATTAGTTCTTTCTATGATATATAAAATATGAAAAAGTTACACTACAAATAAGGGAAAAGTCTATCGACAAACTATGAAACCAGACATTAAGTGGATCCCAAACCTAAGTACGCTAATTTCAACACTAGTATTGATTTTTTGTTTCAACACTAGTATTGAAATATTTTTTTCACAAATCAAAGGCTTTTTTAATAATTCTTTGTGGTCGTAGGAAAAATAGTGTACATTACTCGTGTAAAAGTGACAAGTATCACTTGTTATGTAATATACTATTTAATCCGACGTTTCGTTTTTTCTAAACCATCATTAACTTTGTTTTTTTTAATAGTCGGGAGATTTTTTAAATTCCTCTCCTCCCTTATAATGCAATGACGTATCACACTTAGTATTAATGGTACGTTTTAGACTTAAAACCCCATCATCAATAAGAATCAGTAATTAATCTTGTATCTATCCACTTTCTTTTGTTTCCGAAGCCAACTAGAAATAATTTGATTCTAGACGTCGACTACAAATCATATCAAATTTTTCTTTTTCTCTTGAATAATGTTTTATAATTTGTATTTAAAAAAAAAACTACAATCACACAACTTCTCAAAAACATAAAAGTTTTACTTCACAGACCCAATCTGTCATTTGGCAAGTATTTATAATTTATTTTAAAAAGTGCTTACTAAACAGCTGAGACAGTTTAGGTTACAGCGATTGAAGATAAAATAGTTTAAAATAAGATGATTTGCACTTATTCTTATTGATGGTGGATTTTTAAGTCCGAAACATATTATTAATACTAGATGCAGTACGTTATTGAATTACAAAAAAGAAGGGGGATTTAAAAATATCAAAATAAAATTGTTCTACTATTTAAAAAAGCAAAGTTGATGATGGTTTTGAAAAAACGAAACGTCGGATTAAAAATCGAATTACACCAACTTGTAGAGGAGAAAATGGGGTAATGAGAATGTAAACTTTATTTTACCATATCTCCTTAAATAGAGTCAGAAAAAAATAAAGACAAAATCTCGAAAATTCGGTTTTGCTCAAAAATTCGGAGTTATTTAAATTTGAAAACACAATGTTGCAGAACTTAGTAGGACGCAACTTTTTCTGCTTTGACCATCCTTTGGGCATCCTGATCTGGGACACCCAAACACATTGCGTTCCTTTGCCCCGAATCCTGACCATATTTTGAATTTATTAAAAAAAAATGTATTTACAATATTGAGTTATCTAGTTTTTTTAAGAGTTTATCCTTGGTGTATAGTAATTTCATTAAAACAAACCTGAAAAAATAATATTTTTTGGCTATTTGCAGGAAAGATGAGAATGATGTTTAATATTATATTGGAGAAATCAAATATCCTCTCTGATTTAGTTGGAGAAGTGTGTAAAACAGGAGAACCAGCTGAAATTAAAACAATATTGGCCAGATTTACGACTGATGTAGTAGGTAACTATCTAAAGATTCATCATAAAATTGTGGTAAATTATTAGGAATACGAAAATACCATCTCTGGTGGCAGTCACAGAAGCTCTCTTAGCTGTCATTCCATGAGAAATTTTCTCGAAATGTGTGTCGTTATTAGCATTTTGACTAGTTTCAGGTTAGAATATGTTTTAAGCAATCCAACGATTTGTTTGTGTAGGTATATTCTTTTTTTTTCACCGACAAGTCCACCGGTGGAGCCGAATCGCGTTTTTAAATTATCTATTGTATTACCGGTTGGACATAAATCATGTTCTTTTATTCATGGTGGATTTCTGGTGATTTCTATCAACGTCAACGAGAGAGAGATTGTAAAATAATTTACCAACTGGTTAATGACCTTATTCCACCAGCTGTCAATCATAAGTTCATCAGTTCCACCACTGGTTGAATTCATCGGCGAAAAAAGAATATTCCTATTTAAGCCCAAATAAATCCCACGATAAGGGAATCTTCAAGTCAATCACCATCTTCAGTGATAGTCAGGCGGCGATTAAGGCAATCTATTCCAGCAGCGTTAAATCAAAGCTCGTAAAGCGATGCCGCAACAATCTATGCACACTTGGCAACCAACATCGGGTTATTCTGTGCTGGGTTCCTGGACACTCCAAAATAGATGGCAACGAGGCTGCCGATGCGCTCGCAAGAGAGGGCGCAGACATGCCAGCTGATCTAGCAGACAATACAGTAAACAAACCACTGGGATTGGTCAAAGAGGAGATTGACTACACGGCCAAGCAGCTTGCACAGAACAGATGGACATGGTTGACAACCTGTAGTACATCCAGGCAACTGTGGCCCACATTCGATAAAAAGAGAACCGCAGAGCTATTGAGACACAGTCGAAAAGACGTGAGAAATATTACTGCGGTTGTTACCGGACATTGCCTCTTCGGTAGACATGCCGAACGTATGCAAATACCGACTAAGGACTTCTGCAGAAGTTGCAGAGATGAGGAAGAGGAAGAAAGTATTCAACATTTTCTGTGTGAATGCCCTGGCCTCGCAAGAAGAAGGTTTACTACTCTGGGTGAACCATCTTTCGATAGCCTGGAGGAACTAAGCAACTTACAACTTGGACGGCTGAGCAAATTTCTGAACGGTAGTGGCTGGTTTGATTGAGTTGTTAAAATCCTTCCGCGGTTACGTCGCACAAACCATCAGAGATCTGATGAAGGTGGGTTCTACAGAACACGTGTGGTATCACAACGGACCTAATTAGGACTACGTGAGACTGTTTGGTCAGAACCAAGGGTCTGCCACTCTTACCTAACCTAACCTAAGGGAATCTTTTAATCAGTTGGCAATAGCGTATTATACGCTCGTAAAAATTTTTTATTCATGGAACTCGTTAGGAACTAAGTGGTAGCATGAATTTTACTTCCTGTCGGTTTGTTTTGATAAAGGAAAATGCGGGATCTATCTTTGCTCTCTCGTCGTTGGGATAGCTCACTTGAGCCGCTTTACCCATTTTCTTGTTAATAACAATCGAAAAATCACTGATCATGACTTAGTTTTTAATATTGTTTTTAGGAAGTTGTGGCTTTGGCATCGAGTGCAATTCTATGGAAGATGTAAATTCGGAATTCTTTAAACAGGGACAAAACATATTTAAGGACTCAAAAGGAGCGTCGGTCCTTCAAAATATAATGATGTTTTTAGGCCTTAAGAAATTTGGACCACAAATGGATTTCACTGAGATTGAAAATTTTTTTAGGTAAAACCTATAAAATTAACATTACCTGCCCATTACACACTTTTCCCTATTATTACGATGAAGAAGATATGAACAAGCTTTTCGACGTTGTATAGTTTCATTTTTATGGGTAAATAATTAATGTTTGGTAAAGGATATACACTCTAAAAATCTTCTTTCTATTCCTACTTGAAAATGTGCTGTTTCCTTTACACTTAAGTGATTGGAAAAATGGACTATTCCGGTTAACTGAACGGATATGATTCATATTCATCGTTGTTAGGATATGAAACGGACCAATCACAGTGGTCAGTGGCGGAGCCAGAAAATATGTTCGGGGGGGGGGGGCGTTTTGGAGAGAGGAACAGTCGGGACTACATGTATTTTATGACATTGTAGGTACCTAGTGAAGAAGACGGAAAAGCGCCGCAGGTGAAAAATTTTCGGAACCACGCCCAAAGTTCGTTTAAAATTCACCTAACTACTTCAAATTTCGAAAATTAAATTATTATATTTCCCCCTCTGCATGACTGGATTAAATTTGTTTTGTAAATGTTTTTTTTAACTTTTTTTTTGATATTTTTAGCTGGCTCTTCATTTAAAAAAACACATTTTTTATATTTGTGAAAAATATGAATATTAGTGTCAATCCAAAATTTTAACATAAGACGTGTGTATGACTCTAACCAGCGTTTTTCGGACTCGGTTTTTCATGATTAAATAATATTAAGTAAAATTCGCTCACCACGCCAAAATTGATGATTTTTTCAGAAAACATGTATTTTAGGAGAATAGATCTATGATCAGTTTTTGGTGCAAATGCTTAGGTTTTGAAATACTCCTTAAGTGTCGTTTTGTATATTCATAATAAAGCATTCTCGTTTCTTCCCGCACTATTTTTTTTATTAAGTATAAATAATCTCACATTAGTCACATCTTCCATAAAAAATGCTTCCATTAAAATATTTACTTTAATTTTTCTCTTTAAAAATAAATACCTAAATGTTTTTTGTTTTTTTTTGTAAAAATATTTTATTGCATAGGGTTATATTTTTGTTGATTTAAAATAGCTCTTATAAAGGGAAAACAGATCAGACAAGTATATAATAGAAAAATACTATAAAATATTCTTTTTACTCGTTCTCCTTTAAAATTGCATCAACAATCAATAACTAAAACAATATGCGTCCGAAACCTTAATCTCTTTGATTGACTATTATGTTTTACAACTGGTTTTTTGGCCCTAATTTTTCCAGTGTAAACAAAACTTTACTATAAGCTTAACATACTCTTAGTTCCCTCTGCTAGGTAAATACTCTATTAGCCTTTTAGGTGATTGGAGGAGGTCCCCAAAAGCCCCTAAGAACACTGGAAGAAAACAAGTTTTAACATCAGCTAAGGCTCGACTTAAGTCTCTCTCGAGTGGAATATTGAATTATGGAGAAACTACACCAAGATGAATGTGCCATCTTAAAATCTCACCGATTAAAATGTTGGACGACTTCCAAATCTGTAATGGGTTACGCGAAATGTTGCCTGTAATAAACATTCAGCGAACGCGAATATCGGTCTAAAGTCACTTCTCTCCTCGCCATTTACGTCGCGGCCTTGAGGCACGCTTGCTCCCATTTAGGTTGTGTGTCTATGTTTACTTAGTTTATGATTGCAGTAATAGTTCTACTCGGTGAAATCCGAATGAAATATTATTATGTCCGTTTTCTAACCTGTATTCTTATTATCAATAAAGTTGTTTTGAGTTGAGTTGATATGTTTTAGGAATGTTGTAACGGATACAATTAATTATAGAGAAGAAAATAAAGTTATAAGAAAGGATTTTCTACATCTTATGATCCAGTTAAAGAATAAAGGAGCTGTTACTGAGTTGACAAATGAAAATGAAGATGTTTTCAAAAAAACAGTCGATAAAGGTAAAAAAAAAAAAATTTTAATTTTTTTTACGGTTCGCCGACTACGGAGGCCATCTTGAACCGGTCATTGACCACAAATGTGGTCTACCGACTGGGGAGTGTGAAACGGCACCTTCATCCTATACGAGACATCCGATCTCATCCGGCCTGTCCGGCGTGAATAGGGGTGTCGAATCATTTTATACTCTTCCCTGAGGCAAGAGCACGCCGTGTTCCCAAGCGGTCACCCACCCAAGTACTAACCGCGCTCGACACAGCTTAACTTCGGTGATCTGCGGGAACCGGTGCTTAATATGTCGACAGGCCCTTGCCCCGTAAAATTGTTTGCTTTGTTATTACCTATTATAATTGTCTTTAAAATTTTGGACTCGTTGGGACTCAGGCTATAATAGTCGTTGGGTCTTTTTTAGTCACCGATTGAAATCATAAGGAAATTTAGTCGGAAAATCTAAAATAAAAATGTATATCTTTGGGCTAGCTAAGACTAATTCCATTTTTTTTTGTAGAGGTAATGTCCATTGACGAGATAGCCGGCGAATGTCTCTTGTTCTTTAATGCTGGTTTTGAAACATCTTCAACCACCATATCGTTTGCACTTTTGGAATTAACCCAAAACCAAGACGTGCAGAAAAAACTAAGAGAAGAAGTGCGGGAAGTACTGAAACGTCATAATGGACAGTTGTCATATGATGCCCTACAGGAAATGACATATTGTGATAACGTTATTCACGGTACGACCTATTACATCCTAAACGTGCGTTAGACATCGGTTGTCCGTTATATATTTTTTTTCTAGTCCCACATGGATATTTGCTGTTCCTTTACACTTATAAGTAAATAAGCTATTCTAGTTAACTGTACGACCAAATTTTATATTAATTACTGTCAGTGCTGCATACTGTTGCAACCTTTCAAATTAAAATTTCTTATTTTTAAAGGAAAATTCCATGATTGCACACAATAGTAAAAAAGTATTTTTTAACAGATCATAACCACAAGTGATTCTAAAGAATATCCTACGCACTATGCGTAAAAATTTTCCTTTTTCCTTTGTAGACAGCTCCGACCTATCATTCCTCTGTGCTTTGGATTTTTATTTCCCATTAGTTGACAACATTTGTATACAAATAAGATTCCTCTGTGGTGTCCTTATAAAGTACTGACCAATCACAGCTTGTTGTACATATTGTG
The DNA here is from genome assembly GCA_935413205.1 of Polydrusus cervinus. Classification (NCBI taxonomy): domain Eukaryota; kingdom Metazoa; phylum Arthropoda; class Insecta; order Coleoptera; family Curculionidae; genus Polydrusus; species Polydrusus cervinus. Next base: position 97,046,860 of record OW284510.1, on the reverse strand, counting down.
TAGGTAAAAAATATATACGGATAATTTCATCGCTATACATTTACGAAATAACTAGAAAATATGAACATATCTCAGAAATTAGTAGACCTAGTTAAAAAACGTATTCCATAAAATGTAATTAAAATTTAATGCAAAAACCAAAAATATAATAAAAAATGTTATATTGTAGCTAAAAAATGAAAGTTGAAGCTACTTTCGGTATAACCGGAAGTGACAATATCATATTAATATGTTATTTTAAGAGAGCATATCGATAAACTTAAACATACAGATTTTCAAAAATATATTTTTAGTAGTTTCCTCAAAAGTTCTAATGCAGGCTTGTCGTGAATCACTCGGTATATGCATCTTTAATAGTTTTACCAAAAATGTAGCCTGCTGAGTGTGCATAGAAAATTAATTTCATGTAGCATTATTATTAAGTTAGTTTTACCACAAGTTTAAACATCAGCATGTAATGGTAAAACAGCGAACTTTGGATGCAATATGGTCGTGAATTCAAGCCTTGGCAGCCTGCAAACTTTAAAAAAAAATTGCATAAACATTGTAAGTTTGATAGATTGTCCACATCGCACACGGAAGTTCACTTCCTTGTGAGATATAGACATCATATCCACTCTTATTGTGCAAACTACTATTTTATCACAATTATGGTTTTCATTGGTAAGCTACGAAAATCCGCAATGTAAAATAAAATGTATCTACTTTCATTTAGTAATATGAATTTTACAGTTCTGTAAATCGTTTTGTAACAGCATGAAAAAAAAAAACGGTTTTATTAAAATTTAGCTGTTAAATAAAACCACACTTTTTAGAAGAATGATTTATTATTAACAATTATAAAATTAATTGCCAATTATTAATTAAAATATAACACTTAAGGTTTATTAAAAACATTAATAATACACTTTTTACAGTTAGAAATTTGTATACTAGCAGTGGATGTGATGGAACCCTTTACGTTCGAATTTCCAATCATTAAATCCGTGTCTGACCCCATGATTTTCTTTGCTATTTGTTTCTTATTTTCTAAAGAATTCTCACCGTAGCCTTCTGCCGTAGAAGAGGATTTCCAGCCCCCATGACGCTTTAACATCTGCATATCTGCACTACCATCAACTAGAATGGTGGCTGAGGACCTCCTAAAATAATGTCCACTGTATCCTTCGAGATTATTCAATCCAAGTTTTGTTGCAATCTTTTTTGGTATACTTCCAAAACTATTAATTCCGACACGCTGGGAGGTGCATTTTCCTTTTCCATAGAATACAAAAAACCGCCTGTGATGTGTGTTATAACAAATTCCCGCATAATTTTGGTTTTCGAGAATGGAATCACTATTTTTATATACAAATCATTGTGTTCAATATGATCCAACATTAACTTAGCTACTTTTTCGCGCCGAAAAGCCCCAAAATTGCCGATTATCATAACAACCTTCATAAGTAAATATGTTTCATCATCTGCAGTACTATGAAACTTACATACGTCTTCCTTTGTGAAAACTTCGGACTTTGTGGCCTGGTAACCCTCTGAACTTCTTTTCAAAAATGCGATTAGTTGAGAAAATCTGCTTATACCTTGATTTTTCTTGACTGAAATCATAGTTCTCAACATTGAGTAGTGAGTCCATAGTGTAGATGGTTCATACCGCGCCTTTAATTTTATCGGAACTAAACTTGAGATCGCTTCGTTTGCCGCTGCTTCTATATCAGAGGGTAAACTTCCATCAGAATCGCTCATTTTGAAAAACGCTTTTTATATTTTTGAATTTGTTTGACAAAGTTTCGACAGTAACCATGCAAAACAGTAACTATGCGAAAGGTAACATAAAAAACTTGATTAGTAAACTTAATAGCAGGTGCATTTTTACAGGTGCATTTTTATTTTAAAAAATGCCTTTTGCCAAATGTTTTATTAAACTCGGCTGACGCCTCGTTTGACAACTTTAACATCTCGTATTGTAATATGAATCTTTACAACTCTTATATCGTAAATAACTATTACAATATTATACTTTTACCGAATATTATTACTAGCAGCTTCTGCAATGGCCTCGGTTTCCATATGGACATGTCCTATTATTTGTGTTAGAAAAAGTATTAAGAATCTTACATTGATTTTGTTTTTAGAAACTTTACGTAAACATCCTGCAGTTGCTCTACTTCCTCGAGTATGTACTAAAAATTACACCATACCAGGTACTGATATCGTTATCGAAAAAGGTACTCCTGTCAACATCCCTATATGGGGAATACAAATGGACCCCGAATATTTTCCCGATCCCGAAAAATTTATTCCTGACAGATTCAATGATCAAAATAAGAGCAAAATTAAAGACATGACATATCTGCCTTTCGGCGAAGGACCACGCATGTGTTTGGGTAAGTTTAAGCAGTATCATTGGGTTAGAAACATTCTATACTTCTCAAAGTAGGTAAATAAATAAACGTATAGTTTTGGAGGGTCTTCAGGTGAATACAGTATTCACCTGAAGACGTCTGGAGATACTTACCAGTTGAAACGAAATTCCATATTAAGGTATATCTTTGATAACACCATAAAAAAGCTTGGACAATTATGCATCATTTTTGTCTTATGCTCATTGGCGTACCGACTTTAATAAGAGGGGAGGAAGCTGTTGAAAGTGTAATCAGTTAAATCGCTGTAACTTATAAACGACTTATCCGATTTTAGCAACCTAAAGACTGTTTGTAAGAGAAATGTATGCACTTTCACCAATCGTATTTAGTTGTCCATAATAGTTCTCGAAAAAATTGATAGAGGGCGCAATTTGCAATAATAACACATTTTTTTATTTTACTCCGAAAACATAAATCGTACGATATAATTATGATACCATAATCGAAAAGTAGATAAAACTTGCTAGAAAAAATATTAAAACCGCAGCTTGATATCTCTGGTCGTTTCAGCGTTATCGCCAATAGAATAATTTTTAAAACTTTAAATGAAGAAGCTATTATATATTTTTTAGAAAAAGAGTAGAACGCCACTGATATTTTTTCATATGGATGTTATTTCGGATTAGCCTGGTCAATTCTGCATAAAAATGGTCTCTTGCGTTTTTCTCCTCAGGCACACCGTTCTTAATTAAAATATATAAATTAAATTAGACGGGCGGAAGCATGCCTATTAAGTGAATTTGCAACAATTTTTATAAAACAAAACTTTTCATTTTCCATGTTAATAATAATAAATAAAAGAGCTAATTTTAATTTAAATAATAAAAAATTTTAAATTGTTTTTGAAACAAATTTAAGCGCATTACAGTAAGATAACTAGACTAACACTTCAGTTACCTTTTTTTTACTTGGTAGCATTAATTTTTTTCTGTATTACTTCAGTCTAGGTCTAAGGTAAGAACCATAGGACATAAGATGTTATATTAATAAAATAAATAATTTACTAATAAAAATTAGAATTACTTCCTATGCCTTAGAAACTTACTTAATTCCTAGAATATTGTTAAGGTAACTTTTATTGAAATAAAACGGCCTAAACGCCATAACTTCCTGTATTTTAATTTTAATATTTCAGTTATCCTAAAAATATCTGCCAGGGCCGTAATAGTAAAGAAAGAATAATTTGAAATATTAATGATGTGATATTTGATTTCGTTCGTATTTTAAAAAATTGACTTGAGGTTGGTATCTAAACAACGAAACGTCGAGTTTGAAAAATAAAAACGCTATCTTGTAGAACATAAAGAACGGCTATGAGAAATTGTATTTAAATTTTTTCCCAAGTCAAAAATGAAGGCGCTAAAAATTAAAAACCAAAATTAAAAATTTCATTTTTTTTTTTCGGATATCTCCGAAGGTTTTCGAGATCCGCTTGTACGCACACGAATTTGTAGCACCTTGGATAAGGAAGGAAATAATTTTATTTTAAATACTCATTATTAATATTAGAGTAAAGTAGCCGTATGTGGAATACTGCCTTAAATGTGGTTTACCTCCTTTGCGGCCAAAATAATATTGCCATCTATCTTCCAATAGCCTAATTAGAAGCTCTTTGTATTATGTTTTACCCCTACCAATACCATGGAGGGTTTCGCGACTGTTGCTTGCCGGTATTGGTTGGAATATGAGTTGTAACGGTGGCTATATTTTTGCACGTATTTAAAAAAAACATCTATTGTGACTACATTTATAAAAATTTTTGCAAGATTGGTGTATAACCGTAAAGGTAGGTAGTGGATAAGTGTGAAATGTTTCAAATATTTTATTAATATTTTGGTTTTAATGTTGTACAAACATTTTTTATAAATATTTAAAAGGTCGGTATTGTGGAATACTAAGTAGGGTCTGAATGTGGAATATTCCACTTAAGAGGCTTCTTTGAAAATATTTTTCCTATTTCAGAAAATGCACTAACCTGAAGACGACTAGAGATACTTACCAGTTGAAACGTTGTGATATAAAACAAATAAAGACAATGCAAGTCCAAAACTCTTCTATCAGTCAAGAAACATCATTGTCTCCAACCTTCAAACAGACACCAGAAGACATTGTTCCGGTACCCACCATGAAGAAAAAAATAGCAACAAGAGGTAGAAAACCTAGAAAGGCAAAAATAATAACTTCTACACCAAATAAGATTTAGAGAAGTCTATTAATTCAGTCATAGAAAAACGGGAAATGGTAAAGAAAAAAGTTACGCAGAACCAGGATGCAGTGGAATGCAAAATAAACTAAAGAAACAAAAGAAGATGAAAATTCCTGCTAAATGTCAAAAAATAGTATGATCTTCATCGAGCTCAGAGTCTGACAAAAGCATTTCCTTGCAAAATTCTTCAGGCGATGAAGAAAACTTTTCGCTAGAAACGTGCCCTGAAGACGCAACTTGTTTTTTGTGACCAAAGATTTTCAAATGATACTCGCAGTGAAATATAGGTTATGTGCATCATGTGCAACTGCTGGGCACATGAAGAATGTGCAGGTGCCGAAATAGACCCATACATCTGTGATTTTTGTTCTTAGTATTTTAATATCAATCTAATATTAAAAATGATTTAAAATAAAACGAGTTTATTAATATCAAACCTATTCCACATTAACGTATATTGGTATTCCACATTACCCACCCATTTTTCAGCTAAAATAAAAGTGCACTTTTTTGTAAGTTGTTTTTCATACATACATTTTTTAATTTATAATTTTTATTTTTTCTGTTTTTTGTTTATAACACTTAAAGCTATTTATTTTCCAAAATGTGGATAATAATGTTATAGTTTTCATTTTTATTTTTCTAAAAAACAAAACAGTATTCCACAATCGGCTACTTTACTCTATTATTATTTATAAAATCCAATTTGGAACACGGAATCTGTTGAAAGTTTTATGCATTTTTTATTGTTTCAGGTTTACGATTTGGTATAATGCAGTCCAAAGCTGGCCTTGCTACTTTAATAAAGAGCTACAATTTTACACTTAACGAAAAGAGTCCATATCCACCAAAGTACACGAAAACCGCAAGACTTATTAGCATTGTTGAAGGTGGAATATGGTTAAATGTAACGAAAGTGGACTAAATTTTAGCTGTGGACTCCGTATCTACATCCAAAATACATTTTAAGGACTAAAGTTTTACTTTTAATCTAGGTAGCAAGTTGACGTCCTCAAGTCGTCGTGAGACCTATCAGTGACGTTAATTTGTCACAGACAAAAGATGTCCTTTCGGGACGCCAATATAGACGTCTTTTAAAAGTGCCGAGAGACGTCGTAAAACAAACGTCTTGCACTTTACGTTTGAGAGGAATATGTCCCAAATAAAGATGTCCGACAAACGTCACCTTGCAACCTGGGAAGGTACAAAAACACTTTTTATTTCACTACAATAATTTTAAAAACATTTTTTTATTATTACTTCTAAAATGTAATATTATAATTATATAAACACCAACATTTTAAATAGTACATTGTATGTCTAGAAGGAAAAGCTGAACATTTCCGGACGACCGTAAAGATTGTATGTCGAGGTGCAAGCCGAGACTGACAATACGTAGTCCGGGAATGCAGCTTTTTCTACGAGGTATACATACTATTTTTCCGTAAATCGAAAATTATTAAAAGAACATAACTTATTACAATCAACTTGTTAAAATTTTTAAATGAATATTATTAATTTTGTTCACAAATAAAGGATGCTATTAAATATTTGTGTTGTAACTATGGAAACACAGTAATATTGAATTGTCAAGCTTTAAACATTTTAGTTTACAAGTGGCCGTACAGAATAGTAATTTACGTTACAAGTCCGGAAAATACTGTTTTTTTGGACGTGTCGACAAAATTCTAGGACGAGCCGTAGGCGAGTCCTGGAAGTCTGCGAGTTCAAAAAAACTGTTTTTGGACGTGTTGCGTACACTATTTTTTCGGCAACCGTGTAGAATAATAAATCAATGGGACACATTTCTTTATTATATTATTTCTTTGTACAACAAAATTTCCAACATTTGAATTCTTTTTGAAGGTTGGAGACAATGATGTTTCTTGAATGATAGAATAGTTTTGGACTTGCATTGTCTTTAATTTGTTTTACATCACAACGTTTCAAATTTTTTTCAAATTCCTATACCACATTAACAGCCTGGCGCCGACAATCAAATTTACCATGGAGAGAGAAGAAAACAGTCAATTACCTTTCCTGGATGTAAACGTAAAGAAAAATGGCAACACCATCCATACTTCAGTGTACAGAAAACCCACGCATACAGATCAATATTTGAATTACACCTCAAATCACTCAAATAGCACAAAACATGGCATAGTAAGAACGCTTGTGGATAGAGCAATTACCATCTGTAATTCAAATGAAGCCCTCAAACAGGAAACTAACTACATTAAGACCGACCTCAACAAAAATGGCTACCCCGGGCATCTAGTTGATAAACTAATGGAAAATCGCAAGAATCGGTCAAATACACAAAAGAAGCCAGTAGAGTCACAATCAACACTCAACATTCCGTATGTCAAAGGAGTATCTGAGAGAATTAGAAGACTAGGACAACGATACAACATTAATACGGTATTCAGCTCAAAAAGACACTTTAAGAAGCCACCTGACGAAGACGAAACCAACAAGTCAAAAAGATAGGAAAAACTGTGTCTATCAGATTCCCTGCGAATGTGGCAGATCCTACATTGGTGAGACTCTAAGGCCACTTGAAACTAGGGTCAAGGAACACAGAAACAACACGCTTAAAGGAGAAACCGAAAAATCAGGGGCAGCTGACCATGCCTGGACACACGGTCATCACATTAAATGGACAGAAGCTCGAATCCTGCACAAAGAACCACATTGGAGGAAGAGGAAGTTCAAGGAAGCTGCTATCATATACCAGAACCCAGATTGTTTTAGTAAGCCCTCACTAGATATAAGAAATATCTGGAAACCTTTGTTAAGTAGATGTAAACTTAAAATACCGCACAAGAATTAAATGCATGACTGCACCCATCTCAGTCATGCTCCAGTACATCTAGCTAGTATAAATAGAGCTGTAGTTACTTTACTTATTTAGTATTCACCTGAAGACGACTGGAGATACTTACCAGTTGAAACGTTGTGATGTAAAACAAATTAAAGACAATGCAAGTCCAAAACTATTCTATCATTTGAATTCTTATTTGTATTAAATATTGATATTCAAACAGAAGATAGGTACTAACAGAAACATTCTAATTCTTATTTATATTAAAATGTATATTAAAATTCGAGCAATTGCTAATATTGAAAGGATTTAATTTGTTTGAAATGCTTATGTCAACTAATTTCATTTCAAATAGCTCTCGGTCGTTATTTCGTTGCTAATATACAACTACATTTATCAAAATCATACCTACCGAGATTTTTATATTCACAATGACAACAACGATGTGATTCTTCCCGGCCTAGTCCGGGAAGTACGTACTTCACAAAACCAAAATGGAATGAATGTTTAATTGAAAGAACTCAAAGAATACATGAGTATTGCTGAAGTACGCGAAGATATATGTGAGGGCCGAACCGTTGCTAAAGGCGTCGATATTAGGTTCTGTAACAATAATTTCTTGACGGGTTTTAGCTGATTGAAGGGGGTCTACATGTAAATATACAATAAATTATATACAGGGTGATTCCTAAGTTGATACTTCTTTTTTAGCTGCGTATAGAAGGCATTAAAATAAACAACATTTTCAAATACCTTTTTTTAAAAAACCCAAAAATAAAGTACTTATATTCATTTATTACACTACAAATCAAATACAGTTCTGCCTAACTTGCCCGTTGAACATTAAGAAAACTTCTGGGTGTAGAGAAGAAACAACCGCACTTTTACGACACTCACAATAAATTAGCACCATAATTAGTTCATTGTTTTCAAATTTTACCATTTTCACTAATTCATTAAAATTAATTTGCTTCAGAAAACCATACCGCGCAGCGAACTGCCAAAATAAATTACTGACGACCGATCCGTAAGATGCATGACTAACATACAAAAAACGGAGAAAAACAATATAAAGTAAAGGGCTACGTTTTGATTACCAGGCCCGCACTTAGATTTTTTACTTCTGTAACTCTGATATTTTTAAGTATAGTAAAAAAAGGTATTTGAAAAAGTTGTTTATTTTAATGCCTTCCTGCTAAAAAAGAAGTATCAACTTAGGAATCAGCCTGTATTCATCTCTCATGAATCCAACCAATATTCGTGAGGAAAGTCGTTTTCGGAATTAAGGAATTTGCAATTGACATGTTGGCACAAAGCATTAAAAGGTTATGTTAAAATAGTATAATTTGTATTTGCGATTACATGACAAAGTGATTAAAATGTTGTTTTTAAAATGAATTGCGTTTGTAAAAAAAATATCAGTAGAAAAGTCGTCATTAGTTAATATTTGGCCGTAAAAACGACTACGCCATTTTCGTTTATTTTTTTCTTGTATTTTTGGCAGCCATAACAGCCATAAACATTTATTTTTTCTATTTAATTTTATTATTACTGCCAAATAACACTTTAAAACTTTGTAATAAAGCATTTCTGTTGTAGTCTCAAACCAAATTATTAACTTTTTTTAAAAAATATTTCAAACAATGCGCCTCAACAATGACCTGGAAGAAATCTTGGCTTGGGGTGACAGTAACCAAGTCGAATTTAATGCTAAGAAAACCCAGGCAGCAGTCTTCTCCAAAAGGTTAACATTGCAGAACCGGATATAGTCATGGCAGGACACGCAATTCCTCTGGCACCGTCTATTAATTTGCTGGGGGTCAATCTGGGAGGTAATATGTCTTGGCATGATCACGTTGCCGCAATTGACAAGGCAGCTGCACAGAAACTTGGTGTACTTTTCCGCACCAAAAGGTTGTACACACCTCATCAACTTTTGACACTCTACAAAGCCCAGATTCGACCATCATTAGAATATTGCTCTCATGTCTGGAGCTCTGCACCCAAGCACACCCTTCGGCTACTGGATTCCATTCAAAGGAGAGCCGTTCGTCTGATCGGCGACCCCGAGCTGACCAAGACCCTCGATGCCTGGAGCATCGAAGACAGGTTGGTGATTTGGCTCTCTTTTACAGATATTTCCATGGCAGGTGTTCGACTGACATTGCCCACTTGATTCCACCTAGAGCAATGCAAAACAGAAATACACGGCGAACCACTGCCGCTCCTCCATATGTTGTTCAGCTTAGTACTCCTCTAACTTCATTGTTCAAGAATCCTTTCATCTGGAGAACGTCATCTTTGTGGAATGATCTTCCTGAGGTCGTGTTTCCCAATGAATACAATCTTCAACGTTTCAAGACCAACGTAAATCGCTTTCTTCGCACACGCACCGCTCCCAGAGCGCCCTAAAGGATTTTTCCTACAGTGCAGGTGTTTTATCATAAACAAAAAAAAAACATTTTTAAAGGCAAAATTACGAAATTTGCAGGCGCGTTTGTTTTTTCTCTTATATTTTACCAATATTTATCAGGAAAGTGAGTGACGCGTTTTAATTTTTATCAAGCTCATGAATCAAATAAAAGCATATTACATATTATAATTTATCATCCTTATTAAAAGTAAAATATATACCGACATTATTTATTTTACAAGTTGATATTATTCTTCTGTCATATTTTATACAGGGTGATTCATAAGTTGATACTTCTTTTTTAGCTGTGTATAGAAGGCATTAAAATAAACAGCATTTCCAAGAAACAAAAAAATAAGATACTTACATTCATTTATTACACTATGGATCAAATACGGTTCTGTCTAACTTAAACATAATCTCGAAGCAGCAGCCGCACTTAGACAATACTCACCATAAATAAGCACCATATCTACTAGTTCATTGTTCTCAAATTTCATCATTTTCACGTTTCCCCAGTTCAAAATGAACTTGCTTCAGAAAAACACATCTCAGCGAATTGCAAAATAACTGACCACCGACCCGTAAAATTCATGACTAATAGCACAAACAACATAAAATATAGCAGGGCTACGTTTTGATGACCAGGCCCTCACTTAGATTTTTTACTGCTATATCTCGCCTATTTTTAAGTTTTTTGAAAAAAGGTATTTGAAAATGTTGTTTATTTTAATGGCTTCTATACACAGCTAAAAAAGAAGTATCGACTTAGGAATCACAGTACAGATAATATAACTAATTGGTTTATTTATCCGACCTTCTCTGTCATTTTTACTTGAAAATAATGGTAGCCGCTGGTGTTGGTGCACCACAACTAATCATTTCCCGACGACTTAACGACCCAAAAATAATTGACCATATTGGTGCAGTTTCACAAAGCCAATATTGTACTTAAATATTAAAAACTTAAGATCAAATTAATATAAAATTTTTGGAAGCCTGTATAAATTTCTGTTTTGCAATATTTTAAAGAAATGTAATTTCAAAAACGACAGCGACCTTTATATACGATGCCATACACTATTTATATTGAATATTTCCCAACCCAAGGAAGCATTTAGGACCTAAAAAGTTTACGGAATATTAAATAATGTGAACCAAACCCTGGCCTGTTTGCTGAAAAGGATTTCGAGTGGCATTTTTTAAAACGTTCTGGTTAGAGTTTAGAAAAAGTTGCTTAAAATGTTACTTACTTGAGAAAAATATAATAATTTTGGTATCTTAAAATACGGTTTTGTATAAGTTTTAAAAATAAGTACTATACGTTTTACGTACAGCGTTCGTTAAAACTCTTGGGAAAACTGCTAAAATAGTACATTGTATACCTAGTAGGAAAAGCTGAACTTTCTCGGACAACCGTAAAGATGTCTAGGCGCAAGCCAAGACTGGCAATACGGAGTCCTACGAGGCATACATCCTATTTTTTCGTAAATCGTAAATAAATTATTAAAAGGACATAACTTATTTCAAGCAACTTGTTAAAATTTTAAATAAATACTATTAACTTTGTTCACAAGTAAAGGATGCCATTAAATATTTGTGTTGTAACTATGGAAACACAGTAATATTGAATTGACACATTTTAGTTGACAAGTAGCCGTACAGAATAGTAGTTTGTACAACAAGAGTAAATATGATGTCCATATCGCACGAGGAAGTAAAAACTTCCGAGGGTAATATGGACAATCCACTCGAGTTGAACAGTATATTTTTTCTACGACCACACTTACCAACCTTATGCTAAAAAATGTAAAAAAAAGTTTTCAGGTTGCCGGGCTCGAACTCACGACCATTGGTTTCATAGTCAAACGCTCTACCTCTCGACTATCGAAACGTTAAACTAATTATGGGAAAACCAACTGATAAATGATGCTACATGAAATTAATTTTCTATGCACATTCAGCAGGTTGTATTAATGATAAATCTATTATAAATGCGTCTAGATTTTATTTTATTGAACAGATTAATAACAAATTGTACCATATGCATTTAAATTATATAATTTAGTGTCTTGAAAAAGAAGGCGGAGCCTCAGTAAAAATAATATACTGTGATTGGTCAGTACTTTTAAGAACAACAATGGCTTCTCTGTAATTGACTAGTGTGATTGGTCAGTTTCATTACCTATCTAGGATTGTTATAAAATTTTGCCGCACAGTTAACTGGAATAGCCTACTTTACCCGCCACTTAAGTGTAAAGGAAACAGCAAATTTCCATTTGGGAGTAGAAAAATAATATTTCCTTACAGTACAATACAGTTATTTTCCGTTGCCTAGCAACGACTAAGTGCAAGAAAATATTGAGTTTTTCTTTCCTATTGATTTTCGGAAAAAATATTTTTTAAATTTACGTTTAGATATACAGGGTGTTATGAAATAGCATTATTATATTTAAATGGGTGACATTTTTTTTTTAATCGACCCTCTTAAAAAAGGGATAAGAACCCTTAAAATCAGATCGACGCCAATGAAGAAAAGCCATAAACTTCTTCATGTAAAAGAGTGAGAGATACAGGGAGAAGCATAGCCTCGCGAGTAATAGAGATGGATGTCGCACCGTTGCCAAACATCAAACTGTCAGTTCAGTAAATGAAACATGATTTTTTAACCTCTACCCTTCGAGCAGCCGATTCCTCAGGAATAAATATTACATCTTGTAGTGTAACAACTAACTTTAACCCTGCCAACGTTAAAAATTAATACGTTGATGCCAACAATACGTAAATTTTACGTATATTACAAATATGTGCAAAAATTGTCTCAAACCTTTTAATTTTTAAGTAAAAGTAATTACCTTTTATTCAAAAATAACAAACATTTCCTGAATCTAAAACAAACGAAATAACCAAAAAATATACATAAAAAGATTTGTTGAACTTAGCGCATTCATAGCACATCTATACGAATTCAGCGCATTCATAGCATATCTATACGTAAAATGTATGCGCCAACAATCACTCTTTATTCGGTCACATACAACCCACAACTGCCACATCAGAAACACGTCGGCAGCCGAATGTTGTGATGATTGTAGATGCACTGCTTGAGCGGCAGAACGAGGATACCAATAATAGGCCATTTATTTCAGATTTTAAAAAAACTGTACGTAAATTTTACGTAGGTTGGCAATCTAGGGTTAATATGGTAAATAATAATTAAACTATTTTAGCTGTGTATGAAAGGTATTAAAATAAACAACATTTTCAAATGCCTTTTTTCAAAAAACGCAAAAATAAGGTACTTACATTCATTTATTACTACGAATCAAATACGGTCCTGCCTAACTTGCCGGTTGAATAACATTAAGAAAACTTCTGGGTGTAGGATGAGCCCGCAAGGGAAAGCCTTTTGCGTATAATCTCGAAGCACTTTATCACACTCACAGTAAGTTAGCACCTCATATCTACTAGTTCATTGTTACGTGTCATCAAATTTAAAATTAACATGCTTCAGAAAAACACACCTCAGCAGATTGCCAAATAAATAACTGACCACCGACCCGTAAACTGCATGACTAATAACTACTAATAAGACAAAATAACATAAAGTATATTTGGCTATGTTTTGATGACTACTTTTGAGTTTTTTGAAAAAAGATATGTGAAAATGTTGTTTATTTTAATGCCTTCTATACACAGCTAAAACAGAAACATCAACTTAGGAATCACCGTGTATAAATTTTGTATGACCCTTTTGGAAAATTTGGCGCGAGCCGCCACTATACTGGATCATAATAGGAATAGAAATTGTTTAATTACTTTTTAGTGAGTTTCATCAACCAACCCAAATGGTAAATTAAAAGAAATATTTTTTTAACATAAAAGCACAAAAAACTTTATCTACGGTTGCTGCAAGGGTTTTATATAAAACCTAACAGTTTTGTGAAATATTAAATCATCTTCACAAAAACCCCACCTTTTTGATGCGGAGAGCACTTCTGGCAGCGTTTTTTAAAAAGACTTATGTAACCTAATTGAAAGCTACTTTAGATATAATTATATTTAAAGGGTCCTTTTGACGACACATAGGAAGCTTTACATTTTCACCCGATCGACTGGGTTTTAAAAAAGGTTCTTTAAGGTGAATATGAGGGTATGGCATATAAAATTTGGCCCGAAAGTAGGGTTGCCATCTGTAGAATCATTAAACTAGGACAAGAAGCTTGAAAACCCCGGATATTTCTGCTAGAAAATTTTCATCTTACACTAAAACAATAAATTGAAATTCTTCTAATTTGTCATTTTTTATTTATCTTCATAAACTATTATTTTATAGAATATACCTTGGAGTAGAGTATACAGGGTGTTCCTTAATGACGTGCTAATATTTTAGGGTGTGATTCCTCAAGTTATTTTATGAAGAAAAGTCCATATAAACATATATCCTAAATGGCTTAAATTTTTTGTTGAATTATTTTTTTTAATGCGTATCTATTAGATGATATTTTCAATTTTGCCATGTGTTAATAGGACATAAAACCATATGTTAGAGTTATAAAAGTTATTATTTTTTGTCGCACCAGTGGCGTCCCTGCAAACATTTCTTCTGATATTTTTTAGAAAAAAAGTGATAAGCCACTGACATTTTCTCATGTGGATATTATTTCTGATTAGCCTGGTCAATTCTGCATAAAAATAGTCTCTTGCGTTTTTCTACTCAGTCCCACCGTTCTTAATTAAAATAATTAAATTAGCTCTACTATTTATTCTTATTAACATTGATAATGCAAAATTTTGTTTTATAAAAATTGTTGGAAATGACCACCTTCATTTAATAGGCATGCTTCCGCCCCGCCCGTCTGATTTAATTTAATTATTTTAGTTAAGAACGGTGTGCCTGAGGAGAAAAACGCAACAACCCATTTTTATGCAGAATTGACCAAGCTAATCAAAAATAATATCCACATGAAAAAATGTCAGTGGCGTACCACTTTTTTTCTAAAAATATCAGAGGACATGTTTGCAGGGACGCCACTGGTGGGACAAAAAAATACCTTTTATAACTACAACATGTGGTTTTATGTCCTTTCAACACATGCCAAAATTGAAAATATTATCCAAAGCACTTTCGGAGATATTAAAAAAACCCATTAAAAAAAAATAATTCAAGACCCTGTAGCAAAAAATTTAAGCCGTTTAGGGCATATGTTTATATAAACTTTTCTTCATAAAATGACTTTAGGAATTACACCCTAAAATATTAGCACATCATTAAGGAACATCCTGTATAGCATCGTTCCGTAACTGGCGGTAGACGGCAAATGGTGACAACCCGGACTATAAAGAAAACTCCGCCCGGACGCTCCCCGGACACCCTCCAAACTAGGATAAATCCGGGGTTACCCGGACGAATGGCAACCCTACCCGAAAGTAACCTTCTTTAAAAAAATGGGATAAGCCAAAAAAATTTTGGTGTCTAAAATAGTGCTAATAAAAAGTTATTTTCTCTTTTGGACAGCTAGGATTACGTTGGGTTGTATAAATATTTTTATTAACAATTAACTAACCAGAGAACTTTGACTGTGACATAAACATCAATAGAAAGAAAAACTTAGCGGCAAACGGACAGAGTAGTGTGTCTATCTTTTGCATTAAAGTACGCAGGGACGCCAAAGTTAATGGGTAGACAATGACAGCCTGTTTCGTCCTTGTTAAGAGTCATCAGAAAGCTATAACCTGTAAGCAATTCCCAATACAGCGAAAATATGTTTTCAAGATATTTATAAGAATAAATATTTGATGAAAACCTAGTATCGCCATCGAAATATTCATTTCGTTTTTAAATTCATGGACCAAATTACACTGTAACATATTTGTCAATTTGGGTCATTTCTTATATTATATTACAAAATCCCTATAAATATATCGATCTTTCTTTCAATCGGTCTTTTGCAGAATAACAGACAAACAGCGATATATTTATTAATAAAAATGAACAATTAATTTTTCTCAACCATAGCAATTTTGATTAATTGTTCTGCTGAAAAGCACAGAAGAAAAAAGAAAGTAGAACAAAAGAGCTATAAAATTCGTTTTACAGTTAAACTTCTCCTTTGTGCATTAATATGAACTTTTAATGTTTGTTTGAAGGTTGGAGACAATGATGTTTCTTGAACGATAGAAGAGTTTTGGACTTGCATTGTCTATATTTATTTTAAATCACAACATTTCAACTGAAGATACTTTCCAGTTCGCTCAAGTAAAGTTTTTCAAAATAATCGCTAATTTACAAACTAGCAACACTTAACTGGGAAAGAGAAGTGGCAATACTTTAAAAATAACATAACCTTAAAACATTTAGTAATAAAAGGAATTAATTTTTTTCTAGAAATCTTCTAATTTCGTCTGTTTTATCTGGTTTTATATACTCATCTTCACGTTCCACCATTTAAGGAACAATTACCAGTTAATTTTTTATATCTGTTGCGTATAATAAAAGTTTTAAGATCGATTACGGTTGGATCCATGTTCAAAATATATTAGAAAATATCGCGGTGGACCAATATTTACATGGCAAAGAACCAATCATTTTTTTTTATGTAGTACATTTTATGCATTAAATCTTGTAGTAAGTGTCTAGAAATATGTGTAAAAGTGGAGATTTTTTAAATAAAAAAGTGCATCTGTGCTTAAGTCTTTAGTTCGATCAGAAAATAACAATATTTCTGTAAAAATATATTTTGGTATTATATACCCTAGATTTTCGCACTATTTCGTGCACTCAAGGAAAAAATTGTGTATGATTAGAATCTGGGATAAATGTTTTGATTTAAATTAAAAGAGAACAAATTTCATGTGCCCGATTTGCATATTTTTGTGGTATATTTTTAACTTCACTTCTGTCAAGCGTCAGAAAACGACTAGTGAAATTTACAACAGTTAAATTTGGTTTCTTTGTAAAGGATTACTGCGATTGGTCAGTTTCATATCCTAACTAGGATGGGTATGAAATTATATCCGTTCAGTTAACCGGAATAGTCCACTTTTCCAATCACTTTAGTGTAAAGATAACAGCACACACAAAAAAGAACTTTTTCAGTATTGTGTGCATTCGTCAAATTTTTCTGTAAAAATGGGAAATTTTATTTTTTTAGGTCGCAACCCTGTGCAGCAGGGGCGGTTCTACATTTCTGAAAAAAACTATAAAATTTATGCCACTGATAAAAAAAAATTCCGGGTGCTTTATTATTTACATAATTTGATACAATTTGAGCATGATCCTAAAAAATCTGGGGCTGTGGCGTTATTTGCTGTGGCTGCGCCCAGTGGCGTATATAAGGGGGGGGCTGCCGGGCTGCATTTTCATCTCACGCATGAACTCTTAATTTAAATCTTTAAATAATGTATTCTTGGCTTAGATTACAAAGGTCTTGTAGGAAACGTTTAGCTTTTAAACTTTTCCTTTTAAAAGTCTTGTTTTATATAGAGATTAAGGTTTCACACACATATCGTTTTAGTTATTGATTTTTGATGCAATTTTAAAGGAAAACGAGTAAAAAGAATAATATTTTATAGAATTTTTCTATTATATACTTGTCTGTTTCGTTTTCCCTTTTTTAGAGCTATTTTAAATTAACAAAAATATAACCCAATGCAATAAAATATTTTTACAACAAAAACAATTAGGTATTTATTTCTTAAGAGAAAAATTAAGGTAAACATTTCAATTGAAACATTTTTTATGGAAGAAGTGTGATAATTTATAATAAAAAAAATAGTGCGGGATGAAATGAGAATGCTTTATTAGGAAATAAATATACGGCACTTAAGAAGGAGTATTTCCAAGTCTAAGCATTTGCACCAAAAACTGCTCTTAGATCTACGCTCCTAAAATACATGATTTCTGAAAAAATCATCAATTTTGGTGTGGTGAGCGAAATTTAAATTTTTTTTAATCATGAAAAACCGAACCCAGAAAACGCTGGTTAGAGTCATACATACGTCTTATGTTAAAATTTTGGATTGACACCAATATTCATATTTTTTACAATTATAAAATACGTTTTTTTTTTAAATAAAGAGCCAGCTAGGAATATCAAAAAAAAACAATAAAAATAAAATTTAATCCAACCATGCAAAGGGGGAGAGATCATAATTAAATTTTCGAAATTTTATAGTAGTTAGGTGAATTTTAAACGAACTTTAGGCGTGGCCCGAAAATGTTTCGCCTGCGGCCCTTTTCCGCCTTCTTCGCTAGGTACAATACCATGGAATACATATAGTCCCGACTATCCCTCTCTTCAGAAAAAAAAATGTCCTACTTACGCCCACCCAGCCCCCCCCCCTCCACCCGAGCATATTTTCTGGCTACGCCAATGTAGTGCCCCCCCAATATTTTGGGTCTAGAACCGCCCCTGCATATGACTGCTATAGTCTACTTTTCTTATCACTTAAGTGTAAAGGAAACAGCAAATATCCATGTGGGAGTAGAAAAAATAATAAAACTTTACGGCAGAAGTGTATATGTACCTACCTATAAGAACCTACGAATAAACCACTGAAACCTATTTGCAATATTTTGAAAGAACGTTCATAATTTCGCAGGCGCCACAAACTTCTATCTAAAGGGTTGCTGCAAATTGCTTATTGAACATTTCTAAGTTTCAATAAAGGGTCTGAAAGCGAAAATTTTACGGAATATTAAATCACGTACACAAAAACCACAACTTTTGATACTTTTGGCATCTTTTTAGAGGTGTCAGATGTAATTTAATTTTCAAACTAATTTCAAGATCTTTTTGCAGATGTGAAAGTTTTACCTTTTCACTCATTCAGGTTATAAAAATATTTTTAAATATGAAATTTTGTCTAATATGACGTTTTACCAAACAACTCCGTGAATGCTATTTCAATCAAAACTTTGCGTTAGACAAGGAAAAACTTATTAAAAAAATTGTTTCGTTAGGAATGCCGAATCGCCCGTAGTATGTTCTTAACCCTTATAGATTGTTTATGTGTGTGTTTTTGACGTGTACTTATGCGTGTTGTGACTTGTATTAAATAACAATGGTTTCAACAGTTCAAGAAATATTACAGTTTAAAACAAAAGGTGCGTTAACATTTAAAAAACCTTTTATTAGAAGTATTTATAATTTTAATGACCTAGACATTTTTCCAAACAAGAGGATAGAATGATCGATTTAATATACAAACACACAACTACATAAAGGTAAGAGAATTTTATAAAAATATAATAATAAAGTAAAGCTGTTTGATGTAATTTAAAAAAACCAGCAATCATTTGATATATCAAGTGAAAAAAAAAATGTACACTCGAGACAACACAAAAAATTGTATTTATGGTTATACACTGTGGCTCAAATTAAAGGAGTACTTTTTAATTGTGAATATTTTTCTAGATTTTGCACTGATTTAATTTATTTTTCGAGTGATGATGAACTGAAATCGCCTTAGTAAAATGTGCCATTTTTTATCAAAATATTTTGAACAGAGCCGGATTGACAGGTTTTTTTCAACAAAGAGCAGTCTTCTCCAAGAAGGTTAACATTGCAGAACCGGATATAGTCATGGCAGGACACGCAATTCCCCTGGCACCGTCTATTAATTTGCTGGGGGTCAATCTGGGAGGTAATATGTCTTGGCATGATCACGTTGCCGCAATTGCCAAGACAGCTGCACAGAAACTTGGTGTACTTTTCCGCACCAAAAGGTTGTACACACCTCATCAACTTTTGACACTCTACAAAGCCCAGATTCAACCATCATTAGAATATTGCTCTCATGTCTGGAGCTCTGCACCCAAGCACACCCTTCGGCTACTGGATTCCATTCAAAGGAGAGCCGTTCGTCTGATCGGCGACCCCGAGCTGACCAAGACCCTCGATAGCCTGGAGCATCGAAGACAGGTTGGTGATTTGGCTCTCTTTTACAGATATTTCCATGGCAGGTGTTCGACTGACATTACCCACTTGATTCCACCTAGAGCAATGCAAAACAGAAATACACGGCGAACCACTGCCACTCAAACATATGTTGTTCAGCTTAGTACTCCTCGAACTTCATTGTTCAAGAATTCTTTCATCTGGAGAACGTCATCTTTGTGGAATGATCTTCCTGAGGTCGTGTTTCCCAATGAATACAATCTTCAACGTTTCAAGACCAACGTTAATCGCTTTTTTCGCACTCGCACCGCTCCCAGAGCGCCTTAAAGGATTTTTCCTACAGTGCAGGTGTTTTATCATAAAAAAAAAAACGTGCACTTATGCTCGTTGCAAACGAAAACTGATTTATTCATAATTCAAATAATACGTTTTTTTGGTAGATTAACTATCGAAACTTCTTCAGTATAAGTCTCACTCTGAAAGTTTCTTAAATTCAAGAAATACAATTTATATTGTTCATTGATGTACTAAAACATTCCGGATATCATTTTGGAAATTTGAAGTCGTTTGAACCATGATCGCAGCATCCATGACCGTTATTAAAAAAATCAAAGTATTCATGACTATTATTAAAATAATAAACAATGTTATTTTTGACGTTTTGTAAGCTTCATGACCGCTAATCCGTATACAATGGCAGTTTTAAGTGAAGAGAATCGAATTCTTATTAAATATTTTCGACAAACACATAATTGCGGTGCAAGAAAAATTGTGAAGGAGTTTCCTGAAAAAAATTGGTATGTTGGAACAGTTGACAAGTTTCTAAGATACCTTAGAGAAAATAACGGATCCCTAAAAATAAAATTTGGAAGGGAAGGGAAAGGAAAAATACCTCAAGAACTTAAGGAAACATTACCATGGTAAGAAATATTATTTATTTATTTATTTATTTACATTACCTACCCTACAGGTTAAATAACCCAACTACAAGGCAGGACCATGAAAAAGTTTACACAAAAAATAAATATACTAAAAGTGAAGCTAAAAATACTAACAAAAGTAAGCTAGTCTATACGTAAACCTAAACTAATTATTCGAATATAAGAAAAGTAACAGTAAAAAAAAGAAAAAGAGAGACTGAACATAGAAAATCATGTCACTGGACAAAAAATAATACCAGCCGCACAATCTCAGTTTAAAGTATTAATGCAGCACTAACCTCTTAACTGTACTGACCGAAGAACTGAAAAAATCTAAATCAAACCGCTTATTATATCTCTCACACATTTGAAAGACAGGAGAAAACTTTAAAATATTTGTCTTTGGATTAGGCAGGTAGAAAGTCATATTTTGTCGTGAATTCAATCGTGGCACATTAAAATTAAGCTTACCCAATATATTAATACAGTCGAGTTGATTGTTTAGTAATTTATACAGAGCCATTAATAGGTGGTAATCACGGCGATCCCTGAGTGATTCATATTTAAATCTCTGAAGAAGTAGAGTCTGGGGAAAACCCTGCATGGGATATATTCCGTCGACCCTAAAGCTAAGGTACTTTAAGAATTTTCGCTGCACCCTTTCAAGATTATCAATGTGAACATTATACTCAGGTGTCCAGATCACTGCGGCATATTCTAGTTTCGATCTTATATATGCATTGTATAAGCTTGTTAAGACATCAACGCTGTTAAAATCCCTAGTGCAGCGCACAATAAATCCATAACTCTGAAGGGCTTCACTAATAATCTTATTTATATGGGGTATAAAAGAAAGCTTTGAATCAAAAACGACACCCAAGTCGCAAAATGAGTCAGAGCGAGAAATAATTTTATTTTCAAGAATATAATCAAAATTAATTACAGAAAGTTTATTTGTAAAAGAAACAACTTTACACTTCTCAATGTTAAGCTTTAAATTATTTTTAATACACCAATTATTAATTAGATCCAAATTCCGCTGAATAACAATACAATCATTGATGTTTCTAATTCTTTTATATAGTTTAATATCATCAGCGTATATCAAATGGTCAACATCCAGATCATCACCAATATCATTTATAAAAAGAATAAAAAGTAACGGCCCAAGCACCGATCCCTGGGGGACACCGGAGCCAGCGGTATATTTATTAGAGCTGAGTCCATGAAGGGAAACATACTGGCAGCGGTTGGAGAGATATGACTTAATAAGTGCCAACAACGACTGTGAAAATCCAAACTTTTCTAATTTTGAAATCAAAATACCATGATCAAGTCGATCGAAAGCTTTTGAAAAATCTAAATATATTACATCAGTTTGTATACCCTCATCCAACGACTCAGAAAGATTTTGTGCCATATTAAGCAAGTTGGTTATCGTGGATCTACCCTTAAAGAATCCATGTTGCTGCTGAGTTATTTGCCCGCGGATGAACGGAAAGACAGACTCGTGAAGTAGGAACTCAAACACTTTACAAAAATTACAGATAATTGATATTGGTCGGTAGTTAGATACTTCTGACCTATCACCCTTTTTATATACAGGACATACTTTAGAAGTTCTCCATATCTGAGGTATTGACTGATACTTAAGACATAGATTAAATATAACATGAAGCGGTCTCACCAAAACAAAACGGCAATCGTGGATTAAAAATGCCGGAACGGAATCCGGCCCTGTAGTAAACTTCGGTTTAATCTTCTTTAAGGCATTGATGACCTCATCCTCAGAAAAGTAGTGGACATTAATAATATGTTTAAATATAGTTTGATCATTTCTTAAAGCACCGGAAGTACTATTCAGAAATGACTGTTCAAAGAATTTAGCAAAATTGTTTAAAATATCAAGAGGATCAGTGAATTCTTCGTTGTCATAAGACATTGCATTTGGAATGTTGGAGGTCTCCCTCTTGCTTTTAATGAAATTCCAGAATTTTTTAGGGTCTCTCCTAATATCAAGTTCTATTTTTTGTAGGTAGTGTTTATAGGAAGTTTGGATATCTTTTTTAATTTTGGATCTTAAGAATTTAAAATTTTGCATTGATTGGGGACAAGCCGTTTTCTTGTATTTATGATGGAACTTATCTTTCTTTTTTATGTCTTGGATAATGTTTTTAGTAAACCACGGTGGATACTTACCGTTCGGAGCTTTCGCATACCGTGGCACGCATAAGTCAACAATCTCAAACAATTTGTCGTAGAAAGAAGTGCATGCACCATCCAAACTATCCAGTGATGTAAGAAACGACCAATCAACATCCAGAAACTTATTATACATTAAAGGAAAGTTAGCCTTGCGAAAATTATAGTTATTTTCAAAGTTTATCACAAAGTCATGTTTGTGGTTAACTGAATGAGAGTATTCCAGTGATATAGAAAGGGCAGGATGATGTTCATCCTCCCCTACAAGCGAGATATCCGAGGCACCCTCAACTACGCATTTTTTGTTGTTATGAAGTACTAGATCCAATATTCTGTTGTTAGCGTTCCTGATATAATTACCTTGCTTCAGATTCATGTAAGTTAAAAAATGACTAAGCGCTCTTGTACAATGATTCTCCACACCACTATCCACGAACTCTGAGAATAAGGGTAAATTAAAATCACCCAGAATACAGACTTTTTTATCAAATACAGGAACAGATGCAATAAAAAACTCAAAAAGATTATCTAGATCATTTAAGGTGACCGGTGGAGGTATATAAACTACAAAAAACAGCATCGTCGAGTAATCAAAACAGACCTTAACGCCTATTAAGTCAATATGCGGTAACAAATTTTCGTTCTGAAATATAATTCTGGATGATTTAAATCGCTGGTCAACAGCTAGTAAAACACCCCCACCCCTTGTTTTGCCAGTTGCATGTGGATCACGATCAGCACGATAGGTATTAAATCTAGAACTTATCACCTCATTAGTAAAAACAGACGAATTTAGCCACGTTTCTGTTAGAGCTATTAATTCGAAATTGCAATATGATGTACTATTTAGAATTTCCGCAGTTTTAGTGAGAAGTCCACGCGTGTTTTGGTAATATAATAAAATATTTGGGGTTTGTAACTGCTTAATGCTGGGAAGTACCATATTAGCATGAGAAATGGAATTGTGGGGGGAAACAGTTGCACCGAAATAAGTAGGCGTCAATAATTGCTATTGGCCCAGAATATTGGCCCGTAGTTTCGCACATGCCCTTTTATAAGCCTCGCATTTGTTTATATCCCATGCAGCGTGTGCGGTACTTACAGGGTTGCCGTGATTTCCATTATTTACCTTAATACAGTTTGAGCACTCAAGAGCCCTTGAATGACAATCACTGATAATGTGGTCATTTCCACATCTAGGACAGCTACGCTTATTGGAACAACTTTTAGCCGTATGATTAAATTCATTACAATTAAAACACCTACCAACCTCAACGCCGTCATATACTCTACAAGCATCATACCCCACAAATACGTTGCCCACCCTCGTAATTCTATCATAAGTGCCTCTATCAACTTGTACTACAGCTTGAAAACGGTTGGGATTATTTTTCGTCTTACCTATTTTGATAATTTGACACAGAGAATTCGCTACAAAGATATCAGAATTTAATTGTTTTAACACTATCAATAGATCCTCCTCACTGTATGGATCAGTAAAACCAACAATTCTCACTCTGGGATTCAGACCACGCAGTTCCTTTATCACATATGAGTCAGCTAAATTTTTTTCAGCAAGTGCCTTGAGCTTTATGTTATCCTCAGGGTTCCTACATCCGACCAAAACACCACCGTTACCCACAGGTTTAACTTTAGCAAGTTTTAAACTAGCCTCCATAGGGTCAATATGCATCAGCATGGCCTGCTTTGTTTCATCATTCGACTGCGACTGATTCTTGGGTTTTATCAATATTGCCGGTTGAGTATTGTTTTTGACAACACTGGCATAATTGGCAGGTGATTCAGCATTGGTAATGTTTATTCCGCTAAGTTTCTCAGAAACGAGCTTGGTAAGATCAGTCTTTAGTCCATCAAAAACAGCGGACAGGGTTGCAAGTGCGGCCTGAACTTGATCTTCGACCAATTTCTTAAGAGACTCTTGATTGATTGTAATACACATGTTAACACAATCGGTACATTTCCAGGATAAGCCATTGATCTCATTTAGCAAACCGGCAACGTCGGCCGATTTGTGGACACAGGCAGCGTGACTGGCGTTTTTACACTCTGAGCAATTTAATTTTTTGCGAGTGGTAATGGATTCCTTACAAAAAACGCAGATAAGAGTCATCTTGACCAACCCAACATAGCAAACAAATGGCAATAATTGGGCACTTCACTGATTAAATCAATGGAAACAAAGGGCCACAGATAGTGAAACACTATAGGCGGACCAAGTACGAAATTTCACCAAAAAAACTTATCAAAATACGGCAGAAAATGCTACAAATGCCGGAGCCGGTAAAAACGCGGGCACGTAGCAATACGATTATAAAGCTGATTATAGAAAATGTACGACCTGAAGAATTTGTGGGTACCAGAAAAATAGCGAAAAGAACAAGAATCCACCGTTCTACAGTTCAAAGAATTATTAAACATGATTGCAAACTTAAAGTCTTTAAAAAAGTTTACTGTCAAAAACTTAGTGCCAATGTGAAGGAGAAACGATTAGTAAAATGTAATCTATTACCACGAAGATTCCGTTCTCGGGAAAATATCGCAAAGATATGGTTTTCAGATGAGAAGATGTTTTACTTAAGGCCGCCAAAGAATACACAAAATTATCGGGTATACGCAAATGTGCGAGTAACGAGGGAAATCCCATTGGAAAATATTTTAATCGAGAGAAGTCACTTTTCACCTTAATGTAATGGCCTCTGTGGCAGTTTCCAAATTGGGGAAGTCAAGTCTCATTGTTTAGATGCCGGAGCAAAACTCAACTCGGACGCGTATCAACAACAAATTTTACATCACTTGCTTTCTGAAATTGTAGCAATCACCGACGATTACGTATTCCAACAAGACGGTGCTCCTTCCCATACGTCTTGGAGTACAAGAATGTTTGTGTTTGAGCAATGCCCCGATTATATCTAACCCTGAGATGTGGCCACCCAATAGTCCAGACTTAAACCCTGTTAACTATTCCATAATATGGGAAATTTTCGAGGCAAATGTTCACAATGGTCAAAGGTTTAACACCATCGAAGAGCTAAAGGAAAGGTTACAGTTCTGTTGGAATAATTTTAACCAGGACATAATCAATGCAGCTATTGACCTATGGTGAAGGCGACTGCAATTCGTAATATAAAATCTTGGTGGTCATATTCATGATGTTATCCTATAAATATTTATACTACTTTCGCTTTTAAGTGATAGTTAGTCTTTATATCAGTAATTGTTAATATTATTAAATTTGTTATTAATATTGAACAAAATAAATTGTATTTCTTGAATTTAAGAATCTTTCAGAGTGGGACTTATACTGAAGAAGTTTCGATAGTTACTCTATTAAAAAACGTATTATCTGAATTATGAATAAATCAGTTTTCGTTTGCAACGAGCATAAGTGCACGTTTGTTGAAAGAAACCTGTCAATCCGGCCCTGTTTAAAATATTTTGATAAAAATTGCACATTTTACTAAGACAATTTCAGTTCATCATCACTCCAAAAATAAATTAAATCAGTGCAAAATCTAGAAAAATATTCACAATTAAAAAGTGTACTCCTTTAATTTGAGCCACAGTGTATACTGCAAAGGACTAAAATGGTTGAAAAATATTAAATCATATTAACAAAAACCCGGCTTTCTTTTATGTAAAATGCACTTTTGGCACTTACGAACATAATTTAAAGCTACTTTCTGTAATTATATTTAAAGGGTCTTTCTGACGACTCGAGAGATTTACATTTTCACTCAATCGGGGTTTAAAAAGGATTCGTTCAAAGTGAAGGTTTTTATCCAGTGGCGACTTCTCTATAAAAACTATTACATGAGCACGTGTGACGTGTAGCCCTAGGAAAACCACTCACGCGTAGCCAGAAAATATCTTGGGGGGCTCATAATTTTTAACCAGGTTTTTTGGGGTTCGGGTTTTTAAGTTAAAAATAAAACCATATTGATATGTTTATAAATAATATAATAACATCGGGTCGGATAACTAACCAGGAACTTTTTTTTTGTTACAACCAAGGGGGTCCGGTTAGCCTAATTCTTGATTTACTAATCAGACAACTTTGATTTTGAGAAAAAGCGAAAGGCAAAAGCCAGGGCCGTTGCTAGGGTATCTGCCGGCCGGGTGCGAGAATAATTTTACCGCTCCCAACAGTGGCGTAGCTAAAAACTAAAACCTTTTTTTGACCATAAAAAAAATTTCAAATTAGGAAAATATATAATATTGTTATAGAATCTTGTAGGGAGTTCTAATACACTAACATTAATAAGGTAAAACTTTATCAAATAAGCATAACTCAGTAAAAAAATAAGGTTTATTTTTTATTTATTAAAGACCAAAAAAATATATTAACTATAATCGATAATTATTAGAAGCCATAGTCATGTAAAGAATATACATGCAAACACCAATGAAACTTTTTAAAATCATAAATAAAATCCGAGGAGGGCGTCGCGCGCCGTGGGTTTATTTAAAATTTTAAGATTTGCGTGGATATCAGTTTGTCTTGCAAGCATTTTATATATTATGTAGACCGCGGCTGTGGCTCAGAGGTAGAGCAACTGGCATTCGACCGCGGCGACCCGGGTTCGATTCCCGGAGTGGGCATACGTATAATAAAAAAAGTATGTCCGAAATTTAGTGGATTTAAGAATTCAGGGAAGAGTGTAAAAGGTATCATCTCCCAACCCGGTAACCAGGCCGTATGAGATCGGACATCTCGTGGGGTGCGGAAAAAGGTACACACTCCCCAATCGGTAGGTCATGCAATGGCAATAAACCAAGGGTTGATAGCCCTTGGGGGGTGTCGCATGACTGAGGATCGTGGTTCGGAACCAACGTTAAACTGTAGGTCCCCTCGGGAATGGCCCTGGCAGCGAACGAAGAGGAAAAAAGCCTAATTCGAAAGAAGGACAGAACGGCAATATATTATGTAAAAATATGTGTTTATTTTATTTGGTGCGTTATTTATAGGGTTGTCGTAATTTCGTTTCCGAAATATATTTTAAATCTTCTGGTTTTTTGGATTTCGGGTAAGCCCCCCCCCCCGACTCCCAAAACCCAACCCAACCCAACCCTCCTCCTCCCAAAGTTGATAATAAAAAAGTTGAAATAATTTTAAGTTAACAAAACTTGTAAAAACATGCACAGTTGATTTAATATAATATAATTTTACAACTTATTTGTAATGTAATGAAATAAATACATACATACAGGACAGGATGCTAACATTATCTACTAATAAGATATACAGTAAAGTTTGCTTTTCTAGCCTTTTTTAATGCAAATGTCTTAACAATGTTAGACGCATCTATATTTTCTGAAAGAATAATATTTATGTATTATGTTAATTTATTAATAAATTCATTTTTCCCTTTTTCCCTCGACTTGCCGCCCGGGTGCCTCGCACCCCCTGCACCCCGTGTCGGAACGGCCCGGGTGTTGCATCGTCGAGCGGGACATAGGAAATCCAATGTAATTTTAAATGGGGTCAATTATTGGCTTCCCTAATTATTTTAGAGAAAAATTCTATTTAGGTTTATTAAAGAGCACTAAAATCCACATTCAAAAGAATAACTTTAGATATTTTTGATGAGCCCGTTTACGGGTTATCGCCGATTTCTTTTTAACTATTTCTCCTTTTTATGGCCCGTATTTGCGGGCACCAGTCAAGGTAAAAGATAACTGTCAAATAAAGTTGTCATTTTGAAATGTGTGCTTTATTGTTATAAAAACTCGTACATCGCAAATATTAGCCATGAATTACAATTCTGAAGAAAAAATATTGATGATTAAATGGTATTATCAAGGAAATAGTTATCAAAATATGTCAGACAATGTTTGCTGCTCTGTATCCGAATAGACCGATACCTGCAAAATCTACAGTCGAAAGGACTATCAAGAAATTTAAGACAAAAGGCACTGTAATAAATAACTGCAGATGTGAAGAAAGGCAGGAACAAAGAAGAGATGCAAGAAATGATAGGGACTTGCAAAAGCAGGAACAAAAAAGAGATGCAAAAAATGATAGGGACTTGCAAAGGCAGGAACAAAGAAGAGATGCAAGAAATGATAGGGACTTGCAAGTTTTATTGTGCGTGGAAGAAAATGATGGGAAGATCAGCACAAGGAAACTTGAGGATGACATAGGATTAGATCACACCACAGCGTTACAAGCTTTGAAACGACATAAATATTATTCATACAAATATGAAAAGCACCAAGAGCTAAGAGATAGGGACGAAATACGACGACAGGAGTTTTGTTTTGGTATGATTGAAAGAGCAAACATCGATAGGGAATTTTTAAAAAACATTTGTTTCACTGACGAATGCACATTTACCTTAAACAATGAACCCAATGTTTAAAATTATCGATATCGGAGCAAAGAAAACCAACACAGGTTTGTCGAAACAAGGACGCAATATCCACAAAAAGTTAATGTTTGGGATGGGATTTTCGGAGAAAATATTATCGGGCCACTATTTCTTACACGAAATTTAAATGCAGAATATTTTTTGGAACTACTTGAAGATCATATTTTACCTACTTTACATGTTGCCGCCAGGGAAAATCAGGAAGTTTGGTACCAAATGGATGGCTGCCCGGCACATAGTACCCTGGCTGTCCGGGAATATTTAAACCGTGCTTTTAATGGAAATGTTATTGGCTTAAATCATACAGTAAATTGGCCAGCCAGGTCTCCTGATTTATCGCCAAATGATGAAATGACGAGTTAAAAAATGCTATTTCTGCCGAATGCAATAGAATTTCAGTTTACCAACTAGCGAATGTAAGAAGAGAATTTTATGATCGCCTCGGTTATTGTCTAGCAGTCAATGGGGGAATATTTGAACATCTTAAATCCTAAAGTTCTAACAATTTATTAGTACCTACCTATTAATTAGTAAAATATTGAAACATGTAAAATGTGATAATTAACCTTGTAATTGGATACTTTATTTTAATTTTATTCAGATTAATTTGTACTCATAAATACACCTTTAATATTTTCGATGTACGAGTTTTTATAACAATAAAGCACATAATTCAAAATGACAACTTCATGTTCATGGCCAACTTAAAAGACAAGTTATGATGCCTAATTTAAATAATAATAATTTTTTTAAATTCTTAACATGAAGTTCGGAAGTTAAGTCGTAGAAAAAATATACTGTACAACTCGAGTGGATTGTCCATATTGTGCTCGGAAGTTTGAGCACTCCGCCTACGGCGTCGTGCTCAATTTACTTCCTCGTGCGATATGGACATCATATCCACTCTTGTTGTACAAACTACTATTATGTTTTAGTGAGACTGCCTATCTGTAACGTGTTTTTATTAGTTCCTTGGTTTTACCAACGTTAAACTTTCAGTGTCAATTTTTGTTTTATATAAAAAATTAATCTCATTCTCATAAGTCCACCTGAATAGACTTAGTGTAAGAAAATCAGTTTTAGGTTTAGGACAGTTAGCTGTTTATTTAAAGGAAACTAATTCTACTTTAGTTCAAAGCAAATTTGCTTCTGAATAAGCAAGATGAAACTTGGAAATTGTCGAGAGCGTAAGCCTTTTTGCATTATGGTAAAATCTGCATTAACTAGGAATTTTCTTGAAAGATAAATAGCTGAGCGGAGGTGTCTCCATAATAATAGAATATTATCTACAAATAAACTACTCGACAAAATCAACGCAACACCCTAAATTTACCACATATTTGATGCTACATTTTTTCTGAACTTCTGATCTAATTTGAATGATTTTTGTGCACTGTACCGAATGGCCAAATAAGAATGAACGCCGACCATATCTCAGGAACCGCTAGTCACAACGTGTTGAAATAAAAAATATTACTACAAAATCGATCAAGAGAAATAGATGGAAATTATTTTTAAATTCGTAAATCTACCCCTACATATGACGAAGAAATTATAGGATTTTTATATTGATAATATGCCAAATAAGTTTATCAATGGATTTAATTCTTTGAAAAATACGGCATAACTTTGCTTTAAGACATTTTTATCTAACTCGCAAAATAAAATGAGGAGAGGCGGGGGTACCTCTTTTGAGAGAAATACTCATGACTTTGGTTTGCCTTAACCACATTTAACAAACTTGGTCTCATTTAGAAGAGTTTATCCTATAGTAACATTTAAAATGTAGTGTGTTTTTGTTATATCCATCGCCGCTAGAGGGCGCTATTTGAAGAACCACCGGATTTTTCAATTTTTGTCAAAAAAGTATACAGGGTGTCCGGTAACTTATGGGCCGTAGAGTAACTGGAGATACTAGACATCAAACTAAGCCGATTATGTCATATACGTTTTTTCGGATTGTCACTTTTTTTTTGTAATTTAATTATGTACCGGGTGGTCAACTAAGAAAAAAAAGAAGTAGGAACTTTTTTTCTGGAGAAAGGGACAGTCGGGACTACATATATTTCATGAGATTGTACCTAGTGATGAAGGCGAAAAAGCGCCATAGGCGTAAAATATTCGAAGCCACGCCCAAAATTCGTTTAAAATTCACCTAACTACTATCAAATTTCGAAAGTTAAATTATTACCTGTCCCTCTCTAACTGGCTAAATTAAATTTGTTTTTGTAAATGTTTTTTTCCTTTTTTTTCGATTATCCTAGCTGACTCTTCATTAAAAAAAAAAACATTTTTCATATTTGTGAAAAATGTGTTGCAAAAATATTTTATTGCATTGGATTAAATTTTTGTTAATTTAAAATAGCTCTAAAAAATGGAAAACGCAACAGATAAGTATATACCCAATA
The DNA here is from genome assembly GCA_935413205.1 of Polydrusus cervinus. Taxonomy (NCBI): domain Eukaryota; kingdom Metazoa; phylum Arthropoda; class Insecta; order Coleoptera; family Curculionidae; genus Polydrusus; species Polydrusus cervinus. The sequence continues at coordinate 97,015,173 of OW284510.1, read as the reverse complement.
GAAAAATACTATAAAATATTATTCGTTTTACTCATTTTCTTATAAAATTGCATCATACGTCAATATCTAAACGACATGCGTCCGAAACTTTAATCTCTATAATATATATTATGAAACAGAACTTTTAGAAGGAAAAGTTTAAAAACTGCTGCCCGGCAGCTCTCCCCCCTAAATACACCACTGAATATATCAACACTGTTAGATAATAAAATACAAATCAGATTGCATAGTTCTACCAACAAATGAAAACTTTACATTGGTAGGATATCACCACCTACAGACCGATTTCGAACTCTGTTGTTCTCGTCATCACCGGGTAGACATTCATACCACAGCAAATAAAAAATTTTATAGCTCACTTATCCAATTATATGTGATGTAAACGAAGCAGTAGCAAATATCGGTGAGGAAGTAGAAAAAAATATAATAAAATTTATGATGTTGCGTTAATTTTCTCCAGTAGTTTAGTTAGATCTTTAGAGCTATTGCTAAGTGCATAGAACTTTAATAACTTTATAATAACATTACCAGTCTTTGTGTTACTTTGTAGATAATTTATTTCTCCCCATGGACGGAGGATAATAATTCTTAAGAGTTCATCACAAGCATATAAAATAACAGAATAAAGACTCGCTTCGCTCATTGTACGTAAATACAAATATATTTGGAAATAGCTTTTATTAAACTATTTGGGGTATGTTTAAAGGTTAGAAAAAATAATGTTTCTTAAGTGATGTTGATATTTTTGGACTTCTATCGTCTTCATTTGCTTTAAATCACAACGTTTCAATTAGTAAGTTTCTCCAGTCGTCTTGAGGTGAATACTAAATAACTATGGTAACTATAGCTCTATTTATACTAGGTAGGTGCAGGGTGACGCATGACTAGTGGGCGGAGTCATGCGTGTAACTATTACGTGTTCTATTTATACTAGCTAGGTGTATGGCGCATAACTGGACGAGTCATGCTCATCCCTGATGACTCATGCGTTTAACTCTTACGTGGTCTTATTCTAAGATTTATTTTACTTAACAAAGGTTTGCAGACGTTTCTCAAATCTAATGAAAGCTTTCTAAAACAACCTGGATTTTGACGTATGCCGGCAGCTTCCTTAAACTTCCTCCTTTTCCAGTGCGGTTCTTTTTGCAGGATTTCGGCTTCTGTCCAGGTCCTTTTTGAGTGTTGTATGTTCTTTAATTTGGTAGACACAATTTTTCTTTTTTTTGTGAACAGAAGCCGAAATCCTCCAAAAAGAACCGCACTTATGTGTCATACTCATACACCTAGCTAGTATATATAAAACACGTTATAGTTTCACGCATGACTCCGCCCACTAGTCATGCGTCACCGCACCTACCTAGTATAAACAGAGCTGTAGTTACCATACTTATTTAGTATTCACCTGAAGACGACTGGAAATGCTTACCAGTTGAAACGTAGTGATTCAAAACAAATAAAGACTATGCAAGTCCAAAACTCTACTGCCGTTCAAGAAACGTCATTGTCTCCAACCTTCAAACCAACATGTGATTGTCGTTTCAAATATGCTTGTAATTTGGGATATTTTGAAAGGTCAATATTTTTTCTTATGTTAAATACTGCCTTTAGCATCGAATAAGTCGACCAAAGCGTCGATGGTTTCAGCTTTTAAGATAAGTGAGCAAAATAGACAATCAAAAAATTTTCCGAATGGGAGGACGTATTTTTTCCGTAGCAATAATCCAAAAAGTCTTGAATATGTCATTTCGTATTTTTCTCTGGACTTGGCTGGTAACAAGTTTAGAGTCACAATTGCTGCAATATTCTTAACATCTGGCAGGGTCCAGCGTCCAAGTTCGTCGTCACTTTTCATTTTATCGGCATTTTTAGGGAACAAGCTGAACTCAAAAAGGCGAAATTTGTACTGATACCGCTTATTATAACGAAATAACTGTAATAAAACAGCGGTTGTCAAGCAACCGCAATGCTAAGCATAGGCGACCTAATTAGGTAATTTTAATTATTTTTTATTAAATACAATCATTTTATTTTTGTATTTATTCTAATTTCTTTTCGATTACAGAAAAAATAGTATGTGCACCTCGTCGGAAAATCATATTATTGGACTCGGACGCTTGCAATTTTTATCCTCATCCAAGAATATGCTATTTTTCCTACTAAATATACTGGTAAATTTTTTTATTAATTTAACATAAATAAAAAGTAACGAATTTTGACCATTTTCAATTTCATCGTTTATTTATAGTAAGTTCCATATACGAAGACATGAAATCTAATTTCGCTATTTTAGCAAAATCCTGAGATTGGCCTTAAATTTCTTACAAGCAAAATAAATACGCCAGTCGAGGGATTTTTAGAATACTGAATAACTTGCATCACCTCATTTCCTTTTTTGTAAAGCCACTTTAAAGGGATATAGTAAAGGGGCTGAAATACGATGACCGGAAGGGAATTTAATGTTAATATGTTAAGTTGATTCTTACTTTTAAGAATAGGTATAAAAAAAATTAAATCTTCTACGGTTTCAGTCTTTAAATTCATCAATTATTTAATGAAAAAATAATTAAACAAAGTTCGGCTCAATTTCAGTGTCAGCCATAGGCGCAGGTAAATTTTGTGCATTAAATTATTTATGATTACTAACGAAAGAAAAAAAAGAAGATAATTTGATAAAGAAGGAAGCGAGGAAGGAACTATTAGCTATAACAAATTTACACAAACATCGTTTTATAAAATATGCCGTGGAAGATATAGCTGAAAAACATAGTGTAACTGTGCGGCGCACACAGCCATATCATTGCGAACTAAATCCTATAGAACTTATATGGGCGCAAGTAAAAGGATTTGTAGCAAGACATAACACGACATTCAAAATGAAAGACGTTAAGCTACTGTTTGATCAAGCCATTAAGGAAGTGAAACCAGAGAAAAGCAGTCCATCATATCATTAAGGAAGAGGAAAAAATGTGGGATCTTGACCACATAATCGATCGGACCGTCGACCCGTTAATTATAATGTCAAGAGGAGATGACAGTTCCTCAGATGACGAAGAATATTATGATTTCTTATAATTTAACTTCTGTATAATGATTTTTGTATTTTTTTTATAATTTTTAATAAAAAATAAGTGTACCTTATACTTTGTACATAATGCACGCCTTTGTTACACCATTTTCAACGTTTGTGAGTGGATAAAAATAGGCAAAACCCATAAATTGACCTAAATTCGAGTATTACTAACTGCACTTGAAATAAAGAATTTTGCAATGAAATCAATGCCAAATTATAAGAGTGGCTTAAATATTCGTTGGGTCACTCTGTAGTTCCTTTGCATACCTAGTGAGCTTTTATTACTCTACACCTTTCTAAAATAAACTATACTTTAGTATTAGTACTTTTTCTAAAACTACAGATATCTCAGATATACATTTTGCTTAGCAGGTTAGTAAAAAGAAGAAATATTGTGTTTCCTGCGACTACACTATCCTCTTTTTCTTTCCTGATTGGCTCCAACATTCTTTTATATAATATATAAATAAAATAAATACACCTAAACTTTAAGAATATAGAACGTGCATTACCATTTTCGTTTATCGAGTTCTAAGAATTCGTACTTTTCGTTTATCCAGAATTCCTCAAACAAAAGGATCTCATATGCATCCATCTTTTCTTCTCAATTTACAAATCGACTAAAACATTCTTTGCAAACAAAATAAATACACCTTCTAAGGGTTTCGAGAATATTAGATAATCTTATGAATCAACCCTTTTTCTTATCGAATTCGAACAATTATTAGCTTCTTGGAAAATTGCATTTTATATTACAAATTCGTCATTTCAGGGAAATTTGAAAAATACTAGACAGACGTTTTATCTTATTAATGTTTTCTTTTTGCAGTAATTGCAATTCAATAAATACAATTAAAAACAATAATTAATCTCATCTGAAATATACAGGGTATTTTCTAACTTTCCTGAAAAAATTAATGAGGTGAATCCTTACCATATTTTAAGACGAAAATGTGGTATAAAAGTTATTCGCATGTCGCTTCGGTTTCGAAATATAGGTGACCCCAGAAATAAAAATCCAATGGATTCATATCCGGCGAACGTGGTGGCCATGGGTGAGGTCCTCCTCTACCTATCCAGCGAGCAGGATATTGTTGATCTAAATAGTTACTAATACGTAAGTACTGCAAAGTTAGGGGAAGCGCCGTCATGCACGAACCACATTAATGCTCTCGTTGTTAATGGCACTGCTTCCATGAATTCTGTCAATTCATCTCTAAAGAAGTTTTAATAGAAATCACCAGTAAGTCGATTTGGAAAAAATACGGTCCAATTAAGCTATCGCCGATAATCCCTGCCCAAATAATAAAAGAAAATGTGTACTGGTGATGTTCTTCGATGATAACATGAGAATTATCTTTTTTCCAAATAGGGTTGTGAAAATTTATGATGGCTTGTCTGGAAAAATTCGCTTCATCTGTAAATAGTATTTTTGAAGAAAAATGTGGGACCCTTAAATAATTTTCTTGAAACCAGTTACAAAAATTAATTCGATCTAGAAAATCTCTAGGCAACAAAGCTTGCACTCTTTGTACGTGATAAGGATAAAGTAAATAGTCCTTTAAGATACTTCATAGTAAAATAGTGGAATTTAGTGTCCGTTAAAATATATAAAGAAAAGAAGCTTAGCGGCAAGCGGACAGAGTAGTGCGTCTATCTTTTGCATTAAAGTACACAGTGACGCCAAAGGTAATGAAATCCCTGGGGCACAGGTAGACAATGACAGGCTGTTTCGTTCTTGTTAGAACTCATCAGAAAGTCATAACCCGTAAGCGACCCCCAGTACAGGGAGCCTGTTCTTTCAAGGCGTTTTTAAGAAATAAAAACGCGATGAAAACCCAGTAACGCCATCAGAAGGAACCAACTCAATGCAAAAGATAGCCATCTAACGTGAAAACATAGAAATATAAATAAATTAAGCACGGAACGGCCACTTCACCAGTATAGGAAACATTTTTTCGCTTCTCTATACATCTCCACGCTTTGTGGATTCAGATCTAGATCGCGCTGCAGTCCCCACTGGTTTGCAGCACTATTCCGTAAATGCCGTGTGTAAGTATAAATAAAATAGTGGAATTTATTTAGTGTCCGTTAAAATATATAAAGAAAAGGAGCTTAGCGGCAAGCGGACAGAGTAGTGCGTCTATCTTTTGCATTAAAGTACACAGGGACGCCAAAGGTAATGGAATCCCTGGGGCACAGGTAGACAATGACAGGCTGTTTTGTTCTTGTTAGAACTCATCAGAAAGTGATAACCCGTAAGCGACCCCCAGTACAGGGAGCCTGTTCTTTCAAGGCGTTTTTAAAAAATAAAAACGAAGTAACGCCATCAGAAGGAATCAACTTCGGAATAGTGCTGCAAACCAGTGGGGACTGCAGCGCGATCTAGATCTGAATCCACAAAGCGTGGAGATGTATAGAGAAGCGAAAAAATGTTTCCTATACTGGTGCAGTGGCCGTTCCGTGCTTAATTTATTTATATTTCTACGTTTTCGCCTCAGATGGCTATCTTTTGCATTGAGTTGATTCCTTCTGATGGCGTTAATGGGTTTTCATCGCGTTTTTATTTCTTAAAAACGCCTTAAAAGAACAGGCTCGCTGTACTGGGGGTCGCTTATGGGTTATGACTTTCTGATGAGTTCTAACAAGAACGAAACAGCCTGTCATTGTCTAAAAGATAGACGCACTACTCTGTCCCCTTGCCGCTAAGCTTCTTTTTTTATATACTCCATACTGTTTTGGAACTTACTATTACCTGGATATTCTTCCACCATGTTTAAGACCTCTTCCTCAAGTTGTTTGGTATGGTCGGCCGCCTATTTTGCTTTTAGCAAAGCTACCTGTTTCCTCAAACTTGAGGTCCAATCTTGTAAATGTTTCCGAACACGGTACTCGTCTATTAGGAAAACGATCTGCATATAAAGGTATCGCCTCTAGCGCATTTGCCAAACCGTACATAAAACGAATTTGAGCCATTTCTTCATTGGTAAACTGACGCAGATTGCTATTAAATTAGAGGGGGGAAACTGGAAATAGGGGGGAAAATGCAACCCTTACGATTTTTTGAGTATATCTCGAAAACGAAGCAAAATTTGGGGGTATTTTATAGGAAAAATTAAAAAAAATAAATAAAAATTATATACGTTCATGTATGCATATAACATTTATTTATTGTTGATAACATGTCTTTATTACATAAAATTCAATTGCATACATTCAAAACTAAGTAACAAAATAATATTGTTATAAATTCAATAAAAACCGAAAAATATGACAAAGTTTAAACGGTCATATCACATTAAAACTTCATCAAAAAAAAATTTTTTAATACGTCATTCTGTAGGAAATTTAATATCCTGTCTTTATTATGAAGCAATGCCTATACCTATTTCTACTCAAAAAAAAGTTATTTGCATAAAAGTAAAAAAAAATAAAATGTGTGTTTTTAATATAACTTGAACTGAATAGACTTTTAAATTTTTTAATTAGGCCATTTTGATAAAAATCTAACTCTCTACAAAAATTTTTCTATAAAATACCCCCAAATTTTGCTTTGTTTTCAAGATATACTCAAAAAACCGTAAGGGTTACATTTTCCCTCCTATCTCCAGTTTCCAGTGGCGTGCATACAATATAGGTAAAAAAGCATTGCCTACCCTGGGAACAATAAAACAAACTCCAAACAAAATCATTTCTTTATACCTATTTAAATTTTTATCGGTGTAATATGCGGTAATATTTCTGTGTATGTAGAGGACCAGGACCGAAAAGTTAATCGTATAATATTAAAGATCATTTCTACGAACGCATTCGTGGCCAATTAATCGTAAACTCGATCGCTGTATAAGCAACCCGTAAAAGAATTTGGAAAGCAATACTTTTACATTACATTAACCGCTTATGGGAGAGCAAAAGCACTGCTTTTATAAAGCGAGCGAGAGCCGGTAGGCAGTAAGCTAGAAAGAGAACAATACACGTGACTCTCTAGCTGAGCAACTGTCGGCCCGCGTTGGTTAAATGCATTAGTGCCAAGCTTCCAATTTTGTCATAGTTTTAAAAATACTACGCGTTCTCGATATAAAACATGTCAGGTTAGTTGAGATCTTTATTTGTAACATAAAATTAGAAGTACTTTTATGATGATTTAAGATAATTTTTGCTATGTGTTGCTATGCTATGTTAAATTATTTTACATAATAATTGACTGGGGGTTCAATCAAGTGGATGTTGGATTTAAAATCTGAATATAAAACGAATGTGGATGAAATTTATTCATAATAATAATACATATTAGTGTTTTCGCCCAGTGTTAACTTTTGCTATTAACGTTGGGCGTCGCCGTCGGTTGTCAAAAAAAAAATGGAGAAGTGGATATGTCCACGTATATGTAATTGGGGTAATGGCGATGTCAAATGTGTTGAAAATTTCAATTGTTTGGAAATTAAATGTTTGCCTACCCTGTTCAAACGGCTTTGCACGCCACTGCAGTTTCCCCCCTCTAATTTAATAGCAATCTGCAGTTTTTTCATTCTGTTCCTTATTACCCTGCTTTTTAGGACATAATCAATAGTCTATTGGCATTAGTTAATAAAATGAAAAAAAAAATGAAAACTTTTTAACACCCTGTATTTCGAAAACGAAGTGACACGCGAAAAACTTTTATACCACATTATCGTCTTAAAATAAGGTGAGGATTCACCTCCTTCATTATTTCAGAAAGGTTTGGAAACACCCTGTATATTAATATTTTTTTTTACAATCATCGTTCATTGTTTAGTTACCTGACCTTTACTTCTTTAAGAATTGTGTTATGCAATGATGATGACATTTAATTGTTATCGCCTGACACAGGTACAATATGCGCGATATGGTGGAAATGCACGATTTGTTCGTGATGACTCATCGACTACTGTTTGCTCTTAAATTGTCTCAAAAATATCTCACAAGTAAACTAAAAAGTCAGCATGAAAGTTGGTTACCATAATATTAAATCACCCCGTTTCTCACCCTTTTTCCTCAAATAAAATGACTTTTCGTGGATTTTCTAAAAGCGCTTTATACAACTTTTTAAAGTAAGTTTATAATTACGATCGATAAATCGTTCTCAATGCAGTCACGAAGTTCCGAATACGAATTACATAGCTTCAATACGTTTCATGAGAAATCGCTTTAACCAAAATCCATTTTATTGAGAATTTTATAGTACGTTTATTTGATTTATTAATTGATGAAGTGTGATTGATTAATTTTAAATACGTATTTTTTCCAAAATAAAAGAAAGATTACTCCTAGAAAATAAGCTCGATGTCCTTGATAGCTTTTGAATCGCTGTCAAATTATCCTATGTCATGTCTACTAACTGGCCTCTACTTAAGACGGCCACAGACATAGTAGGATAGTGCATCAACGCGCATTCGTTGTCGTGCGTTCATCAACGTCTATGTGTGGATGTAAATAATGAACGCGCGTTCAAAAAAGTCAATATAATCATTTATTTTGTGCATCACCGCGCGTTGATTCACGCCTACATCTTTTGTGTCTGTGGCTCTGTAACCGGCTTAAGGGAAAAAAACTCCATTTTATGTAAGCTACCATTTTTTTTATGCTACGTGGAACGAACAGGCCAGTGCCTGTCAACCATTTTTAAAAGCTTTCCGGCATTTCGACACAATTTACAAGCGTGGGATATCTTTATACGAAATGAAGAGATTACAGTCGTACAATGTAGTGGTTGTGATGGCCCAATAAGAATGGAAACCATTTATAACAACGTTTTAAAAGAAAAAAATGCATTACGAAATCGACAAAACAAAATCGCTGGATATTATTTTAAAGTTCCTAAATTTATCGTTAAAGGGCGTTCAACGTATGACTAACAAGATTATAGGATTTTAATCGATTATATGTCAAATAAAATTCTATAAAACATTAAGTGTCTGGTTCTTTTTGAATACACGATATATCTTTGCTTTAATATATCTTGATCTCACTCAAAAAATAAACGGAGGGGAGAAAGGGAACCCTTTTTGAAATAAATATCCGTAACTCTGATTTGCCTTAACCAAACTTGGTCTCATTTGAAAGAGCTTATCCTACAGTAACATTTAAAAATTAGTATAACTACAATTTATTATAACCATCGCCGCTAGAAGGAGCAACCACCATTTTTTTCAATCATTTTAAATGGAACCATATATAAATATCTATTTATTTAAATAAAAAAATAGATTAAAAACTAAGAAAACTGGTGAAAACCGTCGATAACTAAATTTAAGCCGAAGATACAAAAAATCATAATATGAAATCGGTTATATAGAACCGATATTTTCATAAAAAGCGTTCGTTCTCTGCTGAACGTCCTCTAGCGGTCAATTTAGTAACTTTAAAATAATTTCCAGCAACTTATCTTGATCGATTTTTTGATAATATTTTTTATTTCAACAAGTTAGGAAAAATGATTCCTAAGATATGGCCCTCGTAAATTCTTATTTGGCCACCCGGTACAATTAAGTTTAAACGTTCTCAAATTAAGCTATAGGCTGTGATTTATACAAGAATAATGAGACATATTTGTAATTTGTAAATAATTAACTTATATGAAGTATAACACACAGGGTGATTCCTAAGTTGATACTTCTTTTTTAGCTGTGTATAGAAGGCATTCAAATAAACAACATTTTCAAATACCTTTTTTCAAAAAACTTAAAAATAGGCGAAACAGAAGTAAAAAATCTAAGTGCAGGTTGATCATCAAAACGTAGCCTGCTATAATTTAAGTCGTTTGTCTTATCTCTTATTAGTAATGCAATGATGTGTTTTTTTAATTAAGCAAGTTAATTTTAAATTGGTAACACGTGAAAATGGTAAAATTTGAAAGCAATGAACTAGTAGATATGGTGCTAATTTACAGTGATTGTCGTCAAAATGCGGATGCCGCTTCGAGATTATACGCAAAACGCTTTCCCATGCGGGGTCATCCTACACCTAGAAGTTCTCTTAATGTTATTCAACGGACAAGTTAGGCAGAACCTTATTTGATCCATAGTGTAATAAATTAATGTAGGTACTTATCTTATTTTTGAGTTTTTGAAAAAAGGTATTTGAAAATGTTGTTTATTTTAATGCCTTCTATATACAGCTAAAAAATAAGTTTCAACTTAGGAATCACCCTGTATATTCGCAGCGGTACAAAAAGAATACAGCATTAACTTAATGTAAGAATCATGGCCTTCTAGAATTTAAGGAGGGTTAGAAGGCCGGTTCATTGAAGAAGAGTGAGGGAAATTTTAACGATTGTCATATAGATGACCTAGGTCACGGCTTGCTGCTACAGTCTTAAGTAAACAAACTAATGTCAACGTCTTATGACTTGACAATCAAAACTAACCTTAAACTACATTCATGTGATGATTTAACAATCAAAACTCACTTAAATTAATTAGTTCTGGCCACTGACATAGAGGTCTCCAGTCTCCACTCAACGTTAGGCCTCCTTCAAAGACGCCCCCGCACCGAGATCACTCAAAGTCTTCAAATAAATCGGCCAGAGATTCTACCTTACTTACTCTTCTGACATCGATATAATATAAACTTGTGTTTTGTTGATAAAAAGGCGCAGTTTCTCCATTCTGTCAGGGTCAGGGGACCATGCTTAACTTTCCCCTCATTGGACATGCTCGTCAAAAAAAAATCCAATGCCAACAGTGATGTTAAAAGCTTCAAAAACAATAAACCCGTAGATATATTATTTTTAAATCGCATTAGTAGTTCCCATACCACCGATAAAAACTTTTGCACTCCATAAACTTATATAAAAGGCAACTTCAAAGAAGTTCTCAAGTAACAACTTACTTATAAGGTTGTAAACTTGACTCAATTAATCTTCGCTTGAGAAAATATGGGTGAACACATTCCACATACTTGTTTGTAAATCGCATTAAAGGCGCAAAAGTGTTTAAAATGGATTCATTCTTGCAAGAGGCCAGTTCTGGTTAAAAGATTTTTCAGTCAACATTTCTTAATGTATCCTTTATAATTTCTTTTAGAGGAACTTAACAATTACGATCAAAAAGTTCTTTGCTTGCTTTAAATTTAACTTTTCACTTCATGGGTTTTAGAAGAACCAGATTTCAGAATAATTTTTCTTGTTAAGTTCGCCCGTTCATGTTTACCGCCTCACTAGAGTATACTTTAGAGAAAATTTAGAAAAATGGAAAAAGCACATTTTGACATATTTATTCGTAGTAACCCTGTGTTTGTCTGTTTTATCTGGATTTATTACTTTAATTATTTTTCACCATTTAAGAAAGATGTACTCGTTGTTTTTCTACAGGGTAATTAATAAGTTGATACTTCTTTTCTAGCTGGGTATAGAAAGCAATAAAATAAACAACTTTTTCACATACCCTTTATCAAAAAACTCAAAAATAAGGTACTTACATTCATTTATTACACTATGGATCAAATACGGTCCTGCTTAACTTGCCCGTTGAATAACATTAAGAAAACTTTTGGGTGTAGGATGAGCCCGCAAGAGAAAGCGTTCTGCGTATAATCTCAAAGCAACATCCGCACTTTGACGACACTCGCCGTAAATTAGCACCATATCTACTAGTTTATTGTTTCCAAATTTTACCATTTTCACGTGTCACCAAATTAAAATTAACTTGCTTCAGAAAAACACACCGCAGCAGATTACCAAATAACTCACCACCAACCCGTAAATTCCATTACTAATAAGAGATAAGACAAACAACATAAAGTATAGTAGGCTACGTTTTGATGACCAGGCCCGCACTTAGATTTTTTACTTCTGTATCTCGCATATTTTTAAGTTTTTTGAAAAAATGTATTTGAAAATGTTGTTTATTTTAATGGCTTCTATATACAGTTAAAAACGAAGTATTAACTTAGGAATCACCCTGTATATACCTAGATTTTGATATGACCCTTTTGTAAAATTAACCACGAGCCGCCACTGGTATCTGTTAACATCTTCTGTCTGTTTTTAGTTACAATGCGAAAATTTTGACTAGCTGACTTTTCAAGTTTTCTCTTTACGTTATTAATAAACAATGAGATTTTCTTACGTAGACATCCTACAAAACAAAGTTTGACTATCTTAATTGATTAAACACATTAATTTCTAAACAAGGTTATCTATAAACTATGTCTATTCAACTAGTTTGAAAAGGACCTTGGTTAGAAATTTCTTATCTCGACAAAGTATCTCAAAGACAAAAACAGTTTCCCTTTTCGCTTCAAGCAAACCTTGTAAAGGGTCATAAATTTCTTGCCAGTCGAATGGTCCATTTGAAGCTTGATCTCAGTATAATGGCATTTTTATTTTTTCTGGCTAAAAGTGGCATTAGAATCTTTCCTAACAATATTTTACTTTTATGATTATGTTACGGCTTTGGAGAATAAAGTGAATTATTTTTCAAGAGTACAGTTTTTTTTTGCTTTCCTGAAAAAACATTTGCTTTGAGAATGTCAGCAATATTTTTATTTTTATTAGAAAATATGATAAATACATGACATAAGAGAATAGTACATTATTCAACATATAAGTAGAAATTAACAAGAAATATCATAAATGTAATTTCTTGACCTATATAAGACATAAGAAGTTTTGTCGAGACCAGTCTAGTATGCCGTGAGAAACAAAAATATAATTTCTGTTTTTATTAGACCAAAATGTCAAATGATATTAAATAAAATTACGAAGATTGAAATTATTGAATTGTTTTCCAAGGCATACTTAATATAACTTTTTATGGCTTATACGGGTCTATGAGTCATATCATCTTAACTTGAGAAAGATGACACAAAAAACAATTGAAGAAAAATTAATTCCATTGGTGAATCCATGGACCAAATTAAAAGGTAACATATTTGTCGAATTAGCCCATTTTCTTTTACTCACAGAAGAAAAAAGGGTTTGTTCCTTTCACTTATACAAAATTTTAAATTTCATTAAAGACATCAGGTTTATATCAATCTTTTCCACATTCGGCATTTTGCATATTACGAGACAAAAATGACTATATTTATTGTGAAAAATGAACAATGTGTTTTTTTGTACCAAAGCTATTGTGATCTCTTGGTTGCCTACTTTCGCTAATAAAAAAGCCAAGTTTCTTAACAAAATAGCTCTAATTTCATTTAAAAAATACTTTTTGGGAATTAATATTAACTTTTGAGTATATTTTAAAAAATGAGAAAAAGTATAATGTAAGAATAAAATATTGTTTCAGTTTGATTTCTATCAATAAAGAATTTTCATTTTTTTAAAAATAACTGCTAGAGACTGCTAAGTGTAAATAAAAATAGTCTATATATATATATATATATATAATAGTTTTATTTATGTTTTAAAATATTAGTACATAAACACATTGGATTGTAAGTATTGACGTTTATACATTATTAGTTGACTATACTTATAAGGATTATTTTATTTTTCTCCTAACTTCTTAACCATGCTCCTTAGGAATACTTTTTTTCTCAAAAGCAGTAAAAATAGCATAAGTATGCCATAATGCTTATACGTATCTAGATATTTTAAAATAAACCATAGAGTATAAAATATTACTAACCTAATCAATTCCTGTAAAATAGAAAATAGTCTAAAAAAAACTCACATACTTATAAATAATAATGCACTATATTTTTGTTAATTCAAGCAACACATAAATACGTACTTATGTTAGGGTGAGTGCATTAGATACATTTTTCTGATATTCTTGACTAAAATATTGTTATTAACAAACTTAGTAGGGTTTAAACATAACATGGCTGTGAAATTAAAATGCAGTAATATTTCTCTTATAAAACTGTCCAATTAAGTTGTGTAGTAGAAACAGCTTTTCTTTGAAGTGTTATATGAAATTTTTAATTATGCTTTCATCAAAACATGTTTAATTTATATGAATTCTCGCACTAAAATCACTTCTTCAACGAAATTTATACATTTATCAGTTTTCATTCTTCTGCTCTCACCATAAGGATAGGTTTCCAGTTTACAATTATTCTCTATCAGCTTATTTAAAACCAAAACATTATTTTGCCACTCACAGCAAAGAAGTTTTATTTATCCATAACGTGAACATCGCCAACATTTAGGTATTTTCAACTTAAATTTAATAAACTAACCGGTCCAAAGGGCATAGATAACTAAACACGTAATTCACAAATGTTTTTAACTATAATTTTCACTCAAATGTTACAAATACCACCGAAGAAAGGCTTGAATTACAGCAAAATAAAAAATAAACAAATCTTATCTTTTTGAAATGTACTTCTAACCTCACTTCTCTAAAGTGTCAAATAAGATTTTACGCGTGTTTAATGAGTTTCTGTCATCTTTCTCAAGTTAAAGTAATATGACCATAGAAATTATATTTATCATATTTCTTAATAATTTGTACTTTTACCTAATAAATAATTATTAACGTGTGGTACATCGTTAGAAAGAAAATTAAATGACCAAGTTTATTTTAATAAAACAAAGATGGGTTGCCCATTTGAAAATATGAAGAAATTCCGCTTTGTTTTTTTTTTAATAGGTAGTAAATAAAATAGCTGTAACGGATAATTTTTTTTCAAGGAAGTCAATTTTATATTATAAAGCAGGTTGAAATGAACCATTTTAACGTTTCCATGGCCACTTATCTTTTTTTTTATCAAAGGTAAGGACATTTTAGAAAACAAAGGAAAATTGATCTAGACGACCATTTTTAAAACAAATAATATAGTGTGATATGTCACTGAAACGAAAACTTTGTACATCATTTTTAATTGTCAAAAAAAAAATTGTAGAATTCTATATAAAATTTAAAAGTTGGCTTCACTCCCTGATAAACCGGAAGTGGATGTAAAGGTTTGAATTGGCCGAGAAATGGCAATTTACAGACCTGTTACCTCCTCAAATTTTTAAATCTTTTCTTTTAAACTTACGGAAAAAATTTGGAAGATAGCACTTTCTTGTGCTACCCGGTATAAAAGGCTAATCAATTTCTTTGTCATAACCCTACATAACACTACACATTTTATATTTTAGCTCATTCCCTATGAGAGATTGCTCAATTTCCGATCTTATTGACCGTCCCTATTTTCTTAGAAACAAATCTCTGTACCTATCTTAGGAAGGGTAACTATTTAAGTTCATAAAATACATTGGTTCCAGAATAACGTTATCACTAAACTTGTTTGAAAGGGACCTTAGCTTAGAATTTCTTATCTTGTTGAAATTTCTAAAAGACAAAAACCATGTCCCTTTTGGCCATTCAAGCGTAACTTATACGAGGTCGTAAACTTTATGCCATTCGAATGCTCATTTTAAAAGCTCATATTACAAGAGGATGTTCTTTCTGTTATTTTCACACATTATATTTTTTGGAATTAAAATTATCAGTAATATTGTATTGTATGTTGTGAGTTCGACCACGTTATCTATACCCTAAGTTTAAAATTACTGTCATTGATTCATCGCTTTTATATAGAGTGCAGCGGGTTGTACGCAGTGGGGGCTAACGGTCTTAAAAAATGGTGAAGATCTAGGTATAATGCGGGTACTTAAACAAACATTTACTAAAAACCCGAGGAACAAAACGTCTCTTTTATCCTCATCTGTCCGACGACTGAATGAAGTTTCCAACAAATTACAAACTATATCATTAATTATGTTCATTTTTAAAACACACAACTAAGTAGGTACGTACACTACTGAATTGAACTGAACTGAAAAATAAAAACAAAATTTTTTATACACACAGTAAATCATGTAAAAACGATATCTATAACCGTAAGTTTCGCAAAGCCTCAAAATAAATACCTTAAGGTTAGGCGAACCAATGCTAAAACAATGAAGCATACGACTGATCTATATTTAAATTAACATTCATCATAATGCAAATTGTTTTATGCTGTTTGCGTGACTGACGTCACGTAGTCATAGTAATGGTGAATATCAGAGTCCATGTTGGGCGTTGGGTCTTCACTTGCTTTGAGCTAATGCACACGGCCTGCTGGGGCGCGCCAAAATGCGCGAGTGTTTATAATTATTGTCCATTGGAGTTAACCGTGGCCCTATTATGCATAGCTACATTCGGATTAAATTAATATTAATAATTTCAATATAATTATTTTTTTTAAATGGTAGGTATATTGGTACATTAATATTTAATATTGTCTAAAAACTTTCCTTCTGGTTTTATTTTTTTTTTTGGTGAAGAGCTCCTTTACCTACTTCACCTAACGAGAAGCCACTGGTTGTACGATTATAAAGGAAATAATTCCAGTGTCTTTTGAAAATCTAATAGAGCAGAATATTTAATTTATTTAAAAAAATTTCCTCTAAATTGACTGACTTTCCTTGACTGTACAACCCGCTGCTCTCTATATGAAAGCGATGAGTCACTGACAATAATTTTGGACCTGGAGTAGAACTTAAATTATGATGCACGTCTTTACTCTAAATGTCATCGTAACAAAACATTTGTGCCAGTTTATCTGACTCTGAAAAAACTATAAATTAGAAATTTTAAATGACGGGGATGTCAAGAAAAAAGCATCGGCAAATTTGCAAGTTTTAAAACAAGGTACGAGAATGAAGTAACGAAATATAGACGTCCCATCTATATGGATGAAAGCAATGCATCTGGCATCGAAGTAAATGCCGATAAGCGACGTGACTCTAGACGCCGGATGCTCGCGCTTGATAGATGTTTACCCGCAACAACAATTGTCTTATGGTTACAGATTTGGACGCTCAACCAAAATTATGAGTTCAGTTTCTTTATGGTATGAGTTAACCAAAAATATTTGGTTGGAGGGGAAACCTATTTCAAACCTATTCCAAAAATATTTTGATTCATAATCGTGATTTTTTGAAAATAGTCATCCGTGATATGCGTTGGGATTTACATTAGATGCCCTATAGGTATTCCTGTACTTAGCACCACTTTGACCAATCATGCTTGAATGTCACAAGCTCTATCTTTTTCTGTGATGTCACTTCTTTCATGCATGCAATAATAACTAAAATGGCCGTATAGCCCGAGCTGCTGTGACCAAGAAAAATAAAAACTAGCCAAGCAACCTTATGCAATAACAACCCTGAACTCTGGCGTCAGTTAACGGCCGTGGATTTGCCTGCTTATACGTTAGCTGCAGTGGCAGCTCGTCAGGTGCAGTAGATGAAGGGGCTCTTTACCAAAAAAATAAAATAAAACCAGGAGGAAAGTTTTTCGACAATATTAAA
The DNA here is from genome assembly GCA_935413205.1 of Polydrusus cervinus. Lineage (NCBI taxonomy): Eukaryota > Metazoa > Arthropoda > Insecta > Coleoptera > Curculionidae > Polydrusus > Polydrusus cervinus. Next base: position 96,997,840 of record OW284510.1, on the reverse strand, counting down.
TATTATTGTACCAATACAGCTATCCTTTTAGTCCTTAAAAAAATAACTATGTTCGAATAAATAATATTAATTTAATCCGAATGTAGCTATGCATAATAGAGCCACGGTTAACTCCGATGGACAATAATTATAAACACTCGTGCATTTTGACGCGCCCCAGCCGGCCGTGTCCGTTAGCTCAAAGCATGTGAAGATCCAACGCCCAACATGGACTCTGATATTCACCATTACTATGGTTACGTGGCGTCAGTCACGCAAACAGTATGTAACAATTTGCATTATGATGAAGGGCAATTTAAAAATAGATCAGTCGTATGCACCATTGTTTTAGCATTGCTTCGCCTAACCTTAAGGTATTTATTTTGAGGCTTCGCGAAACTTACGGTTATAGATACCGTTTTTACGTGATTTTACGTGTTCAGGTAATTCAGTAGTGTGCGTACCTACTTAATTGTGTGTTTTAAAAATGAACCCAATTAATGACATAGTTTGTAATTTGTTGCAAACTCCATTCAGTCATTGAGCAGATGAGGATAAGAGAAACGTTTTGTTACACGGGTTTTTAGTTAATGTTTGTTTAAGTGGCTTAATTATATAACATATAATCAAATATATTTTCTATCGCCAAAGATTTTAATTTTAAATAAATACGTAAAAGAAACAACATTAAGGTTTCAAATCTTCACATAAATTTGTTTATTTTTATATTAAAAATAAGAACAAAAACATGACATGCTTCGTAGCATCGTAGCACTGCTACTTCGTCAGATGTTGAAAAGGAATTGACAAACAAAGTTGTAGATATAGAAATATTTACCTGCTAAAAACTAATTAATTCAAAAAATTCCCTAATTTCCTACTTATAGGAAAGGTATAAAATGGTTGGAAAATATAATATTTTAAAACAAATTTAATAAGGGTGAATTATTAACCTCTAATTGATCATTTAAAATTTTTCCTGCTTTTTTAATTTTGTTCATTTCTAGAGATTCCAATAAAGACAACTTTTTACTTTTATTTTCGACATGTTAAATTTTAAAATTATCTTGAAAAGTATGATTTTCTGATAGTACGCTGAATTTTGTTTTTTAGTTAAAAAATCCCCTTTATGTTCTTGTAATCTAATTGATTTTAATTTTGATAAACCAAGTCTTTGTTTACTTTCAACTTTTGTAGAGTCCCTCGTATGCCAACATTTATTGTGTTCAATTGATGAATGCAGATATTTTAATAATTAAAAGAACGTTCCAAAAAATAAATTGCTTTTTAAATATTATAAAAGGTTTTTAACCAATTACCAATAATTGATACTCAGGAAATATAAAACAAACAAAGAAGAGAAAATTTCCAGTAAAAACGATCATATTAATATACTCAATTGACGGTGGTTAGATAACTAAATGTTTAAAAAGCCAATTAAGAAATTTTCGTTCTACAAAGTATACTGATAATACGTGTAAAGAAATGGCTTATCTATATTTATTGATCCAGAACACCTTTTTTTTTAGACCATATCTATATTTAGGTTGGCAATACTGCAGGATGTCCAATGTCCACCCTATTTTTATACGCGTCGCAAGTGTGACAGTTATATTGGTAACACTTTTGGCGCGCGGGCTCTTGCACGTTGTTGTAGAGAAAGTGTGTGCGAGCTTCATGATTAAGCTTTATATTAGTTTTTCTAATTTTAATACTATGTTTTTCTAACGATTTGTTTTAGTTGGAATTAAAAAGAAACTAGCACTGCCTTTTGGGCATCTAAGTAAGCTCTGGTTTCTCACCATCTTGCACTTAAATAAGCTCTGTAAAAAGAAACTAGCACTGCCTTTTGGGCATCTAAGTAAGCTCTGGTTTCTCACCATCTTGCACTTAAATAAGCTCTGTAAAAAGTGCAAATGGAGTGTACATAAGTTAAAGCATTTATGTCCAAACCTCAGTATTCACGGATTTCAGCCCCAACATTCCCTACAGTCCGCTTTTGTAAATATTAACACTTCCCTTTGGGGCAAGGGCCTGTCGACATATTAAGCACCGGTTCCCGCAGATCACCGAAGTTAAGCTGTGTCGAGCGCGGTTAGTACTTGGGCGGGTGACCGCTTGGGAACACGGCGTGCTCTTGCCTCAGGGAAGAGTGTAAAATGAACCGACACCTAGCCATCCTATTCACGCCGGACAGGCCGGATGAGATCGGATATCTCGTAGGATGAAGGTGCCGTTTCACACTCCCCAGTCGGTAGATCACATTTGTGGTCGATGACCGGTTCAAGATGGCCTACGTAGTCGGCGAACCGTAAAAAAAAACACTTCCCTTAAGTGTTTTGCACAAATGGAACTGAAAAGTCTAACAGAGAAGATAGAAAATAAATTAAAATTAAGCGTTGTACAGTCATTTCAAGGACACCCCGTATATTCATTTACAGCGAATGTAAAAAATAATGCTCGTTTTACATTATCAACTGTGAAAGGATTTTAGAAATTAATTACAATATCGTTTAAAATGAACAATGAACTTATCGAAAATTGCGAAAGTTAGTATTAGGTACATATTACGAAAATCCATCGTAACTATACCAAAGTGCCTTATTATAAGCTAAAGTTAAATGAGCCCCATTTACCAGAAAATGGCGGTTTAGTGTAACTCTAATTAAATTTTAAAAGTTTTTGTGGTAATGTTACGTATACTTGTAATACTGTAAAAGTTAGGGGAACATTGAGAAAAGTATGTCTTGTGGTTACCCAGGAGATAGGACGTGTTAAATTAAAGAACTTACAATTAGAGTTCTTGAGGAAAATTATGCCAAAATACTGTTTATACTGAAAGTTACAATATATTTTTAGAAATCAAGGTTATTATTCGGTAATCGAGTCGATAGACATACTGATCAAGATAATCTTTATATTATTTTGGCTTTTATATTAATTTTTTAATATTTAGTGTGTAGGGATAGATGGGGCTTTCTGCATCAATCTTCTCCTTAGCTTCTGCGCATGGGCCAAACAGCTCAAATATCTTAAACAGCTTTATCAGATATAACAGCTTAAACAGTTAAAAGAGCTACACAGCTTAAGCAGCTGAATGAGCTGCTTGGCGCATGCGCTAGGAAGGAAATTAATGCAGAAACCTCCATCTATCCCTACTTTACTGGGGTGTTTCTTAGCCTTTGTGTATTTATTTGTTTGGAGATTCTTGGGTAAAAAGGTTTTAACAGAAAATTAATAGCTTATTTGCAATAATTTTGTGCGTTATTTGCACTTTTTCAAGTTTTTCAAAATTTTAATCATGCTTGGAGTTGCTGCTTGGTGAAATAAATGTATTGGAATGGATTAAGTTAGAAACCTGTAGTAACTAAGGCTTATATTTAGTAAAAGGAAGAACACTATAGTCGAAGAGACGCGAGATATATCATTGTCGTTGTTACCGGACATTGCCTTTGCGGACGACTTCTGTAGAAGGTACAGAGTTGGTGAAGATGCAGACAGCATTCAACATTTTTTGTGTGAATACCCTTGCCTCGCAAAAAGAAAGATTGGTGCCTTGGATGGATCATTCTTGAATCACCTGGAAGAAATAAGTACAGTTTGGTCGACTTATCCATTCGGTTTATCAATAGTAGTGACTGGTTTGAGTAACTTGTCAAGATCAATATGTCGGGCAAACCATTATAGATTGAATGAAGATGGGTTCTACGGAACTGTGGTATCACAATGAACCTGATATCAATCTTATATCTAAAAAAAAAACAATCTTACATATTATATTAATTATTTAAAAGTTCCTTAAATATATAGAAAGAATCTTTCGTCTCTATCTAGCCCTAAATACTTTGAATCTAATTCTTCACTAATATCAGCAGGTATTTTATCTTTAAAGCTCTATTAAGACAAAATTGACCAATTTTTTTATGCCACTTCCCAACATAAATTTATTTCTACTGATGATGGACGTTCATACATTCAAAACATGTAGAGGATAATCATTTGATTTCTTAATGTGTGGTAGAAAAGACTTACACAGTATCTTATTTCTATCTAATTAACTTAACACTTCACTTTAAAGATAAAAAAAGTTTGGCTATTAAAAAACACTATAATATAATTATTTAATAATCCCCAGCGCCATTTTAACAGAATAAAACTTTTTGAGCACAAAGCTACTCTTAAATTTTCTGTGAAATTTGAAGGATAAGGGAAGTACTTTAGACATACATTACCATTAATTAAAAGTTGAGGTTTTAACAAGAACTAAACAAATAAAATAATTATTTTAAATTAATTTAAACTAGGAAAACGTATACAAGAGTAGAAAAAATAATACTAGCATAGGCGTAGCAGAGATAGTAGGTGGAGGATAGAAATACTTTTACCTCTTGAATCCGCCACTGATCAAAATGACAATTTATAGAGGGTGTTTCACTTAAAACTTCACTCTTAAAAATGACTTGGTATTTGGTACTAATTTTTATTTCTTCTCGTGTTTACGTTACCAAAAATAACTATTTTTAGTTAGGAAAACAAAAAAGATTTTTTTCTTGGTTATATTTACCAAAAAATGATGCCATCAGAACAAAGAAAATATCTTGTTTTCATATTAGTTGACAGAAATAAAATATTTTGTTTAGCTGAATTTTACTCTGTATATATCTTATTTAAATGTTACATCAAGGTTCCTACAAACTTGTATTTATCAATTAAGCTTGTTGTAATAACACATTATGAATTTGTAGTCCCTATCATTTTGTTAATTTTGATTAAGATACGTTCTTAGTTACCAGAACTAACTTTTCTTTTCAAGTAATATTATTCTTCATATTTAAAACTAATGGCATCAACACAGACTTGACGCCCTTGCCCGGTGGGTGACATGTGACATCATTCTAGCCACGACTGTCAGGAGGTTATGTTAGGGTGCTTTTGCGGTTCCGTGTCCATTTTTTCGTGTTTTTAAGGCAATAATTGGCCAACTTTATGGCCGTGCCCGTGTGGAAAATGGATGTGACAATGTTTGGTGTAATTTATTTGTGTTTATTGTCTTTCTTGTGTACGTTCTTATTGGCAGAAGGAAGCTAAATCATAAGTAAGTAAACATTTTATTTTTTATCATTGCAGTTGTACATTAGAAAGTTTAAATGAGATTTTTATAAAGCATGGCAAGGTAACCCGATGAGAAATAACTTAAAAATATTTTTTTTTGTTTTGTTTTTGTTCTATGTTTCATTTCTATAAAAGAACGTCATATTGATGACTTTTTAATCTGACCAAGTACAACAAATTTCATATAGCTGTATATTTTAAATAGAAAGTCCAGGGGGTATTTTTTGTTTTTTAATAATCGCAGTTGCAGATAAGAAAATTTAAATAAGGACAATTCAGTTCTATAAGCAATTGAACAACCCAAAAGGTTTAGTAAAATAAGTTAAAAATCTAGTGTTCTGTCAACTTGCTAATTTTGCCATGCGTTATAAGCAGTTCATTCAAACTTTCTAATGTGCAACTGCAATGACAAAAATATAAAATTTTTACTTATTTATGATTCAACTTCTTTCTTACAATTAGAAATTACAAAAAAAAGATAATAAACACAATGTTGTGACTGCATACGTAATTGTTACTCTTTGAAAATTTCAAATTTGGCCCAAATAAATGATTGCTTTGGCAATATTTGTAGATTTCATCATTAACAAAAACAATATTGCCTTGAAAAAAATTTTCAATTTTCCATATTTACACATTAGTTGTGACAACTAACTTTGAAACCGGGAGTACCATATAAATTTAGTTATAAAATTTTAATAATAAAATATAATATAATTTTAATATAAAATTTCGTTGTTGGGTTGGTTAATGTTATTAATTAGTTCAACAGTTCAATAACGACAATTTTTTTTGGTTGTACAAACTAATTTTTGGGTTGAGTCCGATTTTACGAAAACAAATAGTTGTCAGAACCAAATTTTAGTAATCCATATCATGTTATTTTTAGGAGTGTTGCAATACATATATTTTTAAAACAAATTGGTATAATTAATTTTCAAATGAAAATAAAATGAGACACAAGTATTTCTCTAGTGATCTAACTTTAATTGTTATTATTAATATCAGTGGAGGAAGGCTTAAAGAATCTCATTTTCTATCCAATTAAATTTTTACTTCACTTCAAGTATGGACCACTTTAAGTTAACATAAGTCGGTCAGGTCATCCTAGTGCGAGAATATAAACAGAACTTATTCAGAAGGAAGTTGATACAACAGAACGATGGTTCAACAACCAATATATTCGAAGAACTTTAAGACCAAAATAAGTTTCCATTCGATCAAATGACTATATCAGTGAAGGGATTCTTAAAATGTCCCATTTTTTGTCAATTTCGTTTAATTTTTTTTTCGATTTTTGAAAAAAACCACAAAAAAATAAAACTTTCACACTCTGTATATCGAAAACGAAGCATTACAGGACATATAATGCGTATATGAACTTTTCGAATTAAAATTGGTCCTGGAATCACCCATTACAATAAATACATTATATATTTTCTTAATATCTCGGAGCCGCCACGCTGGCAGGGGCCTCTGGTTAATCCGAGGCCCCGGGGCGAGGTACTACCCCGGTTTGCCCAATATAGCTGTTGCTAAATTTACACTCGACTCTTCCTGATCCGCTGCCGAAAGCAATCGGTACATAGAAACCCTTAAAGGCGACCATACACGCAGAAATAATAATAATTGATAAAGTTGAGTATGTAGGTGTAGGTACCGCTTGATATTAAAATAGAAGTATGTTAAAACTTATGAATATTATAATTAAACGAATATTATTAAAAATTAACTTAATGAAATAAACATTGACTTGGACCAAGTAGGTATATTTGATAATGTTTAACTTAAATCAATAAACTTGAGGAAATAGTTCATACTTAAAGTGAAGTGGCATACGATTGATCTATTTTTAAATTGCCTTCATCATAATGCAAATTGTTACATGCTGCTTGCGTGACTGACGTTACGTAACCATAGCAACGGAGAATATCAAAGCCATATTAGGCGTTGGGTCTTCACTTGCTTTGAGCTAACGGACGCGCCAAAATGCGTGAGAGTTTATAATTATTATCCATCGGAGTTAACCGTGGCCTTATTATGTATAGCTACATTGGGATTAAATTAATATTATTAATTCAAACATAATTATTTTTTAAGGGCTAAAATGGTAGCTATATTGGTACATAAATATTTAATATTGTCGAAAAACTTTCCTCCTGGTTTAATTTTTTTTGGTAAAGAGCCCCTTTACCTACTTCACCTGACGAGCCGCCACTGAGGGAGGAGGGTTTCTCTATAAAGTGACCTATATAGGAATGGTAAGAATTATTTATTATTTTCCAGAGTTGAAACTCATTTCAATTACTTCCTAAGGATATTAGTTATACTGCAAATATTGATGACCTAAATGTTTTAAGCATTTAATCGGATGCTTCTATTTAATTGCCTAAATGGAAAGTGAATTTCAATTTTAGAGATAATTTAGTTTCCAAAAAATTATTTTTAGGCGTCGAAATTACTTTGGTTTAAACGTAATGAGAACAAGTTGTATAATATAGTGAATTCCTGCAGAGATCTATGTGTTTGGCATTTATTTAAGTTGGATAAGAACTCCATCCTTTTAATTCTCGATTTATAATCTACTTTATACCGTGTGTTCAAAATGAAGAGATGTAGTTTCATGTGCTGATGAGTATGGTGATGTCAAGAAAACAATTAGAATAACGTAATATTAAGAACAAAAAAAAATAATGGAAAGTGTATAACTGTTTGATAGAGAGTGAAATTCTAAGCAAAATTTGTTTTCCTACGACCACCTATGAAAATGAGAAAAAACACAGTTAATTTAGCCAGAAAGTGCCGTATATCACACGCATGTTGAAAAAAAATATTTTAACACTAGTGTTAAAATACAGGGCACACTATTTAATTCAAACATATAGGGCCAATTTGACAGATCACCCCTATTTATTAAAAAGAACAAATTTTAGAAAGCAGTTTTTGTAAAATGTTTAAAAATTTAGAAGGTAAGAAATAAGGACACAATCTCTTCCTCCACTGTTATATTAAAGAAATATTTTAATTTAAGAAACTTCTCTACATGATTCGAACGCAGAAGCATTCATCTTCAGGAGAATAAATAAAAAAGAAGTTAAAACTATAGTAGATATCACCTTAACGAAGCATCAAAATTTTAGGTTCGATGGAAAACGGTGAGAAAATCAATACACACGATGCATTGTGAAAAAGAAAAATATGTGGGTTTAAGGCTTGGAGCACTACAGGAGTTTAAATGTAGAATGAAAAGTTTGACATCTGTGTGTGAGAAAAACTGTTAATAGATATGAAATTGAAATACATAGGAATGGGAAGAATCATTAAAAAAAAAATTGTGGGCTAGTCACTTCAGAAACTATGGAAACAGAAGTGAACGTAAGTGTGAGGAAGATAAACGTTAATAAAATGTATTAAAAAACTCAGTGGTAGTCTTAGCTAGGTGGAAACCTCATATTGGTAGTAAATGATGAGGTTTCCATCTAGCTAAGACAATCACTTAGTTGTTGAATACATTTTTTAATATTCATCTTCCTCACACTTACATTCGCTTATTTCCATAGTTTCTGAAATGACTAGCCACAATTTTTTTTTTAAATAATTCTTCCCATTCCCAGTTATTTCAATTTTATATCTATTAACAGTTTTTCTCACATTTCCAATGTCCTTGTTCTCTCATGTTTTTTATAATGCATACTTACTTATGCAATACAAAACAGAAACACTAGATTTTTAACTTATTTTACTCAACCTTTTGGGTTGTTCAATTGCTTATAGAACTGAATTGTCCTTATTTAAATTTTCTTATCTGCAACTGCGATTAAAAAATAAAAAATACCCCCTGGACTTTCTATTTAAAATATACAGCTATATGAAATTTGTTGTACTTGGTCAGAATAAAAAGTCATCAATATGATGTTCTTTTATAGAAATGGAACATAGAACAAAAACAAAACAAAAAAAATATTCTTAAGTTATTTCTCATCGGGTCACCTTGCCATGCTTTATAAAAATCTCATTTAAACTTTCTAATGTACAACTGCAATGATAAAAAATAAAATGTTTACTTACTTATGATTTAACTTCCTTTTGCCAATAAGAACGTACACAAGAAAGACAATAAACACAAATAAATTACACCAAATATTGTCACATCCATTTTACACACGGGCACGGCCATGAAAGTGGCCAATTATTGCCTTAAAAACACGAAAAAATGGACACGGAACCGCAAAAGCACCCTAACATAACCTCCTGACATGACAGTCCTGGCTAGAATGATGTCACATGCCACCCACCGGGCAAGGGCGTCAAGTCTCTGTTGATGCCGTTAGTTATAAATATAAAGAATAATATTACTTGAAAAGAAAAGTTAGTTCTGGTAACTAAGAATGTATCTTATTCAAAATTAACAAAATGAAAGGGACTACAAATTCATAATGTGTTATTACAATAAGCTTAATTGATAAATACATGTTTGTAGGAACCTTGATGTAACATTTAAATAATATACGGAGTAAAATTCAGCTAAACAAAATATTTTATTTCTGCCAACTAATATGAAAACAAGATATTTTCTTTGTTCTGATATCATCATTTTTTGGTAAATATAACCAAGAAAAAAATCTTTTTTGTTTTCCTAACAATTTTCTTTTTCTTATCAACAGTTTTTCTCATACACAAATGCGAAACTTTTCATTCTACATTTAAACTCTTATAGTGCCCTAAGCCTTAAACCAACATATTTTTCTTTTTCACAATGCAACGTGTGTATTGATTTTCTCACCGTTCTACTCATTGAACCGTGTTCCATCGAACCTAGAATTTTGATGCTCCGTTAAGGTAATATCTACTATTTTTTTCTGCTTTTTTATTTATTCTCCTGAAGATGAATGCTTCTGCGTTCGAAACGTGTAGTTTCTTAAATCAAATTATTTCTCTAATATAACAGTGGAGAAAGACTTTGTGTTCTTGTTTCTTACCTTCTAAATCGATAAAGTTATAAAGTATTTTTCAATAAACTGTGTTAATGCAACGCTCAAATGATAAAAGACCCAAGTTGCTTCTAATTGACCCAAAGGCAAAATAGGGTTCGGGAAGTTAAGCTACAGCCTACAACTTTAGATCTGTCAAGGCCTGTTCTCCCTAGTTAATTGAATATGGATTCAAAAGGTGCGGCATTCTCACATAGCGGGAGTCTAATACAATTTGTATCGGAAGTTATAATGAACTTAAAAAGTTCACAGCTGTGCCATTAAAATAATGATGCGTTTTAGCGAAATTTTCTGTCTGCGATATTCGCATTAATTATATTTTATGCATCAAAGGTAATAAAAGACTAGTAAAGCTTTTATTATGGAAACTATAATAATAAGAATATTTAGCACGTTTCGCGAATATTATATTTTGCAAGTCCTTTTTTTATCGTTCCACAAAATAAATGAAATAAATGGTGCAAATTAAAGAGTCAAAAATAATCACCTTACAGGTGCTTGCTCTCTGGGGCCCAGCAGCGCATACAAGCGAAGAGGTCCAGATCATCGCCATAAATAATTTTAAAAAAAAACACTTAAGAATTATTCCTAAATGTATAGCAAGCTTTGTTTTAAAAATGTTTTATAGTTTATTTCAGAAAGGTAAAGAGTAATAAAATGGAAAATTTCATCCAGATCGGCTCAATTTCGGTGTCGGCCATAGGCGCACGTAATTTTTGTACATGATAACTAACCAAAAATTTTAGAGAATTAGGTTAACGGGTATTAGGATAAAATGGTATTGTTTATTTGATATATTTTAATATATTTAATTATATAATATATAATATATATTGTATATTTAAATTTCAATTAATTGCGTAATTCAATTTAGGAGATTACCGCGAAGACATGAATTCGACTGTTTTTGAGGACTATTTTGGTGAAATGATAAAATATCTTTTTATTACTCTACACCTTTCTAAAATTAACTATGGTAATAATTTTTTTGGAGATTTTTAAGATAATATCGGGGCTTCGTTTGTAATTTTAAGGGAAAATAAGAAATTAACATAAATAGCCCAAATATTTCTAATTTTATGTTCTGCATAGCCGATGATATAATTTAAACCTATATAATTGAGACTTTAATTTTTTTGAAAGAAAAAGGTAGCAACTAGAAGTTCTTGTGAACACCTTGTAAAAATCTTGTATTAAATTTTCAATTAGATAAGTCAGGAAACGATGCCGCGTTTCACGCTGGTATGGAAGGTTCTTAAATCTCATATATTTTAAATCTTTACTATTGTTTTACAAAATTGTTGGTGTGGATTCCGAGAAAATCACGTTTGAAATAGTGTTTAGAGGGATTTTGTTGGTTGGAAAAATATCATTAATATTATTTGTAATATTTCAAGTAATTGCGTGATTCAATTCGGGAGATTACCACGAGAACATGAATTCGAATGTTTTTGAGGACTATTTTGGTGAAATGATAAAATATTTTCCAGCTGTTTCAGTAGTAGTTATGGATAACGCAAGCTATCATTCACGACGCACAGAGAAGACTCCCACTTCATCTTAGAGAAAACAAGAAATTATCGGCTAGTTAACTATCAAAAGTATTGAATTTGAAGATAATTTGATAAAGAAGGAACTATTAGATATAGCAAATTTACACAAACATCGTTTTATGAAATATGCCGTGGAAGATATAGCTGAAAAACATAGTGTAACTGTGCTGCGCAGACCGTCATATCATTGCTAACTAAATCCTGTAGAACTTATATGGGCGCAAGTGAAAGGATTTGTAGCAAGATACAACACGACATTAATTTAACATAAAAGAAGTTAAGCTACTGTTTAAGCCATTAAGGAAGTGACACCAGAGAACTGGCGAAAAGCAGTCCATCATGTTATTAAAGAAGATGGGAAAATGTGGGATCTTGACCACCTAATCGATCAGACCGTCGACCTGTTAATTATAACGTCAAGAGGAGATGACAGTTCCTCAGATGACGAAGAGAGAAAATCACGTTTGAAGGCGTTTAGAGGGATTTTGTTGATTTGCAAAAGTCACCACTTTTTTGTGTCATGCCCGGTATATCCATTATTATCTTCTTTTACAATTGGAACGTCTGTGCAAGTACAGGGTAACCTTTTAAAAGGCAACAAGCGTAAAAATATAGTTTCTTAAATAGGTTAGAATTACATTGTGTTTATTACTGTGACTCGACCATTCCTCTTGGTGATTACAAATTTAATTACTGCGTTTAAAACAAAAGCTAAACTTTACTCGAACAACTACAATAAAAATAAAAGGAAGTTACTACAAACCGGCCGAAATTAAATTAGTGACGAAGAAAGTTTGCAGAGGTAATTTCGGGTTAATATGTTTTTAGAAAAATAAAAAAAATTAAAAACGTTGAAATAAAAACGTTCGAATCTGTAACAAACTTTACACTGAGCTGTAGTTATATTATCAACTTACAGCGACGCGCAAGAAAAAATTTTGGGCTGTCACAAAAATGCACATAAAAAATACGTCCTGCTCAGTATTTGCGGAGGACAGGGAATTTGGATCAAACAAAGAAGGACTACCGTCCTTCTGGCTGGATAAAGGGTTTAATTCAATTTATAATTACATTGTCTAGTAGAAAAAGCTGAACATTCCCGGGCGATCGTAAAGATTGTATGTAGAGGCGCAAGTCGAGACTGATAATACGAAGTCCGGGAATGTGGCTTTTTCTACGAGGTATGCAAACTATTTTTCCGTAAACCGAAAATTATTAAAACGACATAACTTATTACAATCAACTTGTTAACATTTTGAAATAAATATTATTAACTTTGTTCACAAATAAAGGATGCCATTAAATATTTGTGTTGTAACTATGGAAACACAGTAATATTGAATTGTCAAGCTTAACACATTTTAGTTTACAAGTGGCCGTACAGAAATAATATTTTCTTACAGTACAATAATAGTAATTTTCGTTACAAGTCCGGAAAATACGGTTTTGACGAGTCGACAAAATTCTAGGGCGAGCCGTAGGTAAGTCCTGGAAGTCTGCGAGTTCAAAAAAACTATTTTCGGACGTGTTGCGTACACTATTTTTTTGGCAACTGTGTAGAATAACAAATTAATGAGACACATTTCTTTATTATATTTCTTTGTAGAACCAAATTTCGAATATTTTAATTCTTATTTGTATTAAATATTGAAATTCGAACAGAAGATAGGTACTAACAGAAACATTCTAATTCTTATTTATAATAATATTTATATTAAAATTCGAGCAATTGTTAATATTGAAAGGATTTAATTTGTTTGAAATGCTTGGTATATTTATATGTCTTTTGTAGTCAGAACAAGAAGGTAAAGTTTCCGTTTCATGTTGATTGTTTTCATCTGATAATTTTTCAATGGTCCTGGCCATTTTAATTTTTTTTGTTAGTCAATTGTCTATATATCCTTTAGCGATATTGGTAGACTTCCAGCCACCGTGTCTCTTCAAATTTGTGATGTTTCCACCATTATCAGCAAGATTTTTATATTCACAATGACAACAACGATGTGATTCTTCCCGGCCTAGTCCGGAAAGTACGTACTTCCCGGACTAGGCCGAAGAAATGCTACTTTTTCAAAGAAAGAGCGTTCGAGAAGTGGGTATTTCCCGGAGGGTTGCCGAAAATAAGTATTTCCTAACAGTTATTTTCCGTTGCTTAGCAACGACGAAGTGTATGGAAATATTGACTTTTTCTTTCAAAAATATTATCAAAAATGTTAATATTTCCTATCGATTTTCGGAAAAAAAATTACTAATGCCAATTAATTCAGTGTAACCATTAACATATTGTAATTGTACTTACGAAGCATGACGCCGACGGTAACGATGTTCAATGACTTACCTGAAAAAAAAATCGATAGTTAATTATTTTAGAGATGCTAGTTGTTTTTTAATGAAGAAAAATCACTTTTCGCGTAGTTTTTAATATACCTTTTCGGAATAACATATAAGGAGTTACTTTTTTTTGTTGTAATCAGGCATGGAAAAAAAGTTATAAAATGTACTACAATTATTATAGCAATTTTTAAACCAAATCGTTTAACGTCTAGAAACAGTTTTGTATATACAGGGTGATTCCTAAGTGGATACTTCCTTTTTAGCTATATATAGAAGGCATTAAAATAAACAACATTTGCAAATATCTTTTTTCAAAAAACTCAAAAATAAGGTTCTTACATTCATTTATTACACTATGGATTAAATACGGTCCTGCCTAACTTGCCCGTTAAATATCATTAAGAAAACTTCTGGGTGAAGGATGAGCCCGCAAGGGAAAGCGTTTTGCGTATAATCTCGAAGCAGCCGCACTTTGACATTGACCGTAAATTAGACACTCGCCGTAAATTAGCACCATATCTACTAGTTCATTGTTTTCAAATTTTACCATTTTCACGTGTCACCAATTTAAAATTAAGTTGCTTCAGAAAAACACACCGCAGCGTATTGTCAAATAACTCACCACCAACCCGTAAATTGCATGACTAAAAGAGATAAGATAAACAACATAAAGTGTAGCAGGCTACGTTTTGATGACCAGGCCCGCACTTGAATTTTTTATTTCTCTATCTCGCTTTTTTTTTTTTTTGAAAAAAGGTATTTGAAAATATAGTTTATTTTAATGCCTTTTATACACAGCTAAAAAAGACGTATCAACTTAGGAATTACCCTGCGTATGTGACATCTGCCCTCCTTTTTAAATCGCCTGATAAATATAAATATAATGAAATTCTATAAATCCTCGTAGTTCTATCCACGTATTTGGAAATGTAATATTTAATAATTCTCTTACAATTCTTTGCTTGCTTGTAATTCTTGTTTTGCGAAAACTTTCGGGGCCACGCCCAAACTGCGATTAAAATTCACCTAACTAATATCAAATTTCGAAAATTAAATCAGTACCTCTCCCCCTCTGCATGGTTGGATTAAATTTGTTTTTGTAAATGTTTTTTACTTTTTTTTTGATATTCTTAGCTGGCTTTTTATTTAAAAAAAAAACATTTTTTATATTTGTGAAAAATATGAATATTGGTGTCGATCCAAAATTTTATCATAAGCCGTATGTATGATTCTAACCAGCGTTTTTCGGGCTCGGTTTTTCATCATTTAAAAAAAAGTAAATATCGCTCACCACACCAAAATTGATGATTTTTTTAGAAATCATGTATTTTAGGAGCGAAGATGTAAGAGCAGTTTTTGGTGCAAATGCTTAGGTTTTTAAATACTCCTTCTTAAGTGCCATTTTGTATATTAATAATAAAGCATTCTCGTTTCTTCCCGCACTATTTTCTTTATTATAAATTATCACACTTCTTCCATAAAAATTGCTTCTATTAAAATTTTCACTTTCATTTTGCTCTGTAAAAATAAATAGGTACCTAATTGTTTTTTGTTTTAGTTGTAAAAATATTTTATTGCTTTGGGTTATATTTTGGTTGATTTAAAATAGCTCTAAAAAAGGGAATCCGGGACAGACCAGTATATAATAGAAAAATATTATAAAATATTATTCTTTTTACTCGTTTTCCTATAAAATTGTATCATAAATCAATAACTAAGACGATATGCGTCCGAAACGTTAATCCTTGGAAAAACAGGACTTTTGTAATCTAAGCCAAGAATACATTATTCAAAAATTCCAAGCGTGAGACGAAAAACTAGGTTGCAATTAGACTTTTAGACCCGAGCTCCGAGGCTCAAGGGGGGGGGGGGGGGGGGGGGGTGAGCAGCAGCCCGACAGCAGCCCCCCCTTAAATACGCCACTGATTCCCTCTTAATGTGTGTTATTTTAACACCAATTTGATTGTATCGAATTAGACCACGTCTGGTGTTCGTTTGATGTTAAAAGGATCACGAAATTTTAAACAGTAAGTACACTAGAGACAGGCCACAACTGGCTAACGCACTAGGTATAAAATGTTAATAACAAACCTACTAATTAATTTTCAAATGTTGTATATTATTTAAATACTATGAAAAAGCAATTTCAATTATTAAATAAATGGTTTTAATATTTTAAATTAATTTATTATTTATTAATTGTTATTTATTATTTAAAAAGTTGCATAAAAATGAACGAATTAAACCCACATGAATTTCAATAATTTATTTTATAACAAAATTGTATACATTTATTTCGTAATTCATCACTCGGGAATTATCATTATTATTTATTACGTGAAATATTATTTTAATTGCTTATTTTATAACAAAATCGTATCGGGGGGTACATCGTGGTTGGAAACATAGGAAATCCCATGCTGTAATAGATGCCCTTACAAAACGATTTACAGAACTGTAAAATTCATATTACTAAATGAATGTAGATAAAATAATTTACGATTACATTCTGGTAAATAGCATACAAGTCTTAAGAAATTAAAATATTAGTTTTGTCTAAAAAAGAGTTGTTGAAACTCATATACGACGCTATTTCAAGTAAGTTCAAGAGAAACAATTTTCTCTTTACAGTCAACTCAGACAAAAAGAGAAATAAAGAATTTAACACTTAAAAAAACATTACAAAGATTACTTACTCATTGGTTGGAAACTGCTCTGGTTCTGAGATTGCGTGTTACCATTATTTACAGAGACTTGAGTAACCAAACGGGCAGAGCTAATCCTTACACTTGAATACTTTAACAACTCCACTGAGTAAGCGATGTTCCTTTGAGTTTTTATAGTGTTTCCTTTTTTGCTGTGTCAGGAATTATTACCATTAGGAGAAAAGCTTCTTAAATGTACTATTCAAAATGGAACCCTTTTTTGAATCAATTACAAACAATTATTTTTATAAACATTTATCTACTGACTTCTCCTTGGAAACTATAAATGTCGTTATCCTTGTTCTATACACTATCTTTTCACTACACCTATTTTTATCAAACTCAGCCCCCCCCCCCCCATTAAGAGTCGTAGCACCACAGTTAAGTATTAGATCAGTAATACATTATTAAGGGCACCGGCTAGGGTTGCACACCTATTTTTATCAAACTCAGCCCCCCCCCCCCCCCCATTAAGAGTCGTAGCACCACAGTTAAGTATTAGATCAGTAATACAGTATTAAGGGCACCGGCTAGGGTTGCACACCTATTTTTATCAAACTCAGCCCCCCCCCCATTAAGAGTCGTAGCACCACAGTTAAGTATTAGATCAGTAATACAGTATTAAGGGCACCGGCTAGGGTTGCACACCTATTTTTATCAAACTCAGCCCCCCCCCCCCCCATTAAGAGTCGTAGCACCACAGTTAAGTATTAGATCAGTAATACAGTATTAAGGGCACCGGCTAGGGTTGCACACCTATTTTTATCAAACTCAGCCCCCCCCCCCCCCCCCATTAAGAGTCGTAGCACCACAGTTAAGTATTAGATCAGTAATACATTCTTAAGGGCACCGACTAGGGTTGCCACCTCTCCCGGTAGTCCGGGAGTCTCCCAGTATCGGGCCTTAAAAAGCGTTGGTCTTCCGTCTCCCGGGTTTCATATAATTTCTCCCGGAAATCCAGTTTACAAAACGCTGCACCTTTCATACAAACTTTCTACATGCAAGCGTTTTCGTCCCGTGAGCGAACACCGCGCGGGAAATTTTGTCTGCTTATTGCGTTATAGAGCGTGGGGAAGACGGCTTGGGTAGGGCCCACTTGTGCCCATGCAATTTTTTCTGTGATTATTAGACTTCCGAAATCGTTGGTAAGGAAGGTGGCAACCCTAGCACCAACCCATATCCAACAATGTCCCTATAATAAGTAAAATATATACTAATTAATTTTACTTTTATGACCGTACCTATTTTATATAAATTTAATTATATCCCAATACAATGTGGCTATGTTAAAATCAAATAATTTCCCAGAGTATTTTAATTATTTATTTGGCTTTGTACAAATATTTATTTCAAATACATGTTTTACGAATATCTACTAATAAAACCCTCAAAAAGTAATATTTTTCTATTGATCAGCAAAAACGCTGCAATGATTCATGAACATTTAATATCCATTAATAAATTATTATTCGCAATTTCATTTAATAAAGATTAAAACAAATAAATTATTCCGGGCCCGCGATAAAACTTCGCAACTGCATTGACGGAGTTTTTTCATCGAAAATTTGAATCGTAAATCAAAAAGCTCTGTTGTATTATATTGCTGTACATTTTAAACATGTCACACTACGGCATAACATTTTAATGACAGACAATGGGAAAGTAATGCTCACTACAAACAAAATACAAATTAAAACATATCGAATGTAGTGAGGGCAAATATACTGAAGGCAGGAGCAGTTTTCCAGCCAAAAAATCAGTCTATGGAGCCAAGAAAAATCCGTCTGAATTGTATAAAGTGGGTCGTTCTTGAAAAAAGCTGAATTTTCAGTGGGTGCATTTTTTTAAATTTGAAAATATAATCAGTTGGTTAAAAATTACCACAAGTTATTAGAAATGTCTCACTTGTTGCAAATGAGTAGCCTGTCAATCTTATTTTTTTCATAAAATGATTTTTTCTGAAATAATTTATATGTGTTGATAACGGAAACAATTTATAGCAAAGAAAAGATGGTAAAATATATTTAAAAAAATATACAAATTAACTGCGTTTATTTTGTATTAAAAACACACACACAGATTATATATTATTATAGTTCTTTTCTTTTGTATTCTTCGCATTTTTCGGGATCACTTTTTATCTTTGCTTTCATTCTTCTTCTGTTCTGCTTTACCTGTTATTGTCTGTCAGATTTTTTGTTTTTCGGAGACGTTTTTTCTATATTTTCAGGTCTAAAAATATTTTAAAAAAGGAATTATTGGGTGAAGATCAATTCCGTCATCATTCAGATAAGCGATAACGGTAATGATATAACGGAGTGGATGACCATGCATGTTTTAAATTTTATGTTATATTGTTAAAAAAATGCTCTATTTTTTCTACGTTAAGGCATAATCTCTGGTAAGATGCATAAAATAAATATAAAATTTCAAAGAAAAATATATTACTTACCTTAATAAACTGATCACGGTAACGACGATTTAAGATCGAACAAACTACTGAGCACGTGTTACATCGTATTTATCACGAAACACGCAGCAACCGTACCCTTACATTGTTAGCTTTATACTTACCCATCGTTACGAAGGTTTAACATGCATGCATGCGCCGACTTGCAGCGCCTCTAGTGTTTGATACGTACTAGTACGTCTAGAGAAGGATGGGGGAATGTTTATTAAAATTGGTCCCATTTGTAGAAATTTAGGTAGGGGAGGCTGGATGGTGGGGTAACATGATGTATTTATGCTTAAACCAATGATAAAAACTAAGATAGGCAGGTGGAAACTATTTTTCTCAAAGGGGGGCGTTCCAATGCTACAGCCTGTCAAAGTCTGAGAAAGCCATATTTTAAATGTCAATAGCTCAAAAAAAAAATTAAATTTAGACATGACATTTTATACAAATATACGTGGAATTTAATAGGATATTAGAAAATAGTATGCAGGGTGTTACAAATTCGTGTGCGTACACAATGATCTCGAAAACGGTAAGATAGGTTAATTGAGGCAAAGTTGCGTATTTTTGGGATTAATCATTTAGTTAAAGAAAATTCTAACTATTCCGAATACTTTCGGAGATATCCGAAAAAACCCGAAATTTTTACTTTTGGTTTTGAATTTATTTATGACGTGGGAAGAAAACAAAAAATACTTTTTCATAGCCGTTTTTTATGTCCTACAAAATGGCCTTTTTAGTTTTTAAATTTAACGTTTCGTTCTTTAGATACCAACCTCAAGTCAATTATTTGTTACATGTTTCGCCTGAAACTAGCATCATCAGACCCTATAACCAGTAAAAAATTTTGAAATTGCTTTTGAAACAAAGATAAGCGCATCACAGTAACAAAATTAGACTAACACTCCAGTTACCTTTTTTTACTCGGGAGAGTCGGAAGCATTAATTATTTTAAATAATAAACGCCTATACACCATAATTTCCTGTAATGTAATTTAATATTTAAGTAATCCAAAAATTAATTGCCAGGGCCGTAATAGTAAAGAAAGGATAATTTTAAATACTAGTGATATGGTATTTGATGACAAACCTAAAAATTTTAAATTTCTTTAAATTGTATTAAATTTCTAAAGAGTAGACGTGTCTAAAACTATTTAAAATTCCAGGTGCGTATTTAAAAAACTTGAGGTTGGTATCTAAAGAACGAAACGTCGAATTTAAAAACTAACAACGCCATCTTGTAGAACATAAAAAACTGCTGTAAATATGTGTTTTTTGTTTTCTTCCCACGTCATAAATAAACGCGCAAAAAATTAAAAACCACAAGTAAAAATTTTGGTTTTTTTCCGATATCTCCGAAGGTGCTTGGGATATTTACAGTTTTCTTTCACCAAATTATTAAGTCCCAAAATACGTAACTTTGCCTTAATTCAACTATCTTCGTATCTCTTACCGTTTTCGAGATATCCTTGTATGCACACGAATTTGTAGCACCCTATAGAGTATTCCATTAAAAAAAAGTAAGTGGGATATGAGGTGACTATTTAAAGTAACCTATATAACTTAAAATAATTTGCAATTGTAGATCTAATGCCTCCTTATAAAAATCTTTTTTTGGGAATTATTAAAAATTTAAGTAGTTTAGATGCAATAGAATCCTGTTTTGAGAGCGGGCCACCCTGTATAAAGGGTAGGGACTTTAACTGAAAAAAATTCGCTAAAACTTTAGGTAAACAGAGTTAAGAAAATATGAAAACACATCGTTTAAGTTTTTTCTTGGGCTTTATACTCATGAATATTTGTTTTTTCAAATTCTTTAAAAGGGTGAAACATAACCCAACTTAATTTGTTTAAATGGAAAACAGATGACGAAGAATATTATGATATTCTATAATTTAATTTCTGTATAATGTATTTTTTTTTAAATGTTTAATAAAAAATAAGTGTACCTAATACTATGCAACGGGTGATTCATTAAGGTTGACGAGCGGCCATTTCTCGGAAACTACTGGGCATAGAAATTCAGGAAAAAAAAAATTATAACTAAAGTGGCCATGAGAAAATCCTGGAAATAATTTTTAAGTTCCGCATTTTGCCGCAAGAGGGCGTAATTGAAAAGTAAATTTTAAAATTTTACATATCTCCGAAAATTCCATATTAAGGTATATCTTTGATAACACCATTAAAAAGCTTGCACAATTATGCATCATTTTGGTATTATACTCATTGGCGCACCGACTTTAATACGAGGGGGGAAGCTGTTGAAAGTGTAATCATTTAAATCGCTGTAACTTATAAACGACTTATTCGATTTTAGCAAACAAAAGACCGTTTGAAAGAGAAATGTATATACTTTCACCAATGATATTTAGTTGTCCATAATATTTCTCAAAAAAAAATGCTAGAGGGCGCAATTTGTATTAATAACACATTTTTTGATTTTACTCCGAAAAAATAAATCATACGGTATAATTATGATACCATAATAAAAAAGTAGATGAAATTTGCTAGAAAAAATATTAAAACCGCAGCTCGATATCTTCGTTCGTTTCAGCGTTATCGCCAATAGAATAATTTTCGGTCGGTACGCCAATAAGCATAAGACTAATGACGCATAATTGTTTAATCTTTTAAATGGTGTTATCAAAGATATACCTTAATACGGAATTTTCGGAAATATGTAAAATTTTAAAATTTACTTCTCAATTACGCCCTCTTGCGGCAAAATGCGGAACTTAAAAATTATTTCCAGGATTTTCTCATGGCCACTTTAGTTATAAATTTTGTTTCCTGAATTTCTATGCCCAGTAGTTTCCGAGATATGGCCGCTCGTCACCCTTAATGAATCACCCGGTACATAATGCACGCCTTTGTCACACCATTTTCAGTGTTTGTGAATGGATAACAACAATAGGCAAAACCCATAATTTGACCCAAGCCAGGGTGGTACTACCTACACTTGATGAAAAAAAATGTTTGCAATGAAATCAATGCCAAATTATGAAAGTTGCTTAACTATTCGTTGGGCTACTCTGTAGTCCCTTTGCATACCTAATCAGCTTTTATTACTCTACACCTTTGTGAAATAGACTATAGGTACAAGCCATCCCTGTCACAAGAATATGACAAACAACTTCATTTTAACAAAAAACAATATGTGTACTTTACTTTGTTATAACATCACTTTATTTACTGATTAGTGACTGCAGTTTCGTAGTACTACTACATTATCAAACTGAATACCCTAAAACTACGTTGTACAGGTATAAATAGGTTTTTAATAAAGGGTACTTATAAATATTAAAATAAAATAAAAATAGAATATTTATCCCTTAATGTAGTAATTGATCCCTATTGTATAGTATTTTAAATAGCGGGGAATTCCACAAGTATGTTTGGTCATTTAGTAGGTTGATGGTCGGGATTTTATTATGTTTGTAAACTTCTATTGATTCGAAGATGTTAAGCCTCTTGCTTTTTGGTGCAGTATGTAAAATTTTTAAATTATTCACATCTGGGAAATAATGACCTGTCTCCGAACAATGTTTAGCGAAATTGGAATTTTCTTGGTTTAACAAATAAGAAGTATTATGTTCATTATATCGGATATTAAAATTTCTTCCTGTTTGACCTATCTATGAGCTATTAAATTCTGTACAACTACGCCTATAAACTCCTGATTTTTTAAGTGGGGTGTTTTTTGTTTGGCATTAAAAAATAATTGAGACATTTTTGGGCTGATGTGAATGCTACTTTTATGTTGTTTTTTGAGATTATGTGTGCGATTTTATCTGAAATTGGACCAAAATATGTTAATTTTGAATATCTACTTTTTTCATTACTTTTTATGTTTGGGTATATTTTGTTAAGTGTTATTTGTCTTTGTTTTTATTTATTAAATAATAAATGACGATTCCGTTAAACCCGTTATTGTCTGCTATTTTTATTATAGTATTTAATTCTTGTTTACGGTTCTCTTTATTTAAAGGAACTGTAAAGGCTCTATGTATCATGGATTTGTATGCTGCAAGTTTGTGGGAATTGGGGTGTATGGAGTGATTAGGAGTTGTTGTGTATGTGAATGTTGGTTTTCTATAAATATCAAAGTGTAATTTGTTGTCAAGTCTAGATATTGTAATATCTAGAAAATTGATTTTGCAATCTATTTCTTTTTCCATGGTGAATTTTATTTTGTTATGTAAACTATCAAGGTGATTTAAAATCAATTGTAACTCTGTATCCTTACCGGTAAAATAAAAGAAAATATCATCTACTTATCTGTACCAAAAAGCTATATTTTTTGCGTATTTTAATTTTAAAAAATTATCTTCCCAGGGGATATAAAGATTTCGGCTAAGAGAGGGCTTAGGGCTTAGTGGTGATCCCATTGCTAAGCCATCTTTCTGTTTATAAAATCTATTATCGTATTGAAAGTAATTTTCAATAATACATAGCTCGAACTTCATTTTATAATGAAAGATAGAGACATGCTATAAATTCATATCGTATGTAGACGCAGACGCTGTCATTTTATTGAAACAAATGCATTCCGCAATATATCAAGCTTCACTAAAATCATAGAATATTTACCTCATTTCGGTGCAATCTGCCAAGGTTGGGCATTATTTTGGCAACATGTGCATGTAAATATCAAATATGGCGTCGCTGCTGCAGATTCTCGTTAAGTTAGCCGCAACATTACTCCGTGTTTTAAAGTTATTAGAAGATTAATATTAATACCCAACTTTAGTAATCTCCTGCTGTTGCGCGCATATTATTTCTCTGACAGTTAAAGGGGTCATAATACATGTGATGTATTATCTGTTGTTTTAATGTTTTTGTTTTGTTTCTCAAGAAGATTGGAAATGTGCAAGCGAAAAGGCAGTTTAAAATTTTTTTCGGTATTTATTTATTTTTCTGTTAAATAAAAAATATCCTAGTCATCATCTAAACCCACACTCGATATATCAAAACAGGCAACCAAACCAACAAACAATAGGTGAGTGCAACAATAATACCTATACCGATGGAACAGGATACCTGGTCAAACCCAAACAAGGGCTTCAATTGGGAAACCCTCCCAAAAGCTATCAACTGGAATGTTGCTAAAGATAAGTGGTTGGCCTACTAACAGGCCACTGTCACTTAACTACTAATACCTACGTCGAATAGTAATTTACAATGGTCCCATTGAATGCAGACTTTGCGGCGAAGAGGACGAACCCGCCTTACATCATATATAACTGCGACGCACTGACCCGTAGAAGATTTAGAATCTTTAGAGGAATCCAATGTGAGGACAACCTACCGTATGACAAACTTGGTAGGAATTAACTGGACCTTAAGGAACACATCTTTTCTAGCAATATAGGGCCGCATAATAAACCACTCGGCTGCAGTGCAGGAAGCTTGGGCCGAACGTCCGACTCCTGCCTTAAACCAACCAACCATCATCTGAAGCTCATCGAAAATCTCAGAACAACAAATGAAGCATGTTCGAGTTCTCAAATGCAAGTCAATCATAATCAAAACCATGCTTTGATAGAAAAGAATGGACAAACTATTACTTATAACAACTGTTCGTTTAATACTAGTAATAAATAAAGTTTTTAGTTTTCTTAATAAACAATGTAATTTTATTGTTTTTACGTGAAATAGTATTGTCGAATATCATTCATATTCACTCTATTATGATATTATATACGAAAATATGGGCCTTTTATATTTAAGTTATTTTCGCAGTGTATTATCTGGGTGTTCGTTAAATAGCATGTATAAATTGTATAAAAACTACTTCTGCATTAATTAATAAACAAATCCTTAATACTTGAAGAAATAGTCCATACTTAAAGTGGAGTTGATTTTTAGAAGGTAAGAAATAGGAACACAAAGTCTTCCTCCACTGTTATATTATAGAAATATTTTGATTTACACGTTTCGAACACAGAACAACTTCTCTACATGTTTCGAACGCAGAAGCATTCATCTTCAGGAGAATAAATAAAAGAAAAAAAAACAATAGATATCACCCTACTAACTGAGCAACACAATTATAGGTTCGATGTAAAAATGAGTAGAACGGTGAGAAAATAGGTACACACATTGCATTGTGAAATATGTGGGTTTGAGGCTTAAGGCACTATAAAAAATGTAAAGGTAGAATGAAAAGTTTGTCATCTTTGTGTGAAAATGATTATTCCCATTCATTTCTGTTTCATCTTTCGACAGTTTTTTTACATAAAGATGTCAAACTTTTCATTCTACCTTTAAATTTTTTATAGTGCCTTAAGCCTCAAACCCACATATTTTTCTTTCTTACAATGCAACGTGTGTACCTGTTTTCTCACCGGTCTACACATTTTTACATCGAACCTACAATAAATGTTGCTCAGTTAGGGTGATATCTACTGGCTTTTCTTCTATTATATATTCCCCTGAAGATGAATGCTTCTGCATTCGAAACATGTAGAGAATTTGCTTAAAATATTTCTATATTATAAAGGCCTTTTTACATTGGGTGCAATTGCAAGAAAAAATTGCCTGAAAGCATGCGCTTTGTCGACGTTTTAAACAGCTGATTTTAAATGGGAAAACGTGCATCAGCTGATTAAAACGTCGTCGAAGCGCATGCTTCCAGGCCATTTTTCTTGCAATTGCACCCAATGTAAAAAGGCCTAAACAGTGAAGGAAGACTTTGTGTTCTTATTTCTTACCTTCTAAATCCTTAATAGTATTTTAGTAACCGGCGCGAGCTGAAAATATCCAATGGAGACGGTATTAAAGACGCTTAACGCTCGGTTCATTAAACGAAAACTGCTGACTAATTTATTAGCCACAACTGAATTTATTAACCGCAACTGGCCAGTCCAAATTTTCTTTTATGTAACACGAAAGATAATGTCTGAGGAAAAAAGTTTCGGACCACGGAACATAAAATATATGTTCGGGGAGGGTATTAAACCGGGGATGCCATTAGTCAAAGTGGAACGCCTCCACGGAATTTCCCCCAGCTGACCGCGGTCATGGCCTAATTTAGTACGAGAACTACGAAATTCTTGGTCTCAGGAAGTTGGAACTTGCCACTAAAAAGTAAATTGTATAAGATTTGCGAAACGTTAACAAGATTTGGGAGTTGAGGGAATTAGTGCTGGTGTTTCAGTAAGAACAACATAAAATATCAACAAAAACTAAAAATTGAGTGTACATTTTTTAAAGGATCTTAAAAATACCGGATGACAACGACATTACTACCCAGCTTGTCACGTCCTTATAAAATATTACTATATTACGAAATTTTGGCAGGCTATATGGTTGCACTGTGAGCGTATTTTCAGTATTCAAACGTCTGACTATCACTTCCGGTCGAACCGGAAGTGTACACCACTTTAATATTTTAAATAGAACACCCTGCATATCTTTATAGATATGCATTCTACCAATAATTTCAAGCATAAAACATGTTTCATTTACTATTCATATTTAAGACAATTTCCGAGAAAATGACGTTGGAAATTGTCAAATTAGCCACGCATTTTTACAGAAAACAAATGAATAAATACAAAATTAAATATTGTTTTTTTACTTCTTTTTAGGTATTCTGTATGAATATGTAACCGTTTCACTTCCGGTTTAACCGGAAGTGCACTGCAAAATTTGACATTCAAAAACACAAATTTCTCTAATAATTTTAATGGCAGAAAGTTTGTTTGTCTTTTCTTAACAAAACCACTATAGAAGAATGTTTTAAAGAATTCTACTCACGTTCAGTCGGCCGTCAGTCCAAGAACTGTCCGTCCGCCGGCCGGCCGTTGACGATCACACTATTTTTTTTCCAGGGTTGGCGGAAGAGCCAGTATACTTAGGCCTATATAAGGCCCATTGTATCCCCTATCGTCTGGATAATGTCAGCCAGACGGGACCTACAGCTTAACGTGGAATCCGAACCACGTGTATGCACTAGTAATCCTTTTTAACAATTTGGATGAAGGAGTGGTTCAAAAGACGTTGCACTTTCTCCTACATGGAGCTTATACGAGAACTTAGACAATCGAGTGCAAGTAATTTGAAAATTTTTTTTAGGGTAAATAATAATAATTGTTTTAAGTATTGATTAAATTCTTTTTGATATTTTAACCTTTTTATGATCCTTTCTAAATGCACTTCTCATATTATGTATCTTATGTTCCACGGGCAATAATAGCTTCATCATCTACTGTTTTATATAGTAAAAGTAATTCTTCATAAGCCGTCGTTCGCAAAAGCTCTGTTGGCACAGTGGCGGCTCGCGGTCTTAAAAATTGGCGAAGAGCTAGGTATAGTGCGGGTACTTAAACAAACATTCACTAATTTAACACTACTGAATTAACTGAAAAATAAAAACAAAACTTTTTAATCACACAGTTAATCACGTCAAAACGATATCTATAACCGTAAGTTTCGCGAAGCCTCAAAATAAATACCTTAAGGTTAGGCGAACCAATGCTAAAACAATGGTGCATACGACTAATCTATTTTTAAATTGCCCTTCATCTTAATGTATATTGTTATATGCTGTCGCATGACTGACGTCACGTAACCATAGCAACGGTGAAAATCAAAGCTACTTGATTGTATGTTGGGCGTTGGGTCTTCACTTGCTGCTTTGAGCTGACGGATACGGTCGGCTGGGGCGCGCCAAAATGCACGAGTGTTAATAATTATTGTCCATCGGAGTTAACCGTGGCACTAATTAATATTATTAATTCTAACATCATTATTTTTTATGGACTTGAATGGTAGCTGTATTGGTACATTAATATTGACGAAAAAATTTCCTCCTGGTTTTATTTTTATACAGCCATTTTCAATTACAAAATTTTCGTTTAAAGCAAAAGTAAGCCTGCAGTTTTTCTTTCTTACTAGGTACTTTATAATTCACTCCACTGAGAGATGGACTATTTCAAAAAAATAATTCTATTAAAGCCATATTGTAATATTTATTTTTAGTACATTATCCTTGCCAAAATTTTATTTTTGAATTAAAAAAAAAATTTGAATAATCCAAATTATCTTAAGCCGTTTAATAAATATTCATATCGGCTAAAAATGTTTTGCCTCTGTCCGAATATTACTTTACCGAAACTTGGGATGAATTAATTAAAATTTGAAATTCGTTTGTTCTAACTACCCACTTTTATAAAGTGGTTTATATTCATACCTGTGATGGCTAAAAGGTTTTCTTTTAATAATAAACTTTATACATTATAGAAAATTATATACAGGGTGCTACAAATTCGTGTGCGTACAAGGGGATCTCGAAAACGGTAAGAGATACTAAGATGGTTAAATTGAGGCAAAGTTGCGTATTTTTGGGCTTAATAATTTGGTGAAAGAAAATTCTAAATATTCCGAATAACTTCAAAGATATCCGAGAAAATCCGAAATTTTAAGTTTTGGTTTTTAATTTTTTGCGCCTTTATTTATTTTGACTTGGGAGAAAAACAAGAAACACTTTCTCCTAGCCTTTCTTTGTGTTCTACAAGATATCGTTATTAGTTTTCAAATTGGACGGTTCGTTCTTTAGATACCAAATTCAATTTTTTTTTTTAAATCCAGACCTGAAATTTTTAAAACAGTTTTAAGGATTTCTAAGCTTTGAAAAGTTAATATAATTTAAAGGCTTTTAAAATTTTAACGTTTTGTTATTAAATAACACATCACCAGTATTTTAAATTATCCCTTCTTTACTATTACGGCCCTGGCCATTATTTAACAGATGGAAAAATATTTGAGGCCGAGACTTTGGGTCTCTTTTCTTGGGCGATTTCCAACTCCGCCCGGCGCCAGGTACACGAGGACAGACAGTACCCATCTCCGCCCCGAAATATTTTCGCTCCCTTATCTAACTACCTTTGGACTACCCGTTTGGAGCTGAACTGAGGGTTCGGTAATCTGCTCTAATAGGTGTATATGTTATACAATACGTCGCGAAGCGATCAAGTTAAATTTATAAAAAATATATTATTATGAATTTGGCGAACAGCTCCAAACGGTGTATTGGGGCGGGTTAGAACTTGTTCAACAGGGCAATCTATATTAATTTTTCCCAAACTCGCAAAAATAAAGTAAATACGCTCGGGGCGGAATTGGGGTGCAGGATTAACATATCTGAGAGGTCACTATTTTTGGAATAATTATGCGGGCGGAGTTAGGCACTGCTCCTTTTCTTAATATCAAATATCAGGCCTCTTTGAGTAAAAATGGATGGATTTTCCAAATAAGAAATCTTTTGTTGTTATTGCTCTAAATGTTCAGGACCGTAATAAAATTAAAAAGATATTTTGAATAATGTGTTATTATGATGGCAAAACATTAAAATTTTAAAAACTTGTACACTCTATTAAATTTTTAAAGCTTAAAAATCCCTAAAACTGTAGTTAAAATCCCAGGTCCGTATTTAAAAAAATTGACTTGAGGTTGATATTAGAAGCGTCAAATTTGAAAACTAATTACGCCATGTTGTAAAACATAAAAAACGGCTTTAAATGAATTATTTTTTCCTAAGTCAAAAATAAAAGCGCAACAAATTAAAAACCAAAAATGTAAATTTTGTTTTTTTCCGAATATCTTCGAAAGCATGCGAAATATTTACAATTTTTTTTCACCAAATACGCAACTTTGCCTTAATTTAACCATCTTCGTACATCCTTGTACGCACACGAATTTGTAGCACCCTGTATATTATTCAGGAAAAACAGGGCAGATTTAAGTTTTTATGGATTATTCAATCCAGTTTTAGATTGGTGGAATGCCTATTCCAATAAAGAATATCCCCGTAATGCTTCAAGCCGGCTTAAAATTTAATACAGCTTAAATTGCCGATTTCGTATTCGCGGTCGCTATTTGGAGACTTAAGAATTAACTTTAAGCCCTTAATATTGCAGGCTTAAAAACGCGTCTGCGCCGTATTTGACTTTTTTTTGCTCCTGTTGTGTGATATATATTCGTATTTTTCGAAGTTAAATATGGAAATAGAAGATGAAATATTTATAGAAAACGATGGAGATATTTTGGATGTTATAGATCTTGGATTTTCCAAAAGAATTTACGAAGTATATTATCAACATCATCTTCTAAAAGCAATTTTTGTGGGCTGTCCACCGCCTGTCAAAAAAATGTTCTTTTTCTCCTCCACCACTTTTTTACGTAGTTATTTCTTCTTATTACGTATAGTTATTTTAGCTGATGGCATCCCGATAGTTATTTGAAGGATTTACCGCATTAAATACTTCCTCAATGAATTTCCACACTTCTTCCCGTTTTTTTGTTTTTTTACGGACGCACGGTCGGTTTTTTTGTCCTCAAGAGTTATCGAATATTTGTCAGCGATTTTTCTGAATATGTAAAATTACAGCACCTTTTTTTCCTCCATTTTAGCAAGAAAAAGAAAATTATGAAAGAACATTTTTTTTTTGAAATTTAAAAATGTTTGTGAACGTAGTTTTTGTGAGCGGTCCACCACCAGTCAAAAAAATGTTCTTTTTCTCCTCTGCCACTTTTTTACTTTCTTCTTATTACAGTATAGTTTTTTTAGCTGATTAGCTAGTTATTTAAAGGATTTACCGCATTAAAGTCTTCTTCAATGAATTTCCACACTTCTTCCCGTCTTTTTTACGCAAGCACGGTCGGATTTTTTTGTCCTTAAGAGTTATCGCATATTTGTCAGCGATTAATCCGAATACGAATGATTTTTCTAAATATGTAAAATTACAGCACCTTTTTTCCTCCATTTTACCAGGAAAATAAAAATTATGAAAGAAAGAAAATTTTATGTCAGTTGAAATTTGAAAATGTTTTGAAAGCTAAGGTTAAAAACCCACAACACAAAGTTAGTAACGATAACACAAAGTAGGCGTAGATTGTCGTTCGTTTCTGCAGCCATTAACTCTTAAAAAAAGAAGAGAATAACCGCATAGTTGCCAGCTCAAAATAAGTCTTAGTTAAGTAACTAAACATTTTCTACGGTGCTTATCAAATTTAATTTAAGCCAGCTTTAAAATTTAAGGGAGCTTAAATTAAGTCCGCTTTATGAAAAAACGGAGAATACGGGCATAAAGCGTAGTACATTTTTTACGCTCCCGTTGCGGATATGGCTAAGAGATTTTTAAAAATCTAACACTAAAATTTGACTCAAAGTAAATCTACCCAGTATTTTAATTTAATTTGTTTCTCTACTTATATGCATGGCGCTACTGATATCGCTCATACGAGTTTTACTACTTATTATAACTTTATACTACATTAAATTCGGCATGGCTGCCTATTTATTTTCCTTTAGTTTCGTTTTTGCGTCGGAGAAAATTAAATTTCCACAAAGTACAAGTAAACAGAAGCGATAATTAAATAAATTATAAATTAAATAACCCAGGGCAACATGCAATTAATACAATTAAATAATAATTCAAGTTTTCCACCTTGCAATTATAAATATGTTTTTCTACTCCTGCTGTTTCCTTTACACTAAAGTAATAAGAAAAGTAGGCTATTCCAATTAACTGTGCATCATATCCATTCTAGATAGGTAATGAAACTGACCAATCACAGTAGTCAAGAAGCCAAATTGACATGTTCTTTTTAAAAGTACTGCCCAATCACAGTATATTATTTTTACTGAGGCTCCGCTTTCTTTTGCAAGATAGTAAATTATATAATTTAAATGCATATGGTACAATTTGTTATTAATTTGTTCAATATAATAAAATCTAGACGCATTTATATTAGATTTAACAATAATGCAATTACAAGGCCAAAAAGTCCAAAGTTTTTATTTTATTGTTAATAATAAATCATTCTTCTAAAAAGTGTAGTTTTATTTAACAGCAAAATTTTAATAAACCCGTTTTTTTCCATTACAGCACTAGTGCTGTAAAGGCATCTATTACAGCACTAGTGCTGTAATAGATGCCCTTACAAAACGATTTACAGAACTGTAAAATTCTTATTACTAAATGAAAATAGATGAATACCTTTACATTTGAAAAAGGCATTTGGGGGCGGTTAATTTCATGAAGACACGAAGAAAATATGCCAAACTTAAAATAAACGCAGCCGTAGTTCTGTATCTTTGTAGCAAGAATAGGGGCTTCCTAATACTGAATTTATTCCAGTTAAAAATGCCATCCTGTATTTTATTTCTGCTAGCATAAAAGTTACTGGCCTGAAGCACGATGTCTTATTTTCTGCAAAATATTATTTAATGTTTATTGAAATACATTTTTAACAGAAGGTTGGTTGGCAGAGTTTCAGAAGTTTAATGTCAAAGTTGACATGTTGTGTACAATAGATATATTATTTATAAGAGTTACTAATGAAGTAGGTACCGAAAATGTCCTCATTATCTCTTATTTATATACAATGTGTCTACTTAAGTTGATTAATTTTACGAAAAAAATTATTTTTTATAAATAGTTCTGCATTGTCCAGAACCTAAGTTTGCCAAAATATATGAATTTGGTACAAGAGTAAAGTACCTTTATTTGTGGCAATATCGAATACTGTAGTTATGAAAAGTTGTTTGGTACGAAAAACTATATTCTAATATGCAAAATGCTTTTACTTTTGCAAATTTTTTTGAAATTACCGATCAATTTGTAAAAATTTAAAATAATATTTTTCAATGAACTTGCAAATTGGAAATAGTTGTTATCCCGAACAATTTTTCATAATTACAGTTTTCGATATTGTCACAAATAAAATTACCTACTTTACTTTGGTATTCATATTTTTTAACAAACCTCACATACAACTGAAAAAAATGTAACATATTGTCGGATATGTATTGGTATCCTTAAGGATGGATTACTCATCTAATACTTCGCTGTGAAATTAAGACCCTTAATGGGTGATAAATAGGTCTAGTGGAAAGATAGTGCATAGAACAAGGACAAGAACATTTCTAGTTTCGTAGAAGGAGTCAGTAGCCTAATGTTTATAAAAATAACTGTTTGTAATTGGTTGAAGAAAGGGTTCCATTTTGAATAGTACATTAAGGAAGCTTTCCTCCTAATGTTAATAATTCCTGACACAGCAAAAAGGAACCTCAGAAAACTCAAAGAGGTACTTACTCAGTGAAATTGTTTAACAATTTCAAGTGTAACGGTAACCTCTGCCCGTTTGGTGACTCAAGTCAAGATGTAAAAACACAATCTCAGAATCAGAGAGGGTTTCCAGCCAGTGAGTAAGTGATCTTGGTAATGTTTATTTAGTTGTGTAATTGTTAATTTCTCTTTTGGCCTGAGTTGACTGTGAAGCGGAAATTGTTTCTCTTGAACTTACTTGAAATAGCATCGTATGTGAGTTTTAAGGGGACAACTCTTCTTTAGAAAAAACGCTTTAAATTTACTGATTTATTAACTTTATTTTTATTTCTTAAGACTTGTATGTTATTTATCATAATGTTCCATTTACATTTTTAATTTTAATATGTTATAACTGTTTCTTTTCTGTTTTAAATTCTGGGTCTGATGATGCCCGAGAGGGTGAAACACGTGTAACCACACAATTATATTTTCTGAGACCGAGACTTTGTTGTCTTTCCTTTTTTCCTTTAAATCATAATGTAATAGTGAATTATTAATTAACTATTCGACAAATTCTGGAAAAGTGCTGGGAGTTTGATCGAAGACTGTACCATATATTTATCGACTTTAAACAAGCCTACGACAGTGTCTTGCGGGTGAAACTTTGGCAGGCGATGGCTGAACTATCAATCCCTCAAAAGCTAATTAAACTTACCCAAATGTGTGTAAATGCAGCCAAAACAGAGTTAGAATCGGAAGCACTGTCTCAAGCGCATTTGATGTTAACAACGGGCTGAAACAAGGAGACGCACTATCACCACTGCTCTTCAACATAGCGCTGGAGAAAGCCATAAGGGCGGCAAATATTAGGGTGGAGATGTACACTAATGATGAACCAAGACTCCTTCTTTCCTTTGCGGATGACATCGATGTGATGGCCAGGTCAGTTCTTAAGGTCAAAGAACAGTTCACCAAAATAGAAAAGAAAACACTTAAAATGGGATTAGCCATAAATGAAACTAAAACCAAATACATGCACGTATCAAGGCAGGCTCGAAGAGATAGTATAGGTCAGAATGTGACGATTGGAGATTTTAACGTCGAGAGGGTGAATAGCTTCAAGACGTGTTAAAAATTGCTCCGTATTTATTGTATATTTGTGTGATATAAACTCGGGCTATCTCGAAAAAATTGTACCATGGGACT
This sequence comes from Polydrusus cervinus, assembly GCA_935413205.1. Classification (NCBI taxonomy): domain Eukaryota; kingdom Metazoa; phylum Arthropoda; class Insecta; order Coleoptera; family Curculionidae; genus Polydrusus; species Polydrusus cervinus. Next base: position 96,963,448 of record OW284510.1, on the reverse strand, counting down.
AAACAGTGGTGGAAGCGAAAATGCCGAAAAAGAAAACCAAGAAAAGGAACATATTTTTAGAATTACAAGAAGTGCTTCTGTTGGTTCATCTAATACTCGTAAGGAAAATATCGGTCTTAATTCAAAACAGATTAAAACATATTCAGATAAAAACAAGAATGAAAGCGTTGCTGATAAGAAGGTAGAACGTAAAAACGCTGGACAATATAAAAACGGTGCAAATACACTATTAGGGAGTTTCAGCAAAGACGACGATAATTTACCGATAAATTCAGTTTTTAAACCTAAAAAGTCTGTAGCACGAACTCCACCTGCTACGAAACAAGTCAATACTACTAATGACATTAATATTAATGATGATAGTGTGGATGAGGTTTTTAAAGAAGAAGAAATGTACTATGCACATGTCAACTCACAAAAAAGACCTCGATCTGACTCAAGTCCAGGTACTTTAGAACGTAACAAAATTAAAAAAACATAATTTAGAAGATGGTAATGCTAATGACAATATAAACAAACCTTCCAGTTTTACTGTACAGTCAACTGAAGAAATACTTAACGAAGTTCTTGATGCACTTCAAAGCTTGCACAAAAATACTGAAATCATATCTCAAAATGAAGCTAGGAATATTCAATCAGCATTATTCACAGTACATAAGCACGTTACAACATTGGCGTTTAGAATCGGCCAAACCGAAAAAAATAACAGTGAACTAAATATACGAATAAAGGAATTAACAGATCGAAAACATGTACCGCACACTATTCAAACAATGACAGTGAATCAGCCAAAGATAGCTTCAAATTTGACAACTACTTTCAGTGAAGCATTAAAATATCCTGCTACAAACAACCCAACAGGTACGTCGAATAAATCCGAATGGAAAACTCCACCACAAAAAACTAAACATGAAACTATTATAAAAATAAAAGGACAAAACGACTCTCGAATTGTTATGAAAGAAATGTGGAAGTCAAAAATATCAAGAATACAGACCCTATGATAATGATAACTGGTATTCTGAAGGGATATTCTTCTGAAGAATTTGTCAACGAATTTATTACTGAAAACCATGAAATAACCGATATATTTGGCCAAGACGTCAAAAATAAAATTACTTTTATTACTAAAAGGGAATGTAGAAACAAAGCGAAGGAGAATTGGATTTTTCAGACGACCCCTGAAATATTTAAATGGATAATAAGGAACAATAGACTTATGTTTGACTTGTGCCCAGCATATATACAAGAATATACCAATGTCGCATTATGCTTTAAATGCTGTTTGTTTGGCCATGTGGCTAAATATTGCAAAGGCAATGAATGCTGTTATAAATGTGGAGAAGCACACAATGCGGCTGAGTGCTCTGTAATCAACTATGATTGTCCAAACTGCAAGCGCTCAAAGCAATCCGATAGAAATCATACAGCTCGAGATTCAAATTGCCCAAGTTATATCCAAAGAATCAAAAAATTGCAACAGCAGACAAATTACATAACTCCTGTAAATGTTTAATCAACTCTAGTCAAAACTTCAAAGATGATTATTCTACAAATGCCATGGATTTGGAAAAACAAAGCGAAAGCACAACATTTAATATTGCGTATCAAAATGTGCGTGGTTTGAACAGTAAAACCATGGATTTTTACAATAGTGTATGTATGACGGAAAGTGAAAACGATGTGGTGGCACTAAGTGAAACCTGGTTATCAAATAATGTTTATGACAATGAGCTGTTTACCGACAACTTTTTAGTTTACAAAAACCGCAACAGAGAAGTCAGTATGCGTGGTGAAGGTGTCCTTCTGGCAGTAAAAAAGACTTACAAGAGTAAGTTAATGAGACTTAATTTTAATATACCTGAAATAGACCTAGTGGGAGCTAAGATATATACTAATGATGTAAGTTATATATATGTTTTTGTTGTATATATTGCACCTAACTGTAACATTTCTAAACGGGACGATTTATTTTCGTATTTAGAAAGCTTAGAGTTTCTATACCAGCATAAATTTATTATAATTGTGGATTTTAATATTACCCATTTAAGTGACTACTACACGAGAAATTATAGGGATCATCAAATAGATATGATGTCTAACTTTATAGAATTTTTTGATTGTCTGCAATTAAATCGTGTTATAAATATCAACAACCATATATTGGACATTGTTTTGACTAACCTAAATTGTAATGTTTTTGAAAGCACATACAGCTTTGTAGAAGTAGATAAACATCATCCCCCTCTTACCATCGAAGTAAAACTCAATAGTCCCAAGCAAAAATGTTTGACAAACAATAACAATGTAGCAAATTTTAACTTTAGAAAAGCAGATTTTCAGGCTATGTATCAGTTATTTCAAAATACTAATTGGAATGACCTTGAGTCTTTTAAAGATGTTGACTTAGCTGTAAAATATTTCTATGATAAAATCAATGCTATTTTTGAAATTTGTGTACCAAAAAGTATACCCAACCGCAAATATCCTGTTTATTTTGATAAAAATATTATTAAAAATATAAAAATTAAAGATAAATTAAGACTTAAAAGTAAGAGAACGGGTAATTTAGATATAAAGAATCAGTTTGTTGAACTAAGAGCCAAAATTAAAACAGATATAAAAATTGCACATGAACAATATCTCAATAAAATTCAATTAGATATTAATGAAGACTCAAGGTCATTTTGGCAGTTTATTAAAAGTAATAAGACTACAACTGGCATTCCAAACAAAATGTATGCAGATGGTTTTGAGTACACGGAAGGCGGGACTGTATCGAATGCTTTTGCATCCTTTTTTAGTTCTGTTTATGTCAAGGATAATCCTGAACACTTTGGGAATCCTCAACCTGAAATAGGTGAGATATCTGAAGTTTTTTGTGTGAAGCAGGTTAGTTATGAGGATGTGTGTGATGCTATTAAGGATCTCAAAATTAACAAGGCAGTTGGAACTGACAATATACCGTCATTTATTTTTAAGGGCTTAGTAGGTTTTCTTGCTGATCCTCTCAAAACAATATTTAACATTTCATTAAGAACAAATACTTTTCCACAATTATGGAAGGAAGTCAAAATATGTCCAATATTCAAAAAAGGGGATAAATCTGATATCCAAAATTATAGACCAGTCGCTTTGTTGTCATGTCCGGCTAAAATATACGAATCTATTATGTATAAGTATGTGTACAGTCATGTCAGAAATAAGATTACGGATTGGCAACATGGATTTTTAAATAAAAGGTCCACCACTACCAACCTATGTAATATTACTCAATACATAGCTGAAAGTATCGACAAAAAATGCCAGGTAGACGTGATTTACACTGATTTTGCTAAGGCGTTTGATAAGGTATCACACGCTATTCTCATTAAAAAGCTGCGGTCTGAATTTGGATTTCATGAAAACATGGTGAAATTTTTTGAATCCTATTTGCAAAATAGGAAACAACGGGTAGTTGTTAGAGGATATAATTCCAATTATTTTTTGGCTACTTCTGGAATCCCGCAGGTCTCTAACCTAGGGCCATTGCTGTTTCTTTTATACATCAACAGCCTTGTTAAAGAAATTAAACACTCCAACGTATTAATGTTTGCTGACGATTTAATACTTTATATAATAGTTAAAGATACCAATGATTGTCAACGTCTACAAGAAGATTTAAATACACTCTATCAATGGACAATTAAAAATCGGTTGTATTTTAATATAAGCAAGTGTAATGTTCTCAGCTACGGAAGGAAAAAAAACATAATAAATTATGGATATTTAATTGATGGAACGGCATTGGCTCGGGTTACGGAGATGCGGGATCTTGGAGTCATTTTTGATTCTCAATTAACTTTTAAAACTCATTTATTTGAAATAACAAAAAAAGCGTCTAGAATGTATGGATTTGTGGTTAGAAATTGCAGACTGTTTACAAGTATGAAATGTATAAGAGCTCTATATGTTGCGTATGTAAGAAGTGTTTTAGAATATTGCTCAATTGTATGGAGCCCATACTATAAGAACCATACATATGTCATAGAAAAGATTCAAAATAAATTTTTAAGATATATCTATTATAAAGAAAATGGAGTATATCAGATGCATATACCCAAAATGGATGTTATGAAAGCGTTCAATCTTAAGAGTTTAGAGAACCGAAGGAAAATAGCTTCTGTTCTTTTTTTGCACAAGCTAGTAAATAACTTAGTTGATGACACTAGCCTTTTATCTTGTTTAAATTTTTATGTACCGTCTTACAGAACAAGAAATCCTCTGACATTGTATATTGATAAAGCCCGTACAAATTACTATAGGAATTCACCCATTACGCAAATGTGCAATATATACAATCAAATACAAAACCAATGTGATTTGTTTAATATTAGTAAAGTTAGGCTTAGGAAAATGTTAAATGAAGTATTTTAGTTTTTTTTTCTACTCTCTGTCAACTATCCTACTCTGTAATTGGATTTACTGTAGAGTTTGTAAGCAAATAAATAAATAAATAAGTATCTAGGAGCGGTAATAACCGCCGATAATGACATAACAGAAGAGGTCAAAGCCAGATTTCAGAGTGGCAACAGATGTATGTATGCTTTGGATAAAACACTGAGATCCAAACGTATTAGCAGGAGAGCCAAAATACAGATCTACAAATCGAAAATACGACCGGTGGTTACGTATGACTGTGAAACATGGACCCTCACAAAGAATAGCGAGCGAAAATTGAGAGTCTTCGAGCGGAAGGTTCTCCGGAGGGTGTTTGGGCCGATACTGGACCCAGTCCATCTTGTCCACAGAACTAGAAAAAATAGGGAACTCACAGAGTTGTACAAGGGACCCGATATTGTTAATGAGATCAAAGGGATGAGATTGAGATGGGCGGGACATGTCCAAAGACTGCCGAATGAACAAACGGCAAAACTAGCATGGTAAACGGCCGCTTGGAAGGCCGCGAATGAGATGGCGCGATAACGTAATCAGCGACCTTCGTACCATGGGATTGGACTACGACCCCCAGATGCTGATGGACCGACAGGGGTGGAGACGCATTGTGCAGTCAGCCAGAACCCACATAGGGTTATAGAGCTACGGGAAGAAGAAGAAGAAGAAGAATAGTGAATTGCTTTGCTTTGCTTCGCTTTAATAAAACTCTTAAAAATATTTGGTGTTTCGGTAAATAAATAGCGCACAACAAATTAAATAAATTAAAACGTGATTTTAAACTATCTAAGCTACGCGTTCCAGTCGCCTACCATTTTGATAAGCGATAATATTCCGATGATTCATTTTAGCTTTTGGACCATGCAGAACTTTTTATAAAGAATTTTTTTTTTCGTAACCAACTTAAGTAGACACACTGTATAGTGTATACATTGACAAAGGTCCTTTATAATGCAATATGTGTTCTCTGTTTCACTAAAGCATGAAGGTTGAAAGAGAGATATTAAAAATATGTTTACCATTATTAAGTAAATAAAAACGAAAATATAAATTGTAAGCTTTTGCGATATGTCTTTATTTTTCTGGTTGGGTGGGTGTTATTCTATTCACGGATATACATAAGATTTTTCTTAAAGCTGCTTTTATTTCTGCTGATATTTATATCATGAAGGACTTTATCCCGGGGTCATGTTTACGAGGTCGGCAATATATACAATTTTTTGTAAATCAAGTTAGTATAATACTTATACGTACCAATACGTGGTAACATATAAAAGTAAAGAACATTTCGTTATTTTCCTTGTGATAGACACGTTTCGCTATAGCACAACTGGTCAGTAGAGCAAGAATTTAACGAAAGGAAAAAAAAAAATTTTTTTGCTTTTCTGTTTTCCACGGACGGATTGACCTACTACTACTACCTGGGAGCGGTAACAAAGCCGAAAGCATAACTATATACACTAGTAGTGCCCTATCCCGATTGACACTCTTCACTCTCAATAAAATAAAGCATCATATGAGGATCTGGCCAGGCCAAATAAGGCCGATTTCCTTACGCGTCAGTAAGGGAGGGCGTTATACTCATTGGTGTTATTATCTCTCTCGTAGGCGTTTAACATCGGCCAAATACAAAGTTGGCCGGAGCAGCGTGGCTGCAGGAAATTTTCAAGGGGCCACCTACACATTAAGGACTTTTTGCATAGTTAGACGTTATCAGATATCAACGTCTTAAATTATAAATTATTCACATTTACAAAACGAATGAACCGTAGGGAGTCAAAGTAATAATAATTATAAGTAAGAAATAAAAAGCTTGGTGTACAGGTAGGTAGGGCCATGGCACTGTGGCCCTACTGTACGAGCCGCCACTGCTAATATCTAAACCAACTTGTATCAATAAAAAGTTTTAAATGGTATGCAACTACTGAGTATATTTTTATTATAAACCGAACAAACCTATTGTTAAGTTATTAGATAAATATGTTAAAATTTCGTAAACAAGAAAATCGGGCAGAGGCGTACCGTTTGGGGAAAAATAGAGGTTTTAAAAATAAAATAAAAAGTTGAGATACATAACTCAAATTTCGTATTTGGAATAAGCTTTTAATTTGCCACAAAATTTCTATAAAGAATTTTGGTGTATTTTTTGTAAATAGTGTACTTTACTCTTAAGGCAATGTCGAAAAAATGGCATATGCTTTTTTACTATTAGCCGCAGGTGAAATCTGAAATATGCATTTATAGTATTAAGGCATGTACTATATATTTATCTAGAATAAAATTTTCTGAAAATGGGTAAAAATTTTTTTTTTCATATGTTGCGTACTTTTCTCGTCACACTATACAGGGTCCTGCACCTCACCTCCCGTCTTCTATAGCTCAGTTATTAGTTAAGTTAGGATTTTGATATTTTGCAGACTTTACCTGTATTCTAGGGCATTTTAGGAAATATTTTTGTTTATACAGGCTGTTCCAAAAAAGTGTGACTTTATAAGGATCTATTGTTTTAGATTAAATGCTATATATATTCTTACTTATTTGGAGGCCTCTTATAGTTGCCTTCATGTCCCTAAAATTTAAATGAAATCGGTTCAGTATTATAGGCGAAAAAAATAAAAACTAAGAAAAATCAGTTTTGCGTACCTGATGGTTTTAAAAATGAATTAATTAAAATAAAGCCTCGTTGATAAAATTATTCAAAGGTACTTAATAGATAAGGTCGAACAGCCTCGTTAACCAAGTTTGATTAATACGAATTATACAGGGTGTCCACAGTTTAGTATGAAACTTTGCAAACTTTAAAGCAATTTATTTTTCTTATTTCAAATTGAAACCTCTGTATATTATTATGTATTTCGATGCAAAATTAAAAATCAAACATTTGTTGTAATAACAACCTTGGTTAATGGGACTGTTTATAATTTTAATAACGAGAGATTATTTTTATTTTTTATTAATTTTTAAAACCAGTCGTGCAAAACTGATTTTTCTTAGTTTTTATTTTTTTTTCGCCTATAATAATACTGAACCGATTTCATAAAAATTTTGGGGGTGTGTACGCAGTCTAAGAGTCATCCAAACAAGTAAGAATATTTATGGCATAAAATCTAAAAAAAATGGATCCTTATGACGTCACCTTTTTTTGGAACACCCTCTATAAACAAGAATATTGTTCTGACATGCGCCCTAATTATTAAGTGAGCTAGAGAAGACGGAAGGTGAGATGCAGGACCCTGTATACAGGGTGTTCCTTAATGATGTACTAATATTATTTAGGGTGTGATTTCTCAAGTCATTTTATGAAGAAAAGTTTTTATAAACATGTGTCCTAAACGGCTTAAATTTTTTGCTACAGGGTGTTGAATTATTATCTTTTTATTGCGTTATTTATATCTCCGAAAGTACTTTAGATATTATTTTCAATTTTGGCATGTGCTAATAGGAGATAAAACCACATCTTTTAGTAATAAAAAATATTTTTTTGTCCCACCAGTGGCGTCCCTGCAAACATTTCCTCTGTTATTTTTTAGAAAAAAGTAGTACGCCACTGACATTTTTCCATGTGGATATCATTTCTGATTAGCCTGGTCAATTCTGCATAAAAATGGTCTCTTGCGTTTTTCTCCTTAGGCACACCGTTCTTAATTAAAATAATTAATTTAGCTCTACTATTTATTATTATTAACATTGATAATATAAAATTTTGTTTTATAAAAATTGTTGGAAATGACCACCTTTATTTTAATAGGCATACTTCCGCCCGTCTAATTTAATTTAATTATTTTAGTTAAGAACGGTGTGCCTGAGGAGAAAAACGCAAGAGACCATTTTTATGCAGAATTGACCAGGCTAATCAGAAATATTATTCACATGGAAAAATGTCAGTGGCGGATCACTTTTTTTCTAAGAAATATCAGAGGATATGTTTGCAGGGACGCCACTAGTGGGACAAAAAAATAACTTTTATAACTAAAACATATGGCTTTATGTCCTATTAACACATGCCAAAATTGAAAATATTATCTAAAGTACTTTCGCAGATATTACAAATCACGCTTTAAAAAAAAAATTCAACACCCTGTAGCAAAAAAGTTAGGTCGCATAGGACATATAAGAACTTTTCTTCATAAAATGACTTAAGGAATCACACCCTAAAATATAAGCACATCATTAAGGAATACCCTGTATAGTAAATTTTAAATATATTTTTATTAATTCATTTTTGGGGGTTTTCACTCTTGTTTCCATTATGAAAACACTGTGACAATACGGGCGCCCCAGTTAAGAAACTTTGTAATACAGTAATCAATCAGTCGCTAATGTTACAAAGCAAAAACTGACTTAACCGAAAAGTAAGCGAAAAAGTTTTCTAATAAAATACTGTTTTCAGCACTACCAATCTCCCAAACTTGAAAACGAGAAAATTGAATCTACATAGTTAATTTAAAAAATTAGGCTTTTATTGAATATTCGATGAGAAGGGACTGAATATTCATTCAGAGCAAACGAATAACGAAAATTTAGCCCGAATTAATTTACTGATTTGATAGTTGCATAATTGAAAAAGAGTTACGTAATTTAGAAAGTGGCCATTTGGTTTTGCCGATTAGTCTATCGTACCATGTGTCAAAACTGTGCGCAGCTCAGTGAAAAAACGGGTAGCGCTGCGGGATTTAAGACGCGAGAGCTATAATGGTAGATGTATCTGTCTAAACCAGGGTTAATATTTGGGGTTTTCACTACTATAAGTCTCATTTAGAAAAGTGTAGAGTCATAAAATGGGAAATTCCGTCCAGTTCGGCTCAATTTCGGCGTCGGCCATAGGCGCAGGTAAACTTTGTGCATTAAATTAATTATGATAACTAACCAAAGAATAAAAAGAAGGTAATTTGATAAAAACGGAACTATTAGCTATAGCAAATTTACAGAATTTCAAGAAGAAAGGGACTTTCGGAGATATTACAAAATATCGCTTAAAAATAAAATCATTCAAGACCCTGTAGCAAAAAATTTAAGCCCTTGTGGACAAATGCTTATATGAACTTTTCTTCATAAAATGACCTGAGGAATCACACTCTGAAATATTAGCACGTCATTAAGGAACACCCTGTATATATAATTATTATAGTATCTCTGACAACAAAGAAATAATTTTACATAAGTTACCTAATCGCACTTTAGACTATCCTTTAATATTAGAAATTTTACTGAGTTACAGATTTACTGATAATAAGGTTAGTGACCCTTGAAAATTTCATTCGTAAGCATATTATCTATTTAATGTAATATGAAAGATAAAGTCCTAAAGGACGGCAGAACCGTGAAAAATAAAAGGAAAATTCGAAAAGGCATTTTCTCTATAGGATTTTTATCGGTTAACCGCGATTTTCAGTTAATTTATTACATTCAAGCATTTCTTGCTTACTCTGAGCAATTGCTTGCTGTGAAAAACAAAGGCACAGAGTGTCCAGTTTATTTATTTTTATATTTTATTGGTCTACATTGAAAGATAAAAGTCTCTTAGTCATGGTATAAATAAACAAATTGTCAGTGGCATCAATTTTGCAATCACAGTCGTAATGGAAACATAATTTTAAAAATAAGCAAAAAGGCGTTAGAACGTAGTATGCCTACAAAATCAAGGAAAAGATATGAAGCAAAATTTGAGGCATTTGTAAAATGGTGCTGTAACATATGAATAATATTATTACATAATGGTAAATAAATAAATCGGGCAACTGGTGACACACGAAAGGGAATAACACGACTGAGGGCAGTCTGTTACATGCATGTGTGGAATCAAGAGCTTGTACAGAACAATATAATCGAGTATTATTTAGATATAAATAAACTATGTGTGTGTGTGTAAAGGGCAAGACAATACAGGTGCAGTGAATGAAAAGTGGAAAATTTCAACCAGGCTGCTCTACTCGTATTTTTTACAGAGATATCCAGGGCTTTCTCTCCTTCAACGCATTAGATACATTATTCCATTTTAAAGACCATGCTCAACAATTAAAATAATATCGATATCAGTTAATAGCCCTATTGATAAAAATAAACGAAGGATGTAAACCAAAATCAGATATGAACAATGGACCAGGTTAAACAGTTTTTAATAAATGCTCCAGACATTTTATTATTTTATATTATTATTATTATTATTATTAATATTATTATTATTATTATTATTATTATTATTATTATTATTATTATTATTATTATTATTATTTTCTCAATGTTAGTTTTCACAGCTTTTTGTTGGTATTGCTGGTATTATTTACAGTACAGAAAAAAAAATCATCTTAACCTGTACTGTTTAGAAACTTCCGTACTATATGGCATGTTTGGAGGATGACGCTTTTCTGAATTAGTTGGTATAAATGGGGAGTAACTTTTCAAAACGCATTATGTCCACCCGAGGACAAAATTCAGTTTGTAGCGGTTTCGCATTTATTTTCACTTGTGTTATACTTCTGTAAACCCCGAATGAATCAAATAGCGTTATATTCCTATGTAATTTGAGTGCAAAATATGATGTTCACACCGAAACGCATTATGTCCGCAAGAGTTGTCACATCAAAACGCATTGTGGTACTTGGCCACCAGGAGGCGGCAAATTCGCTTTACATCGTGCATATATCACCTGATTTTAATTATGTCGTTAGTCCTTTGAGTTTAGTACAGCTGTTAACGTGTATATTTTTTTTTGGTTAATTGCATTAATAAGTTAATAGTTTGTTGTTGTTATACTATATAATGGAAAACCTTGATCAGAGTGTCTCTGTAGGAGAAAATAGTCAAGGATCGAGAAAAAAAATGCGGCAAAAGACTAAACGAGAACTGGATTACGAAAAAAGGCAAGTAGTATACCCTTGTTTGTTTTAGTTGTCATTTTTTTGTAACCTGGCCCAGTTTTTCCAAGTTGGACTTGAAATTTTTCGTCATAGCTCCCTCCACCGATATTATGATCGGAATTATGTATATTTTATCTAGCTTCCATATATTTTTTATCTCTATAGCCAAATTCGAGTACTTGGTCTTCTTCTCCGATTCAGTTTTATAGAGGTTGTGTGTTAGTGGGCAACCTATATCGATTATGAAAGCTTTTTTGGTGTTTTTTTTTCAATGAGAAGACTATCCGGACGGTTGTGGTCTACTGTTCTATCCGTTATTATTGGCCTGTCCCAGTATAAGAGATATTCAGGGGATTCAAGGACTGGCTCGTGTGAGTATTAGTAGTATGGTGGGAAGTTTTCCCTTAGCCCTAGTTTAGGGGCCAGTTCCTTGTGGATGATCTTTGTCACCTGATTATGTCTCCCCAGGTAAGCGTTGGGGGCCATAGCACCACACCCCGCCGTGATATGTTCTATCGTTTCTCCGGGGCAATTGCATTTTCTGCACACATCTTCCACATTTCTTTTCAAGATGACTTTTTCATAGTTTCTAGTTCAAATGACACGGTCTTGGATAGAGATTATAAAACCTTCTGTTTCAGCGTGGAGCTGCCTTTCAACCTACCAACCAATTCAGTGACATTCCTCTATCTATGAGTGGATTTTGAAATGCAGTAGGGTATTTGCCGTGTAGAGCTTTCTCTTGCCAAGTTACAAGCTGTTGACTTGGCGGCGCGCGGATGATGTTAGGTAATCCGTTTTGCTTTAAGTTAAGGGCTGTATATCCAGCGTCTGCTGCTGCCCATTTTTTAAGAATTTCCCCATTCGATTCTTGGAAGTATTTTCTCATAGAGGTCTTTTGCGACTTGCACAAGTTATATATATATTAATGAGACCTCTTCCTCCCTCCTTTCATTTTAGGTCGATTCTTTCAAGTGCAGAGCGTGGGTGGTGGAATCTGAATTTTGTTAGCGGCCTGCGCGTAAGCCTATCTAGTTCGTGCAAATCAGTATCTGAATACTAAAGGATTCCGAATGAGTAGGTAAGTATTGGTATTGCCCAGGTATTGATGGCAGTAGTAAGGTTGACAGCATTTGTTTTTAAACTCCCTTTTTAGGCTTGTGTGGTTTATTTGTTCGGGTTTGTTAACCAGAATTAACTAACTAACAAGTTAGACCGTGACATAAATGACTTGTACGTAAGAATTGATTTACTTATAGAGTAAACTTTACGTAAAATAATGTTTACTAGTATAGGAGTAGAAAAAAATAATAAACCGGTAATAATAATAAAAATTTTCGGAATAGACATCGTTATACATATTATATTAAATTATAATTATAAAATTTTGGGATTTCCACTTGAAATTGAAGAGTTTTTGCAGTTTATTTAATTTCATAAGCCCAACCCAAAAATAAATATTAAAGGCTTCTTATGGGCAAAATTAATAATCATTATAGGTCCTGCAAACGTTATTTTTAATATAAAAACTAAATTATCTCTAAAACGCTTAGACTTAGGTATAGGACATGATAAACGAAAAGTGCCTTAAATCTTTCGTGGAAGCCCAAAAAACTTCGGTTCTATTTAAAATTAGCAAGCTGGCATCTACTTTCGGTATAACCGCAAGTGCCATCACAATAAAATTATTTTAACCGGGTTGCACCCATCAACATTAGCATATTATCAAATTTTCAAAATTCGTCTATGTACAGTTTTCCATAAATATAGATCGAAGCTATTCCCAATGGAACACTCTGTATAAAGTGGGTACATAATTTAATACAGACCGTCTTTATTACCCTCAAAAATTCACCTGAATTATTGATTTCAATTGACCCCTCCAAATTCATTGCCTTCAATTCGTTTCTATGTAGCACAAAAGTCTTAAGAAGAATTGGGGCAGAGAACATAGAATATATGTTTGGAAGGGTATTATGCGCCATTTATCACAGTGAGTGTGTAAAAGGCTTGGTCTGTTTTTTTCATTCTTGCGCCAGTCTGAGATATTAAGAAAATTTATGCATTAGAATATCTTTTCTTCACGACCATTACTGAATGCAATAATTCCAAAATCATTTTTGATAATAGAATGTAAAAATTCTCGCTCTTGAGTTGGAATATTTATTCTGAAACACTTGCTCCTTATATGCGTTTTGCGTGTATTTTCATTCCATAACAAGATACAGAATGAATATTCTGACATAGGTTGCCATGAATTTCGAAACTGTTAATGTCAGCAGACAAATTTTAGTGCAAGTCAAGATATGCGTAAAAAATCGGATAAATCAGATATGGAACTGGATAATACTCCACCTGAAATTACAAATTGCGAATAGTATTTTTGGTCGTGGAGAAAATATAGTCTTCTACTTGGTTAGAATAAAAATTCGATACTCGTGGTTCCTCACGCTGGTTACGCTCGCGTTCGGAATCTTCCACTCGGATTAAATTTTCATTCCAACCTCGTTACAGAATCTACCATTTTCTACTCCCACATGGAAATTCGCTGTTTCCACATGGAAAATCTCATATCCATCCTAGATAGGTAATAATACTAACCAATCACAGTAGTCAATTACAGAGAAGCCATTGTTGTTTTTAAAAGTACTGACCAATCACAGTATATTATTTTTACTGAGGCTCCGCCTTCTTTTTCAAGACACTAAATTATATAATTTAAATGCATATGGTACAATTTGTTATTAATTTGTTCAATATAATAAAATCTAGACGCATTTTTATAGATTTATCAATAATGCAACCTGCTGAATGTGCATAGAAAATTAATTTCATGTAGCCTTATTTATCAGTTGGTTTTCCGATAATTAACTAAACGCTCCAATAGTAATACCACATTACACAGAGACCTTAAAATGGAAACGATCCAAGACTACATCACAAACACCAGCAACAATTACTTCAACAAACAGAACAAAGCCAGAACCCGCTAATCCGCCATTCCCACCAACCACAACACCAGGCAGGTCCATACAGGCTACCACGACAATGAGAGAGCCAAGTTCAAACCCCTCACACAACACGAACATAATGTACTAGTTTTAAGCTAATGTTTTGTCAATAATTAAGAGGAGTTATAGGCCTAACCTCGCTTAAAATTGTATTCAATGAAGATCCTAGTCCAATAGTCCAGACGTTAGAGCGTTCTACTATGGAACCAATGGTCGTGAGTTCGAGCCCGGCAACCTACAAACTTTTTTTTACATTTTTTAGCATAAGGTCGTAGAAAAAATATACTGTTCAACTCGAGTGGATTGTCCATATTGCCCTCGGAAGTTTGAGCACTCCACCTACGGCGTCGTGCTGTAAATCATTTTATTAGAAAATTTTTAATATTTCAAAATGTCGAAGACATATATTGTTGCACTGCAGATGCTGGAAAAGTTTAATGAGAAAAAAAAATTCTTCATTGTCCATTTTTTTGCGGCGATAATACCTAATTTCTAAATACTCGAGTACGTGCAAATCTTCACAAATGATAACATTGTAAAAAGTTTATAGAATCATCAACCATAAATGTTTGCAGCAGATATTATCGTGAAAATATCATTAATCAAACCAGACATCGTTTCAGGGTTTCTTTTACTGACCGAGATTATGAGTTAATTTACTGTGAACACGGGCAAATGTTCGGCTTGATAAGTTTGTGAGATCGAGGAAAAGTGAGACAAGGAGAAATTGTAACAAAAAAGGGTTATCCCAAGAGTTTGTTCCATAAAAAAACTGAAACTTTTTCATCTTAAGATTATTTTTCCAATTGGATTTAAAAGTGTCTAAAAAAGTATTTCTCTTGTAATAAATGCGTTATGACAAGTAATTTCTTTAGGTCATTGACGGTCGAATGTCATCTACACAGAGCAAAGAGGAAAGTATATGTCAAAATTAAGTAATAAGGAGGGTCTGAAATTATGCCTCTAAAATAAAAACCCAAATACTTTTAACAAAACTGATATTAATTTATAATGGGCTTTTTCACTACAATCGAATTTATTTTATTTCCCACTAATATCCTGAACTAAAACCTATTGAAAAAAGACAGTTTAGAAACCAGACTTAAAACCTTCAGTCTGGAAATACTTACCAGTTGAAACGTCATTCAAGACTAATAAAGACAATACAAGTCCAAAATTCTACTGCCGTACAAAAAGTGTATTTTGAAACTGACCTACTAAAAGATATCAGGCCGTAAATTAATAGTTGGCGTTGAATCAATCATGTTGTTGAGAATTTTGTGGGCAAATTTAATGTCGTACATTTGCCTTCTATCCCCGAGTGATAATAACTTTAGATTTCGTTTAATTAAAGTCAAGTTGTCGTTTAAATAAAATTTATAGCAAAGGTATTTTATAAACTGTTTTTGGACTCTTTCGATTTTACCACTACAGTATGTTGTTTGTGACTAACCATGTTTTAAAACGTTTTTTTTTGTAGATTTAAAAGAAAAAGTCACTTTTTATAAAAACGTCTGCTTGTGTTGAAACTACAATTTCAAATACCAAATTTACGATTACTATACAGGGTTAGCCAGAAACAACATTTTTATTTTTTTTTTGATTTCGTTTAAAATAAATTTACGTTAGAACAGACAACTATTGTTGCTTTCTTACTTAGACTATAATTTTATATCTGGCCGAATAACGATTTGGTTGTAAGAAAACTACTTTTCTTTGTCTACTTTTGAAGTATTTTTATTAATACATTCTTTAATTATTTATTCAATCATAAGTTATAAAAAATTAAAAATGTTTTTTCTCTCCAACTATGTACAGTAATCGCAAATCTGATGTTCGAAACTATAGTTTTAGAACAAGCAAAATTGATTTAATAAATCAAGGAATTGAAAAAAAATCCAAAAAACTAAAAATGTTGTTTCTGACGAACCCTGTATAGTAATCGCAAATCTGATATTCGAAATTGCAGTTTCGACACAAGCAGACGTTTCTACAAAGAATCACTTTTTTTTCTAAACCCAGAAATAAAAAAGTTTTTCCTCTTCCGAACTCTATCGTGGACACACTGTATATACATCTTATTCAGAATTCCAGATCACCGATCCAAATGAAAGTACACTATTAATATATAACATGTATCATGTACGAACAGATTATATTTGTTTAAAACCCCGACAACTCCTTATATTAAAACCAAGTGATTATTTAGCTTTGGTAGTAATTTGCTGAATATGGTGATCAAATAATATTTTACAGTAAAAAAAAATACCTATGTCTTTTACGATGAAGACTCTTGTTAGTGGTATATTGTTGATAGTATAATTTGATAAAATTTTATTTATATTTCTAGAAAACGTAATAGTGTAACATATTTTAAGAGGCGGATAGAGGCTGTTGCGTTGGCAGTATGAAAAAGTCTGTTTAGACGAGCAGGACTGCAGGATTTTACTATAATATTATCAAAACTCGAGTAAGCTAAATGATTATAGAGTTAAATTTTATTTATATTTATAATTGGTTATTTTTCTTCATGAGTTAAATGTGTGTTATCTTGAGAAGTAAATATAAACTAAAATAAATTAAATCAAATTAAAGTTGAAGTTTATATTCCTAAGTAAACGTTATGTACTAGAAATTTAAAAACCCGTATAATACCAAAAACCTTTTTTTTATCAGTGTATGCCAACGAGTTACACGTCTTAGTATCCCGCCCGTTTATCTACTCGCACGTTAGTAAAAGATATTTTATTTATGACAAAAAAAATTTCACTCGTAATCGTGAAAAAGACCAAGTTTATATAACGATCGTAGAAAAATATAATTCGATGATGTTTCGGAAGAGTATGACAGCTTTCGCACGGGGTGCGGATAAAACCTACATTTATCACCCCCACATGATTAATCGGGTTGTTAGTTTGGAAAAAGAATCGGTGGAATTCTGTGAAATTGCTCGTCCCTTTGATTAAGCGCTTCCCCACTCGACTATGTTTTTGTTTCTACATCGCATGTAATCAGATATGTCAAAACCCGATCTTAATCGGTTAAATTATTGGGGTTTTTCCATCGGTTTTTGTTTGAAAATACCTTTGGGAAGGTTGATTGGTTATTAGCAAAGGATACAGGGAACAAAAACACATCGATATAACTGCTCAAGGATCAGTCGATTTTAAGCAGCGAGATTAATTATTCGAATAAATAATGATCGGTACTTTTTTTGTTATTTCTAATTTTTTTAACATTTGATTGTCCAATTAAATTTAGTTTGGTAATATTTAAAATAATACAATAATCTCAATTTATCAGTGGTTAAAAGAATAGTTATTAACGATATAAGTGTTGTAAAGATTCATATTACAACACGAGATGTTAAAGTTGTCAAACGAGGCGTCAGCCGTCGAGTGTAGTAATTTTAATTTACAACAAGAATATTGTGCAAAATTTTATTTACTTTCATCTATGAATAAAAATGTTTGGCAAAAGGCATTTTAAAAAATAAAAATGCACCCGTAAAAATGCACCTGCTATTAAGTTTACTAATCAAGTTTTTTATGTTACCTTTCGCATAGTTACTGTTTCGCATAGTTACTGTCGAAACTTTGTCAAACAAATTCAAAAATATAAAAAGCGTTTTTCAAAATGAGTGATTCTGATGGAAGTTTACCCTCTGATATAGAAGCAGCGGCAAACGAAGTGATCTCAAGATTAGTTCCGACAAAATCCAAGGCGCGGTATGAGTTGGAGTATCAGAAGTTTGAAGATTGGTGCAAAGCTAACAAAATAAAGGAGGTGTCTGAGAAAATCCTTTTGGGTTATTTTTTCCGTAAAGCAACGCTCCCAGAAACCATTTACACTATGAACTCACTACTGAATGTTGAGAACTATGATTTCAGTCAAGAAAAATCAAGATATAAGCAGATTATTTTTTCCATTCCAGCACTAGTGCTGTAAAGGCATCTATTACAGCACTAGTGCTGTAATAGATGCCCTCACAAAACTATTTACAGAACTGTAAAATTCATATTACTAAATGAAAGTAGATAAACTATTTTAAAGTACATTTTTAGACTTGCACTTGATATTTCTATATCTATGTAAAACCTGTTTTTTATTTATTTTTGAAAACTGATGGGACAATATTTATAAACAAAATATTATTTTATGCCACACTAAATAATTTAGAAAACCTTCTTTAAAAAAATGAAATATTACAATAAAACTACTAAAGTTATTCCAATTTTCAGAAAAATATACACGGCTTAAAATTATTTCAAAACAAATACACACACTGTGAAGAAAAATATTTTAACAATATACCCAATATGTTTAGGAAAGTCTCGGTCTCAGAAAATTATTAAAATATAAGAAACTTACACGTGTTTTACCATTTCAAGCATCATCAGACCTCTAGAAGTTAAAATTTAAAACATGAATATAAAATAATTATTTTATAATTATTATATCTTAATAATTAACTTTCTGAGAAAGAGACTTTCTATTCTTAATCTAAATGAGTCTCTTTAAGAATCACTGATGATTTGGTCAATATATACAGAAATTTAGTTTGGAGGGGGATGGACTAAAGTGTATTCTATACTCCAGGTCCAAAATTACTATCAGTGACTCATCGCTTTTATATCGAGATCAAAGAAAAGAAAATCCATGAAACTAAATATTAAAATATTCAAAAATACACTGAAATTATTTCCTTTAACTTCGTACAATTCGCTGCACTCTATGAGAGCGATGAATCACTCACAGTAATTTTGGGCTTTATTTTAAAAAAAGGGGTTTCGTACTCATCGACTATAATATTAGAGATATTTTACCTGTTCTTTAGCACAAAAATTACTTAATTCAGTGGCAATATGTTAAAGAAGATTCTGTTTCTGACATCGCACCGAAACAAAAACATTTTCAAGTTGGCAGCGTTAAACCGGCGAGGTTTAGCAATTTCACACGAATATACGGTTTCTTTTTTCAATCTAATAAGCCGATTAATCATGTTTGAGTGATAAATGGTCGTTTTATCCGGCTTCCAAACACCAGCAGTCCGAACATCATCTAACATTATCAGATTATAGCCAAAGTTCAAGCCAATTTAATTTAGCATATTTTTTTATTACTCGACTGATTAACCCAGAATAATATATCCAAAAAATGGGGTTCCTTTATACTTTTTTGTACGAGAAGGCATATTTTTTATATTTTGTAAGCCTTAAATAATGGCGTGAAATAGCACACCGAAAATAGTAGTTTGTGTGAATATGATGTCTGCGACAGTGTTTCTTAATCGTCATAGTCGCACTAACACCTAAGCTCGAGCTGTCCGCCAAGCCGGCTATTCATCGTACTCGAGTTGCACCTTAAGTTTATTAAAAGCGATGTTTCTACTCACTCGCTTCACCGCCAAATTATTGTAAATGATTACCTTAGCGCCTTCAAAAGTTTTGATTAAAATAATAGGTAAATTATTTTTGCGCTCGATTTGACAGGTTTTTAAAAGGCTTACCATCTTTATACTGGATTACAAATAATTATAAAAAATAATATATTTATTGCATTTATTTAAAGTCATAATTATCGTTCGACGGCACGCCTATGGATACATTTATTTCGATGGCGAAACGTCGTCATTAAAAATTCTATTAGGTTTGGATAGACTTTACTAGTCAAGACGATAAGTAAGATAAAATAAGATAGTGTTTAATATAAATTAGATTTTATTAACGCACATTTAGAAAATTTTTAATTTTGTTTTCCAAGGTAAGAAATTTTAGTTTTGGTTTTAAACTTGCTTTCAATGCTTTTAACGTATACAATTTTCTTAGTAAAGAAATTCATACTTAGTTTAAAAAAGTCATCGTTTTGAATTAAAATTGCATTTTTAATGGTATGTACGTCCTAAATTTCGACAGATGGCTTGATTTTAAATGTAAATTGTAAATAAAAGCAAGACGTAAATGAAAATAGTTGTCGCTGAATGCTAAATATATAAAAGGTATAAAGACCCTGCCAAGCAACTACCGACCCGTCGCATTGCTTTCAGTAATTTCAAATGTAATGGAGAAAGCTATTAACCAACAACTCCTAAAGTATCTGGAAGGGCTTAACATTATCAGCGACCATCAATACGGTTTTTGTAAGTCCATATCAACAGGTGACCTTCTGGCATATGTCACCCATCTTTGGAGCAACACCATCGAACATCATGGAGAATCCCGGGCTGTTGCACTGGACATCTCTAGGGCTTTTGATCGTGTTTGGCACGATGGGCTTCTGAGTAAATTGCGATCCTACGGTATGCCTAATGGATTTTGTTTATGGTTAACCAGCTTCCTTAAGAACCGTTCTCTGCAAGTGGCGATTGACGGGTTTCTCTCAGACACCTTCACCATCAATGCCGGTGTTCCTCAAGGGTTCATATTGTCGCCTACCCTCTTTTTACTGTATATTAACGACCTTCTAGTGGAAACCCAAAATCCAATTTATAGCTTTGCTGATGACAGCACACTTGTCTCATCTTTTACCTTGACTCCCCAAACATCCGCTGCCGACGCACATCTTCGCAGGCAGCATGAAGTATTGCGCCTCAACAATGACCTGGAAGAAATTTTGGCTTGGGGTGACAGTAACCAAGTCGAATTTAATGCTAAGAAAACCCAGGCAGCAGTCTTCTACAAAAAGGTTAACATTGCAGAACCGGATATAGTCATGGCAGGACACGCAATTCCCCTGGCACCGTCTATTAATTTGCTGGGGGTCAATCTGGGAGGTAATATGTCTTGGCATGATCACGTTGTCGCAATTGCCAAGGCAGCTGCACAGAAACTTGGTGTACTTTTCCGCACCAAAAGGTTGTACACACCTCATCAACTTTTGACACTCTACAAAGCCCAGATTCGACCATCATTAGAATATTGCTCTCATGTCTGGAGCTCTGCACCCAAGCACACCCTTCGGCTACTGGATTCCATTCAAAGGAGAGCCGTTCGTCTGATCGGCGACCCCGAGCTGACCAAGACCCTCGATAGCCTGGAGCATCGAAGACAGGTTGGTGATTTAGCTCTCTTTTACAGATATTTCCATGGCAGGTGTTCGACTGACGTTGCCCACTTGATTCCACCTAGAGCAATGCAAGACAGAAATACACGGCGAACCACTGCCGCTCATCCATATGTTGTTCAGCTTAGTACTCCTCGAACTTCATTGTTCAAGAATTCTTTCATCTGGAGAACGTCATCTTTGTGGAATGATCTTCCTGAGGTCGTGTTTCCCAATGAATACAATCTTCAACGTTTCAAGACCAATGTTAATCGCTTTTTTCGCACTCGCACCGCTCCCAGAGCACCTTAAAGGATTTTTCCTACAGTGCAGGTGTTTTATCATAAAAAAAAAATATGTATACATAAATTTTACAACGAGGTTTCTTAATTATAGATGTCTGATAAACGCAAACATCTATCAGGTTCGCAGTATCGGAAAAAACCAAAAAACTAAAAAACTGTCACACCCGGGCGGCAAATTTTGACTTGCACTCGGGCGGAAAATGTGTCCGAGCCGGCCCTGCTCAATTATATTTTTTGATTCTTCTGGATTGCTACGCCACTGAGTATAAGGTACTTTCAAGTGGTTTGAAATTAATTTTATTTACAACCATGTATGTAATAATGACATTTCACCTATCTTTGAAAGGTGGAAAGTTGACGTTTCTTGACTTTTACTTTCCACCCGGGTGGAAAGTGCTCACTTTCCACCCGGGTGGAAAGTAAAATTGTTATTTTTTGTAATTTTATTAAAAATCGATATCTCAAAATAGTAAATTTTTTTTTTTTTTTAATTTTAATAAAAATCGATATCTCAAAATAATATACAAACACACCAACACACAACTCATTACACAAATTCAACAACAATAATTTTATTTTTTATTTCTTTAAATGAATTATACCTAAATGACATTTATAAAAAACAAAAAATTAACATGGTTTATGTTTTACTTATTTACATTAAATATTACATTGGCATTATTGTAGGCAGTCACAGATATGTTTAAACCTTGCTGAAATTCTTCTTTTGAAAGGTTTATTTCATGATTATTTGAAGTTAAAGTAGTGTTAGTAAAACTTGAACTTGGCTTTGAAATCAATTTTGCCGTATTAACCTGAGTAGAAACCGAACTGTCTATGTATCCCTCAGCTACTGTGCTAGATTTCCAGCCTCCTAACCGCTTTATTTGCATAAGATCGCCACCGTTATTTGCGAGCAAAGTAGCCGCTGTTCTTCTGAAACAGTGACCAGTAAAACCTTCAGTATTCAGCTTCAGAAAAGCTGCAATTTTTTTTGGAAACTGACTTAAAGTGTTGTGCCCAATACATTGTTTACTAATTTTTCCATATCTTATTTGCATAAAAAGCTTTCCATCCTGTATATTTTTCCGTAAAGTTATGTACTCCTTAAGTGGTGCAATCCATTTATTATCAGTTATCATAAATGATCGTGGCTGGTACGTTTTGCTATTTTGTATTTCAATCGCGACCTTTTCTTCTAAAAAGTGAACGTCTGTTGTTTTCATTTTGTATAATTCATCTGATCGGCAGGCGCCTGAGACACCAATAACCAATGCGACCTACAAATGTATAAAATAATAAGTTAATATAGAAATAGTCAACCTTTTAGCCTAAAATACCTTTTGAACAAGAAATTCCATAGGTGCTTGTTCCAAAAATGTTTCAATATTATCCATAGACAGTGTGGTCGATTTTTTCGGCTTGTATCCTTTGTTTTGCTTTTTTAAAAATGCTAATAGCTTTGCGTGTTTAGATATGTCTACTTTTTCCCTAATTGATAGAGTGGTCCTCAACATTGAATATATTGACCAAAGCGTTGATATTTTCTTTGTCTTGGCATTTTCACTAAAATAAGCTAGTAGCGCCGATTCAGAACCAGGATTTTGAACTTTGTTTCCAATACACCATTCTTTAAAACAGTTATATGCCTTGTCATATCTCGGGCGGCTTTTAGTTGGCAGAAGATCTTCTTCTACTATTTTTGCTGCTTCTCGAATTTCTGGGGGAGTAGCAGCCAAATCAAATTCCTCATCTGAGAGCATTTTTTTGGTGTTTTGTAAAAACTTTGACACTAACGTTTTAAAAAAATAATATATTGTTTAGTGACATGGAAACCATATTCCAAAAATGATATTTGCCATCTTGATGTGTATTATTACCTACGTTATTTTATCACCTGCGGTTATTTGAAATTCTAAATGTCTGTCTACTTTTGCAATGGAAAAGTCAAAATGACATTTACCTTTTAATAATTATTTGAACTCAAAATAATAAGAAGTGGATGTTGGATGTGGTTGTAAATAAAATAGTATACAAACCTCGGTGAAAAGTTTCATTACTGTCTCTAAGATATAGTTTACCTCGACGCTTCGCGTCTCGGTAAACTATCTAATCTCTCGACAGTAATGAAACACTTTCCACCTCGGTACGTAATATACTATTTCATGCTTCCCTTTAATAAATATACCTGATAATATTCACCCGGTATACATGTAAAATAAATTCAATATTTGGTTTTAATTTAGATCCTTGTTATCAGAATAACACTGAAGAAATGAATATGCGGACGTACCTATTTATTTAACACGATTTCATATTCCAGATTCTCCCGAAATATAAAGTGAGGTCGTGTTTGGCAACAAATTTATCAAACCTTTTTTGAAGGGTACTTGAGTCGATTATCTTTTACCGGTCCATCAACATAAAAATCACTTAAGCCGCAGACCGTATTTCAAAAAGATATACATACGCATGTTTGTGACGCTTTTAGATTATGCTCAGGACGGGATATAAGAATGGTATAAAATATGTATGATTATTATACGACGTGTCCCAACTTTAATGCTCACAAGGACAGGTTCTATCCCTTTGGTGGGTGTTCAAGAGCAAACTGTTGTTGGCCTTTCCAGTTTACTAATCTCATGCTTTAAATTTTTTAATTAATAATAATAATTGTTTTCGGTTAATAAACCGATGCGAGTTAGCGCTGCCTAGCGGGACTCCTGTAATTGTGACGAATGTCTTTACAGGAGATTTCCTCTTAACATTTTTACTTATTTCTATAAGTTTGTTAGAGGTGCTGGTATGCTCAAGAGTGTCTAATAACGATACAGATGGCGCTCCGTGCCACATCTTACTGGTGTGTCCCACCACTGTGCTGCCATACGCAGCTTTGAGTTCTCTTTGTTTTGTCGGATCCTAGCTCTACTGATGAGTCATGATATGACGAAACGCGTCTAGGGATGGATCTGACGAAATAAAGAGAAATTCTTCTTCTGTAATAATAATAAGTTTATATTCAATATTTATAATATAGGGTAAACCCGGTAGAGATGGCGCACATTTTTTCAAAGTCGCACAAAAAATCAGATTTACAATTTTTAGGTAGGAATTATTTTTTATATGATTATACTGAGTAAAATAAAAGTAGATGATACAAAAAACAAAACTTAATTTAATTTTAATGACCATAAAATGCATTTTAAAAAAAGCAGAAAAAAACCATCTCACCCCATGGGTATGGGTGAGATGGCGTAAACCTCGGCGTAAACACATAATGTAAAAAAAACAATTTTTTTGCGAAAAATAAAAGTAGAGGATACGAAAAAAATTAATTTAATTTAACTGAACAAGACATGGTTCTCATTTTTTTCCAAATAAGAGAAAAGTCCATCTCTGGTTGAGATGGCGCTCACACAAAATATTTAAGAAAATAACTAAATATTCAAACTGTCTCGTGCAACATCGCAAGCAACAGTTCGCAAACTTTGTGCAACTTTCATGAAGCCATTTGTTGCAAAAAACGCACTGCAGCCAGTCTTCTTGACTTCTAGTGGTTTTGTAGGTATCCCCACAGCCAACACACTCAGTTTCGATATCGTTGTCATGGATGCTGCTATGTTAATCGCTTTGTGAACCAACAGCTACGTCACTATTTGACGAAGAAATACTACAGTAGTCTCTAAATTTGTTTGTGATGCCTCTATTAGATCTTGGCATTTTTAAGATCCTGCTATACTTTTTCCCTTTTTTCTTTTTCTTTTGTATCAACAGTTTATTTTTTAGTTCTGCTAGCGGTGTATCGCTTTCTGAAGAAGA
The DNA here is from genome assembly GCA_935413205.1 of Polydrusus cervinus. Classification (NCBI taxonomy): domain Eukaryota; kingdom Metazoa; phylum Arthropoda; class Insecta; order Coleoptera; family Curculionidae; genus Polydrusus; species Polydrusus cervinus. The sequence continues at coordinate 96,937,981 of OW284510.1, read as the reverse complement.
GTCGCTGTAGCTTCTTACTTTTTCCGCCTGGCTGATTTTTTTTTATTTCTCGTAGCTTCCTCTCGTGTTTTTTGTGGAACAATTTAACTTTGTTTTCTGCTAGAGTTTTCTTTTTTAACATATTTTCGGGAGATGTAAATATCTCAGCAAGCTGCAAGCTAATTATTTTAGCAGTTTAATCTAATAGATTGGGTAAGATGGCGCACCAACATAGGGTGATATGGCGCGCGCCATCTAACCCAACTTGCATTGAGTGAGATGGCTCGGTCACGTGCTCGGGAACAAATAAAAATGTGAATGATTTTAAGGTTAGAAAACAAACTATATTCTCATTTCAAAGCGAAAATGTTACAACTAGTAAAAACTTTGGCTAGTTTCACACCCAAATTATTAAATTACGTATTATCTAGAAAAAAAAGGACATGCCTGAAATATATAAAGGAAAATCAAAATAACTTAACTTCAAATGATGGGCGCAAGGTGAACGGTATAGACGTTTACTTACAAATGAAGGTATGTAGCGATGGCCACGTCGCCGGATATTATTTTGTTTAGGGATATATTGCACTGCGCCATCTAACCCGCTGCGCCATCTCTACCGGGTTTACCCTAATAAATGTAGTTATTTATCTTCCTCAATAAACTTCTTCTTTGATACCCCGAAGACGTGCTTGTTAGGGACAAATCTTTTAAATTATAAATAAATAGGAATGTTAAAAAATGTTTTTAAAAAATTTGTTAATATTATATAAAAGTTAAATTGTGTCTTGATGGAAATTTACCCTCTGATACAGAAGTAGCGGCAAACGAAGCGATCTCAAGTTTAGTTTCGACAAAATCCAAGACGCGGTATGAGTTGGAGTATCAGAAGTTTGAAGATTGGTTCAAAGCTAACAAAATAAAGGAGGTGTCTGAGAAAATCCTTTTGGGTTATTTTTCCGTAAAGCAATGCTCCCAGAAACCATCTACACTATGGACTCACTACTCAATGTTGAGAACTATGATTTCAGTCAAGAAAAATCAAGATATATTTTAATTAATAATTGGTAAGTAATTAATTTTATAATTGTTAATAGTAAATCATTCTTCTGAAAAGTGTGGTTTTATTTAACAGCAAAATTTTAATAAAACCTTTTTTTTTCATTACAGCACTAGTGCTGTAATAGATGCTCTTACAAAACGATTTACAGAACTGTAAAATTTATATTACTAAATGATAGTAGATAAAACATTTAACTATATGTCTATAAATATAAATGCAGTTTTTTTTTGAAGATATTTATAGGATAATAAAATTTTGAAAAATATATTATTCATAACAATATTTTTTAAAACATTTCCAAAAATTTTTTTTTAAGTTATCTGTTTCCAATATACATGCTTTTATTTCGACTTTTTATTTTTTTAATGAAATATATTTTTCAATTTTTGTTTGTAAATAATCGTTTAAATAAAAACATAAATATTTGAAATTTTTTGGTCCTATGGACTTATTTATTTTAGGTTTTATGGTTATTTCATGATTATGACGTGTATTATGATTTTGGTTTTTAAACTCTATAAGATTTTTATTTTTAAATATGTATATTAAGATGTTATAAATGTGAAGTTGTCTAATATTCATAATATAATTTTATTTAAGGATAAAGATCATTTTTATTAAATATAATTTTTAGAAACCTTTTCTATAATATTTCTAATTTTTTAACTAAAGTTATTTCTCCCCAACCTAAAATTCCGTAATTTAAATGAGTATGCATAACATAATATTTCCATATGTTTTACGTTCAAAATTTTTTTAATGTTTCTAAAAATTGGTATTAAAGTTCTTAATTTTTTAATCAAATATTCTATATGAAAATTCCAATTTAATTTACTGTCAAAGATTATTTCTAAATATTTTAATTGAAAAACTTTCAAAATTTGAATGTCATCATTTATTTTAATACTATTAATATTTTTATTAATTACTACCATATACACCTAATGACGTATCCTATTAAATAATCGGGAAATGATAAAAATAAAAGCGGAAAACAAGTTTTAATATTTATTTTAAATATTTACAAAAATATCAACTGGAAATTTGCTCTTTCCATTGCACTTAAGCACAGAATATATAGCTTTGCGTAGCTATATATTCTGTGACTTAAGTGACGAGAAAAGTAAGCTATTCCAGTTAACTGTACGGCAACATTTTATATTCTTACTCAGTCAGAGCTGCACAGTATTGAGACCTTTAAAAATAAAATTTCCCATTTGTTAGGAAAAATTTCACGAATGCTCACAATACGAAAAAAGTATATTACATAACAAGTGATGAAAGGGATACTTTTCAAACGAGGAGATATTTAGCACGAGGTGTCAGCCGAGTGCGGAAATTCTCCGAGTTTTAGAATAATCACTTTCACACGAGTAATGTACACTATTTTTCCTACGACCACAAAAAATTATTAAAAAAACCCTTGATTTTGGAAAAAAATATTTCAACTCTAGAGCTGAAAAAAAAATATTTCAACTCTAGAGTGGAAATACAAGGCACACTATTTAATTTAAACATATGATGCCAATTTAATAGATCGAAAGGTCACAGGTTCAAATTCCATCAGGAGTACTTGACTTTTTTTTATAAAAATACTAAATAAATTATAAAACTATTTTGAATTGAAATCTTCCTTCTTGAATGATTTTTTTTTATTTAATCAAGGAAAGATGCATTAAAAATAAATTTAAAAAATTCACTCAACAAGGAAGATTTCAATTCAAAATAATTCTATAAATTATTTAATGTTTTTATAAAAAAAAGTCAAGTGCTCCTGATGGGATTTGAACCAGTGATCTTTCGATTCGTAGGTCATGGCTCTAGTCTCTAGGCTATGGCGACCCACAAACATTTTCTACTTAAGTTTATTATATGACATTTTCTTCAGCGGGGCTTGTTTTGACTGGTAATAAATTTTCCAGTATATTCTTAACTTTTTTCTAATTTCAGATGGCGTATTTTCACACTCTAATTCTGAATCACTCGACAAATACGTGATAAATAAACTAAACTGCTTTCTAAAATTTGTTCTTTTTAATAAATAGGTGTGGTCTGTCAAATTGGCATCATATGCCTAAATTAAATAGTGTGCCTTGTAATTCCACTCTAGAGTTGAAATATTTTCTTTTAACACGCGTGTGATATTCGGCGCTTTCGAGCCAAGTTAACCGTGCTTTTTTGCTCATTTTCATAGGTGGTATTAGGAAAAAGTATTTTTAAGCACATCACAATATCACATCTACCAGTGATCCTAAAGATTATCCAACGAATATAACACTATGCGTAAAAATTTCTCGCGCCGATCTATCATTTTTCTATGTTTTGTCCTCACGAATCCGGATATATCCCATTAGTTGACAACATTGTTAAAAAAATTATATTTCTCTGGGGCGTTCTTGGACCAATCACAGTTTGTTGTATTTACTGAAGCTCCGCCTTCTTTTTTAACACTTATATAGTTTATATGTATATGGTACAATATGTTATTAATTTTTTTGTTATATCAACAATGCAACCTGCTGAATGTGTATATAAAATTAATTTCATGTAGAATTATTATTGAGTTATCTGCGACAGTTTGATCCCCAAGTACTTGTAGGTATTTCCTTCTTGCATTGTCTCGATATATTCTCCATTTTGCATCTGGAAGGCTTCCTGTTGCATTTTATCCTTAACTACATTTAATATGCGGCATTTGTCCAAACCAAACAGCATTCGGATATCTGTGGAGAATTATTCTATGATCTTTAGCATCTGATCTAGTTGCTACTTGGTAGCTGCCATTAATTTTAAGTCTTCCATATACAGTAGATGATTTAGTTTGGTTGTTTTGGTATCGTTGGTTCTAATGGCGAATCCGTAATTAGTATAGTTTAATCTCCATGAAAGAGGGTTCATTGTTAAGCGAAAAATGTATTTATTAATATTATTATTAAAACCAAAGAAATATTTTTTTTAAAACAAGTAAAAAGTTATATTAGTGTGAAACATAGATGTATCTACTTATATAAATATTTCTATTTCGTGTATTTTCTATTTTCCACTAATTCTTTATCTTTCTTCCTTTAATATCCCAATGACAAAAAACCTTTGTTGGATTTATAAATGCTGAATCATAAAAAGCCCGGAGAGCCGCTTTTACAAATGGATTTACCGTCAACCACTGGATTATGCAAAAAATATCCTTCTTACGAACTTACAATGATAATTCATGTATATGATCTTAATATTTATAACATTAAAGTAAATAAAAAATAATTTTTTATCCAAATTTGTTTATTGTTGCGGCTTATTTATATAAATCAATATTCCTGTAAAGCATTTACATTTAATTTTTTTTATCAATATTTAGTTTCTGTTGTTTAAAAAAAGGGACCAAATACCCATCTTTGGGTAGCAGTTAAACATTTTTTAATTAATAAATACTTAATAAAAAAAAAATACGATTTTTTTTGTTAATTTTATATTTGTTTTTTGTATAATTACACTGAGCAAAATCCATTCCTTATGAGAATTAACAAACTCTGTAAACAACTGTTGTGACAGCAGGTTTCCAGTTCCCTATTGTAATACAGCCAAAATTGCTTGTTCGTTGTATAATGGTAATAACATAGCATGGTCAATTAGTCCATGGAAAATAAATCCAGCGTTGACATATTATAGTAGTTTGTACAACAAGAGTGAATATGATGTATATATCTTACGAGCAAAGGAGAAGTGCTCAAACTTGTGATATGATATGAGTGCGATATAGACAATCCACTTGAATTGAACAGTATATTTTTTCTACGGCCAAACTCCAAACTTACGAACGTTACGTTAAAAAAAAATTTTAAAGTTGCAGGCTATATATATATTTTGAGGTTAATTTTGCTTGTCAATTCACAAGACGTTGGCATCGGTCAAGAACCATAAATAAGAAGGATAGCTTAGTTCGCTCGATTTGTTAGCCGAAGGTCAAACGGCGGTGACGTCACCGTGGGTACACTTTCAGACTGGCCTCGTTTAAAATGTATGGTAACGCATAGCATTTTTTTAAATTACGCAGTGTAATTAATTTGTTTAAGTATGAACTAAAAAGTATTTTAGATTTTTGAAATAAGCTTTTAAACAGGAAGAAAATAAAACACTTCTAAAGTCTGTAATATTTATATAGAATTGGTACTGAATTAATAGAATTTTCGTTTTACTCAAAACGACTGTATAATTATACGTGTAATGTAATATGTTTAATCATATCTATTTCCTAATGGGAAATTAATGTAAAATAAAATATATTTATTTAAGAAATCCGATCTATTTGTTTGTAAAAATATGACCAAATATACATATTTAATATTAAGGCGAATCTGAAAAAAGTACAATAAAAGGGCTCCTTTATATTTACTTAAAAAGAGTAAAAGAAGTACATAAATAAATATTTTAATAACCTGGCCAGGCCATTTAGAGATGACAAAAAATTGAAAATACACAAATCACAAATATAAACTAGGTAAAATAAAATACATATGGGCGATTCCCATGTAAGATATCAGTATCGGAACATCGAACAGGTAACTGGAATTTCCCAAATCTGCACAAAGTTGGGAGGTAGGTACTCCTTCATTTTAAATCTTATTTCGGCACATATAGGCTACGGCGTCCATAGGCTAATATCCCCTGACTTATATCTAAACGAGATACCCAACGTCTTAGGCTGGAGAGTGCTGGCAATGGATAATTTAGACTGTTACGAAGATACAAGTAACATTTTTTGCTGTAGTAGCGTAAAGTAAATGCTACTGAAATTTCTTGATTTGTCCAATGAACAATTTTTTTCCTCCTTGAAAGTAAAGAAATCTGGTTATTAGTAAGCACCATATTCAAAAGTTTCTCAGCCATAACGGACTTAGCACATTTACTAATGGATTGATTATAGCATTTTACTTTATAGTACTTAAATTAAGCATGTCATTTAACTCTTTCATCTTTTTAACAGTATTGGACTTTAGTTTATTATACCTACTTCACCAATAAATCTTCATACTTTTCCTTATAAGCATCTGAGGTGGGTATGGGCTCGGGTATGGGTAAAGTAGGTACTTGGCTTGTCTAATATTTCAGTATCAGATGAAGATCCAGCTATGGATGTACTTGGGACACTATCACTTTTGTAAGTAAGGATTGGACCAGATCCTTGTTTATCTTTTTCCCAGCTCTCTTAGCACGCGGTGTATCTTGAATTATTGATTTTTTCTCGGGTCTTTCTAAGTGATTTTCTTTTCTTAATAATATCTTACAGCTTAAAGTGGGAACTGCAGTTTTTTTGAAGAACTCGTCGCAAACGTAAACCTAAAATATAATATTTATTTTGAACTTGTTTTTTAATTAGTATATGAACATATTATTACCTAGAAGCTCATTTTGTAAGTCTCTTTCATAATCATTCGAGGTAAAATGTAGGGAGCATATTCTGGACGTACTTAGATTAAATTTATCCTTTCATTTATACCTATTTATCCATTCTTTCCTCATGGTGGATGAGACTAAATCACAAGCTTTTGGAAACGAATGGAATATTAGGTGTACACACAGAACTCGAAGGTGTACATTCTCTTTTTTCAGGGTTAGCCTGTTGCTTTTACATGAAGCAACAGCACAAATCAGCCCAGGCATTTGAATCTATAACAACAAAATAGTATTTTAGATATTTGTTTTCTGTATTTCATTGAAAAAACTTACCACAACTGTTAAAATACTGATTAGAATGTAAAATGTCCAAAAATACTTTATTATACACCAAGTCCGTGTAAAGACAAAAAACACACAGAATCAAGCTTAAGGCACCAAACTTTTAGTGCACGATGTTCTTAAATGTTTATTCTCACTTAAAATCAATTAAAAATTAACAAATAGTCACAAAAAACTCAAAAGAAACACAAGAAATCAGAACGTAAACACACTGAATTTCATCGATCTAAACGAATTCTGTACCCATGCCTACGTCACATGCGTTCAGGCAAAATCTAACGTTGCTCTTATGGAAGTAAGCTATCCTTCTTATTTATAGTCGTTGGGCATCGGTCAGTTTGTGTAGCAACAGGTGGAAACTTATGACACTGGGTACATTCAGGCAGTCCCAGAAGGCTGATACTGCTTAGAAGTCTAGCTGATTGTACCGCTACCGCTGCCTAAAAGCTATCCGACAGCAGCTGAGTGTTTGGCTCATCGTAGAAACTTCCTACTTTTGATATTATTGACATTTAAAAATTGGGTCATTACTAAAGCGGAATCAGTATCCGATTAATATTGACTTAAAAATGCTGTCAATCAGCCATGTATTTAGAGAAAACGACAACAGAGGTCACAGCTGTTGAGTGCAAAACTAAGCAGGTGGCACCACCTGACCATATCCTTTGATGTGGTCATTGAGGTAGGATTATACAGAGACGCCATAACGTGGCTAAAAGTGACCACAGGTAGATATATTGAATCGACGTTTATGTCAAACAAATGTGACCTTTTGACGTTTTATGACGGGAGAGTGTTTTTTTAGTTTTTTGTGTTTTATATTGTTTTTCGAGTGATATTTATATTAACTATTTAAATACAATAATGGTTTCTTGTGCTCATCGTTCTTGCAATAGCAGGGATGCAGTCGACAAGAAAAAATCTACGGGAATAACATTTCATAAGTAAGTAAACAAAAAACAGGGTTGTATTTAAATAAGATGTATTTATAGATTCCTTAAAGCTTTAAGATTTTTTTACTTTACGCACCTTTTAGCCATTTTAAGAAACCTAAGTGGTAAATTTTAGCTTTTTCAAGGTTAAATTTTTCAAAAAAAAAAGTTAAAACTTAACTAGTACCTAAATAAATTTATTTTTAAGTCTTATTTAAGCATGGTTGTATAGTATTTAAATTGTACGTTTTCCTTTTAGATTTCCTAAAGATCCTGCGCGCCAGCAGATCTGGTTGCAGTTTATTAATCGGGGGGCTTGGAAACCAACAAAATATAGTGTTTTGTGCTCAAAGCATTTTTCTGAGATGTACATTGATCGAACCTCAAAATGTGTCGTTCGCTTAAAAGAGAATGCCATTCCTACCCTTAATCCCTCCCAGGTATATATAAAAATATATACCTATTGTATTTATACAACTTTAGTACTATTTTTTTAAATTTTATTGTTGTTTCGGTAAATTACAAGGTTTTAATAATTTTAATACGATAAGAATATTCTTGTTCTTATAATAAAATAGTATTTATCATAGCTTTGATCAGTCGGCTTTGGACAGTCACCGAGTATTGCTAATCAAAGCTGTGGCAGAAAAGTACATAAATGTAAGGTTGTACCATTTCGCCAAACAAAAATCCAACAAATCAGAAAGTATTAGGCATCATAGTAATAAGATTGTTTTATTTAAGGGACAATAAATTTTTGTTTTTCAAGAATTTGTTTTATTTTTTGTGTGTAATAGCTGCACATTATCTTATTTTAGAATATAAAAAAAGGATTGTCAATAAAATTATAGTAATAAATATGTATACAGTGTTCGACAGTGACTTATATTAGATAAATCCTAAAATTTAGACAAACTGCACTTAAAAAGAAAATATGTGAGCTATTTAAATCAGTAGAAACCCTAGTCCCAAAGACTTTTATTTAAAACATATTTTTTTTTTTATTCAAAAAGTTTTCGAAATAAAGCATATTGCGGGACTTTTGCTAGACACTGTATTTTAAAACAAAAAATGATATTTACCGAGATATTTACATTATATGATTATCTTATTATAAGCTTAATGCTAGCGTAATACATATAAATATAAATAGTCCGGACCTGGCGAGGCATCCATATTGCAACTACTATTAGCCACGCCTAGTGGTACCGTTTTCTCGACGCGAAATTAAATCTTATGGCGCCTCCTTATAATCCTACCTCAATGGATGTGGTACAACTTAAATTTTCACTTAATTTTTTATGATCTGGCCTGGAACTGGTACTCGGAGTACCAAGGTGCACAGCACGAGATGCTATAAAGCGATGGATCAGGAATGAAGACAAAATCCACTGGAATAACAGACAGGGTTTAGACCATAGCAAAAGCATCATTGGGGATCCAGACCCAAGACTTACGAAACAGCTGCTTTAAATAAACAGGAACCAGCTGAGAACCATTATAGGAATTCTGACAGGACACATGGCTGTCAAGAGCCATCTGCACAGAATGTAACTGTACAATGGAGACATTGACTGCAGATTATGCGGACAAGACAAAGAAACTGTACAGCACATAGTTTGCCATTGCGAGTCACTAGATCGGAAGAGACAACAAATACTCGGGTAACCAAAACTGGAACCAAAGGACATTACCCTCTCCTTATTTGACCTACAAAAACTAGTGCAAAGAACAGGGATTACGGAGTGGGTGTAGCAGCTAAACAGGGTGAGCACAATGGGCCAAACCTGGCCTAAGTGCATCCTACGCATGGATGGACTCTCGAAAAAGGAAAGTAGCTATTCTGTTCTGCCGATTAGTTTATTGTACTTGTCTTGTTTCTCACTTACTTTTCTTTAAATTCTAGAAAGCTATCGATAAATTTAACTGCAATTTTGCGATGAGCTTAAAAAGTGTTTGCCGAGCACCCAAACGTTTTCATTTATTTGTGCCAAAACCCAACAATTTTTCTTTTGTGTTTATTATATCGATTTATCACAGTTAAATGATGAATGGAAACTCTATCCTGTTTCCTGACAAAAGCTGTCCTAGCGTTGCCAAAGATCATCTGAGATTCTGGAGAAAAATGATTGTAGTGTGAGGCGGTTATAACTATAGGATTTTTTATGTAAGAATCGTTTTTTAAAGAAAAATTATCGAGACGCTTATAATCAAAGAAATTCCAACAAAGCAACACAACTTCTCATTTAATTTAAAAGTTTTTGTTAAATTAATTAAAAAAGTTTTTGTAATTAAGTCTGTATTATTCTAATTACATCTAATTAAAGACCACCGAACAAATTTCAATGAACGTCTGGTTGTGTTTTGGTTAAGTAAACTCAGGGGTGGTTCTAGACCAAAAATATTGGGGGGGCACCACATTGGCGTAGCCAGAAAATATTCTCGGGGGAGGGGGCTGGGTGGGCGTAAGTAGGATATTTTTTTTTCTGAAGAGAGGGATAGTCGGGACTATATATATTCCATGGTATTGTACCTAGTGAAGAAGGCGGAAAAGCGCCGCAGGCGAAAAATTTTCGGGGCCACGCCCAAAGTTCGTTTAAAATTCACCTAACTACTATCAAATTTCGAAAATTAAATTATTACCTCTCCCCAAATGGTTAAATTAAATTTTTTTTTGAAGTTTTTTTTTAAGTTTTTTTTTGATATTCCTAGCTGGCTCTTTATTTAAAAAAAAAAACATTTTTTATAATTGTGAAAAATATGAATATTGGTGTCAATCCAAAATTTTAACATAAGACGTATGTATGACTCTAACCAGCGTTTTCCGGGCTTGGTTTTTCATGATTAAAAAAAAAGTAATTTTTCAGAAATCATGTATTTTAGGAGCGTAGATCTAAGAGCAGTTTTTGGTGCAAATGCTTAGATTTGGAAATACTCCTTCTTAAGTGCCGTATATTTATATTCCTAATAAAGCATTCTCATTTCATCAAGCACTATTTTTTTTATTATAAATTTTCACACTTCTTCCATAAAAAATGTTTCAATTGAAATGTTTACCTTAATTTTTTTCTTAAGAAATAAATACCTAATTGTTTTTGTTGTAAAAATATTTTATTGCATTGGGTTATATTTTTGTTGATTTAAAATAGCTCTAAAAAAGGGAAAACGTATATAATAGAAATTTTTTTATAAAATATTATTCTTTTTACTCGTTTTTCTTTAAAATTGCATCAAAAATCAATAACTAAAACGATATGCGTGTGAAACCTTAATCTCTATATAAAAGGGGACTTTTAGAAGAAAAGGTTTAAAATCTAAACGTTTCCTACAAGACCTTTGTATTCTAAGCCAAGAATACTATATTTTAATGATTTAAATCAAGAGTCCATGCGTGAGATGAAAATGCAGCCCGGCAGCTCCCCCCCCCCCCCCTCCCCCCCCCTTATATACGCCGCTGGGCGCAGCCACAAATTTGGTGGCCTTTGCTAGCAAATAACGCCACAGCCCAAAATTTTTTAGGATCATGCTCAAATTGTATCAAATTATGTAAATAATAAAGCACCCGGAATATTATTTTATCAGTGGCATGAATTTTACAGTTTTTTTCAGAAATGTTGGGGGTCCTGGGCCCCCCCAGGCCCCCCCGTAGAACCGCCCCTGAGTAAACTAATAATAGAATATTCAAATTATTAAACTCCGGTAATGAGTTTAAGATAAATTAAACCTAACCTAAAGGAATCTACTCACGTTCCGTCGGCTGCCGGCGGCGGTCGTCAGTCCGTGGACTGTCCGGCCGTCATATTATATGGTTAAAGAAGGAAAAAACTATAAAATCTCCGCCTATGGCGCCGGCGCGCCGTTAACAAGGTTGCTTGCCCTATAAAATTGCACTTTTCGTCTCATGATACGTAAATAACCATTAAAACGTATTTTAACATACACTATCACAATATGACGTAAAAAAATATATAAATTATTTATAGAAATATTTCGTCCCGCTAGATTGCCGATCCGACACACTGTGCGTCGTCACACTACATCTTCAGTTTTCTTCACCGATAATGGCCGATAGTTCTGGGCCGGATTCGATTGCGGCCTCCATTTCACTACCCCCGGCAGTTTTTTTATCGTCAGTTCAAACATGTCATGAGAAGAGAGTGCAGCGGCAATTGTTATTGTATTACACGAGCAGAGAAAAAGGAGAGGAAAAAAAAATGGATGAATGAATGGTTAAAACGCCGTTTCACGTTCTCCTGCATAGAGCTTATACGGGAACTCAGACAATCGAGTGCAAGTAATTTAAAAAACTGTGGGTGTGAATGATATAATTGTCTCGAGTATTTATTAAATCCAGTTTCTTTCTAATATTTTAATCCTTTTAGGTTCCCTTCTGAATGCACTTCTCATATTATGTATCTTATATTCCACAGACAGTAGTTTTAACTTTTACGGTTATACAGGGTGATTCCTAAGTTGATATTTCTTTTTTAGCTGTTCCTGCCTAACTTGCCCGTTGAATAACATTAAGAAAACTTCTGGGTGTAGGTTGAGCCCGCAAGCGAAAGCGTTCTGCTTATAATCTCGAAGCAGCAGCCGCACTTTGACGACACTCGCCGTAAATTAGAACCATATCTATTAGTTCATTGTCTTCAAATTTTACCATTTTTACGTGTCACCAATTTAAAATTAACTTGCTTCAGAAAAACACACCGCAGCAGATTGCCAAATAAATAAGTGACCCGTAAATTGCATGACTAATACGACAAAAACAACATAAAGTATAGCCGGCTACGTTTTGATGACCAGGCTCGCAGATTTTTGCTTCTGTATATCGCCTATTTTTAAGTTTTTTGAAAAAGGGTATTTAAAAATGTTTTTTTTTAATGCCTTCTACACAGCTAAAAAGAAGTATTAACTTAGGAATCACCCTGTAAACAGTATAAGTAATTATTCATAAGATTTCGTTTGCAACAGCTCTGTTGGCATAATATAAACTCTTTTATTTTCCAAAATCTGTTATAGTTTAATCTTTTTAAGTTCTTTTATCCATTGTGAATAATAAAATTGACAAACTATTATTGTTAATTTATAAAATATTTTATTTGTAGAACTATTACCTTGGCTTTTATATAAGATGCATTGAAGCGACTTTCGTGTTATAATAAATTATTATTTTTGTCCGATTGTAAAATAAAAAATTGTTTACCAAACATTAATGCCCGTATTCTTCGTAACGCTTCAAGCCGGCTTAAAATTTAATACAGCTTAAATTGCCGATTTCGTATTCGCAGTTGCTATTTGGAGACTTAAGCTTAATTAACTTTAAGCCGTAAATATTGCAGGCTTAACCACGCGTCTGCGCCGTATTTGACTTTTCTTTGCTCCTGTCTTGTAATACATATTCGTATTTTTCTAAGTTAAATATGGAAATAGAAGATGAAATAATTATTGAGGACGATGGAGATATTTTGGATGTTATAGATCTTGGATTTTCCAAAAGAATATACGAACGAGAAGTATATTATCAACATTATCTTGTAAAAGTAGTTTTTGTGGGCGGTCCACCGCCAGTCAAAAAAATGTTCTTTCTCTTCTCTGCCACTTTTTACGTAGCTCTTTCTTCTTATTACAGTATAGTTTTTTTAGCAGATTAGCATATCGAAAGTTATTTAAAGGATTTACCGCATTAAAGTCTTCCTCAACGAATTTTCACACTTCTTCCCGTTTTTTTACGGAAGCACGGTCAGTTTTTTTGTCCTCAAGGGTTATCGCATATTTGTCAGCGATTAATCTAAATAGGAATGATTTTTCTGAATATGTAAAATTACAGCACCTTTTTTTCCTCCATTTTAGCAGGAAAAGAAAAATTATGAAAGAAAGAAAATTTTATGTCAGTTGAAATTTGAAAATGTTTTGAAAGCTAAGGTTAAAAACCCACAACCCAAAGTTAGTAAGGGTAACACAAAGTAGGCGTAGATTGTCGTTCGTTGCTGCAGCCATTAACTCTTAAAAAAAGAAGAGAATAACGCATCGTTGCCAGCTCAAAAAAAGGCTTAGTTAAGTAACCAAAAGTTTTCTACGGTGCTTATCAAATTTAATTTAAGCCAATAAAATAGGTGCCCTTACAAAACGATTTACAGAACTGTAAAATTCATATTACTAAATGAAAGTAGATAAATATTATATAGAACAAGAGAGCTGGCTAGGACTCGCAACGTTGCATGTAATATTGGGGCTGGTGTTAACTCACTGGTAGACATAAATCTGACTTATAATGACTTTATTTTGGTCAGTTCCGATAACCTATTCACTGCCACGAAAGAGTTTATTTTGCTTGGACTAGAAAGTAATTAGTTATTGAAATTATTATTTATTAGATTTTTTGTATGGTGTTTACTGAAAATGCGCTTCGAGAAACCAGCATTTATTTGCTCAGGTACAAGTAGCTATTTTACCGAAAAGACTTTAAAAATCTCAATTTCTAAAAGTGGACAGGAATTTAGGAGTGGACAGAGCCACGTACATGTGCTTTTAAAATGAAAAATGGTATAATGTTGATTTATCGATCTTACCGGAAAATGTGTAGCCTGTGATAGAATGGTTTGTGTGTGAAATTATCCATCAGTCTAGTGTGGGTGATATTCTGTGTAAGAGGTCCAGTTTGGATTTGTCATTCATAGAATTTGGTAGACATGTCTAGTATGTACTGCATTAAGTAAGGTGTGTCTGTCGCGTCATGTAATAGTCGTAGTGAAAATGATCTTATACTTGTCTGAGTATTATGTTTTGTAGTTTCTGTAGTCAGTTGTACTGTTCTTTTGATATGCCACACCAAACAGGTGCAGCATAAGTCAATGTTGGTCTAATTACTTGTGTGTATATTGTCAGTTTGTTTTGCGGAGGGAGGAAAGATCTGTTATTCAATAGTTTGTTTAGTTTTGTTTTTATGGCGTAGATTTTTTGTATTGTGTGTGTAGTGTTACACATGAAATTAAGTTTTGTGTCGAGTATGATACCAAGATATTTAATTTTTTTTCTTGGGCTCAATTGTTTATAATTATGTGTTGATTTATGTGCGTGTTTGTGTATTTACGTGTTCATTCGCATTTTTCTTCGTTTATTTCCAACTTCCAGTTACCTTGGATAACCTAATACAATGAGGCCATAATACTTATCAATCAAAAACTCCCTAAATATTTTTAATTTAAAAATATAAGAAAAAGTGCCAAATGGATTAAACTTTTTATAAGAAGATGAAAAAATCCATGCTGTTATTAAAAGTCACCAGAAAACTTCGGAAGATAAGCCAAATCCTAAATTCTGATTTATTGAAAAAAGTTTTTCTTAAGGCTGAAAAAAGCTCTAATACTATATTTTTTGCAAGTGGCTTACAGTTCTCTGGAGTCCCTAAATCCTCTGATAAATCTATGGCATATTAATAATAATCCCGAAAAGTTTATAAGACTACATAGTAACATTTCCGTATTTTTGGTCATTACTAGAAAAAAAATTTGTAAGGTACAAATATAAATTAGTATTTTGTACAGGATGTCCCAAATTTAATGCTTATCATGGGCAACTCGGAAACTATAAGAGATACAGCATCGGTCAAATGGTGACAAAGTTGCAGAATTTTGTGCTATGTAATACCATTAACAAAATTGAGCTTTCTTTTTTACTTTTTAAAATATTCAAAATTAACTCAAATTTTAAGTTTTTATTTTTTTATTTTTTTTTTGTTTAATTGTTATTTTAACTGATACAGAAAAACAAATACAACACTGCTAAAGCAGCTTTTTTAGCTTTATACTACCATATTTTATAGAATTTTGGTATAACGTTTCGTGTTTGTGAAATAGTTATCAAGTTTAATTTTTTAAATACAGACCTATAAATTTAACCATGTATCACACTTAATAATTCTTAGACATTTTAATGTTATTTTTAGTTGTTAGTTTTAAATAAATACGGGTCTAATGTCAGTTACTTAACAATTTTTACCAAATACAACAAACAAAGCTAATTTAATTTAATTATTTTAATTAAGAACGGTGTGCCTGAGGAGAAAAACGCAAGAGACCATTTTTATGCAGAATTGACCAGGCTAATCCGGAATAATATCCACATGAAAAAATATCAGTGGCGTCCCACTTTTTTTCTAAAAAATATATAATCGCTACTTCATTTAAAGTTTTAAAAATTATTCTATTGGCGATAACGCTGAAACTAACGGAGATATTGAGCTGCGGTTTTTATTTTTTTTCTAGAAAATGTTATCTACTTTATGGTATTATAATTATACCGTATGATTTATTTTTTCGGAGTTAAATAAAAAAATGTGTTATTATTAAAAATTGCGCCCTCTAGCATTTTTTTTTGAGAACTATTATGGACAACTAAATACGATTGGTGAAAGTGCATACATTTCTCTTCCAAACAGTCTTTAGTTTGCTAAAATCGGATAAGTCGTTTATAAGTTACAGCGATTTAAATGATTACACTTTCAACCCCTCTTATTAAAGTCGGTACGCCAATGAGCATAAGAACAAAATGATGCATAATTGTCCAAGCTTCTTAATAGTGTTATCAAAGATATACCTTAATGTGGAATTTTCGGAGATATGTAAAATTTTAAAATTTACTTTTCAATTACGCCTTCTTGTGGCAAAATGCGGAAAAATTATTTCCAGGATTTTCTCATTGCCACTTTAGTTATCATTTTTTTTTCCTGAATTTCTATGCCCAGTAGTTTCCGAGATAATAATATGGCCGCTCGTAGACCTTAATGAATCACCCTGTACATGACCCTACCACACTATATAGACTAAAGACCATTAGTCTCATTCCGCTGAGGAAACAAAATCGACCGATTCAATGGCAATTAACCGAAGGTTGATAGCCCTTGGGGGATGTCGCATTACTGAGGATCGTGGTTCGGAACCTACGTTAAGCTGTTAGTCCAAGAGCAAGCTGGCTGAATGTTGGAAACGACAAGTGGCCATTAGTAACACGGACCACAAACCCTCTCTCACACACTCTTTTATATTTAAATTGTATAGTTTAAAAAAAAATAAAGGTTGAATGAAATGTAATGTAATTTTATTAAACAGAATTTTTATAGAAAATTTTTGTATTAAAATCTTGGTAATTTTTTATTTAAAAATCCGACTTTATTATCATTTCTTGTCACAGTAATTTTACATTTACATTTTTTGCTACTTATATTTGAAGTTTTCATGAATAAATAAATATTTCATTTTCTTTCAAGGCCGTTTAATTACTTGCTGATTAGCCGCCAGAAAAATCCTGATTTACGTGACATGAATTGAAGATTTTTAGAAATTAAGTTGATAACCCAATTCTTAAAATCACATAATAAACTGCTTAGTAGAAAGTACGATAAATAAATTTTTAAACGCCTGTAATAGAGATATATGTAATTCGGAATTTTCTTTATTTGTTTTGAATCACAACGTTTCAACTAGTAGATGTCTCCAGTCGTCTTCAGTATTTACCTGAACTGTCAACCTTGGGACGTTTGCAATATTTTCTATGTTTTATGCAGGGCCGCTCGACCGCGTGTGCAACGTGTGCACCGCACACGGGCGCCACTCTATAAGGGGCGCCAAAACCCCTTATAGAGTGGTGCCCGCGTTTAAAACCGAAGGAAGGAGGATTTTATTTTTTAACAATTTCCAACGAGCAAGGCACCAAAGAAATAGTTTTTTTCAATAATCTAAGCGAAGTTTATGTTCATAAATATAATTACCTACCTAATTCCTTATATTGGAACAGAAAACATTATATTTTTAAAATCAATCATCAATATTCACATCTGAATATGCAATATATTTATATATATATATTTTATAAAATTAAATGACGAAGATCTTTTAAAATGCTGTTATGTTCTACAACAAAAGATAACTGATCAGGAAAAGAAGGAGGCTGACGTGGAAGAAAATGATTTATTTAACGAGATAAAAGCCCCAAGATTGTTTTCATTACCTGAAGCGTCAAATCCCCTTGGAATTCTACAATATATATTTGAAAACAATCTAACTTCCTCTCTACCAAATATTACTTTTTCGTTTAGAAGCCTCCTCACTTTACATGTGTCTGTTGCTTCTGGTGAGAGATCAATTCTAGCTCTAGAGCAAGAGATACTCGATATAATTGATTTTGATAATATTATTAAATAATTTACAGCAGCTAAATCTAGAAAATCACTCATTTAATTTCTGGATTGATCCTAATTAAATGTTTTATTTGTTCATTATTTGGTTTATGCCTTTATAAGTAATTTAAAGAAGAATAAAGCTCTAGTAGCTCTGTCTGTTTTTTAACCGTTCTAGACTGAATACAAAAACTGAAAAAATTTTAGCGTGGCACCCAAATATTTTTTGCCGATTATCCAGCGGCGTTTTTCTCCACCTCCCCCCTCTAAGGGGCGCCAAAATATTTTCGGCACGCGAACACCTGATTTGAACACGACTAAAGACATCAGCCCGTTGATGCATTCTCTATCCAAGGCACTTATTTGGTTAAAATCTTTAAAAAAAATTATATAAATATGGTCCTTAGATGCACACTATAAGAGGTTTACACGTTTTTATAAAAATATTGTTCTTATGCTGCGATTGATATCTCGAGAAGTTTTTGGTAGTTATTTATGCAAATTTATTCAAATTATCCATATTTTTTTGACAAGCATGCAGCAGGAACTTTCTGCTGAGCAAGTTTATATAATTTTTTTTTGGTATAAAATAATTGCCAGTTTCTTGTAATAAAAAATTTAATAACACTTTTAGTGTCCAATTTAAATTCTGAAAGCGTGTAAATTTACATAGAAAAAGAGTAAAGGTAATTTCAAATCTGCTGGTAGATCGTTAAGATCTAATGGAACTGTTTAGTAGTGGCGTTAAAAATAATTTTCCCGAGAACGTTAAGGAGTTTGCTTTTCTTCTTAAAAACAGCATTTGAGCATTAGTTTGCTAATTAAGATAGTTTGATGCAGTTTTACAAAAAAAAGGTATTGAATACAAATAATCTTATGAATAGGTTTGTTCCATAGACATTAAAGAAACAGAGACAGAATTGTTTACATATTATCGCGATCAGACCGATTTTTAACACAAAGCGATGATTACAAATTTCTGAGGGGTGCCCTAGATCTAATTCCTGTGTTTAAAAATAAAGGATATACCTAATCATAGTATAATGAGTAAATTTTTATGTGTACTTAAGTAATAATAATACACTAAATTATTAGTGTGCTTTTTTCCATCAAAATACACAATTTCTACTTTTAAAATTATTTAGTTTTCTAGTTACATAAAACTAAAGTGTATATGGGAAAAACCTTTGGCACCGCTGTAATTCGTTCATTCATTTTATGTGAAAATACGATTTTACAGTGTTTCTGTGCGGGGCCTATTACGTTTTGCAATTTTCGATTGATTTTTAGTGTTTTTTTGGCCAAAGAGTTGTTAAAGCTCTTTTATTACCAATTCTAAATGGTTCGCCAGTGCGTGGTTTGAAAAAAAGTTGACTATTCTAGCCCCGGATTGGTATTTCGGCGGTAAGTGAGGTTACGTTTTTTAAGCTTAACCAGTGCTGTGGTTTATTGTATATTTAAAGTAAATAACTGCAAAAACAATTGCATTTTTTCTGAACTTCTTTAAAAAAACGTAGATGACGGATTAAACAAGGAATATAGATATTATTGTAAAATTCTAATCTAGATTTCCCAGTTAAAGCTTTTCTTTACCCTCTACACATTTTTTAATGCACGTAGTTATTTACTAATATATTGCAGTACACACATAGACATTATATGTCTGTACTATGTCTCATTACTTTACATTAAATGTAGGATTTGATTAAATGTTATCATACATCTAGAATATTATGTATATTTATTTTTTTGAAAAAAATTACAATTTTTGTGAATTTTAAATACCTACTTTATAATATTGTTGCGGCATTAACTGTAAAATTATCTTAATATTAGAGAGGTTTTCTGTCTGAAAGAAAATAAATTATGAAAGGGTTGTACTAAACTTGGTATAGTATTTTTATTCCGAATTGAAGCGATGTGCCGGTATACATTGAATAAATATTGACCATGGTTAGTTGATGTATACTGGGAATATGTTTATCAGTGCTTCAATTTGGAATAAAAGTAATACACTTATTACTATAGGTTAGTACTAATTTTATGATAGGGTTAAAACCAGTGCCAATAATTTACCTACACACACAAAAGTATATTAAAATAGTGTGTTATATTCCTACGTTGAAAAGTGGAGTATATATGTATATAACAGCCTGTATATTTTAATCTAAAAAGATAGCATTTTATATTCTCTTTCTAAATATATAACACTATGGATGATATTGGTTTTCTAGGCGATTTATTAAAACTTCATTAGATAAATCACAGTAGGCCATGAAACAAAAGCTAACATCCTAGAAACAACTATGTTAACAGTCTAGTTGTTAATAACATTTAACGTCAATTTTATTTTTACCTATTCGTTTGTGAAAATGGTTTATCAACATTATGAAAAATTTGATATTATATCATATTAGTAGTGTAGATTTCTACACTACTCATATTATGTTGAAAATGAAAAAACCGAAGAAATAAAGAGATTTTAAAATATTATCTTTTTAGAATAAAATATACAGGGTGTTCCATTTAAAAAAATGAGGTTAAATCCTATAACTTTTTTACCTGACCCCGTATACTTATATTGAAACCGGTTGATTACTCAGCAATCATTATAAAGAAACTTGTAAAAAATACTTTTCTGTATCTCTTTTAACTCCGAAAATATAGGGTAATTTTGAAATTATCAATTTTTCGATTTTCCCTCGTATCTCGTAAGCAAGCGAAAATTTTTAAATTTTGATTTTACCATTTTAAGTTTGACCCAAAAAGAGCACATGACGCCTATATTACTTTTTCGATAGCACTAACAATAACGGAGATACCCTATAAAAGTGTTGAAAATGGGACACCCTGTACAGAAATTTTTGTTCTTATTCGAGAAATGGCGTAAAGTATGGCTAATAGTTCCCAGGTTAGTGGTAGAAAAAATATTTTACAGTACATTATAAATATTTTTTAATTAATGGACTTTTATTTTTCCCTAATCCCTAAACAAGGCGCACGCCACTGGTTAAGGTAATCGATTAAGGGAACGGCCAAGTTACAGCGTTGCCATTTTTTATGCCATCCTTTTTCAACTTACTTGAAACTAGAAAAACATATATAATAATATAAATGATTGTAAACAAATTGTGTTTATGAATGAAATGTTTTGTCTCCTCTTTATATGGCGATGGTTTGTTCGGATAAAAAAATGGGTTATTCTAAAAGAAATTCGGTTCTACTGACATAAAATCCAGAAAAAATGTTAAAATATATTTTTTTCGTCGCTTGTGTAAAAATTTCTTTATCCAGAGAATTAGGTAAGTACCCATATTTTATTATTTTTTGTTTTAATGCGGCTTCATTAATAAAAATGAATTTTCGATAGTCCCTTCTATATCTGTCTAATTGCATCGTTGCTGCTATAGACCAAGTAGAATTGTAAGTAGTGACCAACCGATTTCAACTGTTCATAAATATTTACTGTCGCTACCAATTGAAAATAAATTTACTAGGTATACCCTATATTTTAAAGCCGTAAAATTCACATTTTTACTTAGAGCAAATAGGATTATTTTCTCGTGACACAACTCACAACAGTGGCGGCTCGCGGTCTTAAAAAATGGTGTAGATAGTGCGGGTACTTAAACAAACATTGATTAAAAACCCGTTTAACGAAACTTATCTGTTTACCTCATCTGCCCAACGACTGAATGGAGTTTCCAACAAATTACAAACATGTCATTAATTGGGTTCATTTTTAAAAACACACAACTACGTAGGTACGTACACTACTAAATTAACTAAAAAATAAAAATAAAACTTTTTAATCACACAGTAAATCATGTAAAAACGATATCTATAACCGTAAGTTTTGCGAAGCCATAAAATAAAAACCTTAAGGTTGGGCGAACCAATGCTAAAACAATGGTGTATATGACTGTTCTATTTTTAAATTGCCCTTCATCATAATGAAAATTATTACATGCTGTTTGCGTGACTGACGTCACCTAACCATAGGGTGAATATCAAACCCATGTTGGGCATTGGGTCATCACTTGCTTTGAGCTAACGGACATGGTCGGATGGGGCGCGCCAAAATACACGAGTATTTATAATTATTGTCCATCGGAGTTAACCGTGGCCCTATTATGCATATATATATACATTCGAATTAAATTAATATTGTTAATTCGAACATAATTATTTTTTAAGGGCTAAAATGGTAGCTGTATTAGTACATTAATATTTAATATTGTCGAAAAACTTTCCTCCTGATTTTTGTTTTTTTGATGAAAAGTCCCTTCACTTGACGAGCCGCCACTGACTCACAAACTACCTAGCAACAAGTAAACGGTAAATCTATACAAAATCAGTTAGGGGGAATTTCTTCTGTGATGGTCCTATTTTCATCGTTTCTTTACGATTTTTTTCTGGGGATGATGAAACAAATGCAGAAAAACAAGTTTTCAATTCTTTTTATTAAAGATAAGATGTACCAAAAAAAATTTTTAAACCCCCAAAAAATGAAAAACTTGAGGGTGCTACAGGGTGCTGAAGTTACCCCCTCACAAAAAGCCTAACTTGCTGGCGGAATTCAAATAATTTTTTCTATTCATGACAAGAATAAAATTGACCTAGATTCTTCAATTGTAAGCATGTAGTTATAGCCCCCACTAGAATCAAGTCAAAACGCGAGTAACTGTTAAAATGGCGCGATATTTAATTTTTTTTTTAATTTACCATTTTTTTTTGTATTTTAAAGGCCGTAACATTTTCTGGAATATCGCAAAATACTTGATTCTAGAGGGGGCTATAACCACTTGTATTCTGAGCATTTTAAGACCTTAAATCATTAAATTCTGATAACATGAACCGAAGTACATTCCGCCAGCGCGAAAAACAGGGTTTCGAGAAAAACAACTTTAAAGTTTCAACGGTGGCTCACAACAAAATAGTTTCACTTAGTCTGCGATGCCTGGCCCGTAGATTACACCTTCCTCTTCCTCGAAAAACGATAAATGAGCTGATTCTTCCTCTTTGGGAGCCTGGCCTGACGATCCTGATTAGTCGAGATGATGTCGTTGGCGACAGAACGTAGCTCTGAGAACGCGGCTTAACTCAAAAGCGGCTAGTGGTGAGAACTGACCGATAATCATAAAATTGAATGTAACTTTTTTTTTGGAGTAGATTTGGTAAAAACGTTTACACACGGTTATTCTAGAGGCTATAGAGAGTCGAAAAACGTCGGAAAAAAAATCGAATTTTTGAAAACCATCACAGTAGAAATCCCCCTTAAGACAATAATTTGACGTTCAAGCAAGTGAGTAAAAACGTCGTTTTTAACAACCTAACGGTGCAACTCGACCTTTGTTGTTAGTGTCATCAAGACGATCGAGAAATACTGTTGCCAGACGACAGATGATATTTTATACATTTGAGACATGTAGAGATTCTAACTTCTAAAAAAAAATTCTAAATATACTATATTATAAGACGACTTAAAGTTTCTTATTTCTCTCCATTTAAAATTAAGTGTTTAGAGCCAAGCCGGTAACTCTAATTTAATTTTTAATTAATATCTTTTTTTTAATTTAAGAGAACATCAATCGTTGCCAGATTACGTTTACAACTGACTTAAAAATTTAATTAAGACCATCGCTTAAAAAATCGTTTTTTTACGGAAACATATTTCATCTTTCAGAAAAGGATAAATACAAAGATTTAGAAAATAATAAGAAAAAGGTGAAAGAATGATTTATGGCCACTGTTACAGCTTTCCTTGCTTCGTATAAACGAACATTCAATTTAAAAGAACGTGAGATGATTTTTTTTAAGAAATCAAAACGTAAAACGTCTCAAATTTTGATTTTGGTTGTAGTGTATAATGCAACAAAAAATAAAATTTTATGTGTTTGTACTTTTTGATATTTTTAAGCCGTCACTGAGAAAATAAATAAATAAAAGAACTATTGGTACACGGACTTCATCAAATATACACTGAGAAAAGCTTCAGCAAGAAATTCTTTGCTAAGATTATTTTGTCTGTAATATTAAATTTTCAACCTACGATAGCAAAATGAATTTTTCCTGAAAACTCTTTATACCCGTTACAAAAACCTTTGCTATTATAGAAAACTTACATTATGATAACAGCTAAGTAAGTATTTATAAAAAATTATTTTCTAGGACTACTATTTGGTTTGCTGAGGAAGTAATGCTGTTTGCTGCTTCTGAAAAAAATCTTTATAAAAAAATATTTTCTAGCGCTCTAAAGAGTTTTTAAAGGGGTAGCAAAATTTTTTGTTGGAATTGGGAAATTCGTAACTGTTTGATTCGGATCGGATTATTTCGTGGTGATAAATTCAGTCTGATTGGGCCAATTTTTATATTGCGCACCAGTCGTCCCGATCCTGTCTCCACATGTCTTCAGGTCTTCATTTTTTTTGATGTTTAGATGCTCGTTCCTTCATAAAGTAAAATCGTCGCATCGGTGGCTGTTTTGGTGTCCAAAGCGACTCGACATTTTTTTCATTTTTTCCAATAAAAATTGTGTTGGCTCAAAAATGTTTCCAGTGTGCAGTGCTTTATTGGATTGTGACATCAATGAGAGTGTAGATTTTTAATATCAGTGTTAAATGACCAAAGTTATTTTAGTTTTATGTTAATTTTTTTATGTTGTGTTTAGTTCAACTCTTGTTTATTTAATAATAATTTTTGTGTGAGTCAAGTTTTAGAGAAAAGAAAATTAATAATTTTTTAGCAAATGCTATTCATAATAAAAGTCCTCGAACTAAAAGAAAACTTTTAACAAAGTTTTAAACACGGTATGATTTTTAAAGGAAGATTTTAAGAAATATCGCAAAGTAAAATAATTTCTTTTTCTAAATATAATACAATGTAATTATTATTTTACCTAATATTCAGGCTAGATGCAGAAAAATGTTTTTTCGGCATTCTCTTTTGGATATTTGTTTAAATTTAAAGTGAACAAGTATTTTTTAATAAGATATGTTTTAACCACTCAAAGAAAAAAGCAATAAAATATTATTGTTTTTTTAAGCAGCTAAAACTGAAACTATTTTTAGGTTATGAAGTGTTGTTTTTTGTTGTATTAAATAATAAAGGGAAAAATTATTTTTTTTTAGTTTCAAATCTTTGACAACCTGAATAGGTATGGTGATGTAAAATATGATGGAGTTACCTGAAAAATAAGCTTTATACCATGTTAAATTTTTGATATAGCATGAAAAATATTATTTTTAATAACACAATTTTAAATGAATCAAAATTTTTTGAAACTTACGTACCCAAAGTGAAAAAATTTGGTTTGTATAAATTTGTTATTAAGCATAATATGTTCTCTAGAGTATATTAAAAATTCAACAAAATATACGGTTTCTTTTTTGGGCCACCCCACATATTATAGCAAATAAGTGGTGCTGTCATAATAAACCACTTTACTATTATAGCAATGCTTAGTCGCTACCTTAGCTAAAAAAGAGTTCCTGAAGTAAGTAAGTACATTTTGAAATAAATAAATAAACTCTTTCCAATAGAGCAAAATTTTATACTGATATTGAAAAAAAAATTCTTGTTTCGAAAACGATGCGGATGGCGTAGAAAAGTATCTTTATTATTCTAGCAAAGTATCTTTATAGCCGATGGTCAGTTACTTTGCTAATACAATATTTTTGCTTACTTGAGCTAAGTGAGATCATTCTTTATAAAGTGACTTTATTACGACAACAAAGAAATTACAGCCAAATGGATTTTACTGTCTCAAGTAGTTTTTCTTTTGTCCTCTATGTTAGCATTTTTTTTTATAACCGCTTACATTGACAACCGCTATAAAGATTTTTATAAGAACAGCAAGAATCTTCTCTCAGGGTACGTCATGAAAACGGAAGCTTAACAATGTTGTCAATGATTTATAAAATTTATAATACAATGAGAAAGTCTAAAAATTAATCCAGTAGAAATAATTCATAATCATATTATAGTCCGTCTAGAAAGTATCCGGAATTTTATGTTTTTCCAAATTTTAGTATATTTCCTTTTTGTAACATTCGAAGGCAAGAGCAATGCATCAAGTAGGTTGTGCCGATAGTAGGCTATGGCTAAAATCGCATGACAACATGATCTGTAAAATATTGTTGATTGTAAACAGGTTTAAGATTTGTGAAATAATGTCGCAAGTAGAAAAAGAAAGAAGGTGGAATTTTTGTATAGAAAAGGTGTTCGAGACGTTAAAAAATTAGTGCAATTGACTGAACTCGGAAAAAGTGCAGTATATGAGACAATAAAGAGGATAAAAAATGGTGCAGATATGAGGCATAGACCAGTTTCGGGAAGACCGCGTAAGATTCGTGGAAACAATTTAAACGCTTTAGTAAACTTAGGACGGCAAAATCCACGTCTAGGGTTTCGAAAATTGGCTAATAGATTTGGAAATACACGAAGAATAAAAGTGTGTCCAGAAACTGTTCGCATGTCACTGAAAAGACAAGGCTACATAGCAAGAAAACCAAAAAAAATTCCGGCAATGACACCTCTACAAAGGCAAAGAAGAATAGATTTTTGTCAACGTTTTCGAGAAGATAATTTTAGGAATGTTTTTATATCTGACGAAAGTTGTTTTCAGCTTGGTTAAAATCAACTAAAAATACTATCAAGAGAAAATGTTACCGTTCAAATTTCCAAATTTCCCACTAAAATAATGGTGTGGGGAGCAATATCTCAGCGTGGTGCTACCCCTCTTTGTATAGTTGATAGCACCGTTAATAGTGCAAAGTATTGTGACATTCTAAATGGTTTCCTTCTTGAAACGGCTCATGCTTTATATCCAGACCGGGGGCGTTTTCAGCAGGATAATGCAACATGCCACACTTCTGCCTATACTCAAGCTTGGATGCATGAACACCAATTGGCAACAATTCCATGGCCAGCAGCTTCACCAGATCTTAGTCCTATTGAAAACATATGGGGACTAATGAAGATTGAAGTGGAACGAGCAGCGCCACGAAATAAACCAGATTTGATTCGGTCGGTTTTACAGGCCTGGACCACCATCACAGAACATTATGGCGGTGACCTAGTTGCGGGTGTGCACGTTTAGTTAAGTGTTTGGAGTTAAACAGAGGTTGTATAAGTAAATGAGAAGAATTATTTGTTGTAATTTTATGATTCAAGCAATAAAAATATATACCGAAAAATTATAATTGTGCTTTCTTTTTTCCGGATACTTTCTAGACGGACTATATTTCCAAAATGGTATCTATATTTTGTTTTAAAATAAGTAAATAAAGTTTTGGGAACAAAATATTTTATTTAACTAGCGTAAAAGGTTTTACATATGGCAACGCTGCCGCCGTAAAAGTCATTTCTAAAAAAAACTACCCCCGCCGTCAAAGTATCGGTACCGGGTGGTCAACTAAGAATGACCGCCGGCCATATCTCAGAAACTAGTAATCGTACAGCATCCGGGTAAATTTTTTTATGACAAAAGTGCCCAAGAGAAAATGCTGGAAATTATTTTTAAGTTGCGCACTTTGCCGCAAGGGGGCGTAATTGAAAAGTAAATTTTAAAATTTTACATATCTCCGAAAATTCCACATTAAGATATATCTTTGATAACACCATTAAAAAGCTTGGACAATTATGCATCATTTTGGTTTTACGCTCATTGGCATACCGACTTTAATAAGAGGGGGGGAAGCTGTTGTTTATCGCTGTAACTTATAAACGACTCATCCAATTTTAGCAAACTTTAGCTTGTTTGGAAGAGAAATGTATGCACTTTCACCAATCGTATTTAGTTGTCCATAATAGTTCTTTAAAAAATGCTAGAGGACGATATTTGTAATAATAACACATTTTTTGATTTTACTCCGAAAAAATAAATCATACGGTATAATTTTGATACCATAATCGAAAAGTAGATGAAATTTGCTAAAAAAAATATTTAAACCGCAGCCAATATCTCCGTTCGTTTCAGCGTTATCGCCAATAGAATAATTTTTAAAACCTGAAATGAAGAAGCGATTATATATTTTTTAGAAAAAAAGTGGGACGCCACTGATATTTTTCCATGTGGATATTATTTCGAATTAGCCTGGTCAATTCTGCATAAAAATGGTTTCTTGCGTTTTTCTTCTTAGGAACACCGTTCTTAACTAAAATAATTAAATTAAATTCGCTCTACTATTTATTATTATTAACATTGATAATGCAAAATTTTGTTTTTTAAAAATTGTTGGACATGACCACCTTCACGTAATAGGCATGCTTCCGCCCATCTAATTTAATTTAATTATTTTAATTCGGAACGGTGTGCCTGAGGAGAAAAACGCAAGAGATCATTTTTATTCAGAATTGACCAGGCTAATCAGAAATAATATTCATATGGAAAAATAATGTGGAATTTTCGGAAATATGTAAAATTTTAAAATTTACTTTTCAATTACGCCCTCTTGCGGCAAAATGCAGAACTTAAAAATAATTTCCAGCATTTTATCTTGGGCACTTTTGTCATAAAAAAATTTACCCGGATGCTGTACGATTACTAGTTTCTGAGATATGGTCGGCGGTCATTCTTAGTTGACCACCCGGTACATTGCCTTAAAATTACAATTCATGTTCGTTAAAATCTTTTACAATTGAGTACTAACTTACTATCGACTACTATCGATAGTACGATAGCGATAGGTTTTACAAGACTATCGAAACTATCAATTTTACTATCGATAGTTCTCAATTACTAATTCGTCGACTTTTTCTATCCCTACTGATGAGCCATGATATAGCGAAATGCTTCTAGGAATGACGTTTGATCAGGAAGGAAACAAAACTATTTTCAATTTAATAAAGTTGCTTTTGTTCAATTAGTATCCGCTATTTACATTGTGTTTCTGTTAATTTATTTAAAATTTATTTTTCTATGTCAATTTCCATTAAACCCAGTATCGGTAAATTTATAAAATATGCAAGATATTTGGTTTAAATTAAAAAGTCAGTATTTTTGTGAGTAATCCTATACTTTTAAAAAGATTATATTATTAGGTTTTAAAATATTTACAATATTTCCCAAACTTTTTTGACAATGTCTATTATGGGTTAGGTTTTGTTTTGTAATAAGTATTATTTTTTGCTCCAACTACCTTTAGGCTATGCGAAGATGCGACAGATACTGAAGTTACTTCCCTATATTTCATTTTATTAAGTTTAGGATTGTCTCACGTATATGTTTTATTGAAAAAGCCTTTTCAACAACAAAGCGAAAAACAATGTCAAACTCCATTTATCCATATATTTTGCTGTTTATATTTTTGGTAAATACGTAGACATCACAGTATAGTCAGTATACAATAAATTTTAGTATATTTGGTGTAACTTGTATGAAATTTTTGTTAATTTTGAAGCGCTAAATAACAAAACTATGATGAAATCAAAAACAAGTTTTTTTTAAATTTAAATTTTACCAATACATATAAAAAAATAGATACTTTCATACTTTTAGTCACTAAATGAACTGCTTTTTTACTATTCTTTTGTGAATAGTTTTTGGAGCATCTCTAACAAGAGTCCATTAGTCAGTTTTCTGGTACCTTCTCTGCATTGTTGATATATCCTGATGGAGCGTTCGTCGTGATGATCACTTACAGCTCCGCAGTTGTCAGGAAAAAAATTAAGGTTTGAGTGGAGGAAAATGGAATGGGAGACATATTGTAACCCATTTCTTGATACGACGCAGTGGTAAATCTCCCCACCGGTCCACAAAAATAAGCACCTGATAGATGAATTTATGATATAGACAAAAAAAAACTATTCATTCACTCCAGTAAAATTTGGAGACATCATGACAAAACAAGTTTTTTATGACCTTACCCCCCACACTAAAATCCTGGAATGGCTACTGAATGACGAGAGCATATTTTTCAACAAGAGTAACGTAACAATAAATGACCACGAGGCGAAAGTTATTCCAAGTGTTTTCTTCAATATCTGTTAAAGTGTTGTCAAAGTGTTCGTCAGAAACTTCGAATCTGTGCCAAACAAAAATACCTTCTTTAATTTTTGCTTCACTTACGTAAGGTTGCACAAAGATTTTTAACCATAATTAATTAACCAGCAAGTATTTTGTTTCATTGCCTACGCGCCATAACGAAATGTTCGAGGTTCGATCGGCGGGCTTTGCAATTCAGTACACAACATGACGTTGCTACCTTATAATAATTAGTATCATGGTTTCATCGTATCGAGCTTGCCTTTCAATTGCAATTTTTCCATTGAATATAACAAAGTGTATTGCTATATACCATTGAGATGAAATAAACGGGGAGGCGACATCACGTGACTAAAAGTTACCCTACCTGCTCCATATTGGTATGACACTTATGTCATTCGTGTAATCAGCTGTTCGATCTATCATCATCGAGGTGGTTTTAGATTTTATGAAAATTTTTTCAATTTTTGTGTAAAACTACTGTGTGATAGATATTAATTATTTCTTGTGCAGTGCAAAGTTATTCCAGCAGAAATGCTGTGGATAAAAAGAAAACAGCGCAAATTACGTTTTATAGGTTAGTATAAATAAAGGACCGGCCCGTATTTATAATTTTTGGGTACAAATTGTTGTCTATGGTTTGTTTAGTTGCAATTTCATTTCAATTGTTAGATAACCAAAAAAAAATTACACATCTACAATTAAGTTAAAGCAGCTTTGGACTTTTTAGGACCAGCCGCTTAACTGCAAATTAACCATTTGTTTATTGATACAGGTCATTATTTTCTATGTGCGAAACTTGTATGTTGGGTTCCACAATTAACCAGAATTAACTAACCAGCAACATTGACTGTGACATAAATGACATTGGCAGGTATTATTTACTTACAGTTGAACTTGCAATATTTATAAATTAAAAATTTAGGCAACCGGGCCACTATGCCACTACTCTTCTTCGTCTAACAAGTCACATGGTTCATAAAAATATGTAACAAAAATTTTCATTTTTGCTGCTGTCACGTCATGTAAGTCAAATTTTATGGGTTAAAGTATATTTATTAAAACATTTACAACTTCTAAATAAAATCATGTCTCATCTCATTGTGCACCTTTGCAATGGAACAATATTTAATTACAATACTATATTCACAATTTTTTCCATGCGACCAATCAAATTAATAAGCATTAACGGGTTGCACTAAAACTTTTATAGCCACTACAAGTACACAATATACAAACATGTGAATATAAATAATACCATTATCCGTTATTTCCATTACAAAACTGTTCATTGCTTAATGGAATTATATTATTCTAGTTGACCCAAGCATTTTTAGAATTGTTCAAAATAAATTTAGGTCCCTTATGAATCGGCCATATTGGTATGATCCTTTGCCCCGCCCCCTGGTACCGTTTTTCGCAGACGAAATTAAATGGTAATAGCGCCTCCTTGTTTATTCTATCTCGATTCTATATACACAACTGACCATAATACAACTACAAGAAAATATGATACCGTGCAGGTTTTCGTGACGTCACTTGTGCCTAAAAACCGCCATATTACTATATTCTCCGTTGTTTTTAAGTTAGAGTTTAAATTATATGTAAAATTTTGGTCGAAACGAATTCCTAAATACCTTAATTTTCCTTCCAACATAATCACATCTACAAGTTTGAGTTAAAAGGAAGGTAAGTATATTAAGTTTTAAATCTTGACAACAATCAATCTATCTATATAAAATGTATGTTTCAAGATTTAAGTCACAGTAGAAATTCTAAGGCTAATATGATTTGAAATAAATTTATTAAACATTTCATATAAAATTGCCTTTTAATAACGTAAACTACCCTTTGCCGTAAAATTCGGCGCGTTCAATTCAAAAATGCATCACAATGTGGCGTCATGATCCACTGCTCATCCTGTGGATATCATACCTTGTATAGTTGTATTATGCAACTGACTACATAGTACGGTGGCCTGGCCCAACGAACTTTCGCTTGCAATGCGTAAATGCTGTCGCTGCCATACGCTGGCATGCCAATACATGGTGCCAGTGGCGTAACCAGAAAATATGCTCGGGGGGGCTGAATGGGCGTAAGTAGGACATTTTTTTTCTGGATATTGTACCTAGTAAAAAGGCGGGGCCACGCCCAAAGTTCGTTTAAAATTCAACTACTAACAAATTTCATCAAAATTATTAAAATTTGTTTTTGTAAATGTTTTTTTTTTACTTTTTTTTTGATTTTCTTAGCTGGCTCCGTATTAAAAAAAACATTTTTTATATTTGTGATAATATGAATATTGGTGTCAATCCAAAATTTTAACATATGACTCTAACACGCGTTTTTCGGGTTCGGTTTTTCATAATTAACAATATAAAGTAAATATCGCTCTCCACGCCAAAATTGATGATTATTTCAGAAATTATATATTTTAGGAGAGTAGATCTATGAGCAGTTTTTGGTGCAAATTCTTAGGTTTTGAAATATTCCTTCTTAAGTGCCGTTTCATATATTCATAATAAAGCATTCTCGTTTTTTCCCGCACTATTTTTTTTTTATTATAAATCATCACACTTCTTCAATAAAATTTTTACATTAATTTTTTTCTTTAAAGATAAATATGTACCCAATTGTTTTTTGTTTTTGTTCTGAAAATATTTTATTGCATTGGGTTATATTTTTGTTGATTTAAAATAGCTCTAAAAAAGGGAAAACGGAACAGACAAGTATATAGGGGAAAGTCGGATAAGTTGACGAAGAGGGTAAGATAACTAATGATATTTTTTTTGTCCTCGCTATTATTATAAATGCCTTGTATGGTGGTGCCATCTCCTCGAGAGTAGACAAATTAATTTTCCGCTGCAAATCATGATTTCATAAGCCGTGGTTGGTTTAAAACAGTTGTGTTTGTTTTCCGACAAACTGTTATAAGAATACTGTTGTGCCTTGTAACATTTTCCAGTGAATTTATCAGGTATGTTTATGTAAAATTGTGTTTAATTATTGACGATGGCAGTTGTTAATTGCATGCAAATATAATTTTTGTTCATAGTTCGTCTACTGGGAAAATATAGTTAGGAAATTTAAACATAACCTTTATGGGTAACATGACGCGTATAAGATGACGAGATCGTCGTCTTACCGGAATATTTTTTTTTAATGTAGCTAATTTTGTTTTCTTTACAGAATGCCTCAAAAATATATTCGAAAGACCAATCGGCGATCCTGGAGTCAGATAAATTTAGCAACAGCCTTAGACGCTATAGATCAAGGCCAATGTTGCAATAGCGCTGCTGCACGTTACGAAATTCCGGAAGCAACCTTACGCCGCTATAATAATAAAAGACGCGACGGGAAGGATCTACCAGAACATGGCGGAAGATACCGAGACACTTTTAGTGTAGCCCAAAGTAAATCTCTTGCAACATACATTAGAAACATCGATAGGAGAGCATTTGGACTTACAAAAACCCAACTTGGACGACTGGTATTTGAATATGCAGAACAGAATGACATACCTCATACATTCAACAGAAGCTTAAAAATGGCAGGAAAGGATTGGATACAATCTTTTTTAAATAAATACAAAATAAGTCTCCGAACACCTGAGGCTACATCAGTAGGACGTCTTATGGGTTTTAACGAAGTCGCTGTTCAAAAGTTCTTCACAATTTTGAAAGAAGTTCATGAAAAATACAATTTTGATGCAAGCCAAATATATAATGCTGATGAAAGCGGACTCTCATCTGTACCCACAAAGTTGCCAAAAATTGTATCTCCTACTGGTTCTCGACGCGTTGCAAGAATCGTTACCGCAGAGCGTGGGAAAAATACCACCATTGTCTGTACCGTCAATGCACTGGGTAACTATGTTCCCCCCTTTTTTATTTTCAAGCGGATGCGTATGAAGTATGAAAACTACTTTTTGGAGCACCTCCAGGGTCCACAGGAAAAGCTCAACAGAATGGCTGGATGTCCACCGAGATATTTGTACAATATTTAAAACATTTCTAAAAACATAGTCTACGCCTGAAAGACCCATTCTTCTGCTTGTCGATAACCATTCTTCGCATATTTCTTTGGAAGGAATAACTTTTTGCAGGGAAAACGGAATTGTTATGGTAGGATTTCCACCCCACACCACTCACAGGTTGCAGCCTTTAGATGTGTCATTTTTTGGACCTCTTAAGACATTTTTTTCACAAGAATGCGATTCATTTGTTGTCAATAATCCTAATGAAGCCGTGACTGATAAAAATATTTGCCGGATTTTTAATAAAGCATATCTAAAAGCTGCCACGGTTGGAAATACTGTACAAGAATTCAGACGATGCGGAATTGAACCATTTAACTCTCATATTTTTGGCGAAGAAGATTACGCTGCAGCTAAAATGTCAGAGAGAGACATTTTTTCTCAAGAAACTGTTCCAGAAGTAAAAATTGACATAGTAACTGCACAAGCAGGGATAAATTCTCCAGAGTATTCATCGGAAGATGAGCTGCCCTTAATTCACTTTGTACAGAAAAAATCTTCTTTATCTCTTTCAGTAGAAAAATTACATACTGAGAATAATATTCAAGCAAATCATAACTTTATACTACCAGATAATACTATTGACGCCAGCTTAGCACGCCCAAATGTATCAAGTGTTAAAAGAAACATTTTTGGATCATCTTTTAATGAAAACGCCGAGTGTTCCAGTTCTAGTGGAATCCAAAAAAAAGATATCTCATCCCAGTGTAGCTTTAAAAAAAGTACAATAAAAGAAACGATGTCGCTATGGAAAATACGCCCTTTTCCAACATATGAAAGATCAGAAAACAATAAAGGAAGGAAAATTGTTGCAAGTATTATTACCGGTACTCCAATAAAGTGACAGTTAGAGGAAAAGTTAGCGGCTAAGAAGCAAAAAGAAGAGGCTAAAATTTTAAGAAAGCAGAAAAAGCAGGAAAAGAAAACTAAAACAAATAAAAAAATTCATCCGAAACCCATTGATGAAAATAAGAAAGTAATATGCCCAGGGTGTAATGAATGTTTTGAAGATTCACCCACAGAAGACTGGATTCAATGTTTGAAATGTCAAAGATGGTGGCACGATTCCTGTAGCGACTATTCAGGAGTGGGAACGTACAAATGCGATTTATGTTAATAGGTACTTCATCTTACCCGCATAGGTTCGTCATCTTAACCTACTAGTGGGTAAGATGACCAATTTTGCATACAACCCGAATTGTTATTTGTTTAAGTAGTCTGTTTAGTTTTTGATAACTTATATTATATTTTTATGTGTATTAAACATTAAAAATTGCATGCAAATTAAAACAATAAAAAAAATGTAACCAACATTAAAAAATAAAAAAATACTGTTAACACCGCCAACTTACCCGACTTTCCCCTAATAGAAAATACTATAAAATATTACTCTTTTTACTCGTTTTTCTATAAAATTGCATCATAAATCAATAACTAAAACGATATTCGTCCGAAACCTTAATCTCTATATAAAACAGGACTTTTAGAAGAAAAAGTTTAAAAACTAAATATTTCCTACAAGACCTTTGTAATCTAAGCCAGGAATACATTATTTAAAAAATTTAATTAAAAGTCCAAGAGTGAGACGAAAAATTAGTTTGCAATTAGACTTTAAGACCCCGAGCTCCTAGGCTAGCAGGGGGGAGGGCTACAGCCCAGCAGCCCCCCCCCCCTAAATACGCCACTGCATGATACTAACTATAATATAGGGTAACTTCAGCTCTTTGTGAAGATTTTACGGAATATGATTTTAAATATCACATTTTTTCCTCCCTCGAAAATGCCTTCGAACGTAATAAAGAAATTTTATTATTGCATTCATAAGTCATTGAAAATAGATTTACCAAGTTTTCATGTTATAAAAAACAAATAAAAATGTATCAGAGCCCTATGGATTCAATTTTTATAACCTACTGATCTCAAGATTATTACAGCACTGTCGGCACTAAAAGCATATATAATAGTTTTTCCAAAGAAAATGCTTAAACGGCGAAAATTGAATAATAATAAAATGTCTACATTGTTGTAAAATTGACTAACGTGACTGCTTTAACGGGCTTTTAAAATCAATTTTAGGGAAGCAAAAGGGCAATTTGATTTTGGATAAACTTTTCCTTAATAAAAATAATAGTACCAGAGGCGGCGACTTTAAGTTAACGATCAAATTATTGGTCAAATCTTTTCGTTTGCTTTTAAATGATTTAATAGTCATCACCGCAAATGATCAAGCAACATGTGTGAAATTTTAATTCAGTATTCTAGTTTTCTTTATTATTTTTTCTCTCACTTAAAGCGTGTTCCCCATTACCTGCAATACACCACTGATCAACAGTGATGTAAAATAAATAAGGACTCGTTACAAAGTAAGCGTTACTATGTGGTCACAAAAGTAACAAGTCCTAATGTTATAAAAGACTCGTTACTTTTGGCTTTGCATTACTCTGAATTTAAATGTAACTAACTATTCTATCCAGAATTTTACAACGGACGGCTTCGTTCGTGGACTTGATAGCCAATAATGGACGGCAGACAAAACGTAACATGATTATTTTTTGTGCTGGATTTTGTTTTTACTTCGTCGGGCAACCGACGGCGTGTCATTTTGCATGTACATCGGAGAGATGGCGTATTAAAATGTTGTTTAATTTGTTGGCAGGAAGCCATTCAGAAAGAAATTTCGATCCGAAGCCCATTTCTATTATAATATCTATCGAGTTTTAATTCTGCTGGATTGGGGAAATACAGGATTGGAAGTTACCATTAAGAAACGAGAGCCATGTTTATTCTTATTTCTTTTTAGTTTATATTTCTTTTTTAATTTTAACAGACACTTATTTTATAAAAATAATATAAATTGAGTATTTTGTTTCTTGGATTGTATAGCGTAAACAAATTCTGTTTAGTCAAGTTTACTCTGCACACTTTGGTATTTATATAATTATAAAATTATAGGGCCTCAAATCCTAGAATCAGAAGCCCAAAAGCAGAAACGAAATGTTATTTGTTTATATTTTATTTAAATTGAAAACAAATAAACATTTTCGTTTTTTTATTCAATACGCGATGATCTATTGCTATTTGTTGTTATATTGTATGTTTTTTTGTGTTTTTAATCTTAATCATACCTAGATTTAATATATTTAAACTACAAAACACGAGCATTTGGCAATCGATCAAAGCTTTAAAGTAACGATTTACATAAAGTAACGAGTTCTTAGTAACAAGTCCTAATACCCAAAGTAACGAATCGGTCCAAGTCCTTAAAAGTAACGAAAATTTACATCGCTGCTGATCAACGAAGGCAAATAGAGAAAGAAGTCATCAAACTTGTTAATTCGTCGAAGCAAAGAAACGTCAAAAACAAGTGGCGTCACCATCGTGTCTGGCGAGAACCTTAAGTCAAAAAGCTGGAGCCTCCCAAGAATCCCAAAAAGACCGGCCTGGTCTCTATATGCTTGATCTTCATTGGTTAAAGTTATCCACTACAGAAACACTGTTAGAATATGTCTATTAAATTCCAGACTGAAGAAAAATAATTCGTGGAAATACTGAACCGTTATACAATTTAAATTAAACTTCTTATTAAAGAAATTAAGTTTGGTAGTTTTGAATTTTTAAAGCATGTTTTCTTACAAAAAATCTAATTATTTTAGGTCTTACAAGAGAATTAAATATAAATTTCTTTTAGAATAAGAAGTTGTTTTATGTTTTTAGAAAGATTTTCAAGTGGAATTTCCCTGACCTACTTCTAACATTTATTTCTTATTATCTTTATTGCATGTTTCAGTTGAATATTTCTTACACTTGAATAAACAAATAATATAAATCTCCCCTTGTGTTAAACACGGAAGATATTTTAAATTAGGACTAGAAAAC
The DNA here is from genome assembly GCA_935413205.1 of Polydrusus cervinus. Taxonomy (NCBI): domain Eukaryota; kingdom Metazoa; phylum Arthropoda; class Insecta; order Coleoptera; family Curculionidae; genus Polydrusus; species Polydrusus cervinus. Next base: position 96,900,202 of record OW284510.1, on the reverse strand, counting down.
GATAATGCGGAACCAGTGGCGTATCCAGAGTTTAACTCTGGTGGGGGTAGTGGCAATATTTAAGTATTAAAATTTTATTTTCCCGAAAAGTACTATAATGTGACCGTGGAATAAATAAGCATAAGTTATTGAATGATATTTTTTCTGGAAAAACGCAAAATTGCAGCTAAAATTTAATATTCTTATTCTGTGGTAAAAAAAAACGTTACTTCTGATAACTAAAACAAAAAAAAACATATTAACTTAAAATTCCTTGGGGGGGGGGGGGGGGGGGGTTGTTCGGGTTTGTTCGGCCAAAAATATATTTTTACCGAACCATTGTTATTTTCTTAACGAACTAAATATTTGTGCACGGATGCGCACTTTATTATTTCAAAAATATCCAGTTTTATAATCATTTTTAGACAATTACTGTAAGATTTAATGCATAAAATATATACACTATTGGCAAACTTTAATCTATGGTGCCGATATAAATGCATCAGACGGAGATTATTAGTAGCGTTTAAAACGATAAACAGAGAACACGCCATCCCCTACCTCCCACCTTCCAGCGGTCGATACGTCGACTCGGCCACACCACACACATATCTCCCCTTCAGTTGGAATGTAGGAGTGGTTATGTGTCTCTTTTTAACTGAAATGTTTGCCCATATCTGCCTGCTCTCTTGGTTGCATTTGAGATTTCGCACCGTAGATTCGAGTGTACCAATAGTGTATACAAAATGAACTTGCCTTGTTGTATTAAAACTTTTATTATACGCAAGAGATATAGCGAAATAACTGTCAAATATCTCTATAAGTAGAACTAAGCTTGAGCTGTAATAATTGTTTTACCGGATCTTAATGCCTTATTTGCAATTTTCTTAACTGAGGGTGAGTTAAGCAATCATCTTGCTTTCTTGCTCCATCTTTTTTAAGAATGTTAAATAAAAATAAGACAACACATTTCTTGCCAAAGGCCAGAGCTGTGAGTAACTTAAGTAACTAGATACTTTTTAGTATCTAGTTCTTAGCAACTTAGTTCTTTTTTGAATTATGCCAAAAGTAACTGTAACTTCGTTACTTTTGAAAAGTAACTTGTATCTAGTTACTTTTTAGGAGTAACTATACACTTAAAAAGTAACTAATATGCTTTTAAAGTAACTAAGTTCCTTTTAAAGTAACTATGTTACTTTTAAAGTAACTAAGTTAGGTACTTTTAGAGTTCCTCTAGGACACCAATAATGCACACGTGCCGTCCATCAGATGATGACCAAGGGACGATCGGCGGCCGTTAATCAGATTTTCACGAAGGGACGAGCTGCGAGTCGCTAGCGTCAAATAGCAAACTGGTTGGAACGCGAAATTTCTTGGAAAGCATTTTATTTTACTTGTTCGTTGTTCGAATTAACACTTCTTAGTTTAGTTTTCTGATGGTAATAGTGGTAGTGTGTACAAGAAACGGAGTTATCACTACCTGGTAAATTTATGGTATTTAGTTTAAAAGCATCTTAGTTACTGTTAGAGTTTCGTAGTTACAATTAAAATAACTAGTTACTCAAAAGTATCTTAGTTACTTTTAAATTATCGTAGTTACAATCAATATAACTAGTAACTGTAAAAGTATCTTAGTTACTATAACTAGTTACTTTAACTGAGTAACTAAGAACTAAGTTATTTTTAGGTAAAAGTAACTATTCCTTATAAGTATACATTTGTGCAAAAGTATCGAAAAAGTAACTAGTTACTTTTCTGAAGTAACTTTCACAGCTCTGCCAAAGGCGGACACGGATAACAAGTTTATTTATTATCAAGGCTAGAGTCAAAATCAATCATCTAAATTATAATGACGTAGGCGACAGTGGAGTGAAAACTTTAAATACCTACTACATAACTTAAAATAATTAATATTTAATGTGTAATTAACGTCTAAATAATATTCCTTTACTGGTTTTTGATGACGTCAAGCAGGTTTCGGAAGTGACGCCATGAATCATAGCAACAATATCTTCGTAGACACTTACGTTATTGTACGTTTCATGATTGATTTCCGCTCTACAATCGCATATAATTTAATGATAATACCAACATAAAATTTGAATATAAAAATTTACAAAAATTTGAAAAACTTATTTTCTTTTAAATATGTATTTATTGTTTAAAACAATACAAAATAGGAACCTAGTATAAATTACCTATTTTATAAAAGAGATTAAATCGTTAAAAGAACTCAGAAAAATTATTTATAGCAGTGCAGTAACTTAAGTTTTTTTTTAATTAAAATGTCGACTATTTATTAGTTAACTTGGATTTAATTGTAAGAAATTTAATTAATTTAGAGGAATAAACAGGGTTGTTAATTGACGACAGACCTTAAAACGTAGTAAAGCAAATTTTAATTAAAGCTTTTAACTATAAGCAAGAAAAGAGAAATCAAGAAAAAACTAAAGTTTATTTACTTATGCATGTAAAGTAATATTGATATACCTACAATAATTATACCGGGTGATTCACGACGAGCTTGCATTAGAACTTTGGAGGAAACTACTGAAAATATTTTTTTGAAAATCTGTGGGTTTAAGTTTATCGATATGCTCTCTTAAACTAAAATATTAACATGTTTCTGTCACTTCCGGTTATACCGGAAGTAGCTTCAACTTTTATTTTTTAAATACAACATAGCATTTTTTATTATATTTTTGTATTTGCATTAAATTTTAATTACATTTTATTGAACACTTTTTTACCTAAGTCTACTCATTTCTGAGATATCTGCATATTTTGTAATTATTTCTTAAATGCATAGCGATGAAATTATCTGTATATATTTTTGACCTTAGGTCCTGGACTAAATTTTTTTTGTTATTGTATAGTTAAAGAATCAACAAATCTCAAAAAATAATTAAACTTGACATAAAATATACAGGGCGGTCGCAATTAAGGGCTCATTGTAAAAAACTTTAAACATTAAAAACGTTCTTATTTTAAATGGAACACCCTGTATATTTTTATTTTATATGATGGTAAATTAGCTGCTCCTTAAAATTGCTATAGCTTTTTTTATACCTATATCAACGCGTTTTCTTAGAATATCAAGTTTTATTTTTCAATACGATTTTTTCAAGCATGCCATGAAAACAAATGTACATGGATACTCCATGGTGATATTTATAAGGGAAATATTGTTGGCAGCAATATTTTTTAGAATGCTTTAACAAGAAAAACGGTTGCATTAAATTATTTGTTGCGTATTTTCAGAATGCCAATTATGTTTCTGGAAAATGTCTCACTTGGGATTTTCAAACGAATATTTTAAAATTATATTAAGTGTTTATATTGAATGTGGCAAAATAAAGTTAAGAGCATGTCGGATATATTACGCTAAATATCCGAATCGACCAACTCCTTCACCTGATATTATTAGAAGACTAAATAATAATTGCTTTAAATATTTCCCTTATAAATTACACCATGGAGTATCCATGTACATTTGTTTTCATGGCAAGCTTGAAATAAATCGTATTTAAAAATAAAACTTGATATTCTAAGAAAACGCGTTGATATAGGTATAGAAAAGGTTATAGCAATTTTAAGGAGCAGTTAATTTACGATCATATAAAATAAAAATATACAGGGTCTTCCATTTAAAATAGGAAAGTTTTTAATGTTTAAAGTTTTTTTTAATGAGCCCTAAATTGTGACCTCCCTGTATATTTTATGCCAAGTTCAATTATTTCTTGAGATTTGCTGATTCTTTAACTATACACAAACAAAAAAATTTTAGTCCAGGAGCTAAGGTAAAAAATATATACGGATAACTTCATCGATATGCATTTAAGAAATAATTACAAAATATGCAGATATCTCAAAAATGAGTAGACTTAGGTAAAAAAAGTATTTTATAAAATGTAATTAGAATTTAATACAAAAAAACAAAAATATAATAAAAAATGCTATGTTGTATTTAAAAAATGAAAGTTGAAGCTACTTCCGGTATAACCGGAAGTGACAGAAACATGTTAATATTTTAGTTTAAGACAGCATATGGATAAACTTAAACCTACAGATTTTCAAAAAAATATTTTCAGTAGTTTCCTCAAAAGTTCTAATGCAAGCTCGTCGTGAATCAGTTTTGGTTTGTCATTTTTTGCGCCTTTATTTTTGACTTCAGAAAAAAATAAGAAATACTTGTTTAGAGCCGTTTTTTATGATCTACAACAGGGAATTTTTAATTTTTAAATGCGAAGTTTCGTTCTTTGCATACCACCATCAAGTCAATTTTTTAAATACGGACCTGAATTTTTTATTACGGTTTTAGGGACTTATAGGCTTTAGAAACCTAATACAATTAAAACTTTTTAAGAATTTTAATGTTTCGTCATCAAATAATAGGTACATTTAAAATTATCAATTTATTTCCTTACGGCCCTGTAAACTGTTTAAAAAAATTTAAGTCCTTTTATTATTTTTAAGATTTTTTATTTAGACACCTATAAATAAAATACGATACAATTATTATTACAAGGAAAACAAAATATTAATGTTGATTAGTGATGGTAGTGTGTATTGAATTAACATGTTATTAAATGTTTTCATTTTTCTTTATGATTTCACTATTTTTTTTAGATGTATTATCGAGTAAGAAAAAATTGTTATAAATAGCGATTACTATTATCTGTCTTAAAGTTTTGTCCAAGAACCTTAAAATTTTTATTTCAACTTTACTTTACTGCTTTGTACCTCTTTTTCATTCATGACTATCCCTTTTCCTATTTTAAAATATTTTGAGGTCTCAGGACCAAATTATACGAATTAAAGTAAGTGTTATGATAAGATATAATATATAAACATTAATAAAAAATATAATTACTTCCCATGATTTAAAAACTATGCGTTGTTTAATTGTATTAGGTTTCTAAAGCCTATAAGTCCCTAAACCCGTAATAAAAAGTCCAGGTCCGTATTTAAAAAAATTGACTTAACGGTGGTATCCAAAGAACGAAACGTCGCATTTAAAAATTAAAAAGGCCATATTGTAGATTATAAAAAACGGCTCTAATATGGGTTTCTTGTTTTTTTCCCAAATTAAAAATCAACACTGAAAATTTCGGTTTTTTCTCCGAAGGCATTCGAAATATTTAGAATTTTTTTTACCAAATTATTAAGCCTCAAAATACGCTACTTTGCCTCAATTTAACCATCTTCGTATCTCTTACCGTTTTCGGGATCCCCATGCACGCACGCGAATTTGTAGCACCCTGTATGTAGTATTGGGCAACGAATCATGTAAAATTAAGTTGCTTCCTTTAAATGAAACACCCTATACATTACATCCTTTTCTAATACCCCACATAATTTTACATCCATTTTTTTTATAAAAAAGTCATCTGTCTAAATTCAAGTGTTTTTGAGATATTGACATTTAAATAATATGCAATTTATAGACTTTACCATTTATTATTATTAATAATAATATTATTAGTATTATGTTTTCTTTATTATATTTCGCAGCTCTAATTTTGTTATTAAATTCATACTACAAGATGACTGCAATGAGATTTTTTTATAATTTAATAAGAAATAACAAAGTAAAGTAAGTAAGTAAAATTCGTTTCATTTTACGTTATTAGGCAAGGGCCTGTCGACATATTAAGCACCGGTTCCCGCAGATCACCGAAGTTAAGCGGTGTCGAGCGCGGTTAGTACTTGGGCGGGTGACTGCTTAGGAACACGGCGTGCTCTTGCCTCAGGGAAGAGTGTAAAACGAATCGACACCTAGCCATCCTATTCACGCCGGACAGGCCGGATGAGATCGGATATCTCGTAGGATGAAGGTGCCGTTTCACACTCCCCAGTCGGTAGATTACATTTGTGGTCGATGACCGGTTCAAGATGGCCTACGTAGTCGGCAAACCGTAAACAAAAAAAAATTTACGTTATTAAAATGTTGGTAATGATCTGATATAGCTACACCACGTCAAACTTGATGATTTTTTAAGGAAGGATGTATTTTATGGCGTAGATTACGATTCTAAATACCGTGTTTATCGGAAGCACTTAGTTTTTACATCGGATTAAATTTTTTGGGATTCCATTTTAAAGGAAAATGAGTTAAAGGGACAATCATTTATATTCCCCTAATTTTGGGCTATTTTAACAAATGCAAAGCCGAATACAATAAGAAACTTTTTGTCATAAAGAAACATTTTTAGATTTCATATTCTAATAACTAACATGTTTTTTTTTCTCTTTTTCCAGATACAATAATTAGAATTCCCCCACAGACTAATCATTAACCATATTTCTTTATTTCTATTCAATTTACCATGCAGTTTTTCTAACAGAAATCTTAGGGTTCTTCAATTTTTCCTAAATGAAATTTTCAATGTCTCCCATGAAATCATTCACCTGAAGACGACTGGAGATGCTTACCAGTTGAAACGTAGTGATTAGAAATAAATAAAGACAATGCAAGTCCAAGACTCTATTGCCGTTCAAGAAATGTCCAATATTACGATTTTTTCACATTCACTTATCCCACCCATACATGTTTTCTTCAATTTTGCATCACTTGGCAATTTATTTCCTCATCAATTATTGAGTGATTTTTTTTTCCTGGGGCGCTTTTCTCTCTTGGGACAGCAGAACATTTTTAAGGTTATTACTTTCGATCTTAGCCTTTCCATTAATACACTCTTAAAAATAACATGGTATGGATTACTAAAATTTGGTTCTGACAACTATTTATTTTCGTGAAATCGGACTCAACCCAAAAATTAGTTTGTACAACCAAAAAAAAATTGTCGTTATTCAACTGTTGAACTAATTAATACCATTAACCAACCCAACCCACAAATTTTAGTGGTCACAACGAAATTTTTTATACGGATAACTAAATATTATATGGTACTCCCGTTTTTTAACCATACCTATTAGTTGTCACAACTAATGTATAACTATGGAAAATTGAAATTTTTTTTTTCAAGAAAATATTGTTTTTGTTAATGATACAATCTACAAATATTGCCAAAGCAATCATTTATTTGGGCCAAACTTGAAATTTTCATAGAGTAACAATTACGTATGTAGTCACAACATTGTGTTTATTTTTTTTTTTCTGTACTTTCTAATTGTAAGAAAGAAGTTGAATCATAAATAAGTAAAAATTTTATATTTTTGTCATTGCAGTTGCACATTAGAAAGTTTGAATGAATTGCTTATAACGCATGGCAAAATTAGCAAGTTGATTTGATAGAAATAACTTTAAAAAAAGTCTGTTTCATTTCTAAAAAAAAATGGCATATGTAACCTATACTTAGTAACGAAAAATATTCCTTCCTAAGTCCCCATTTAAATAAAAAAATGCCTTGGTATTACTACTCTATTAGGTATGCGTAAACTAATTGGAATGAATTATCAGGGATATTATGGTTTCTTTAAAAAAAATTATTTCCAATGTCCTTGTTCTCTCATGTTCTTTATAATACATACTTATGCAATACAAAACAGAAACACTAGATTTTTAACTTATTTTACTCAACCTTTTGGGTTGTTCAATTGCTTATAGAACTGAATTATCCTTATTTAAATTTTCTTATCTGCAACTGCGATTATTAAAAAACTTTCTATTTAAAATATACAGCTATATAAATTTTGTTGTACTTGGTCAGATTAAAAAGTCATTAATATGACGTTATTATATAGAAATGGAACATAGAACAAAAACAAAACAAAAAAAAATATTTTTAAGTTATTTCCCATCAGGTCACCTTGCCATGCTTTATAAAAATCTCATTTAAACTTTCTAATATACAACTGCAATGATAAAAAATAAAATGTTTACTTACTTATAATTTAACTTCCTTCTGCCAATAAGAACGTACACAAGAAAGACAATAAACACAAACAAATTACACCAAATATTGTCACATCCATTTTCCACACGGGCACGGCCATGAAAATGGCCAATTATTGCCTTAAAAATACGAAAAAATGGGCACGGAACCGCAAAAGCACCCTAACATAACCTCCTGACAGTCCTGGCTAGAATGATGTGACATGTCACCCACCGGGAAGGACGTCAAGTCTATGTTGATGCCATTAGATAAAATATGAAGAATAATATTACTTGAAAAGAAAAGTTAGTTCTGGTAAATAAGACCGTATCTTAATCAAAGTTAACAAAATGATAGGGACTACAAATTCATAATGTGTTATTACAACAAGCTTAATTGATAAATACAAGTTTGTAGGAACCTTCATGTAACATTTAAATAAGATATATACAGAGTAAAATCCAGCTAAACAAAATATTTAATTTCTGCCAACTAATATGAAAACAAGATATTCTCTTTGTTCTGATGGCATCATTTTTTGGTAAATATAACCAAGAAAATAGTATATTGTTTTATTAGGAGTAAAAGCGATACTTTTCTGACGAGTCTGTAGGTTTGCCGGACGAACAAAGTGAGTCCGGCAATTACTGACGAGTCATAAGAAGTTGCTTTTACTCCGAATAAAACATACTTTTTTTTCTTCAGACGTTGTTTAAATATGAAAACACAACGATACAAAATGTTTTAATTGTTTTATTTAAAAATTTTAAGTTTTGAGAAGGGGCTAGCGTTACTATGGATTTATTATTATATTGTTTGATAGCGACGTGCCATTCGATTTGACAAGTGTCAGCATTCATTATTGCGTAACTTTATTTAATTTTTATCCTTTTAAAAATAGAATTTTTTAAAAATACATTTACTTCAAATTAAAATGTCAGACTCAGAATTTACCTGTACGCCCCCGGAGGTTGCCAAAATTGCAGCAAATGTTGCGAACAATTTGCTGCCAACAAAATCCAGTGGTGTTTACGAAGCTGCGTTTAAAAGATTCCAGGCATGGTGCAATGAGAAAAACACCAAAAATAATTCTGAAAATGTACTCTTGGCATATTTTTCGGAACTAGCGAGCAATCAAAAAATGAAAGGTTCAACAATGTGGTCACATTATTCTATGTTAAGATCAATGCTAAATATCAGACAAGGAATAGACATAAGCAAGTATTTGAAGCTACGAGCTTTTTTAAAGAAGAAAAACGAAGGCTACATTCCCAAAAAAGCTAAAGTATTCACCAGGGAACAGTTTGAAAAATTTCTATCTGAAGCTCCTAATCAGCAATATTTGGGAATTAAGGTAAATTTAGGTATTACCTCAAAGTATACAAATTTTTTATAAAGGTAATATATATAATTTTTAGATTGTTTTGGTTATTGGAATATCGGGTGCATGCCGATGTAAAGAAATGGTGAAAATAAATAAATAAATAATAAATAAATAAAAATGCCTTTATATTACGTAAAAAAGAATAACACAATGAAAGTTGAAAGGGTGGCGGTATTCAACTACGTTGCTCATACAACCACCCAAATAATAAATAATATTATATGCTAAAAATACTAAAAATAATTACATTAAAACGCTAGAGTATACATAGTGGTTTTAAGCTATTAGGGGATCTCTCTTATGTTTAATAAATAGTTTTAAGAGTCTGCTAAAAGACTCAAGGGTGGGGGCTCCCTTGACATTAGCAGGTAACGAGTTATATAATTTGCTCGCATTGTAGGTAAATGAACGTTGGAAGAGGGCAGTGCGGTGTTTGGGGATATTAAACAGATGCATGTGACGAGTCTGACGATCGTGTACATCGGCACCCGTCGTCAGCCTCTCGAATAGGTAAAGTGGCTCGTGCGTCTGGAGTACCTTATAAATGCATTTGCATAATTGAATTTTAAATCTTTCGTCACAATTAAACCAACCGGACATCTGGAGGTATTGAGAAATGTGATCAAATTTGCGGAGATTATACGAAAATCTAAGGCATGAGTTTTGAATTTTTTGTAAGCTGTACTTATCCTTCTGAGTCAAGCAAGGCCAGAATACTATGTTGCAATAAGCAGAGTGTGATAGAATCAAGGAATCAGTCAGTCTTAACTTAATATTCAGATCGAGAATGTCTTTATGAACATATAGGAGTTTTAATTTGAAAATTGACTTCTGAATAATTGAAGATACATGATTACCAAAACGCAGTTCATTATCCAGGAAAACGCCTAGATTTTTACAGACTACTTTAGGCTCCAACAGAGTTTCACCAAGTTTAATATTGAGGTCATTTAAATTTTTCCCTCTGTCAAAGACCACCAACTGCGTTTTGCTAGCGTTTAAAATAAGACCATGAGCATTTGAGAGTTCAGAGATAGTTTTAAGGTCATCATTAATTCTTCCTACAGCTATGTCCATTTCAGTAGAATTAAAACAAAAGATGAAAATGGTCGTTGATGACATACAAGACTTAGGATCTGCGATTCACATAAGAATTCCTAATAATAAAACTAGGAAACCGCGGTCGTTTACTATTGTTGGGGAGCAATATTTAAGCATTTATAAAAACTATGCATCATTACGCCCGGAAGGTATGCGCGAGAAGAGATTTTTTTTTAAATTTGTAAATGGTCGGTGTTGTCGCATGGTAATGGGAATTCATAAAATAAGTGCTGTTCCTAAGGAAGCAGCAGTGTTTTTAAAACTACCAGGTGCAATAGAGTACACCGGCCATTGTCTAAGGAGAACTTCAGCTACACTGCTTGTAGATGCAGGGGCAGACATTACGTGTTTAAAGCGCCACGGGGGGTGGAAATCGAGTACTGTAGCTGAAGGGTACATCGACGAATCGATGACCAATAAGAAAGATATTGCAAAAAAAATTTTACAACCAAATAATAAATCAATTACTAATAATTTAAATACTGCAATAAATTCGACAGAAAGTGGTTTCACTGAGAGTTCAACACTAGAAAATACCGAAACAACCAACCAACAGGCCATCGTAACAAGCAGTCTTAATTTTTCTGGGGCTACAATTAATAATTGTACTTTTAATGTTTTATTTAAATAGTTATGTAGGGCCAATATGGGTAAACGCACTTCCTTAAACAAATTTAACTTTATTATTATTATTATTATTTATTATTATAGGGATTAACATAGTTTTTGAATGCTAGTGCTATTACCCTAAAAGTACATTTACCCTAAGTCACATTGCTGTACTTTATTTTTATTAAAATAAATAAAGTATGTTTATAACTTTCTGGTATTATTTAATATATATTTAGTCATGAGAACACAGTCATACTTTTACTTCCGCTGCTATTGGCAACGGAAGAAAAAGTAAATACTTTTTCTTCCGTTGCCAAAATCAACCGCCTTCTGACGAAAAAGTAGAACTTTAACGTCAAAAAATTAGTAGAAAAGCGTCAAGTTTATTGACGTTTGAAGACAATTTTTTTTTCTGTTCCCTGGTGAATACTATATTGTCATTATTTGAAATTTTAAATTCAAATCGATACTTCATAAATTATAATCCGATCTTTAATTTATTAGTAGAAAAACTATAGTACGTATTGCGTGTTGTAAAGAAATTAAACACTCATGTAATTACCGCACTCGCAGCTACGCGGCTCACTTGCAATTTTTCTATTCGTGCGTAATATGCTTATTACCATACTTATTAATACGTAATATACTATTACGTCTTGTTTTTATTTTATAAAAATATAAAAGTTTCCCATTATCATGTTTTCTTTCTGCCTCGACTACTTTACGACATCGTTTTATGATAGCAATGATTTTGTGATCAACGACTTATAAAATTCAGATCTTTTGGGGCCCTAATATTCGGTAATTTATTTCAGTCAAAAAGTTTGGAGTTTTAAACCAGCTAACATTTTTTAAAGCCGAAAGTTTGCGTGGTTTTATAACGTAATAAAATATTTAATAATAATTTTACGGCCGCATTAAAATTTCAAACATTTTAATTAAAAAAAGTTAAAATCTTTATCTTTTTTGATCAATTATTTCGTTTAAAGTGGCACATTCGAAATCTCCCACACATGCTCAGGCGACTTTTTCACACTTCGCGTTCGACCGGCATCAGTGATTTAATGACGTACAAAAGGCATTTATGGAAACACAATCGAATACAGTGGCGTATTAAGGGGAAGGGGCTGCCGGGCTGCAGCACCCCTCCCCCCCCCTTCCCGAGCCTAGGAGCTCGAGGTCTAAAAGTCTAATTGCAACCTAATTTTTCGTGTCACGCTTGGACTCTTAATTTAAATTTTTAAATAATGTATTCTTGGCTTAGATTACAAACATCTTGTAGGAAACGTTTAGTTTTCAAACTTTTTCTTCTAAAAGTCCTGTTTTATATAGAGATTAAGGTTTCGGACGCATATCGTTTTAGTTATTTATTTTTGATGCAATTTTAAAGGAAAACGAGTAAAAAGAGTAATATTTTATAGTGTTTTCTATTATATATTTGTCTGTTCCGTTTTCCCTTTTTTAGAGCTATTTTAAATCAACAAAAATATAACCCAATGCAATATTTTTACAACAAAAACAAAAAACAATTAGATAGGTATTTATTTTTAAAGAAAAAAATTACAGTAAAAATTTCTAATTGAAACATTTTTTATGGAAGAAGTGTGATGATTTATAATAAAAAAAATAGTGCCGGCAGAAACGAGAATGCTTTATTAAGAATATACAAAACGGCACTTAAGAAGGAGTATTTCAAAACCTAAGCATTTGCACCAAAAGCTGCTCTTAGGTCTATGCTCCTAAAATACATGATTTCTTCAAAAATCATCAATTTTGGCGTGGAGAGCGATATTTACTTTATATTGTTAATTATGAAAAACCGAGCCCGAAAAACGCTGGTTAGAGTCATACATATGTACTCTAATGTTAAAATTTTGGATTGACACCTATATTCCGAGCTATATTTATATTTTTCACAAATATAAAAAAAAATATTTTTTAATAAAGAGAGCCAGCTAGGAAATTAAAAAAAAAATATTTACAAAACAAATTTTAATAATTTCGATGAAATTTGTAAGTAGTTAGGTGAATTTTAAACGAACTTTGGGCGTGGCTCCAGAATTTTTCGCCTGCGGCGCTTTTCCGCCTTCGTTACTACTAGGTAAAATATCATAAAATTCATGTAGTCCCGACTATCCCTTTCTCCAAGAAAAAATGTCCTACTTACACCCATTCAGCCCCCCCCCCCCGCTGATCATATTTTCTGGCTACGCCACTGATCAAATAGCTCTGTAAATCATGCTATTTCAATTAAAACTTTGCGCTAGTCAAAGAAAAACTTACGGATTGTATTTGCAATATTTGCATAAACCATTTGTTTCATTAGGAATGCCAAATCGCGCGTAGTATGTCTTTAATCCTTATTAAGTGTGTTTTTGACGTGTACCTGTTATGTGTTGTGACTTGTTTTAAAGAACAATGATTACAACAGTCTAAAACATATTAAAGTTTAAAACAAACAAAACATCTGAAACTACTTCTGGGGCAATAATCTGGTACCCAAAAACCAAAGAGGGTATTGGAGCGGGGAAACTTTTTTTCGGTGTTCCAAGCAGAAATCTACGCCATATTGCAATGTGCGTACAAAAACAATGGGAGGGCTCACCTCAATAAGCGGACCCATATATATTCTGAGAGTCAAGCAGCCCTATCGCTATTATGCAACAAAGTAACCTCAGGACTGGTATGGGAATGTCAAGCGGAACTGAAGGCCCTGGCAAAAGTCAACAAAGTAACATTGCAGTGGGTATCAGAACAAGAAGGTATTACAAGGAATGAACTCGCAAAGAACGCTCCAAAAATACATTCGTTGGTCCAGAACCGGCACTAGGGTTACCAAGGTGTTCAGTACTAGATTAATTATAGAGACCAGCTGAGAACTATTACAGGAATTCTGACAGGACCCATGGCTGTCAAGAACCATCTGCACAGAATGCAACTGTACAATGAAGGCCATGACTGTAGATTATTCAGACAAGTCAGTAAAACTGTACAGCACTTAGTTTGCGATTGCGAATCACTAATTCAGAAGAGGCGACAAATACTGGCCAACCAAAACTGGAAGTAGAGGACATCCTGACCCTCTACCCAGTTGACCTACACAAACTATTGCAAGGAACTGGGATCACTGAGTGGGTGTAACAACCAAACAGGATGAGCATAATGAGCCCTCGAAAAAAAAACATCGTTACATTTTAAGTACCTAATCGGAGTTGCATGTGTGACTGGGATTTTCCCAATGCACCCTACTACCATATATTTTATCTGTGTATACCTACGCATAGGTACATAAAGAAAGTTATTTAAAGAAACCCCAGTACACTAAACTTTTTAGTAGCTTACCGACAGATTTGCAATTACACCTTCGTCCTTTCCTATGCAAATAAACATGCCCCCTGAATTTGAATCAGGCAATAAAGGCATTATTACATTTTTTATTACAGCAAAACGGCAGTAACTACAGGCTGTAAAAAATATTGCGGTTTTAAACCTTTGAACCTTAAAAATATCACGCATAATTAACAGTTTTTTTATGTCCCGTGGACTGTCGCCGTACTTTAATTAACAATTATTTTTCATAGGGTTGAAAGGGGTTTTAAAAAACTCGTTAATGAATGCAGTTTGCATCTGGAAAAAGGGATAAAAATGATACTATAAAAATAAATTCGTTGAATGTAAATGACATATTTATGGGACCCCCCCCCTGAAAATGATTGTATCTAATTTTTTTTTAAATCAATTAATTTTTTTTAATTTTTATGAAACTTTATGAGCTTTTTTAGCTTTCCTTGAAATGACTGTACAGGGACATTACTTTAAGTGTCTCACCCGATTGCCAACTTTCCTATCGACCACAATAAAAACCCAATTATGTATTCCCTAATAGTTTTTTGTGAAGAAGCCAAATTTGATGTCAAAAAAATATATGTTTACAAATTTGACAGATACGACGCCATATTGGATTTTCTTAAATGACTACCCTACTTTTTAGTAAGCTAGCTGCATTCGCCTATTTGTTCCAACACTAAGAATATATAATTGTCAACATTTATTTCCAGCCGTTCCGGAGATACGAGGCTTCGAAGGTGGTGATTTTGTTATCATCGAATTTACAGAAGCGTTAACATTAAAAACTTAATTTTTTTTGGATATACGTAATTTTTTATGGCAGAGCCACCCATGCTATTGTCATATATGTCAGATGTCAAAGAATTGCAGTTACGACGCCATTTTGATTTTTTTTAATGGCAACCCACATTATTTATAACTACACCAGTGTATTGCATTTCACGGTCCGATTTCAAAAATATATAGTTGTCGATATTTATTTCCAACACTTACGGAAATACGACCGCATCAAACACTGCATCGTTCGATTATGTCTTTTAAGTGTCTCACTCCATTAAAAAATAGAAGCTTTAACAATAAAAACTCAATTTATATTTGGAGATTTTGAGTTTCTAAACACAAAGTTTTTATTTTTTAATGGGGTGAGATACTTAAAAGACATACTCATACGATGCAGTTTTTGATACGGTCGTATTTCGGTAAGGGTTGGAAATAAATATCGACAATTATATATTTTTGAAATCGGACCGCGAAATGCAATACTCTGGTGTAGTTATAAATGTGGGTTGCCATTTAAAAAAATTCAAAAATGACGTCGTATTTGTCATTTTGTGGCTCCGCTATAAAAAATTACGTATCTGCAAAAAATTGAGTTTTTAATGTTAAAGCTTCTGTTAATTCGATGATAACAAAATCACCAACTTCAAAGCCTCGTATCTCCGGAACGGCTGGAAATAAATGTTGACAATTATATATTTTTAATGTTGGAACAAATAAGCGAATTCAGCTGGCTTACTATAAAATAGGGTTGTCATTTAAGAAAATCCAATATGGCGTCGTATCTGTCAAATTTGTAAACATATATTTTTTTTGACATCAAATTTGGCTTCTTCACAAAAAACTATTAGGGAATACATAATTGGGTTTTTATTGAGGTCGATAGAAAAGTCGGCAATCGGGTGAGACACTTAAAATAATGTCCCTGTACAATAGTTTACCACAAATTCCTTAACGAGAAATAAGGCGATCTAGGCAATGCGATGTTGCTTCGGTTTGACGCTACAGGGCGTTAAAGTTTTTAAATTAATGTCGTTTTTTTTGGATTAATTTCTAAACGCCCTTATCGATTTCCACTAATTTCGGGACTAAGAGTGACTATTATTAATAGCGTGTTTTGATGTATACTTCGCTTTTTTTTAATACCTGCAAATTTAAAAATGGCGTGTGATTTATAAATAAAAGTTTGTCTTTTTGTTACTACTCGTATAAATGACTTAAATTATTTCACAGACTAGCTGACTTCATTTTAAAACTTTTTTGTCTCTT
Organism: Polydrusus cervinus; assembly: GCA_935413205.1. NCBI lineage: Eukaryota > Metazoa > Arthropoda > Insecta > Coleoptera > Curculionidae > Polydrusus > Polydrusus cervinus. The sequence goes on along the minus strand of OW284510.1, from coordinate 96,883,894 downwards.
ATTAAATTTTAGCCAGACATGCAGTTTCACTACAAAAAAAAATATTTACAATACCTTGTAATTCATCATTGCTGTTAATTCTGAACGAAAAACAAAAAAAAATTTTGAATTCTAAGTAACTAGAGATCATATCGCGATAGAAAACGGCGTTTCGACAGTTGAAAGCCACAAATGACATTCACAGCTGATTCTAGTTTCGCCGAAAAGTTACTAGATTTAGTGTGGACCGTAACAATTTCACATGTCAGTTCGCGTCCTATTATTTTCGTTGTTTTTTGGTGTTTTTAGTATTTTTGTGGCTGTTTTTTATATAGTGTATATAGAGTTTTCTGATTGAAAGTTAGAGTCATAACTAAAATGAAGCATAGTGATTGTTTTGTATACCAATATTTTAACCATATATACCATGTTTTACGTATTCTACCTAGCTGGTGCAGTATTACCGGCATTTATTACATTCTTTAATATTCACGAGCAAAGGAGAGTAGTGTGTCGATAAGTTAAATTTTTTAAAAGCTTTGTCGATAATATTTATGTTACTAGTACATTACTTTATTGTAAGTAATTCCTATCACAATATCTAGGTAGTATTTAGTGGATACCTAATAGGTTCTTGACTTTTGTTCCAATTTGGATAACATCTCCAAAAGTTTCTTGACAACTTTAGTTTAGAACGATGATTTAAATAGAAAAATTTGTAAAGTCTTCTTTGATAAATTAAAATGGGAGATAAGGAACTTAATATTTAAATATTTTTTTAGTTTGTTAATGGAACATAAAAATAGTCCGGTCCTGTCTTTTTAGCCAACCTCTAAACGTAAAATAGACCAGACGTCAACAGGGTGCCATTAATGACAAGTGACTTGGCGTTTTCTTAAAAAAATTTGACTATACCAACCAGTTTGATTTTTATAAGAATTGTACGAAATTTTCACCGTGTTCCTGAGTATATTTGTTTTGTAGAGAGACTGCACGTCTGGCTAATATTTAATAAGAGACAAGAAAGTTTCAACTAGAAGTAAGCTAATGTCAGAGAAATAATTAAAGTCATTTATAAGGGGGTAATAAAAAGACAAAGTTTTATTTACCAATGACACGCCATTTTTAAATTTGCAGGTATTGAAAAAATATGGCGTATACATCAAAACACGCTATTAATAATAGTCACTGTTAGTCCCAAAATTAGTGAAAACCGATAAAGGCGTTTAGAAATTATTTCGAAAAAGAAGTTTGTCTAGATTGACTTATTTTTGCTTAAGAAATTAATGGTGATGAGTTGCACAGTCATTTCAAGGACACCCTGTATAACTAAGCAACTCCAGGGTTATCTTCCACAAAAGAAAAGCAACCCTAATATTTGACCATATTTTCATACCTCTAAAATGTTAATGTAATCGGTTCAGTATTATATGCGAAAAAAATAAATACTTAGAAAAATCAGTTTTGCACCACTGGTTTTAAAAATTAATAAAAAATAAGACTAATGCCTCGTTAATAAAATTATACAAGGGTACTTAATAAATAAGATCGAACAGTCTCGTTAACTAAGTTTGATAAATACGAATTGTACAGGGTGTCCAAAGTTTAGTGTTAAACTTTGCAAATTTTAAATCAATTTATTTTTCTTATTTTAAATTGGAACCCCTGTATATTATTATGTCAGACGATTCAGAATTAAAAATCAAACATTTGTCCTAATTACAACCCCATCGCAATTTCTAACGCATCAAGACTTATTTGCAGAAAACTCATTTTATCAATTATTCCAACAGTCATTATTATGAATAAATATCAAAGGTGGCTTTGAAAAACAATTTATTGGTATTAACATTTACTAAAGTGACAAGAAAGAATTTTTTTTGCATGCTCCTAATATGAAACTCATATCTACGAGTTCTTCTTGGTTGTATTCCATCACAAAAAATAATATAGCTTAAATAATAATTATTAATCATAATCTAACAATATTTGAAACTATATCATAACTTAAGTCAAAATGGGCCTTTGTCACTTTAATAAACTTTGATACCAATAAATTGTTTTGCAAAGCCACCTTCGATATTTATTTATAATAATGACTGGTGGAATAGTTGATAAAATTAGTTTTCTGCAAATAAGTCTTGATGCGTTAGAAATTGCGATAGGGTTGTAATTAGAACAAATGTTTCATTTTTAATTCTGCATCGAATGCCATATTAATATACAGAGGTTCCAATTTGAAATAAGAAAAATAAATTGCTTTAAAGTTTGCAAAGTTTGACACTAATCTTTGGACACCCTATACAATTCGTATTAATCAAACTTGGTTAACGAGACTGTTCGACCTTATTTATTAAGTGCCTTCATATAAATTTAATAACGAGGCATTATTTTTATTTTTTATTAATTTTTAAAACCAGTGGTGCAAAAATGATTTTTCTTGGGTTTTATTTTTTTTTTGCATATAATACTGATCCAATTTCATTAACATTTTAGGGGTATGAAGGCAACTAGAAGAGGTATCCAGATAAGTAAGAATATATATATAGCATGTAATCTAAAAAAATAGATCCTTATGACGTCACATTTTCTTATAACACCCTGTATAAACAAAAATATTTTCCTAAAATGCGCCCTAAGAAACAGGTGAAGTCTGCAAAATATCAAAATCCTAACTTAATTAATAAATAAGCCATAGAAGACGGGATTGAGGTGCAAGACCCTGTATATTAGATTAATTTTTATGCATTAGGAAAAATGTAGTTTCTATTTTTGTTTTATTATAAGCTGGCAATGTTCCTCTCGAAACATATTGTTTCATATTACGTCTACGGAATAACTGGAGTGTGTTATTTATGTTGGTATTTTGGCAGAATTACAATTTCATTCATTCAGAGAATACAGAGACACAAAATTTTAAGATTCATATATTTCGCGTCCGGAATGTTTCGCGTGGGCTATACACTACAAAAAAGAACTTGGCAAAATACAGATATTATACGTTTGGTCACAACTGGACCCAAGTAAAGTTACAGCAACATTCATTTTTTACTTTACAATTTTGTGGTTTATACCATATACCGGGTGTCCACGGAAGGTGGCTCGCTCCTATAACTTTTTTGTTTTTAAAGATAATGGAATCAAATTCGGAGGATTTGTATATGACATAAAACTGATGCATTTTTTGATGCATCATTCAACTATATGGAACTTCCGGTTGTAATTGGAACAGTGGCGTATTTAGGGCTCGGAGCCTCGGAGCTCGGGTCTAAAAGTCTAATTGCAACCTAATTTTTCGTCTTACGCTTGGACACTTAATTTACATCTTAGATTAGATTACAAAGGACTTGTATAAAATGTTTAGTTTTTAAATTTTTTATTTTACAAATCCTGTTTTATATAAAGATTAAGATTTCAGACGCATATCGTTTTAGTTATTGATTTATGATGCAATTTTAAAGGAACACGAGTAAAAAGAAAAATGTTTTATAGTATTTTTCTATTATATTCCACTTGTCTGTTCAGTTTTCCCTTTTTTAGAGGTATTTTAAATCAACAATGCAATAAAGTATTTTTACAACAAAAACAGAAAACAATTAGGTATATATTTTTAAAAAAATTAAAGTAAAAATTTTAATTGAATCATTATGGAAGAAGTGTGATAATTTATAATAAAAAAAAATAGTGCGGGAAGAAACGAGAATGCTTTATTATGAATACACAAAACGGCAAGTAAGAAGGAGTATTTAAAAACCTAAGCACTTGCATCAAAAACGCTCCTAAAATACATGATTTCTGAAAAAATCATCAATTTTGGCGTGGTGAGCGATATTTACTTTATTTTCAATCACGTTAAACCGAGCCCGAAAAACGCTGATTAGAGTCATACATACGTCTTATGTTAAAATTTTGGATTAACACCAACATTCATATTTTTCACAAATATAAAAAATGTTTTTTTTTAAATAAAGGGCCAGCTAGGAATATCAAAAAAAAAGTAAAAAAAAACATTTACAAAAACAAATTTAATCCAACCATGCAGAGGAAGAGAGTTAATAATTTAATTTTCGAAATTTGATAGTAGTTAGGTGAATTTTAAACGAACTCTGGGCATGGCCCCGAAAATTTTTCGCCTGGGGCGCTTCTCCACCTTCTTCCTTAGGTCCGATGTTATGAAATACATGTAGTCTCGACTGTCACTCTCTCTAGAAAAAAAATGTCCTACTTACGCTCACTGAGCCCCCCCCCCCCCCCCCCGAGCATATTTAAAATATACCAGGTGTCCTATTTAATATAAAGCTTATGTAACTTCCGGTTAAACCGGAAGTTTCATAAATTTGAATCCTCCGTCAAAAAATTCAATTTTATATCATATACAAATCCTCCAAATTTCATTCTATTATGAGTGTCATTAAAATGATGAGAGATGAGAAATTTATGTTTGAATGAATTTTGCAGCACTTTCGGTAAAATAAAAAAATAGTTATGACTGACAGATGGATAACCTGAAAAAAAATTAAAAGGTAATGTTAAATGTTTTAATTATTCATTAGTTTTTTGGATAAACAGTAAAATGTGTGGCTAATTTGACAATTTTCAAAGATATTTTCTCGGAAACTGACTAAGTTAGGTATAGGATAATATACATGTTTTAGGCTTAGAATTCTTCGTAGAATGCATATACAGGATGACAATTTGAAAACGAACAGCATTTAATATTGCCTCTACCAATGATAGTATGAAAATTTGGCGAAACACGTCAATTGATATATCGAGGGAGGCATTTTTTAAGACATTTGTTGTCGTGTTACTTTCAACCCCCTAACCCCCAGGGCATCTACCCCTAAAATTTTAAATGGCAACCCCTATTTATTTTGCCATTTTTGTGTTCCTTATAAAATTCTACATAAACTGAATAATTTTTTTTCAAAAAATGTAATTATTTTATTTTTTCTAGTGGCGATATCGAAGACGAAATGTAAATAAATAAAGGAATTTGGAATGTATTTCTACATTTCGTCTTCGATATCGCCACTAGAAAAAATAAAATAATTACATTTAAAAAAAAAATAGAAACAGTTTATGTAGAATTTTATACGGAACACAAAAATAGCAAAATAAATAGGAGTTGCCATTTAAAATTTTAGGGGTAGGTGCCCTGGGGGTTAGGGGGTTAAAAGTAACACGACAACAAATGTCTTAAAAAATGTCCCCCTCGATATATAAATTGACGTGTTTCGCCAAATTTTCATACTATCATTGGTAGAGGCAATATTAAATGCTGTTCGTTTTCAAATTGTCACCCCGTATATAAAGACATAAGGGTGTTCTATTTAAAATAACAAAGTTGTGCGCATTTCTTATTTAGCCGAAAGTGAAAAAACTTCACAATAATGTATTATTTCATATGGACGTGACAAGCTGGGTAATAATTTCGTTGTCACGTAGTATACTATATGATTTTCTTTTACTCATGGTATTGACATAACTTACTTTGTAATAAGAAAAAAACATAATATAGTATTGTGGTAAAATAATAAATATGTTATGGAATAATACTGTAATTTTCATTTCATCATTTTTTGCAGTGTGCACGTAATATGTACTTTATTGTACAAATTAAAGGTATTGTATAGTCATATTTTTCAGTGAGAGAATATTAAAGTCATAAATTTTTATTTTCTCCGCTAAAGGTAAATTATGTATTGTCCCCAAAAAATATATATTTTGAGATATATCACTATCATATAGAACTTCTATAGTTCTAATTTAAAGAAGTAGTCCATACTTGAAGTGAAGTGACAAGTTAAAAAGGGAGAAATAATACTCTGTCTGTGACTGCTGTGGGAAAAAACCCTTCGACCACTGTTTACTCTTAACAGAACTGTAGTAAAATGGGGAGAAATAATACTCTAAGTCAACCTTCACTAAGATATATTCAATAAGAAAGTTAAGTTATAAAGAAAAGGGATGCAGATATTCCATAAAAGTAGGGGAGAAAAACATACTACCAAGATCTATAGATAAAGATGGGAGAACGGTTGATAATAGAACTTGGTAGTATGTTTTCCCCACTACTTCTATGGAAGGTCTTTATCACTTTTCTTTAATAAATTAACTTCCTCAAAAGTTCTATGGAAGTGTCACCCACTATTTCCTAATATTTATTCCAACATAAGCTATACTTCTAAAGATAAACGTTTATACGTTTAAAGCATGTAGGTAGAGTACAATTAAATAAAGGTCTCTTATTGAATATACCTTAGTGAAGGTAGTAGAGTATTATTTATCCCCATTTTACTACAGTTCTATTAAGAGTTAACAGTAGTCGAAGGGTTTTTTCCCACAGCAGTCACGGATAGTCCGTGACAATCATGATTCTGCGCAATAGACTCGGACGCGGATTTCTGGGTGTTTTGATTGGTCAGGAAACTGTCAAACTGTCAGTAACTTATCCGACATTGTTTATGAGAACATACCTTATGAGTCATCACGAACAAACCGTGCGTTTCCACCACATCGCGCGTGTTTCACCTACGTCAGTCAGTGTCAATAAAACGTCTTTTTTTATACAAAATATTATAAAAACGAATTTCACGAGAATGAAATGGCGCGGCGTCAGTGGAGATTTTGAAGATAATATCGAAGCACAGTCTGCAATTTTAATGGAAGATAATAAATTAACATGAATAGCCCCAACATTTTTATTTTTATGTTCTGCAGGCGGATGATATAATTTAAATCTATACAGGGTGTTTCTAAAAGGTGCGAAAAAAAAGCTACCACAAGTTCCTGAGGCGTAAATGTGACGATCTAACCCAACTTACCTTTGTCTAAAAGTGGATGATTTAGGAGATACAGAGTGTCAAAAGTTCAGTTTGGTTTTCATTTTTTATAAATAATTTTTTTAATAATTGGTATCGTCACAATATTCGGCTTGGGACGGTATTGCGGGGTGAAAAATTAAAATCTGCTCTCATTTTTATTGTAAAATTTAAAGGGCGCCACCTGCGGTACCTTGCACACATTTAAAACCAAATAACTTTTGAGCTACCCTATATTTAACTTTTAAATAAAAATTCGTATTCTCCGACGTCTTTTAGGTATACGTGGTAAGAGTTGATTTGAGCAGCTGTTTTTAAGATATCTGGATTTAAAAATTGCACTTCGTGTATGGCCAGGTCTAAATTATTGTAATAATTGAACATATTTGAAGCGTAGGCGGTAAATTAAAATTAAAATAACTCAAAAACAGCTCCTCAAATCAACTCTTACCACGTATACCTTTTTTAGGTAAAAGATGTTGGAGAATCCGAATTTTTATTTAAAGGTTAAATATAGGGTGGCTCAAAAAAGTTATTTGGTTTTAAATGAGTGCAAGGTACCGCAGGTGGCGCCCTTTAAATTTTACAATAAAAATGAGAGTATATTCTAATTTCTCACCCCGCAGAACCCCCCATGCCGAATATTGTGACAATAGACCAATTATTTATAAAAAATTAAAACCAAACTGAACTTTTGACACTCTGTATCTCCGAAATCATCCACTTTTGGATTAAGGTAAGTAAGTTGGGTTAGATCGTCATATTTACACCTCAGGAACTTGTGGTAGATTTTTTTCCGCACCTTTTAGAGACACCCTGTATAATTGAAACTCTAAAAAAAAATAAGTTATCATCCGCCAAACTAGACGCTCTTGTGAACCCCTTAGTAATATTTTTATAATAAATTTTTAATTATACAAGCCAGGAAGCGAGGCCGCGTTTCACGCTGGTATGTATGAAAGGCTCTTAAGAATTTTTTTTTTAGTAGAGTATTATCACAGTTTCTAAACTTAATCCAATCCATAGATATACCCCTACCACACTCACGGATCGGAATCCCTTTACCACACCCACGGATCGGTATCCCCTAACCACACCTCTACGAATCGAAACTGATTATCACTCATCGAGGTTGTTTCCCAATTTGATTGGTTTATCTAGTGTTGTATTTGGATATAAATTACCCCCAGATCCAAAGAAATTTTGCGCCCCCTTGCCTTCAGGAATAGAAATAATATTAAAAAATGAAATGAAAGCTTTGTTCCTATTTCACATTATTATATTCATGCTTTAAGGCAATGGCCTGTCGACATATTAAGCACCGGTTCCCGCAGATCACCGAAGTTAAGCTGTGTCGAGCGCGGTTAGTACTTGGGCGGGTGACCGCTTGGAAACACGGCGTGCTCTTGTCTCAGGGAAGAGTGTAAAATGAATCGACACCTAGCCATCCTATTCACGCCGGACAGGCCGGATGAGATCGGATATCTCGTAGGATGAAGGTGCCGTTTCACACTCCCCAGTCGGTAGACCACATCTGTGGTCGATGACCGATTCAAGTTGGCCTCCGTAGTCGGCAAACCGTAAAAAAAAAAAAAAAAAAAAAATATTCATGCTTGTATTTTTTTACTTTAACCGCAAGTGGCGCCTCTTGGCCCAGGCCTATGAGGCGTGGTTCAGTCGTAAATAATAAAAAAAAACGAAATGATTAATTAATATCATTTCATTAAATCCCCAAAGTATTTTAAAATAATGTTTTGTTCTGTAAATTTTATAATGAATTTGTTAAAAAATGTTAAGTTATGTCATAAATACATTCTTCATTTGTGACAAATTTTTAACTGTAGACTTACCATATGTACAGCGTATGAAGAAACTGAGTATATCTGAAACATAAATAATTATATTACTGATATTTCTTATTTTTATTCAAAAATATTATTGCTATCGGAAGAAGAGTAAGCGGTAAAAGCTGACAAAATTATGCTCCCATTTCTTGCATTAAACTACACAGGAATGCTAAAACAATGAGTTTTCTGGGACACATGTGGACACTGATGGCCCTTTCGTTCTCATCATGCCTCTATGGAAAGTCATAACCCATAAGCAATTCCACCAAACCCGTCAAATCGCAGACTGTTATAGTGAAGCGCAAAAAATTTCGTTCTTTTTACTAGATGTGTGGCCTACCTAAGGTGACCATACGTCCCGCTTTGGGCGGGACAGTCCCGCTTTCAGGCTCTATGTCCCGCTGTCCCCCACGTTACCAAAAATGTCCCGCTTTTGCAAACAGACCAAACGATTGTGTTTCTAATTAATTCAAACCTGTTTTGAGCAAAAATTGAGAAGTGCTCGTAGAAAATCTCAGGCTATTGTTGTAAATGTGCTGGCACCTATGGCGACGGATGAATTGAAAGAGCACCTTCGTGAAACCCTCTTCATAACTTTATTAACAGATGCTTCAAATCATGGCTCGATAAAATTATTTCCCGTTTTGATTCGCTATTTTTTACCATATGAAGGCGTGAAAGTTAAGATTTTATTGAGTTTCGAGAGCAACTAGGCGATACATCGGATATAATTGTCGATTATTTGAAAGAAGTAGGTATTATCTTGCAATAATTTGAATAAGAAAATTGTGGCATTTTGTGGTGACATTACGAACTGCAATTTTGGAGGAAAAAATGGAAAAGTGAACAAACCCTAACTTTGGGCGTGGCACCGAATATTTTTCGCCTGCGGCACTTTTTTGGGGTACTCCAGACAAAAATGTTCTACTTACGCCCACTGAGCAACATATTTCCTGGCTGGAACATCAATAATTTTTTTTTATTCGCAGGCGTCCCGCTCTGACAAAAAAAAAAGATGGTCACGTTAGTCCTACCGCATTTTGGTTTTTTGTTTTATGATTTAGGTACCGGTGGTTTGTCTTTTACATCGGAGTTTATTCACTCGCGTCTATATCCCAACCTATTGCCGGCATACTGCGCATGTCAGGCGAATAGCGTAATGGCGAGATATTTGAAATTTATATAGGTAGAAATGAGTTCAATTATTACATGTAAAATATGATTGATATAGCGATTAATTAATTAAATTTTTAATATTACGGTTTTCTATTTATATTTTTAAATTAAACACTCTATTCTCTTTTTTCCTTTTACGTTTCAAGGAATTCCAAGATATGGTTACCGGTGTTAACAGTCTATGATTTTGTAATTCCGACTTTTTGTTATGAGGGTCATAGTTAGAAGAAATCATAGGGTTTATTGTTGTTTTTAATTAATATCAAAAAAGATGGATGTGACGTTTTTTGATGCGACTTTGTGTTTTCTTTTCATGTGAACATTAATATTTGTTTTTGTACTAAATTTCATCCCACAGTCTGTGCACACATAAACTATTCTACAATTTAAAAAATGGCGTTTAGGTTTTACTTTACAGGTGCTTGACGACAGCCGCCACAAAATATTTAATATTCTGTGACCGCCGCAGCCATAACAAAACTTACTGATTAATATCCTGCCCCTTCTTTTTAAATATGCTCCACAAGGCCACAAATTAACAAACTGGCAAACTATTCTTTTAAAAAAACTTAATACCTCGACTATGACTCAACACCGTGACGTAAAAAAATAATTAAATTAATTATTTAATTTCTACCCAAATTTTAAATGTCCCGCCATCACGCTATTCGCCTGACATGCGCAGTATGTAGGCAATAGGTTAAGATATAGACGCGAGTATTTATTCCTACTAGACATTGTTTAAATAAAGATGGTGAACAATATGTAACATTGGAAGGTAAGGCTAGTGGAAAAAGAAAGACTAAGTGCGGAGTGCCGCAGGGCTCGGTGATGGGGGCTATGTTGTATTCTCTCTTTGTACTAAGTTTGAGATGTTCGGGACTACAAGCTAGATATTACACCTTTCCATATGATACTGTGTTGGTATATAGCATGGATACTGTAAATAATCTTGAGGAAATTGTGAATGGTGATTTAAAAAAGTATACAAACTGGTTATTATGTAATAGACTTAAAATGAACATAAAAAAGACTAAATATATAGTCAGATCTGGTCTTAACGTGCGGGTCCAAAGGTCACTGATCATATGCGTCAAATCAGACAAAATGTTGTGAGATTATTTACAAATATACCGAAGGAAGGAAAAATAGTTTCATTATTTTAGCTATCTCGAAGATAGCCACATATACCTAATATTATTAGTTTTGTAAAAATTATGTACAGGGGAGTTGAAAAAGTTAAAAATTATATAATCGTTGATTATATACCTACTGTACCCTTTAATTAAAAATGACAATAATAAACAGTGCAATTTATTTTAACAATTTTACTACTAAAACCTAAAAATACAATGGCATTTAGTCTGATAAACTATTTCGATAATGAAAGAAAAAGTGGAAATTCGAAAACCAATATGCAGGAAACCGTAATGAAAACACTGGGAATTAGTTTAAGGACTATGCAGAATAATGTGCATGAAAAAAAAGCATAATATAATACCCAAGAATACTAAAAAATGTAAACGAAGAACACCGTTTATAATTATTAAACTCTCATCGTCACTTATAAAATCTGAAAAGTCCTCGTCGTCTGAGTCGTCTTCGAATGGAGCAATTATCATTTTCGCTACTTCGACATCAAGTACTTGTTCTCGATCCCACCAATCCCTTATTAATATTTCTGTATATTCCACCGATTTCTTCCAGTACTCTTGTGTAATATGATCTAACGAATCTTGCCAAACTATTTGTACTTGGTCGGATTTAAGACCATCACCTACATGTTTTTCATAATAAGACTTTGCACCAGCCCATATTAATTCTATTGCGTTAAACTGGCAATGATATGGTGGCAGTCGTAGAACCTCATGACCATATTCACGCAGTATTTCATCTACCGCGTATATTTTGGGTTTTTTAAGAGACTTTGCTATTGATAGGAGTTATATGATGCATAATTTAAAACAATTAAAGACGGAGCATCCAAATTTGGTATCAATTGAACTTTTAACCATTTTTCAAATATTTCGCAATTCATATTATCATCATAGTCAGCACTTTTTGATGTTGAAGAAAAAATTAAACTCGCACCTGCAACATATCCTGTTGCAGAACCGGCATGAAAAATAATAAAACGCTGTCCCGTACCGCACCCCTTTTTCCTTTTAACACTTTTAACAGACTCATCTTGCCAAGATTTTGAACCACTTCCATTCAAAAATATCCACGTTTCGCCTAAAAATACCACTTTTCTAAATTTCGATTTGTAATTGTCCGTATATTTTTTTAAAAACTGAACACGCTGACTCACTATCTGTGGCTGCTCACATAAAAATCTTCGGTTACAGTCCGTTACAGTTATAGCGAAAACCTAAATTTTTTAATAATTTTGATAACGCTTCAGGTCCAATTTCCAAAACACCCCGAATTTTTCATGGTTTTTGTAAAACTGTAAGAGTTACATTGGTTTTTGATTTGTATAAATCGTAAATCACATTTCGAACTCCAATTTTAATATTTTCGCTTACATCCTCAGTCTTTGGCTTTCTTCGTTTACACTTTTTAGTATTCTTGAGTATTATATTATGTTTTGTTTCATGCACAATTTTCTGCACAGTCCTTAAACTAATTCCCAGTGCTTTTGCTACTGTTTCCTGAATCTTGGTTGGCGAATTTCCACTTTTTCTTTCATTTTCGAAATAGTTTATCAGATTAAGTACCATTTTTTTTTGATTGGGGATGCAAAAATCCAGAAAATTGTTTCATTTTGTCACAAACTGTCAAAGTCACAAAACTAGCATATTTAAAATAAAACGTAGCTGGTGCTATTATAAGCTTCTTTAGAATCGCTGGAAAGTAAATACATATCCTTTTTTTTCATGTCAAAATGGAATAAGTCTGTCTCATTTATCTTACGTATTTTATTTAGAGGGTAAAATTAAACGCAAGTAAAGAAAACAAAAACTGAGAGTATGTCTTTCTTGAATCGTATGACCCGCACGATAAGACCAGATCCGACTATGTGATATTTAAGCAAAAAAACAAAACAATAAAAAATCCTGTGATAAAAATAAATAACATAGCTATCCAAAAGGTGGAAACAATAAAATATTTAGGTCTTTTCATAGATGAAAAATTAAGCTGGAGTAAACATATTGAACATGTATCAGGCAAGGTTATACCGATGGCCTGCGGACTAGGCACTATTTGTCTTATTAAATTAAAATGAATGTATACAATGCCTATTTCTTATCTCATTTTAGATACTTATTGCCGCTTTGGGGAAACTGTGGAGTAGTAAATTTCAATAAAATTTAAACTATTCAAAATAAAGTTCTTAAAATATTGTCACGAAAGGGGACAATAATATTTCTTAAATCAATATAATTTCCATTTTAATATTTTAATCATTATTCGCGTTTAGCACAGGCCATTCAACGCAACATGAAACCAGCGCCAAGTTTATTAAACAAATCTTAAAAAGTTGCAATTATGAAATGTTATACGTACATCCCGATCTAACAATTATTGTGGTGTCATCAAGTCGGCAGAAATAAGGTATACGACCTAAGTCCGTTGTCTCCCTGAAGTGGGAAAAATCGTTGACTTGATGGAACTACACATCGTTGGTAGAAAAATATCGGAGGGCACTAGTGCTCCGATCCGTGACACATTCGGTTCGAAAAATTGTAAAATTTTGTTGGTCCTCAAGACGCCAGCGATGAGCCTAAAATTCATGTAAGTGTAATTTTATTTTCCATCTGTTGACAAAGGTTTAAATCCAGGTTTTTATTAATTTTGATTTTTTGTAAACCCTTCAGGTAATAATTATCTTTATCTTTTTAATAAATTTGTTTTCAATACGTCCGTCGTCACACCCTAAAATCTGGCCGTGACAATATTACTCAACTATAACTATTTAATATCTATAACTATTTGACGACGTATACAAACAACTAGGAGTGTATCGGCTAAAAGAACTTCTAGAATTAAAACAATGTAAGTTAATGCATAAAGTTACACATAAAAAACAGAGGTCTAATAGTGATATACTCTTTAACTATAACGTACATTAATACCAAACTAGAATTTAAGAAAATGTTTACCATGGGAGAATTAGGACAAATAAGGGAATTATGAGCCCAACATATTGGACGGCCACCGTGTATGACAAGTTGCCGTTAGAGATAAGGAAAATAGTGCAATATAAAAGTTTCGTAGGGTTGACCAAGATTCATTTGGGAATTTAAAAAAAAATAAAAATAAAAACTTTTACACTGAATCAAAATTTATTTGAAAATTGTTGTAGCATGCTTAAGAAATTAGATATTTAAATATACAGGGTGTCCCGAAATTAGGTGACAATATTTTAAGGGGTTAAAGTACATCCGAAAATAAAACTAAAACCCTCTATTAATATACCTTGAAGAACGCTTCGTTATGGGGCTAGAGCCCCCCGAATGGAAGCTATGATAAGCGGTTATTTCAAAATATCTCAGAAACTGATTGAAGTATCAAAACAAAATTTGATACATGTTTTACCCATGACAAGACACAATAAACGGTTTATTTAGCATAGGTGTATTTCTTCCAGTGGCGTCCCACTGGGTAGGTAGTGAGGGGAATATTGCCCCAACTTTTTTATTTATAGGATTTTTTAACGCCAGGTGCAATGTTTAAAAGCACTGAAGTCTTCTATTAAAAAAAGGTACTTCTGCTTCATTTCGGTAGGATTCACCATTTTTCAGTAAAATCGATTTTAAAATTTTCGGTTTTTTACAAGCCGTTGAAAAGGCTAAGATGTTTTTTTGCATATCAAACACTTAATATTAAAACATGAAATATATTAGAAACTCTACTAGCGACAAGGCATATTTATTTAAGGATGTGACATTAAAATATTTTTCCAGTGGCGTCGCACGGGGTGGAGCTTAAAGTAAATATTACTATTTTTTTTAATTTGAGGGGCTTTCATACTTTTAATGTAATTTTTTTTAATTTTTAAATTTTTTGTTAATAAAACCTTCCATTATTGTAATTTGACAGAATATAAGGTTTTCAACAGATTTTTAGACCTTGTTTTTTAAATATTTATTTTTATAAAAGACTCAAAATAAAACAAAAAAATAACAAATTGCAAATCAAATTTAATTGTAAAACCACACGGGAAACTAATTCTTAAGCAAATGTTCGAAATGATTTCAATTTTGTTGGAAGCAAAATCTAGCCCTGCGTGTTATGTTGTGTATGACAGGGAATTTGAAAATATTATGAAAGGAAAGCCCCTCAAATTAAAAAAAAAATTGTAATATTTACTTTAGGCTCCACCCCGTGCGACTTCACTGAAAAAATATTTTATTGTTACATCCTTTAATAAATATGCCTTGTCGCTAGTAGAACTTTTAATAAATTTCATGTTTTAATATCAAGTGTTTGCTGAGATATGCAAAAAACACCTTAGCCTTTTCAACGGCTTGTAAAAAACCGAAAATTTTAAAATCGATTTTACTGAAAAATGGTGAATCCTACCGAAATGAAGCAGAAGTACCTTTTTTCAATAGAAGATTTCGGTGCTTTTAAGAATTGCACCTAGCGTTAAAAAATCCTACAAGTAAAAAAGTTAGGGCAATATTCTCCTCACTACCTACCCAGTGGGACGCCACTGGAAGAAATACACCTAAGCTAAACAAACCGTTTATTGCATCTTGTCATAAGTAACACATGTATCAAATTTTGTTTTGATACTTCAATCATTTTCTGAGATATTTTGAAATAACGCTTATCATAGCTTCCATTCGGGGGGCTCTAGCCCCATAACGAAGCGCTTTTCAAGGTATATTAATAGAGGATTTTAGTCCTATTTTTGGATGTACTTTATCCCCTTAAAATATTGTCACCTAATTTCAGGACACCCTGTATATTACCAAATATTATAATCGATACCAGTGTATAAACACTGATTAGATTCTAAGATAAAGAATGTATAATCACCTTTATATAGTTACTTAAAATAAATAAATATTTTTAAAAATCCACCGAAATTATTTATAGTTTCCCTATGAACTAAACAATAAACAGAAGGTAAAAATAAGAACACAAAGTCTTCCTCCACTGATATATTATAGAAATATTTAGTCAAATTCTCTACATGTTTCGAATGCAGAAGCATTCATCTTCAGGAGAAAAATTAAAGAAGAAAGGGCCAGCAGATATCACCCTAACTGAGCAACATAAATATAGGTTCAGTATAAAATGAATGAAGAAATCAATACACATTGCATTGTGAATAAGAAAAGTATAAGGGTTGAGACTTAAGGTACTGTGAAAACTTTAAAGGTGGAGTGAAAGATTTAACATCTTTGTGTGGAAGAACTGTCGAGAAATCAGAATGAAGTAACAAGCTATTAGCTAGTCATTAGAGAACATATTTTTTTGGAGAAGTAAATAAAAGTGTGAGGAAGAAGACTATTAAAAATTCATTGGAAATTTAATTTAATTTAAAACATAATTGTTGGATGTAAACCTCAAAGGTTTACGAATAAACGTAATTAAACTTAAAAAGACCAAAAAGTCTTTTTGGAAAAGCACGCGGTAGCGGTCGAGCTGAATTAAAAAGAATTTTTTCTTCCATAAAGCCAAAATGTTAGAATTTTATAAAATTAAATGCTTATTTTTCCAGTTTAATTACGTTTATTCGTAAACCTTTGAGGTTTACATCCAACAATTATGTTTTAAATGAAATTAAATTTCCAATGAATTTTTAATAGTCTTCTTCCTCACACTTTTATTTACTTCTCCAAAAAAATATGTTCTCTAATGACTAGCTAATAGCTTGTTACTTCATTCTGATTTCTCGACAGTTCTTCCACACAAAGATGTTAAATCTTTCACTCCACCTTTAAAGTTTTCACAGTACCTTAAGTCTCAACCCTTATACTTTTCTTATTCACAATGCAATGTGTATTGATTTCTTCATTCATTTTATACTGAACCTATATTTATGTTGCTCAGTTAGGGTGATATCTGCTGGCCCTTTCTTCTTTAATTTTTCTCCTGAAGATGAATGCTTCTGCATTCGAAACATGTAGAGAATTTGACTAAATATTTCTATAATATATCAGTGGAGGAAGACTTTGTGTTCTTATTTTTACCTTCTATATTCCCACTCCACTTTAAGTATGGACTACTTCTTCAAGTTTAAACAATAAACGTCATGAAATAAATTTATCAGCAAGACGGGGCGCGGCCTCAAGGACGAGCCGACACTGCTATTATTTTAAGCCTAAATCACAAAATTACTTACTGGTGGAACGTTATTTCCTTCTCATCCGCATTTTCGTAACCGCTTTCAACAAATTTTTAATCCTAATACCAAAATCCAGTCGAGTCACGTATAGTTTAATGAATAAATAATTTTCAAGATTTAATTTTTCTATTTTTCACATTTTTACAATTTTATACACTTGAAATGTAAACATTTAATAAATATTGAGCTTAATATTATTTTTGCCAGCACTGCGGGCAGCAATATTGCAAAAATCCTGCATCTCTTTACGATTTAGAGGTTTAACCTAAAACCAGTCACGCCATAAAATGCGAACAAAACAAATTCAGATGTTCGCAGTAAAGCACATCGGCAGATGAACCGAAGCGATAAAGATTTATTTTTATGAACTTGTATTTTGTGTTTTGTGAAGCAAAATAGAAAAGAGAGTAGAATAATGAAATATTACTAATAATGATTATTATTATTTTTCATATAACTAACCGGGAAGTTGGATTGGAAATTTTGTATTAAACAATATTAAAGTGATGACAAACAAAAATAAACAGAATATTTTTATTTTCCGGAATTAGTTTTTTGCTTTGAGTGAAAAAGTTTTGGAATACAAAGTTTATAATTAATTAAAAAATTACTTTACTGTATTTTGCTAAATGCACGAAATAACACGAGTAATATACGATATAATACATTTGAAAGAGTAAACGAATAAAGGTGTTAACTGAATTTTAATTTATATTTTTGGGGGATAAAAGTACTAGGACTAGTTTCCAACTACAATTCTGTGAATAATAATACACAGAATCGTAAGTAATAAAGGTTAGAAGTTGAAAACCAGTTCTTCACTAAAAATGTGAATGTTTAATAATTAGTCAGTTAACACATTTATCCACTTGCCAGGTGCGGTTTGTCAATAAGGTAATTTGGTCAATGACCTACCTATAAATTTGATCCACCTTATTAGTTTATTATTTAAAACAAATAAAAATAATTATCCTTAAAAAAAGCAAATATTCCAAAGTGTGTCATGCGAGTACTCCCCACGGTTGACCTTAGGCCCATATTATCCACATCCTGGTAACTTAACCAGCCAGATAATTTCCAAAGAAACCATTGTTGAGACAATTGTTTCTATAGAAATTATCTGGCTGGCAAAATTACCAGGAGATGGATAATATGGGTCTTTTATAGGTTTATTTTAAACCAATAAATTATATAAATGAAATGGAAACTAAAAGCGAGACAGACTGCATTCCCGCAGTTGCTGGACCGGACGCTGGATGTACTTCGCGAAAGAATCGAAGAAGTAAGTCTTAGACCACATCGCATAGTGTTATGTTTGACACAACATTCTAAATATGTGCCTACACATTCCTAACCTCTATTCTTCTAAATTGTTATTTGTAGAGTAGAAATGGAAAATAAACTAATAATTCTTTAAAGCCCAGGTTATACCTCAATTAAACTAAACTAAATTAAAACTAAACTAAATAAATTAAATTAAGAACCAAAGAGCAGTGTTTATACTTCAACTCAACCACCTAATGGAATTCACAATAAGAGAAGAACAAAGTATGCCTAACTTTTAAGTTTTCGAAGGAAACTGCTGCACCAACTTGATCAACGTTGCGTCGTTAATAACCATTATCCCAATCTCTATTCAAAATAATATTAAATGAAAAGAAAAATTAAATATCAACACAAATTTAGGGTTAGTTGCTGAAATTTTTCTTCATTTCCTTCAATCCTTCCCTTATTGAATGACAAAAATCACGGATTATGCCGATCGTCCCACAAAAGTTTTCGAATCAACTAAATTAAACTAAGAAAGTTAAAAGTTGACCAACTTCTTAGTTTAGTTTAATTGAGTTTAATTCTTTAATTGTATGTATAAATGGTTCCATACGAATGTAGTATTTTAATTTCTTAATTATCTTAGCTTAGTTAGGTTAGGATTAGTTTAGTTGAGGTATAAAGCAGCCATTAATTTTCTCTAACACGTTCCAGTAAACAAACCGCTGTCAACATCTTGTCATAATATTAACTTTAAAATATTAACAGCCCGATGTGTATCGTGAACGGATGTCAACGCCTTATCACGATTTAACAAATAAAACTAACCTAAAATTATTTAGTACTGGCCGCTGATATGGAGGTCTTCACTCAAGGCTAGAATTAGATGAATCGATAAGAGATTCTGTCTCACTTACTCTTCTAACATCGATTACAATACAAAACTTATTCTGACACTACCTGTCATTTTAAACCCAGAACTATCAATTTAGAACGGTTTCAAATTTAGAATCCTAGTAAGTAAATACGACTGTAAATACGAAGATTTTCCTTTTCATTTCGCCAGATCCATCTCTAGACGCGTTTCGTCATATTGTCACGATAGGGAATCATAAGATCATAACATTTCATAAATCAATATATTTTCCATTTTAATATTTTAATCATTATTCGCGTTTACCGCCGGCCATTCAACGCAACATGAAACCGGCGCCGAGTTTATTAAACAAATCTTAAAAAGTTGCAACTATGAAATGTTATACGTACATCCCGATCTAACAATTATTGTGGCGTCATCAAGTCGGTAGAAACAAGGTATACGACCTAAGCCCGTTGTCTTCCTAAAGTGGGAAAAATCGCTGACTTGATGGAACTACACATCGTTGGTAGAAAAATATCGGAGGGCACTAGTGCTCCCGTCCGTGACGCATTCAGTTCGGAAATTTGTGAAATTTTTTTGGTCCTCAAGACGCCAGCGATGAGCCCAAAATTTATGTAAGTATAATTTTATTTTCAACTGTTTTGCAAAGGTTTAAATCCAGGTTTATTATTTTTGATTTTCTTGTAAACCCTTCAGGTAATTATTATTTTTGTCATTTCAATAAATTTGTTTTCAAAACCGCCTTGTTTTTCTAATAGTCGCCAAGGTCCCGTGTTACCTTTACGTCCCTCGTCACACCCTAAAATCTGGGCGTGACAATATCATGACTCATCAGTAGAGCTAGGATCCGACGAAAAGAAAAGGGATCTTGAAGCTACTTAAGGCAGCACTTGGTGGGACACACCAGTAAGATATGGCACGGAGCGCCATCTGTGTCGTTGTTAGACACTCTTGAGCATACCAGCACCTCTAACAAACTTATAGAAATAAGTAAATGTTACGAGGAAATCGACTGTAAATTTTTAACATTAAAATTATCGCATCCAGCTAAAATAAGTGGTTGGCCTACTAACAGGCCACTGCCACTTAAGAAAATACCTACGCCGAATAGAAATTTACAATGGTCCCATTGAATGCAGACTTTGCGGCGAAGAGGACGAAACCGCCTCACATATTATCTTCGGAGGAATTTAATGTGGGGATAACCTCCCGCATGACAAACTTGGTATAGGAATTTACTGGACCTTAGAAAAGAAACAAATCTTTTCTAGTAAGACAGGGGAGCACAATAAGCCACTAGGCTGCAGTGCGGGAAGCTTGGGCCGAACGCCCGACCCCCGCCTTAAACCAACCAACCATTAGAATATCGTAGATCTTATTTATTTCCGATTAAAAACGAAACGTTCAAATTTTTTTTTAAATGGTCAATTTCGCCTTACTCGAGTAGATTCGTCCATATATTCTATATACGTTACAGAGAATGCCCATTTTTGGGATTTAATAATCCTATTTTTAAAATACACCGAATACAACCTTCATAAATTCTTGTGACGTTTTATAACGAGCAAATCCACTTGCTGTGTTCGAATTTAACGTAGACTTGGTTTTATTTAAAAGGTTTACATCGTAAAACGGATATGGGATTTGTTCAGTATTGGCGGTTTAGCATAAACAGTGTATGTATGTACAGTTCTGTTCATAAAAAAACCGTACAAGTCTTATGATTAGTTTTTGTATTATTTAAACAGTTTGAAACAGGCTTTTGTGATTATTACTTTGAGGTTATCAAAGACGTATGTTTATAATATGTTGACTCCCCAAACATCCGCTGCCGACGCACATCTTCGCAGGCAGCATAAGGTATTGCGCTTCAACAATGACCTGGAAGAAATTTTGGCTTGGGGTGACAGTAACCAAGTCGAATTTAATGCTAAGAAAACCCAGGCAGCAATCTTCTCCAAAAAGGTTAACATTGCAGAACCGGATATAGTCATGGCAGGACACGCAATTCCCCTGGCACCGTCTATTAATTTACTGGGAGGTAATATGTCTTGGCATGATCACGTTGCCGCAATTGCCAAGGCAGCTGCACAGAAACTTAGTGTACTTTTCCGCACCAAAAGGTTGTACACACCTCATCAACTTTTGACACTCTACAAAGCCCAGATTCGACCATCATTAGAATATTGCTCTTATATCTGGAGCTCTGCACCCAAGCACACCCTTCGGCTACTGGATTCCATTCAAAAGAGAGCCGTTCGTCTGATCGGCGACCCCGAGCTGACCAAGACCCTCGATAGCCTGGAGCATCGAAGACAGGTTGGTGATTTGGCTCTCTTTTACAGATATTTCCATGGCAGGTGTTCGACTGACATTGCCCACTTGATTCCACCTAGAGCAATGCAAAACGGAAATACACGGCGAACCACTGCCGCTCATCCATATGTTGTTCAGCTTAGTACTCCTCGAACTTCATTGTTCAAGAATTCTTTCATCTGGAGAACGTCATCTTTGTGGAATGATCTTCTTGAGGTCGTGTTTCCCAATGAATACAATCTTCAACGTTTCAAGACCAACGTTAATCGCTTTTTTCGCACTCGCACCGCTCCCACAGCGCCTTAAAGGATTTTTCCTACAGTGCAGGTGTTTTATCATAAAAAAAAACTAATGGTAACTAATATTTTATATTTATAATAATTTTATAAAAATGCGAACAAATTGAATATTATATTAAACAAGAACATAGTAGGTATAAAAATTAATATTTGGTCATTGAACCTTCTTTCTCGATCACTTAAACCAATCTATTAGGCATTGAGTTATTATATAAGCTCCTCCCAGCATTCATGAATTATTTCCCACAATTCAGTAGAATTTTGAGGCAAGAATTTACGGTTATAAATTTTTTTTACAATTATAGCCCACACATTTTCTATTGGATTAATATCCGGACTCAATGAAGGCCACAGTAATACTTCTACATTATTATTTTAAAACTAGCCCTTAATAGCATTTGCAGTGTGCACGGGACAATTATCGTATTAATCAATAAAATAATTATTGGGGTAAATGGACCTAACAGGTGGAAGCATATTATGCTCCAGAACATTAAGATCATTTTCAGAATTAAATCTTCCTTCCAATCGCCAGCATACACCAAGCCCATGGGCACTTATCCAACCCCATATGTTGACAGAAAAACGCCCAGATCTAAAAGCAAGGTCGCTAGTATAACGCTCTTCAAATCTTGTCCCATCTGGTCGATACACCCGAATTTGTCCGTTATAAGTACATTGGAAAGTTTTTTCATTTGTGAATACTACCGTGTTCCAATATTCAGGTTCGCGATATATATAATTTAATGCAAAAAGTAACCGCGACTGCCTTCGTTCTTCTGTTAATTTAATTTTTTTCGCCGCAACGCGATTTTTTAACTCTGATTCATTAATTCTTCTACTGGCGGTAGGTCGAGAGCCAGGAAATGCTGTGATATTTATAGCTTCCCTCGCGACTTCAAAGGGATGATCTCTTAAGTGCTCCAGAAGCATAGCATCCTCTTCGGGATTGGTAGCTCTAGGACGGCCGGAACCCTCCTTTCTTTTCAAGGACCCTTCTTGCTCCCAACGCTTTTTAATTTCTAGAATTGTGCTCTTATTTCTGCCATAAAATTGTGCTGAGGCACAAATTGACCATCCTTCTTCAATTTTTGTCATTGTTTGTGCCTTCTCAACTAATGTTAAAGGACGAGGCATTTTAAAATGTTTGACTTTTAGACGTCTATCAACAATTGCCACCATGCACTTTTAAAAACCTTTAAAATAAAAAAGAACTATTTACACCATGACAAATTAAGTGTACGGGTTTTTTATGAACAGAACTGTACATAAAATATTTCTTGTAATTGAAATAAACGGAAAATTGATTTAAATAGTATAATATTAAATGCGTGTAATAAGGTCGGTAACTTTTGTAGTGGATTTGAAGAAATAGTCTAAAAAACAATCAAAAGCCGAAGTACCTTGTAGTGACGAGCAAGGAATATATTAATTGGAAAATGATTTAAAATTAAAAGATATTCGTATATCACATGTTAGCCAAGTGGTGTAAAACCAAAGAAAATACGCAGTGGTGTTATCCAAACACACTGTTTAAACAATTGTAGAGGAATAGTCAGGTTTAATTTAATACTAAATACTAACTAAAGTAACTATAAAACTTAATAATACAAACAAAACTTTATAATAACGCAATAATCACAACACAAAATAAAAGACAAACAATTAAAAAACTCATCTAAATCATAAAACATTTAGATAGTAAAAATGACTTTAATGACTTTTTAAAACATGGTACAGTATTACAGTCCTTAATTTTGTCAGGCAAAACATTAAAAACTCTTATGCCAAGGCATTTAGGAGAATTATAGGCTATTACTCCTCCATACCTTGTATTAAAATTGTGCATGTCCCTGCTTTGTACAAAGTCACCCTTATTACAAAACACAAACACTGCTAACTCGAATATATGTAGACTAGGAAGGGGTAGGATTTTAAAATTTTTAAAAATCTCTCTGCAACTGTGCCGATTTGGAACACCTGCCATACATCTTAAAATCTTTTTTTGTTTTATAAAAATATTTTTAGATAGGGTCGAAGTACCCTAGAACGTCAGACCATATCTCAAGTATGTTTCTATATATGCATAATATAACATTATTAGCTGTTCTCTACCTAATATGGATCTTAAATTTATAAATAGATAAAATGATGAACTCAGTTTAGATACAATATGTTCACAATGTACCCTCCAGTTCAAGCACTCGTCCAGATAAAGACCAAGAAACTTGGTACTCTGAACACGGCATAAGGGTTTATTGTCGATACTTAAGTTAATATTATAAACCGTTTTTTGTCTGTTATGAAACCTAACGAACGAGTCTTGTCCACATTCAGGAACATCGAATTCTCTCCAAACCAAGCACAAAGTTCAGATAAAACACCACTTAACATCTGCTCTAAGACGTTAGAAAACCTATTCGAAACTAGAAACGCAATATCATCGGCAAAAGCCGTACGATGCGTTGTCTGACCCACATGGGCAACGTCATTAAAATATAATAAAAATAACACAGGGCCCAAAATGGAACTTTGTGGGACGCCAATATTGACTGTCAAGGGTGGCGAATCTG
The DNA here is from genome assembly GCA_935413205.1 of Polydrusus cervinus. NCBI lineage: Eukaryota > Metazoa > Arthropoda > Insecta > Coleoptera > Curculionidae > Polydrusus > Polydrusus cervinus. The sequence continues at coordinate 96,859,425 of OW284510.1, read as the reverse complement.
CAATCCTCTTGGCATTACCATTTAAGTTACCAATACTGACGTACTGTTGGCGATCCATTACAAAGGATCGTATCCATGCAAGTGCAGAACCACTAATGTTATAATTAATTAGTTTCTGGAAAAGAATTTTGTGATTAACACAATCAAAAGCCCTGCTAAGATCGCAAAAGATTCCAACAGGACTCTCATTCGCGTCAATAAAGTTAGTTAATTCCTCATAAAAGACATGCATTGCAGTATTAGTAGACTTTCCATTCTGAAAACCATGCTGATCTGGAGAGATTATTTTCGATTCGTGTAGGTATTGGACGAGACGGTCCAAAAAACAGTATTCAAAAATTTTAAAAAATACTGAAGTCAATGTGATTGGTCTATAATTTTCAACACATTCTTTCTCACCCTTTTTGTGAATCGGTATTATTTTACCTTTCTTTAATGTTTTAGGAAATTTTCCGTTGCAAAATGAAAGGTTAACTAGAAGGTTGTGTGCACCTTGTATGCATCAAAGAATGGAAAAAGCTTGGATTTTCGATACAAATTTTTTTATTTTTGATTAGCAGAGCGCTTTTGATCTTTGGTTTTACATGTTAAACCGTAAGTTGTAACATTTAGATAGAGAATAAAAAACTAATATAGGGGGGGTAAAATCCATTTTTCTCTAAGTTGAACCTTTGAAATGTTACAGCCTGTCAAAGTTCGCAAATACGTTAATATCCAAAAACACGGTAGAATTTTGTGGGGAATTGGAAAATAATTTAATATACAGGGTGTATTTACAAGGTGCGGAAAAAAAGCTACCACAAGTTCCTGAGGCGTAAATATGACGATCTAACCCAACCTACCTTAGTCCAAAAGTGGATGATTTTGGAGATACAGGATGTCAAAAGTTCAATTTGGTGGTGATTTCATTTTTTATAAATAATTTTTTTAATAATTGGTGTATTGTCACAATTTTTGCCTTGGGGGGTTTTGCGGGGTGAGAAATTAAAATCTGCTCTCCTTTTTATTGTAAAGTTTAGAGGGCGCCACCTGCGGTACTTTGCACATATTTAAAACGAAATAACTTTTTTAAGCCACCCTATAATTAACTTTTAAATAAAAATTCGGATGCTCCAACGTATTTTACCTCAAAAAGTATACGTGGTAAGAGTTGATTTGAGCACCCGTTTTTGAGATATCTGGATTTGAAAATTCACTTCGTGTATCGCCAGGTCTAAGTTATTGTAATGATTGAATACATTTGAAGCGTAGGCGGTAAATTAAAATAACGTCACTAAAAACTAAAAAAAAAACAATTTGGTAGATGTTTTTTTTTTAGTTTTAGGTGACGTTATTTTAAATTACCGCCTACGCTTCAAATGTATTTAATTATTACAATAATTTAGACCTGGCCATATCCGAAGTGAATTTTTTAAATCCAGATATCTCAGAAACAGCTGCTCAAATCAACTCTTACCACGTATACCTTCATTAGGTAAAATACATTAGAGAATCAGAATTTTTATTTAAGAGTTAAATATAGGGTGGCTCAAAAATGTTATTTCATTTTAAATTAATGCAAGGTACCGCAGGTGGTGCCCTCTAAACTTTACGATAAAAATGAGAGTAGATTCTAATTTCTCACCCCGCAAAACCCCCCCAAGCCGAATATTGTAATAATTCACCAATTATTAAAAAAGTTATTAATAAAAAATGAAAATCAAATTGAACTTTTGACACTCTGTATCTCCGAAATCATCCACTTTGGACTAAGGTAAGTTGGGTTAGATCGTGGTATTATTTTTATTACGCCTCAGGAACTTGTGATAGCTTTTTTTCCGCACCTTTTAGAGACACCCTGTATATATAGAGTTTTCCATTAAAAAAAGTTTGTTTATTATGCCCTTAACGTTTTATTCTAAATTTTATGTTAGTAGAGGGAGAAGAGGGGTTCTGCATCAATTTTATTACACCCTTCTGCGCATGCCCAGGCAGTGCGCAGGCGTGCGTCATCTGTCATACGTCATCTGTCAACTGTCAAACGTCACACTCTTGGGCGTTAGCTACTTTGGCATTGGTAATACTATTACATTATTTATCATAGTAGCCTTGATAATACTTATGTAATGTTAAAATCCGGTCTCTCCCGATCACACAACTCCTTGTAATATCAACCGGTGGTATTGTCGCAAATTTTTTTTCCGAAGTTTTTTACGGACGACGGAAACGCAATCAGCGTCATATTTGTGGCAGACTTTATCAGCTGAATATTCCTATACTCTTGTACTTGTTTTTGTGGCAAAGATGATAACTAATTAATAATATTTTGAAATGTCTAGTCGTAAGTTTCGGTATCGTAATTAAATTTTCCGACGCAATATAATTAATTAAGATTCCATTTCTGGTTTGTTTGCTCCACTTTATAGCTTTTTTCAATTTAGAATTGAAGTTCCAACGGCATTATAAGCTCAAACTAAAATTAATTTTACTAGGAAAACCAATTTAATATTCAAAAACTTTCTGGTATAGTTCTACTTTCCTTGCAAAAAGAAAAAAATGGAAATCGCAAAACAAAATGCTGGTCCATCCATTTGTCTCTCTGTATGTCCGTTTTCCGGCTTAAAAAATGAAGGAATTTAATGTATTAACGTTCCAATGCTATCAAAAATTCATTTATAGAATAGAAAAAGTTTTATATTTTTCCCAATCATCCTAACTAAAAATTACCATTTTTGGAAATTCATCACCTATCAATCAAAAAAAAAACTGACCACCGACATAAACAAAAATGGCTACTCCATGAGATTACACTGTAAAAAATGATTGTGAAATTTTATAATATTTACTATATTTTGTATGCCGTAAATACAGGAATTTACGGCAAGGGCCTGTCGACATATTAAGCACCGGTTCCCGCAGATCACCGAAGTCAAGCGGTGTCGAGCGCGGTTAGTACTTGGGCGGGTGACCGCTTGGGAACACGGCGTGCTCTTGCCTCAGGGAAGAGTGTAAAATGAATCGACACCTAGCCATCCTATTCACGCCGGACAGGCCGGATGAGATCGGATATCTCGTAGGATGAAGGTGCCGTTTCACACTCCCCAGTCGGTAGACCACATTTGTGGTCGATGACCGGTTCAAGATGGCCTCCGTAGTCGGCGATCCGTAAAAAAAAAAAAAATAATACAGGAATTACTTTTTTGCTATATTACTGGTGACACAAGAAAGTCTCCTTCAGTGTTATAAGAGTTTTATACTTTTAAAAATCTAACAAACGTTACTTTTATACAATGTCGCCGAATGTTGTTGTAATATAACATGTTTAGTAGGTTTGTTCGGGGTTGTTTACTGTTCTAACAGTATTTGGTCTGTGCAAGTCACTCGCGGTGTATAAAGACTGATGGGGTAATTATCATACTTGTTAACTAGGACCTCTATGAAGTTACCCACCCATTTAAAAAAAAATCTTCCTATTACTGCTATTTTTATATAAGTTTTTTTTTGTTTTAATAAAAAAAATTTGTTATTATTAAATTTAATACGTCAACACCAGTGGCATATTTATGGGAGGGGCTGCAGCCCCCCCCCCCCCCCCCATTCGAGCCTAGGAGCTCGGGTCTAATGAAACTTAATTTTCCGTCTCATGCTTGGACTCTTAATTTAAATCTTAAAATAATATATTCTTAACTTAGATTACAAAGGTCTTGTAGGAGACATTTAGTTTTTAAACATTTCCATCTAAAAGTCCTGTTTTTGTATAGAGATTAAGGTTTCAGACGCATATCGTTTTAGTTATTGATTTATGATACAATTTTAAAAGAAAACTAGTAAAAAAGAATAATTTTTAAAGTATTTTTCTATTATATACTTGTCTGATCCGTTTTCCCTTTTTTGGAGCTATTTTAAATCAACAAAAATATAACCCAATGCAATAAAATATTTTTACAACAAAAAAAAACAAGTAGGTACGTATTTATTTATTTTTAAAGAGAAATATTAATATAAAAATTTTAATTGAAACCATTTTTATGGAAGAAGTGTGATAATTTATAATAAAAGAAATGGTACGGGAAGGAATGAGAATGCTTTATTATGAATATAGAAAAACGGCACTTAAGAAAGAGTACCCAAGTAACACCAAAGGCTTCAAATAGGCTATGACAACGTTATTCAAGCTAAATTTAGAGCATTTTAGCTTTTACCGCAAGCTGCTTAGACGTTCTTATGGCGCCCTTAAAGCGCTGTGACAGCCGAAATGGTACAACAAATTCCGGCTTTTAAATGGATTTTATTTCCATATGGCTGCAGATTTTTATTAGGTAAAATGCGCCAATTAATGCCAATTAGTGGCTGTCATAAACATTTTGTTTGGTATCGGCCACGCCGATATTTCAGTTAATACCTGTAATATAGACTTTGATGGTTGACGAAGCAATGATAGTTAGCCCATATGAAACTGATATTATTTAGGCGATATATATATATTGACTGTTAATGATGAACTTGCAACAAAATGTATGTGGGAAGGAAGTTTTATCGTTAAATAGGTGTATGGTAGCTCCTCTCTCTTCACTGGCTTCGTTATTTCCTAATATTTAGAAAATTCAATAAATTTTGTGATAATTAAAAAAATATATATTTGAAATAAAAAAGCATTAAACATATTCCTGAACATACTTTGTCTAATTAAAAGTTGGATGTGCTGATTTTTATTCGTTAAATGTTGTTTTTTTCAGAAGCAAACATAAAAATTAATAATTATCCCAAAATGGCCGATGTTCTCTGATCCTCCTTTCCCGTTGTTTTACGAAATGAATGGCCGTCAAAAAAAGAACATTTTTCTTGATATTTTGCATAATAAATTGCCAAATAAAAGCCAAATGGCAGCATTATGGACAATGGAGTCTATTAAGCTTGTTTCTGGCTCCATTTTAGCCGCTTATTAGCCTCTACAAGCGGCCTACTTTTTGTCCACCTTCACTAAAAAAAAAAGAAGAAATAGATGTTAACCTCAAATCCCTGACTTTCCGTTTGAAGTTCGACTTGTTTGACGTTTAGGTTAAATACATATTTTAGCTTAGCTTATTTATCTTTAATCTTAATCCCTTAAAATTGGATCCTGCTTCCCGTTTATTTTGTCTGGATGACAGAAAAGGAAGGAATAGGTAAATTAGGTTAACTCGCGTAAAAACAGAAAAAAAAACAACAGGAAAAATTTAAGGTTACACTTTAAATTTTTAAATCTCTTCTTTTTTCTAATATTAGGTGGTTAATTATCCAGTTGTTTTGAAGAAATATTTACTACTTTTTGGCCGATAATTTGCTACATTATTGGATGGTGTTGTTGAAATTCCATTTCTTAGCAGTAAAGTCAACTTTACAGCTAAATATTGTGAACCAGTGGCTTTGTCCATAAGTTGTTTTTTTTTTGGTAACTAATGCTACTTTCCAAACAAAAATTATGACTATTACTTCCAGCTATACTTTGGCAATAAAAATGGCATTTAATAGCTATTTATGTATCAAGGGCGTTACGGGGACTATAATGCCCTGAAGGTAGAAATAGCCCGAGGGCCTCTGGCCCGAGGGATAGGTTTCTGCCTGATGGGCATTATAGTCCAGTAAAGCCCGTGGTGCATACAATGCTTTATGTTTTACCTAAAAAAGAGTTTTTCAATGACTAATTACATTATTTATTCGCAATATAAAAAATAAGTTGCACCTGTACCTGTATACGTAAGTAGATAATGACTGGTGTTAAGTTTGACTTTGATGTTTCTGTCAGTTAGTCAGTTGGCATTTTTTATTTAACGATTTGCTCAAAATGGAAGAAATTCCACAAAATATAAGAGAAAAGGTCATAAAAGCGACCGAAAATCTTTTGCCAGTTAAATCAAGGCAACAGTATGATCGGGAGTATGGCATATTTGGTATTTGGAAAGATACGAACACAATTCTTCAAATAACCGAAAATGTTTTAATGGCATATTTCCAGGAACTGGTAAGTTATTGATTTTATTTTAATACATATGTTTAACAAACTTTATTATTTTTAGTCGGAAAAATACAGTCCGAACTCTCTCTGGACCAAGTATTCTACCCTAAGGTCTACGTTGATGGTCTATGAAAATATAGACATTTCGCAATACCATCGTCTCATATCTTTTTTAAAAGTTAAGTCGAAAGGATACGTCCCGAAGAAGTCTAAAGTTATAATAAATAATTTTTTCTTTAAACAATACTAAAAATTAAACTTTATTTCCAAAATAAAAATTACAATTTTGAAATGTCCCGGAAAATGTAGCTGATCCCACTATAGAATGGTCGGTGTTTTTTGTGATGGTAGCAGCGGTGGTAGCACTAACGCTATTTTGTATAGAAGAACAGTCTATTAAAGAATTTTTGTATAAACTTGATCTTTATTGTGAGAGAAATAAAATTGGATAAGCAATAAAATTTCCATATTAGCGCATTAGGGTAATATAAGCGGGCATTATCATAATGCCCGCTTATAATGCCCTAGGTGTGATAGCAGGTATTATTGCTATCATAACATATTCCGTTTCTAAGGTATTATAGATCAATAATAGATAGGTAAAACATAAATGTAATATTTAGCCAAGTTTGAAAGCAAACTAGTGATGTTGGAAAATTTAGTTGTAAAATTATGCCGCTTTAAGGATATTACAGATGCATATGAAAACCAAAGAGCTGCAGATTTTAAATGCCAAATTACAGCAAGGTTGGGGTTGTCGCAACGTTATTTCCGCCCATAATTAGCTGTAAATTTTTTTTTGGACAATCTGTGTTACTTGGGTATTTCAAAACCTGCACCAAAAACTGCTCTTAGATCTACGCTCCTAAAATACATGATTTGAGCGATATTTACTTTATTTTTAATCATGAAAACCAATCCTGAAAAACGCTGGTTAGAGTCATACCTACATACGTCTTATGTTAAAATTTTGCATTGACACCAATATTCATATTTTTCACAAATATATAAAATGTTTCTTTTTAAATAAAGAGCTAGCCAGCTAGGAATAGCAAAAAAACATTTACAAAAACAAATTTAATCCAACCAGGCAGAGGGGGAGAGGTAATAACTTAATTTTCGAAATTTAATAGCAGTTAGATGAATTTTAAACGAACATTGGGCGTGGCCCAGAAAATTTTTCACCTGCGACGCTTTTCCGCCTCCTTCAATAGGTACAATGTAGTCTCGACTGTCTCTCTCTCCAGAAAAAAAAGTCCTACTTACGCCCACTGAGCCCACCCGAGCATATTTTCTGGCTACACCACTGGTCAACATTCTGTACTACATATACATTTTTGTGACTTCCATTACATCCTTTAGAACCGAGCCACTTTTGAGAATCATTGAGTATTCCGTACAGCTTCAAAATCTTATTGAATGCTGGCAGTTTTAAACAGGCAATAAGTAGGTTTTTAAACTATGTCGAATTTTGCATGTTGATTTCAGGAAATTTAATTAAATAAAGCTGTTAGGTATAAACTTTCCGCTAAACTTTTATAAATTTAGTAATTTAAAACTAGAGCTTTCAGTTGAGCTATTGTTAGCCAGTCCAGCAATAAATTAGGCGGAACACAAACTAGAATGGTTTTAAAAGTACGTAGCTTAAATGAAAATTGTAGGTTTTTAAAAATTATATTTTCCTACCATCGTTATTAAAACGTTTAAGCTTTTAAACTGTTAAAAACGAATAAAATATTTCTATTCAGACAGAAAATACTACAATCGTATATTTAATTAAAGTCCTTTATTTCAAGGCATCTGTTGAAGAAACACTAAGTTTATTTTCGAAGGACCGTCTCGTCTGTAGTGTAGCTTCTTCTGAGCACACTGTATATTTCCATAGGTTTTATAATTGCATAGCTAAACACTAATTATAGTCTATTTCAGAAAGATGTAGAGTATGTAGGTATGCAAAAGTACTACAGAATGATCCAACAAATATTTAAGCCACTTTCATAATTTGGCATTGAATTAATTGCAAAAATTTTTATTTCCATCAAGTGCAGGTAGTACCACCCGGGTTTGGGTCAATTTACGGGTTTTGCATATTGTTATCGATTCATAAACACTGAAAATGGCGTGACAAAGGCGTGCATTATGTACATAGTATTAGGTACACTTATTTTTTATTAAACATTATAAAAAAATCAAAATACAAAAAATACATTATATAGAAATTAAATTATAAAAAATCATAACATTCTTTGTCATCTCCTCTTGACGTTATAATTAACGGGTCGACGGTCCGATCGATCAGGTGGTCAAGATTCCACATTTTCTCCTCTTCTTTAATGACATGATGGCCTGCTTGCCGCCAGTTCTCTGGTGTCACTTTCCTAATGGCTTGATCAAACAGTAGCTTAACGTCTTTCATTCTAAATGTCCTGTTGTGTCTTGCTACAAATCCTTTCACTTGCGCCCATATAAGATCTATAGGATTTAGTTCGCAATGATAGGGCGGTGTGCGCAGCACAGTTACACTATGTTTTTCAGCTATATCTTCCACGGCATATTTCATAAAACGATGTTTGTGTGAATTTGCTATAGCTAATAGTTCCTTCTTTATTAATTTTTTTATTTCTTTGGTTAGTTAGTTATCGTAAGCAATTGAATGTTCAAAATTTCCCTGCGCTTATAGCCAACACCGAAATTTAGCCGAACTGAACGGAATTTCCCATTTAATTACTCGACGACACCTTTCTGAAAAAGACTATAAACACTTGGGCCCAACGTTCCAGATAGTACAATATTCGCCTGACGTCACAAAAATGCTGCTTGGGATTGGTAGGATGCAACCACCTGCAGACCAGGCTTGAACACTTTCGTTCTCGTCCTTACATGGTAGGTGTGTATACCTTCTAAACGATAATCCTAATTCTAAAAATTACAATATTATCAACCTTCTAGGGTTGTATAAAACTTTTAGCGGCATCTCTTGGTAGTCCAGGTGTGTTTGGTTAAGATAAATATTTAAACTTGTTGTGGGAACTCGGTAAACTAATCTGTTGTTTGGAACACGCTGACTTGGTTGCCAATACTATAATACAATGAAAAATAATATTTAGTTCCCAAAACTAAAGAAGATTGTTTAAACCAATCAAGTAATGGATACCTGTAACGTACTTCACTTTTATTATTAAAATACATGACATTCGCCTATTATCATTTTACTAGTCTTAACACAAGGAAGGCTTGATATAAGTACAATGAATTTAATATTTAATATTGCTCGTCATTTCTTAGTCATACGATTATGTCATCATTCCTTTAATATACATCTCTATCTTTTCATAGGAATTAATAAATTGTAATAATACCTAAAATACTACTATGTATATTCCTGATAGCCTGTTTATGATCTAGAGCAGCGTTTCTCAAACTGGGGTCCGCGGACCCCTTGTGGGTCCGCGATCAACCCGTTAGGGGTCCGCGAGTTATGTAACCACTGAAAAAAAAATCATGAAAAATTGGATAAGGCCGCAACGCCATTGCAATTAAATTACGTACTTATCGTTTAAGCGCCAATGACCGGCCTAGACTTGTTTGGCAGCACGATATAATAGTTTTATATTTTAGTCATTAGAAGTAACTGGTTGCAGTTATTTTAAGTTAATACAAGTTAGAATATTTGGTTAAATACGATATTGTGTGGGTTCGAATAGGTTGTGAAGGCATTTTTTTTATATGTAACATGGATATATATCTAAAACGGCCATCCAAGTCCCCTGCTAAGGAATTGGATCAAATATCCGAAGGTCCAAGGTAAGTATCTTAAAAAGTGTATATTATTTTTTATTTACGTTGATTCATTTCCAGCATTAAAACAGTTTTGGGAAGAAGAATTAGAGAGGAACATACCCAATCAACTTTTTAATGAAATCTATCAACATTTAAATGACGTGCTTTATTCAGTAAAAGAGTACTTTCCAGAGAGCCAGGAAAAAAACCTTCAAGAATATAAATGGGTTCAAAATCCCTTTGAAGTAACTGAAAAGCCAACAACCCTCCTAGCAGCTCAGTATGAATCATTGGTCGATTTAACGTCTGATTCAGTTTTAAAGACGAGACTCATAAAGGAGCAATTGGTAGATTTTTGGTGCAATATTGAAGGTGAATACCCAGATCTGACTCAACAAGCAATTTCAGTCCTACTGCCATTTGTGACAACATACTTATGTGAAGCCGGATTTTCGACATACTGTTGCAACAAAATAGTATATTACATAACAAGTGATGAAAGTGATACTTTTCAAACGAGGAGATATTTAGCACGAGGCGTCAGCGGAGTGCGGAAATTCTCCGAGTTTTAGAATAATTACTTTCACACGAGTAATGTACACTATTTTTCCTACGACCACAAAGAAAAAAAGCCTTTGATTTGTAAAAAAAAATATTTCAACTCTAGAGTTGAAAAAAAATATTTCAACTCTAGAGTTGAAATTAGCATACCTAGGATTATGTTCCACTTAATATCTGGTTTATATAGTTTGTCAATAGGCTTTTCCTTTATTTGTAGTTTAACATTTTCATTTTTTCATATTTTATATATCATAGGAAGACCTAATCCTGGATTGACTTCTAGATTAACCAGAATGAAAAATTTTAAATTTCAATGAAATATACATTTAACCAAAATTTAAAAAATTAAATAAATTATTTAATGTTTTTATAAAAAAAAGTCAAATACTACTGAGGGGATTTGAACCTGTGACCTCCCGTTCTGTAGACAAGAGCTTTAGTGTATACGCTATGGCGTCCATGGCTACCAGTTAACATTTGTTGTTTAAATATATGACATTTTCTTCAGCGCGACTTGTTTTTTCTTTTATTAACATTTTTTATAATTTCACATGGCGTATTTTCACACTCTAATTCTAAATCACTCAACAAATACATGAAAAATAAGTTAAAATACTTTACAACTACTGATTTCTAAAATTTGTTCTTTTTAATAAATAGAGGTGGTCTGTCAAATTGACATCATATGTTTAAATTAAATAGTGTGCCTTGTATTACCACTCTAGAGTTGAAATATTTTCTTTCAACACGCGTGTGATATTCGGCGCTTTCGAGCCAGGTTAACCGTGCTTTTTTCTCATTTTCATAGGTGGTCGTAGGAAAACAAAATATCGTAATCGACTTAATGCAGAACCAGACATAAGGCTGCAGCTTTCTTCAATCAACATAAGGAAATTATGTGGAAGTAGAAAGCAGATCCATCCATCTCACTAAAAACATTTGCTGTAACCAGCTTACTGCTTACTGATGTTTTTTGCTTTGTTAAAAAAAATAACCTTTGAATAAAAATAATGTGTAGATTAACTACTAACTGTAAATTATTGGGAATATCATTCTGTACTGTGTCATTTTGTACTAATGTAGCAAGCGCGGGATGGGGGTCCACAACAAAATTTCGAAATCAAAAGGGGTCCGTGGTCAAAAAAGTTTGAGAAACGCTGATCTAGAGTATAAGAATGATGACATAATCGTATGACTAAGAAACGACGAGCAATGTTAAATATTAAATTTATTGTATATAAAGCTTTCCTTGTGTTGAGACTAATAAAGTGATAATATGCGAATGTGATGTGTTTTAACAATAAAAGTGAAGTTCGTTACATTTTGGCGACGAGGATGGGATCATTCTTATACTCTACACTACCAGGTATACCAAAGTCTATCTAGCAAGAAAATATTAGCTTGAGCGATCACTAATAAAAGTGTATTAACATGTTCAGGGGTGAGAAGAAATTAACTTCTCACGTTTAGACACGTCACTGTTTTTCCTTTTATATTAAATTAATTTAATAGCTACACTAGTTAAGGAGGAAAATATAGAGCTCTAAAATTGATCCAAAACTTCGAAGCAATTTATTATTGCCGGATATCTTATGAGAGAAGATATACAGACTGTAATTTCCCTTAAATCCAGTGGTTATAATGTTTGTAAGTAAACGGCGTCCTAACAATAATAGCATCAATAAGGTTGTTTTAATTTATATATTTATTTAAAATATATGATTTTTTTAGCAAATACATATACAGGGTGTCCCGAAATTAGGTGACAATATTTTAAGGGGATAAAGTACATCCAAAAATAGGACTAAAATCCTCTATTAATATATATTGAAAAACGCTTTGTTATGGGGCTAGAGCCCCCGAATGAAAGCTATGATAAGCGGTTTTTTCACAATATCTCAGAAACTGATTGAAGTATCAAAACAAAATTTGATACATGTTTTACCCATGACAAGACGCAATAAACGGTTTTTTTAGCTTAGATGTATTTCTTCCAGTGGCGTTCCACTAGGTAGGTAGTAAGGAGAATATTGCCCTAACTTTATTACTTGTAGGATTTTTTAACGCCAGGTGCAATTTTTAAAAGCACCGAAGTCTTCTATTGAAAAAAGGTACTCTTGCTTCGTTTCGGTAGGATTCACCATTTTTCAGTAAAATCGATTTTAAAATTTTCGGATTTTTACAAGCCGTTGAAAAGGCTAAGGTGTTTTTTGCATATCTCAGCAAACACTTGATATTAAAACATGAAATTTATTAGAAGCTCTACTAGCGATAAGGCATATTTAATAAAGGATGTAACAATCAAATATTTTTCCAGTGGCGTCGCACGGGGCGGAGCCTAAAGTAAATGTTACTATTTTTTTTTTAATTTGAGGGGATTTCATATTTTTAATGTAATTTTTTTTTTTAATTTTTGTTAATAAACCTATTATTGTAATTTGACAGAATATAACGTTTTCGACAGATTTTTAGACCTTGTTTTTTAAATATTTATTTTTATAAGAGACTTAAAATAAAACAAAAACAAATTGCAAATCAAATTTAATTGTAAAACCACACAGGAAACTAATTCTTAAGCAAATGTTTGAAATGATTTCAATTTTGTTGTCTGTCTTATTATTATAAAAGTATGAAAGCCCCTTAAATTAAAAAAAAAATAGTACCATTTACTTTAGGCTCCATCCCGTGCGACGAAACTGGAAAAATATTTTAATGTTACATTCTTTAATAAACATGCCTTGTCGCTAGTAGAACTTCTAATAAATTTCATGTTTTAATATTAAGTGTTTGATATGCAAAAAAACACCTTAGCCTTTTCAACGACTTGTAAAAAACCGAAAATTTTAAAATCGATTTTACTGAAAAATTATGAATCCTACCGAAATGAAGCAAGAGTACCTTTTTTTAATAGAAGACTTCGGTGCTTTTAAAAATTAAACCTGGCGTTAAAAAATCCTACAAGTAAAAAAGTTAGGGCAATATTCTCCTTACTACCAACCCAGTGGGCCGCCACTGGAAGAAATACACCTAAGCTAAACAACCCGTTTATTGCGTCTTGTCATGGGTAAAACATGTATCAAATTTTGTTTTGATACTTCAATCAGTTTCTGAGATATTGTGAAAAAACCGTTTATCATAGCTTCTATTCGGGGGGCTTTAGCCCCATAACGAAGCGTTTTTCAAGGTATATTAATAGAGGATTTTAGTCCTGTTTTTGGATGTACTTCGTCCCCTTAAAATATTGTCACCTAATTTCGGGACACCCTGTATACACCTGACCCATTCCATGTCAATTATATTTAAAGATATATTTGGGATGAAAATGATCAAATAAAATTTATCTTCTTCTGCTTTTTATCCACTTGCCTTTCTCTTTCTGTCTATTTAGCCCATATCCAGCTACATTTTTTGACATTTGAAATGGGATTATTTATACATTAATGGAATTGTTGATGTAATTTTTGCGAAAGAAAAAATTCAAGAAGATTTTTAAACACGACCAACAAAACAATTTTTGTAAGGCGGCACTACTACATAGCCAATTATATTCTGAAAACCAGGAACACTTAAAATTAATCTTATAGGATCTGCCACTTTATTTAAATTCCTTTTTAAAATCTATGTGTAAGATTCCAGTAGGTCGCCCGTGTAACAAAACGTCTTTCTTATCCTCATCTGTCCAACGACTGAATAGAGTTTCCAACAAATTACAAACTGTGTCAATAATTGGGTTCATTTTTAAAACACACAACTAAGTAGGTACGTACACTACTGAATTAACTGAAAAATAAAAACAAAACTTTTTAATCGCACAGTAAATCACGTAAAAACAATCTCTATAACCTTAAGTTTCGCCAAGCCTCAAAATAAATACCACGAACCAATACTAAAACAATGATGCATACGACTGACCAATTTTTAAATTGCCCTTCATCATAATGCAAATGCTTACATGCTGTTTGCGTAACTGACGTCACGTAACCATAGCGACGGTGAATATCAAAGCCGCTTGACTGTATGTTTGATCTTCACTGCTGCTTTGAGCTCACCGATGCGGTCGGCTGGGATGCACCAAAATGCACGAGTGTTTATAAATTATTGTATTATGCATAGCATTCGAATTAAAATAATATTATTAATTCTAACATTATTATTTTTTAAGGACTAAAATGGTAGCTGTATTGATAAAGTAAACGGCGCTCTAACAATAATAGCATTAATAGGGTTGTTTCTATTTAAAATATAGGATTTTTTTTAGCAAATATTTACACCTGACCCATTCCATGTCAATAATATTTAACGATATGTTTGAGATGGAAATGATCAAATTAAATTTATCTGCTTCTGCTTTTTATCCACTTGCATTTATCTTCCTGTCTATTTAGACGATATCCAACTACGTTTTTTGACATTTGAAATGGGATTATTTATACATTAATGAAATTGTTGCTGTAATTCTTGCGAAAGACAAAATTTGAGAAGATTTTTTTATATGCAAGGAAAATATTCGGCAGTACCTACGCAAAATTACCAATAAATTTATATATGAAATATAATAATATGATAAACGTTTGTTAATTGATTATTTATTGATAACTTAAACGAAAATATTGGAAATTTAATTTCTCTGAAGTGTACTTGATAAACTTTGAAAACAGAACTAATTTAAAAAATTTGAACTCAACCCAATTTTGCCCTTTCATTTCGCTTTAAAAGGCCAAATTTTAAAGTTAATTAAAAAAGGCACATTCTTAAAAAAAGGGTTCTAATTCAATTTATTAATATTTAACTTTTAGATTGCTGCCCATTAAAGTGATCGTACCAAAAAAATATTAAGAACAATTCAATTGGTAGAAAAAATTGATTTGGAACAATGATTATAATAATTGGGAGTTTTTATTTAAAATCATTTACAGTGACCGGCAGAATTCGTGCTCGTAGAGCAGTTGCGTAGTCAGAAAATAGGTTTGGGTGGGGGGGGGGGGGGGGGGGGGGGGGGGTGCTCATATTTTCTAACAAGGTGTTTTAAGGTTTGGGTTTTCAAGTTAAAAATAAAACCATATTGATAAGTTTATACATAATATAAACATGTCGGGTAAGACAATAATTCACAATTATTCGGCGTCCCATCGAGTGAATAGAAACATCCTTTTTAACAAACTAACTGTGCAACTCGAGTACGGTGCATAGCCGGCTTGGCGGACAACTCGAGCTTAGTTGTTAGTGCCACTATGACGATCGAGAAACACTGTTGCCAGACGAAGCAAAATTCGACTCTTAATAATAGTAAATTTTGAAAATTTGTTAAAATGTAGTGAAATGTGGCCGAATATAAAATTTTAATGAAAGGTGTAAGACGAAATATTAGTTTGCAATTAGACTATTAGACCCCGAGCTTCTAAGTTGAGGGGGGGGGGGGGGGGGGGCAGTAGCTCGGAATTTATTTATGGGTTAACCGGCAAGGAGAGAATACAGGAAATTATTTTTATAGTTGTACGATTTCCGCTAGAGGGCGTAATTGACGGGACCAAATTTAAGTTATTTTAAAAATAACCACATTAGGGTACTTACTGTTTTACTATCGGAAATGGAAAGCTATTTTCAAATTAGACATATGACATTTACAAAATAAGCGTAGAATTTAGTGGGGAATTAGAAAATAATACAATATATAGGGTGTTTCATTTAAAAAACCTACATTTTATTCGCCACGTTTTTTGAGGCCACCCGTATACTCCAATATAATTTTAAAATGTGCACCTCAATGATCTGTAACTTTGGTATTTCGAATTGTTATCTAATTCTTAACATAAAGGAGAAAATGAACTTTTTTTACTCTAGTGTTGACTCGTCCTGTATTGTCCTTTTCTTAAAAAAATTGAAACCCCGTTAATTCAAAAAACAAATTGTAAAATGTATATTTTTAATAAATAAAAAACCAAAGACCTTTTTTGTACGAACTTTTAAATGATCACTCGCTGCAAGTCGGCATTATCTATAATATTTATATTTCAGATTGTCTCTCGGCAAAAATGAAAAAGCATAAGCGGATACAACAGAAAATATATCTCGATTCTAACACGTTCCTTCTGTTTGTTAGTCCTCATAATTCAATATTGCAATATTCGAGGAAATGTGATTGTATTGTCGAAAAATATAAAATATCGCTGGAAAAACTGTAGGTAGGGAAAACGCTAAAAAATCTTTCAAATATAAGAGAACATTATTCAAGAAACTTGAAACGTGCTTTAGATTAAACTGAAAGCAAATTGTGAAATCCTGAACTTTCCTCTACCGGGTTGTGCATCGTGGTTGGAAACATAGGAAATCCCATGCAAATTTTAAACTGTTTAAATATTTTCTCCCCTGTTGATTTTAGAGCGGGATTGTAGGGACACTTCTTTGGGGTCTCTGTGTGGTGAGTGCACATGTGAGTTTGAACCATTTTGGACAACCCGATCCTAACTTATTTGAATTGGATTGCGGTTGGGTTTTCATTGGAATTCAACAGGTGATGCTGCGAAACAAGGCCGTAGCCAGCCATGGGGCCCGAAGTGCCCGCCCCCCCCCCCCCCCCCCCCCAAAAAAATTCTGCAAATTCTAAAAATTTTTATAGATGTTCAGTAAGTGAATTGTGTCTCAAATATATTCGTCAAAGGACATTGTGTTGTTTTCTTCAAGACAACGCCAGGTCGCCATCTTTTAAACTAACATACGTTTATTTTACATGACTCACACATACACGTCCATACTAGATATAATTGTGTGGCATATATTTCAATCTCTTGTTTACACCACCCGTCGTGATATATCAGGAACTGTCACAGGCGTAAATGGACGTAAATTAAAACTTGTTTTTTAACATTAACTAAAAATGCCGGAGTTTTGGAAGTATTGGATTTTTGCGACACGAACAGTTTTTTAACGATAAGATATCTTTTGTCAGTTTTGACAACTCTTCCAGTCACAACGGCAAGTGTAGAGAGGTCATTCTCGACACTGAAGCGAATCAAAACCTACATAAGGAACTCTACCGGCAATGAAAGACTCAGCGCACTTGCCGTTCTATCAATCCATGGCAACACTAATGTTGAAATTTTTTTTCACAAATCAAAGGCTTTTTAAATAATTTCTTATGGTTGTAGAAAAAATAGTGTACATTACTCGCGTGAAAATGATTATTCCAAAACTCGAAGAATTTCTGCACTCGCTTGACGCCTCGTGCTAAATATCTCCTCGTTTGAAAAGTATCACCTTTATCATTTGTTATGTAATATACAGGGTGGGGCTTTTAACTGATGAAATAAATTCAATATTATTAAAACTGCTGAAGTTGCGTCTACAAAATTTGGTATGTGGGGGTTTTGGAGCATGCGAAATTGGATTATAATGTCGGCGCAGTTGCCAGATTTCTCTGCTTTGCGCTACACGTATAAATTTTGTTATTTTAAATAGAATACCCAATTTATTTTTATTGCAGTGAATTGGGCGTGTCAAATTTAGTAAGATCCCAAATTAACAAAATTCTATCTTCACTATCTTACAAGTCTATTCAGTTCAAATTATATTAAAAACAATTTAACAAAAAAGTGCAAAAAATTAAATATTTAATTTTTTTTTACTTTTATGCAAATAACTTTTTTTTGGGCAGAGATAGGTACCTATAGGCATTGCTTCATAGAAAATACAAGATATTAAATTTCCTACAGAATGACGTTTAAAAAAATTTTTTTTGATGAAGTTTCAATGAGATATGAGACGTTTAAACTTTGTCATATTTTTCGAATTTTATTGAATTTATAACAATATCATGTTGTTACTTTGTTTTGAATGTTATATGCAATATTGATCGTATGAGGTATTTATTATGATATTGCCCATATATTGTCAATATAAAATATTGACAATATTATTCACCGTCTGAGGGCCGCTTTAGTTTATGTGAAAATATTTGAATATACTGTGAATAACTATAAAGTACAAAAAAATTTTATATTTCTTCAATAATATTGTCAAAATGGATTTCAATTTCTTCGTCGACTTCTTGAAGAACATTGTCTTTAGATACCTCTGGTACTTAAGCATTGTCACAATTATTTCCTAGACATTCTTTACAGAATATAGAGCAGGTAATTCCTAATTTTCTGCAACCACAACTTCCATGACAATCTGTGGTGCATCCGAAAGCTACTTTTTTCAGCAAACACAGCAGGTGGTTCGGTCATGCAAATAGGAATTAAACCATATTTTGACTGTTTCCAACACCAATCAAGAGGGTTTAAATTTTTACCATTCTACTGCTGCATTTGAAAATATGTCCTTAAACCATGCTGTTTTGCGACATCGCCTGTTGGTGGTAATTGTGCCAAAGAAAATGTTACATTTTTTGATAATTTTCAGAAAAACTGAAAGCGACACTTGTTTAAATACCCACTTAACGTTGACCCATAAAGCATGGCTATAATATTTTCTGATGCAGCTGATATTTCTTCTTCAGTTGTTCTGTCGCGTAAAAACAAGTCCACATTAATTGTAAAAACTTTTTATACAAATTTTTTCTTGCCAATGTTAAAAAATACGGAAGTTGTATCGCAGCCACTAAATGCGTAAATGAAACCAAGATATTTTTTTTATTCCGGAAAAATGAAGCTGTTCCTATCATATAACTTCGCTGTTATTTTGCCTATACTTGGTTTAAAGAAATAAATATTTTGATATTCTACTGGTAAAAGCGATAAAATGATAAGGAAATCCACATCTTGGCCAACTACAACTACCTTATTTGATTGGGATGCCTTTTCTGTATAATTAGAACATCTGCATCGTCATCCGCTTTTAATATTTCTATATAAGCTTCAGGGAATTTTTTAATAAAATATGTAATAAGATTTTTTTTTTGTTACTTTCATTTGATAAAAATTTGTCGGGCTTTGAAAGTGGTCTCAAATCATCTTTAATTTATTGAGTAAATAAATTTTAAATTATGTAAATTAATTATAAATCTATTTTTTCATATACTTATATTTTAGATAAATAGAGAGCAATTTTTAAGAAAGAGTAGTTATTAATTTGTTAAAAAAAAATAAAAATAAAAATTATATACGTTCACGTATGCATATAACATTTATTTATTGTTGATCAATTAATTTAACATGTCTTTATTAAATAAAATTCAATTGCATACATTGTAAACTAACAAAATGATATTGTTATAAATTTAATAAAATTCGAAAAATATGACAAAGTTTAAACGGTCATATCTCATTGAAACTTCAACAAAAAATTTTTGTTAATACGTCATTCTTTAGGAAATTTAATATCCTGTATTTTCTATGAAGCAATGTCTATACCTATCTTTGCTCAAAAAAAAGTTATTTGCGTAAAAGTAAAAAAAAAAATATTTAATTTTTTGCACTTTTTTGTTAAATTGTTTTTAATATAATTTGAACTGAATAGACTTGTAAATTTTTTAATTACGCCATTTTGATAAAAAATCTAATTCTCTACAAAAATTTTCCTATAAAATATCCCTAAATTTTGCTTCTTTTCGAGATATACTCAAAAAACCGTAAGGGTTGCTTTTTCCCCCCTATCTCCAGTTTCCCCCCTCTAATTTAATAGCACTCCGCGGTTTTTCATTCTGAATAACCAATTGAACGATTTATGCAATAAAAACCCACACACTCTGTAGTTCCTTATGATATGACATAATCAATGGCCTATAGCTAGGGTGACCATAATTTTTGAACAAAAAAAAAGTACATTTTGTATTTTCAAGGTAGACCATAAATAATTCGAACAATTATTTTTTCATTAAAATCTTGCCAATTTGTAGTCAAATAACGTAAAACTTCATTATGTATTTATTGCAAAAATTATCAACAAAGTATTCTTATAAGATATAGATACACATTAATTCAAAAGTTAATTTTCCCTCGACGTGCCAACTCGACCATCCGGATCATCATTTTTGCACCATTCATACTTTTGGGTACTAAGGATTGCCTTTAAAATTTTCGGTTGACCCTTCAGGAACTGGAACATTTCGCTACAAGTCTCGTTGAAGTTTGTGTAGACTTGCATGATAGCTTCTAGAGTAGATACCTTCATCTGCGGTGTTTCGGAAGTCCAATATTTATTTATATTTGAGAACAACCGCTCATCAACTCACATAATAGTTGAAAATTTTTGAGTCTTTTTTCTATTTGTAACACTTCGAGCCATGGATCTTCAGTATCTTAATAAATTAACTTCATCGAAAAATTCATCCTGATTCAATGCCGGACCGATTTATTTCTTAAAAGAATCACACGAAACCAAAACTTCAGCCCAAGAAACTTATCTTCAAATTAACCCATCCAAAAAGCTTTAATTTACCTAAATTTGAACTCCAGTTCTGCAGATAAGTCACACAATTTGAATAGAATTGCTTGACATGCGTGATGAAGTTGTCCCGGTAATAATTTATACTCTCTGCTTCCATATTCTCAAATTTTAAACGTGACTCTTTCACTTTAAGTGGCAAGATTGATTCATTTAAGCGATATTGAAGTCTATTTATGAGTTTGAAATATTCCAAAGCGGCTTCTGTGGCGCATATTTTATCACCCTCTATATCTAAAATCACTTTGTGAAAAAGAGATGCAATGTTGTGTACAAACCACATCCAAGTTTGGCTGGTTGGATTTTGGAAAAACTGTTTTAAAACCATTGGGCAATTGTCAATAGACAAAAAATAAGCTTTTAAGGGTTCAAACATTTGTATAATTCGTTCAATTGCTGGCATTAGACTCAAAAATCTGGTTTTCGAGAATGATAACATTTTTTTGTAGGTACTCTATATTAACAAAATTGCAAAACTCTTTCAGTTTATCGACTCTCACTGTATAAATATAGAAATTTTTATTTAAACAAAAGTAGGAAATACTTCTGGTTACCCTACCTATAGCACAAAACTCGAAATTTGATGAATAATGATTTCAGTAACCACATGATTTAATTTATTCTGATAAAAATCTATTTAAACTTGTTCATTTTTACCCCATTTCTGCAACTTGTAAGACCGGATTCCCCGTTTTCCTTGAAAAATGTAATAAAGACTGCCATAGTGTATTTTACTTCCAGTCTTTAGTATCATGCCGTAATATGAGATTAAGTAAACAAAGAAAAGGAGAAACTTGGGAAAGGTTGGGTTTAAAAAACCGTGGATAATGGCTACGGAACAGTTTGTTTATAAACGCATTTAAGATAAACATGTTTTTCTTTCGAGGAATTATTATTTAAGGACGCAGTTTGTTTTTCCCTTCGTTGTGGTATTTCTATTTACACTTTAATGCGGGTCGTGGTTTTTCATAACTTAAAAACTTTTTTTTAGTTTATCTACCGAATGTCCACTGAACGCATATAACTTTTTTGTTTTTAATGATAATGGAATTAGGAGGTTTTGTATAACTACGAAATAATACTGAATTTTTTGACAGGTGACTTAACTTTATACCGGTTTAACTGGAATTGACATAAACATTTAATTTATATATTGGACATTTGGTATATTTTTTTAAACTCAATACAACATTCTAAATATAATGTGTCAGTTGTCACTTTTTTTCACAAAAAATAGTAGTTTGTACAACAAGAGTGGATGGTATGGCGGCCAAAGGTACAACAAAGAACCACAATATTAAAGCTAGGAAGCCTGCAAATACTGGCCTGCTTTTAGTATCACGAGGGCCATGAAATCAACTCCCACATTCGCAATGGAGATCATCCTAGACCTTCCTTCGCTTCACTTGGTGATAAAAGGGGAGGAAGAATGAGACTCTATAGACTTCAGAGTTCGACGACGCTCTTAGGCAGGCAGAGAACTGGATACGAACTTCTAAGCGAGACTATAAGTGGACTTGCGTTAGAAATGAGATCAGACCACATAAATCCAAGGTTTCGCTATGACATACCATATGAGGTCGTAATTGATGAACGAAACGTATGGAAAAACAAAATACCAGAAACTACTCCTGGGGCAATAATCTGGTACACAGACGGCTCCAAAATCAAAGAGGGTAGCGGAGCGGGAATACCTACACAGAGTAAGACCGGAGAAA
This sequence comes from Polydrusus cervinus, assembly GCA_935413205.1. Classification (NCBI taxonomy): domain Eukaryota; kingdom Metazoa; phylum Arthropoda; class Insecta; order Coleoptera; family Curculionidae; genus Polydrusus; species Polydrusus cervinus. Next base: position 96,837,009 of record OW284510.1, on the reverse strand, counting down.
AATTCGTTTTTCTCTCTGGTAAAGTCTCTCACAGTGTTCCAAGCAGAAATTAACGCCATATTGCAATGTGCGTACGAAAACAATAGGAGGGCTTACCTTAATAAGCGGATCCATATCAGTGAGGCAGCCCTTAGATCGCTAATATGCAACAAGGTAACCTCAAGACTAGTATGGGAATGTCAGGAGGAACTGGAGGCCCTGGCAAAAGTAAACAAAGTAGTACTGCAGTGGGTTTCCAGGCCACGAATGTATTACAGGAAATGAAAAAGACGACAGTCTTGCGAGAAAAGGCTTCAAAAATACATTCATTGGTCCAGAACCGGCACTCGGAGTGCCAAGGTGCACGGTACGAGATGCTATAAAGCGATGGATCAGGGGTGAACACAAAATCCACTGGAGTAACAAACAGGGATTAGCCCATAGCAAAAGCTTTATTGGGGATCCAGACCCAAGACTTACGAAACAGCTGCTTCAAATGAATAGGAATCAGCTGAGAACCATTACAGGAATTCTGACAGGACACATGGATGTCAAAACCCATCTGCACAGAATGCAACTGTACAATGGAGACCTTGACTGCAGATTATGCGGACAAGACAGAGAAACTGTACAACACATAATTTGCCATTGCGACTCACTGGATCGGAAGAGGCAACAAATACTCGGGCAATCAACACTGGAACCAGAGGACATCCTTACCCTCTACCCAGTTAACCTACACAAACTAGTGCAAGTAACTGGAATCACAGAGTGGGTGTAACAACCAAACAGGGTGAGCACAATGGGCCAAACCTGGCCTAAGTGCATCCGGTGCCTGGACGGGCCCTCGGAAAAAAAAACAAGAGTGGATATGATGTTCATATCTCACAAGGAAGTAATGCCGTAGGCGGAGTGCTTAAACTTCCGAGTGCGATATGGACAATCCACTCGAGTTGAACAGTATATTTTTTCTACGACAAACAAACTTTAAGTTAAAAAAAATGTTAAAAAAATTTTGTATCTGCCGGGCTTGAACTCACGATCGTTGTATCCAAAGTTCGACGCTTTACCGTCTTGGCCACCGGATCATTACTACAAATTATAGTAAAACCAACTTAATAATAATGCTACTGCAATTAATTTTCTATGCACATTCAGCAGGCTGCATTATTGATAAGTCTATTATAGATGCGTATATATTTTGTTATATTGAACAAATTAATAACATATTGTATCGTATAAATTATATAATTTAGCGTCTTGAGAAAGAAGGCGAAGCCTCAGTAAATACAATAAACTGTGATTGGTCAGTACTTTATAAGAACGCCACAGAGAAATCTAATTTTTATAACAATGTTGTCAACTAATGGGGAATTTTCGGATTCGTGAGAACAAAGCAGAGTAGAATGATATGTCGGCGCTGTATCCAACAGGAAAAGAGAAATTTTTACGCACAGTGTCATATTCGTAGGATATTCTTTAGGATCACTTGGGGTTGTGATCTGCTAAAAATAACTTTCTCCGTATTGTGTGCATTCGTGAAATTTTTCATAACAAATGGGAAATTTTATTTTGAAAGGTCGCAACACTTTGCAGCTCTGACAGTAAGAATATGAAAATTTGCCGTACAATTAACTGGTATAGCTTAGCTTCTCGTCACTTAAGTGTCAAGGAAACAGCAAATTTCCATGTGGGAGTAGAAAATAGTTATTTTTATATCTAAAGTGCATAATGCTACTTTGGTGATCGAGAACAAAATATTGTTCGAGATAACCAAAGAATTTCGCGCACAACAATATTTGTTCTACAATATTAATGTAAATACAACGTTTATACAACATCAGGTATTATAGGCCCTTTTGGGCAAACATTTTTGGCCGCAGAACAACTTTTTTTTTTATGATAAAACACCTGCACTGTAGGAAAAATCCTTTAAGGCGCTCTGGGAGCGGTGCGTGTGCGAGGAAAGCGATTAACTTTGGTCTTAAAACGTTGAAGATTGTATTCATTGGGAAACACGACCTCAGGAAGATCATTCCACAAAGATGACGTTCTCCAGATAAAAGAATTCTTGAACAAGGAAGTTCGAGGAGTACTAAGCTGAACAACATATGGATGAGCGACAGTGGTTCGCCGTGTATTTCTGTTTTGCATTGCTCTAGGTGGAATCAAGTGGACAATGTCAGTCGAACACCTGCCATGGAAATATCTGTAAAAGAGAGCCAAATCACCAACCTGTCTTCGATGCTCCAGGCTATCGAGGGTCTTGGTCAGCTCGGGGTCGCCGATCAGACGAACGGCTCTCCTTTGAATGGAATCCAGTAGCCGAAGGGTGTGCTTGGGTGCAGAGCTCCAGACATGAGAGCAATATTCTAATGATGGTCGAATCTGGGCTTTGTAGAGTGTCAAAAGTTGATAAGGTGTGTACAACCTTTTGGTGCGGAAAAGTACACCAAGTTTCTGTGCAGCTGCCTTGGCAATTGCGGCAACGTGATCATGCCAAGACATATTACCTCCCAGATTGACCCCCAGCAAATTAATAGACGGTGCCAGGGGAATTGCGTATCCTGCCATGACTATATCCGGTTCTGCAATGTTAACCTTTTTGGAGAAGACTGCTGCCTGGGTTTTTTTAGCATTAAATTCGACTTGGTTACTGTCACCCCAAGCCAAGATTTCTTCCAGGTCATTGTTGAGGCGCAATACTTCATGCTGCCTGCGAAGATGTGCGTCGGCAGCGGATGTTTGGGGAGTCAAGGTAAAAGATGAGACAAGTGTGCTGTCATCAGCAAAGCTATAAATTGGATTTTGGGTAAATTTTATCAAAAATTAGTCGCAAGTTGGAGAATTACTAAAAAATGTTACATGGGTAGCTATTTTGTGTTTCTATTGAATAATGACATCACACAGTAAAGCTTTTTAAAATTGGTTTGAAATACAGTTTGAAGCAGTCTTGGCATGAGAGAACGTAAATTGCAATTTGCCTGCATAAAAATGAAATTAATTTTTTTTGTAACAATCGCCTCCTCTCAGATGAACTTCTCGATACACGCCCCTGCATTGACTATAATCTCAAAGAAAAAACACACCGTAAAAGTTTCAGACCGTTTAGTAAAAACACATTTTCTCTCATAATAGTTAAGACCTTCTATATACCGCCTGCCTCGAAAAATGTAATAAAAGCCTTAGCGGAAAATGCATTTTCATATTAGATAAGATTATGTGAACTAACCATGCGGAAAATATAGCTTGAGAAAATATGCCACAACTTTGAACGTTTTTGTACAGGATTAGTTGGCTTTCTAAAATATTTTTTTATAGACTCTAGAAGTTTATTAGAAATTCTTTGTACAAGAATAATACGATTATTAGAAAAAAGGTTATTCGCGGCAGGCGGACAAAGTGGTGCATCTATCTTTTGCATTACACATGCACACAGGGACGCTAAAGATAATGGGTTCCTTGGGGCACAGGTAGACAATGACAGGCTGTTTCGTTCTTGTTAGAACTTATCAGAAAGCCATAACCTGTAAGCAACTCCAAGTACAGCGAGACTGTTCTTTCAAGGCATTTTTAAGAAATAAAAACGCGATGAAAACCCAGTAACGCCATCAGTAGGAATCAACTCAATGCAAAAGATATAGCCATCTAACGTGAAAACATAGAACTAATAAACCAAAGTACGGTGGCCAACAATCACCAGTATAGGAAACTTTTACGCTTCACTAAATTTTTTCTACGGGTTTGTAGATTCAAATATAGATCGCGCCGTGTAGCCCACTGGGTGCCGGAACCCATTACCTTTGGCGTCCCTGTGTACTTTAATGCAAAAGATAGATGCACCACTTTGTCCGCTTGCAGCGAAAATACTTTTTTCTATTTACTTTTACGGACGCTAAACTCTCTACTTTATTTTTAAAAACACGGCATTGAATACGATTATTATTAATAATATAAACCCCTATCTACAAAACTTAAAATTGGGGGGTAATCATTATGAGAAAGTAATATCGCCATTACATTTTGAGGGTAGGAGGGTTTAAAAATCGGTTTAAAAAAATCCAGGTCCGTATTTAAAAAAGTAAAGTTGGTGATGGCCGCTCGGAGACAAAACGGTGGAATTTTAGTTTAGTAACGTCATTTTGTAGAGGAGAAAAAGTGGCAATAACAAAGTATCAATTATTTTTAAATAACTAGTTGAATGAGCTCAGGAAAAAATAAAAACGATTTTGCAAAATTTCGGTTTTTTTTAGGGTGTCCTTGAAATGACGGTACAACGCTTCACTACAAATTCCTTAACCAAAAATAAAGCGATCTAGACAAACTTACCTATATGCAATGTTGCTTCGTTTTGCCACTACAGGGCACTAAAGTTTTCAAATTAATATCGTTTTTTTGGAATAATTTCTAAACGACTTTATCGATTTCCACTAATTTTGGGACTAAAAATGACCACTATTAATAGCGTGCTTTGACGTATACGCCATCTTTTTTTAATACCTGCAATTTAAAAATGGCGTGTGATTGGTAAATAAAAGTATGTCTTTTTGTTACTCGTCGTATAAATGACTTTAATTATTTCTCTAACACTAGCTGACTTCATCTTAAAACTTTTTTATCTCTTATTAAATTTTAGCCAGATATGCAGTTTCCAGTGGCGGCTCGTGGTCTTAAAAAATGGTGAAGAGCTAGGTATAGTGCGAGTACTTAAAAAAAGTATTGACTAAAAACCTATGTAACAAAACGTCTCTCTTATCCTCATCTCTGCAACGACTGAATGGAGTTTACAACAAATTACAAACTATGTCATTAATTGGGTTCATTTTTAAAATACACAACTAAGTAGGTACGTAGGTACGGTACTGAATTAACTGAAAAATAAAAACAAAACTTTTTAATCACACAGTAAATCACGTCAAAACGATATCTATAATCATAAGTTTCGCGAAGCCTCAAAATAAATACCTTAAGGTTAGGCGAACCAATCCCAAAACAATGGTGTATACGACTGATCTATTTTTAAATTGCCCTTCATCTTGTTACATGCTGTCGCGTGACTGACGTCAGGTAACGATAGCAACGGTGAAAATCAAAGCCATGTTGGGCGTTGTGGCTTTACTTGCTTTAAGCTAACAGAGACGGTCAGCTGGGGCGCGCCAAAATGCACGAGTGTTTATAATTATTGTCCATCGGAGTTAACCGTGGCCCTATTATGCATAGATACATTTGGATTAAACTAATATTATTAATTTTGAGGAAGTAGTCCATTCTTAAAGTGGAGTTAATTTATAGGAATAAGTAAAAACATGAAGTCTTTCTCCACTGGTTTATTGAAATAATAAAAAAATTTTAAATTCTACATGTTTCGGGTGTAGTAACACCCATCATCAGGAAAAAAAATACAAAGAGAGAGCATTAGTAAATAAAGGAGCAAGATTAACTGGTAGTGAACTTCGATGGAGCTCTATCGAGCCATGAGAGATAAAAATTAAGAACTGATGATTTAAAAAATTGGTATACTTAGAGCCTCGAGGCTAAGTTTGGACACTGACCGTGGGCAAAAGGTAACAGTGACAAGAGGGCCCGTTAGGGCTGAGAAAAAAAAAATATAGGAAAAATGGAGACTCATGGGTCCAGAAATCTCATCCTGAAGAAAACATGGGGAGAGAAAAGAAAGTGGTATGGAAAGAAAAATTAATTATTTGGGGCTACCATGGAGCTTAATTGGATGTGCCAATTATATTGTATATTATATTAATCTGTAAAGAATAAAAGAAATTATTTAGTTCAGTGTATTGAAATAAACATTTAAAAAATTAGCCAAAAACTTTCTTTTATATATATTTGAAGAGGGGCTTACCTTAAGTCACAGTTGTAAAATAAAAATTTTTGAAAAAATTGGGGGAACTAGTCCAGAAAAAGGACTGGAACCCCGGTGGGTTTTAATTTCAGCATGGCTTATAAAACTTTAAAAACTTTTTGAGGTTTAAGTAAAACTTGAAAAGAAAAAAGCCGAAGTTACTTTGTTAGACCTTAGTCCACACGTGGTTAAAAGGAAAAGAATTTGAACTTGAACTTGTTGACCGCTTGACCCAGTGATTCGTCACTTGACACATATTTTCAAGGTGGGGAAAAAAAAAAAGACAAGTGTTTTAGCGGGTAATTTAAAAAAGGGGTTGTTAGTATACCAATAATAACATGACAGAGAAAAGCTCAATCGAAGTTCAATGTGGTGAAAAACGAGTCGACCTTATAACTATGAGAAATCAAAGTTAAAATTAAAGAATGGTAAAGAGACATTGAAAAATTATTTTCGGGTCACTACTTATATAAACAAGAACACTGTGTACATTGGCGGCCTCTATTGGAAAAGTCTAAAATACAATCATATTTGGAAAATAAAAGAATACTATATGAAATATCTGAAGGGTAGAAATCTAGAAAATCAAAAGCGACATCTATAGGTGAAGGATTAAAATAGGTAGATGAGTAATAAGAAGAATAGTTATAAAATATTATGGAGCTGAGGGCTGGAACAATTCAATAAGTATGGTTATAAAAATAATTTTCAGATTTAAAAATAAAAGGACCGAAAAAGGAACGCCAGAAACAGAGAAGGGTAAGTTTATTAATTATGTAAAAATGAGAGAGTTAAAAAATTGAGTGGCACCATGTTGAAGTTGGTCATTTAAGCAAATAATATTATTGTTGTTTAGGGTTTTGTTAATTTCTAGAATTTCTAACAGGTCCAGTTTATTGCCTTTATTACAAAAATGTATGTATTTAGTATGAGAGTCCTGAATAAAATTGTGTTTGTTTGAATGGATATGTCTAGAAAAATTAGATTTGATTTTGGAAGGTGAAAGATTGAGATTATGTGCCTTCTCTATTTCTTTACAATGTTCCTTAATTCTGGTTGAAAACTTGCGTCCTGTTTGGCCAATATACACTGCAGGGCATCCCTCAGTCGAACAATGTAAACCATAGACTCCAGACCTGTCAGAGACAGGTGTAGGGTCCTTAGTCTTACCTATAAAACTTTTCAAAGAATGTTGTGTTTTGAAGACTATATTAATATTGAAAGACTTAAAAACATTTTTGAGTTTATATGAGAGAGGGCCCCAAAAAGGGAGAGAAAAATATTTTTTTGGGGGTGTGTCTTTGGATATGAGATTTTGGTTAATGAATTTGTTTAAATGTTTGTAATATATTTTATTGATCAGACTTAAAGGGAAGTTATTGTTAATACCTATTTGTTTAATTAGGTTTAGTTCAGTTTCAAATTCCTCATTTCCCAGGGGGATGGAAAAAAGTCTAGAGAAAAAAGAGTGAAAAGAGGCAAATTTTTGGTTATGTGGGTGATTGGAATTATATGGGATAATAGAGTCTGTACTGGTAGGTTTATGATAAATTGAAAAAATTATTTTATTGTTTTTCTTTGTTAGTTTCAGGTCAAGGAAAGGGATTGAACCATCCACCTCCGTTTCAAAAGTAAAATTAATGTTGGGGTGTATAGAATTGAGAAATTGGATGAAAGAAACCAGGTCCTCGTCAGTACCAGTAAATATCGCAAAAATATCATCCACGTATCTTTTAATGAAGAAGATGTGTTTAAAAAGGGGGTGAGACTGTATTTTGGATTCAATAAAAGACATGAAGACCTCCGCTAACAGAGGGGAGAGTGCAGAGCCCATGGCTAATCCATTAACCTGTTTATAGAATTTATTGTTAAATTGGAAAAAGTTTTGTTTAAGAACAAGGTCAACTAAAGTACAAAGGCCTTCCACATGTTCATGTTCAAGATTAGTGTTGTTGATTAATAGGGTTTTAATTAGGTTAATACAGTCGTTTGGAGGAATACTAGGGAATAAATTTGCAACATCGAAAGAAACCAAAAAAGAGGAGTCAGGAATGTGTAGATTTGAGAGGTCTTTAGAGAGGTCTGAAGAATTTTTCACCGAAAAAGAACTCTTAAACCTAGTCAGATCAAGCAAAACATGATTTAGCCAAACGCTCAGTTTGTGGCAAGGTGAACCACAGTAAGACACTACCGGACGGATAGGGATATCTTGTTTATGAATCTTAGGGAGACCATAGAGCAAAGGGGTTGATGGATTGATCGGTGTGAGTTTATATTTATTGGTATTAAAGAAAATAAGAGTATTGTTGACTTTTTTTAAAGTAGTTTTAAATAATTGAACAAATTTATCCGTTGGATTATATTGTAGTAGAGAAAAATCATTAGAGGAAAGAAAATTGTCTACTTTATCCACATATTGTGGTCTCTCCAAGATTACTAAACAATTGCCCTTGTCCGCTTTGGACACAACCAAATTATTATCAGCAATTTTAGATTTTAATGATTTAAGTGCTTTGATCTCACCAACATTGTTCGATTGAGGGATATTATTATAAGATTGATTGAGAGATGTAGTGCAAAGAGATCTCAATGCGTCTTTCTTAGTGGTTTCGTAAGTATTAGATATAATATTTTCACAATCACAATTATTACTTATTCCTAATATTATTAATTTAAACATAATTATTTTTTAGGGACTAAAATGGTAGCCGTATTGGTACATTAATATTTAATATTGTCGAAGAACTTTCTTCCTTGTTTCATAATTTTTTGGTGAAGAGCCCCTTCACCTGACGAGCCGCCACTGACAGTTTCTCTACATGAAAAATATTAACGATACCTTGTAATTCATCATTACTGTTAATTTTGAACGAAAAACATTAAAAAAATTTAAATTCTCAACAACTACCAACTAGTTTGGTTTTTATAACAATTATACGAAATGTTCACCGTGTTCCCGAATATATATTTTTTTGTAGAGAAACTGCATATCTGGCTAATATTTTTTAAAAGACCAAAAAGTTTCAACATGAAGTCAGCTTGTGTCAGAGGAATAATTAAAGTCATTTATACGGGGGGGTAACAAAAAGACAAACTTTTGTTTACCAATCACACGCCATTTTTAAATTTACAGGTATTAAAAAAAGATGGCGTATACATCAAAACACGCTATTAATAATAGTCACTCAGGCGTTTAGAAATTAAGTATTCCGAAAAAACGATATTAACTTGAAAACTTTAGCGCCCTGTAGCGACAAAATGAGGCAACATTGCATATAGGTAAGTTTGTCTAGATCGCCTTATTTTTGGTTAAGGAATTTGTGGTGAAGCGTTGTACAGTCATTTTAAGGACACCCTGTATAACAAAAATGATACGGCCTAATTACATAAACTCGCTATTACTCAGATACGAACAGCTCTCGATCAACTGATGGTTGAAATACAAATAATTTACAATTTAGGATCTGTGTTATACGTGTTTAAACTCATTGAAAGCACACCTGGTATAATAAATCTAGGTATTTCTCATTTAGTGATCGAATTTTTTCATACATTAAGGGCTGATAGATAATTATCATGGATCTATAAATACAGGAGACAAATGACACTTTTAAAAGACAGATTGTTAATTAGTATAATAAAATAAGCAATAGGTATTTTGTTGTTGGTCTCGGAAACATTTTTGGTGCAGTGGCGGCTCGTCAGGTGAAGTAGGTGAAGGGGCTCTTTACCAAAAAAAAAATAAAACCAGGTGGAAAGTTTTTCGACAATATTAAATATTAATGTACCAATACAGCTACCATTTTAACCCATAAAAAATAATTATGTTCGAATTAGTAATACTAATTTAATCCGAATGCAGGTATGCATAATAGGGCCACGGTTAACTCAATAATTATAAACACTCGTGCATTTTGGCGAGCCCCAGCCAACCGTGTCCGTTAGCTCAAGTGAAGACGAAACGCCTAACATGGCTTTGATATTCACCGTTGCTATGGTTAAGTGACGTCAGTCACGCAAACAGAATGTAACAATTTGCATTATGATGAAGGACAATTTAAAAATAGCTCAGTCGTATGCACCATTGTTTTAGCATTGGTTCGCCTAACCTTAAGGTATTTATTTTGAGGCTTCGCGAAACTTACGGTTATAGATATCGTTTTTACGTGGTTTACTGTGTGATTAAAAAGTTTTGTTTTTATTTTTCAGTTAATTCAGTAGTGTACGTACCTAGTTGTGTGTTTTAAAAATGAACCCAATTAGTTTGTAATTTGTTGGAAACTCCATTCAGTCGTTGGACAGATGTGGATAAAAGACAAGTTTTGTTACACGGGTTTTTAGTCAATGTTTGTTTAAGTACCGGCACTATACCTAGCTATTCACCATTTTTAAGACCGCGAGCCGCCACTGTTTTGGTGTTATCTTTCGCCATCGTAAAATCTTTCATTTACTCTATAAATTCGATTGTTAACGTTTTTTTCACTTCGTAAAACCATTTATTTTATCCTGAGTGGCAAATCGCCTCGCCAATTCCACTGAGAAAATGTAACAAAGTCAATCGTGCACTTACATAATATAAAATTATGCGAACAAACAAAATAAGCTTGGAAAAATATTGTGCTTTGATAAAATGTCGCTGATATTCAAAATCGAATTGTTAAAAAATAGATCTATTTTCTTTTTTGCAAAATCTCTCAATTATGTTAGTTCCCTTTAGACATAGAACTTAGTGACTTATCCGTATTTTTTTGTTAAAATAAAATCCTAATTAAGATAAGATAAAACACTTTGCTGAAACTAGCATGTCACGTAGAGCTTAAGTTTTAAATGAAAAATGTTGTGTTTGTGACCCTAAACCGGCTGGTAATTTGTGTGTTGTGAGACTTGAATGTCATAAGTGTTTTGTCAGAGTAGTTATACCAAGAAGTTGCAAAGTGTAATACAGATTGACAATAAATTGTGAACGTGGAGACAACAGTATGAGTATAAATAATACTGAGCATGGATTCGCTTAACGGTTCATTTGAATTAACAGAAGTTGGTGAGACTACAACGATGAGAAACCTCGCAGAAACCGAAGTTGAGCATCTACTTGAAAACTATTTATAATAAATAAATAAAATAAATACAATTTTTAAACTTTGACTTTAAAACGCATGCTATTCTTAATATTATAAACTTATTTACAGGGTCATCCAACCAGACTTAACAGAGGTCTATTTATTAGGTTTTCCTGTGTTTTATTAAAATACCAGCAGTGGCGGCGCCAGGATTTTTGGGATGGGTGGGCACAAGAGGGCCCGAAGATTTTGGGGTGGGCACTACCCAAATCAAAAATGACTTCTAAAAAAAAAGGTCGCCGCCTCCTCCATGCTCTATAAAAACAAAACTCCCCTCTTGTCAGAACTGACGTCTAAAAAAAGTTATCATCATTCTCTTTCTCTTATTAAATCCTTTTATAAAACCACTCCTTTCTCATCTAAAATATCATAGTCAAATCCCCCTTCCTCCACAGACATTCCATTATAACACCGAATTCCTCAATGTTGGGTGGGCAAAAGGGTGGGTCGGTGCCCACCCTGCATGTGTATATAGAAGGCATTACAATAAACAACATTTGCAAATACCTTTTTTCACAAAACTTAAAAATAGGCAAGATACAGAAGTAAAAAATCTAAGTGCGGTCCTGGTCATCAAAACGTAACCTGTTATACTTTATGTTGTTTGTCTTATATCTTATTAGTTATTCAATTTCGGGTGGGTGGTAAAGAGTTATTTGGCATTCCGCTGCGGTGTGTTTTTCCGAAGCAAATTAATTTTAAATTGGTAACACGTGAAAATGGTAAAATTTGAAAACAATAAACTAGTAGATATAGTGCTAATTTACGGTAAGTGTCGTCAAAGTGTGACTGCTGCTTCGATATTATACGCAGAATGCTTTCCCTTGCGGGCTTATCCTACACCCAAAAGTTGTCTTAATGTTATTCAACGGGCAAGTTAGGCAGTACCGTATTTGATCCATAGTGTAATAAATGCATGTAAGTAACATAATGTTGAGTTTTTTGAAAAAGGTATTTGAAAATGTTGTTTATTTTAATGCCGTTTTCATGACGTATATTCGATAAAGTCCGTGTTTTTGATCCAATAGTTTGGTATTTATTTATTTTTTCAGTGATAAAAATATCAAAAAGTACAAAAAAAGAAAATGTTATTTTTTGTTCCTTTATACACTACGACCAAAATCGAAATATATTGGAAGAGCCCTAACCTAGAAAAATGTTGAGGTTCAATATAAACTAATAAGCAGAACATTGACTTTTTTAAAAGGGTAGATCGTTTTACAGTAATATATTTTTATATTTTCCTAAACTGTAGCTAATATAGAGCAAGAAAAAATATTTTACCTAATAAAAAAAGTTTCAATTTTAAAATATGTGGAATATTAACATATTATAAGCGTTGAGCCCTTGGATTTTAGGGAAAATTGTTCAGAAAGACGATATTTTTCCAATATCCTTTATGTTGTTAGTTTACGTAATCCTGGATTACCTAGTTCGCAAGGCAAGGCCATTACTATACACAGTAAAAAATGTATTTTATTTATACCAAACAATATATTTATGCCTTTACTACAAAATAATGTTTAGGTCCTTTCCATAACACAATTACTCTTTAATTGCAGTAGAGTCTTGGACTTACATTTTCTTTATTTGTTTTGAATTACTACGTTTCAACTGGTAAGTATCTCCAGTCATCTTCAGGTGAATACAGTATTCAGTATTCAGTCGGCAATCCCTTTTTGCTTATATTGTATGCACGCTACTGGTTACACTGGTCGTATTTGTGTAATAATAGTACTTAATTGTTTAACGGTTGGAGACAATGACGTTTCTTGAACGGCAGTAGAGTTTTGGACTTGTATTGTCTTTATTTGTTTTGAATCAAAACGTTTCAACTGGTAAGTATCTCAAGGCGTGTTCAGGTGAATTCACTCTTTTTTTGTTTCCATTTGTAGTTTACCTCGTTTTCTTAATACAATTTTTTACTGTGTAGTTTACGTAATCCTGGATTACTGGGTCCGCACGGATTTTACTCAACGACCGTCTTGATTCCAGTTTCGAAGACAAAACGTTACACGACCCGTGTCATTCTCGAAAACACAAACAGAAACGAGATAATTTTCAAAGCATTTTATGGAGTTTAAAGAATGTTTTAAAATAGATCTAAATGCTAGTTTTTTTAAAGGACTCAAGTAGTTGCTTGCCACTTTCTTTCTTTAGTCAGATCCTTTAAAGGGTCCTGCACCTCACCTTCCGTCTTCTATAGCTCACTTAATGATTAAGTTAGGATTTTAATATTTTGCATACTTTATCTGTATCCTAGGGCGCATTTCAGGAAAATATTTTTATTTATACAGGGTGTTCCAAAAAAGTGTGAGGTCATAAAGATCTATTTTTTTAGATTACAGGCCATAAATATTCTATTATTCGGACGCCTCTTATAGTTGCCTACATATCCCCAAAATTTTAATAAAATCGGTTCAGTATTATAGACGAAAAAAAATAAACACTAAGAAAAATCAGTTTTTCGCCACTAGTTTTAAAAATTAATAAAAAATAATGCCTCGTTAATAAAATTATACAAAGCTACTTAATAAATAAGGTCTAATAGTCTTGCCAACCAAGTTTTAATTAATACGAATTGTATAGGGTGTCCAAAGTTAGGTGTCAAACTTTGCGAACTTTAAAGCAATTTATTTTTCTTATTTCCAATTGGAACCCCTGTATATTATAATGTCATTCGATGCAGAATTAAAAAACAAACATTTGTTCTAATTACAACCCTATCGCAATTTAAAACGCATCAAGACTGATTTTATCAACTATTCCACCAGTCATTATTATAAATAGATATCAAAGGTGGCTTTGCAAAAAAATTTATTGGTATTAAAGTTTATTAAAGTGACAAAGCCCATTTTGACTTTAGTTATTTTATAGTTTCAAATATTGTTAAATTATTATTAATTATTTAAGCTATATTATTTTTTGTGATGGAATACAACCAAGAAGAGCGCGTAGATATGATTTTCATATTAGGAACATGCAAAATGAATTCTTTTTTGTCACTTTAGTAAATGTTAATACCAATAAATTAAGTATGTTTCATAGCCACCTTTGATATTTATTTATAATAATGACTGTTGGAATAGTTGATAAAATGAGTTTTCTGCAAATAAGTTTTGATGCGTTAGAAATTGCGATAGGGTTGTATTTAGGAAAAATGTTTGATTTTTAATTCTGCATCGAATGCCATAATAATATATAGGGGTTCCAATTTGAAATAAGAAAAATAAAATGATTTTAAGTTTGCAAAGTTTGACACTAAATTTTGGATACCCTATACCATTCGTATTAATCAAACTTGGTTAACGGGATTATTCGACGTTATTTATTAAGTAGGTACCTTAATATAATTTTAATAACGAGGCATTACTTTTATTTTTTATTAATTTTTAAAACCAGTGGTGCATAACTAATTTTTTTTAGTGTTTATTTTTTTTTCACCTATAATACTGAATCGATTTCATAAAAATTTTGGGGATATGTAGGCAACTATCCGAGGTATTCAAATAAATAAGAATATTTATGATATTGGACATCGTACGCGTCACATTGCGTCTAAGACGATTGACAGCCATAGGCGCAGACTTTTTGCAAGTCGCGGCCTCAGGTGTCGCGCGTCTCTGATGAGTCCCAGTAGGACGAAACGGCTGATCATGGACTATGGAAAGACAGTGTTTGGGGAACGGTATAAACCCATAACCCTCCGACCCGGTTGTTAGGCCGCGGTGCACTGAGGAATAGACGAAGGGGTCCACAGCGTGGAAACCCCGGACGCTCTTGACATTGACAATACAGGGCCCCCTTGTCGGTGGGAGGTATTCCTCCCATATCCGATGAGGTGGTCTGCCTCGTATAAGGTTTTTCACGCCTTGAGGTGGACGTTGGTTAAAGTGCCTGTGTCATGTCATGACTGTCAGTTAATATCATAGTTGTTGATCATCCGTGGCAATGTGACGCGTATGATGTCCAATATCATAATTGGTCCTCCAGACTCCTTAGCCCGGTGATGTCGGTGATTTATTCGACACCTGGGAGGATGACGGTTTGTTTTCACTGGATCCTGAGTTTTGGTTAAGGCGATATTAGCCTTATTCTCTTCGATCAAGAATATTTATGGCATGTAGTCTAAAAAAATAGATCGTAATGACGGCACACTTTTTTGGAACACCCTGTATAAACAAAAATATTTTCCTGAAATGCGCCCTAGAATACAGATAAAGTCTGCAAAATATCAAAATCCTAACTTAATTAATAAGTGAGCTATAGAAGACGGAAAGTGAGGTGCAGGACCCTGTATAGTGTTACTACAGGGTCAGAGCCTCGCTCTGACAGTCTGCTCTCTTAGTTACGCCACTGCGCGTAACTCTTAATTTAACAATACATTGAAAAGCCGGGCCTACAATAAATATAGAAAGGGGATGCCGGCACCAGGTGTCCTTGGGCTAATAAGGTATATTAAAAAAGTAATTACCAGTTAAGTTGTCTGGCACAAACTGATTAAAGAGAGTTAGTCCTAAAACCCATGTTCCGTCAAAATAAAATCACAAAAACCTTTTTACTTTGGTTCTAAATTTGTTCGGAAATTTTCTCGAATTATTATTAAGGTTTGGGTTATTTGAGGCAAACTTTTTCTAAAACAATATCCATTTACTACATCATTTTTGTAGTATTGTAGTGTGCATCCTAAGCATGTCAGTTTTGATATTTCAGCACTTCTTGAAGTACTGTTGTTTTTTAACCCTAGATTGCCAACCTACGTAAAATTTACGTACGGTTTTTTTTAAATCTGAAATAATTGGCCTATTATTGGTATCCTCGTTCTGCCGCTCAAGCAGTGCATCTATCCCCACCACAACATTCGGCTGCCGACGCATTTCTGATGTGGCATTTGAGGGTTGTACGTTACCGAATAAAAAGTGATTGTTGGCGCGTAAATTTTACGTAAATGAATGCGCTAAATTCGTATCGATGTGTTATGAATGCTCTAAGTTCAACTAATCTTTTTATGTGTATATTTTGGTTATTTGTTTGTTTTAGATTCAGAAAATGTTTGTTATTTTTGAATAAAAATAAGTAATTACTTTACCATAAAAAATTTAAAGGTTTGAAACAATTTTTGCACATATTTGTAATATACGTCGAATTTACGTATTGTTGGCATCGACGTATATATTTTCAACGTTAGCAATCTAGGGTTAATTTAAAAGGATATAAGAGAACTCTAAAGGTCTCCGAGATTGATATATGGAAAACTTTCAAGTGTATTAACTTTAAAAATTCTTGGTTTTCTGAATGTTTGGCTCTTCCTCTACATTTTCTCGCATGAACCGCCACTGCTTTAAGGGACATCAATTTTCAGATGATTGATAACAAGATATTTATCAGTGATGTAAATTTTCGTTACTTTTAAGTACTTGGACCGATTCGTTACTTTGGGTATTAGGACTCGTTACTTTATGTAAATCGTTACTTTTAAAAATAAAAAATTCTGTTATTGTTATAGCTTTGATCGATTGCCAAATGCTCATATTTTGTAGTATAAATATATTAAATCTAGGTATGATTGTCAATTTTCAAATATGTGATTAAAAAACATATAAAAATATACAATATAACAACAAATAGGAATAGACCATCGCGTATTGAATTAAAAAATGAGAATATTAATTTGTTTTCTATTTAAATAAAATATAAACAAATAATATTCCGTTTCTGCTTTTGGGCTTTTAATAAAACCTTTAATAAAATTATGAAGCCTCCATAAGTATATAGTATATAGTATATATACTAGTATAGCACAAGTAAGCTCTACAAAGTTCTTAGGAGTAATACTTGACGAGAATCTACAGTGGGACGAGCAGATTGATTGTATTGTTTCAAGGGTTAATTCGGCCACCTTTGCGATCAGGTATTTGAGGGATCAGGTTAATGTCAGCACTCTTAGAGTTTTCTACTCGTATAGCATATTGTTTTGGTTTAGACGCTCAGTTCTGAATTCTTATAGAATATTCGTTTCGCAAAAGAGAGCTATAAGGGCCATGTTGAGTATGGGCTGTCGCGAATCTTGCCGGGGACGGTTTAGACAATTGAATATTCTCACAGTTCCTTCTCTCTTTATTTATAATTGTGCCTTGTTTGTCAAAAGCAACCCTCACTTATTTAGGTCAAATTCTTCTTTTTCTGACAGCATCCGAAAGAGAGGAGGAGGTGACTTGGCTGTACCGGTTCATAATACTTCATTGTTCAGTAAGAGCCCTTTGATGAACTGTATTAAAGTTTTTAACGCTTTGCCAGCTGACATAAAGAGGATGGATAATCGAACTTCCTTTAAAAATCAGCTAAAAAAGTTTTTAATTAAAAAAGAGTTTTATTTGCTGGAGGAGTTTATGTGATCTATCCTCTTTTTTATTATTTCTGAGGTTTTATTACTGAGTTTGTTTTATATTTATTATATGTAATGTATTTATACTTAGATGTTCTGAGGGTCGACTGTCTTTTTTTTTAACTTTTATTATTGATGTTTGTCTTTATATATTTTAAATTGACGTTGTCGTTGTCCTGTAGGATTTGTACGACAATAAATGATTTTGATTTGATTTGATTTGATTTGATTTGATTTGATTTGATTTGATTTGATTTGATTTGATTTGATTTGATTTGATTTGATTTGATTTGATTTGATTTGATTTGATTTGATTTGATTTGATTTGATTTGATTTGATTTGATTTGATTTGATTTGATTTGATTTGATTTGATTTGATTTGATTTGATTTGATTTGATTTGATTTGATTTGATTTGATTTGATTTGATTTGATTTGATTTGATTTGATTTGATTTGATTTGATTTGATTTGATTTGATTTGATTTGATTTGATTTGATTTGATTTGATTTGATTTGATTTGATTTGATTTGATTTGATTTGATTTGATTTGATTTGATTTGATTTGATTTGATTTGATTTGATTTGATTTGATTTGATTTGATTTGATTTGATTTGATTTGATTTGATTTGATTTGATTTGATTTGATTTGATTTGATTTGATTTGATTTGATTTGATTTGATTTGATTTGATTTGATTTGATTTGATTTGATTTGATTTGATTTGATTTGATTTGATTTGATTTGATTTGATTTGATTTGATTTGATTTGATTTGATTTGATTTGATTTGATTTGATTTGATTTGATTTGATTTGATTTGATTTGATTTGATTTGATTTGATTTGATTTGATTTGATTTGATTTGATTTGATTTGATTTGATTTGATTTGATTTGATTTGATTTGATTTGATTTGATTTGATTTGATTTGATTTGATTTGATTTGATTTGATTTGATTTGATTTGATTTGATTTGATTTGATTTGATTTGATTTGATTTGATTTGATTTGATTTGATTTGATTTGATTTGATTTGATTTGATTTGATTTGATTTGATTTGATTTGATTTGATTTGATTTGATTTGATTTGATTTGATTTGATTTGATTTGATTTGATTTGATTTGATTTGATTTGATTTGATTTGATTTGATTTGATTTGATTTGATTTGATTTGATTTGATTTGATTTAATTAGAACACTCCATTTATATTATTTTTATAAAATAAGTGTCTGTTAAAGTTAATAAAGAAATATAAATTAAAAAGAAATAAGTATAAAAATTGCTTTCGTCTCTCAATGGTAACTTCCAGTCCTGTGTTTTCTCAACCCAACAGAATTATAACTCAATAGAAATGGGCTTCGGATCGAAAGTTCTTTCTAAATGGCTTCCCGACAACAAATTAAACAAAATATGAATACGCCATCTCTCCGACGTACATGCAAAACGACACGCCGTCGTTCGCCCGACGAGGTAAAAACAAAATCCAGCACGAAAAATAATTATGATACATTTTGTCTGTCGCCCGTTATTGGCTATCAATTTCACGAATGAAGCCGTACGTTGTAAAATTCTGGGTAGAATAGTTAGTTATTTTAAAATTCAGACTAACGAAAAGCCAAAAGTAACGAGTCTTTTATAACATTAGGGCTCGTTACTTTTAGTGATCGCATAGTAATGCTTACTTTGTAACAAGTCCTTATTTATTTTACATCACTAATATTTTTGGCAGTACACGCCCTTGATTATAACAGAGCTTTATCCAAACATTTATTCTTGTGCTTATAATGTATATCTTTACATTTTACTCATATTGTATTTATAAAAACAACAACTTTATAGCCCTTAAACACTTTGGAGTAATGTCACAATTTAGAATCGTTACTTTAACGATTTCAGTTCGGTTTGGCGGTTGTAGAGTATATTGCACTTGCAATCTTTAGAGCCATTTCGTTTTAGTTTATTGCCAGAATAACTGGTTGCATCTTTACTTATTGATGTTTTTGTTAACATTGTTTGTCGAGACGAGGATCTTTATTAGGGATTCCCAAACTTATTTTGTCCACTGCCCACTTTGAGAATAAATTATTTTTTAGCGCCCCCATTTTTTCACCTACTTAAAAACCACTATAACTTCAAATTAAATTAATTAATTATTGTGAGCTATATTAGCCGAGATTAACATTAACATTCATTCTAAACGAGACTTTAACTATAAACCGCAAGAGTTAACCTGAAAGCAGTAGGTAGTACACAACGGCGCTCAGGTCTCAAGTTAACTCTTACGTGCTACACCTGCCAATGAGAATGATTATTGAAACGCAATTTTATAGTATTCAGACAGAGTATCATTTATTCAAAATAAAACAAACATAATTGATTCTTATATAAAAACTAACATGAAGGATGATGCTGTTTAATTCTGCCCAAATTCTTTTTGTGTAGAAGCAGTTTGGCTGCGAAAGCAGCAACGACATTTTTTGTTTTAATTAAATTTACTTCATCGCCTTGCAGTTTTAGATTCATGTCGTTGGACAATTTATACAGGTGTGTCATGTATCATTCTTTGATGCAATGAGCTTTTTGTGCAATTTTGTATCTTTAGTTTCCAAGAACTCTATCACAGAGTCAAACAGGTTGTAAAATCGAGTAAAATGCCTCTTGATAGCCAACGAACTTCAGTATGAAACAAATGCCCCCATTTTTTATCTGGGTCTCTTACCTTTAGACCTGCAGCACCCACAAGGGGGCGTTATCGCCCATTTTGGGAAAGCCTGATCTTTATTTATTTAAAACTATTTAGAAAGCCAAACCTGACAGATGCTCTAAGCATCCAATTATGGGCAGATTTATACAGGGTGATTCCTAAGTTGGTACTTCTCTATTAGCTGTGTATAGAAGGCATTAAAATTAACAAAATTTTCAAAACCTTTTTTAAAATACTCAAAAATAAGTTACTTACATTGATTTATTACACTATGGATCAAATACGGTTCTGCCTAACTTGCCCGTTGAATAACATTAAGAAAACTTCTGAGAGTAGGATGAGCCCGCAAGGGAAAGCGTTCTGCGTATAATCTCGAAGCAGCAGCTGCACTTTGACGATACTCACCGTAAATTAGTACCATATCTACTAGTTCATTGTTTTTAAAGTTTACCATTTTCACGTGTCACCAATTTGCTTCAGAAAACACACCGCAGCAATTGCCAAATAAATAACTGACCACCGACCCGTAAATTGCATGACTAATAAGACAACAACAACATAAAGTATAGCAGGCTACGTTTTGATGGCCAGGCCCGCACTTTTTTACTTCTGTATCTCGCCTATTTTTAGGTTTTTTGAAAAAAGGTATTTAAAAATGTTGTTAATTTTATGCACAGCTAAAAAAGAAGTATCAACCTAGGAATCACCCTGTATAATATTCTAATCAAAAAGTATTACTTTGAAGAAGTAGTCCATACTTGAAGTGAAGTGGCAAGTTAAATGGGGAAAATGGTACTTTACATGTTTCGAACGTATAAATGTTCATCTTCAGGAGAAGTATAGCTTATATTGGAATAAATATTAGGAAATTGTGACTGACACCCAACCACCAAATAAAAGTGATGCTTCCATAGAAGTAGGGGAGAAATATACATATACTACCAAGTTTTATAGATAAAGATGGGAGAATGGTTGATAAAGGGTATTTTAAAGTGATGAAATGAGAAACATTAGGTAAGAATGATATTAAAACTGAACAGCAACTTCAGTGGTGAAATATATTATTGACATTTTTTTTGCCACATGGTGCAAATAAAAAATTATATGTGCTAGTAGGACAGATGTACTATCAGTTGTCGTGTTATATGTGTATTACGACGTCTACTAACGATGTGAAAAGTCATGTATCATCCTAGATCCTAGAAGTGACATGGATTGTTCTCAGAGGATACACATATAATAAAAATTAATGTTGAAAGGTTAAGAAAAAATGTTTGTATTAAATTATTAATTACACAAGCCAGGAAACGATTCCGCGTTTCATGCTGGTATGGGAGGCTCTTAAGTCTAAAAAAAATCAAACAAGAGTTTTTTTAAATTTCTTAAATAATATGACATACAGAGAAGCCGACATAGATCAAAAAGCAAACCGAGCTTTTCGCCTATCGCCTGCGCCTGCTAGACTAGTAAGCGACACCTTGCGTGTCGGGCCCCTTGATCCGTTCGCTTTCATTTTTGCTTTTTTTAATTTAATAATATTTTTAAATTAATTAGATCATTTTGAATTAATTTCTTTTAAAGTTGAAAGTTGAAAGTTGCAATATAATAATATTAATATTTTTTTAAATATATAATTTAAAATATATTTTTATTTAAATTATATAAGGCAACTAACGTCAGACGCAACATAACAGATTTTTTTTACGATTGTTTTTTGTTTTGCATATTTTCCATTAATTTTTATAAAATATTTTTTTACAATAAAAAAGTTCAGCAGCATCGCAATTTTGCAAATGAAGTATTTTGTCTAAACTATTTGAATAAGTTTACAGTGGCTGAAACCGAGGGCGGGGCCCCTCTAAAAGCGGGGCCCTAGGCACATAAATGCATAAAATTGCGCAATACGTACTATACTTTTTTTACGGCTCTTACTTATATTATTTGATTTGTAGTGTAATAAATGAATGTGGGTACTTTATTTTTGGGTTTTTTGAAAATGTTGTTTATTTTAATGCCTTCTATACGCAGCTAAAAAAAAAGTATCAACTTAAGAATCACCCTGTATATAAGGTGTAATATTACATTATAGCGTGTGATGTGTGTAAGGGTGCGAGTATGTTAGTGTTAGTGTTAGTGTATACATGTTGGGAACGTGGAATGTATCATTTCAGGGATTGGTTCCGTGTGGAATGAGTCTAAAGTATGTGTTGTCAATTCTATGTTTGATATTATGGGTATATTAATAAATGAAATCGTCCCACGCACAGCGTAGTCTTTAGTGGGTTTAGCTTTTCTTTATTTAATTCTCGTAATTGCTAATTTTTTTCCTTAAGTAATTATATAATTATTATTGTTTTGAGAATAAATAAATTTTGATTTTGATTTGATTTTTGGTAACTTACATAACGATGTATATTTTTTATCGTATTTAATAATAACAATCAATTTATCAATCATAACAAACTGCCATTTTACTTATACCAGCTGTCTTTACGTTTCTTCTTGGAACGCCCAATAAAGAGTAGACCGTATATTATACATGCCTTTTTGGAATATAAAGTATTAAATTAAACTAGGAACGTTCTGCTAGGAAAATCTAACGTCCGTGATTTTGTAAGTAAAGGAAATATGGAGAAAATTTAAAACATGTATTAGGAAAATAGCATGAATAAATAAAACGAAATTATTACATGAAAATTCATATTTGAGTATACACTGCACAAATGACTGTGATATTATAGTTTGGTTCCATATCTATTATGTTTCTCTTTTATAAAAAGTTCACGGGTGAAAGAAAATCATCCTACAGTGACTGGCAGAATCCTGACTCCATATGGAAAACTATTATATTCCATATTTATTTTACAGAAAATTGTATTCTTGATAAAAGTTTCTGCGTCACCTTAAACTAAAAAAGCGCTCATTAAAATTGAAAAATACTGTTGTACATACGAGGGAGAACGACAACAAAATATTTATTACCCTGTGTAGAGTAGATTGAAGAGAAGTCCCGGTTGTACAATTCGAACTTAAGTACGAGTTTTTTAAAGCTCGGCCTAAAGTTGAATTTGGTTCAAAAAGGTAATTCTGTTGTATTATTAATTCCTAACCACAAATCTGCACATGTGGGATCAATAATTAAATTACTGGCAATGGTTACGCTGGCAAAAAATCATCAAACTTTATGTGCAGCTACTTTTCTAACACAAAACTATATGCAAATTTTACTTTCATAGAAGAATGTCTGCTATTAGCTTGTGTTAAGTAGTTTAAATGTATTTTGTAAGAAAAATAGATAATATTACTAGTAAAGAAAAAAAAGAGAAAAAATAAAATGTTAGAAAAATATTAGGACTAAATTTAATTACGAAAATTTGAAAATGAACAAGTCTCGGTCTGTAGTTTTGGGGTCGTCTTCGAACGTTTTCTATAGCTCCAAGTACATCCATAAAATCTTCATCATCCGATTCGTCTGTTAAATCCAGAAAGTGTTCAACCTCATCATTCGCATTCATAACTTTAAAATATTATTTCCACAAATTTTATAGTCAAAATAATATTATTAAGTTTGTATTGGCTTAAATGACATGAGTCATTAATAACTTGGTTTAAGCCTAGAAAATTGATAAATTATCTGAAGAATGACAACTCAGCAGAACCGAGTTCAACTTTAGATCGAGCTTTACAAAACTCATACTTGAGGTCTAATTGTACCGGGTGATTCATTAAGGGTGACGAGCGGCCATATCTTGGAAACTACTTTGTATAGAAATTCAGGGAAAAAAACTTATAACTAAAGTGGCCATGAGAAAACCCTGGAAATAATTTTTAAGTTCCGCATTTTGCCGCAAGAGGGCGTAATTGAAAAGGAAATTTTAAAATTTTACATATCTTCAAAAATTCCACATTAGGGTATATCTTTCATAACACCATTAATAAGCTTGGACAATTATGCATCATTTTGGTCTTATGCTCATTGGCGTACCGGCTTTAATAAGAGGGGGGGGAAGCTGTTGAATGTGTAATCATTTAAATCGCTGTTACTTATAAACGACCTATCCGATTTTAGCAAACTAAAGACTGTTTGGAAGAGAAATGTATGCACTTTCACCAATCGTATTTAGTTGTCCATAAGAGTTCTCAAAAAAAAGCTAGAGGGCGCAATTTGTAATAATAACACATTTTTTTATTTTACTCCGAAAAAATTAAATCATGCGAGCGTGAGGAACCAGGAGTATCGAATTTTCATTCTAACCGAGTAGCAGACTATATTTTCTCCACGATCAAAAATACTATCCGCAATATTTGTAATTTCAGGTGGAGTATTATCCAGTTCCATATCTGATTCATCCGATTTTTCACTTATATTTTGACTTGCATTAAAATTTGTCTGCTGACATTGACAGTTTCGAAATTCATGGCAACCTATGTCGTTTAGATCAATTACAGAATATTCATTCCGTATCTTGTTATGGAATGAAAAAACACGCAAAACGCATAAGAAGCGAGTGTTTCAGAATAAATATTCCAACTCAAGAGCGAGAATTTTTACATTCTATTATCAAACATGATTTTGGAATTATTGCATTCAGTAATGGTCGTGGGGAAAGTAATTTTCCAGGCCTAGGACGAGAATCTAACAAGAAATCGGTTCAGTAATGTTACCTTTTAGGCCTAGGACGGAAAAGTAACAATTAACCTGGTGGCTGCTCAGCAACGGTCAAAAATACGAGAATAGCGTAATTTATGACTTTGCACAATGGGCTCTTTCACTAAATTTTGATTTTGGTTGTAGTGTATAAAGGAATAACAAATTAAATTTTCTGTGTTATTAATATTTTTAAGCCATCACTAAAAAAATAAATAAATATAAAAACTACCTATTGAAAGAAAAATACGAACTACATATACGTCATGAAAACGGCAGCTGAACCATGTTGCCAATCTTATCTAGGGTTTTTATATTATAATATAATGACAAAGTCTGAAAAGTAATCCAATAAAAATAATTGTCCAAAACGGACTTATGCGGAAAAATCAAAAAAAAATCATCATATTATTCCCAAAATATTATCTATATTTTTGTCTTAAAATAAGTTAATAGAGTTCTAGGAATAAAATACATTATTTAACTAGCATGAATTAGGTTTCACATGTAGCAACACCGAAATTAAGACGTCTAACCTAAGTTATTTGACGATCTTTCTGCTCCATGAGCAAATAAATAAAAAGAACAGTTATTTTAAACAAAATACATCAAAATTCCACAATAATTCGGACGTAAGTGGGATGTAAACAAAAACACCGACATGACAAGTGAAAGATCGGTAACAATGCTCACTGTAATTTTTTATCGGATCGAGAAAAAAAATCAAAAGTATTTTCAAGAGAACAAGTCAAAGAATTTGTGTGTTTTGCCTCAGACGAGAAGTTTTTAATGATGAAAGTGGCTTTTTTAATTGGAATTGGAGGAGCCTGTCGAACTAATGAATTAGCGAAGATGACCACGGAAGATGTTGACGTTTTAGAGGACAAGCTGATTGTTACTATTCTCGACTCAAAAACCCACAAGAAACGTATTTTCGCTGTGATATTTGACGGCGAAGTCAATCCTGTGCTTTTATTTAAAAAGTACGCAATGTTAAGGCCAGACCATGTCACTCACCAAAGATTGTTTGTATCATATAGAAAAGGGAAATGTACGGTACAGCCCTGCGGCATTCACTTTTTCTCTAAAATACTTCAAAAAATAGCTAAGTATCTCGCACTTGAAAATCCTAATTTGTATACTGGTCACTGCGTTAGAAGATCTTCGGCAAATTTTCTTGTTAATGCTGGAGGAGATATATTAGACTTACAAGAACTTGGTGGATGGGAATCGGCGAAGGTTGCTAGAGGGTATTTAGAAGAAAGTGTGACCAAGAAAGTTTCCATTGCTCGCAAAATTCAAATCGGCGATGTTTCCGGCAGTGGATTAAGCACTGGGGAATAGCATGAAATCGAAAGGAGTGCTTGCTCGGTCATTAATCAGTCTTCAGAGGGCATACCTAAGATCGTGGACGTTAAAGACAAAGGTGTATCCATCAAATTTGAAAACTATCAAAATATTGCTTTAATATTATTTGGTATCTAACGTATTATGTTTTTGTAACTAACGTATTAAATTATGGTAACTAATGTATTATGAGTAACTAAGGTGTTATGTAGGTTTTAGTACGTTTATAATGTTAATAATTATTAATAAAGATATCATTTAAAAATGACTTAATCTTCAATGATACGATAAACAATTTAAATGTCAAAACTATCAAATATGAGAATAGTGAAAGAGTCCAATGCGCGAAGAAAGTTGACATTCGTGATTGATTTCAGAAAAATTCCTGTCACAGCGTAAATGATCGTTTTCTTCTTTTTTACATAAATACAAACAAGTATGTAACTCAATAGCATATCTTATAATGAAGCCATAAGAGGATTTATTTACCAAAACTGCTTAGAAAAATATCCGTCATTTATTTTCTTTGCTTACAGCTAACGGCAATAATAATTTACTAGCAGAAATGGTGTCGTTAAACACACTTTCCCGGTGTCGAAGAACGGAAAGAGCACTGTAAAAGGACATCTGATAGGTAGATATCATATTTTATATGATGTGCGTCTTTGCAGTAATTTTCTCCAAGGAAATGTGATGGATTTCAAGGGTAGGTTTTTAACCGAAAATCTCGAAATTTAACAGTAAGTAAAAGTCATTGTTTTTTTTACGTATTTACGGAGGGCGTTGTAGTCATATAAAATGATTATTTAAAAAGTTAGATAAATTGTTTTCCTACGACCACCTACGAAAATGAGAAAAAAGTACGGTTAACTTGGCTCGAAAGCGCCGAATATCACACGCGTATTGAAAAAAAAATTTCAATTCTAGAGTTGAAATGCTAGGCACACTATTCAATTTAAACATATGGTGCTAATTTGACAGACCACCCCCATTTATTAAAAAGAACAAATTTTAGAAAGCAGTAATTGTAAAGTGTTTAACCTATTTATCATGTATTTGTCGAGTGATTCAGAATTAGAGTGTGAAAATACGCCATCTGAGATTATAAAAAATGTTAATAAAAATATACTGGAAAATCTATTACCAGAAAAAACAAATCGCGCTGAAGAAAAAAATGTTATGTATTAAACAACAAATATTTATCGGTAGTCATAGCGTAGAGAATAGAGCTCTAGCCTACAGATCGCAAGGTCACAGGTTCAAATCCCGTCAGGAGTATTTGAGTTTTTTTTATAAAAACAATAAATAATTTATAGAATTAGGTATTTTGAATTCAAATCTTCCTTGTTGTGGATTTCTTAAATTTTTGTTTAATTTTTGATTAAATTTAAAATTTATCATTCTGGTTAATCTAGAAGTCAATCCAGGATTAGTTCTTCCTATGATATATAAAATATCAAAAAATGAAAGAGGTATAATACAAATAAAGGAAAAGCCTATTGACAAACTATGAAACCAGATATTAAGTGGAACATAATCCTAAGTATGCTAATTTCAACACTAGTGTTCATATATTTTTTTTCAACTTTTCATTTTTCATCACTTGCTATGTAATATACTATTTTAACACCTTTATTACAGGTCGGTAAAGGACAGATGGGATTTGCCATGTAAATTTCTAGGTGGTCAAATATTCGCTCCCGTATTGATTTTAAAGAAAACTTTTATAAATACTTTTTTAAGAGCTTAGTGAGAGTAAAATGTCCGCAATTTTTTTATTTTTTAGACATGCCGTTTTTAAGATATTATAAAAATTCTGTCTTTAAACTTTAGCTTATCGCTTTAATCTGGTGTACGATTATGTTTAATTTTTATTTTCAAATTTTTCTTTTTTAAATAACCAATTTTTAAAATTAGCCCCGACCTTCTCATAAAAATGGTATCTTGACTTTTTTTCGTCCAGCGGACGGTTCTCGATTTAAAAAATAAAATAATGTACTAAATACGCATAAAAATACATTTTTTTATTTTTCAAAACTTATTTAGAACAAGATTAAATTAATTAAGAAAAATTAGCGGCAAACATAACGACCTTATAAGCCGTTGTTGCTATTGCTTTTTTTTTTTACGGTTCGCCGACTACGTAGGCCATCTTGAACCGGTCATCGACCACAAATGTGATCTACCGACTGGGGAGTGTGAAACGGCACCTTCATCCTACGAGATATCCGATCTCATCCGGCCTGTCCGGCGTGAATAGGATGGCTAGGTGTCGATTCATTTTACACTCTTCCCTGAGGCAAGAGCACGCCGTGTTCCCAAGCGGTCACCCGCCCAAGTACTAACCGCGCTCGACACCACTTGACTTCGGTGATCTGCGGGAACCGGTGCTTAATATGTCGACAGGCCCTTGCCCCTGTTGCTATTGCACAATAGTAATATTTCTACAAAACAATATTTTTCACCTGCCGCACAATAGTGAATCAATGTTTAATATAACTGATTCATACAACTACGTAAATACGTAATGATAACAACTCCCGTTTTGTTCTGGTGAAGCGCTCTTAGTGTCAAATAACGAGAGAACTTACGATGTGCAGTTTAAACGAACATCTAAAAGGTGTGCACTTTAATAAACGAGAATTTCTCTGATCTTGACGTTAACGAGAAACTAGACTACGTCTTTCTTATTTTATTGGTAATACTTGTCGTTCTTTTGTTCCCTATCTAGTTTTCGCAACCGATTCTATCGTTCTTCGACAGATGACAGCAATAATTTGTCATTGATCAGTTGATATCCGGAACTCATGATTTCCCCAGATTTTTGGAGACCCGTAATTAGCCACGTCATGTTGTGAATTGTATTATACAGGGCGATTTCTAAGTTAATACTTCTTTTAAAGCTGCGTATAGATAGCATTAAAATAAACAACATTTTCAAATACCTTTTTTCAAAAAACTTAAAAATAAGGTACTTAAATTCATTTATTACACTATGGATCAAATACGGTTCTGCCTAACTTGCCCGTTGAAAAACATTAAGAAAACTTCTGGGTGTAGGATGAGCCCGCAAGAGAAAGCGTTCTGCTTGTTTTCTCGAAGCAGCAGCCGCACTTTGACGACACTCACCGTAAATTAGCACCATATCTACTAGTTCCTTGTTTTCAAATATTACCATTTTCACGTGTCACCAATTTAAATTAACTTGCTTCAGAAAAACACACCGCAGCGGAATGCCAAATAACTCACCACTGACCCGTAAATTACAGGACTAATAAGAGATCAGACAAATAATATTAAGTATAGCAGGCTACGTTTTGATGACTTAGATTTTTTACTTCTGTATCTCTCATATTTTTAAGTTTTTTGAAAAAATGTTTCATATATAATTAAAATTTTAAAATAAATTTTCAATTTTCTTTAAATAAAGTATCATCCACCTACCTAAAACTTCTTGTGAATCACTTAGTAAAATATTTGTATTAAATTTTCAATAAGACATGCCAGGAAACGATGCCGCATTTCACGCTGGTATGGAAGGCTTTTAAATTCTAACAGAACTGTAGTAACTCCTCCAGTTTTAAAGAACTTTATCCATTTATTTGAAAGTTTTCTTGGTCAAATTATTGTAGAAAATTGAATAAAGACTGTTCTATTTATTATTTTAAAATGCAGACTTAATTTACGAAACTGTTTTATTTAAAAGTTACATAAGTATATTCAAACAAGCTGTGGGATTTTAAATAAATATAGAAGCACAAGGGGCACTGAAAACATGTAATGACTTAAAAATTTAAGATTTTTCCATTAATTTTTTGAATGGTGTCGGCTACTTCATTGAACCTTACAACACACTATGGACATTTAGAGACTACAAATAGAATAGTGGAATTTAGTGTCCGTTAAAATATATAGAAAGAAGCTTAGCGGCAAGCGGACAGAGTAGTGCGTCTATCTTTTTGTACTTTAATGCAAAAGATAGACGCACTAACACAATGCTTAAAAAGTTTTTGGTAGTACATAATTTATGTTTAAACAATAACCTAAACTTGGACAAAAGACATATCAAATAATAAACACATTGACGTCGTGACTTGTAAATTTCATACTTACTTTACTTTATTTTACAGGGTTAAGCCCTGATGATGGCCTTGAGTAAATAAGGCCGAAAGCGCTTGGCGTCAGTGTTGATAAATAGTTACATTGAAATACAACGTTTTTTCCTTTCTTTAGAACACTGTTTACAACCAACTCCCCCCTTTACTTTGATTATGACTTCATAATGTCTGTCAATGTCAGTTATGTCACAGGCAAACTTGATGATTAGTTAATTATGGTTAAAAATATTTGTGCAACATTAAAGTATTATTTCTTCCAAATTACCCACTGTCCCCACCCAATTGTGGTCAGGGGATTAATTTACTTATTATATCCAGCGCTTGGGAACCTTTTTTTAGAAGTAGCTTTTGCTCGAGAGAGAAGTTTGAAAAAGAGATACGTTTTTTATAAAGTTACTTTTGATCGGGACAAGTATAGCTGATCCAAACCCCATCCTAAAAATACTGGACACGCTTGTGCCCACCCATTATAATTTTCTTACCACAGATCCTGAAACTCACCCTGTATTTTCAGTGGGAATACGGGATTGTCTGAAGTCTACTCATAATGAACGCGATTTTCCGAACTTTTTCATAAAAAGAAATTAAATTAATGAGTGTACATTCCGTCCTTCGGCCTATGGAATCTCCGGTATTTAATAAGATAAAAATAACAGAGAAAATCTTTTGAATTGCGTTTTATTGGAAACGTCTAAGAAATCACTTATATTGTTAACAGCAGACCTGCAAAAAATTTATAGCAATATATTTTTTATTGTCTACAATTTCTTTATATTACCTCGTTTCTAGGGGCATCCAAAGAGGGCGGAGCACTTGACCTTCTGTCTGGCCAATATTGTAAAAAAATTTATCAATCATGTATTATTTATTTCTTCGTTATAATTCAATGATGCTTTACACCTAGTATTAACAACACGTTTTGGACTTAAAAAACCATCATCAAAAAGAATTAGTGCAAATTCATCTACTGCTATGTTATTTTCAATTTTCGTAACCTAATCTACTTTTCATCTATCTCAACTGTATAGGAGGCGAGTGGCGTAGCCGGAAAATATGCTCGGGGGGGGGGGGGGGGGGGGCTCAGTGGGCGTAAGTAGGATAGTAGAGAGAGGGACAGTCGAGACTATATGTATTTCATGACATTGTATCTAGTGAAGAAGAAGGAAAAGCGCAGGCGAAAAATTTTCTGGGCCACTACTATCATATTTAGAAAATTAAATTATTACCTCCCCCCTCTGCATGGTTGGATTAAATTTGTTTCTGTAAAGGTTTTTTTTTATTTTTTTTTTGATATTATTTTACACGAATATATACCGGGTGACAACGAATGTTGTTACCCCCCCTATTTTTTCCGTAGTTTTATTAATACAAATTTTAAAATTTCGGGATATTCTAAGTGTATATTTTGTTAGTTTTTAGTAAAGTCATACTTTTAAAATCACTTCCGGTTTGACCGGAAGTGGTATCAACTCTTTTATTTTAAATAGAAACCTATTATTTTTTTTCGATATTTGAATTATACGGCAAATTTTCTTTAAAATGACATATCATACATTATCATTTGTTTTTAAAATGGCTACCAGGAAAAATTTTCAAGAAAATCCTTAGATGGCCATGGACTCGCTAATATAACATGACTTTTTGAGAGTAGGCCACGGAAGTTTTAAAGTGGTCTATTTTAACCCGTTTTATGTTAAACAATAACATTCTTTGCGAAAGATACTTCTGTCAAAAATATTTTAGATATGTCATATTTTTTTAAACAATGAGAAAGAATTACTCAATATTTTTAAATGGCAAGAAGCCATTCATTTAGGGCCAAAAAATAGCTTGTTAAATTATCTTTTTAAAAATGTTTCATTAAGTATGGTATGATACTTAAAGGAGCAGCTAAAATTGAAAAAACATCGAGACATGTCATATTTCAAAAAAAGTTCTTTAATTTTTGTTACGAACACTTTTTTTATTTCACAGAATATTTCATAGCCTACTTGTTTAACATAAAACAGGTTAAAATAAACCACTTTAAAACTTCCTTGGCCCACTCTCAAAAAGTTATGTTATATTAGCATTCACATATCTGCTCAACAACACGATTTATGAAGGGTCGCTCAACCGTCTCAAATCTATTTTGTCTTACTCAGGATCTTGCGGAATCTCTTGATGCGGGTGAACAAACTGACGTCATTTACACTGATTGCTCCAAAGCATTTGATCGGCTCGATCATGGTATTCTTCTCGATAAATTGGCTACGTTTGGTCTATCACAAAGACTTATTGCATTTTTTGAGTCATATTTGACTAACCGCGTACAATATGTTCATAATCATAATTCCAGTGAGTTTGCTGCTACCTCAGGTGTTCCCCAGGGGTCACATCTGGGAATCCTACTTTTCATTATATTTCTTAACGATCTTTTTTTTATTCTAGACGTCGATCATTTAATTTATGCCGACGATGTCAAGTTATATATTAGAATTAGAGACTAGAGGGACTGCATGAAATTACAAAATAACTTTGAGAAAATAAACAGGTGATGTAGAAAAAATAAATTGCTGCTGTATGTGTCTAAGTGCAGTATTGTCACCTTTACTAAAAAGGTACATCACATTGTATATGAATATAGTATAAATGGGGATATGTTAAAACGGTGTGAGTCTGTGTGTGATCTTGGTGTTGTGCTGGACTCGAAGCTCTCTTTCCGGGAACATTATTCAAAAATTGTTGGAGAAAGCTTAAAATTGTTGG
Organism: Polydrusus cervinus; assembly: GCA_935413205.1. NCBI lineage: Eukaryota > Metazoa > Arthropoda > Insecta > Coleoptera > Curculionidae > Polydrusus > Polydrusus cervinus. The sequence continues at coordinate 96,804,095 of OW284510.1, read as the reverse complement.
GCTTTATTATAAGAAACGCTGGAGATTCTACGAGTTGGGACACACTTAGATTGTTATTTAATAGCTTTGTTAGGTCACGCCTTGAGTACTCCTCGGTTATTTGGTGTCCTTTCTATCAGACCCACATCAATAATCTGGAAAAGATTCAAAGTTTAAAGTACACCAGTTTTAAGCTAGATGGAATCTATCCTGAAATAGAATTCTCGCACGATCGTCTCTTAGCAAGATTTTCAATGGAAAGCCTTGCAACACGGCGAACAAAATCTCAAATTATCTTTCTGCATAACGTACTTTTCGGGAAAATTGATGCAGGGAACATTTTACAATCCCTGCACTTTCAAGTGCCAAGGCCAACCTCGCGTAATTACCTGACTTTTGCTCTACCAACTCCAAGGACAAATACACTTAAGTTTTGTCCATTACATCAAATATGTGAAAAATATAACAAAATTCAAAACCAGCTAGATATACATACCTGCACTGTGGCCTCCATTAAACGCATAATTCTATAATTATTTACATATTATATGTATATTATACATAATCATACAAACTTATTAATATTTTTACTATATCTATGTTTCTTTTCTTCTTTTTGATAATGCTTTATGTTATGTTAAAACTTTTTTATTTCCCATTCGATAATTGGAACCTTCTGTAGAATGTGGTAATATTAAATAAATAAATAAATATTCCTCTTTATTTAAAAAAAAACATTTTTTATATTTGTGAAAATATGAATATTGATGACAATTTAAAATTTTAACCTAAGACGTATGTATGACTCTAACCAGCGTTTTTCGGGCTCGGTTTTTCATGATTAAAAATAAAATAAATATCGCTCACCACGCCAAAATTGATGAGTTTTCAGAAATCATGTATTTTAGGAGCGTAGATCTAACAGCAGTTTTTGGTGCAAATGCTTAGGTTTTGAAATACTCCTTCTTAAGTAGTGCCGTTTTGTATATATTTATAATAAAGCATTCTCGTTTCTTCATGCACTCTTTTTATTATATTTAAATTATCACACTTCTTCCATTAAAAATGTTTTAATTAATTGTTTTTGGTTTGTTTTGCAAATATTTTATTGCATTGGGTTATATTTTTGTTGATTTAAAATAGCTCTAAAATAGGGAGAACGGAAGAGACAAGTATTTAATGGAAAAATACTATAAAAAATTATTATTCTTTTTAATCATTTACCTTTAAAATTGCATCAAAAATTAACCCTAATCTCTATATAAATAGGACTTTTAGAAAAATTTTTTTAAAAACTACACGTTTTCTACAAAACCTTTGTACTCTAAGCCAAGAATACATGATTTAAAGATTAAAATTAAGTATCCAAGCGTTCAAAAATTGGGTTGCAATTCGATTTTTAAGAGCCGAGCTCCGAGGCTCGGGGGGGACTGCAGCCCGGCATCCCTCGCCCCCTAAATACGCCACTGTAGGAAGCTGTGACCGGCACATGTTTAAATAAATTATAAATACTTAACAAATGACAGATTAGGTTAATTAAATCGATTAATGCAAATAAACTTTTATCAAATTTTTTTGAAATAAAAATGTTATGTTTTTGAGGAGTGGTGTGATCGTACTTTTTTTAAATACAACTTATGGAACATTCAAGATAAGAACAATTAGATATGATTGGTTGTCGATGCCCAGAGTCAAATAATTTTTAGTTGGCTTTGAAAACAAAAGAAAGTTTATAGATACAAAATGAATTTGCACTTATTCTTATTGATGATGGACTTTTAAGCCCGAAACGTGTTACTAGTACTAGATGTAGATTGTAGATATAGCAGGAGGGAATTTAAATATAATTTAATAAAGTTGCCAGACTAGTCACAAAAGCAAAGTTGATGATGATTTTGAAAAACGAAACGTAAGAATAAAAATCCAATTGTAACAACTTATAGAGGGGAAAAATGGTAATGGTAATGTAAACTTTATTTTAACATATTATTATGTCTTTAAATAAAAAATTTGGTTTTGCAAAGATATCTTCGGAAGGAGTTTTTTAAATTTAAAAACACAATGTTGCCAAATTTAGTAAAGCGCAACTTTTTTCTAATTTAACCATCTCATCTTCTATGGTTTACAAGATCCCTGTAGAGTGCCTTCGTATCTGGCACACCCTGTATATAAAATCAAACTTAGAGATCAGATAAACTGATTTTTTTATTATTCTGTCAGCTGAAACTTTTACTCGACTTCGTGCTTGGAATAGCACTGCCTCTATCACATCGAAAATCGAATAAGGCACATTAAACTTTAAATTTAAAGGTTCGTCCAAATCAAGTTTCTTGTAAGTTTAGTGGATAAAATTTAATAGTATTTGCAAAAAAGTAAGCTGAGAAAAGTCAAAGCAGTTTAAGTAGCAAATCAGTTGCTAATTTGGTAATATATTTTAAAACAACGAAGGCAAATAGAGAAAGAAGACAAGCAAACTTGTTAATCAGTCGAAGTCAAGAAACGTCAAAAACAAGTGGCGTCACCATCGTGTCTGGAGAGAACCTTGAGTCAAGAAGCTGGACATTTAAATGCCTACAGTTTTGTACCTAATTTTTTCTACTTCCACATGGAAATTTGCTGTTTCCTTTACACTTAAGTGGCGAGTAAAGTAGGCAATTCCAGTTAACTCTGCGGCAAAATTTCATATCCATCCTAGTTAGATTATAAAACTGCCCAATCACAGTAGTCAATTACAAAGAAGCCAAATTTACATGTTGTAAATTAGTTTTCTGACAGTTGAGAAAGGTTAGGTTAACAATATGCCTCAAATATATGCAAATCTGTCAGATGAAATTTGTTATTTTTAAATTTAAATTAAAATATTTATCCCAGAGTCTATGTGTGTAAACAATATTTTCCTAAAGAGTACACGAAATGGTGCAAAAATTGAAGGTATAATAACAAAATAATACCAAAATATATTTCTATCAAATTATTGTTATTTTCTGACCGAACTAAAGATTTTTGTGCGCAAATCCCCCCCACTTTCTTATTTCAAAAATATCTTTATTTCCACTCATTTCTAGACAATTACTAAAAGCTTTGCATAAAAGGTACTATATACCTACCAAATGAACGTTTTCTTACTAACCTTGGTAATTTTTTTCCATATAAATAATATATATTATTATAAATATTTGTACACGGGGATATTTTCCAATATATTTTGAACGGGGATCGAACCCCAATTATTGATCTTAAAACGTTTATTATACGCAACAAACATAGAAAATTAACTAATTAGGTAATTCTTCCTTAAATGGTGGAACATAAAGATAACTCGATAAAACAGATGAAATTTTAAGATTTCTAGAAAAAAATCCATTTTTAACTGTTTAAAACGATTTCTACAGCTATTTAGTTGTACTTTCGGAGTTATAATTCTTACGCAATCAGAAATAAACCCGACAAACATTTTTTTTTTCTTCTGTGCAATTCAGTAAAACAATTAATCAAAATACCTACGGTTAAGAAAATAAATTTTTCGTGTTTATTAATACATATATCGCTTTTTGTCTGTTATTCTGCAAAAAGCCGAATGTGAGAATATTCTAAAGTGAGTTTGTATAAATATTAGAACTTACCCAAATCGATAAATATGTTACAGTGTAATTTGGTCCATGGGTTTGCCATCAAAATGAATTTTTGTTCAATTGTTTCTTATTATCGTTCTCACAAGTTCATGGCCAACTTAAAAGACAAGTTATGATGCTTAATTTAAATAATTTTTTTAAATTCTTAGCATGAAGTTTAGATGTTAAGACGTAGAAAAAATATATTGTACAACTCGAGTGGATTGTCCATATTGCGCTCGGAAGTTTGAGCACTCCGCCTACGGCGTCGTGCTCAATTTACTTCCTCGTGCGATATGGACATCATATCCACTCTTGTTGCACAAACTACTATTCTTTGTTGGCAATATTTTAAAGTAATAATTAAGCCAAAAAACTATTCAAAATCCCACTAGTTGGTTTTATAAGTTATAAAAACCAAATATTAGGATTCTGAATAAACTTTTCGGCTTTAAATATCACATTAAAATAAAACGTTCTAAATTATTTATCATTCTCGGTAAAAACGAAAAATAAAATTCCAGAAATGTAGCATGCCATAATTTTATTAAATAATTACACGTACATTATATCACAGTTTTATCATTCAAATTTTATACTTCCTCGCAGTGGTGTAGCCAAAAAATATGCTCGGGGGGGGGGCTCGGTGGGTGTAAGTAGGACATTTTTTTTTCTGGAGAGGTGGACAGTCGAGACTACATGTATTTCATGATATTGTATGTAGTAAAAAAAGCTGAAAAGCGCCGCAATCGAAAAATTTTCGGGGCCACGCCCAAATTTCGATTAAAATTCACCTATAGTATGAGTCGGAAATAATAGTCAGTGATTCATGGCTTTCATATAGAGTGTAGTGGGTTGTACGAAGTTAGGGGGGACAATTCCAGTGTTTTTTTGAAATTTTAATGGAGCAGAATATTTATTTTTGTGAATTTTTTTTCCTCTGACTTCATATAAGCCATTGCTCTCGATATGAAAGCGATGAGTCACTGACTATTATTTCCGACTCATACTATAACTACTGTCAAATCTCGAAAATTAAATTATTACCTCTCCCCCTCTGCATGGTTGTATTTTGTTTTTGTAAATGTTTTTTTTACTTTTTTTTTAATAGCTGGCTCTTTAAAAAAAACATTTTTTATATTTGCAAAAAATATAAATATTGGTATTAATCCAAAATTTTAACATAAGACGTACCTATAGGTATAACTCTAACCAGCATTTTTTGGGCTTGATTTTTGATAAAGTACCTAAATATCGCTCGCCACGCCAAAACTGATGATTTTTTCAGAAATCATGTATTTTAGGAGGGCAGATCTAAGAGCAGTTTTTGGTGCAAATGCTTAGGTTTTGAAGTACTCCTTCTTAAGTGCCGTTTTGTAAATTCATAATAAAGCATACTCGTTTCTTTCCGCACTATTCTTTTTATTATAAATGATCACACTTCCATAAAAAATGTTTCGGTTAAAATCTTGACTTTAATTTTTCTCTTTAAAAATGCAGCCCGGCAGCCCCCCTCTCCCCCCTAAATACGCCACTGCTTCCTCCGTAATCTTCTTATCGAGTTCCTTGTTTTTACTGCTTTTTCATTCATTTTCTGGGTACACATTTTGGCTAGTTTAAATAATAATATGAATTTGATGATCTGTATAGTTATAAAAATAAAATCTGGTACCTAATCGAAGTTAACGAAAAGATGTTTGAATTACATACCTTTAGCAAAATGAACAATTAGAAAACAAAATTAATAATCACTGTCGGCCATTTTCATCACAGGATGAGGTTGGTCGGACGATTCCATATGGCTTCAGACGGGAAAGCAAAGTAGAATGTTATAAAATACACTGCTCGTGCCACTCAGATCACACTGACGTCTCTTTCTGCAATCCACGGGTAGTTAAAGTAAAAGGAGACAAATACAGGGTGATTTCTAAGTTGATGCTTCTTTTTTAACTGTGTATAGAAAGCATTAAAAAAAACAACATTTTTAAATACCTTCTTTCAAAAAACTCAAAGATAAGGCACTTACATTCATTTATTATACTACGGATCAAATACGGTCCTGCCTAACTTGCCCGTTGAATAACAATAATAAAACTTCTGGGTGTAGGATGAGCCCGCAAGGGAAAACGTTCTGCGTATAATCACGACATTCACCGTAAATTAGCACCATTTCTACTAGTTTATTGTTTTCAAATTTCATTCAAACGTTTTGATGACCAGGCCCGCACTTAGATTTTTACTTCTGTATCTCGCTTATTTTTAAGTTTTTTGAAAAAAGGTAATCGAGAATGTTGTTTATTTTAATGCTGTCTATACATAGCTCGAAAAGAAGTATCACCCTGTAGTTTCCGAGATTCTAATGCTCGTAGGTCGAATTTGTAACACCCTGTATAGATAATAATTCAGAGGTATATTTATAGCTATTAATATAACGAGATTATTATGCGATTTATAATAGTCGAGGACATTACTAGGTGACGAGGCAACAGCCGAGTCACCCTCAATGTCCGAGACGGTGTTAAATCGCCAATAATCGAGTTGTATTCAAAGCTTTATCGTATCATTGACAACGGCGATGCGAAAATAAAAACAAGGTTTTATGTCATTTCATTTTGGCATTTCAAAAAGTCATCATTAAAATCATGCAAGATTTTGATATTCCTGACGATAAATTAGCTGCAGCCAACATTATAAGGTTAAACTTGCTTTCGGACAAATCTAAAACCCACTATGAAAAAGAATATCGGCAGTTTTGTGAGTGGCGAAACAAAGTACATGTTCAAGATGCAGAAGAAACGATATTACTGGTGTATTTCGCAAAACTCTCTGAGGAATACTCTGCTTCATCCTTATGGCCGAAATATTCCATGTTACGAGCGACTTTAGAACTGAAGGAAAGAGTGGAAATCGACAAATACGGCGTCGTAATACGTTTCATCAAGAAGAAAAATGTTGGATTCAAATCGGCGATGTTTCCGGCAGTGGATTAAGCACTGGGGAACCGCACGAAATCGAAAGGAGTGCTTGCTCGGTCATTAATCAGTCTTCAGAGGGCATACCTAAGATCGTGGACGTTAAAGACAAAGGTGTATCCATCAAATGTGAAAACTGTCAAAATATTGTTTTACATGTTCATGAAAAATAGTTCTAATATTATTTGGTATCTAACGTATTATGCTTTCGTAACTAACGTATTAAATTATGGTAACTAATGTATTATGAGTAACTAAGGTGTTATGTAGGTTTAAGTACGTTTATGATGTTAATAATTATTAATAAAGATATCATATAAAAATGACTTAATCTTCAATGATACGATAAAGTAATAAAGTAATACGATTTGTGTAATATCCAATATAATTTTACTGTAATATTAAAAAGATCAAAATATCTATTCTATTGTATCCATTCACATCACATAACCTAGACTGTTTAAAATTGATTACCATCATTTTATGAACTAACGCGTCTCATTTTCTACCATCACTTCTCGGAAACTTATGCCAAGAAAAAATTACTCTAAACGGGCCAGATGAAGGTGAAATATGTAAGAAAACAACAGCGCTAGTCCCCTAATACACATTAGATGGTTAAAATTGCATGTAATATACGTAAGAAAATACTGGTTTTAAGTGAGCTACATTTTTAAGAAAAGCTTCTCAGTACTAAAGCCTCCACAGGGCATAATTTAACGCGGAAATTTAAATGAAAAAATACTTTTTGTAATTTAAATAACTGAGTAAGCAATCAAAAAATACCTGTAATTTTTCTCTAAAATGTATCGGTATACAGGGTGTTATGGAATTGAGGCATTATATTTAAATAGGTATTCTTACAGAGAAACACTCTACAGTGTTATCCAAATTAAGTGTCCACCATTGGTAACTTTGTTATTATTAAAGATGCAAAAGCAAACTAGTAGTATTTTTACAGATACAAGATACAAGATTAAAAAAAAAGAAGATAAAAAAACAGTAGAGCATCATGTTTTTGAGGTTAGAAGTAAAATGCAATTTTTTTAAATGGAATTTTTATTTGTTAACTTTAAATTTTAAACAAAAAAGCTTATAATGACTTTTCTATTAAAGTCAAAAATAACGTCAATATTCAATTTCTAAATATTAATAGTAGTAAAATAATAAGCATGCTATGAAGACCACGTCACCATCGCACTATTTAATAATTATTTGGCATCTGGAAGGCTTTGGAAAACAATGATAATTTAATATGAAGTATTTTGTTTTAGTAGGTACGGTTTTTATTCTTTTTTCATTTTGTTTTGTTGTGTTAGTTATTATTGAAAAAAATATGGTTTTTACCCATGCAGAAAAATGTGATATGTTAGAAACTTACTTAGTTTACAGAAAATCCTCTTCGAGAGCAAGAAAGTACTACTCTGAGGTATGTCCACGTCGCATTCAACCGAATGAGCGTTTTTTTCTAATGAATATTTAGAGATAATGAAAGTATTTTTGCCAAACGAGGACAAAAAAGAGCGAGGCCACGGAAATTTAAGTTATAGCATATTTTAAAGCTTACCGTAAGAATTCCATTGCAGATATTGTCAAGGACTCTAATTTGTCTTAGGGTACTGTTCATGGGATTTTAAAACGGCACCACAGAATATATAGCTATGCGTAGCTATATATTCTGTGACGGCACAAATGTATTCCTTACAAGTACCGCCCAGTTCAAGCTGTTTTGACAGGGATCCAGAAAGAAGACTAATTTTTTGCCATTGGTATCTTAACAAAATGTACTTAAATAATTTTCGTTATATTTTATGGACAGATGAATCCAATTTCTCCTATTCTGTAATGTACAATAAAAAACATCATCATTACTGGTCACGGGAAAATCTTTTTTTAGTACATCCACAAGCTCCACAAGTCCGTTTTAGTTTTAACGTTTGGTATGGCTTAATTGGTTCAAGAGTAATTGTTGGTCCGTTTTTTTTATTAAGGCACCCTAACTGGTGAAAGGTATGTGGAATTTATGACTGAAATTTTGAATAATTTCGTAGACGAACTGGATCTTATAAGTAGACAGAATCTTCATTTTCAACAAGATGGCGCACTTGACCATAACTACAGAGGTACTTATCAACTTCTAAGTACTATTTTTAATAATCAATGGATAGGATCAAATGACCCTATTCATTGGCTTCCCCGACAGTGGCAGCTCGCGGTCCTAAAAAATGGTGAAGAACAGGTATAGTGCGGGTACTTAAATAAACATTGATTAAAACCCCTTGTAACAAATAGTCTCTCTTATCCTCATCTGTCCAGCGACTGAATGGAGTTTCCAACAAATTACAAACTATGTCATTAATTGGGTTCATTTTTAAAACACACATCTATGTAGGTACCTACGTACAGTTGTGTTCATAAAAAAGTAGGACAAGTTTTGAGTTACGTAAACCTGCCTATACTGCGCCACATTTCAAAAAAAAGTAGTACAACAAGTATGTTGATTTTTAAGGTGGAATCTAGTTCCTCCAAGACTGTTTTCAACCTCAGTCAACTAAATTAGGTACATTATAAAATATAGTTTATTAAAAAAACCAAATATATTAACAAGTTAATATTTAGTCATGGCTCCATTTCGCCCTAAAATTTCATTTAGTCTATTAGGAATGAAGGAATAAAGGTTTCTTATCAAATCTTGGCTATCACTGAGTTCATCCCATGTTTCTTGTAAAAAACTTATTAGCTTGTTTTTGTTGGCTGGTCTGAAGTTTACCTCGTAAATTTTTTTGGTCAATATACCCCACACATTCTCCATTATATTTATGTCGGGACTTTTTGAAGGCCACAATAGAGTTTCTATATTGTTCTGTTGAAACCATTCTTTCACCATTCCTGCGTTGTTAACTGGGCAGCTGTCTTGTTGAAGTATGAAATTATGAGTAGGAAAATGTTCTGAAACACTAGGCAGCATAACATTTTCCAAAATGTTTCTGTAACTGAGCGATGTAAACATTTCTTAAATTACCCAGCAAACTCCCAGACCTTAATAGCTGAGCCAAGCCCACACATTTACTGAAAATCTTCCAGATCTCTCCGAGTTATTGGTGTATTTTTCATCAAATCTAGTTCCGCGAGGTCTATATACTCTAATGTGGCCATTGAATGACGATTGGAAAACTTTCTCATCAGTAAAGATTACTCTGTTCCAATCTTCCGGCAAAATATTATTAAGTACGAAGATAATTCTAGCTTGTTTATGTTCTTGCCTTAAAATAGTTTTTTTTACAGCAACATAATTTTTAAGGGTGATTTCTTTATTCTTCGACATGCTGTGGATCTTGAGGCTGGAAAATCTGTTTCTGCCATAGCTTTTACCGCTACCGTAAATGGATTTTCTTCTAAAAAATGCACGAGAGCGTTATCTTCTTCTTGGGTCGTAGCCCTTGGCCTTCCCGTCGGCTTTTTATTATCTAATGTTCCATGTATCTCCCATCGATGTTTTATTTTCTGAACTGTGTTTTTATTTACATGCATTACTTGTGCGACGTCTCTCACAGGCATACCATCTTGCACATAGCCAATAACTTGTGCCTTTTGAACTGTGTTCAGCTGTGGCATTTTATTTGTCTCAAAATCACGTTAAATAAGTTGACACAAAATAACGGATGTCTCCCTGACCGCCAGTCATTGTCAGGGAGACATCTGATGACGATTTCGAAGACTAGTTTACATTATACTAAAACATGTGTATTATAGATTTATGAACACAACTGTACACTATTAAATTAACTGAAAAATAAAAACAATACTTTTTAATCACACAGTAAATCACGTAAAAACGAACTCTATAACCGTAAGTTTCGCGAAGCCTCAAAATAAATACCTTAAGGTTAGGCGAACTAATGCTAAAACAATGGTGCATACGACTGATCTATTTTTAAATTGCCCTTCATTCACAATGCTACTTATTACATGCTGTCTCGTGACTGACGTCACGTAATCATAGCGACGGTGAATATCAAAGCCATGTTGGGCGTTGGGTCTTCACTTGCTTTGAGCTAACGGACACGGTCGGCTGGGAAAAAAGCACGAGTATTTATAATTATTGTCCATCGGAGTTAACCGTGGCCCTATTATGCATTGCTACATTCGGATTAAATTAATATTATTAATTCGAACATAATTATTTTTTATGGGCTAAAATGGTAGCTGTATTGGTACATTATTATTTAATATTGTCGAAAAACTTTCCTCCTGGTATTATTTTTTTTTTGGTGAAGAGCCCCTTCACCTACTTCACCTGACGAGCCGCCACTGTTCTCCGATCACCTAACCCCTCTGGATTTTTTTTTTATGGGGTGTTTTAAAGAACTAAATTTACAAGCGAAGATACAATGACGTTGACGATTTAAAGACTACAATTAGAAAAACGATAAACGAGATAGATGCTAGGACCATACTTAAGACAGTTCGAGCAGTTCAAAAACGTGCACAAAAATGTATCGAACAACGGGGGTGGTATTTTTGAGCATCTTTATTGTGTTTTGTTTTAAGTTCATGTGTATAATAAAGTTGGTAAACCTATCTTTATTGTTTCGATTTAAGCTTTATAGCTTCTTCAGTTTTTATCCTAGGATATATTTATCATAAGCTTTTTTGTTTAGAATTTAGAGCTTTAGCAGATAAAAATATAATATACAGGGGTTTCCATAAAAAAAAATAATTTTATTTCTAACCTCACCTGTGAAGTAGTACTCCAAGAAACACAGGGTTAGTTCTATTGTATTTCCATAGTTACAAAAAGATTTTTACTCACAAGATGAAGTTACAGCCTCTGAATATTATACCTAGTAATCGTTATATCATGCACTGTAGTAGCCGGGTTTGCTTGGTATTTGGTACTAATTTTTATTTGTTCTCGTGTTTACGTTACCAAAAATAACTATTTTTAGTTAGGAACACAAAAAAGATTTTTTTCTTGGTTATATTTACCAAAAAATGATGCCATCAGAACAAAGAAAATATCTTGTTTCATATTAGTTGGCAGAAATAAGATATTTTGTTTAGCTGAATTTTACAATGTATATATCTTATTTAAATGTTACATCAAGGTTCCTACCAACTTGTATTTATCAATTAAGCTTGTTGTAATAACACATTATGAATTTGTAGTCCCTACTATTTTGTTAATTTTGATTAAGATACATTCTTAGTTACCAGAACTAACTTTTCTTTTCAAGCAATATTATTCTTTATATTTATAACTAACGGCATCAACAGAGACTTGGCGCCCTTGCCTGGTGGATAACATGTAACATCATTCTAGCTAGGACTGTCAGGAGGTTATGTTTATGTTAGGGTGCTTTTGCGGTTCCGTGTCCATTTTTTTGTGTTTTTAAGGCAATTGATCATTTTCATGGCCGTGCCCGTGTGGAAAATGGATGTGACAATATTTGGTGTAATTTATTTGTGTTTATTGTCTTTCTTGTGTACGTTCTTATTGGCAGAAGGAAGTTGAATCATAAGTAAGTAAACATTTTATTTTTTATCATTGCAGTTGTACAGTAGAAAGTTTTCCTTGTTTTGTTTTTGTTTTATGTTCCATTTCTATAAAAGAACGTCATATTGATGACTTTAATCTGACCTAGTACAAAAAATTTCATATAGCTGTATATTTTAAATAGAAAGTCCATGGGATATTTTTTATTTTTTAATAATCGCAGTTGCAGATAAGAAAATTTAAATAAGGACAATTCAGTTCTATAAGCAATTGAACAACCCAAAAGGTTAAGTAAAATAAGTTAAAAATCTGGTGTTTCTGTTTTGTATTGCATAAGTATGTATTATAAAGAACATGAGAGAACAAGGACATTGGAAATAATTTTTCTTAAAGAAACCATAATATCCCTGATAATTTATTCCAATTAGTTTACGCATACCTAATAGAGTATAGTAATACCAAGGCATTTTTTTATTTAAATAGGGACCTAGAAAGAAGTATTTTTCGTTACTAAGTATAAATTACATATGACATTTTTTTTAGAAATGAACTTTTTTTAAAGTTATTTCTATCAAATCAACTTGCTAATTTTGCCATGCGTTATAAGCAGTTAATTCAAAGTTTCTAATGTGCAATGACGAAAATATAAAATTTTTATTTATTTATGAAAAAAAAAATTAATTTTCCATATTTACACATTAGTTGTGACAACTAATTTTAAAAGCAGGAGTACCATATAAATTTAGTTATCCGTATATAAAATTTCGTTGTGACAACTAAAATTTGTAGGTTGGGTTGGTTAATGTTATTAATTAGTACAACAGTTCAATAACGACAATTTTTTTTGGTTGTACAAACTAATTTTTGGGTTGAGTCCGATTTCACGAAAATAAATAGTTGTCAGAACCAAATTTTAGTAATCCATACCATGTTATTTCTAAGAGTGTAAACTTCTAAAAAAACTAAAAATAACGTGTATCCCTCCCGAAAAGTTCCTCTCCGATAAAAAGTGACTTTTAAAAGAAAATGTATTGTCTTGTCCGTCTATTTTTTTTCTAGTGGTTTTTCAATTTCTCCTAAATTTTTCTTTCTGATACTGTAAAAAGGTTTGAATTAAAAAAAAATAATTTTGCAAATCTATGGTTTTCTAGTTTTTTTACACCTTATACCAAAAATCAAAGTTTTTTTCAATATGAATCGTATTTATATAGTAAGCAAGATTTCTGGTAATAGGTAATTTTTATTCCGACATTTAGGTTTACGAAAAATTTAATATTTAAAGTGGCTACTTACAGTATTTTTTTTTTATAATCTCTCTTCGTGCTTGAAAAAAATTAAAAGCAATTTGAAATAAGTCAACAATGAAAACCAATATACTAAACAAAAAAAAAGTAAAGTAAAAAAAGTTTGGGAACTAATGGGTGTGACACCAGCGGGCCGTCAAACAATGTTAAACATTTGATGTGTCTTGTATTAAAAGACAAAGAAACTTCAAAGAATAAACCGATTTTATTAAATGTCGTAAAATTTAAAACGCTAAAAGTTCTATATATTCTACTGCGAGAAAAATGCGCCGCTCTTCAGTAAAAGTGCTACGAATTTCATTACTTTGTATCGGTTAAACTACGAAAAATTGAAATTTTAAATGATGGGGACGTCAAGAAAAAGACATCTTCAACTTTGTAACTTTAAAGCTAAGACGACCAACTAAAGCGCGTCAAATTTAAATTTCTTCAAGGGTATATGTACAGGGTGTCCCAAATTCGAGCTATAATGGGGATCTCGGAAACTATCAGAGATACAGCATCGGTCAAATGGTGGCAAAGTTGCGGAATTTTGTGCCCAGTAATATCGTAAAAAAATATTTTAGCTATTATTTTTAGTTTTAGAAATATTTGAAAAAAACTAAAATATTGAGATTTTGTTTTTTTAATTGGCTGACTTATTGTATCCGCTATAAAAAAACAAACACAACATTGTTAAGGCAACTTTTCTTGCTCCATATCGTGGTGTTTTCAGAATTTCGTTGCAACGTTTCGTTTTTGTGGAACCATGATCAACTTTAATTTTTTAAATACGGACCTGCATTTTTTAATTAATTTTTTTAAATTTTTTTAAGCCCTAAATTCAACCATGTATCACACTTAATTATATCAAGACGTTTTGATGTCATCATTTCATCATCTGCAATGTGATAATTGTTTTTAAATAAATACGGCCCTGGTGTTAGTTACTTAATTATTTTTACCAAATACAACAGGTAAATAGATCCCGAATTTATTAGTTATAGAAATAATTTACTTAGTATATAACATAATATTTCAATTTTTATATAGCAAACTATAAAATAACACTAAACGAAACAAAACAATGGTGGCTAAAACGCGAACTTTATTCTTACTTGATTGTTTGGCTTATTATGTTGACAATAATTGTAGTCGCCATTTATGTTGAATATTTCAGCAAAATTATGTTTTCTGCTTTAGAAAAACGCGACATGTTACAAGGTTATTATTCTTCTAATAGGAATTCACAAATTTCTTGTGTGCGTTATTTATAGGAGTATCCTGAACGCTTGCAGCCTCATTATAGTTACTTTGTTATATAAAAATAGAAATATTATGTTATATAGTAAGTAAGCTAATTCTATAACTAATTTCGGATCTATTTACATGTTGTATTTGGTAAAAATAATTAAGTAACTAACACCAGGGCCGTATTTATTTAAAAACAATTATCACATTGCAGATGATGAAATGATGGCATCAAAACGTCTTGATATAATTAAGTGTAATACATGGTTGAATTCAGGACTTAAAAAGATTTCAAAATATAAAATAAAAAATACAGGCCCGTATTTAAAAAATTAAAGTTGATCATGGTTCCACAAAAACGAAACGTTGCAACGAAATTTTAAATACGCCACGATATGGAGCAAGAAAAGTTGCCTTAACAATGTTGTGTTTGTTTTTTTATAGCGGATAAAATAAGTCGGCCAATTTAAAAAAAAAATCTCAATATTTTAGTTTTTTTCAAATACATATTTCTGAAACTAAAAAAGATAGCTAAAATACTTTTTTACGATATTACTGGACACAAAATTACGCAACTTTGCCATCATTTGACCGACGCTGTATCTCTTATAGTGTCCGAGATCCCCATGATGAGGCTCGAATTTGGGACACCCTATACAGGGTAATTATTACTAAGTTGATACTTTTTTAGCTGTGTATAGAAGGAATTAAAATAAACATTTTCAAATACCTTCTTCAAAAAACTTAAAAATAGGCTAGATACAGAAGTAAAAAATCTAAGTGCGGGCCTGGTCATCAAAATGTAGCCTGCTATACTATATGTTGTTTGTCTTATCTCTTATTAGTCATACAATTTACAGATCGGTGGTAAGTTATTTGGCTATACGCTGCGGTGTGTTTCTGTGAAGCAAGTTAATTTTAAATTGGTGACACGTGGAAATGGTAAAATTTGAAAATTATTTACTAGCAGATATGGTGCTAATTTACGGTGAGTGTCGTCAAAGTGCGGCTGCTGCTTCGAGATTATACGCAGAACGCTTTCCCTTGCGGGCTCATCCTACACCCAGAAGTTTTCTTAATGTTATTTCTACGGGCAAGTTTTTCTGAACCGTACTTGATCCATAGTGTAATAAATGAATGTAAGTACCTTATCTTTGAGTTTTTTGAAAAAAGGTATTTGAAAATGTTGTTTATTTTAATGCCTTCTATACACAGCTAAAAAGAAGTATCACATTTACAACAAGTATTATTATTATTATTAACTTTTGAAAGTTTTGTGCAAACCTTTTAAAAACATCCTCTTGTTTTATCATTTTATTTAATCCTCAAACATTGTCGCAGTATTTAGGTGTCACAGAACAGAACTTTATGAGTTGTTTGGTCTGCATAATACTGGTGTCTAAACGTGATATTATCTCAAAACATTATACTAAATCCAGACTAAAATTTAAAGTTACTGAAGAGCAAACACACAAGTCGCAAAAAGACCATCTCATGATAGAACGCTATCATGTCGAAGTTTGCGAAGTCAGGGGATTTTTGTAATTGACGCCCGCGAGAGTTTAGATAGTTTTCTCTGTGAACAATGGCATCGTTACTATCATACTCTATACTAAACGAAGAAAACTATCTCTTAAATTGTAAAGTTATGTTGGAACAGCTTCGAGTTGGGAAATATTCAAATCTACTTATTTTTAAAAGTAAAAAGTTGTTGATAACTTTAAATTACTTTTAGCGTAGCTGCTAAAATTATAAATTATTTAAATAAATGTATGCGTACACTGACAGACAGGCAGACCTCGGCGGCGGCGCCAGTAGAGGAGGGAAGGGGGGCGCCGGCCCACCCTAAAAACATGGGTGCCCACCCAAAATTGAAGTATTCGATTTTGTAATGGAATTTCCGTGGGGGAAATGGGATTTGACTATCAAATTGTTGATGAGAAAGGAGCGGTATTATAGAAGGATGTAATAATGTAATTAGAGATAAAGAGAACGATAATGATCTCTTTTTTTTAGACGTCAATTTGGACCAGTGGCGGCTCGTCAGGTGAAGTAGGTGAAGCGGTTCTTCACCAAATTAAAAATAAAGCCAGGAGGAAAGTTTTTGACAATATTAAATATTAATGTACCAATACAGCTACCATTTTAGCCCTTAAAAAATAATTATGATCGAATTAATAATATTAATTTAATCCGAATGTAGCTATGCATAATGGGCCCACGGTTAACTCCGATCTACAATAATTATAAACACTCGTGCATTTTGGCGCGCCCTAGCTGGCCGTGTCCGTTAGCTCAAAGCAAGTGAAGACCCAACGCCCAACATGACTTTGATAGTCACCGTCTCTATGGTTACGTGACGTCAGTCACGCAAACAGCATGTAACAATTTGCATTATGATGAAGGGCAATTTAGAAATAGATCAGTCGTATGCACCATTGTTTTAGCATTGGTTCGCCTAACCTGAAGATATTTATTTTGAGACTTCGCTAAACTTACGGTTATAGATATCGTTTTTCAGTTAATTCAGTAGTGTACGTACCAACTTAGTTGTGTGTTTTATGAAAATTTATGTAAAATGAACCTAATTAATAACATAGTTTGTAATTTGTTGGAGATTCCATTCATTCGTTGGGCAGATAAGGATAAAAGAGACGTTTTGTTACACGGGTTTTTAGTCAATGTTTGTTTAAGTACACTTACTATACCTAGTTCTTTACCATTTTTAAGACCGCGACCGCCACTGGTTTGGACAAAAGGAAAGTTTTGTTTACCTCGCTTATGGCGTGATAGAGCGTTTTGTTTTAGAACTCATTTTTAATTTGAGTAGTGCCCACCCTAAAATCATTGGGCCCATTTGTGCCCACCCATCCCAAAAATCTTGGCGCCGCCACTGGACCACTGTCGATGGATAGCTTGGCAAAAAAAATTAAAAGGTTTGATTTTTGATGTGCTTTCTTTTTTGGTACGAGGTTTTAAATAAAATCAACTTGGCAGCTTTTGCAGTCCAGATTAAATATCGTCTAGTCTACAACTAGATCCTTAGAATTACTTGGCAGTTGTTTAGAATTTTCTTTTTTTGTTTTCATAAAATTAAAAATATTTTTTTTTCTGATTGAAAAATGGTAGTGTCAAGAGATTAAAAATTGTTGGCAGTTTATTATTCCTTAATATTAATTTGAAATAACCGCGCATAAGCAAAAAACTCCACCAGCTGTTCTAATACTACTGTTACCGCCATATTAAACACCCGCATGTTAAGAACAGTCGTGAGGTGTTAAAAGTGCATCTCAAGTAAAAACAGGGGTCCCTTCAACATCAAGGTGAGTGAAGTTTCCGAATTTTTATCTACATTTATTCAATTTTAATCTTTCAGTTTTACTATAATTATTTCTTTAATCCGCCTTAATAAATTACAGTTCATTTAATAATCTTTCTCTTTTTTCGAACCAGCAGCCACTTCTAGGCTTGCAAAAATAACAAATACTTCCAGAAAGTGTAAGTCGATGCAGCTGAGTTAGTGCCTTGCACGTCTAGTAAGAATAGGCCTTTAACCAGCCTCGCTGATGTCCCATTTGCTCTACCTAATAAATAATATTTACTCACTAGCATAGTAAAGAAAACGCAAAGGATGTCCCTCCCTCCCCCTTATTCTCGAAGATGCACAATACGAAAAAGATTTCCCAAACTTAACTACGCCTTTAAACTATCAAAAATTATCTTATTTTCGTTGTCTTCAGATTTTGAGGTAAGAGTTATGATCGAGGAATAGTACAAATAACCTCTTCCACTCATATCAGAAATACATTCCCTCTTCCTATTAGTTCGGGAAAAGTCACATTAAGACCTGGAAAATGTCAAATTGAGTCACCCCTAGCTAGGTGCTATACCCGTGCAACTTTTCTTACACCGGAAAATGTGTTTTGTTTGTTCTAGGTTACTAATGGCCACTTGTCCTTTCAAACATTCAGTCAGCTTGCTCTTGGACCTGCAGCTTAACGTGAGTTCCGAACCACGATGCTCAGTCATGCGACACCCCTAAAGGGCTATCAACCCTCGGTTTATTGCCATTGCATGACCTACCGATTATTAAGGAGTATGTACCTTCTTCTGCACCCCACAAGATGTCCGATCAAATCCTAGTTACCGGCGTGAGTGGGGTGCCTTTGGAAGATGATATATTTTACACTCTTCCATGCATTCTTATACCCACTAAATATCGGACATACTTTTCTATTGTGCGTATACTCACTCCGAGGATCGAACTCGGACCGCCACGATCGAATGCCAGTACTTCACCTCTGAGCCACTGCCGTGGCCTACATCGGAACATAATTAATTTATAGTACTAAGAAGATAACCGTTGTTTATGTGACGTGGCGAAGAGAAAATAGTACGTTACAACCGTTTCATTTATTTTTAAGTCTGCCACGGGTCAATTGGTCAACAACACACTTTGTGATGGATCAACAAGACTTTCCTATACTGTAATAATAGCTACAATGTATTTAAAAAAAGTTGATTACATAGAAATTTATTCATCACTATACCGGGTGATTCACGACGAGCTTGCATTAGAACTTTTGAGAAAACTACTGAAAATATATTTTTGAAAATCTGTAAGTTTAAGTTTATCGATATGCTTTCTTAAATTAAAATATTAACATGTTTCTGTTACTTCCGGTTACACCGGAAGTAGCTTCAACTTTCGTTTTTTAAATACAATATAACATTTTTTATTATATTTTTGGTTTTAAAAAAATTAAAGTTTAATACCATTTTATGGAATACGTTTTTTACCTAAGTCTACTAATTTCTGAGTTATCTGCATATTTTGTAATTATTTCGTAAATGCATAGCGATGAAATTATCCGTATATATTTTTTACCTTAGCTCCTGGACTAAAATTTTTTTGTCTTCGTATAGTTAAAGAACAAACAAATCTCAAGAGGTTATTAAACTTGGCATAAAATATACAGGGAGGTCACAACTAAGGGCTCATTGTAAAAAACTTTAAACATTAAAAACTTTCTTATTTTAAATGGAACACCCTGTAT
Organism: Polydrusus cervinus; assembly: GCA_935413205.1. Taxonomy (NCBI): domain Eukaryota; kingdom Metazoa; phylum Arthropoda; class Insecta; order Coleoptera; family Curculionidae; genus Polydrusus; species Polydrusus cervinus. Next base: position 96,784,445 of record OW284510.1, on the reverse strand, counting down.
ATTTTTATTTTATATGATGGTAAATTAGCTGCTCCTTAAAATTGCTATAACCTTTTCTATACCTATATCAACGCGTTTTCTTAGAATATCAAGTTTTATTTTTAAATACGATTTTTTTAAGCGTGCCATGAAAACAAATATACATAGATACTTTATAGTGATGCTTAGAAGAGAAATATTATTAGCGGCAATGTTTTCTAGAAGGCTTTGACAAGAAAAATAGTTGCATTAAATTATTCGTTGCGTATTGTAAGAATGTCAATTCTGTTTCTGGAAAATGTCACGCTTTGGATTTTCAAACGAATATTTTTTAAATTTATTAAGTGTTTATATTAAATGATTATATTAAATGTGGCAAAAAGTTAAGAGCATGTCGGATATATCACGATAAATATCCGAATCGACCAACTCCTTCACCTAATATTATTAGAAGACTAAATAATAATTGCTTAAAATATTTCGTTTATAAATATCACTATGGAGTATCCATGTTCATTTGTTGTCATGGCAAGCTTGAAAAAAATCGTATTTAAAAATAAAACTTGATATTCTAAGAAAACGCGTTGATATAGGTATAAAAAGGTTATAGCAATTTTAAGGAGCAGCTAATTTACCATCATATAAAATAAAATCATACAAGGTGTTTCATTTAAAATAAGAAAGTTTTTATTGTTTAAAGTTTTTTAAAATGAGCCCTTAATTGTGACCTCCCTGTATATTTTATGTCAAGTTTAATTATTTCTTGAGATTTGTTTATTCTTTAACTATACACAAACAAAAAAAATTTTGTCCAGGAGCTAAGGTAAAAAATATATAGATACGGATAATTTCATCGCTATGCATTCACGAAATAATTACAAAATATGCAGATATCTCAGAAATGAGTAGACTTAGGTAAAAAACGTGTACCATAAAATAGTATTAAAATTTAATGCAAAAACCAAAAACATAATAAAAAATGCTATGTTGTATTTAAAAAATGACAGTTGAAGCTACTTCCGGTATATCCAGAAGTGACAGAAACATGTTAATATTTTAGTTTAGGAGAGCATATCGATAAACTTAATCTGAATCACCCGGTATTATCTGAACAAAATGTATTGGTGGTGTCTGATTGATCCATTTTAGTTAAGGGAAATAATCATAATTAAAACTCAACAGGAATAAATCTGGAAAATACAGAAAAAACTTGACCAATTCCGTTAAAACTAGCAGCGAAAACGTTCAGAAAAAGAAAATGTCGAATAAAAACTTTATAGAAAAATGGTTTAATTTAATGCCACAAAGAATGGCGCATCCCATACACGATCTTGCATGCATACATGCCATTAAGCAAGAAATATCTTTGTCTACACAGCAATAAAATTTATGACGCTGAGCGGAAAAGTTAAATTTATTTCATATCTTCAGTTGATACGGATCCAAAAAGGCAACAAAGGGTTCACATACCGTAATGACTTTTTTGTATGTATAAATCTGCATGAAAAATCTTGCTTAAAAAGCATAAAATGTTAGTTATTTATGTGGGGTGTTAAGTGACGCAGTGTAAAAAGTTACCTTTTGCGGTCCAGATACATTAAAAAGTTATTCAACTTTAAAAAATATTACATTATGTCTTCAGATTGGGGTTGGAAAATAAATAAATCAAACTTAGCAGAGGTATGTGGAAATTTTACTCCCATTGTTTGTAAAATAAATAATAGGATTCACATTATAAAAGAAAAGTTTTCTTCTCCTCCCACATGGATATGTGCTGTTCCTTTATTCTTAAGTGATTCAACAAAAGTGGGTTATTGCGGTTTAAAAAAATAAACTGACCAATCACAGCGGCCATTTACTAAGAAACCAAATTTTAAGCTGGTAAATTCTACGCATCGTTTCATGATACTTTACGAAAGTGAGGTTAAGAATATACTTCACAAAGATACAAATCTGTCAGATCAAATTTGTTATTTTTTTATTTGAATTAAAACTTTATCATAGAGCCTATACGGGGTGGCCAATTTGTCTGACAAAGTAATATACCGTCTCTGCTATTAAAGATATAAAAAAAAGGTTTTATAAAAGTTATGAAGTATACAAAACTATATGTTCGAAAATTATTTTTAAACATACAGGATGGCCCAGAAAAGTAGGACTATAAAAATATACATTTTTTTATATGGAACACCCTATATATTTTAGCACATCTTGTTTACCAGTGTAAATCTACCTTAAATGGTGGAAAATGAAGATAAGTATATAAAACCAGATAAAACAGATGAAATTATAAGATTTCTAGAATAAAATAATTACTATTTTTTGAGGTAGGTAGGCAGAATTCTGATTATGTCTCCCTAGATAAGCATTGGGTGCCATAGCACCACAACCCGTCGTAATATGTTATATCGTTTCTCCGGGGCAATTGCATTTTCTGCACACATCTTCCACACATTTCTTTTCAAGATGACAGTAGGGATAGATTCCCTACTGATGACATTTTCATAGTATCGAGTTCGAATGACACTGTCTTAGATAGAGATTATAAAACCTTCTGTTTCAGCGTGTAGCTGCTTTTTTTCTAACCAATTCAGTGACATTTATCTAACTATAAGTGGGTTTTGAAGTGCAATAGGATATTGCCAAGTTACCAGCTGTTGACTTGGCGGCGCGCTGATGAAATTGGGTAATCCATTTTGCATTAAGTTGTGCTACGACTTTCTGTAGAGTTTCTCCATTCGACTGTAGGAAGTATTTTCTCATAGAAGTCTCTTGTGACTTGCAGAAGTTATATATTAATCAGACCTCTTCCTCCCTCCTTTCATTTTAGGTAGATTCTTTTAAGTGCAGTGGTGGTGGAATCTAATTTAGTCAGCAGCCTGCGCGTAAGCCTATCCAGTTCATGCAAATTCATGTCTGAGTACTTAAGGATTCAGAATGAATTGGTCAGTATTGGTATTGCCCAGGTGTTGATGGCAGTAATAAGGTTACCAGCATCAGATAAGTATTAAAAATCTTAGTAAGGCTACTTTTATATACCTACGTTTTTAAACTCCCTTTTTAAGCTAGTGTAATTTATTTATTGGTTTTCAAAAATGCCTAAGTATTAATATACAGGGTGATTCCTAAGTTGATACTCCTTTTTTAGCTGTGTATAGAAGGTATTAAAATAAACAACTTTCTCAAATACCTTTTTTCAAAAAACTAAAAGTGCGGGCCTGGTAATCAAAACGTAGCCCTTTACTTTATATTGTTTTTCTCCGATTTGTGTATAGTTAGTCATTAGTGCATTTTACGGATCGGTGGTCAGTTATTTATTTTGTCAATTCGCAGCCCGGTGTAGTTTTCTGAAGCAAATTAATTTTAATAAATTGGTGAAAATGGTAAAATTTTAAAACAATTATTCAACGGGTAAGTTAGGCAGAACCGTATTTGATTTGTAGTGTAATAAATGAATGTAAGTACTTTATTTTTGGGTTTTTTGAAAAAAGGTATTTGAAAATGTTGTTTATTTTAATGCCTTCTATACGCAGCTAAGAAAGAAGTATAAACTTAGGAATCACCCTGCATTTTGTCTTCATCTAGTCTATGCCTCCAACTAGTCCATGATGTTCTTCAACTTGTTATTATAATAATTATAATTAATAAACATTATTTCTACAAATAAGTCAATTTGCAACTTTGGCAAATATTTTACCTGGAATAGCTAAAAATACATCAGTTAACATGTTCATGCTCGAGATTTTCTGTGTACAAGGGAAGTTTTTCTTTTAAAACTTAATAAATTATACGGAAAAAATACATTTAAAAAATGTTTTCTCCTTGAGGCAAAAATATTTTGCAAAACGTAATGAGAAAGAGTCTGTGTGTATTTACCGAGTTAACGCAAACATTAAATCGTTACGACACATCAGTGTTAGAACACGTTTCGGTCGTAAATCATACGGATAAGATAAACAGGATAAAATGCAACCCTTTTTTAAATTCCGTTACCACGAGCAAGCCTATTGTCCTTGTCATTCATCTGTCTGTCCGTTAGTCTCACAGGAATATTTTCTAATAAGGACAGATGGGGAATTATAATTTCGCACCATCATGGTTATCAGTAGCGTCCACCGAGCTCTATACTGGGATTAGCACTTCTTATGCGATGAGCACTTAAAAGTTGTGTTTGAACGCACATTTCAGTCACTCTTCGAGTCGAGTAGATCAATGTGAGGTCGCTAATTTTACGTAATTCTCATCTCCGCAGCAGCCGCAGAAAACGCGGTGCACATGGAGCTCATAATACATATATAGCCAACCCTACACAATCAGTAGGACTGACGGTCCTGAATGATATTAATCTTTCGTCATTCTTGAATCAGTATTTTTTCTAATGAGAATTTGCATCAGTCCGATCATCAATCCTTGCAATTAGCTCTTACACGATCTATATTACTGTCATTCCCTTATCAAGACTATCAGTTTAGTTAGTCGTGCCAAAACTTGATAAAAGTGACCCAAGAAATTTACTTATAAAAGTCTAAACTTTATGCAAAATTAATTTATATGGAATGGTAAATCCTTTTACAAATCCCAATGAATCAGAAAGTTTGAAGCTGTGTAAGCTAGAATTGGAAACCGCTTCGGTCATTTTCGGTAGATACTTTTGTTACCTAACTCGATAATATAATAATAATAATATAGTCAGTTTTAGTTTATTAATATACTGTGTGTCATTTACTATTTTTCCATTTACCGTCGCATTGTTAACACTTTGTAAATATATGTTCCTGTTATCAAAAATAAAGTGTTTTTCACCACCCCAAGACCTATGGAGATATAATTATTTATTCGCAACGAAGTAGTTGCTGGTCCTTCAATATCGAAGAAATTCCTGTTGGGCAATCCCCAACAAATAACAATTACACTGCACTTATTCTACACGTCGTGAACAATCAAAACCAAAATGGAATGAACGGATGCGGTACCGAGCGCGCAATGTGCCTCTGTTTAATTAAAAGAACTCAAAGAAGACAAGCGGATTGCTGAAGTATACAAAGAGATATGCGAGGATCGAAGCGTTAGAAAGATACTAAAAGCATCGATATCACTGGAGGGGAAAAGTAAAGGATTTTGAGAATTTCACTATTTGTTTATTTTTTAACATATACCGTACATTTAGAATTTAAATAAATTGAAGTCTTGCGTACGCATCGCGTTTATTTCTTCTTGTTCGTAATGTCTTATGTCTGCGATGGGGCGGTGGCTCTGCCTTCGCGCTGGCCGCAAGCTGCGTCATCCCGCTTCGGACCTCTTCGTCGCGCAGTCGTGTTAAACTCTTCGCGCGTGCGCACACACACATAATGCAGGGGCGCACTGGCACAATTGTTGTTGCACAAACATAGTCCCCCGCCTTGAAAGCCTGTAGCGAGGGTTTCAAGCAAAATGCTCTGCACGCAAATGCACAATGATAGGGTCCTGCGCACCACGTAGTCACTAATTACTATTATTAGTCCATAATTGGAAGAACACAAAGTTTTACAACTGGGCGTTTTATAACACCATTTGTAGTTTTAACAGTCACTGATCTGGTTATGTTGTCGCTTCCAGGATGAAGAGTTAGTATTCGTCCTAATAGCCACTTTAGTGGAGGAAGTCCATCTTCTTTAACCAAGACCATAAGACCAGGTTGGAGTAGCTGTTGACAGTTTTCTTTCCATTTTACCCTTTGTTGAAGGTTTGAAACGTATTCTTTGGTCCACCTTGACCAGAAGTGTTGTATTAACTGTTGCATTTGTTGAAGTCTAGAGAGACGATTTTCATGTATACTCGTGAAGTCGTGATCTGGTATGCTGGTTAATGATGCTCCAATCAATAGGTGTGCGGGGGTAAGAGGATTAGTGTCGTTTGGGTCATTGGAAAGGGGATAGAGTGGTCGTGAGTTGAGACAAGCCTCTATTTGACATAAAACTGTACAAAGCTCTTCATAAGTGACAACTGCGTTACCTAATACACGTTTCAGGTGGTACTTTACTGATTTGACGCCCGACTCCCAGAGACCACCAAAATGGGGAGCGCGTGGCGGAATAAAATTCCATTTTATTCCATCGTTTGATAGACCTTCAGAGATGATGTTATTGTATTTATCAAAGATTTTTTTAATTTCATTATTTGCACCCACAAATGTGGAACCGTTATCCGAAGATATTTCAACGCACTTACCACGTCGTGCCATAAAACGACGTAAAGCAGCTAGAAAGCATTCTGTAGTAAGATCGCTGACAACTTCAAGATGGATTGCCTTGCTAGCAAAACAAATAAAAAGTGCAATATAAGCCTTGGTAGTTTTGTAGTTGCGACCCTTTCTATCACGTAAAAGAAAAGGACCGGCATAGTCAATACCCGATACAGAAAAGGGGCGTGATGGTGTAATACGGGAACTGGGAAGATTTCCCATTAAGTATTGTTCTGAATGTTGAGTAAATCTAAAACATGTTATGCATTTATGAACAACTTTTTTTACAAGGTTACGACCGGAAATTGGCCAGTAATTTTCTCTTATGGAGGCAAGTAGTGCCTGTGGGCCAGCATGTAAAAGTTTGAGGTGCTCACGACGAGCAATTAGTATTGAAAAGTGATGGTTTGCAGGCAAAATAGCTGGATATTTTTTAGCAAAATCATAATTTGAATTGTGAAGTCTGCCTCCAACTCTAATTATTTTAGTATTTTCATCAAAAAAAGGATTCAGGCTAAGAAGCTTACTCTTTTTGTTGATGTTTCTAGAATTAGAAAGCGCATGATATTCATCTGGAAATGATTGTTGCTGCACTATTTGGATTAATCTTAAAAGTGCAGTTTTAAGTTCATCGACCGTTAAAGGCCCAGTGTTTCTTAAGTTCTTAGTTTGGAAAATGTTGTTTTTAAACCTTAAGATATAAGCACAAACACGTACAAGTTTATTTAAATTAGAATATTTTTCTAAGATCTCAAAATTGTTACTCGCATTATGAAACACAGAGGTTTTAGAACGTAATTCTGGAAGTTCAGTAGTTTCGATAATTTTGGTGTCATGGGTGTAAGAGGGCCATTTATCTTTGGAATGTGTAAGCCAACGAGGACCATGAAACCAAATATCAGAATTTGTAAGACGTAACGGACTTACACCCCTTGAGAGTAAGTCTGCTGGATTATCAGCTGTATTAATGTACTTCCAGGACTCAGGCTTGGACAAATTTTGAATCTGTGAAGTTCTATTGGCAACGAAAGGTTTGAGTAAGTGTGGGGATGTGTTAATCCAAGAAATAGCAATGGTAGAGTCACACCAATAAGTAATGTTTGTGAAATTTAAAGTAGTAGATGAATTAATCTTTTTAGTGAGTTCAGTAAGTAAAAGTGCTCCACAGAGTTCAAGTTTTGGAATTGTTGTAAGTTTCATGGGCGCAACTCGGGTTTTTGCACAGTAAATATTAGATGTGCAATTTCCTAGGCTGTCAGAACAGCAAATATAAAGGCATGCTCCGTAAGCAGCTTCAGATGCGTCAGAGAAACCATGAAGTTGTACTGAAACTGAATTTGAACACTTTACATGTCTAGGTATTTTTAAAGTATTGAGTTGCATTAATTCGGAACAGTAGTTACACCAAACGGTGTAAAGATCGGCAGGGATTGATTCATCCCAATCAAGTTTTAATCGCCACAGTTCCTTTAGGATAATCTTGGCAGTGACAGTCACTGGTGAAAGAAGGCCTAACGGATCAAAAATCTGGGCAGCACATGAAAGAATTTGTCTTTTCGTGACCTTGGTACACGAATCAGAAGTATTTATAGAGTATTGCAAACAATCATGAAAAGAGTTCCAAAGTAGCCCTAAAGTTTTATTATTTTCTTCACTACCAATCTGTAGAATTTCAGTATCAGAATTATTTTGTAGTGATTTGTCATTTGTAATCCACTTTCTAAGCGGGAATCCATAATCAAATAGAAGTTTAGAAATACCTGTTCCAATTTCTCCGAGTTCTTCCGAGGTATTGCAACCTGTAAGAAGGTCATCTACATAGAAATCATGTAAAATTATAGAAGCAAGTTTTGGATGTTCATCTATGTGACGATAGGCGATCTCGTGAAGAGACCTAATGGCAAGAAATGCAGCAGAAGCTGTGCCATAGGTTAAAGTATTCAATTTATATTCAGATATGTCTTCTGACGGTTCAGAACGCCAAAGAATTTTTTGAAGGTTGCGTTGTTCAGGTGCCACCAAGACTTGGCGGTACATTTTGACAATGTCTGCGCTTAAAACAACATTATGTTCACGGAATCTCAGTAAAATAAAAAATAAATTATCTTGTATGTTGGGCCCATTCATCATAATATCATTTACTGAGTAACCTGTACTGGATTTGGCAGATCCGTCGAATACAACTCTTAATTTTGTAGTAGTGGATGATTCCTTAAAAACACAGTGATGGGGAAGAAAAAACTCTGAATCACTACTTGGGGTGTCTGAGAGAGACATGTGTCCAAGTTGAATATATTCATTCATGAAATCATGATATTGCAATTTTAAGGTTGGGTTTTTCATGAGTTTTTGTTCCAAACTTAGGAAACGCTTTGTTGCCATATGTTTAGAACTACCCAAGATAGACGGTAATTCTTTGAGTGGAATGGTAACAATAAAACGACCGTCAATATCTTGAGTAATGTTTTGCTTAAAATGGTTTTCACAGTAAGTTTCTTCTTTAGAAAGAAATTTTATTTTTGGACACTCTTCAAGTTTCCAGAATTTGGTAAGTTGCGACTCAAGTTGAACGTTAGTTGTAAAATGACAGTGTTGAACTTGTTTTTGATTAGAAATCAGAATGGGTCCAGAAATTATCCAACCAAGGGTAGTTTTGTGTAAGATAGGTAGTCCTGGGCCAAGCTTAATTTGTCCTATACTTAGAATGTCCCAGAATGTGTCAGCTCCTAGAAGCAAATCAATAGGGCAGGTTTTTCAAAATTATTATCGGCCAATAATAAATTATTTGGGATTTTAAGTGCCGAGCGATCAACATAAATGTAAGGCAAGTTACCTGTAATACATGGTAAGACCAGGCATGAAATGTTTCTTTCGAAATTGTTTATGGCAGATTTAAATGTAACTGAAACCATGGATTTTATATCATGACTCACTTGATTTACACTAGACACAGAAATATCAATCTTCTGTTTGGGTAGCTGTAAAATATTGCATAGGTTTTCAGATATAAAGTTTGATTGACTTCCATTGTCAAGAAGTATTCTACAATCATGTTGTCGGCCATTGTTATCAAAAACCTTGACAATGGCGGTAGAAAGTAATACCTGCGGTTTTAAAGTGCAATCAGGGGTCATATTGAGGTGGTGATGGGTAGTTAGAGTAGTAGACTGCGCAGTATTGTTTATTTGTGAGGTGTTTGTAGAAGAACTGACAGGTGGTCGAGGGCTATGAGCAATACGCTGAGTGGAAGTTTGAGAATTTGTAGTATTTTCAAAATGAAGCATTGTGTGATGAATTTTGCCACACTTTCGACAGCCTGCGGATTTGCAATCCTTGGTAGGATGGCCTGCACAAAGACAATTTACACAGATGCGTAGTCGTTTCGCGGTATTTAATCTATTTAAAGAATTAAGTTTTAGAAATTCAGGACAGCCATATATGGTATGTTCTTGGGAACATAAGTAACATTTTATAGAGGTTGTCTTGGAATGAAAGGTTTTAGGATAATTGTTTCCAGACGGAGGGCGCAATGAAGGTTTTTGTTGTTGTTTTGAAAAATCATTAAAATTGTTCAAGGATTCTAGTACGCGACAACGCTCTTTTAAAAAATCTAATAAGTCGCCCAGTTCTGGTAATATATTTGAGCCATTTTTTGACTCCCAAGCACGTCTTGAATTGATATCAAGTTTTGTGGAAATTAGGTAAATAATTAAATCATCCCAGTGTTGGGTTGGACGCCTCAAAACTTCCAATGCTCTTAGATGTTTTTGAGTATCATCAAGAAGCTGTCTGAGACCTTGATGCGATTCTTTAATGATCGCGGGTAAATTAAAAAGTTCTCTGATATGGTTATTAACAAGTAAAGGCTTGTTTTCAAAGCGTTCAGTGAGAAGCTGCCAAGCAATAATATAGTTTGCATCACAAACTTGTAAAGATTTTATTGTATCGGCTGCAGTGCCTTGCAAAGATAATCGTAAATAATGAAATTTTTGTCATTAAGAGCATTATTTTCATGTATAATTGAGTTGAAACTATCATGAAAGAACAACCATTGGTCAAAAGACCCATCAAACGTAGGTAAATTTAATGGAGGTAGCTTGATGTTGCTTAAAGTGGGCCCAGCTGTAACCGATTGGTAGTCACTATTAGCAACCAGCTGTTCCTTATTGTGTAGGGTTAGAAAATTTTTAACACTAGAAATAATTTCAAAATAGCCTTCTTCAAAAGTTAAACGCTCAACGGCGTGAATGGCCTCATAATTTATTTCACAATCAGGATCAGAGGTCTCGATTTGCAACTGGGCGTCACTAAATGTATCTAAAAGTTCTTTAGCTTTAAACAATCGGTTTTCCAAATCTATTAAATTAATAGTTGCATTATCTTTGATGCCATTGAAATAATTTCTAAACCGTGTGAGAGAACTTTTAGCGCATGTACGTTTAATTTTATTAGGATCGGACATAGTAAGTAAGTAAAAAAATAATAAAACAACAACAAATTTATATTATTTTCTCAATGAAAAGCAGTTTTCTACACGCAGGTAGCGCATAGGTGGCACAAATAGTATTTAAACTGTAACAAAGTACATAAGAATAGCGTACTTACGTACTATTCTAAACAAAATGTTAGAATAGTAACTAAGAAAAACCAATTTGGTTTAAAGTGTCACTAGTACATTCAAATGTTACCAAAAATTGTGATCAACTTTATTAAATTTATCACAGTAATACACTAATGCATAAAAATGTGTGAAACAGCAATGAAACCGATAAAAGGTGTAAATATTAGTGTATGGAAAAGTACATAAAAGCATTAATTAAAACCTATAAAATGGTTTCAAAGTAACCAAAGGTTGTAATAAACTATAACTATTGTTTGTCAAAGTAAAATACACTAATGCATAAAACAGCAGTAAAACCTATCAAAGGTGTAAATTAGTGTATAGAAAAAAGCATTGATGAAAACCTATAAAAGGATTTCAATGTAACCAAAAACTGTAATAAACTATTCAGTTTGCCACAGTGATACACTAATGCATAAATATGCATAAAACAGCAGTAAAACCTATCAAAGGTGTAAATTAGTGTATAGAACAAGTAGTGCATAAAAGCAGTAATAAATACCTATTAAAGGGTTTGTGTATTTACTATGGTACGCAAGTGTAAAAAGATTCTGTAAAATAGTTCAAAACCACAAACAGAAACGTGTATTAGGTGTCATTTAACCTAAAGTCAAATTTAAAATCATGTAAGGAGTCAAAAATCTAATTGTTTGCTAAAATAAAACAGTAAAAATTATGTTTTAATCAAATAAAGGCTTTAAAATGATAAAATGTAAAATGGAGGACGGCTAATAAAAGGAACGCACTGACCTGTATTATCTCCAAAGTTCTTTGTAGCTGGGAAAAAGAGGAGGTATCGGGTCGAAGGACCAAAATGGAGGGGAAAAGTAAAGGATTTTGAGAATTTCACTATTTGTTTATTTTTTAACATATACCGTACATTTAGAATTTAAATAAATTGAAGTCTTGCGTACGCATCGCGTTTATTTCTTCTTGTTCGTAATGTCTTATGTCTGCGATGGGGCGGTGGCTCTGCCTTCGCGCTGGCCGCAAGCTGCGTCATCCCGCTTCGGACCTCTTCGTCGCGCAGTCGTGTTAAACTCTTCGCGCGTGCGCACACACACATAATGCAGGGGCGCACTGGCACAATTGTTGTTGCACAAACAATCACATTCTGTAACAATAATCTCTTAACGGGTTTTAGCTGATTGAACGGCAACAGATTGGAGTTTTCAGTGTGTATCTATGTCGTGTGCATGTAAATATACAGTCCATCTATCTCTCATGAATCTAGCCAATGTTCGTAAGGAAAAGCCGTTTCGGGAATTATACAGGGTAATTCCTAAGTTGAAACTTCTTTTTTAGCTGTCTATAGAAGGCATTAAAATAAACAACATTTTTAAATATCTTTTTTCAAAAAACTCAAAAATAAGGATCAAATACGGTTCTGCCTAACTTGCCCGTTGAATAGAATTGAAAAAACTTCTGGGTGTAGGATGAGCCCGCAAGGGAAAGCGTTCTGCGTATAATCTCGAAGCAGCAACCGCACTTTGACGACACTCACCGTAAATTAGCACCATATCTACCAGTTCATTGTTTTCAAATTTTAACATTTTCACGTGTCACCAATTTAAAATTAACTTGCTTCAGAAAAACACACCGCAGCGAATTGCTAAATAACCGACGATCGAACCGTAAATTGCATGACTAATAAAACAAAAACAGCAAAACGTATAGCAGGCTACGTTTTAATGACTTAGATTTTTACTTCTGTATCTCGCTAATTTTTAAGTTTTTTGAAAAAAGGTATTTGAACATGTTGTTTACTTTAATGCCTTCTATACACAGCTAAAAAAGAAGTATCAACTTAGGAATCACCCTATAAAAAATTTTTCCTACGACCACCTATGAAAATGAGAAAAAAAGCACGGTTAACTTGGCTCGAAAGCGCTGAATATCACACACGTGTTGAAAGAAAATATTTCAACTACACTATTTAATTTAAGCATATTATGCCAATTTGACAGACCACACCTATTTATTAAAAAGAACAAATTTTTTAGTAAGCAGTTTAGTTTATTTATCACATATTTGTCGAGTGATTCAGGATTAGAGTGTGAAAATACGCCATCTGAAATTATAAAAAAGTTAAGAATATACTGGCAAATCTATTACCAGTCAAAACAAGCCCCGCTGAAGAAAATGTCATATATTAAACTTAAGCAGGAAATGTTTATGGGTCGCCATAGCGTAGACACTAGAGCCATGGCCTACGGATCGAAAGATCGCAGGTTCAAATCCCATCAGGAGTTTGATTTTTTTTTTTATGAAAACATTAAATAATTTAGAATTATTTTGAATTGAAATCTTGAATTTTTTTAATTTATGTTTAATGCATCTTTCCTTGATTAAATAACAAAAATCATTCAAGAAGGAAGATTTCAATTCAAAATAATTTTATAATTTATTTAATGTTTTTATAAAAAAAAGTCAAGTACGATGGGATTTGAACCTGTGACCTTTCGATCTATTAAATTGGCATCATATGTTTAAATTAAATAGTGTGCCTTGTATTTCCACTCTAGAGTTGAAATATTTTTTTCACAAATCAAAGGTTTTTTTAATAATTCTTTGTGGTCGTAGGTAAAATAGTGTGCATTACTCGTGTGAAAGTGATTATTCTAAAACTCGGAGAATTTCTGTTTCTCGTTTGAAAAGTATCACTTTCATCACTTGTTATGTAATATACTATAAATCACGTTGGCCAATGCTTTTGACAAGAGAAACGTCAAAGCATTAAAATCTAAAAGTAGTATAAATAATAAATGAATAAACACTAATAATAGTTCTTCAGTGCATAAATAATATACATAGAAGAAAAATAACCACGAAAAATCCAAACAGAAGGCTAAGTCTAAGTTTTTAAATATATGAGTATTAGATAAAAGCTGGTTATCTTCCTACTTTTTATCTTTGTTTTATTGGGTTTTAAGAAAAAGCCGAGAAACTGAAATAAAAGTTTTTCCTGTTTCCTGTGCTTCCGATTCTGCTTAATCGAAAAGTCTGGAACAATTTTCCGATTTGTACGGATACGCACAAGATTGAAAGATTACATGAAAACTGTTTTTGTTTTGAGGATTAAAGATTGATCTTTTTTCTGAAATAAATAAGTGTTTACGTTATTATATCTTTTACAAAAAAAATTACCCAGAAAAGAATAGGATCATTTAAAGTCGTTCCTTGATAAATTCTTTAAGACTTCCTTACTCAAGAGGAAACTCTCAAGTGTCCTCAAGTTCTCTTTTATAATTATTGATCTTTGGGATTACCTTTATTGAGGTCCTATTTAAAACGGTTTCAAGGCTTTAAAATGAAACTTGAAATTATAGAGAATACAATATCTTTAAGAAAACATTTTAGGACAAGGTGTGCCCGCACCGACACACTAAAGGCTGTGAAATTATATATATCGTATTGAATAATTGGTATACTGGGCTAGTGTACCAGAATCGTAGGCTCCGTAACAAGAAAAGTTAGTTAAAATAGCATCAAGAGGAAACTTAGTAACGTAGACTACATTTTATTGGTAGGCCGATTCTGGCATTGGTTATCAGGTAATGTTCAGTTCATTGTTTTCAAATTTTACCATTTTCACGTGTTACCAATTTAAAATTAACTTGCTTCAGAGAAACACCACAGCGTATTGCCAATGACTCACCACCAACACGTAAATTGCATGACTAATAAGATCAACAACATAAAGTATAACAAGCTATATTTTGATGACCAGGCCCGTACTTAAATTTTTTACTTCTGTATCTCGCCTATTTTTAAGTTTTTTGAAAAAAGGTATTTGAAAATGTTGTTTATTTTAATGCCTTCTATACACAGCTAAAAAAGAAATTAACTTAGGAATCACCTTGTACTGTCAACACTGTGTTAGATATCTAAATACAAATCAGATTTCACCACTAAGAAGTAAATACTTTACTATTGGCAGCACGCAACCACCTGCAGGCCGGTTTCGAACTGTTTCGTTCTCGTCCATACGAGTAGGTGTCTATACCTTCTAGAGTTGTATACAACTATTAGCGCCATCTTTTGTTAGTCCTGGTGTGTTTGGTTAAGATAAATATTTAACATTGTTGTAAAATTAGCTCACCTAGTTGGTTGCACCATGCAGAATTCGTTGCCAATACTATAATTTTTAGTTTTCAAAACTAAATAATGTTGTTTAAACTAACCAAGTAATGGCTTAAATTCCCTTGGGAAACTAAAGATTATTGTTAGGTTTATTAAACACAACTATAGGTTAACATTTATTTGAAACTACATTTTCTGAACACGAGTGTCAAGATAAAAAAGTATTCTAAACGGACAGGGATTAGATTTCTGCGTAATAGTATATTACATAACAAGTGATGAAAGTGATACTTTTCAAACGAGGAGATATTTAGTACGAGGCGTCAACCGAGTGCAGAAAGTCTCCGAATTTTAGAATAATCACTTTCACATGAGTGTTGTACACTATTTTGCCTACGACCACAAAGAATTATTAAAAAGTCTTTGATTTGTAAAAAAAATATTTCAACACTAGTGTTGAAAAATGAAATACCAACACTAGTGTTGAAATTAGCACACTTAGGATTATGTTCAACTTAATATCTGGTTTCATAGTTTGTCAATGGGCTTTTTCTTTATTTGTAGTTTAACTTTTTCATTTTTTCATATTTTATATATTACACTGGTTAACAAGATTTTTGTCCCAAGCGCAAAAATGTCTGATTTCAATATAATTTTGCATGCTGAAATCAATCATGTTTTCAGAATTTCTCCATCACCCTTAGTTTTTATGTTCCAGTATACATATGTGATATTTACCTATAAAATGCACGCATAGGTCTGGACTATAAGAGTCATCTAACAAAAAACTTGTGTCAGGCTGTGAAGCTTCTTTTGGAAAAAATTAAATATATAGGCTTTAAGTGGAATATTTGTGGCGATTTGAAAGTTGTTTCACTTTTGCTCGGCATGCAACTCGGTTACATAAAGTATTGTTGTTTCCTATGCGAATGGGACAGTCGAGATAGGAAAAATCACTATGAAAAGAAAGAGTGGCCTAAACGAACTTCCCTGACACCAGGAAATAAGAATGTCAGTGGTATCCCACTTGTTGATCCCCAAAAAATTTATTTACCACCTTTGCACATTAAGCTTGGGTTAATGAAGAATTTTGTTAAAGGTATGGATAAAACTAACAGTGCGTTTGCATATGTGAGAAGTAAGTTCCCTAAAATCAGTGATGCCAAGATAAAGGAAGGTATTTTTGTGGAACCTCAGATCAGAGAGCTACTTCGAGATGAAAACTTTAGTGAGGCTCTGAATGGAGTTGAAAAAGCAGCATGGTTTTCTTTCAAGGACATTTGCAACGGCTTCTTGGGAAATCGTAAATCCGAAAATTACGTAGAGAATGTTAACAATTTATTGGTCTCATATAAAGCCATGGGTTGCAACATGAGTCTAAAAATACACTTTCTTCTTTCACACTTGGACTTTTTTCCGAAAAACCTTGAAGCAGTAAGTGACGAACATGGCGAGCGATTTCACCAGGACATTCTGGACATGGAGAAGAGATACCAAGGCAAATGGAGCCCCGCTATGTTGGCAGACTATTGCTGGACGCTGAAGAGAGATGTTTCTGATGCAAAGTACAGTCGAAAGTCATATATGACCACATTTTCTAAGTGAATATATCACTTTGTACTTTATTTTTTCATAACTTATACCCATATTATAATATATACGTTCACAAAAATTCATTGCTTTGTCACTTTAAAACCCTGCGTGATGGAAAAATTCTGAAAACATATATGAAATATGTTTAAAAAGTACTACCAAGTACACCCACTTCAGCTCGTGGGACAAAAAAAATCTTAAATTTTGTTGACCAGTGTTATCATAGTTAGAACTAATTGACTTCTAGATTTACCAGAATAAAAAATTTTAAATTTAATCAAGAAAAGATTCATTAAACATAAATTTAAAAAATCCACCCAACAAGGAAATTTTCAATTCAAAATAATTCTATAAATTATTTAATGTTTTTTTAATAAAACGTCAAATACTACTGATGGGATTTGAACCTGTGATCTTGCGATCTGTAGGTTAGAGCTCTATTCTCTACGCTATTACTATCGATAAACATTTGTTGTTTAATACATGACACTCTTCAGCTCGGTTTGTTTTTTCTGGTAATAAATTTTCCACTATATTATTAACATTTTTTATAATTTCAGATGGCGTATTTTCACACTCTAATTCTGAATCACTCAACAAATACATGATAAATAAGTTAACCACTTAACAATTACTGCTTTCTAAAATTTGTTCTTTTTAATAAATAGGAGTGGTCTGTCAAATTGACACCATATGTTTAAATTACATAGTGTGCCTTGTATTTTAACAATAATGGTGAAATTTTTATAGGTGGTCGTAGGAAAATTATTATATCATTCTCGCTTCCCAGAAAAAAAAACCAATTATAAATTGACTGGGATATCTGTTTTCATTGAAAACGTTTCTAATAAATAAGTTTTCTTGTCAATAAACTTTCTCTATCGGAACAAACAATCTTTGCTCTGTCATATAAACTCTTTACTACCCAGATTTTCACTGCTAAATGATAATTCGAACAAAAATTTAAATACCTATTAGTTTGAGTCGGATTTCTGTAACCTAAACTTTAAACCTATCATTTTATTAAGGAACTAAAATACCCGCAAAAATTTATCTCCCTTCATTACTGTAGTAGTAAAATTAATGGTCGGTTCCACATAACTACCAGACAACTACCTAAACTTCGGCTCTATGTGGCTATATTGCAAAGATAACGTCGACATATCGTCAAAATATTATGTGTAGATAGTGTTGTCCAGTAATTGAAGACCACGATTTATCAAAATTTACTTTTACACGGTTTTTGGATGTTTATAATATGGCGGATCGTTTAGCTTTAGACGCCTCTTATGTACACTCGCATCGATTTTCACTTAATTGGCCAAGTATTGGTAGTAAAACTCAGATAAATCCAAAAGAAACCTGTTTCTTGGTGGAGGACTAATCTGGTTTAGATCTCGTTTTTGCCTGTTGCATGGTACAATAAGATTAGGAATGCACAATATCGAAAAACGATGTATCGAAACACGATTAACGTTAATCCATCTTTATATATGGAAACAACCAATTCATCTGCATTTTCGTTGCCCACTATCCCCGAAGGACCAGTACCCAATAGAAGTTCAACCCTGTAGTTATTTGCTGCTAAGTCTTTTAGGTCATTTAGGCACTCTATTGAGATCTTCGATTTAAATCAGAAGAAAGTGTTTAACATTTTCTGTGTGAATGCCTTGGCCTCGCAAGAAGAAGGTTCACTGCTCTGGGTGAACCATTTTTCGATAGCCTGGAGGAACTAAGCAACTTACAACTTGGACGACTGAGCAGGTTTCTGAATAGTAGTGGCTGGTTTGAATAAGTTGTTAAAATCCTTCTGTGGTGTATGCCGCACTAACCATCAGAGATCTGATGAAGGTGGGTTCTACGGAATACGTGTGATATCACAACGGATCTAATACGACTACGTGAGATTGTTTGGTCCGAACCAGAGGTCTGCTACTCTTACCTAACCTAAAATAAGTCGGTTGGAGTTTAGAGCCTTAAGCGCGGCTTGACTATCTGATAGATCTCTTGGTCGTGATAGCCCTTTTTGATATTTTTCTGTACACATGCTTGTATAGCATGTACTTCCGCTTGGTATACTGTGGCGTCGTTTTCCAAGGGAATGCTCATTTCCATTTTAAATCGTTCCCCCAATATATCTGCGCCTACTCAGTCGGCTGTTTTTGATCCATCAGTATAACAGAGTAGGCCCTTATCTTATGACGGAGGTGTCACTTTTAATCATAACTCAGAATCGTACCTGATGTTGGATAGTCTTGTGAAGTTGTAGACCTCTTTTATATGATTTGTTTGCATCTTTAAAAGCTCATCGTTCATTAGATCCATGACTTTTGTTTGCCCTATTTTTACGAGGTGTTGTTTCCACTCCCCATTTATTTTCATGCCAGAGGCGCTGTAACTAGTCTCCTTCCAGATGCGAATGTTTAGGGGTATTAGTCCTAGTATTACTTTTATTGCTACGGTAAGATGTTACAAAGGCAAGCCAGTCTCTGTAAGCTGTTTAGCTTGGTAACTATCGTAGTTTGACGTGTTTTTGTCCACCATATTATAGACCCATAATGTCATATGGGTCTGATGAATGCGACATATAACCATAACACCGTTTGCGATGTAAGTACACAGGTTTTGCCGAATAAGCTTCTGCATCTCGTTGGGCACATTTTCGTTGTGTTTAGATTTTTTGTTATTTGTTGGTTCCAGGCCAATTTGGCGTCCAGGATTAGCTCTAAGTATTTCACCTCACTGACTATTTTTATCTGCTTACCAAAGATGATTAGTTTGTTGTAGTTCCTTGCTTGTCTTGACTTGGTAAAAGGCAGAATTACGGTCTTTGTTACGTTGACTTTGAGATTTTTCTCACACTAGCTCTGCACTAATTTCTGTGCTCTTTTCGTAAGCTCTGCGAGTACAGTGGTGTGTGTTCCTATGACGAGTTTTACACCATCTGCGTATCCTTGGGCATAGAATCCCTCTGCATTGAGACATGTCAGTAATCCATCCACCACTAAATTCTATAGAAGAGGGAACAATACCCCTCCTTAAGGACATCCCTGCGTTACATTGACTGTTATAGAAACCTTTACTTTATTTAAAAGCTATGCAAAATATAAAAATTCAATAATCAGCCCAGACAGACTTGTAAAAGGACCTTTTTGTAAAATCATAATGAGTGATTTATATTTTGCAGTGTATTCTAGTAATCTATTTGTAAATTTTGTTTATTTTAATGACAAATTAATATTTCTTGTGGAAAATATGGCATTCGATTAAAAAAATAATACAGCTTTTTTAACATAATATTCTAAACCGTTTAAAATATTTTGATAACATCGTCATGGTATTTCTCCTGAAAATAAATTTATATTTTAATTAATATTATTATAACTCCCACTAGTTCAGAATGCTAAAGGCTATTAAAATTGAAACTTGATATATTGTTTTATATATTTTTTTAAATTTTAATTAAAATAGCTACAAAAAAATGTTTTAAACTTTGTTCCATAATAATCACCTGGATTACAGTGATATCTCCAGGGAAAATAGAAGAATTTTAGAAATAAAACAGAATATTGAAGCTGTAAGTATTTTAATTAATTCACTCTTATACAGGGTGTGTCAGTCAGGTATCTGTCTTAGATAGCACCTAAACTATCAAAGATAGGGAAAAAAGTGTCATATAAAAGTTAAAAGGTTTTTTAGGATGCAAAATCAAAAAATATTTTATAATCTACAGGGTGGTCCTAAAAAGTGGTACTGAATAATAAAAAAGAAAATTAAATGGGACACCCAGTATAATTTTCTAGAATATGATTCAATGGAATAAGGACTTTGCAACCATATTAAAATTTTTGAAGTGAAATGCAACGTTGCCAAATAATTAATTTTTTTCCAAAATTTTAGTAATTTTAAGGGTTTCGTTAAAAAATCACAGTAACCTGTGGATTAACCCTAGGCAAATATAATTTACATTGTGGGTACTTTAAGGTATGATATATTGATCTACAATAATGTTTTTTTAATCTCTTATACAGAGCGTTTATTATAAGTTGGACAACTCGATAGTTTTAAAAATGCTTTATTTCAATTTTTTTAAATGGGACCCTCCAATTTTTTTAGGCAAAATGATTTATCTTTCGAGAACCTTAATTAACATGTCATATGACTAAATATCATAGTTTTTGAAATATTTTAGGATTTGTCTTAAATCCGGGTAAAAAAGGAAAGTTCTAATTAAACTATTTAGTCACGATTGCTTTGGAACAAAAAATAAATAATTTTCTTTGTCACAGCTGTCATTGCAAAATTGTTTCGTCGACATTTTGTGCTTTATTACTGTTTAAATTTTAGTTTCCTGAACTAACTTTATTCATAACGCATATTTTTCTATTTCGATAAAGTTGGTTCGGGAAACTAAATTTTAAAAAGTAATAAAGCACAGAATGTTGGCGAAATAATTTTGCAATGACAGCTGTGACAAAAAAAATTATTTATTTTTTCTTCCAAAGCAATCTTGACTAAACTGTTTAATCAGAACTTTCCTTTTTTACCCTGAGTTAAGACAAATTCTAAAATATTTCAAAAACTATGATATTTAGACATATGACATGTTTAACAAAAAATTAAGGTTTTCGGAAAAAAATAGGGGGGTCCCATTTAAAAAAAAATGGAAATAAAGCATTTTTAAAACTATCGAGTTGTCCAACTTATAATGAACTCTCTGTATAAGAGATTTAAAAAACATTATTGTAGATCAATATATCATACCTTAAAGTACCCACAATGTAAATTATATTTGCCTAGGGTTAATCCACAGGTTACTGTGATTTTTTAACAAAACCCTTAAAGTTACTAAAATTTCGGAAAAAAATTAATTACTTGGCAACGTTGCATTTCACTTCAAAAATTTTAATATGGTTGCAAAGTCCTTATTCCATTGAATCATATTCTAGAAAATTATACTGGGTGTCCCATTTAATTTTCTTTTTTAATATTCATTACCACTTTTTAGGACCACCCTGTAGATTATAAAATATTTTTAGATTATGCATCCTAAAAAACCTTTTAACTTTTATATGACACTTTTTTCCCTATCTTTGATAGTTTAGGTGCTATCTAAGACAGACACCTTACTGACACACCCTGTATAAAAAGATCTACATTGTGTCCAAAAAAGTATGCAATATATAGAAAGAAAAAATGTTTCCCAATTTTATTTTTGTTAAAACTTTTTTTGTTAAACTCATATTTCAGATTCACGTGCGGCTAATAGAATGGGAGCAAATGCCATTTTTTCGAAATTACCCTAAGAGTAAAGTACCTACCTTAATTATAAAAAATACAGCAAAATTTTATATGAAATTATTGTTTTAAATTAAATACTTTCAAACGCGAAATTTGAGTTATCACGGCCTGTTCCTTAAAAAAGCAAAATACTTATTTTAGGTTTTTCTACTTGAACGTACTGGATGATTAGTATGAATAGAGTTGGTTTCTATCCTAATTTTGATTGAAATTCAAGTTGGGTAAAATGTGTTTAAGTATGCGTGCAACACGCTAATATCTAAACCAACTCGTATTATGGAAAAGTCTTAAAAGTTTTGCAACTATTTAATAAAAAATAAAAATAGACGTTTAGGCAAGAAAATTAAAAATTGAGACATATAACTCACAATTCGTATTTGGAATAAGTTTTTAATTTGCAATAACATTTCTATATAAAGTTTTGCCGTTTTTCTCATATTTAAGGAACTTTACTCTTAAGGCAATTTTGAAAAAATTGGTATTTGCTTCCTTACTATTAGCCGCAGGTCAAATCTGAAATAGGCGTTTATAGTTTTAAGACATGTACCAACTTTCAAGAATGATATTTCAACAATTGTTCCTTCGGAAATGATCTTGCTGATACAGTTACCAGGAGATGGATAATACGGGCGTCAGACCCGCTATATCAATCTCTTGGTAAATTTATCAGCCAGATAATTTCTATAGAAACAATTGTCTCAACTATGATTTCTTTGGAAATTATCTTACACCCGTATTCACCAACAACTATTTTTTCACTATCAGTCGGTTAAGATTCTTGTCAGTCTGTTAAATTATATTTTCGAATTCACCATTGGATTTTAAGCCTTATCAGAGAGTTAACATTAACAGTGAAATTTTGAGCTGATAAGAAATAACAAGCTGTTAAGTTTTAAAATTGTTGTTAGATTTCTAACAACTTGACAAACACATGACAAATAATAACAATTATTAATAGGTTTTTCGTTTAAAAATTAATTTAGACTATCGAATACATTTTCCACGTTTACTATAGATTCGTCAGACTCCGATGATGAGGAAATCGTACGAGAAAGGAACGTAAAAGTGCGTAACAATGTATTTGAAGAAATAGACGATATTGAATTCAAAAACGGTTTAGAAGAAATAAAAACACATTTGAGCAATTGGCGAATCGGTTAGATGGAGTAGTTGAACCAGTAAATTATAGAAATCAACCTATTTCAAGATTATATTAAATACTAATTTGTTTAAGATAATATGTTACAGGATCATTTCAAATAAATATCGGGGATTTCCGATTTTAATGTACTTTTGTGCCAATGAAATTAGAGTTTTTCTCCCGCATAGTATAATTACTGGATGTCTTCCTATATCCTGTTTTGTCCATCATTAAATTTTACTACTGGATCCGTAAAATTTAATTTATTAGCGTAAAGTGACGTAAAGAACGGATTTGATTGATAAAACGATATTTCAGAAGATATGAGGTTGGAATATTTTACTCTGAAGTTAGTTATAAACTAAAATTGTCAGCTCAGACGTACGTACATCAACCTAACTCTCTATTTGTTAATAGAGCGTCCCTGATTTATGGTGAATACGATATTTCATTAACAGACTGTTAATCCTTATACCGATGTTAACTATCAGACTGTTAAGTTAAAGATGGTGAATACGGCTGTTAGTGATAAAGTAACTAGCAAGATAATTTCCAAAGAAACCATTGATGAGACAATTGTTTCCATAGAAATTATCTGGCTGGTAAAGTTACCAGGAGATGGATAATATTAGCCTTAGTGCTGGTAGTGAATACGGATGTGTGTGTTCTATTTTTAAAAATCCTTAAGCATATTAATAATTGACTAATCAAATTTAGATATTAAGCATTGAAAACCCAAACTCTCGCTTATTTTATAGCTTACGACAAGTAGTTCTTCATTGGTATTATGTATCTTGTAGTGGTAAAGTGGACCTTACACCGTTTCAATGAAATCTGGGCAGACTTACCTGAAACAGAAAATATAAATAAAGTAATTGAAGTTGTAATAATTAGAAAAAACTGTTTTTTTTTTTAAATTAAATTTTATTGTAGAATAACCACGGGCTAATTAAATTTATATATAGACTGCTTTTAAGAAAAGAATGGTTATTGATTCATTTCTAAAAAAACAATCATCACCTGTGAAATAAACAATTGTTTCTCCAAATTAGAATATAAAATTTATTTCATTTTATAAAAATAATGAGTCACATCCTTAAGAGCATCCAGAAAAAAAATCTCAAGGCGTTAGATCTGGTGATCGGGTAGTCCATTGAATAGGGCCAATTGTTCCTATGGTTATTAAAAATAGTACTTAAAAGTTGATAAGTACCTCTTATAGTTATGGGCTTGCCAAAAGAGCTTGAACTGGTGAGTACTTGTAAGGAATAAATTTGTAAAATTTACACAACAAAACTTATACGCGAAAAACATACTAAAACAAAATATTTCATATTAACTTATCACACTGTTTCCCAAAGCCTTCTTGATGTCAAATAAATATTAAATAGTGCGATAGTTTTGGGGTTTTCATAGCCACCTTATTATTTTACTATTGTTAATATTTAGAAATTGTAATATCGACATTATTTTTTACTTTAGTATAAGGGTCATTATAAGCTTTTTGGTTTAAAATTTAAATTTTAATAAATAAAAATATAATATTAAGAAAGAAGAAGTTAATATAATATTGGGCGACATGAACGCTAAGATCGGACAGGGAAAGGTTGAGGATGTGGTTGGTGGTTTTGGGCTGGGAGTGAGAAATGAGAGAGAAGAACGATTAATAGAATTCTGCCAAGAAATGGACATCACAATCATGAACACCTTTTTTAAACTACCGCCCAGAAGACTATACACTTGGAGATCCCCGGTTGATAACAACAATAGAATAGTGAGAAATCAGATCGACTATATAATGATAAATAGAAGATATCGCAACGCGGTTATCTCTTGTAAGACATACCCAGGCGCGGACATACCATCAGATCACAATCTGCTACTAGCTCGTACTAAACTTCGACTGAAGAAGATAGACAAAAGGAAACCCTCAAAGGTTGCTGACATGCGAAAACTCAAACAGGATGACGTATTCCAACAAACAAAGGAGAGGCTAAACAAAGAAATCAAAACTATATTTGAAGACAGCAACCAAGAAACAGAAATAGAAGATCTATGGAATAAAATAAAGGTATCAATAACCTCCGTCACAAAAGAAGAGCTAGGACCGGAGAGGACGGTAAAAAGACAACAGTGGATGACAGATTCTATCTTGGAACTTATGGAAGAAAGAAGACAACACAGAAACAAAGACAATGTAAAATACAAGGAACTACACAGAAAAGTCATCAGAGCAATTAAAAACGCCAAGGAACGCTGGCTACAAGAAAAATGTGTCGAAATCGAGATCTTACAACAAAAACACGACAGCTTCAACCTCCATAAGAAAATAAAGGAGACACCAGGAAGACAACAAAGACGGGGTCCAGGAATAATCTTGGACTCGAATGACAACATTATTACCGAGACCGACAAAAAGCTTGCAAGATGGAAGCAATACATGGAGGAACTTTTCGGAGACGAAAACATCGATAATATGCCTGTCAGAGTCGGCGAAGAAGGACCTATCATCACACAGGAGGAAGTAGAATCAGCTATTAAACGACTAAAAAACAACAAAGCTCCTGGGCCAGACCAGATTCATGGAGAAATACTCAAACTGCTAGACCCAGAACAGACGAAACTGCTGACCAACCTCTTCAACAAGATCTACACAGGCGGTCAAATACCAAATGACTGGCTGTTGTCAACATTCATTCCGCTCCCCAAAAAGACAAATGCAACTAAATGCTCTGACCACAGAATAATCAGCTTGATGAGTCATATCCTAAAAGCGTTCCTTAATATCATCCAAGCACGTGTATATAGAAGACTCGACGAGAGAATAAGCGATACACAATTTGGTTTCAGAAAAGGACTCGGCACTCGAGAGGCTTTGTTCTCCATACAGGTCCTGATCCAACGAGCACGAGACGTCAACGCAGACATCTTTGCATGCTTCATAGATTTCGAAAAGGCCTTTGATAAAGTTCAACATGGTAAACTCATCTCAATCCTACGTGAATCAGGAATCGACGACAGAGACACAGATATAATATCAAAGCTATACCTACAACAAAAAGCCATTATACAGATCGAAAACGAAACATCGGAAGAGTTTAACATAAGAAGAGGAGTGCGCCAAGGTTGTATACTGTCGCCTCTTCTATTCAACGTATACTCGGAACATCTATTTAAAGAGGCATTGGAGAACATACACACAACACAGTTGTAATAAACGGGGAAATAATAAACAACATAAGATATGCTGATGATACCGTCCTTATAGCAGACACGGCTGAAGGACTTCAGAGACTTATAGACCGTGTAGAGACTGCATGCAACAGATATGGTATGAACATAAACTGTGAGAAGACACATATACTAACTGTCAGTAAAAACACCATTGGAAATTTACAGTTTACCGCCAACAATGTAGCTCTCACAGTAGCCGAGACAGTTACATACCTGGGCTGTACCTTGAATAAGGATTGGGATCACTCTCGAGAAATAAGATGCCGAATCGAAAAAGCAAGAGGTACATTCAACAAGATGCGTAACATACTATGCAGCCTATCTCTCAACATCCATACCAGAATAAGAATTTTAAAATGCTATGTACTCTCAACCCTCCTATACGGGGCAGAAGCGTGGACCCTTACTGATGCCTCATCTAAACGCATGGATACACCACGTATCAAACGACACAGTATTGCAACGCATCGGTGGACAACTAGAATTCCTACCAAATGTCAAACGCAGAAAACTGGAATACTTTGGGCATATCATGCGAGGCGAAAAATACCGCCTTCTTCAACTTATCCTACAGGAAAAAATAGAGGGTCGAAGGTCAGCAGGACGCAGACGAATATCATGGCTGCGAAATCTGCGAACATGGACCGGAATGACGTCAACAGCACTATTCAGACCGGCGGTGAACAGAGTGATTTGGACCAACGTGATTGCCAACATCCACAGAGGATAGGCACTTTAAGAAGAAGATAATATTAATGGGTTCCCTTTAAAAAAAAATTGATTTCACTTTTAACCTCAAAAACAATATTTTTATACCAGTTGGTTTTTTTTCATTCTTGCATCTTAAAGAGCTATAAAAATATTACCAGTTTGTTAATTCAACCAATTTTCTATCTGTAATAATAACAAAGTTATTAATGGTGGACACATAATTTGAATAACCCTGTACATTTTTGTACTCTTTCGATAATGACCTGAAAGAGTAGAAACTGATTAAAAGTTGAATGATATTGTCTTTATTTGCTTTACATCACAACGTTTCAACTTGTAAGTATCTCCAGTCGTCTTCAGAAGACGTTATGTAAAGCAAATAAAGACAATGCAAGTCCAAAACTCTTCTATCACTCAAGAAATATCATTGTCTCTAACTTTCGAATAGATACTAGAAGCCCGGTATGGACTGGAGACGACTGGAGATACTGCACACTTAAAAATAATGTTTAATAAAGTCCTGATCATCAACCACTACCTAATGACGTGTGAATAGTAGAAATGTAATTAAAAATAACAAAAAAAAAAGGCATATAAGCTTGCATTTCTGCATATCATTACTGTCTACTATAAACTTTTTATTTTATCGGAAATAATTCATCGACTAAAATAAAATATAACGCAATTTTTATTCCAATCTTTAAGTATTTTTTCCAGTCACATCTAATTATGTGATATTAATCTCAAATCATCTTTCTTTGCGACATTTGCGCTTTCCCGTTATCAACTTTACGATAAACATGTCATACATGATAATCTCGTCGGATTTCATTTCGATATATAAATCGATTATTGCAGTTGCTCTGGTTATTTTTTTTTTAATTAAACTTTGGTCGTTAATAAAATTGCTTAGCCTATGCTTTCATCAAGGGCATATACCAGGTCATTATGGATGGCCACCGGCCGTATCTTGGAAACTACTGGGCATAGAAAAAAATGATAACTAAAGAAAGTGACCATAAAAAAATCCTGGAAATAATTTTTAAGTTCCGCATTTTGCCGCAAGAGGGCGTAATTGACAAGTAAATTTTAAAATTTTACATATCTCCGAAAATTCCACATTAAGGTATATCTTTGGTAACACCGTTAAAAAGCTTGGACAATTATGCATCATTTTGGTCGTATGCTCATTGGCGTACCGACTTTAATAAGAGGGTGGGAAGCTGTTGAAAGGGTAATCATTTAAATCGCTGTAACTTATAAACGACTTATCCGATTTAAGCAAACTAAAGACCGTTTGGAAGAGAAATGTATGCATTTTCACTAATCGTATTTAGTTGTCCATACTAGTTCTCAAAAAAAATACTAGAGGGCACAATTTGTAATAATAACACAAGTTTTTGATTTTACTCCGAAAAAATAAATACTTTTTTCTGAATTTGAAATTAGGTGTTTATACACAAGAACTTTCCATCGTAAGATATATACATACTTGATTTTCTTACGAAAAAGAACCGATAGATATTAATCAGCCGCCTGAAAAGCATGCATCTGGTTGCCGAAACGGTAATGTTGTTGTTTAAAAAGGGTAAAAATGATTTACAATATCTATCACTGTGCGTATCTCAGTAAACATTTGAAATTTTCGGACGAAAGTGTTTCCCGTTTGCCGTTGTGAACCTACTTCCTTGATGGCGCAATTGGTTAGCGCTCTGTACTGGATATACGGAGGTTGTCGGTTCGAATCCGGCTCGAGGAAATACTTTTTTCTGAATTTCAAATAAGGTGTTTATACACAAGAACTTTCCATCTTAAGATATATACATACTTGATTTTCTTACGAAAAAGAACCGATAGGTATTAATCAGCCGCCTGAAAAGCATGCATCTGGTTGCCGAAACGGTAATGTTGTTGTTTAAAAGGGTAAAAATGATTTACAATATCTATCACTGTGCGTATCTCAGTAAACATTTAAAATTTTTGGACGAAAGTGTTTCCCGATTTGCCGTTGTGAACCTACTTCCTTGATGGCGCAATTGGTTAGCGATCTGTACTGGATATACGGAGGTTGTCGGTTCGAATCCGGCTCGAGGAAATACTTTTTTCTGAATTTCAAATTAGGTGTTTATACACAAGAACTTTCCATCTTAAGATATATACATACTTGATTTTCTTACGAAAAAGAACCGATAGGTATTAATCCATCTTAAAAAAACATTTGAAATTTTTGGACGAAAGTGTTATATATACAATTGTCAAAGTCTTTTAATATATTTAAATTGAAACTAATCGTATGTCTAGTTTCGGAGATATTCAGTGACAGCAGACGGCAAAATGTGGATTTATTTCTCTTGGGGTGATGAACTTTTAAGACATATATGCGGGGTCGATTCCACAACATACTTTGAGAATTTTTTTTATCTTAGAATATAATCAGAAGTTTTGTAAATAAATATTACTGTGGTAATAACTTAACAATTCCATAATCGACTTCTGCTACTATAACAAATCACTTACTCAACCCATATAACATAAAAAGAACTATAAACCATGTACATGACAACAAAGCATCTCGTGCTTTTACAGTTTTGCCAACTAAACTTTCGCGATTCAGTAATCAAATAAAACTTTACAATTTCTAGAGATGTGGAAAAGCTAAAAATCCGTGCTTTCTACGAATGACTTAATAAAGCCAGCACTTTTCTGTATATTTCGTATTTTTATGGTTTCTTTCTTTCTCGATCATTAAATTTTCTGGAATATCTTGACATTATTTTACTGGAGATGGAATATACTTTCAAAGTTTTTCTATTAAAAATTCGGCTTTCTTGCTTTGATCCATTTTAGCGTCGTACATATGTTTATAAATAGGGTATTATTTCGGTAAATGGTACACGGAAAAAAACCTAATCCTTAATCAAATACAAGCTAATACTTTGAAGAATTGTATATTTCATTATACAGGGTGATTCCTAAGTTGATACTTCTTTTTTAGCTGTGTATAGAAGGCATTAAAATAAATAACATTTTCAAATACCTTTTTTCAAAAACTCAAAAATAAAGTATTTACATTCATTTATTACACTATGGATCAAATACGGTCCTGCTTAACTTGCCCGTTGAATAACATTAAGAGAACTTCTGAGTATAGGATGAGCCCGCAAGGAAAAGCGTTCTGGGTATATTCTCGAAATACTTTGCCACCCTCACAGTAAATTAGCACCATATCTATTAGTTCATTGTTTTCAAATTTAACCATTTTCACGTGTCAACAAAGAAAAACACACCGCGGCGGTTTGCGAAATAACTGACGACCGACCCGTAAAGTGCATGACTAATAAGAGATAAGACAAAACAAAAAAACATAAAGTAATCAGGCAGAGTTTTTTTGGATTTTTTACTTCTCTATCTCGCCTGATTTTGAGTTTTTTGAAAAAAGGTATTTGAAAAAGTTGTTTATTTTAATGCCTTCTATACACAGCTAAAAAAGAAGTATCAACTTAGGAATCACCCTGTATATAAATTTAAAAATGCTGCTTTACATTACTCCATATCTAACTGATTTTGTCGTATATAATATAAAAAGAGAGAAAATATTACCAGCTAAATTTTCTCTCGAATGATATTCGACAAGACTATTTCATGAAAAAACAATAAAAACACTGTTTTAATTTAGCAAACTAGAAACTTTATTTATTTATTACTAATATTAAATGGACAGTTGTTATAAATACTAGTTTGTTCATTCTTTTCTATCAAAGCATGGTTTTGGGTATGATTGACTTTCATTTGAGAAGTCGAAGGTCCAGAACATGATTCATTTGTTGTTCTGAGATTTTCGATGAGCTTCAAATGATGACTAGGATCTAGCTGCAGATATGGTTTCAGGAAATTTTCATTTGAGTGGCTTGTGAACTTAATCAACTCTTGTTTCCCAACACCTTGTTTAAATAGGACAGATACAGCGGAAGATCGATGAAAATGATTTGTTATTTAATGCTTCTTCGTATCAATTCCTATTCTTTCCGCTGAAGTTTTGGTCCACTTAGATACTGCATTTATTCCTAGTGGAGCATTTTTAAACCAATATCCTTTCTGCCAGTTTGGATGAACGGAGAGAAATAGTCTGTCTGTGGAAATGTTTGGTCCCCTTTTTTCCAATAATTTTTGAAATATTCTTTGTTTGATGAATTTCTTACCAACCATTTGCTGTTTGCCAGTTCTGTTGACCCACCTTAAGCTGTCTTGGAAAATATGCTGTTATATTAACTAAAAAACTCCTTTTAAAAATATTGAATTTTGCAATTTACGGCTTCATTGCCTCTCCAAACTAGTTCAGAGGAGAGATGAAGAAACTTTTTTTGTGCTTCATCGGGTTTTCTTCATTGTAGCTTTACATTATTGTTAGAAAATCTTTGGTTGATAATGCTATTGAACTCACTTTCCTCTTTTCCTGACAATTTTGGAGCTGCTTTCTCTTTGTGAAGATGATTTTCACTTAACGATTTTACTTTCTCAACCATTCCAAGTGAAGTATTGGCTAAAAACAGCCGCCGTGAATAATTACACTTAAAAGTTTTGATGACTTACCAATTAATTATTTCCTAACCCGAGGCGACGAAAACCAACTTTAATCAGAAGAAATCCCTAATATAAATACGAACTTTTACCTTTAGAACTGAAATAATATGAATGGGAAGCTCTCCTTTACTTAATTAATAAGTTACCCGTTCTAATTATAACTTTTAAAAAATTCCTTTCAACCGGTAAACTAGAAGTAAACAAGATGTCAGGATATCCAATTTTTCGATGTTTTTATACGATTTTTTATATACAGGGTGTCAGTGGCGGCTCGTGATAGTCGATACAGGTGGGGCCAAAATATCAAGCCAAAAATCTTTGATGAGACTACAGGGTGTTACAAATTCGATACATTGACATTGCTATCTCAGTAACTATAAGAGATATAAATTTGGTTGAATGGAGGCAAAGTAACACATTTTAATGATGAATTATTTGTTTTAAAAAAATCCGATAACTTACGGAGCATCCGAAAAAAACACAAGAAAAAATTAATTTGTGTTTTTATTGTCTTTATAACAAATATTGATTTTTTGGATAAATCAAGAGCACGTACTTAAGACAATTTTTTATGCTCTTCAAGAAAATAATCTTATTTTTCAGATACGACTTTCGTTTTTTAGATACCTATATCAACTCAATTTTTTCAAATTCGGACCTGAATTTTTTTAAAATTTTTGAGTAGCTTTTCACCTCTTAAAATTATTATCTTGTAAAATACTTAAGAAAGTGCCCTTGGTTTTAAAAAATAATAAGTACTTTTGTACTCTGGAAATCATCGAAATTTGATTAAATTTCTTTTTAACAAATTGTTCAGCATTAAAATATGCAACTTTGCCTCCATTTACTAAACTCTCTATCTCTTGTAGTTATCGAGATAGCAATGCTAGTGCATCGAATTTGTACAACCCTGTATATAAAAAAAATCGAAAAACTTACCGACTAATTAAATGGAGCATTTGCAATAGTTGTAACAAAAAATGTTCACAAAACACTCAAATTATCCTATAAGAAAACTCTATAGGTACGTCTTTTTGTTATTTGAAAATGATTCAATCACTTTTGTTCTTGAAGTCATCAATATTGTTTACAAAATGTTTTTCGGCAGGCTACATACGTCTTTCCTCTTTTATTTTATTCATTTTAAAATTGATAAACCGGAATCAGGAATATTATTATAATCCACCGACGAACTAACCTAAACCTAACCTAAAAGAATAATTTATGTTAAACAGTAAAAACTGTTTAAAATAAAACTATTTTAAAATTAATATCTCGACAGGGCAAACCGTATTCAAAACAGCTGCCATCTAGTATCAAGTAGTGGTAACAAAGACGAAGGCCTGATGATTGGAACGACAAAATAAAGCACGTGGAAATCCTCCAATCCCGGACGGTCTGAGGATCTGGCCCGCCACAACATTTCTGAATTTCTTATGTGTCAGTAAGAGAGGGCGATATAGCATTACCTCTTTCGTAAGCGATGAACCTTCGATGAACAGCATGGCCATACATAGAAATCGCCGGCGTTGGGTAGCGCGAAGAAATTTTCGCAACGTCTTGAATTTTAAATTATTCACAGTTACAAAAAGAGTTAAGCGTAAAGAGGCAAAGCAATGATTATGAGTGTGAGTAAAAAAATAACTTGGTGTACAGGTAGGTAGGGCCATGGCACTGTGGCCCTACTGTACGAGCCGCCACTGCAGGGTGTCCCGTAACTGGAGATACTAGACATCAAACTAAGCCGATTATGTCATATACGTTTTTTGTCACTTTTGTTTTTTTTTTTGTTAATTTAATGATTTACTCTGTTTTTTTATGCTTTGGGATGTTTAAAGGGAAATATCTCGAAAACCGTTAAGATCAATCAAGTATACATTTTCGACTCAGAAAATGCCCTTTTTAAGAAACTATAATTGATAATACCTTATATCACAGGTAACAAACAAAATCATGGATTTATGAAGTCCAATGTATGCAACTAGCGTCCTCTAGTTTGAAACTTAAAAATTTCTACAAATTCTTATTTCTTGCTCATAAAAACATAATATTGCCAACTGTCAATTCGATTCACTAAACCGTTTTAAAATTATGGCTTATTTTCGAGAATAAACTTTTACTTTTAACACCCTGTACCTCTAGAACGAGTAACAATCAGAAAAAAACGTATATGACATAATCGGCTTAGTTTGATGTCTAGTATCTCCAGTTTATATTTATTTAGGAAATTGGACAAATCAGCGATATTAAAGATAAAAAAGACTAAATGGCAGAGCTTCATTTGTTAACAAATGAATACCGAAAACCGTAACAACCGAGTGCATTACATGAGAGCGCGTGGATTAGTAGGTAACCAAAGTGGTAAAGGCCTTTTTACATTGGGTGTAATTGCAAGAAAAAACTGCCTGGCAGCGTGCGCTTTGGCGACATTTTAAACAGCTGATGCAGGTTTTAAATCTGAAAACGTGTATCAGCTGATTAAAACGTCGTCGAAGCGCATGCTTCCAGGCCATTTTTCTTGCAATTGCACCTAATGTAAAAAGGCCTTAAGAGAGTTGCAAGCAGTGTTGCCAGATGTAATACAACAATCCTCCCGAATTGTCGGTAGATCTACCAAGTATATTTATTGTTTGTCAATGAATTAAGGAATAAACATGATGAAATAAAATTATATTTTTGGCAGGCGGCAGGGAGGCGCGCGGCCTCGCGGCCTGAAGGACGAGCCGTCACTGCCTGTTGAACGTATCAACAAAGCAAAATGATGTAAAAGGTCTAATGGTAGTAATCGTTTCCTACTGTTTCTGGTGGTTGTCTTTATTAAAACTGTCAAAAATTGACAGCTGCAAAAAAAGCCAAAATATAATATTGCTTGCTATATTATTACCAATTTTATAATTTAATTTGAAGAAAAATAAAATAATCCAACCAAAATGGAGATTATGGCAAGTCAAAGTAAGTACTTATTTTATTTTAATATGCTTATGATAACGTGCAAAACGGCGACAGTTATGTTTTTTTTTATTTAACAGTAATTCGGCCAGGCTGTGTGTAATATGAGGCTACAAAAGGTCAAAGAGTGATGAAATTGGGCAGGGTGGTAGATCTCAGTCTTCAAGTATTTAGACAATAAAAAAATAGTAATAGCTGTGTTTGTAGATCTTAAAAAGGCATTCGATGTAGTTAGTATAGAGGTTTGATTAAAAAAATTAAGAGGCATGGGCTTCAGGCGTAGGATGTACAATCTTATAGAATCGTATCTAACAAATAGGCATCAATATGTGAGATTAGATTGTTATAGTGGTAACTCAGAAACCAGTGAATGTGAAGTGCCACAGGGTTTAGTCCTTGGGCCATTGTTGTACTCATTGTATGTCCTTAGTCTGAAGAGTGCTGGTCTCAGGGCTCTGTATTTTTCTTTTGCCGACGATATAGTTCTGCTTTATAGTAATGCTAGTGAATATTATCTTGAACAATGTATAAATTATGATCTTCAGCGTTACTTTAGGTGGTTAATGGGTAATAAACTTAAAATTAACGTCTCAAAAACTAAATATATTCTACTTAAGCAAAAAAATAAAATAATTCGGGAACCTACAATTACCCTAAACAATGTTAATATTGAAAAAGTATCATCAATAAAGTACCTAGGATTAATAAAATTATAGATGAAAATATTAATTGGAAGGAACATATCAATCGTGTGTTTGATAAAATTGCTCCTATGGTTGGGGACATCTATCGATGTAGAAATTATTTGTCACAAAAGAGTAAAATGAACGTCTATAATGCTTATTTTCTATCGCACCTTAGCTATTTAATTCCTGTATGGGGCAACTGTGGTGTTGTTGCATTTAAAAAATTGTTACAAAACAAAATATTAAAGGTTTTATTTAATTATAATCGGCTAACTTACACAGAGGTCTTATACAGGGAGTTGGAAGTTAGGCAGTTAATCAAAATAAAAAATCTAGAGCAATGTAATTATATGTATAAAATAATAAACAACAAACAAAAGTCCAATACAAATATATTATTTTTTGAGGATATTCACGACTATTGTACAAGATCACAAAAAAACATTTTTCATGAAAATGTTCGAACAAACAAGGGTTTATTTAGCCCTATATACCAAGCGGCTGATGTATATAATAAACTACCTGAATATATTAAAACTAAAAACACAGTTACAAAGTTTAAAAAATAGTTGACTAGATATTTAAAATAGTAGAAGTTAGATATATTTATTATATAATTATGTTATGTTATGTAAATGGTTACGGCTAGAATTTATTCACTGTTGTTAAAAAATTTATTATCCTTGTTACCAGTGTCTAGAACACTGTTTAAAAGTATTTAGTCCTAAGAATTATTGCTAAAATTTTTAAAATAAATAAATTATTTCAAAAAAAAAAGTTTTACATTTAGTATGGACTACTTCCTGAATCTTTTACATTTAAGTTTGCAATAGGGGATTTCTGAGTACAGGGACATTATTTTAAGTGTCTCACCCGATTGGCGACTTTGCTATCAACCACAATAAAAAAACAATTATGTATTCCCTAACAGCTTTTAGTGAAGAAGCCAAATTTGATGTCAAAAAAATGTATGTTTACAAATTTGACAGATACGACGCCATATTGGATTTTCTTAAACGGCAACCCTACCTTATAGTAAGCCAGCTGCATTCGCCTATTTGTTCCAACATTAAAAATGTATAATTGTCAATATTTATTTTCAGCCGTTCCGGAGATACGAGGCTTCGAAGTTGGTGACTTTGTTATCATCGAATTAACAGAAGCTTTGAGATTAGAAACTCAATTTTTTCTGGAGATACGTAATTTTTTATAACGGACCCACCCATGCTATTGTCAAATATGTCAGATGTCAGAAAATGACAGTTACGACGCCATTTTGAATTTTTTTAAATGGCAACCCACATTTATTACTACACCAGTGTATTGCACTTCGCAATCCGATTTCAAAAATATATAGTTGTCGATATTTATTTTCAACCCTTACCAAAATACGACTGTATCAAAAACTGCATCGTACGATTATGTGTTTTAAGTATCTCACCCCATTAAAAAATAGAAGCTTTGTGATTAAAAAATCATTTTTTTCTGAAGATACGTAATTTCTTATGGCGGAGCCACCCATGCTATTGTCATATATGTCAGATGTCAAAAAAAATATAAAAAATTACGTATCTCCAGAAAAAATTGGGTTTCTAATCTCAAAGCTTCTGTTAATTCGATGATAACAAAATCACCAACTTCGAAGCCTCGTATCTCCGGAACGGCTGAAAATAAATATTGACAGTTATACATTTTTAATGTTGGAACAAATAGGCGAATGCAGCTGGCTTACTATAAGGTAGGGTTGCCGTTTAAGAAAATCCAATATGGCGTCGTATCTGTCAAATTTGTAAACATAGATTTTTTTTAAAAATTAAATTTGGCTTCTTCTCTAAAAGCTGTTAGGAAATACATAATTGTTTTTTTATTGCGGTTGATAGCAAAGTCGCCAATCGGGTGAGACACTTAAAATAATGTCCCTGTACAATTTTATGGTTTTTTCTAGATTCGGATGAGTCCGCTGACTATCAATGGGTCCTTAAAACCAGCATGTTTAAAGAGGACGATTCAGATGAATGGAAAAATCGACGAGCGATACCTTTAATTGAACAAACTACTTCGTCTGAAACAAGAATATCTAATATCAGTATGACGACATTACAAAGGGAGGAAGATCATACAAGAATATTTGCCTCCTTGGTACCCGACGAGGTTATTAACCATATAAACGATTATAACAGAAGAAATTTTGATGCTTGTTTATTGTTTGGAGATGTTTCTGGTAAGAGTCAATCTATCCACTATAGTCTATTTCAGAAAGGTGTAGAGTAATAAAAGCTAATTAGGTATGCAATGGGACTCAGGGCCCGCTCTAGCAATACCGCCGCCCTGGGCAAAACAAGAAATTGCCGCCTTTTTCATCCCTTCTTCGTTTTATACCTACCACAACAGCAAATTGTCTGTCTATTCTTCGCCGCTTGTCCTTTGCTGCGACGCCGCCATGACCAAAAAAGTACCGGTGCCGGTGCCGGCGTTGTTCGGCTTGCTTTGTCGCGGAATTGCTTGATATTATTATAATATTAAAAAGAAAAGGGATCAGCACAGCACAGCACGGCAAAACAAAGGAAATTAAATTTGTTAACTGGGAATTGGAATGGTTCAAACTTCATATATACCTAGGAACGTAGGTAGGCAAAACGGGGATTTATGGTGTTTTTTTGGATTTTTCATGCCGCTCTTCCAACTTGCCGCCCTGGGCACGGGCCCAGGTTGCCGCCCTCTAGAGCGGGCCCTGAATTGAGACTACAGAGTGACCCAACGAATATTTAAGCCACTTTCATAATTTGGCATTGATTTCATTGCAAAATTCTTTATTTTTATCAATGGCAGGTAGTACCACCCTGGTTTGGGTCAATTTATGGGTTTTGCCTATTGTTATCCATTCACAAACACTGAAAATAGTGTGACAATGGCGTGCATTATGTACCTACATAGTATTAGGTACACTTATTTTTTATTAAAAATTTAAAAAAAAATACATTATACAGAAATTAAATTATTAAAAATCATAATCTCCTCTTGACGTTATAATTAACGAGTCGATAGTCCGATCGATCGGGTGGTCAAGATCCCACCTTTTATCCTCTTCTATAATGATATGATGGATTGCTTTTCGCCAGTTCTCTGATGTCACTTCCTTAATGGCTTGATCAAACAGTAGCTTAACGCCTTTCATTTTGAATGTCGTGTTGTGTCTTGCTACAAATTCTTTTACTTGCGCCCATACAAGTTCTATAGGATTTAGTTCGTAATGACATGGCAGTATGCGCAGCACGGTTACACTATGTTTTTCAGCTATATCTTTTACGGCCTATTTTATAAAACGATGTTTGTGTAAATTTGCTATAGCTAATAGTTCCTTCTTTATCAAATTATCTCCTTTTTTTTGGTTAGTTACCATAAATAATTTAATGCGCAAAATTTACCTACGCCTATGGCCGACACCGAAATTGAGCAAAACTCATTTTATTACTCTACACCTTTCTGAAATAGACTATAATTCTTTTTTCTACTCCCACATGGATATTTGCTGTTTCCTTTACACTTAAGTAAAAATTGTTATAAAAATTAGATTCCGCTGTAGCGTCCTTATAAATCCATTGGTTAACAACATTGTTATAAACATTAGATACTGACAAATTACAGTTTATTGTATTTACTGAGGCTCCGCCTTCTTTTTCAAGACACTAAATTATATAATTTATATGTATATAGTACAATATGTTATTAATTTGTTCAATATAATAAAATATATAATAATATTAATAATTGTTTTTATTGTTGAAAAATTAGTAAAATACAATTAATCATTGCAATTACAACAACACATACATTTTCCAACAAGGGCAGAGTTCGCACTCATCTGTCGAGACAGTGAGCAGCGCTTTTACACTATATATACGTATCTAAAGAATAATAGTTTTATCAATAATGCAACCTGCTGAATTTGCATAGAAAATTAATTTCATGTAGCATTATTATTAATGTAAAATATGGATACACAACATATAATTAATTACCCAGCAAGTTTGACAGTAACTTACATGACATTGGCAGAAATAATTTTCTCACAATCATACTGGCCCAGTTACTTTCCTTTTTTTAATTTACTAATCAGGTACATTTGTATGGGAGTTCATAATGCATGTTAATGTCAGTTATGTCAAATTTGCTGGTTAGTTA
This sequence comes from Polydrusus cervinus, assembly GCA_935413205.1. Classification (NCBI taxonomy): domain Eukaryota; kingdom Metazoa; phylum Arthropoda; class Insecta; order Coleoptera; family Curculionidae; genus Polydrusus; species Polydrusus cervinus. The sequence goes on along the minus strand of OW284510.1, from coordinate 96,745,164 downwards.
ATTCTGGTTAAAAGTATTTGTGTAACCCAACATATAACTTTTACTACTTTATAGATCATTTTTATTTATTATAATTTTATTAAGAAGTATTTTTTTAAATTTGCTAGGCTTTACAGACCTTTGCGAAAAATATAACAAGACAGGCAAAGGCGGCCCCTCAAAGTTAACTCAGGTTCTGAACAGTTACATCGGTGCGATGGTGCAAGAAATTCTCTCTCACGATGGAGATGTATTTAAATTTTCTGGGGACGCATTCATAGCTTTGTGGAAAGTAACAGACAACCTGTCAATGAAAGATGCTGTACACGAAGCGATTGATTGCTCCTTGGTTATACAAAAAACTTATGGCCGTTATCAAGCTGATCAAGATGTAGTGATTAGAGGTAACTTGTATGAGAAATGACTAACACTTAATAATAATAATATCCTTTATTGTCAACAAAATATCTCAAAGACATAGCAATGTCAAAGAAAGGAAGATGTCCTTAAAATGTAGATAATGCAGTCGGTACTGGTTGGTCTGCATCGTGAAGATTAGGTCTTATGAAGGAAGGCAAATTCGAATAGTCTGTCTTGAGCTTTTTTTGTGGGACATAGCATTGGAACTGCAAAAAGCATACTATTTCTTATTTCATTTTGTCCAGAAAATCAACTTACCATGTACTCATTTGCGGCCGGTAAGTGGAATATTACAGTGTTAGGTACTGTAATGCATTACCTAGCAACCATCTTTTGTTTTTAGAAATAATGACTTTTTACTTTGGATCTTTGACAAGTTGTCACTTAAAATTATAGGAAACAAAATGTTCAAATACACACATTGTACCAACTACCAACTTTAGTAAATGAAAAATGTTACGCAACTACAGAATAGACTCTCTTTTACATTTTTTTGAATATTTTGCTTAACTAAAGTTTGTAATTTTTATTTTGTTTTGACTATATATTTATCGATCCCAAGTAAGTCTGTTTAGATGCTTTAACTTATAAAATTATTTTTACTACCAACTTAAGTAAATGAAAAATATTACGCAACTACAGAATAGACTCTCTTTTACAATTTTTTGAATATTTTGCTTAACTAAAGTTAGTAATTTTTATTTTGTTTGCAATATATATCTCTCGATGCCAAATAACTTTGTGTAGATGCTTTAACTTGTAAAAGTATTTTTTCTACCAACTTTAGTAAATGAAAAATATTACGCAACTACAGAATAGATTCTCTTTTACAATTTTTTAAATATTTTGCTTAACTAAAGTTAGTAATTTTTATTTTTTTTTGACTATATATTTATCGATCCCAAGTAAGTCTGTTTAGATGCTTTAACTTATAAAATTATTTTTTCTACCAACTTAAGTAAATGAAAAATATTACGCAACTACAGAATAGACTCTCTTTTACAATTTTTTGAATATTTTGCTTAACTAAAGTTAGTAATTTTTATTTTTTTTTGACTATATATTTATCGATCCCAAGTAAGTCTGTTTAGATGCTTTAACTTATAAAATTATTTTTTCTACCAACTTAAGTAAATGAAAAATATTACGCAACTACAGAATAGACTCTCTTTTACAATTTTTTGAATATTTTGCTTAACTAAAGTTTGTTATTTTTATTTTGTTTTGACTATATATTTATCGATCCCAAGTAAGTCTGTTTAGATGCTTTAACTTATAAAATTATTTTTTCTACCAACTTAAGTAAATGAAAAATATTACGCAACTACAGAATAGACTCTCTTTTACAATTTTTTGAATATTTTGCTTAACTAAAGTTTGTAATTTTTATTTTGTTTTGACTATATATTTATCGATCCCAAGTAACTCTGTTTAGATGCTTTAACTTATAAAATTATTTTTTCTACCAACTTTAGTAAATGAAAAATATTACGCAACTACAGAATAGACTCTCTTTTACAATTTTTTGAATATTTTGCTTAACTAAAGTTTGTAATTTTTATTTTGTTTTGACTATATATTTATCGATCCCAAGTAACTCTGTTTAGATGCTTTAACTTATAAAATTATTTTTTCTACCAACTTTAGTAAATGAAAAATATTACGCAACTACAGAATAGACTCTCTTTTACAATTTTTTGAATATTTTGCTTAACTAAAGTTAGTTATTTTTATTTTGTTTGCAATATATATCTCTCGATGCCAAATAACTTTGTGTAGATGCTTTAACTTGTAAAAGTATTTTTTCTACCAACTTTAGTAAATGAAAAATATTACGCAAGTACAGAATAGACTCTCTTTTACAATTTTTTAAATATTTTGCTTAACTAAAGTTAGTAATTTTTATTTTTTTTTTGACTATATATTTATCGATCCCAAGTAAGTCTGTTTAGATGCTTTAACTTATAAAATTATTTTTTCTACCAACTTAAGTAAATGAAAAATATTACGCAACTACAGAATAGACTCTCTTTTACAATTTTTTGAATATTTTGCTTAACTAAAGTTTGTAATTTTTATTTTGTTTTGACTATATATTTATCGATCCCAAGTAAGTCTGTTTAGATGCTTTAACTTATAAAATTATTTTTACTACCAACTTAAGTAAATGAAAAATATTACGCAACTACAGAATAGACTCTCTTTTACAATTTTTTGAATATTTTGCTTAACTAAAGTTAGTAATTTTTATTTTGTTTGCAATATATATCTCTCGATGCCAAATAACTTTGTGTAGATGCTTTAACTTGTAAAAGTATTTTTTCTACCAACTTTGGTAAATGAAAAATATTACGCAACTACAGAATAGATTCTCTTTTACAATTTTTTAAATATTTTGCTTAACTAAAGTTAGTAATTTTTATTTTTTTTTGACTATATATTTATCGATCCCAAGTAAGTCTGTTTAGATGCTTTAACTTATAAAATTATTTTTTCTACCAACTTAAGTAAATGAAAAATATTACGCAACTACAGAATAGACTCTCTTTTACAATTTTTTGAATATTTTGCTTAACTAAAGTTTGTAATTTTTATTTTGTTTTGACTATATATTTATCGATCCCAAGTAACTCTGTTTAGATGCTTTAACTTATAAAATTATTTTTTCTACCAACTTTAGTAAATGAAAAATATTACGCAACTACAGAATAGACTCTCTTTTACAATTTTTTGAATATTTTGCTTAACTAAAGTTTGTAATTTTTATTTTGTTTTGACTATATATTTATCGATCCCAAGTAACTCTGTTTAGATGCTTTAACTTATAAAATTATTTTTTCTACCAACTTTAGTAAATGAAAAATATTACGCAACTACAGAATAGACTCTCTTTTACAATTTTTTGAATATTTTGCTTAACTAAAGTTTGTAATTTTTATTTTATTTAAACTCTATTTATATTCTTTACACAAATATTATAATTTATCTATTTGACAGTGACATGCAAAAGACAGTTACAATTTAAGGTCATGTGATTTAATATTACCAATAATATAGTATTGTCCGAAATAAACAGTACTGAACTTGTAATCGTATTATATATTTAAAAAATACATATTATTGACACTTTATTATATGTTCTAAATGTGCACCTCCTCGTTCAAGACAGACTTCATAACGATGTTCTAAGTTTCTGGTCATGTTATTGAATAAGGGTTGTCTCAGAGCTGCGAAGAAGACTCTAATGGCATCCTTTAATTCATCGATGGTTTGTGGTGCCCGTTTGAAAACGGCATTTTTAGCCATGCCCCAAATGTATGCGTCTGGAGGTGTGAGGTCTGGAGAATGTGAAGGATAAGGGAAGTCAGTAAATCGTGAAATGAATTTGCTTGGAAAATGTTCTTGAAGAAATTGACGAATTGCGGCAGCAGTATGGCAAGTTGCCCCGTCCTGCTGAAAAAATTGGTTTCGAAATGCCAAGTTACGTGCAAGACAGAATTGACGTAGATCAGGGATAAATCGTGTTAAAATGTGTCTGTACCTCTGTTGATTAAGTATGACTTGCCTACCATTCTCTTTGATGAAGTACAGACCAATGATTCCGTGTCCGGACACAGCACACCAGACACTCACTTTTGCACTATGTAAAGGAACCTCATCGGGTCTGGCAAAGCCCAGAAATCGATTTGTGCGACGATTCACATAGCCTGACAAGTGAAAGTGTGCTTCGTCTGAAAACCAAACATTTTTCAAAAATTCAGGATTTTCATACTGTAACGCGAGAATTCTGGCGCAATATTCCACTCTACTGCGATAATCCCGAGGATGTAGTTGTTGATGTACCTGAATCACATACGAACATGCACCCAGCTCCTTCAGGATTCTTTGAAAGAAAGTTCTTTTTAAATCAAGTTGTAACGCTGTCCTTGCCTGGCTGACTTTCGGATTGATTTGCTCAAAAACACGTTCATGGTTATTGTTGTTGTTAACTGTCCTGGGACGCCCCGAGTTTCCTTTTCGTTGGCACAATACACTACCCGTATTTCTGAACTTTTCAATAACCTTTAAAATTACAGCATTACTTGGAGAACGTTTATTAAACCGTTGTGTGAATTGATCAGACACGTATAGCAAACTTGCACCATTATGTCGGCCCATTCCGTATGAGCGAAAATAATGCTCTACCAGAAACACTTTCTCCTCTGTACTTAACACCATTTTTAACAATTAGGCCCTACTAATTACTTGTTTGAGGTTTACTTGACAGGTCTATACTAGCTAACTTGAGTGTGACAGCGCACGCATAAAAACACCGCCAACTTAGTTTCAGTACTGTTTGTTTCGGGCATATCTGTATTTTAAAATTTGTAAAAAACATTTCTATTAAATCTTTTTAAAAATGATTATAATGACAAAATGAAATAAAATATCATACGATACACGTCCGTTAGGTGTTATTACAGCACTCGTTTATATTCCAGACTCGGCTCCTACCGGCCTTGTAACGTAAATACCATTTCTTTCATTCCTAATTTACCGCACACTTTATACACACTATGTCGAGTTCCTTTTTCCACTCAACAATATCTAAAATATAACACAGAAACACTGATAACGAACAACTGTATGACAGCTGTTAATCGGGTACTAATAAACGTTAAGCAGATATAAAATACGGGCGTCCCAAAAAAGGCTTAATAGAAAATACGTTCTTAACGCTCGAACTCAACTTGACGTCCTTGTCTAATTAATACAATACAACAAAGGAAATTATACTAATTTTTAGAATTCCCCGAGTGTTTTTTTGAAACGGAGCTAATAATGGACATTATTTGTGCCTCAAAGACTGTGACCCAAATTCGTATCCCTCTTTGCTTTAACATCCTTGATCATAACAGAAACAAAAATAAGATAGGTCTGTTATTAACTAAAAGGTCCTGTCGATTGATATAAAATTTGTTTTGACAACCTTTGTTTTTTCGAAGAACTTTAATTTTACCTGTTAAAAGCGATTTGAAAGCGAAAAATAGTTAATTGGAACACTTTCAGCAAAAGAAGAAAGGCTCATTTCGAAGTTTATTTAAATCCTGACAGAATTGAAAAGTATTCGATTTAATTAAAGATATGACTAGAATTAAAAATTACGTCAGAAGCTGTGATGTGCATCCAGCCAGTTATGTATGGACTTAATCATTTAAAAGGGGGATGCGCTAAAAATTAAAGTTTTAGTACACAAAAATCTAAGAATAACGGTTCAAACCTCGTCATTCTACGACTAACCATTGCTGAGAAATAACGGGTGAAAGTTTTAGGCGCCGATTGCGTGACGTCACAAAAGCTTCGGCCAGTGGCGCTCTGTACCGGGTAATTTTATGCCTTGAAGATAAAATTTGTCGACAATAAGCTTTTGTGTTAAGGTATGGTTGGATATCAGGCACATTTTAAAAATATTTTGAATAATACAGGGTAAGCCCGTAAGTCGGGTGGCAAAAAGGTACATTTTTTTAAATGGGACACCCTATATATTATATTATATTCTGATTTCTCACAAAATTCTACCCTTATTTTGTAAATGTCATATGTCTCAATTCAATAGTTTTTGAGATATTGACGTTTAAAATACGACATTTTCAGACTTTGACAGACTGTAAGATTGGAATTCGAAATGCAAATGTTGTAGAGATCATTGAGGTGCACATTTTAAAATTATATTGAAGTATACGGGGTGGCACAAAAAAACGTGGCGAATATAACTAAGATTCTTTTAAATAGAACACCCTATATATTATATTACTTTCTAATTTCCCACTAAATTCTATTCTTATTTTGTATAAAATGTTATATGTCTAAATTTATTAGTTTCTGAGATATTGACGTTTAAAATATGGCATTATCAGACTTTGACAGGCTGTAACATTGAAACGGTTCATCTTAGAGAAAAATGGTTTTTACCTCCCTATCTTAATATTTTATTCTCTATCTAAAATATACAACTTTCGGTTCAACATTTTAAACCGTTAAAACCGGTTTTTTGGTTTAACATGTTAAATCGGATAATATATATTATGTCATTCGATGCAGAATTAAAATTCAAACACTTCTCCTAATTACAACCCTTTCGCAATTTCTAACGCATCAAAACTTTGCAGAAAACTCATTTTATCAACTATCCAACTAACAGTCATTATTGTGAATAAATAACAAAGATGACTTGATGATGAAAAACAATTTATTGGTTCAGGTTTGGAAAGTTTGGGACAACCTGAACCAATTTTTCTCTTCAGGGATTCTTCTTGTTCCCAGCGTTGCTTCATTTTCTATATAGTATTTTTATTTCTATTATACAACTGCGTTACAGCACGGATTGATGGTCCTTCTTCGATTCTTGATACAATTTGAGCCTCTTCAACTTCAGACAACTGAAGAGCTATTTTTAGTTTATCAAACGTTACTACCATGCAGTCTCACAATTAATTATACCGACGCCAGTGCTTGCATTTTTAATAATCTATGATGTGTGATTATAGATTATGAGACAAGCCGGTTTAGTCGAATATGACAAAACTTTCCTCTCATTTTAATTCTTGTACGATTTTTTTTAATGAATATAACTGTAAATACATGCACTTAAAATTAAAAATCACAAAATTTTAAATAAAATCCCATCTTTACAGTAAAATTGGCCATATCAGCAGGAAATTTGACATTTCGCCTTCTTGGAAACCAAGAAAACTCGCACTACTTCGTATTTGGTCCTCCCATCTTGGATATAAAGGCAGCAGAGTCTCAGAGTTTTGCGGGAGATATTATTATAACGAAAACGGCTTGGCAACATGTCAGTGCTAATGAGTATTTGGCAGAAGAATTAAAAGATGGCATGCATGCAAAGGTAAGCTTTTTATTATTACCTTACTAAATGGGTAGCCAACCGTAGAAGACCGAGTAATATACAGGGTGGCCCATTTGTCTGACAAAGTAATATACCGTTTCTACTATTAAAGATATCAAAAAAAAGTTTTAATGAAAGTTGTGAGGTATAAAAAAATATATGTTCTAAAATTATTTTTAAACATACAGGATGGTCCAAAAAGTAGGAAAATAAAAAGATACATTTTTTTAAATGGAACACCCTATATATTTTAACATTTTTTGTTTCCTTACAAAATTGTCCATATGACGCCATATTTAGTTTTTTAATTTTTTGCAACGTTGCCAAACAAAATGCAAAATTCTTAAAATTTTGGAAAAAACATGATAGTAAATAATTACCTGTATTTCTTAATAAGAGTATCGAAAATCGAAAATTTCTTGTAAGCTCTTAAGTTTAGGGATAAATAAACTGTCTTAAATCTTTAAGTACCGAAAATTTTGTACTGGACGTTTTCTGTTGACATCCAAATATACAAAATTTTAAAATACAATAACTCTGTTTTTTCAAATGAAACACCCTATATTTATTAGGCTCGTCTGATAGATATTGTAAGTATCTTTTATTATTGTTAAGTCATACCTATACCTAAATTTACTAGTTTTGGCAATATTTCGATTTTTATTTAAATTTTGGTGAAAAAAACTATAATTTTTATTTTTTTAGTAAGCCATGACCAGCAAACTAAAAACAAATGTAATTAAATATTATCCCATATTAAAATAAATTGATAACCATAGTTAAGTAGTTACGTATTTATTTAATTTAATAAAATTTTGTTTTTATTACGCAACTGGATATTAAAAATAAGTTTACATACATTATAAATATAAATATAATAATTATAAATATGACATTATATTCAATTACATTTTGTTTTGACTTTGCTAGTCATGGCTTACTAGAAAAATAAAAACTATAGTTTTTTTCACCAAAATTTAAATTAAAATCGAAATATTGCCAAAACTAGTAAATTTAGGTATAGGTATGACTCAACAATAATAAAAGATACTTACAATATCTATCAAACGAGCCTAATAAATATAGGGTGTTTCATTTGAAAAAACAGAGCTATTGTATTTTAAAATTTTGTATATTTGGATGTCAACAGAAAACACCCTGTACAAAATTTTCGGTACTTAAAGATTTAAGACAGTTTATCTATCCCTAAACTTAAGAGCTTACAAGAAATTTTCGATTTTCGATACTCTTATTGAGAAATACAGGTAATTTTTTACTATCATGTTTTTTCCAAAATTTTAAGAATTTTGCATTTTGTTTGGCAACGTTGCAAAAAATTTAAAAAATAAATATGACGTCATATGGACAATTTTGTATGGAAACAAAAAATGCAAAAATATGTAGGGTGTTCCATTTAAAAAATGTATCTTTTTATTGTCCTACTTTTTTGGACCATTCTGTATGTTTAAAAATAATTTTAGAACATATTTTTTTTAATACCTCACAACTTTTATAAAAACTTTTTTTTGATATCTTTAATAGTGGAGACGGTATATTACTTTGTCAGACAAATGGGCCACCCTGTATATAATTTTTTATCATTGTGTCATTCTAAGATTTATAAGATTATATTTTACAAAAATGTCCTAATATTTGTTATGAATAAGATATATCTTTCCATTTGCCATATTTCTTATGAATAAGAAATAATTAGAAACCCTTGTTAAGTGAAGGTAATCTAACTGATATTCCTTATCCCCTCCCTTGAGCCTTCAATCGGGCATTTCCAGCAATACCGCTACAATAAAATGGTAGGGGAAGTTAATGACATTGACATGTTGTGTCAAAACTAGGTAATTTAGCTACAAGCAAAGACTGGCATTTACCCACTTTTTAAATAATCCGAAAAAATAACGAGATATTGACAAAAAAATGAAGATATGATTGAGTCACTGGCCATAACTCTTAGTATGAGATACTTCTTTTTTGTCGTGTTTTTGAATAAGAAGAGAAAAAAGTACTGGTGGTTGTTGGTTTTTATTATTACCTTTATTATGTTATTAATTAAAATTTTCAAAATAAACGGGTCATTTTACTCCTGTCTATTTCCCAACACTATTATGTACAGACACACTGCGCATGCCAGGCGGATAACTTGATGGGGACATTTAAAATATAGGTGGAAATGGGTTTAATTATTTTTTGGTGATTTTTTAAGTCTCGGTGTGGGTCATAGTCGAAGTTCTCGACAATTTTATTATAAGTAAATATTTTTTGCCAAAAGTTTTAGTTATTAAATTTTTCTTTTAGATTTATGGTGTAGGACCAAACTGGAGAAATATACAAAGAACTACACAATTTAATAAAGGTGAGTGTTTAGTATTATAGTTTTACTATATCTTTTAGAGCAGTAGGAGGCTAAGTCTGATAAAACTCCTATTTTGTTGTAAGTACCTATTTTTAATTATGGAATTTTCTTTTGACGGTCTGTACAAGCCATACTTCTAAAGGCGCTTTCAATTTTATTTTCCTATCTATCTACTTTGCTAACTTCTTGCTCATGTCGCTTACTCGTGACTCGATGTGTGCAACTACAGGACGGAAAGTCCTTTTCCAACGGTATCTCTGGCGCCACCTCTTGGATTAATATGGTAAGAGGCCCACAAATGCCTTGGGGAGCTTTTAGACAGTAGAGAAAATAAACCAGGCGTTGAACTGCGCATGGTGCGATTACCTATTGTTTTTTTTCTTTTTGAGCGTTCTGAAAATGACAGTTTTTAGGATGAAATAAAATAAATTAAACAATCGGTTATATAAAATGTATAAAATCTTTACATTAATATATGCCCTATTTATTAGAAACGAATGGATTTACCAGTTAAAAAGAGAGATAGAGAGAGAGAGAGAAGATTGTATACGTGCTTCTTCGCAATAATGTATTTTTATTTCCACGACTTGAAGTGGACTGTAAATTTAAGTGGAAAGAAATAAGAAACTTTAAGTCTTCGTCCACTCAAATATTTAGAAAAATGTTTTAGAAGTTAGAATCTCTACATATTTCGAGTGTAGAAACATTCATCCTCAGGAAAATAACTTTAACTATAAGAAAGGAAAGAAATGATGTCTTAACGGAGCTTTACATTTATGGTTATTTAGATTGTATTCTAAAATTTAATAAAGAAGAAACATTGTACCCAAATAATTGTAGAAAGGGACCAGTGATGAAATTCTGGATAGCACACAGGGGTGTAAGGTGGAAAGTATCATTGAATGAAAGAGTTATAGTAAAGGTAGAAGCAATTAAATGATTTATGGGTTCGGCATTTTAATTGAATGATAAAAATAGTTGGGTATACCAAGTGTAAGGAAGAAAACTTATCGTCAGTTGAGTAAATATTCATTGAAAATTAATAATAGACCATTTACATTTTTTGGGGGATGAAGTGGTCGAACCCCTTGTAAAACTGTTTATTAAGTTAATAGTCATAGTAATATATTAATTTTATTAGATTCCCAGTCTTCTTCAACCAATCAACCAATGCTACAACTTTGAAATTGTATTCTAACAAGCATTATTTTCTAAATAAGCTTTTTTTTCTAGATAATCGTTATTTTCTAAATAAGTGTTCTTTTCTTCTTTAAGCTATTAAAACAGCTATCAAAATTTCAACCTGAATGAAACTTAAATCTGCACCTTATTGTTTGTTGAATTACCGTACAATCATTAAACTTTATTTATAATTTATAATATGAATGTAACACTGTAAAACCAATATCTTATGCCTACATCTTGTTCTGTTGATTTTTAGATGAGGCTTTTAATGAAATAACGGCCCAGGAAGATAAAATCAGCGAAGTTAGTTTAGATGCTACAGAAGACCAAGATGACGTATCAATGGTATCCCAAGATAATTTAAGAGGTTCCGCGGAAAGCACAGTAACCCAGATTTACAACAATGCAGATCAATATGCATGTAAGTAACACTTATATTTATGTGTTTATCAATAGATTATTTTTATCAAGCAGATTCATTCCATCATGAGGGTCATTCCTATAATTTTGAAAAGTCCGTACAATATTTTATTCAACAACCCGCTGAGTAACTTTCTTTAATTTGTAGTAAGACCTTCAGTGAACATGTGCATAAGACTTCGTATGCTAAAGGACTTAAAAAAGTTTATAATATCTCCGGTGGAAAGAGGTATTACCGCCGACGAGCCCATTGAATATTTAACAGAGATACGTCAAATTACTATACTATTTATCAATTGCAAGTTGAACTTCAGCAAAGACTTGAAACCCTTTCAAGTGATTGACGCCGCAAATGAAGTATATCTGACAGTTAGCAAGTAATAAGAAAGATTGCGTTCATGGCAGTCTACGATATACTAGAAAAAAAGACAGAGAATTATCGTGTCATGGCAGAGGGTATTAGCGGGATGGTAGGAGGCTACGACGAGAAAGCAAAGAAAGACCCCGCATTCCCCTTTATCAAAACAAATCGACAAGAACTAAAATTCATACTATCACTTAGTTCCTGACGAGTTCCATGAATGAAACCATATGGAAATAGTAGGAAATTTTTAAAAGCGTTTAATACGCCAAATGATAAAATGAGTCTCCTATTGTGGATTTTATTTGGGCTTAAATAGGTATATTCTTTTTTCGCCGGTGAATTGAACTAATGATGGAACTGATGAACTTATGATTGACAGGTGATGGAATGATGTCATCGACCGGTTGATGAATTATTTCACGATCTCTCTCGTTGACGTTGATAGAAATCACCAGAAATCCACCATGAATAAAAGAACATGATTTATGTATTTATCGGTAATACAATAGGCAATTTAAGAACACGATTCGGCTCGACCGGTGCCACCGGTAGACTCGCCGGTGAAAAAAAGAATATACCTAATTAAACACATCGTTGGAGGCTTAAAATATATTCTAACCTTAAACTAGTCAAAATACTAATAACGACAAACATTTCGAGAACATTTCTTATAGAATGACAGCTAAAAGAGCTTCTGTGACTGCCATCAGAGGGGGTATTCTCATATACCTAATAATTTACCACAAGTAAATATATATTTTAAAATACAGTGAGTCAGCATTACGATGACATTTTATAATTGCCTTTAACATACAGTCATAATAAATTTATTTTTCGGATCGATCGTGCACAACTTGGCAACGTTTGCCTCATAGCGGTAGCAATTGAAAAAACAGAAATAAAAAATGACAATTTGGACATAATGAACAATAAATAATTTATTTCCAGCTATATTAAATAAAAAGTGGTGAGAGTTTAGTGTTCAAAAGTTGTGTGGGTTAATTATAAAAATAAAACAATATGGTGAGACAATGTTAGGTTTGCAAAATAACCGATTCAGTACCTAGATTTCATAGTAGTGTACACATGCTATCGCCCTATTATAAACAGTGAGTTTTAGGCTCGGCGCAAAAGTAATTTTATGAATGAGATGCGGGGTCTATCGTTGCTTTCTAATCGTTGGTAGGAGGAGCGCCTCTACAGATGCATTATTTAAAGTCAAATTAACAAGAAGTTAATATGGGTTTGTTTATCAAAAAATGTTATTTTACAGTTCGCAAGAAATTTGATTTCCATAGTTTTGGGAAAGAAAACATTCAGATTTAAATTAAACAATTTTATTTTAAAATAATTATTCCTAACTACTAAACAATTTTTAAGAGTAAACAAACTGATGACAAGTACGACCCTGCCATAGGGCAGCCTCTCAGCCTCCCCGGATTCGCCAAAGCCAAGACATCTGTCTTTTTCTACTCCTAAAAATCCTAGGGCGTCATGTTCACGTCATACTTACAGACCGAGAGCACGATACACCTACAATGGTAGGCCAATAAGCAAGTTTAAATTTGAACATTGCAGCGCATGTCGTCACGAGCGAGCGACTGACGGTTCTAACCAGACATAAAAAGAGCAAATTTTTACTATTTTTGTAATTAGGACTTTCTAAAAGAAGTAGCAGATATAAACTAAGGCAGTGTATCATTTATAAAGAGATGATCTTCTTGATTAAAAATAAAACGATAATTTTCTTGCACCTAATGTAAACCGACCTTAAGCGTCCTCGCTAGGGTTGCCACCTCTCCTGGAGTCGGGCCTTAAAAAGCGTCGGTCTCCCATCTCCCGGGTTTCATATAATTTCTCCCGGAAATTCAGTTTTCAAAACGCTGCACCTTTCATGCTAACTTTCCACCATTCATTTTTCAACAAATAGAAGCTCCATGCAAGCGTTTTCGTTCCTTTTTTGGTGAGCGAACACTTCGAGCCGCGAGCGGAGGAGGCATTTTTGTTTGATTTGATTATATTTTTTAGATTTTCTGAAATTTTGTTAACTATTATGCCGAAGGATCTTTTATTTATGTTACCTTTGATGGCTTTACTTTTTTTTGGTCATTAGACTCCTGGAATCGTTGGTAAGGAAGGTGGTAACCTTAGTCCTCGCACGTGTCATCAAAATGTGGGAAAGAGATAGAGAATTTATGCGCGATAGCATACCGGTGTTAGTGTATCATGGATCAAGAGGTTTTGAGATATTTTACTTCATTTAAGCAAACTTCATATTTTGCTGAGATCTTTCCAAAGTTACTGTACTTATTTTAGAATATGCAGGGAGAATTATGGTTGTTTAAACAAAGTCAACATGTTCGATAAGGATCTTATGTTATTGGTGATTTTTGGACTCCGTGGATTGAAACATGAAATGGAGAGTCAAACAGCACTCAAATGTGCAAAAGAATGTTACATAAGTTTATTAAAAATTAAAAACATGGTTGGTGTGGGAGCTGCCGTAACTACAGGTATACTAATACATTGCATTTTTTTCTTTAGAAGGCCTTAGAATTTTACTCCTTGTCAAGGGAAATGGTGTACTTTTTTACTGTGTATCAGATTTAAGTCTCAATGACAGAAGTGTTTTGGACTTGCATTGTCTTTATTTGTTTTATGTTGACAACGCAAGTCCAAAACTCTTCTGTCATTCAAGAAACATCATTCAAAACCCGCGTGAATAGTACATTTAAGAAGCTTTTCTCCTAATGTTAATAATTCCTGACACAGCAAAAGGGAACCCTTTCTCTATTTTGGTAGAGATTACAAAACATTATAAAAAGTCAAAGAACCACTTACTCCGTAGAGTTTTTTAACGTATTCAAATGTAAGGGTAACCTCTGCCCGTTTGGTAGCTCAAGTCTCTCTAAATAATGTAAAATATAACTTCAGAACCAGAGCAGTTTCCAGACAATGAGTAAGTGATCTTTGTAATGCTTATTTCAGTGTTAAATTGTTTATTTCTCTTTTGGCCTGAGTTCACTGTAAAGCGGAAATGTTTCTCTTGAACTTACTTGAAATAGCGTCTTATGTGAGTTTTAAGGGAACAACTCTTCTTTAGAGAAAACTATCTAAATTTACTGATTTACCAACTTTATTATCATCACAGTATTCACCTGAAGACGACTGGAGATACTTACTACCTAGTTGAAACGTTGTGAAGTAAAACAAATAAATACAATGCAAGTCCAAAACTCTTCTATTATTCAACTTTATTTTTATTTCTACTTGTATGTTATTCACCATAATGTAATCGTAAATTGTTTTGCTTTGCTTTGCTTTGCTTCGCTCTAATAAAACTATTAAAAATCTTTGGTGTTTCAGAAAAAAAATAGCGCACGTCAAATTTAGTCAAAATTAGTTATAAAAACTCGTACATTGAAAATATTAGCCATGAATTACACTTCTGAAAAAACAATATTGATGATTAAATGGTATTATCAAGGAAATAGTTATCAAAATGTGTCGGAGAAAATATTATCGGACCATTATTTCTTACACGAAATTTAAATGCAGAATATTTTTTGGAACTACTTGAAGATCATATTTTACCTACTTTACATGATGCCGCCAGGGAAAATCAGGAAGTTTGGTACCAAATGGATGGCTGCCCGGCACCTAGTACCCTGGCTGTCCGGGAATATTTAAACCGTGCTTTTAATGGAAATGTTATTGGCTTAAATCATACAGTAAATTGGCCAGCCAGGTCTCCTGATTTATCGCCCAATGACTTCTTTCTCTGGGGCCATTTAAAAAACAGGATATACAAAGATAAAAAAATACCCAAATCTAGACGAGTTAAAAAATGCTATTTCTGCCGAATGCAATAGAATTTCAGTTTACCAACTAGCGAATGTAAGAAGAGAATTTTATGATCGCCTCGGTTATTGTCTAGCAGTCAATGGAGGAATATTTGAACATCTTAAATCTTAAAGTTCTAACAATTTAATAGTACCTACCTATTAATTAGTAAAATATTAAAACATGTAAAATGTCATAATTAACCTTGTAATTGGATACTTTATTTTAGTTTTATTCAGATTAATTTGTACTCATAAATACACCTTTAATATTTTCGATGTACGAGTTTTTATAACAATAAAGCACACATTTCAAAATGACAACTTTATTTGATAGTCATCTTTTACCTTGACTGGTGCCCGCAAATACGGGGCCATAAAAAGGAGAAATAGTTAAAAAGAAATCGGCGATAACCCGTAAGTTATTCTTTTGAATGTGGGTTTTAGTGCTCTTTAATAAACCTAAATAGAGTTTTTCTCTAAAATAATTAGGGAAGCCAACAATTATTGACCCCATTTAAAACTACATGGGATTTCCTATGTCCCGCTCGACGATGCAACACCCGGTATATGTCATCCCTTCTTATCCCCTTTCGATAATATTTTTTTTGGAATACCTTTAAATGTTATGATCACCTCGGTAATCTGTTACATGTAATACGATTAGACCAAAGAAAAACAAACAGATCAATTGAGAATATTCGTTCTCCATTATCCCAAATGACTAAATCATCAATTTTTTTTTAGGCAAGACATATTGCGGGGCTTTCGGCCATGCCTTGCGCCGAGAATACACAGTAATCAGCCTAATAGTAAACAAGGCAGCCAGATTAATGATGGCATACCCCAACAGGGTGACATGTGATAGAGAAACTTTCCTTCACAGCAAGCTCGAGGCGGGAAACTTCATTTTGCAAGAGTACAAACCTTTAAAGGGCATTATCAGTCCCGGGCCGATTTATGAATTCCGGGAGATAGAAAGGTAAATTTACACAGAAAACCTTTTTCTTATTTGTTTTACCGAAATGAAAATCTCAAATCCGTATTTTCCATGAAAAGACAGGTATTGGGATAAATCGAAAACGATATAGCTCAGCAAAATAGGGCTAAAAGTTTACATTTAGTAAAGTAAATTCCTGATAAATAACTGCTCATTTTATGAACGAAAATAAAAGCTTAGAATTGATATTTCTCATTTCATCTAACGAGGTGTTAATAAAGGTTGTGTTTTTGTTCCTTATTTTAATCTATATTAAGGATATTATTACTTTTAAACATAGATGTAAATATGGAGAATTTCCGACAAAAAGCCTAGTTATCCAATGTTATTGAAAAATGTATGAGACATATACATACTTATATGTATATGTCTGACATTTTTTACTCGTCATCTGATTAGGTAAAAATTTTCTATTTTTACAATTTTTGTAAAGCCCTCTATGGTTATGCTCAGATAGATTGCATGAGACTACCAAGAGATGGCGCTAAAGATTATATATCACCAAAGAAGGTTGGTATTATATTAGAACCTTGGGTTGGTAAGGTATGAATACCTACTCTGTACTGACGAGAACAAGCGTTCAACACTGATATGCAGGTGGTGACTACCAATAGTAACGTCTTCCACTTCTTGATAGGATTATGCAATCTGATTTGTATTTTGATATTTAATTGTGTTAGACAAAATACGACAATCTTTATGATATAAGGAACTTTCAGGTAGGTCGAAAATTAGTTTTATTGCACTTTTTAAAAAAGTTTACATTACCTTCTTTTGGCGTGTAATGCTGATTTTTAAGTGCCCTGTAATGCACATTATATTGGATATAGGTAGAGGTAGAATAAACGCCGCAAATATAACATTGTTATTTACAAAAATAAAGTAGAGAGTTTAGCGTCCGTATAAGTAAATAGAAAAAAGTTTTTTAACGGCAGGCGGACAAGTTTTGCATCTATCTTTTGCATTAAAGTATACAGGGACGCCAAAGGTAATGGGTTCCCTGGGGCACAGGTAGACAATGACAGGCTGTTTCGTTCTTGTTAGAACTCATCAGAAAGCCATAACCTGTAAGCAACTCCAAGTACAACGAGACGGTTCTTTCAAGGCATTTTTAAGAAATAAAAGCCGCGATGAAAACCCAGTAACGCCATCAGTAGGAATTAACTCAATGCAAAAGATATAGCCCTTAACGTGAAACATAGAACTAATAAACCAAAGTACGGCGACCAACAAACAACAGTATAGGAAACTTGACGCTTCACTAAAAATTATTTCTACGGGTTTGTAGATTTAAATATAGATCGCGCCGTGTAGCCCACTGGCGTTGCCGATCCATTCCGTATACAATGCCGTGTTTTTTAAAAATAAAGTAGAGAGTTTAGCGTCCGTATAAGTAAATAGAAAAAAGTTTTTTAGCGGCAGACGGACAAGTGTTGCATCTATCTTTTGCATTAAAGTACACAGGGACGCCAAAGGTAATGGGTATATCTTTTGCATTGAGTTGATTCCTACTGATGGCGTTACTGGGTTTTCATCGCGATTTTTATTTCTTAAAAATGCCTTGAAAGAACAGTCTCGCTGTACTTGGAGTTGCTTACAGGTTATAGCTTTCTGATGAGTTCTAACAAAAACGAAACAACCTGTCATTGTCTACCTGTGCCCCAGGGAACCCATTACCTGTGGCGTCCCTGTGTACTTTAATGCAAAAGATAGATGCACCACTTGTCCGCCGGCCGCTAAAAAACTTTTTTCTATTGTTATTTACATTTTTTCTTCTTCATAAAAACTTCAACAAAAAATGTGCCCTCATTGTGAACTATTGTAGACCTTACACTACCAATATTACTGACAGTCTTGAATGATATCAACAATTAATGTAAGAAATTTGCCCTTACACAATCAGTATTATTACCGTTATTGTGTACGGACGCCTAATAATAAAACGATAGATTCTTGGATTTGTATATTTTGTATAGCTATCAAATAAAGTAATGAATCTATTTTAACATTTTCTACTTAATTATTAGAATTTTAAAAAATTTCTTTTAAAAAATGTTATTACAGTAATAGAGGGTAGCTGGTTGCCAGACCCTATTACGATTTTGTGCTATCTCTATTTAACGTGAGAAGTAGATTAAAAAAAAGGAGCGAAGCCGTATCGGCGCGTCAACTTCGAGCGATCGGAAATACTGTCCATTAGTTGAATTTTGCACTTTTCACACTTTCTAACTGATAAGACCAATGAGGAGCTAAAAATGGGTTCTAGCGAACAATAGAATGTTCATTAGAGTAAATTGTCTTTAGTCCACTGACTCCGACTCTTTAAATTCTTTCTTTGTTATATTTTTTACTGGTGTTTTTTACAGAAAACGGAAATATAAACAAGAATTCTATATTTGTGGAGGTAACTCTAATAATTAATTTTTTTAGCAAGAGGGATGTAAACCTTAGCGTATCCGTCAGACCTCTCCTAGGCAGGGAACAAGAAATAGATCTATATACACATTTGTACAAATTAGGAAAAGAGTGTGCATTGAGAGCACAATATAGAACTGACGATGAGTTTTTTGGAATGTTGATTATACAAGGAGAGTCACGACAAGGGAAGACACGGCTTCTCGAAGAGATTATTTATTCCACCGATGCGCTTACTCCAATTTGCCGATTCCAGTTAACGAAATCAGACTCTGAGGTAAAGTTGTAATAATTATAATGAACAATTGTTCATTTTTAAGAAGTATTTAAGTTCATAAAATATTCCAGTTCATTTCTTAAATTTTTTAAACGTTTACCGCCACCTGACTGGTAAGAAATTCTGTATTTTTGCCATTGAGTATAGACACAAATAATTTCACCTGCGGTTTGGCAGCTCCCCATAATAGAGAAAATCGAATATTTAAATAAAATTGTCAATTCGGAAAAAACATTTCGCCATTTACCTTGATTGCTAAAATCTTTATTCAGGAAATATGACTCAATTTTATCTCCTGTGAGGAATAGAATACAGAAAGTTCAGAATACATCTTTACGTCTCAGTTTTGGTCTTAGAAATTCCGATCACATTTCACACACTTTTAAATATATTGGATGGCTTAAAATGCAAAATCGTCGATCTCTACACTTGGGAAATTTTTTCCACACAGTTTTGAATAATCCTGCTTTACTTCCATATATACGACACAAGTTCAAATTCGCGCAAACATACATCCACGTAATATAAGATTTTCAAAAAAAATTACTCTTCTTCATCATCAGTGCGGCATGTTTCTGAGGGATTTTCCCTATAACTGTATTAAATTATATAATAACTTACCTGACGAGCTTTTTTTTTCACTACAATAAATTTAAATTTCTATATAAAAAATATTTAAATATCGTGAAAATCATGATAGGGATTCTCGATAAGGCCCTGGCCTCGCAAGAAGAAGGTTCTCTGCTCTGGGTGAACCATTTTTCGATAGCCTGGAGGAACTAAGCAACTTACAACTTGGACGACTGAACAGGTTTCTGAATAGGAGTGGCTGGTTTGAATAAGTTGTTAAAATCCTTCTGCGGTGTACGCCGCACTACGGACCTAATAGGACTTTGTGAGACTGTTTGGTCAGAACCAAAGGTCTCCCACTCTTACCTAATCTAACCTAACCTGACGAGCTGCTTTTACTTCACTACAATAATTTTAAATTTCTTTATAAAAACTATTGAAATATCGTGAGAACCATGATAGGGATTCCCGGATAAGGGCTTGGAACTAACTCCTTTAAACGAGGACAAGAAACAAGCGTATTTCGTTTTATTGAGGCAACCACTACAAATATAACTTTTAAATGAACCGAGAGTTGCCAGACATGGTCGTATTTATCATATGAACATAAAATAATTTGCAAACGTAGATCGCGGTCAACTGAATCGGATTCAGGATCAGTCCAAATATTTCTTAAGATCCGACTCATTGAATTGCTAATATGTACAACGGCAATACACTCTTACCTGTCAGCTAGTCGTTATATTTCCTTTGTGAATAATATATTTGTTGCCCTAAAATAAGACATTGTATACCTAGTAGGAAAAGCTGAGCATTCCCGGACGACCGTAAAGATTGTATGTCGAGACGCAAGCCGAGACTGACAATACAGAGTCCGGAAATGTGGCTTTTTCTACTAGGTATACATACTATTTTTCCGTAAATCGAAAATTATTAAAAGAACATAACTTATTAGAATCAACTTGTTAAAATTTTTAAATAAATATTAACTTTGTTCACAAATAAAGGATGCCACTGAGGATGGCGAAAGCCGAAAGCGCTCTGCTAAGATTTTAACAAAATAAAAAAAAAATTTACACGTAATACAAACCCGACTCTCTTCTTTTATTAAATATTTGTGTTGCAACTATGGAAACACAATTGTCATTGAATTGTCAAGCTTAACACATTTTAGTTTACAAGTCGCCGTACAGAATAGTTATTATCCTAACAAGTGCGGAAAATGAATTTTTCCGCACGAGTCTGCCGTTCAGCGAACAACGCGTAGCGGAGTTCGATGAAGCAGCCGAGTGCAGGGAAAACATTTTCCGTAAGTGTCAGGTACAATAGTTATTTTACAGACATGGAAAAATAAGTAACACATATTTCAAAGAAATTTAATAATTTTTAATTAACTATAATAATGACATACATATGTAACAGTAACTAATTTTGAGGAAAAAAGCAATAACTACGTTAAGTTACAGGAAACGTATTCCTTGTTAAAATTAACATGGTAGGTTCCAAATTTTACATATTATTGATTTTGACATAATTTCGTCCAAAAAAAATGTCCGCACTAGCGTGGAAAAATCAATTTTCCCCACTAATATTCGTGCGGAAAATTGGGTTTTCCACACGTCTGCGTCTGTATAAAAATAATATTTTGTTACAGTAAAATAGTTCCTAATAGTTATTTTCCGTTGCCTAGCACCGACTAAGCGAAATGATCCGGTCAAATTCCACATTCTAAGATACAAAAATTTACAAGCTGAAAATCAGTGAAAACGTTCAAAATACAATTATAAATAAAATTTAAAAGTTCCCCAACATTCCCGTGTATGAAAAAAATTTGACTCGAGGTCAAAGGTCAAAAAAATGAGTTTTTCGCAATTTTTAGCAAAACGGTAAGTTTTATAATAAAAATACTTTAGACAAAAATTGTAGACCATAAAATTACCTATAAAAAATGTATTAATACTTTTTTCCTTACGAGCCACCGTTTCTGAGATATAGGTAACGGTTCAAAAAGTTGTAAAAGTTGTAATCGTCATAATATGCATGAGTACGCCACGTATATACATCTCTAGAGTTGTAATATATAAAAAAAATTCTTAAGCCAATCTTAATAATTTTACAAGCAAAACTTTTTATAAGGACTAACTTTTTTTCGATTCGACGATTAAAACTTTTACAACTTTTTGAATCGTTATATCTCAGAAACGATAGCTCGTAGGAAAAAAAGTGTTAATACATTTTATAGATAATTTTATGATCTACAATTTTTATCTAAAGTATATTTTAGATAAAACTTACCGTTTTGCTAAAAATCGCGAAAAAGTAATTTTTTTGACCTTTGACCTCGAGTCAAATTTTTTCCATACACGGGAATGTTGGGGAACTTTTAAATTTTATTTATATTTGTATTTTGAACATTTTTACTAATTTTCAGCTTGTTGTAAATTTATGTACCTTCACTATCATTTTTTGGTCTAATTTGACCGGACTATAAAGAAATATTGAGTTTTTCTTTCAGAAATGTTATCAAAAATGTCAATATTTCCGATCGATTTCCGGAAAAATAGATTTTTAGTTTTCAACACTGTTTCTTAGATTTTGAGATTTAAAGTTGATATTAATAAATTAAAACATAAAAAGCCTATAAAAAAAAGTATTTTTTTTAAAATTCCATTTAAGTGAAATATACACGTATCTGCATACCACGTGTTTACTAAACTCTTTTATTAGGTTCCATATACTTCAATAAGGCTGCTTTTTAACCCGCTTCTGGGATTAACAGAAAACTCAACTACAGCCGAACGAGAAACAAAAATTTTAAAGAGATTAAGAAAAAAAGAGACCGACCAATACGCTTATATTTTAAACAACATTCTTAATGTTAACTTTACAACCCCAAAGGAATTTCTTGATTTGGATCGCCTGACTAAATATAAAGAATTAAAAAGAGTGTTTAAAATTTTTTGCCAATCGGTAAGTATATGAGCTAACTAAGTAAATCAAACCTTAAAAATAAAAACATTGAAGTAAATTGGACACGACGCCGTAGCTCTCTGACCTGGGGGTGGGCCTGTTATTGTAACTTGCAGTGACGGCTCGTGTAGATGCGGGGTGGTGGAGAGCCCGCCGCAGGCGAAATGCGACGCAGGCGAAATTTCTTTTGGACCACGCTCAAATTTTAACAAAATAGGTCAATAATGAACAGTAATATCACAAGACCTCGTTTTTTTATCGTTTAGACTTTTCAGCTGTCACGAAAATATTTTTTTTGGAAATTTTTCGAGTTGAATTTGGACATGTTTATTCTGATTTAATTTTTGAATAAACAAGCCGAAAGTTTAACGAGTATTGCCAAAAAAGTTTGAGTGAAAAAGGGAAAATTTAACCAATAAAAAAATGATGGTCGAGTGATGTTTGGCAAGATTATTTCGTACATCGTTGAATAAACATGCCCAACGTTTAACGAGTAAAATTACCAAATAAGTTTGAGGCTGACAACCAAAATACATTTAATATAATTTTATTATTGTATGTTTGGTTACCAGCCTTGTAGCAAAATATGTTAAAGCAAAAGCAATAGGTACGTCAAAATTTTAGATTAGTTATATAATAAATGACATTGTTATGTAAAAATTGATTCTATATTTGCGAGGCGAGTAGCGAGCTTACAAAGTCAGCCTTTTTTTCTGGGGAGGGAGGGCTAGCGACGTCTGGGGGGGCCTAGGCCCCCCCTGTAGTTACGCGCCTGGCCGTAGGCGACGTGCGTTTAATCTTCCTAGCAATAGATGGATAACTCGAGTTGTACAGTATATTTTTTCTCCACGACCATTACTGAATGCAATAATTCCAAAATCATTTTTGATAATAGAATATAAAAATTCTCGCTCTTGAGTTGGAATATTTATTCTGAAACACTTGCTTCTTATGCGTTTTGCGTGTATTTTCATTCCATAACAAGATACGGAATGAATATTCTGTAATTGATCTAAACGACATAGGTTGCCATGAATTTTGAAACTGTCAATGTCAGCAGACAAATTTTATTGCAAGTCAAAATATGAGTGAAAAATCGGATGAATCAGATATTGAACTGGATAATACTCCACCTGAAATTACAAATATTGCGAATAGTATTTTTGGTCCTGGAGAAAATATAGTCTGCTACTCGGTTAGAATAAAAATTCGATACTCCACTTGGATCAAATTTTCATTCCAACCTCGTTACAGAATCTACTATTCTTTGACCACCCAGCTTACGAATCTTATACTAAAGAATTTTTTCTAAAGTTATTTAAATAGGCGAGAAATATGGTAAAAACAATTAAAGAAAAATGATACGAGATGATGATAAAAATTCGAAGTACAATAGTTGTAGGGACCATTGAAGTGCACATTTTAAAATTTTGCTGGAGTATACGGGGTGGCTCAAAAAAAACGTGGCGAATATAACTTGTTTTTTTTTTTAATGTAAAACCCTATATATTGTATTATTTTCTAATTCCCCACAAAATTCTACGCTTATTTTGAAAATGTCATATGTCTAAATTCAATAGTATTTGAGATATTGAAGTTTAAAATAATATGGCATTTTCAAACTTTGACAGGCTGTAACATTGGAACGGTTCATCTAAGAGAAAAATGGTTTTTACCTCCCTACCTTAGTTTTTTATTCTCTATCCAAAGAAACCAACCTCCGATTTGCAATGTTAAATCAAAAAACCGGTTTTAACGGTTTAACATGCTAAACTGGAAGTTGTAACTTTTAGATAGAGAATAAAAAATTAAAATAAGGAGGTAAAAACAATTTTTCCCCAAGATGAACCGTTCCAATGTTACAGCCTGTCAAAGTCTGATAATGCCATATTTTAAACGTCAATACCTCAGAAACTAATAAATTTAGACATATAACATTTTATACAAAATAAGAATAGAATTTAGTGGGAAATTAGAAAGTAATATAATATATAGGGTGTTCTATTTAAAAGAATCTAAGTTATATTCGCCACGTTTTTTGGGGCCACCCCGTATACTCCAATATAATTTTAAAATGTGCACCTCAATGATCTCTACAACATTTGTATTTCGAATTTTTATCTAATTTTTTAGATAAAGGAGAAAATGACCTTTATATCGTTGACTTACTTATTTATATTATGAATTATATGTATACAGCGTGTCCTTAAAGGTATGGTCAATAATTTGTATATAGGGGGATGGGACCAAAATAAGGTTAGAACAATATTATCATATACATTTTTTTCCTCTATCCCCTAATTATCAAGCTACAGTCCCCTAAAATGGGGACTCTGATGATGATTATTACTAAATATTTTTGAAATCTTCAAAGATAAAAAACATAATCTTGATGTTTTGGTGAGTATATGTATTCTTCAAGGCACAACATTTTTTATATTATAGCTATTTAAAACATTCTGGATAATAGCAATTGATAATGCAGAGTACATTGACGATGAATCTTGGGTTTTAATAAGTATTCTGGCTAGGCTAAGACTAAGTTTTATTATCGCTACAATGGGTCTAAGAAGTATGTTAAACCCAGTAGCTGTAGAGGTATTGAAAATGCCCAGAGTCAAGATAATACAAATGAAATGCATAGACAAATGGTTCCACGTTGGTCTGGCTTGTCAGATGTTAGATGTAGAAGCTATTCCGCCAGAATTAGAAAAGTAAGTGCAGCCCCAAAAAGGTTCAATTTCAATAAGAAAATGCTAAATAAAATTTTTTTCTACGTATACTGTGCCCATGTGGATTTAGGTTTTCACAATTCTTGTTCACTTGATGTAACCTAAAAGAATGTCTCTTTTTCGGGCTACCATCTACAGGGTGTTACAAATTCGACTTACCAGCATTGGAATCTCGGAAACCACAGAAGTTAGGGAAACGGTTAAATGGCGGCAAAGTTGTGCAATTCGGTGCTGATTATAATGCCGCTTTTTCAAATTCCGAATACTTCCGATTTTATTCGAAAAAAAAAACGAAATTTTGCAAAATTGTTTTTATTTTTTCCTGAACTCATTTGACTAGCTTTTTAAAAATAAATTACACTTTGTCATTGCGACTTTTTCTCCTCTATAAAATGACGTTACTAAACTAAAGATCCGCCGTTTCGTCTCCGAGCGGCCATCACCAACTTTACTTTTTTAAATACGGACCTGGATTTTTTTTAACCAATTTTTAAACCCTCCTACCCTCAAAATGTAATGGCGATATTACTTTCTCATAATGATGAATTGTCGTTGCTTATTTTTTAAATTAATATAATTTACACTTCTTGTCAGTCTGGTCGTGGCAACGAATTACAATATCAATTAAAAACTATTTCATTTAAAACATTCATACATAGGTAATATAATTTATTTTATAAGAATTTTTTAAGAACTTTAAACTTACTAATTATAAATCCTAATTTTCTAAATGTTCAAAATTGACGTTTTCCTCAATAAAACGATCGATCTTTCTTCCAATTTTGGCGACAGCCTTTTCAATCGATCTTCTCCTTATCCTACCAAATGCAACCTTGCAATGCAATTTTAAAAAATATGAATTTAAAAAAATAAGCCAGGACAATTCATCGTTATGAGAAAGTATTATCGCCATTACATTTTGAGGGTAGGAGGGTTTAAAAATCGGTTAAAAAAATCCAGGTCCGTAT
The DNA here is from genome assembly GCA_935413205.1 of Polydrusus cervinus. NCBI lineage: Eukaryota > Metazoa > Arthropoda > Insecta > Coleoptera > Curculionidae > Polydrusus > Polydrusus cervinus. Next base: position 96,718,765 of record OW284510.1, on the reverse strand, counting down.
TTAAAAAAGTAAAGTTAGTGATGGCTGCTCGGAGACGAAACGGTAGATCTTTAGTTTAGTAACGGCATTTTGTAGAAGAGAAAAAGTGGCAATTTTTAAATAGCTAGTCAAATGAGTTCAGAAAAAAATAAAAACGATTTTGCAAAATTTCGTTTATTTTCGAATAAACTCGGAAGTATTCGGAATTTTGAAAACTTTTAAAGCGGCATTATAATCAGCAGTGAATTGCACAACTTTGCCCCCATTTAACCGTTTCTCTAACTCTTATGGTTTCCGAGATTCCAATGCTGGTATGTCGAATTTGTAACACCTTGTAGAGATCATGTTTTGCTTTATTCTAGTATGGCAATCCCATCAATTTATTTTTATAAAAAAATGTTTTAACATTTATCTTCCTTACACTTACATACACTTCATTTCCATAGTTTTTTTTATGCCAAACCCATAATAACTTTCAAAATGAGTTATTAAATTTCTACAAGAATGACTCCATTTCTCTTAACAATTCCTCACACCTGATTGTTAAACCTTTTATTTTGCACTTAAATTTTGATAGTACCCAAAGCTACAAACCTTACACTGCGATATCCCTTTTCACAATGGGACGTGTATTGTGGTAATGATTCTCCCTATTCTACTCATTGAACTTTAATTTCATCTTATATTTAATCTTAAAGCTCCGTTAGGATTATGTCTATCCTTTTCTGCTTAATTTCATTTGTTTTCTTAAAGATGAATGTCTCTGCATTCGAAACATGTAGGGAATTTCTATCTTAAAGTAGGCTTTTTATTAATATAACAGTGGAAAAAGACTTTGAGTTCTTATTTCTATCCTTCTAATTATTCACTCCACTTCAAGTATGGACTACTTCTTCAAGTAAGCATCAAAGTCAAAATAAAACTACATCGCAGGAGCTTCGAAATTTTTCCGCTTGACGCTTATTAATTTATTACATAAATTGAACTAAGTACCGGGTGTCCCACTAAGAATGGCTCTCGGCCGTATCTCGGAAACTACTGGGCATAGAAACTCAGGAAAAAAAAATTATAACTAAAGTGATCATGAGAAAATCCTGGAAATAATTTTTAAGTTCCGCATTTTGCCGCAAGAGGGCGTAATTGAAAAGTAAATTTTAAAAGTTTACATATCTCCGAAAATTCCACATTAAGGTATATCTTTGATAACACCATTGAAAAGCTTGGACAATTATGCATCATTTTGATTTTATGCTCATTGGCGTACCGACTTTAATAAAAAGGGGGGAAGCGGTTGAATGTGTAATCAGTTAAATCGCTGTAACTTATAAACGACTTATCCGATTTTAGCAAGAAGAGAAATGTATGCACTTTCACCAATCGTATTTAGTTGTCCATAATAGTTTTAAAAAAAAAATGCTAGAGGGCGCAATTTGTAAAAATAACACATTTTTTGATTTAACTCCGAAAAAATAAATCATACGGTATAATTATGATACCATAATCGAAAAGTAGATTAAATTTGCTAGAACAAATATAAAAACCGCAGCTTGATATCTCCGTTCGTTTCAGCGTTATCGCCAATAGAATAATTTTTAAAAGTTAGCGATTATATATTTTTTAGAAAAAAAGTGGGACGCCACTGAAATTTTTTCATGTGGATATTATTTCTGATTAGCCTGGTCAATTCTACATAAAAATGGTATCTTGCGTCTTTCTCCTCAGGCATACCGTTCTTAATTAAAATAAATTAGCTCTACTATCTATTATTATCATTATTAACATTGATAATGAAAAATTTAGTTTTACAAAAATTGTTGAAAATGACCACCTTCACTTCCGCCTGTCTAATTTAATTTAATTATTTTAATTAAGAACGGTGTGCCTGAGAAGAAAAATGCAAGAGACCATTTTTATGCAGAATTGACCAAGCTAATCAGAAATAATATCCACATGAAAAAGTATCAGTGGCGTCCCACTTTTTTTCTAAAAAATATATAATCGCTTACTTTTAAAAATTATTCTATTGGCGATAACGCTGAAACGAACGGAGATATCGAGCTGCGGTTTTAATATTTGTTCTAGCAAATTTAATCTACTTTTCGATTATGGTATCATAATTATACCGTATAATTTATTTTTTCGGAGTAAAATCAAAAAATGTGTTATTATTACAAATTGCGCCCTCTAGCATTTTTTTGAGAACTATTATGGACAACTAAATACGATTGGTGAAAGTGCATACATTTCTCTTCCAAACAGTCTTTAGTTTGCTAAAATCGGATAAGTCGTTTATAAGTTACAGCGATTTAACTGATTACACATTCAACCGCTTCCCCCCTTTTATTAAAGTCGGTACGCCAATGAGCATAAGACCAAAATGATGCATAATTGTCCAAGCTTTTCAATGGTGTTATCAAAGATATACCTTTATGTGGAATTTTCGGAGATATGTAAACTTTTAAAATTTACTTTTCAATTACGCCCTCTTGCGGCAAAATGCGGAACTTAAAAATTATTTCCATGATTTTCTCATGACCACTTTAGTTATAATTTTTTTTTTCCTGAGTTTCTATGCCCAGTAGTTTCCGAGATACGGCCGAGAGCCATTCTTAGTGGGACACCCGGTACATCTTAACCTGTTAATATAAATTTTTATTTCTTATAAAATTCTAATTCTGGTTCATATAACCCGACCAGATCTTAACTTATTTGAATAGGACTGCGGTTGGTTTTTCATTGGGATTCAACAGGTGATGCTGCAGACACCAGCATTGATTCGACTTGTCAACCTGTGATTTGTCATTGTCAAATGTTTTTTAATAAAAATTCTGCTCTGAAAATAATGTTCGTTTTTTTTTAATATTCCTTAAATCCAGTGTAAATGTATCTGTTAAAGATTTTTAAAAAGCCGACCGTTTGCAAATTACATTTGACAATGACAAATCACAGATTGACAAATCCAATCAATGCTGGTATCCGCAGCATCATCTGTTGAATTCCAATGAAGAACCAACCGCAATCCTATCCAAAATAAGTTAAAATCGGCTTGTCCAATTGTTCAAACTCCGCATGTGCACTCATCACACAGAAACCCTAAAAAGTATCACTATAACACCGCTTGAAAGTCAACAAATATTTGGATAGTCTAAAAGTTGCATGGGATTTTCTGTTTTCAACGACGGTGCACCACACGGTATATTGTAGGGTGGAGTATTTTATTATTATTTATATTTAGGGTTATTCAATCACGAAGTAATGGCAACCCAGGATGGGTAGAAAGCTTTCTGATCAGTTTGTTGCAATCAAGTGGATTGTTTATTAAAAGTATAACAAGAAAATTGGCCTACGAAAGTGGATTGGTGATTCCTCCATTATATATGATGATGAGGTAACTGAGATAGAAAAGTAAATGTAAATAATATATTACATAACAAGTGATGAGAGTTATACTTTTCAAACCAGGAAACATTTAGCTAGAGGTGTCAGCCGAGTGCGGAAATTCTCCGAGTTTTAGAATAATTACTTTCACACGAGTAATGTACACAATTTTTCCTACGACCACAAAGAATTATTAAAAAAGCTTTTGATTTGTGAAAAAATATTTTAAAATATTGAAAAAAAAAATATTAACACTATGGTCTATTTCTTTTCGATTGCGAACGATGACAGAAAAAAAAATTTACCAAAAATTCACCTAATTGGTTAAATCATGGACCAATTTACACTACATAAATGCATAGCCAACTTATTAAAGGTCTTTTTTTAAATCGCAGAAGAAGAATAAGAAATTTCCGTTCCATTGATTTCTAGCAAATACATATATGCTAATTATAAACCTTTTAGCAATTAAAAATAACTTTTAGCTCTAGTTATATTACGAAACAAACAATCTATTAACTTTCTGTACATAAAATCGGTTAATTTCACGTTTTTCTGCAACATAAAATAGTAAACCTATGCCTTCTTTGTGTTGAAGCAAAAAGGATGCCCGATTTATCGACAAAATATAGAAGGCCATGCCAAACGCCAAACATTGTGACATAACCTAGAAATTCATCTTCTTAAAAGCCGCTTTACAGTTTGCTATTTTTCGTTCACGCAAGTTGTCTTGCAGCAATTAATATTGCGGCAATAAAAATTTCACTTCGTTTTACAGCGTGCAATGACTTGTCAAGATCGTAGGTGATGTACCACTTGCCAACCATTAAAACAAAAATACATTTGGTTAGGACTTACCGGCGCTTTTTGTGCATTCATTTTAACAAAACATCATTACAGGACATGAAAGCAAACCAACAAAAACAAAACGTACCCGCTATAGGTTAGAAAAAACATAAATAAATGTCAGGGATTTTTATATTTAGTTTGGTGTCTCATAAATCACCAGAAAATCCTCGGAATTGCGCTTGCAATGGCAATAAAAATACGGTCCGAGTTATATTTCTTGCAAGCAATACAAATTACGCCAGCTGATATTAGCCTCGTTCTGCGCATACTCCCGGGCAATCTTTTCTTGCGTGAAAGAAAAATTGCAAACTGTAAAGCGGCCTTAGCAAGTGTTAATTTAAAATTCTAACCGCTAAACAGTAAACAACAAAATGTCAGTTATGACGTAAATCCCTAACCTTACTTTTTCAACTTGTCAAAAATAAAAATTCTTGCATTTTTTTATTATAAAACGGGTTTCTGTCATCGTTCGCAATCGAAAAGAAATAGACCATAGTGTTGAAATTAGCATACTTAAGATTATGTTCCACTTAATATCTGGTTTTATAGTTTGTCAATAGGCTTTTCCTTTATTTGTAGCTTAACTTTTTCATATGTTATATCATAAGAAGAACTAATCCTGGATTGACTTCTTGATTAATCAGGATGAAAATTTTTTAATTTAATTAAGAAAAGGTACATTAAACATACAATTAAATAATGTACCCAACAAGAAAGAGTTCAAGTTAAAATAATTCTATAAATTATTTATTGTTTTTGTAAAAAAAAAGTCAAGTACTCCTGGTGGGATTTGAACCTGTGACCTTGCAACCTGTTAGTAGGCTAGAGCTCTTTTCTCTACGCTATCGGCACCAATAAAGATTTGCTGTTTATTACATAGCACTTTTTTCAGCGCGATTTGTTTTTTCTGGTTATAGATTTTGCAGTATATTATTAACATCTGTTATAATTTCATATACATGATAAATAAGTTAAACACTTTACACTTACTGCTTTCTAAAATTTGTTCTTTTTAATAAATAGGGGTGATCTGCCAAATTGGCACCATATGTTTAAATTAAATAGTGTGCCTTGATATTTCAACACTAGTGTTGAAATATTTTTTTTAACACCCGTGTGATTTATATGGCGCATTCTAGCCAAATTAACAGTGCTTTTTTTCTCATTTTCATAGGTAGTCGTAGGAAAAAATGATGAGTGAATGATATAACTACCTAACTATTTACTTAATTCTTATTTTTTGACATATTATGCTGTTTTATTGAACCCTTTAAAACAGTTCCGAGTTTTTTTAGGTTGTCCCCAGAAGAAAAAGACCTTTGGATCGAAATTATGGAGGAAGGACAGACCAAAGCTCCAGATTCTTTTTCTAAATGGAAGATGTATGTAGACAGTTGTAGGGTACGTTTATTTTCTATAACAAAAAATTTGGTGCAGTAGTTTTTATATATTTTTATTATATTTTATATATTATTTCCAAATGAACATATTTTAACAATTTTTATTTGTACCTAATGTCCTAGAAAGCGTTTAAATAAGGGAATTTGTTGTTCATATTTCGGGATCAGCTGGCCTCATCAGCACCACAAGGGAGGCTAAAAATAATGTACAGAGTTGAAAATAGCCGGGTAGAGACACTTAAGAGAGACATTGTTGTTGCTGACTTTGGTAAAAAAATTAAGGAAATGTACAATATAGTACAATAGAAAAAAATGGAACAGATATTATATATAATTTATAATTATATAAATTGACTTTTATAGGAAAGCTATCCAGATCTCACCGTAGCTAGAAGTTTAAAAGAGAAATTTGACCTCTACGCCGCAATTAAAGTCTGCGTTTTGAATCCTTCTTTTAACATCGATGAAGTCGACCCGGAATTGTCCATGGACGTTATTATTCTAAAAACGTTTGACTCGTTAACATCCTATGAACAATTGTTGGTGAAATGCAGCGCCATTTTGGGGGATATTTTTCCGAGAGATATGCTTATGTATATTATGTCATCGTCTGCAGTGAGGTTAACAGCGCTAGGTAGGTAATGAGTGGGGTGCATTTTCTAGGTTACATTCCATATAGGAATAGATTTTCAGAGCCGACATGTGAGATGTTCATTTATATAGTCTATCCAAACCAATAGAATTTTTAAAGACGATGTTTCCATCGAAATAAAGGTGTTTTTAAAATGGCAATAAAAAATACAAATAAAATTCGCCGACCCACTATATACCAGGATTGCTCACTACTAAGCGCTAGGCGGTCAGATTTTAGGCTTACTCTTCAGTTAAAAAAGGTTGCGCGGTCCCCGTCGGCATTCCGTCTTCACTTCTAACGCTTTGTCTCTTTTCCACTTATAATATTATAGTATCATCGCATGCTATTTAATTGAGATATTATTTTAAAAAGGTTAGTTTCTAAAAAAGCAATGTCGTGTGTGGACGTGTTTCGATTGTTTCGATAATAATTTTTATAAGATAAGTATAATTTTATTATAATGTCTTTTTGGCGCCCGTTTGATGTAGATGAAGGGGAATCATTACATGTGGTGGTGTACCTTCGCTAACGACCACATCGCTAGCCGAAAACTGTTCGGAGTTTAATAAAGATTTACATGTTCAAAGTCAACGAATAATTTTAAATATTTACGGGTGTTTAAAGAAAGAAAATCCGAAACAGTTAGATAAATTCATAATAAAAAGAATTAACGAATAAACACTACTTTCGATATCTAGGTACAATTTATCGCGTAATTAAGGCAGGAGATCATTCGGTAACATTGATATGGCATTGATATTTCCCGTTGCTATGGTTACATGACGTCAGTCACGCAAACAGCATGTAATAATTTGCATTCTGATGAAGGGGAATTTACAAATAGATCAGTCGTATGCACCATTGTTTTAGCATTGGTTCGCCTAACCTTAAGGTATTTATTTTGAGGCTTCGCGAAACTTCCGGTTATAGATATCGTTTTTATGTGATTTACTATGTGATTAGAAAGCTTTGTTTTTATTTTTCAGTTAATTCAGTAGTGTACGTACCTACTTAGTTGTGTGTTTTAAAAATAAACCCAATTAATGACATAGTTTGTAATTTGTTGGAAACTCCATTCAGTCGTTGGACAGATAAGGGTAAGAGAGACGTTTTGTTACACGGGTGTTTAGTCAATGTTTGTTTAAGTACCCGCACTATACCTGGTTCTTAACCATTTTTTAAGACCGCGAGCCGCCACTGCTCCCTCCATTGAATTACCAAATTTGGTTCACAAAGCTATCACTGTTGTCGTAAATTATTAATACGAAACCCTGTACTGTACCTATAGTATAGTAGATTCTGTAACGAGGTTGGAATGAAAATTTGATCCGAGTGGAAGATTCCGAAAGCGAGCGTAGCGAGCGTGAGGAACCACGAGTATCGAATTTTCATTCTAACCGAGTAGCAGACTATATTTTCTCCACGGCCAAAAATACTATTCGCAATATTTGTAATTTCAGGTGGAGTATTATCCAGTTTAATATCTGATTCATCCGATTTTTCACTCATATTTTGACTTACACTTACATTTGTCTGCTGACATTGACAGTTTCGAAATTCATGGCAACCTATGTCGTTTAGATCAATTACAGAATATTCATTCCGTATCTTGTTATGGAATGAAAATACACGCAAAACTCATAAGAAGCAAGTGTTTCAGAATAAATATTTCAACTCAAGAGCGAGAATTTTTACATTCTATTATCAAAAATGATTTTGGAATTATTGCATTCAGTAATGGTCGTGGAGAAAAGAAATTCTAGTATTTCTAAAAGATATTTAATATTTATTAAAATATATATTTTTTAATTGGATGAAGCTGTAAGAAAACTATTTGAAATTCAAGTTCTAAGCTGTGCAAGAGGAAACTTCCTAGAAGGCGGGCTTATATTTAAAGAAAGACTAAAGAATCCCAATGAAGAGACTGAAGTTACATGTGAATGCAAAGGACTTATTATAGACGGTACATTATAGTTATTTATTAATTTTTGAAAAAATATGTACAATGTCTTTTGAAAAGAACTTATTGTACACTTGTACCGGGTGTTATATAACAGACGCATTATATTTATAGACTATTTCAGAAAGGTGTAGAGTAATAAAAGCTCATTAGGTATGCAAAGGGACTAAAGAGTGACCCAACGAATATTTAGGATACTTTAATAATTTGGCATTCATTTTATTGCAAAATTCTTTATTTTCATCAAGTGCAGGTAGTACCACCCGGGTTTTGGTCGATTTATGGGTTTTGCCTGTTGTTATCCATTTACAAACACTGAAAATGGTGTGACAAAGGCGTGCATTATGTACCATTGCGCCCAAAAAAAACTAAGACATCAAAATTGTTGTTATAGAGAAGCTCCTTGACTATAAGGAATGTGTAAAATCTATTGAGGGAAGTTATCATTGTTGTTATAATAGTTGTCATGGAAGTGAAAAGGTTTAACAACAATACCACATCTTTAGAAATACGAGGAAAAATAAAAATACGCATATTATGTTTTAAAATGTAACAAAAATAAAACACAATTTTTTAATATTATGTTCCAATAAATTTTAATTTCAATCATATTTAAACCTTAATATAATAACATATTTTTAATATTTGGTAGTTGCACCATTATTATCGATTAATGCTTGTAAACGTCGTGGCATACTTAATACTAGGTTTCTCGTATACTCTTGCGTTATTGCATCCCATCCTTGTATTATCCTTTGGCTTAATTCATTCCGAGTTCTAGGCTGGAAGTTGTGTTTATACATAAATTTTGTCATCTCACCCCAAACGTTTTCAATTGGGTTGATATCCGGACTTTTCTAAGGCCAAGGCAGAATATGAATTTGATTTTCTGTTCTTTCTTTTTGAAATATAAAACCTTGGCGATATACTGCGTCGACAGATGGTATTATAACTTGGTTTAGTATGTTGCAATATAATGGTGCATTGAACCTCCCATGCACTATTTGGCAAACTCCTGGGCCCCTTACACTAATCCAGCCCCAAACGCTTATAGAAAAGCGTCCACTTTGATTAGTCTTATTTGTATATCTTCCATCGAATCTCGTACCAGAAGGCCTATAAAAGCGGATTTTCCCATTATTGCATGATTGAAAGGTGTTTTCATCGGAAAATATTACGGTTTCCCATATATTACTTTGACTTATATATTCATAAGCAAATTCTACTCTTCTCTGTTTGTTTGCTTCGGTCAAAAATATTTTATTGGCAGCACAAAAACTTTTTATATCTGAACTACGAATCTTCTACGCGCTGTATAAGCCGAACCAGGAAAATGTGTTTCTTCTTTAGCTTTTATTGCTGTTTCGAAGGGATGGTCTTTTAGAATATTAATTAATTCTTTATCTTGGCCGTCATTCGAAATTTTGGGGCAACTAGAACCTGCTTTTCTTACAATACTTCAATATTCTGCAATTTTGTGCTTAGCCAACAACACGGTATTTTTGCTAATCCCTAATTCATCTGCGATGTTTCTTATTTGATGCCAATCTCTCAATCAAGTGTAAATGATCACTTTTTGCTCGGTGGTTAACGATTTCAAAAAATATTTCTTTTGACACGCCACTGTCAGTCACAAAATTAAATTAAATTGACAACTTAAAAAAAAAAGGTAATAGTCTGGGAGATTAAACTACATTTAGCTGTCCCAGTTTTTTGTGGGCGCAATGGTACATAGTATAAGGTACATTTATTTTTTTATTAAATATTATGAAAAAATACAAAATATAAAAAATACATTATATAGAAATTAAATTATAAAAAATCATAATATTCTTCGTCATCTGAGGACCTGTCATCTCCTCTTGACGTTATAATTAACAGGTCGACGGTCCGACCGATCAGGTGGTCAAGATCCCACATTTTCTCCTCTTCTTTAAGGACATGATGAACTGCTTTTCGCCAGTTCTCTGGTGTCACTTCCTTAATGCCTTGATCAAACAGTAGCTTAACGTCTTTCATTTTAAATGGTTTGTTCTGTCTTGTTACAAATTTTACTTGCGCCCTTATAAGTTCAATAGTTTTAGTTCGCAATGATATGGCGGCGCGCGGCGTACGCAACACAGTTACATTATATCTTCTACGACATATTTCATAAAACGATGTTGTTTAAATTTGCTATAGCTATAGAGGAAATAAATAACCAATATTTTAATAGAAATTTGAATTGAATTTAAAAATAACATAAACACATACAGAGGTTCCAATTTGAAAGAAGAAAAATAAATTGATTTAAAGTTGGAAAAGTTTGACACTAAACTTTGGACACCCTGTACAATTCGTATTAATTACACTTGGTTAACGAAACTGTTCGACCTTATTTATTAAGTACCTTTGTATAATTTTATTAAAGAGGCCTAATTTTTATTTTTTCTTAATTTTTAAAACCAGTGTTGCAAGACTGATCTTTCTTAGTTTTTATTTTTTTTCGCCTATATTACTAAACCGATTTCATTAAAAGTTTAGGAGTATAAAGGTAACTACAATCGGCATCCAAATAAGTAAAGATATATATAGCATGTAATTTAAAAAAAAATAGATCCTTATGACGTCACACTTTTTTGGAACACCCTGTATAAACAAAAATATTTTCCTGAAATGCACCCTAGAATAGTAAAGTCTGCGGCATATCAAAATTTTAACTTAATTAATAAGTGAGCTATAGAAGACGGGAGGTGAGGTGCAGGACTTTGTAAAAGTACCATAAATTGCATGCTCAGTCATAATACATCAGTATTCCGGTTTTCGTAGTCATAGAGTTTTGATAAATAAAATTTAATAAAAATTAGTTGACTAAATTACAATAGACAAGGAAGAACTAAAAACAAAAATCTAAATATAATTTTTAACATTTCCAGAGGCTTGTCAAGATTTGCCCAAATATGCATCATGCGGTTATATGAGATTCCTTTCGACAACTTTTAGAGAAACAACTTACAACCTTTTAACCGATAATCAAAAGAGGGAATTTCATGCAAGGGCCATACGTTATTTGGAAAAAGAAACTAGGAAATGTCGGGCGTGTGGAAATGGTTACTTTACACGATATATGGGAAACAAACTTGATTACGTTAGTATTTAATATTCATTAAACTTTTAGCTGTACAATTGAATTAACGATATTGTTGCAGAACGGCTGCAACCTGTTCTCATTATTTATTAAAAGTAAAATAATAATCAAATCGGCCACGCGGGATTTTACGGGTGGCGCGATTGTCATAATAATTTAAGATAGACAGCAGATCTGTCATCGCGAAAAATGCGAATTTAGTGTGTCAACTTTAAATTGGAATAAAACCGTTGTTTACGGTGCCAATATACTGTGTGTTGTTAAGAAAAGGCATTGTGTCGACGCTCTTCTGATTATTGTGAAAATTCACTGATGTAATATTGGTTTCATCCCTAATCCTAATTTGGGGACCTCAGGTATAATTTACCCTTTTATTTGTTACGGATATTTTGCTGGACACCAGTTAAGCACTATGTTCTTTTAATACATACATTTCACTTATAGTAGTGGTGTGTGACTACCAATCGGCTGTTCATCCAGTTAACAGCTAATTGGCTTATTCGTTTTTTTTAATTATAAATATAGTCATTTTCTACTGACGTAGAATCTAAATTGTTCCATGTGTCTGGACTCATTTTAGTTGTAAAAAACATTGTTAATGTTCGGTAATGTACTAAATTTCCTCTCAGGTACTAGGTACAAACGGGATTTATTCAGATCACATTATTAGATAGCCTGTGACAGATTAGAGTTAGCGAACCTACGTTGAGTCAATGCAACAGATCCAGGCTATCTTGTAATTATCGGATGAATCGCGTGTAGCTAGTCTCCTGAATTATCTTGTGTGGTAAATCTAAATTTAAGTAACTATTTTATTGATTAACATTTATGTCAAACACCTGTGTTGTGTCAATATCTGTACCTGTTAAGTATTAATTTAAATAAAAACATTCCATTTTTTGTAGTTACTCAAACTTGCGTATTTTTTATTAACCCCATGAACCATCACCTAGGGAAACACAGTAACGTAACTTTTGCTAGCCTTCGATAAAACACGAAGGCTACCCTATAGATGTGTGTCATGGACTAAATAGTCTCTGAACAGATATTATTGTTGATTGCTTGTCATACTGATGTGTTACGGAAGCTTCATTTTTATCATCGTATTGTAGATACCACGAAACACGAAGCTTTAATTACGTTACACTCTAAAAATTGAATTTTTAAAATACATTGATGAAGGAATAGTTGAAATTGCTTGCTCTGGACAAATGTAATAGGAGTTTTTACAACAAAAGTGAATATTATGTCTATATCTCACGAGGAAGTAAATTGAGCACGAAGCCGTAGGCAGAGAGCTTAACCTTCCGAGAGCGATATGCGATCTGCTTTAACAGTATATTTTTCTACGACCAAACTTACAAACTTTATGCTAAAAAATGTTTAAAAAAAGTTGGCAGGCTGCTGGGCTTGTACTCATGACCATTGGATCCAACGCTAGATGTTATGTCGCTTCGCCAGATCCTCATATTAGAAATGAGGGTAAAACTAACTCAATAATAATGCAACAGATCCAGGCTATCTTGTAATTATCGGATGAATCGCGTGTAGCTAGTCTCCTGAATTATCTTGTGTGGTAAATCTAAATTTAAGTAACTATTTTATTGATTAACATTTATGTCAAACACCTGTGTTGTGTCAATATCTGTACCTGTTAAGTATTAATTTAAATAAAAACATTCCATTTTTTGTAGTTACTCAAACTTGCGTATTTTTTATTAACCCCATGAACCATCACCTAGGGAAACACAGTAACGTAACTTTTGCTAGCCTTCGATAAAACACGAAGGCTACCCTATAGATGTGTGTCATGGACTAAATAGTCTCTGAACATATTTATTGGTCCTTCGAAACGCGGATTTCGTAAGTTTGAGTTTGCATAAATGTGATTAATATAGTAAAATCAATATAAACATTGTTGGAAAAAACATAAAAGTTTTCTCTTGAAATTTAAAATTTATTTCTCTCTCTCACACTCATTCGGAGTGATAAATCTCTAGCTATTATAGTAAAATATAAATTGTGTTATACGTAAACATTTTTGCAGGTGTTTAGTTGTATTAATATTTTAATTTGTAGTTACACTTGAGAGTGTTACCTATATCTTTCGTTTTTAAAATATCGCAAATCAATTCTGCACAATAGGTGTATCTCTAAAAGTTTGACGTCATCAGTGCGTAACTTTTAATTTATTTTGTACTAATTTTCTATCGCTCGCATAGAAAAATTGTATCTCTAAAAGTTTGACGTCATCAGTGCGTAACTTTTAATTTATTTTGTACTAATTTTCTATCACTCGAATAGAAAAAGTGTATTTCTAAAAGGTTTGACGTCATCAGTACGTAACTTTTAATTTATTTTGAATTATCTCACTATCACTCGGATAGAAAACGTGTATTTGTAAAAAGTTTGACGTCATCAGTACCTACGTAACTTTCTAATTTATTTTGAATTATCTCACTATCACTCGGATAGAAACGTGTTGTTAAAGGTTAAAGTTGTCAGTACTCAACGTTTACTCGAGTTTTTTTTTGAATTGCGGTTATTATTCGACTAAAGAAAAATTTAGATTAAAGTTTGTGTCGTGAGTACACAAATTTTTATTTTTATCGTGCGAATTTTGTCTATCGGTCGTATAGAAATTTCGCACCAAGGGCTATCGTCTTTGTATTTAGCTCCAGTTAATTGTCTGATATTATTGAAGAATTTATTTAGTTCGCTCTCTTTCTACGAGTAATTTTAACGTATAGGTTACAAGTCAGTATTTGTACAAGCGTGTGCAAATATTGAGGCCATTTATATTGCTAAAATTTGACTAAATATTAAATAAATAAAACAATTTTTGGTACCTGAGAAAAGTTGATACAAATTATAAATTGTATTATACTGAAAAAAGGTGCCACAAATTTTGACTACCTGTCTATTGGCTTAATTTTTTATTTTTGAATAAAAATATCGCTATACCCTTGTGAGCTCTCTGTCTTAAGGGACATAGACTTAATTTTTACAAAAAAAAAAATATTTTTATTTTCTCCTGTTTAATATTTTTGAAAATTTTTATTTTTGTTTCGCACTCTCGGTGCGCTCTCTAAGAAACTCAAAACAAAGATTTTCCTTTAATTTTATTGATTTTCAAAGTTATAGAAATTTTTCACAATGACGTCAAAGAAAGACTTGTGTAAAAAACGTGCAGGTTACAAAGGATTTATTACTCGCGTAGCCAATTGGTATGATTGTTCGCAGAATGTTGAAAATAATCATCTTGCCTATAAAATTCGACTTGAAAGCTTAACTAAAGTTTTTTCTAACTATTCTGATGTTCAAGAAGAAATTGAACAAATTGACCCCGACGATATAGATCGTGTTGACATTGAAAATACATTTTTTGATTTACATGCCAAATTTGAAGGCAAAATTTGTTCTCTTTTAGAATCACAAACTCGGAGTATTTCTCCATCCCCTCTTAATGTATCAGCAACTGCTGCCACGCCAATTATTCCGCAAGTAAGATTGCCTGAAATTCATATCCAAACATTTACTGGTGAAATTTCAGAATGGACCTCATTCTTTCAACTCTTTTCTGCATTAATTCATGACAATCCCTCTCTAGGTGATGTACAAAAATTTATGTACCTCAAATCTTTATTGAAAGATGAACCGTTAAAACTTATTGACACGCTCGCTGTCACAAATCAGAATTATGGTTCTGCTCTCACGATACTTAAAAATCGTTACGAAAATAAAACAATCATTATAAATACCCATTTAATGAATTTATTGGACATTCCCTCTATTTCTAAAGGTAGTTCTCAAGCTCTTAGAGATTTTGTTACTAATTGCAAGCGCAATGTTGAATCTTTAAAAAATTTAAATTTATCCTTTGAAGAACTTTGGAACCTTCTAATGGTTCATTTACTTGAACGAAAAATAGATTTCGTATCAAAAAAGGCGTTCGAAACTGAAAAGGGAGTAAATACAATCCCAACGGTCGACGCATTTTTTAAATTTCTTGATCATAGATGCACTGTCCTTGAAAATCTAGCCAGTCTAGATGGCACTGCAAATAAAAAATCTAATTTATCTTTACATGTTAATCAATCAAATCCTAGTTTTGAAAATTGTACATTTTGTAATGAAACTCATAAAATTTATACGTGTATGAAATTTAAAGGTTTACAAGTAGCCGAAAGGCACAAGTTTATAAAGTCAAAAAGTTATTGTTTTAATTGCTTGGGTGATAGTCATAGGAGTCCCCAATGTCAATCCACACGAGTGTGTAATATATGTTCACAGAAACATCACACCCTGTTACATTTCCCTAATTCTCAAATTGCAACTACATCATCGTATCAACAATCAACCCCCACAACTTATCAACAAAGTGTATCACCACTACAACCAGTTATGATTCCCCTGAATAATTACAGTGTCCCTCCACCAAATTGTCAGAATAATAATTCCCCAGTTACAAATGTAGCAAATCTTTCTCAACCTTCATTGCCTCCTCAGCAATCTTCGCGTTATGCAAGAGCTGAAACCTCGCATAAAAATAATACAAAAACTTCTCACTCCAAAAACTCTGGACACTCTAATTCCCCTGTAGATTCTCACGATTCAAAGAATGAATCACTCGCATCACAATCGTTGTCTGCCATGGCAACTTACCCTTCTCATGTGCTATTAGCTACAGCCTCTGTGTATATTTATAATGCAAATGGCATTCGTATCTCAGTCAGATGTTTGCTTGATAGTGGATCACAAACGTCATTTATTACTAAACCAATGATTGAGAAATTACAGTTAAAAACCTACAAGAAACAACTTAGTATTTCTGGAATTTCTCAGACGAATTCCACGTCTAATGAAATGATAGACTTGACGTTACACTCCAAAGTCAACTATCGAAGCAAATTTAGACTTTCTTGCGCAGTGTTGCCAAATATTTCCTGTCAACTCCCACAAGTAAATATTAACGCTTTTAGGCTTAATATCCCCAAAAATATTTATCTAGCTGATCCAGATTTTGGACTTTCTAATGATATTGACGTATTAATAGGAGCAGAGCTCTATTATACTTTATTGCTGCAAGGTATTATAAAACTTGGCAATAACCTTCCCATACTCCAGGAAACTTATCTAGGATGGATAGTTGCTGGAAACATTCCCCAGAACTTGTTGAATCATAATAAAAATGTCTCCCGCTTTACTTCTTGTTCGACTGTGCAAGGCAGTGAACACTCGAAAGTTTCGTTGTTTCTTCAAACTACTGCAGAACAACAAAAAATATTGAATGACACTATTGAAAGGTTTTGGAATATTGAGGAACTTCCTCAAAAAATTTCTCTTTCTCCTGTTGATGAACAGGCAGAATGTATCTTTTCTCAAACAACCCAAATATTACCTGACGGTCGTTATCAAGTCGACCTTCCCCTCAAAACTCCTGAGGAAACTAAAACCCTAGGAGAATCCTTTTATATCGCAAAGAAGAGATTTTTGAATCTTGAAAATAAGTTAAAGAATAACCCGTCACTTCGACTAGATTATACTAAATTTATCGATGATTATGTTGACCTAGGTCACGCCAAATATGTCCCCTTATCTCTCGAAATAACAGATGGTAGTAATCCACCTGTCAATAAATATTTTATCCCTCACCATGCGGTATTCCGCGAAAATAGTGCAACGTCAAAAATCCGAGTGGTTTTTGACGGTAGCTGCAAAACAAGCAGCAATATTTCCTTAAATGACATTGTTTTAAAAGGCTTTCAGGTGCAACCTAACCTGTACGACATTTTATGTCGCTTTCGCTATTTTAATTTTGTTCTAACAGCGGACATTGAGAAAATGTACCGCCAAATTAAAATTAACCCTGATCAGTGTTTTTTATTAAACATACTTTGGAGACCTACTCCACATGAAGATATTAAATGTATCGAACTTTCCACAGTTACGTACGGTACGAACTGTGCCCCGTATTTAGCAACTCGTGTTTTAACCGAGATTGCTAACCAAAATGTTGAAACTTTTCCTTTAGCCTCTGATGCCTTATTAAACCATACTTATGTTGATGACATAATATATGGATGTGAATCGTCTAATGACTTACAAAAAATTCATGATGAATTAACGCATTTATTGAAAACACATGGTTTTACTTTGCACAAATGGTGCTCGAACTTTCCCATTTTCGTTGACCAATTGTCAACAAACCGACCTCATAAAGTTGATGTGCCTATTGGCGACGCTTCTAGTTCCATTTTAGGTTTAAAATGGAATCCCATGACTGACATATTTACTTTCTCTCCTCCTCACATGTTGAATACAATTCGTCTCACTAAAAGGGTGATTCTGTCTATCATTGCTCAAATGTATGACCCCCTCGGATTAGTGTCTTGTGTCGTAGTACTCGGCAAACTAATAATGCAGAAACTATGGCTCCTAAAAATAAATTGGGACATAGAAATTATTGATCCTTATGTTTGTTCCCTTTGGAATACTTTCACTTCTAATCTTGTGAATTTAAAGCAAATTAAAATCCCTCGCAATTTATTTCTTGATAAACCAAAACGAAAAACTCAGTTACATGGCTTTGCAGATGCAAGCATGTCCGCTTATGCTGCTTCTGTGTATTTTAGGACTCTATATGAAGATGGAACAGTTTCTTCAAATCTAGTTACTTCAAAGTCTAGGGTTGCCCCGTTAAAAACGATTTCTCTCCCACGATTGGAATTAAGCGCAATGCTTCTTTTATCTCAACTTGTCAAACATGTACAAGAAATTTATGAAAATAATCTTCAAATAGATTCTACTCACTTATGTACTGATTCCATGATAGCTCTTTGCTGGATACAATCTCATGCATCCAGATGGTCAGTGTTTGTTTCAAACAGAGTGTCACAAAGTCAAGATCTTACCTCAAAATGTACTTGGAGACACATTGACTCAAAAAATAATCCCGCTGATTTACCCTCCCGTGGTTGCCTGCCGCAACATTTAATTGATTGCCCCCTTTGGTTCAATGGACCAGAAATGTTATCTCAAGGTGAAAATTTTGATCTCATATTCATTGATCATAATATCGAACCCTCTACCTCAAATGAAAAGGTCAACAAAGCAATTCTTGTTGAAGAAAGAAAAATTGCGCCCATTTCACTTCATATTTCCTCTGACGAAACTGAATTTTGTAATGAGCTATTCGGAAAATTTTCAAAATTCTCCAAGCTACAAAGAGTTATTGCATACTGTCTTCGGTTTGCAAATAACGCAAAATCCAATGTTATTAAAAATGCTGGACCTTTGTCCACACATGAATTACATATATCATTCCATATCATTGTAAAGGCCTTACAAGCCACACATTTTGCTAAAGACATTTCTGAATTGAAAAACAATAAATGTTTGTCCAATAAGAATCTGTTGTCATTTAGACCATTTTATTGTGAAGCTGACGGTATCCTACGCGTAGGAGGACGCTTAGAAAACGCAGATATTCCCTTTGATCAGAAACACCCCATTTTATTACCAGCTCATAATAATGTAGTTACAATGATGTTACTACAAGAGCATCAACGGTTGGGCCATGCTGGAGCTCAAACTGTTCTATCAAATTTCCGCTTACGTTGTTGGCCGCTTAATGGCCTAAAAGAAATTAAAAAGATTATTCGTAATTGTCTCAAATGTTATCGCTTTCGCGCTGAACCTGCTCAGCAAATTATGGTCGATCTTCCTAAAGATCGTGTCCGAGTGTCTCGCCCATTCCAAAAGGTCGGAGTCGATTTCGGTGGACCTTTTCTTATCAAAGCATCTCGTCTTAGAAAGTCTCCCCTAACTAAATGTTATATTTCAGTATTTGTATGTATGGTTACAAAGGCAGTTCACATAGAACTTGTCTCAAGTCTTTCGACTGAAGCATTCCTTGCTTGTCTTAAACGTTTTATTGCCCGACGAGGCAATCCGTCTGTAATTTACTCAGATAATGGCACAAACTTCCAAGGTGCAAAAAATCAATTATATGAACTTTATCAATTTTTTCAAAAACAAACTAACCTTGACTCTATTCATGATTTTTTAACTATTAACCAAACTATTTGGAAATTCATTCCACCTAAATCTCCTCATTGGGGAGGAATTTGGGAAGCCGCAATTAAAAGCGCAAAATTTCACATGTTACGACTTATTGGTAACGCCCACTTTACGTATGAAGAGCTTAGTACTGTACTGACTCAAATTGAAGCTATTCTAAATTCTCGCCCAATATGTCCGTTGTCTAATGACCCCACAGACTTACAGAGTCTAACCCCTGGGCATTTTCTAATTGGTACTAGCCTCATGGCATTCCCCGAACGGGATCTTACTGAACGAAATGAAAATCGTCTTTCCTTTTGGAGTAGATGTACTCAAATACAACAATTATTCTGGACACGTTGGTCTACAGAATACTTAAATCAACTACAAAATCGGCCTAAATGGCTTCTTCCCGTTGATAACATAAAAACTAATGACATTGTATTATTAAAAGAAAATAATACTACTCACCCGCTAAAGTGGCCCTTGGCAAGAGTTATAAATACTGTTTGTGGACCTGATGGAAAGGTCAGAGTAGTCATGTTAAAAACAACAGAGGGTATATATACTCGATCAATAGCGAAGATTTGTCCTCTACCAGTGGAGTCAGTTGCAGGTGAAAAATCCTGCAGCAACCACTAGAGTTTTTGTTTATCTTCCTTGACCGCCATTTTTTGCTCTTGCGCCCCAACACTGTTTGCACCACGATGTATAAATAACAAGTGTCTTCTCTTCCGGTATTATCGCACTATCCCTTCGGCTGCGGTTCAAGTAGAACCGCCCCGTTTACGTTGTTCTATGTGTGACTATCTCGCAACTGACTTCACTGTGGAGACGTTACTTTCAATTTATTTCATATTTATAGTTCCTTTTGAAGCTATGACGCTTCAATGCCGGGCAGTATGTTGCAGAACGGCTGCAACCTGTTCTCATTATTTATTAAAAGTAAAATAATAATCAAATCGGCCACGCGGGATTTTACGGGTGGCGCGATTGTCATAATAATTTAAGATAGACAGCAGATCTGTCATCGCGAAAAATGCGAATTTAGTGTGTCAACTTTAAATTGGAATAAAACCGTTGTTTACGGTGCCAATATACTGTGTGTTGTTAAGAAAAGGCATTGTGTCGACGCTCTTCTGATTATTGTGAAAATTCACTGATGTAATATTGGTTTCATCCCTAATCCTAATTTGGGGACCTCAGGTATAATTTACCCTTTTATTTGTTACGGATATTTTGCTGGACACCAGTTAAGCACTATGTTCTTTTAATACATACATTTCACTTATAGTAGTGGTGTGTGACTACCAATCGGCTGTTCATCCAGTTAACAGCTAATTGGCTTATTCGTTTTTTTTAATTATAAATATAGTCATTTTCTACTGACGTAGAATCTAAATTGTTCCATGTGTCTGGACTCATTTTAGTTGTAAAAAACATTGTTAATGTTCGGTAATGTACTAAATTTCCTCTCAGGTACTAGGTACAAACGGGATTTATTCAGATCACATTATTAGATAGCCTGTGACAGATTAGAGTTAGCGAACCTACGTTGAGTCAATGCAACAGATCCAGGCTATCTTGTAATTATCGGATGAATCGCGTGTAGCTAGTCTCCTGAATTATCTTGTGTGGTAAATCTAAATTTAAGTAACTATTTTATTGATTAACATTTATGTCAAACACCTGTGTTGTGTCAATATCTGTACCTGTTAAGTATTAATTTAAATAAAAACATTCCATTTTTTGTAGTTACTCAAACTTGCGTATTTTTTATTAACCCCATGAACCATCACCTAGGGAAACACAGTAACGTAACTTTTGCTAGCCTTCGATAAAACACGAAGGCTACCCTATAGATGTGTGTCATGGACTAAATAGTCTCTGAACAGATATTATTGTTGATTGCTTGTCATACTGATGTGTTACGGAAGCTTCATTTTTATCATCGTATTGTAGATACCACGAAACACGAAGCTTTAATTACGTTACACTCTAAAAATTGAATTTTTAAAATACATTGATGAAGGAATAGTTGAAATTGCTTGCTCTGGACAAATGTAATAGGAGTTTTTACAACAAAAGTGAATATTATGTCTATATCTCACGAGGAAGTAAATTGAGCACGAAGCCGTAGGCAGAGAGCTTAACCTTCCGAGAGCGATATGCGATCTGCTTTAACAGTATATTTTTCTACGACCAAACTTACAAACTTTATGCTAAAAAATGTTTAAAAAAAGTTGGCAGGCTGCTGGGCTTGTACTCATGACCATTGGATCCAACGCTAGATGTTATGTCGCTTCGCCAGATCCTCATATTAGAAATGAGGGTAAAACTAACTCAATAATAATGTAACATAAAATTAGTTTTCTATGCACATTCAGCATGTTTAATTATTGATATAACTATTATAGATTCGTGCATATTTTGGTATATTGAACAAAATAATAACATATTGTACCATATACTTATAAATTATATAATGTACACTCTTAAAAATAACATGGTATGGATTACTAAAATTTGGTTCTGACAACTATTTATTTTCGTCAAATCGGACTCACCCCAAAAATTAGTTTGTACAACCAAAAAAAGTTGTCGTTATTGAACTGTTAAACTAATTAATAACATTAACCAACCCAACCTACAAATTTTAGTTGTCACAACTAAATTTTATATACGGATAACTAAATTTATATGGTACTCCCGCTTTTAAAATTAGTTGTCACAACTAATGTGTAAATATGGAAAATTGAAAATTTTTTTTCAAGGAAATATTGTTTTTGTTAATGATGCCATCTACAAATATTGCCAAAGCAATCATTTATTTGGGACAAACTTTAAATTTTCATAGAGTAACAATTAGGTATGTAGTCATAACATTGTGTTTTTTATCTTTTTTCTGTACTTTCTAATTGTAAGAACGAAGTTGAATCATAAATAAGTAAAAATTTTATATTTTTGTCATTGCAGTTGCACATTAGAAAGTTTGAATGAACTGCTTATAACGCATGGCAAAACTAGCAAGTTGATTTGATAGAAATAACTTTAAAAAAAGTTTCATTTCTAAAAAAAATGTCATATGTAATTTATACTTAGTAGGTCCCCATTTAAATAAAAAAATGCCTTGGTATTACTACTCTATTAGGTATGCGTAAACTAATTGGAATAAATTATCAGGGATATTATGGTTTCTTTAAAAAAAATATTTCCAATGTCCTTGTTCTCTCATGTTCTTTATAATATATACTTATGCAATACAAAACAGAAACACTAGATTTTTAACTTATTTTACTTAACCTTTTGGGTTGTTCAATTGCTTATAGAACTGAATTGTTCTTATTTAAATTTTCTTATCTGCAACTGCGATTATTAAAAAACAAAAAATATCCCCTGGACTTTCTATCGGGTCACCTTGCCATGCTTTATAAAAATCTCATTGAAACTTTCTAATGTACAACTGCAATGATAAAAAATAAAATGGTTACTTACTTATGATTTAACTTTCTTTTGCCAATAAGAACGTACACAAGAAAGACAATAAACACAAATAAATTACACCAAATATTGTCACATCCATTTTCCACACGAGCACGGCCATGAAAATGGCCAATTATTGCTTTAAAAACACGATAAAATTGACACGGAACTGCAAAAGCACCCTAACATAAACATAACCTCCTGACAGTCCTGGCTAGAATGATGTCACATGTCACCCACCGGGCAAGGGCGTCAAGTCTCTGTTGATGCCGTTAGTTATAACTATGAAAAATAATATTACTTGAAAAGAAAAGTTAGTTCTGGTAACTAAGAATGTATCTTAATCAAAATTAACAAAATGATGGGGACTACAAATTCATAATGTGTTATTACAACAAGCTTAATTGATAAATACAAGTTTGTAGGAACCTTGATGTAACATTTAAATATGATATATACAGAGTAAAATTCAGCTAAACAAAATATTTTATTTCTGCCAACTGATATGAAAACAAGATATTTTCTTTGTTCTGATGCCATCATTTTTTGGTAAATATAACCAAGAAAAAAATCTTTTTTGTTTTCCTAACTAAAAATAGTTATTTTTGGTAACGTAAACACGAGAACAAATAAAAATTAATACCAAATACCAAGTCATTTTTAAGAGTGTAGTGTCTTGCAAAAGAAGGCCGAGCCTCAGTAAATACAATAATAAATAAAATTGGCCAGTACTTTATAACAACGCCACAGAGAAATCAAATTTTTATAACAATGTTGTCAACTAATTGAAAATTTCCGTACTCGTGATAACAAAGCACAAAGGAATGATAGGTCGGCGGCGTTGTCTCCAAAGGGAAAAGAGAAATGTTTACGCACAGTGTTATATTCGTAGGAAATTCATTAGGATCACTTGTGGTTGTAATTTGCTAAAAAAATACTTTTACAGTATTGTGTGCATTTGTGAAATTGCTGTTTTCTTTACACTTAAGTGGTGGGTAAAGAAGGCTATTCCAGTTAATTGTGCGCCAAATTGTCATATCCATCCTAGTTAGGTTATGAAACTGACCAATCACCAATCACAGTAGTCAATTACAGAGAAGCCAAATTTACATGTTGTAAATTCATTTTCTGACAGTTGAGAGAAGTTAGGTTAATCAAAAATATGCAAATCTATCACATGAAATTTATTCTTTTTAAATTTAAATTAAACCATTTATCCCAGAGTCTATGTATACACAATATTTTCCTAAAGAGTGCACGAAATGGTGCAAAAATTGAAGCTATAATAACAGAATTAATACCAAAACTTCTACCAAATTATTGTTATTTTCTGACCGAACTAAAGATTTGCACACAGACCAACTTTCTTATTTCAAAAATATCTTTATTTTCACTCATTTCTAGACAATTACTACAAGCTTTGCATAAAATGTACTATATACCTACCAAATGAACGTTTTCTTACTAATCTTAGCTATTTTTTCCATATAAATAATATATATTATTATAAATATTTGTGCATGGGGATCGAGACGGGGATATTTTCCGATATATTTTGAATGCGGATCCAACCCCAATTGATCTTAAAACTTTTAATTTACGCAACAAACATAGAAAATTAGCTGGTAATTCTCCGTTAAATGGTGGAACATAAAGATAACCCGATAAAACAGACGAAATTATAAGATTTCTAGAAAAAATAACATTTTTTACTAAGAATTTTAAGGTTATGTTATTTCTACTCACACTATTGCCACTTCTCTTTCCACGTTAACAGTATTGCTAGTTTGTAAATTGGCGATTATTTTGAAAAATTTTACCATAGCGAACGTTAACAATTCATATTAATGCAAAAATCCATTTTTAACTGTTTACAACGAATTCTACAGCTATTTTGTTGTACTTTCGGAGTTATAATTCTTACGCAAGCAGAAATAAACACGACAAACCTTTTTTTCTTCTGTGCAATTCAGTAAAACAATTAATCAAAATACCTACGGAACTTACCCAAATCGATAAGTATCTTACAGTGTAATTTGGTCCATGGGTTTGCCATCAAAATTAATTTGTGTTCAATTGCTTCTTATTATCGTTCTCACAAGTTCATGGCCAACTTAAAAGACAAGTTATGATGCCTAATTTAAAAAAATTTTTTAGATTCCTAGCATGAAGTTGGGAAGTTAAGTCGTAGAAAAAATATACTGTACAACTCGAGTGGATTGTCCATATTGCGCTCGGAAGTTGCGATATGGATATCATATCCACTTTTGTTGCACAAACGACTATTGCCGTACATAGCCTACTTTTCTCGTCACTTAAGTGTAAAGGAAACCACAATTATCTATGTGGAAGTAGAAATAATTGTTTTTACATAATATTACAATTACTAACTTTCATTTATCCTGCTTCTTATTTTACAGGATCTTAAAGGTCTGCGTCAGAAAAAAAATAAAAAAGGAAAAAAAGAAAAAAAGATGTCTATATCATTTGAACAAATGAGTAACGTAACAGGAGGCAGTGACAGAGACACAACCCATTTTTCAATTTACAGTAAAGACAGTGGCCCTTCGGAGAATCTAGGCAGGTTGGTAATTTTTAATTTGTTGTGGAAAATCCTATCGTCGAGTCGCTTAAAACCTTTTTTTTTAATGCTTTGGACAATTTTAGTTATGAACATTAACACCCATATTTACAGTGCCGGATTAACCTATACGCTAAATACACTGTAGCGTAGGGCGGCACTCGGCGGTGGGGCGGCATGGACTGATGCGAAAAAAATATTGTCTCTTTCGGGCGGCGGCGGAATGACGATCTGTCTTGAGCCCAAAAGTGGAATCAGTTCCTCCTACCTGACCTAATATAAATAATACGTCATCAGGGGTGCGGGGAAAAGATTTTCTCGTCCTGGTAGAATAAATGAGAATCATATTCGCGGGCTGCTAAGGCAAACATATGAGGAATGATGAAATGCTTTGAAAGTTGTCTATTTTACAGGTGTTTTACTATCGGACACCATTGACTGTTCGATATCCGTACGAACCCAAGTCATGACACACGTCAATTATTTGCCGCGTCCTACTTTACCGACCCGAGATATGTTATCGGTCGGACGTGTTCTC
The DNA here is from genome assembly GCA_935413205.1 of Polydrusus cervinus. Classification (NCBI taxonomy): domain Eukaryota; kingdom Metazoa; phylum Arthropoda; class Insecta; order Coleoptera; family Curculionidae; genus Polydrusus; species Polydrusus cervinus. Next base: position 96,692,772 of record OW284510.1, on the reverse strand, counting down.
ATATAGGCCCTATGTATGCTGGAGTGTTCTTTAGATTTCTGCAACGGCTGAGTTTTAACCTGTCTCCTCACAACTATTATTTGTTTCTGCCGTCACACACCTTGTGTTTATGTGTTCAGTAACCAGAAATAAGTAATTCTGTGCTATTTAGTAATATCTTTTTCCGTCAACAAACCTTGTTCATCGTTAAAATGAGCAAGCGAGAGAAACTGAGTGGTTGATGTATAAATAAATAAGTAGATTCAATAACAAAACATCTTGTTTCTTCAATGGAAATACACCTTTTCCCGTTCCTCGAATTAGCCAATCCGAAAAGAGAACACTCAAACATGATATACCAAGGCCTTGGTAACCTCAATATATCGATAAGGTAGACCAGAAATTCGGGAAAATGCCAGCCTTACGTGGGCGGCAAGCCCATTTTAGCGTATAAGCGTCACTCGGTATAATCCGGCACTGCATATTTACTACATGGTTTTAAAGTTATACCATGGAAACAAACTACGGCGGTGGCTCAGTGGTGAGTCACTGGCATTCGACCGTGGCGTTTCGAGTTCGATCCTCGGAGTGGGCACACGCACAATAAAAAAAAGTATGATAGATATAACTATGGAAATCAATATGTTCGAAAACAAACCTTTTCCACTAACGATTTCGATATTGTGTGTTGAATCGGTATATTCTTTTTTTGTACCGGTGACACCAGTTGAGCCGACTCGGGTCCTTATATTGCATATTGTATCACTTGTTTTTTTTTTATGATAAAACACCTGCACTGTAGGAAAAATCCTTTAAGGCGCTCTGGGAGCGGTGCGAGTGCGAAAAAAGCGATTGGGAAACACGACCTCAGGAAGATCATTCCACAAAGATGACGTTCTCCAGATGAAAGAATTCTTGAACAATGAAGTTCGAGGACTACTAAGCTGAACAACATATGGATGAGCGGTAGTGGTTCGCCGTGTATTTCTGTTCTGCATTGCTCTAGGTGGAATCAAGTGGGCAATGTCAGTCGAACACCTGCCATAGAAATATCTGTAAAAGAGAGCCAAATCACCAACCTGTCTTCGATGCTCCAGGCTATCGAGGGTCTTGGTCAGCTCGGGGTCGCCGATCAGACGAACGGCTCTCCTTTGAATGGAATCCAGTAGCCGAAGGGTGTGCTTGGGTGCAGAGCTCCAGACATGAGAGCAATATTCTAATGATGGTCGAATCTGGGCTTTGTAGAGTGTCAAAAGTTGATGAGGTGTGTACAACCTTTTGGTGCGGAAAAGTACACCAAGTTTCTGTGCAGCTGCCTTGTCAATTGCGGCCACGTGATCATGCCAAGACATAAATCGTGTTCTTTTGGTGATTTTCTAGTGATTTCTATCAACGCCAACCAGAGAGAGAAAGAAAGAGGGATCCTAAAATAACTAACCAACGAATGGATGACAGTATTCTACTAGCTGTCATCCATAAGTTCATCAGTTCCATCACTGGTTGAATTCACCGTTAAAAAAAATAATATACCTAATATTGCCAGAGGTTTCTAAATTAAAATAATATATTAATGGAAAGTCTCGAAAGTAAAGATAATCTATCCTATACCCAACCAGAAATATCAGATGCAGCCAAACTTGTTACACTGAATACCGGAAAAATCCAGAAGCGGGCAGAAGCGACAACGCCGCCTTTTTGAACATATTTTAAAACGATAGACCATGGTTGTTTATCTGAGCACCCAAATTTATATGAAAAAAGAAAACGTATCACCCGTTTTTCATAAGCGTCTAATGTTCAATCAACCGTGAAACACCACGTATATTCTACTGAAAAAGCGAAACTTTTTTTAATAATATGATTTATTTCAGTCGAGCCACCAAAGATTCAGGGGCAATGTATAATATACAATCAATCACTGGATCGCATTTCTCTGAAAATCTTGCTATTGCAAGTTCAAAAAGTGGAGACGATGAAATTGAAGGTGGTAAGTACACACACAGAATGTAGTAATACTGCTAGTGGCGAAGCTCAGAGAGGGGGAAGCTTGCAGCAGTGTTTGTCGGAAACGTTTGGTATTTAAAATATTTCTTCTAAAAGTCTTGTTATATAGTAAAGATGCAATTTTAAAGAAAAACGAGTAAAAAGAATAATATTCTTTAGTATTTTTCTATTATATACTTTTTGTCCCAACTCCTTTTTTTAGAGCTAATTTAAATCAATAAAAATATAACCAAATAAGTAGAGGGAGATGGGGGTTTCTGCATCAATTTGCGCACACCACGCCGACAGTGCGCATGCGTGTATCATCTGTCATCTGTCGTACGTCATCCGTCATATGTTACACTGTTAGGCGTTAGCTACTTTGGCATTAGCTACTTGGGCGTTAGCTACTTGGGCAATAATATTCCTTATTGGACACGTGTTTAGGATGACGTCATATCATGTTTAGGAAAAGATGGCGGCTGTCACCTGTCAATTAAAATATGTCAAAATCACCTGTCACTTGTCAAATGTCAAAATTAAAATCTAACACGTGGGTCGTGTTTAGGATGTCGTAACAAGGCGTTTCGAGAAAACCAGAATTCGATCGGACAACTAACAAAGCAGTTAAACGAATCAACTGTTCCACTGTTCATTTAGCTGTTCATTTAGCTGATCTGTAGTTGACCTTGGTCTCATATAGAAAATAAAGATGACGCAATCTTAACAGCGTATTAACAATACCGTATTATACGAGGTATGTAAATATGTATAATTAATATACGAAGTATATTCCTACTAAGAAATAAACAGTGTCAGAGCTTTGCACGACTTTATCGTGTTAAGGCCCTAATGGTTTAGTACATCTAGCTCTGTTATTAGTTGAGATATTTGAAAAATTCCTTTACTGTTTGATAGTATCTATATACTCCTACCTACAACCAGAATTTCGGCACTCTACTGCTAGGCATAAGGACACTAATCGCAAAAAACTATATCTCCCGAACCAGTTGTTCGATCGACTTCGGATTTTCTCGAAATGCCTTGTTACGACATCCTAAAAACGACCCACGTGTTAGATTTTAATTTTTGACATTTGACAAGTGACAGGTGATCTTGACATATCTTAATTGACAGGTGACAGTCGCCATCTTTTCCTAATCATGATATGACGTCATCCTAAACACGTGTTCAATAAGGAATATTATTGCCCAAGTAGCTAACGCCCAAGTAGATAATGCCAAAGTAGCTAACGTCCAACAGTGCGACATTTGACATATGACAGATGACGTATGACAGATGACACACGCATGCATGTCGGCACATGCGCAGAATGGTGTGCGCAAATTGATGCAGAAACCCCCATCTCTCCCTACTCAAATACACACAAACAAATGCAATAATAGTACATTGTATATCTAGTAGGAAAAGCAAAAGCTGAACATTCCCGGACGACCGTAAAGATTGTATATCGAGACGCAAGCCGAGACTGACAATATACGGAGTCCGGAAATGTGGCTTTTTCTCAGAGGTACTATTTGTCCGTAAATCAAAAATTATTAAAAGAACATTACTTATTACAACCAATTGGTTAAAATTTTGAATAAATATTAATATCTTTAATCACAAATAAAGGATGCCATTAAATATTTGTGTTGTAACTATGGAAACACAGTAGGTAATATTGAATTGTCAACTATAACACATTTTCGTTTACAAGTAGCCGTACAGAAATAACATTTCCTTATAGTACAATAATAGATATTTCCTAACAGTAATTTGCCGTTGCCTAGCAACGACTAAGTGTAAGGAAATATTAACTGTTTCTTTCAGAAATGTTATCAAAAATGTCAATATTTCCGATCGATTTTCGGAAAAATATTTTTTTTAGCGGCAGACTAAAAAGGAATAACAACATTTTATTTTTAAATTTAATTTTCACATTTTTTTAATTCTTTATAGATTTTATGATGTTTGAATCGGGACTTGGAGTAAATACCATAAGAAAATACAGGAACGATTATAATATTACCAAAACGTTTTCCGATGCTGACTATAGTCAATGTACATGTCTCTTAATTTTAAACACCATGTATACACAAATGATTGAGCATTGCAGTGGCGCAGGTAAGGCTAAAATAATAGTTAAACCAGTGACGGCTGCAGCACCTATTCTGATAATATTTATATATTTCTTTTTTGTCCCTTAATTATCCTATATTTGCAAACCGTAGTGTGAGGTTGTCCACACTCAGTCGCGTCCATTTATCGAATTAAATGTAAGGGTTACAAAACACTATAAAACTCAATGAAACACTTATTCAGTAGAGTTGTTAACTTATCATGTGTAAAGGTAATCTTTGCCCGTTTGGTTACTCAAGTCTAAGTCTTTCTAAATAATGTAAAACACCATCTCAGAACAGTGCAGTTTTCAGCCAATGAGTAAATGATCTTTGTAATGTTCATTTTTCTACTCCCACATCGAAATTTGCTGTTTCCTTTACACTTTACAAGTGGCGAGTAAAGTAGGCTATTGCAGTTAACTGTGCGGCAAAATTGTATAACAATCCTAGATAGGTAATGAAACTGACCAATCACAATAGTCAATTACAGAGAAGCCATTGTTGTTCTTAAAAGTACTGACCAATCACAGTATATTATTTTTACTGAGGCTCCGCCTTCTTTTTTAAGACACCAAATTATATAATTTAAATTGCATATGGTACAATTTGTTATTAATTTTAATTTGGTCAATATAATAAGTTCGTGCCCGGCAACCTGAAAACTTTTTTTACATTTTTTAGCATAAGGGTACTGTTCAACTCGAGTGGATTGTCCATATTGCCCTCGTGCGATATGGACATCATATCCACTCTTGTTGTACAAACTACTATTAATCGTTAAGTTGTTTATTTCTCATTTGGCCTGAGTTGAATATAAAATGGAAATTGTTTCACTTGAACTTTGGAGAAAGCTCTCTAAACTAACTGATTTTTCAGATTATTCAGTCTATTTAATTTGTAGGTTTGGTAGAAAAAATGATGAATGCCATGATCGACTTTTGTTATGTATGTATTGAAGCACAGAATGTCCCACAGACTTTAAAAATACTTGAAGAAGCTTTGGATCTTCTTGATGTTAGTTAAAAATTTTACATGGGAAATCCCATGTGTCCTGTTCGGACGCACCACCTGGTATATGATTTCGATGGATCACTGAGAGTAATTGGGGTATAGTGAGTAACCATATTTTTAATTTTAGGGTCCTCTACAACAAACTCTGGAACTTGATTGGATGGTAACATTAAAAAGAGGAAAATTGCTTTCCATAAAGGGTTCGGCGCGATTAAGAATAGGTCAAATAGAAGAAGGATATAAACATCTATTACAGGCTTTAGACTGCTATGGTAAACAAATCCTCCTGTATAAAAGTGTTTAATAGTATATATTGAGATTCTAAGCGACGACACTACATACGATATAGTAAAAAAAAATTATTTAATGTCAGAAAAAAAAATCTTTATATTAGGCTTCCACACCCGTATTCACAGGCCCGTATTATTGATTAGGGTCAAGTAAAAATTGTGATTTTAGAAAATCTAAATAGAATACCCGGAAAAAGTTTCAAAAAAATGGTCTTACAGTTTAACATGTTAAACCGAAAGTGGTAACATTTAAATAGAGAATGGAAATCTGCGACAGGGAGGTACAAACCATTTTTCTCTAAGATACGCTGTATCAGTGCTACAGCCTGTCAAAATCTGAAAATGGCATATTTTAAACGTCAATATCTCAAAAACATTTAAATTTAGACATCGACTCTGATGGACCCGATATTTCTATTCCCTTTGTACATGTCAGCTTTGTATGTCGAGTTGCTTTTTCCACTCAAAAATACTTAAATTTAACACAGAAGCACTGTAAACAACAAATACATAACAGCTGTTAATCAGGTACTGATTAACGTCAAACAGTTATGAAATACGGGCGTCCCAAAAAGGGCTCAATAGAAAACACGCTCTGGACGCTCATGAAACCTGACGTCCTTGTCTAATTAACACAAAACGACAAAGGTAAATTATGCTAATTTTCCGAATTCCCCGAGTGTTTTTCTGAAAAGTTGTTTACAATGGAGCTAATAATGGGCATTATTTGTGCTTCAAAGACTGTGACCCTGAACTTCGTATCCCTATTTGCTTTAATATCCTTGAATTTAGACATAGAAAGAAGAAAGAAATTTTATACAAAATATACGTGGAATTGTATAGGAAATTAGAAAATAATAAAATATACATATGGAGTGTTCCATTTAAAATAACTATGTTGCCCATTGTTTCGGGCAGAAGCGCCATAGCTGAAAATATTTTAAAAGTCACCAGTTTTCCATAAACGTCCAACGTTCCATCCACCGAGAAACACCCTGTATACTTTATATGTACCCTGTATATTTTAGAGCGAACCTTTTTTTGAATAATATGTATATTATACAGGGTGATTCCTAAGTTGATACTTCTTTTTTAGCTGTGTATGGAAGGCATTAAAATAAACAACTCTTTCAAATACCTTTTTTCAAAAAACTTAAAAATAGCCGAGTTACAGAGGTAAAAAATCTAAGTGCGGGCCTGGTAATCAAACCGTAGCCCTTTCCTTTATATTGTTTTTCTCCGTTTTTTGTATGTGAGTCATGCATTTTACGGATCGGTCGTCAGTTATTCATTTTGGCAATTCGCGGCGCGATGTGGTTTTCTGAAGCAAATTAATTTTAATAAATTAGTGAAAATGGTAAAATTTGAAAACAATGAACTAATTATGGTGGTAATTTATTGTGAGTGTCGTAAAAGTGCGGATATTTTTTCTGTACACCCAGAAGTTTTCATAATGTTATTCAACGGGCAAGTTAGGCAGAACCGTATTTGATTTGTAGTGTAATAAATGAATGTAAGTACTTTATTTTTGGGTTTATTGAAAAAAAGGTATTTGAAAATATTGTTTATTTTAATGCCTTCTATACGCAGCTAAAAAAGAAGTATTAACTTAGGAATCACCCTGTACATACCTTGTATACCTTTTAGGTATTAAGTTCCCGGTTAATTCAGTTTCATTTCATTTACATAAATGTACTTTAAAGTTCAAGCAAGATTGTTCTTTGTACTTTTTTCCGAAAATGTTTATCGGAAAAAATAATGACGACGACGTGTCAACTTACTGTAATGATGTGGCTGAATGTCTAACATTTTTATGTGAATATTATTTGGTAAGTGCAGCGATGGCTCTCTACGAATTTAGCCAATTTCAATAATACTTTCAGAAAAAAAATTGGAAATATTGCCCACGGGTAATATTTCTGCTAAAAATAATTCCTTGAGGAACACCATATTATTTAATTATTTTAGGATAGCTTTTTTCTTTATCTATTTGGTCTATCTTTTAGATAATTTTTAATTCATTTAAATTGTTTCCTCTAAATCCAATATTTTAAATTTTTTCCATCAATAAATTGTGACTAACTTGGAGACAATTACTGCACGTTTGGTTGAGTTTTCTTTCTGTGTAAATTATTAAACAGTCAGTTAAAAATTTATTTTTTTTTAGATCAGAAAACAATGGAAAGAAGCAAGATTAGCTGCCCTATGGGCCCTTAATGATGCAAGATACTCCGAAACCGATTTCCATCTTATTTGCATTACTTATGCTAATATGATTCACATAGGCACGCATTTTGGCAATCAAAGACAAAATGTGGCCTTGGAAGTATTTGCTTTCGAGTTGTGTAACCGAAAAAGATCCATCGTGGAAAGAGAGGAATTAAAGGCAGTAGCAAAAATGTATGCGGCTATATTCTTCTCGAGGTAGATATAAAGGCAGTTATGATGGTGACACCTTGGGTGTTCGCCCTACTTTTTTAAGTTATTAATCATGCAGATACACCCTTTATTAACCTAACAAGCAGTTAGACAGCACAAAAGTGACTAATAAGCAATGCCGGAATAGGCCTAGCAATGAAATGTAGTCTCCCATACTAAGTTTTTTCTTGAGACTATTTTAACTACCTTTTTTGTCATGGAAACTAAGATTCTGGTATATGCTGGGCTAGGCCAATTTTAAGAGGGTATTTTAAGCGGGACAATATTATTTTTCTCGGTCCTAAGACGGCGCTCAGGGAATTGGCCATTTAATAATTAAAAAGGGCCAACAGTAGTTGTTATTATTTTTTCCAGGACTTCAAGATCTGAGTTAGAAAAATGCATACATATTGGCTATTTGTTATGGAGAATAAGCTCATCTACTCATATGTATTTCGTTCTTCTTAAAATGTTGCCTATGTTAGTATTACTTATTTTAATGAGAAAACACATCAACGAAGCTGGAAACATAATGCAAGAAATCTTACTGATATCCTGTGAAGATATTGACATTTCTGGTAAGAATATCGTTTTGTCTGACAAAGTAATATACCGTCTCTACTATTAAAGATATAAAAAAAAAGTTTCTATAAAAGTTGTGAGGTACAAAAAATATATGTTCTAAAATTATTTTTAAATATACAGGGTGCTTCAGAAAAGTGGGACAATAAAAAGATACATTTTTTAAAATAGAGCACCCTATATATTTTAGCATTTTTTGTTTCCTTACAAAATTATCCATATGACGCCATATTTAGTTTTTTAATATTTTACAACGTTGCCAAACAAAATGCAAAATTCTTAAAATTTTGGAAAAAACATGATAGTAAAAAATTACCTATATTTCTCAATAAGAGTATCGAAAATCGAAAATTTCTTGTAAGCTCTTAAGTTTAGGGATAGATAAACTGTCTTAAATCTTGAAGTACCGAAAATTTTGTACAGGTTGTTTTCTGTTGACATCCAAATATACAAAATTTTAAAATACAATAACTCTGTTTTTTCAAATGAAACACCCTGTATTTATTAGGCTCGTCTGATAAATATTGTAAGTATCTTTTATTATTGTTAAGTCATACCTATACCACTGGGAGGACACTCTCGTATTTTCGCCGAATTCTCTGGTGACCTTGAGATTTTCGAAGAGTTTTATTAGCTGTTCATTTTCGCGCCAAGGATTTGATTCCTTTTTTGTCTAGGATCACTCAGATTGCCTTGCATCTTTTTCTTTCATATTATGATCCAACAATAACAAACGATGATCGATGTGCTCCTTTCCTAATAAGATACTAGTTTAGTTTTTCGACGGGATGAAATCATTTCATTCATAAATAGTTGTTCTAACCTCAAAATTTTGAGAAAACTTTTCTTCACGTCAAAATTTATTATTTATGTCCGTCTGAACTTCGAGCTTTGATTAAAGCGTTAAATATAAATAAACCATTCTGGTTTACTGCTCAACGTGGTTGGCATATAATTTTTCAACTATCGCACTATTTCAAAATGAGAAGACGCAAAGGAAAAATATTTGTATTATTGTCACAACTTTCCTAATTCCCCAAGAGGTAATGTAAGTTTTTTTAAGTTTGCAAATACACAGCCACAGGTTACAAGTTATGAAGTAATTGAAAATAACTTGCCAGAATCCCAATGCCCCAGAATTTATAAGCCCTCTATAGAAACCGAATGTGCCATCAGGAAAATCATGATTGTTAAAATACAGATAAAGTAAGTATGTTTATTTCAATCAGCCAGTGTGTACACTGTACCACGATTATAATTAAGTACTTAGAAGTATTCTTTTTTTTAATTTAAAGAAGTAGTCCATTTATTAAAGAGACCATTGTTTTTTCAAACCAAAAACAAGGACAGTTTGTTGAAACTGCGACTAGTAGCTTTATGTTGTGTTTTTGAAAAATCTTTTTTCTTGCACATACTTAGTAACACTGTATCAAAAGTTTTATGTCAAACACAAAATTAATTGGTGGTATGCTCAAGAGTGTCTAATAACGATACAGATGGCGCTTCGTGCCACATCTTACTGGTGTGTCCCACCACTGTGCTGCCATAAGCAGCTTTGAGTTCTCTTTGTTTTGTCGGATCCTAGCTCTACTGATGAGTCATGATATGACGAAACGCGTCTAGGGATGGATCTGACGAAATAAAGAGAAATTCTTCTTCTGTACAAAATTAATTGTTATTTTTAGGTAACTAAGGTAACGAAGAAGTTATGACTATCAGGTTGATTGTGGAAAATATGTTCCCGAGACCCTTTTCAGGCTAGTTTTGTTTAATCTACGTAAGTGGTTTTTATTAATAATGTATACAAAATTTAGTCATATATATTAATTTATTCTATTTTCATTAATATGTATTTGATATTTAAATAATACCATATTTTATTTAGCTAATCAAGATCTAGAAACCTTCAGTGTAAGAAGAAAGACAAGTGAAATATATCCAATCCTGGATCACGGGTTTTTAAGGAAAATTAACTTTTGTACATATTTTCCATTACTGTTTAGTAAGGTTAATACAGTTTTTATTATGGTGTTTGTTTTAAAAATCCATGTTCTTTACTTATTTAAAAGGTCTATACAGTCTATAAATGGTAAACTCAGTACCTAAAATGTTCAAATTATTGTAAATAGTGTAAATAATTTATGCAATTGTTAATTTTGAGTGGCGCTTACTCCATTTTTGTATAAACCGGCGTTGAATGTCATTAACATTCCTTATAGGTCCTAACTTTGTAATTATTTTTTTTTATTTTGTACTAAATTGCCTATAGATATTTTATAAATGTAGCCTATTAGGTTTAGAGCTTGCTTATTACAGATTGGGCTGGAATTAAAGATCAATAGCTGCATTTAGATCTTCGTATTTAGACTACAGGAGCATCAACAATAGATGTTTGGTACCTAAAAAAATGAATAGATGCATACAAAATAAGTGGATTTTCTGATACTTTTTAGTCATATAACTAAATGTTTTAACAAAATTGTGATCATTTGGTAACTCAATATATATTTTAAATCTATTCCTGGTCTTTTTTTACCCTCTGGCATTCCTTATAACTCTAGTAATTTAATAGCCTTTAAATACATACATGTAGGTAGGCTTACAAACATGATGCAGCAGGTAATTTCTTTGGGAAAGTTAATTGTTTTATTTCCTCTTTTATCTATTTAATACCAACTAGTTAAATTTTCTGTGTAGAAACATTTAATTATTAAATATAAAGTTGGATCTAAAATTGCTTAAATACTTCACAATAGGTCAAAATATGTGACTATAATGGTAATGCATACAATCACATTAAAAATACAAGATCCGGCAAATTTTTGGCCACAACATTATTTGCTTGAAGACTGATAGCACAGAATATATAGTTGCGTAGCTATATTATTCTGTGCTGATAGTCGGCCTACCACCCCATTGAATATATCTGATTAGGAAATTAACAAGAATAATTCTTGCCTGCCTAAAATGTTTAAAAGAAACTAAATAAAATTGGGAAAATACACAAAGTTGTTAATACTATTGTGACTACCTCTGAGATAGATATATAGTGTTGCAAATTTTGTGGTGTTGAAAGCTCCTAGCCTTGATAAAATTTAATCTATACCGATTTTTTTAATGTCCCTATTGTTAAAGTGAAGGAAATTCTGTGGTACATACTATACTGTAAAACAAATTTAGTCTTGTTCAAAGATATATAATATAATAAAATATCTTTATCACAAAATATTAAAATAATAACAAATAAATCAATGGATTTGCTTCATCATATAAAGTCCCAGCAACACTAGAAATAGTAAGGTTAGAAAACGTAAAAGCTGCCAAACGTCGTAGTAAAAATACTATGTCATTCATAAATAAGGGGGACACCAGGCCAATGAAAATGCCGGATTTCGGCCTGGTTGCTATGGCACCCGGTGTCCCCTCCGCCATCTTGAAAAAAATCCTGATTGGTCAGAACCCGAAGTGTCCTCTCTGGTATAGCGACAGCGACGACCTATCATTCCTCTGTGCCTATACCTAAATTTACTAGTTTTGGCAATATATCGGTTTTTATTAAAATTTTCATGAAAAAAACTATAGTTTTTATTTTTCTAGTAAGCCATGACTAGCAAAGTCAAAACAAATGTAATTGAATATAATGCCATATTTATAATTATTATATTTATATTTATAATGTTTGTCAACTTATTTTCAATATCAAGTTGCGTAATAAAAACAAAATTTTATTAAATTAAATAAATACGTAACTAACTATGGTTATCAATTTATTTTAATATGGGATAATGTTTAGGTACATTTGTTTTTAGTTTGCTGGTCATGGCTTACTAGAAAAATAAAAATTATAGTTTTTTTCACCCAAATTTAAATAAAAATCGAAATATTGCCAAAACTAGTAAATTTAGGTATAGGTATGACTTAACAATAATAAAAGATACTTACAATATCTATCACACGAACCTAATAAATATAGGGTGTTTCATTTGAAAAAGCAGAGTTATTGTATTTTAAAATTTTGTATATTTGGATGTCAACAGAAACCACCCTGTACAAAATTATCGGTACTTAAAGATTTAAGACAGTTTATCTATCCCTAAACTTAAGAGCTTACAAGAAATTTTCGATTTTCGATACTCTTATTAAGAAATATAGGTAATTTTTACTATAATGTTTTTTCCAAAATTTTAAGAATTTTGCATTTTGTTTGGCAACGTTGCAAAAAATTAAAAAACTAAATATGGCGTCATATGGACAATTTTGTAAGGAAACAAAAAATGCTAAAATATATAGGGTGTTCTATTTAAAAAAATGTATCTTTTTATTGTCCCACTTTTCTGGAGCACCCTGTATATTAAAAAATAATTTTAGAACATATATTTTTTTGTACTTCACAACTTTTATAAAAACTTTTATTTGATATCTTTAATAGTAGAGACGGTATATTACTTTGTCAGACAAATGGGCGATCCTGTATGGTCTATTTCAGAAAGGTGTAGAGTAATAAAAGCTATGCAAAGGGACTACAGAGTGACCCAACGAATATTTAAGCCATATTCATAATTTGGCATTGATTTTATTGCAAAATTCTTTATTTTCATCAAGTGCAGGTAGTACCACCCGGGTTTGGGTCAATTTATGGGTTCCATTTAAAAAACCCAAGTTTTATTCACCACGGTTTTTTGGGCCACTTCGTATACTTAAGCATGATTTTAAAATGTGCACCTCAATCGTCTCTACAACTTTTGTATTTCGAATTTACATCTAATTCTTAAGATAAAGGATAAATAAAAAAAAAACTTTATTCTATCGTTGACTCACCCTGCACATTGAAAAAAAATTGGTCTATACATTTTGAAAATTTTAAAAGAATACTGAAACTTTAATTTTTTTAGGCAGGTGTTGGTATTATGCGATGTGCGTCAATTTTCATCTTGAAACTGGTCTAATTATCGAACCATTTCACAATTGCATAGCATTTTCACAAGCAGAAGGGCGTGAGCCAGCAATTCGCCATCCGGACGCCAAAATCAGACTAATTGTTAGTATATGGTTATGGTAAGAATTTCAAAAATTGTGCTATAACGAAGTTAGATTTTTTAAAATTAATAGCAGTTAATCGTTTTCATATTTGTTTATAATCTAATCTAGTAATTAATCTAATTTTAAGACTACAGGGTGATTCATAAAGGTCGACGAGCGGCCATATCTCGGAAACTACTGGGCATAGAAGTTCAGAAAAAAAAATATAACTAAAGTGGCCATGAGAAAATCCTAGAAATAATTTTTAAGTTCCGCATTTTGCCGCAAGAGGGCGTAAATGAAAAGTAAATTTAGAATTTTATATGTCAACAATTTTTTTAAAACAAAATTTTTGATTATCAATGTTAATAAAAATAATAAATAGTAGAGCTAATTTAATTTAATTATTTTAATTAAGAACGGTGTGCCTGAGGAGAAAAACGCAAGCGACCATTTTTATGCAGAATTGACGAGGCTAATCCGAAATAATATCCACATAGAAAAATATCAATGGCGTCCCACTTTTTTCTAAAAAGTATATACTCGCTTCTTCATTTAAAGTTTTAAAAATTATTCTATTCGCGATGATGCTGAAACGAATGGAGATATCAAGCTGCGATTTTAATATTTCTTTTAGCAAATTTCATCTACTTTTCGATTATGGTATCATAATTACACCGTATGATTAATTTTTTCGGAGTAAAATTAAAATATGTGTTATTATTAATTGCGCCCTCTAGCATTTTTTTTTTAACTATTATAGACAACTAAATACAATTGGTGAAAGTGCATCCATTTCTCTTCCAAACAGTCTTTAGTTTGCTAAAATCGGATAAATCGTTTATAAGTTACAGCGATTTAAATGATTACACTTTCCACAGTTCCCCCCCCCCCCCTCTTTTTAAAGTCGGTACGTCAATGAGCATAGGACTAAAATTATGCATAATTGTCCAAGCTTTTTAATGGTGTTATCAAAGATATACCTTAATGTGGAATTTTCTGAGATATGTAAAATTTTAAAATTTACTTACGCCCTCTTGTGGCAAAATGTGAAACTTAAATATTATTTCCAAGATTTTCTCATAGCCACTTTAGTTATAATTTTTTTTTTCCTGAATTTCTATGCCCAGTAGTTTCCGAGATGTGGCCGCTCGTCGACCTTAATGAATCGCCCTGTATATTACCACCCTTTAAAATTCTGGGGAAACAAAACTAAACACACTCAATATCCCGAGGACGAAAAATCCATGAAAATAGTTATACAACAAAAGTAGATAGCGAAACGGTGTCCATATCGCACGAGTAAGTAAATATCCGAGCGCGATATCAGTGACGGCTCCTTGAAGAAGGCAAGGGAGGCTGAGCCTCCTCAATAATTCTTGCCCACCTACACTTTTTCTTGGTTTATTACTTAAATAGTAACTTTTAATTTACAGCAAGCAAATATGTAATATGTTTCATTCGAATTCTTCCACTATTTAATATTGTTTTACAATCTGACAACAGCGCATGAGGTTGGTGGCTGTTAAGTCTCCATGGTTTTTCCTAAAAGCCACATGAATAAGAGCTGATAAACACGAAATTGTAAGAGGGAAATAGAAGTTTCTAACATTTTAACTACAATAAGTAACAATGTCTACTGGAAAGCAGCATCTATCCAATCGCGAATGTGATCTCTTCCACGTGCTAATAGATCACCTGGTATTCAACGCCTGCTAACTCGTCTCGTGTGTCTTAAACCAATTTACCGCGCGCTCTTCTGGTATTTGTTAGGTTAAATTTTAGAGTTTTCGCGGTTTCGCCGGGTTTGTGAAGTGGACATCGCATCGATTGGATATTTTATTTAATTTAGCCGTTTAGTGATAATTTGGATTACCTATAATTTAAAAATGAGTGCCGCCGCCTTTAATTTAGACTGTAGTTTAGTGGAATATGTTTTAACCAACTCGTTTAATTCCCTAAATACGATGACAAACTTGTAGTAAAAACCAACGTCCTGAGCGCTAAGTATTTACTCTTTTATTTTATTCATTTTAAAACTGATAAACCTAAACCCGGAATCAAAAATATAATCCACTGACGGACTGACCTAAACCTAACCTACAATTTATCTGAATTAGTAAATAGTAAAAACTGTTTAAAAGAAAATTATTTTAAAATTAATATCTCGATATTCAAAGCCGTAGTAAAAATAGTTGTCATCTAGTATCTGGTAGCGGTAGCAAAGTCGAAAGCATAACTATTAACCCTAGTAGTGCCCTAACTTGATTGGGACTCTTCACTTTCGATAAAATAAAGCATCATATGATGATCTGGCCATGCCAAATAAGGCCGATTTTCTTACCCGCCAATAAGAGAGGGCGATATTATATTCATTGTGGTGTTATTATCTCTCTCGTACGCGTTTAATATCGGGCCAAATACAGAGTTGGTCGAAGCAGCCTGACGGCAGGGAATTTTCGTGGCAGGTAGTTTTTATATAGTTGGGCGTTATTAGATATCAACGTCTTGAATTATAAATTATTCACATTTACAAAAGAACGAAGTGTAGGAAGACAAAGTAATAATAATTATGTGTGTAAAATAAAAAACTTGGTGTACAGGTAGGTAGGGCCATTACGCTGTGGCCTTACTGTACGAGCCGCCACCGCAAAATATAAACTGTTCAGTTTTTTAGCCTAACAAGGGTAAATATGAAATTATATTCGTTCGGTGAACTGGAATTGTCTATTTATTCATTCAATAAATTTGAAAAAAGAATAACAAGGAAAAATATATTTTTTCTTAGGAATGTAAGATTCGAGAATTTTGAAGGTGCTTTTATTTGGGAAGAGGATGTTATGAAATTTAGTCCCAAAAGAAAAGGAGAAACGATAGAAAATTTAATTACTGCACTGTATCTTCTGGAAGGATTGATAGTGATCATGGTGCGGAAAATGGATAAGAAAAATATTAATATGGCAGATATGCTGGCGAAAAAAATTCAAGGACTCTTTAAAGATATGTTTAAGAGCGCCAAATCAGTAAAAGTTATTTTACCAAGGTACAACCACCGCAAATTAATTTGTACTGCTAAAAAGCTCTAGTAAATGTATCCAGGGTAGGGACTTTAAATGGAACAAATTCGCTAGAAGTTTAGGAAAAAATATGTTTGAAAAATGGAAAAATACGTCGATCGAGAATTTCTATGCGTTACATTTTGGCACCAAAAAAAAATTTTTTTACCTCCTGTATAAGCTGACATATAACCCATTTTTTTTTTAATTGGGAAGATACTATGGTCTATTTCTTTTTGATTGCGAACGATGACAGAAACCCGTTTTACAATAAAAAAATTCAAGAATTTTTATTTTTTGACAAGTTGAAAAAGTAAGGTTAGGGATTTACGTCATAACTGACATTTTGTTGTTTACTGTTTATAGCGATTAGCACTTGTTAAGGCCACTTTACAGTTTGCAATTTTTCTTTCACGCAAGAAAAGATTGCCCGGGAGTATGCGCAGAACGAGGCTAATGATCAGCTGGCGCAATTTGTATTGCTTGCAAGAAATATAACTCGGACCGTATTTTTATTGCCATTGCAAGCGCAATTCTGAGGATTTTCTGGTAATTTATGAGACACCAAACTAAATATAAAAATCCCTGACATTTATTTATGTTTTTTCTAACCTATAGCGGGTACGTTTTGTTTTTGTTGGTTTGCTTTCATATCCTGTAATGATGTTTTGTTAAAATGAATGCACAAAAAGCGCCGGTAAGTCCTAACCAAATATATTTTTATTTTAATGGTTGGCAAGTGGTACATCACCTACGATCTTGGCAAGTCATTGCACGCTGTAAAACGAAGTAAAATTTTTATTGCCGCAATATTAATTGCTGCAAGACAACTTGCGTGAAAGAAAAATTGTAAACTGTAAAGCGGCCTTCAAGAAGATGAACTTTTAGGTTATGTCACAATGTTTGGCGTTTGGCATGGCCTTCTATATGTTGTCGATAAATCGGGCATCCTTTTTGCTTCAACACAAAGTAGGCATAGGTTTACTATTTTATGTTGCAGAAAAACGTGAAATTAACCGATTTTATGTACAGAAAGTTAATAGATTGTTTGTTTCGTAATATAACTAGAGCTAAAAGTTATTTTTAATTGCTAGAAAGTTTATAATTAGCATATATTTGCTAGAAATCAAGCGAACGGAAATTTCTTATTCTTCTGTGATTTAAAAAAAAAGACCTTTAATAAGTTGGCTATGCATTTATGTAGTGTAAATTGGTCCATGATTTTATCAATTAGGTAAATTTTTGTTCAATTTTTTTTCCGTCATCGTTCGCAATCGAAAAGAAATAGACCGTAGATACTTATGATATATTTTTCGAAAGCTATTTTAGGGATAAAATTGAATATTCTATTACAAATTAGCTCTTTCACTAAATTTGGATTTTGGTTATAGTGTATAAAGAAACAAAAATTATAATTTTCTGGGTTTGTTCTTTTTGATATTTTTAACCCATCACTGATAAAATAAATAAATAAAATAACTATTGGAACAAAAAACAGCACTCGAAGACTATACATCATGAAAACGGCAGCTTGACAATATTGCCAATGTTCTCTAAAATTTTTACATTCTAATACAATGACAAAATGTGAAAAGTAATTCAATAGAAATAATTGTCCAAAACGGACTCATGCGGAAAAAATTATCATATTATTTCCAAAATGTTATCTACGTTTCGTCTTAAAATAAATATTAAAGTTCTAGGAACAAAATATATTATTTAACTGACAAAAGGTTTCACATGTGGCAACACCGAAATTATTGACAGAAGACCAAGCTAATGAAATGACAGTTGAAAAAAGTCTAACCTAAGTTATTTGTCGAGCTTCCTGCTCTATGAGCAAATAAATAAAAAGAACAGTTATTTTAAACAAAAAAAAATCAAAACTTCACAATAATTCGGATGTAAGGGGGATGTAAACAAAAAAAATTACAAGTGTAAGATTGGTAACGATGCTCGCTGTACATTTTTATCTGATCAACGTCATCGAGCGCCAGTTTTGCGTTTTTAAATTTTGTGTAAATTGTACATGTTTTCAGTGAACTGCAAAAAATTCATGGTAAAATCTAGCAATAGTTTTATTGATGATAAACTAGTATTATATCACCGTCTCAACAATTTAAATGCCAAAACTATCAAATATGAGAACAGTGAAAGAGCTCGTTGCGCAACTTTGCCGCAATTTAACCTTTGCTGTATCTCTTACCGTTTGCGTGATCCCAATGGTGAGCAATAACACCCTATATAATCTATCAATTATTGAATAACAAAATCATATCTACTCTCCAGAAGGGTCATAATTAACTGAATGGGAAAGCAAACTTTTCCTTCACCTTCTTTATAATTATATAAAAACAATTACTGCCTACGCATGACGGTAAAAAACCATCATCAGGGCTAGCAGGTCAAAACAATCTTTTTGACTTGCTAGCCCTGATGACGGTTTTTTACCGAAACGCGTAGTTAGTAATTATTTTTAAATTATATTAAAGAAGATGAATGAAAGTTTGCTTTCTCAATCAGTTTATCAACTATTATATTAATTTTTAGATTGTACCATTTAAAAGCATACTATCACCTGTGTTTAACCAATAAATATAGTGAAACGTTCAAAATATTGAAAAAGGCCACCGCAGTTGCTAATAAATTGGGAAACGAAATGGAAGTATCGTGGATACAACATAGTGAGCAGGTACATAAGACGATGAGGTCAGAAATAAAAGTATAGAATTTTTAGAATTATATTTAGTTGCTGGCTCGCGTCTATATCCCAGCCTAATGCAGGTACACTGCGCATGTCAGGCGGATAGCGTGATGCCGGGCTATTTGAAATTTACATAGGTAGAAATGAGTTCAATTATTACATGTAAAATATGATTGATATAGCGATTAATTAATTACATTTTTAATATTACGGTATTCTATTTATATTTTTAAACCAAACACTTTTTTTTTACGTTTCAAAAAATTCAAAGATGTTGTTACCGGTGTTCACAGTCTACGATTTTGTAATTCCGCCTTTTTGTTATGAGGGTCATAGTTAGAAGAAATCATAGGGCGTATTGTTGTTTTTAGTGCATTAATACCAGAAATGCATGGCGTGTAATGGTCTTTATAGGTGATCGTTTGAAGACTTTGTGTTTTCTTTTCATGTGAACATTAATATTTGTTTTTGTACTACATTTCATCCCACAGTCACAGTGCACAATAAACTGTTCTACAATTTAAAAAATGATGGTTAGGTTTTTACTTTACATTTGCTTTACAGCCGTCACAAAATATTTATTATTTTGTGACAGCCGCAGCCATAACAAAACTTACTGATTAATAACCTGCCCCTCCATTTTAATTTTGCCCCACACGGCCACAAATGAACAAACTGGCGAACTGTTCTTGTAAGAAAACTTAATACCTCGACTATGACTCAACACAGTGACGTAAAAAAATAATTAAATCCTGATGACTGTCATTAGGCTGGGATATAGACGCTAGTGGTTGCTGTTAATATATTTTAAAGAACACCAGTCTTCTCTTATGAAAAGTAATCATGAGCGACTGATTAATTATTTTTCTTCCTTGAAATGGGTCGTTTAGAAAAATTTACTAAATGGCGATTAAAAATATTCAATACACACAATTATTTAGAAAAAGTTTAAAACGCTGACAAATATTGACCTATTTATAAAGGGGATTACTGGTATTTTTATTTTAACCTGAATTAAAATTCAACAGAATCATACCCCAAATTTAAGCTAGATTGAAGACAGAATTTTCCTAATATCTCAAAAACCGGTATGTCTAAAAAAGTTTAAAATTGGTAGATATCTTACTTCCACTAAGCTCTTTAATAAGTTTTTATAATCATTACGGGAGCGAATATTTACTTAACCTAGAAATATACATGGGGAATCCCATGTGTCCTGTACGGACGCACCACTCGGTATGTACTAGGTGAGCAAAAATAAAACAGCAATCCGGCCCACAGTTAGTTGACTTTTAGTCAATAGCAAATAGCAGTTAATATACAGGGTGATTCCTAAGTTGATACTTCTTTTTTAGCTGTGTATAGAAGGCATTAAAATAAACAACATTTTCAAATAACTTTTTTTTAAAAACTTAAATATAGGCGAGATACAGAAGTAAAAAATCTAAGTGCGGGCCTGGTCATCAAAACGTAGCCTGCTATACTTTGTCTTATCTCTTATTAGTCATGCAATTTACGGGTTGGTGTTATTTGGCAATACGCTGCAGTGTGTGTTTCTGAACTAAATTAATTTGAAATTGGTGACACGCGAAAATGGTAAAATTTAAAAACAATGAACTAATAGATAGATATGATGCTACTTTACGATAAGTGTCGTCAAAGTGCGGCTGCTGATTCGAGATTATACGCAGAACGCTTTCCCTTGCGGGTTTATCCTACATCCAGCAGGTTTCTTAATGTTATTCAACGGGCAAGTTAGGCAGGAGCGTAATGGATCCATAGTGTAATAAATGAGTGTACCTTATTTTTGAGTTTTTTGAAAAAAGCTATTTGAAAATGTTATTTATTTTAATGCCTTTTATACACAGCTAAAAAAGAAGTATCAATTTAGGAATCTCCCTGTAGAGTTTTTTATTTTAGGCTTGGTGTAACAAATTATCTAGGACAGAAAAGAACTTTTGGCATTTTCACGCTCACGAGGACAACCATATAGAATACAACGAGAATGATGAATATGCCGAAAAATTTGGACATTTTACATTACCCATCCCACTCTATTTATAATCATAAGTAATATTTTTTTATATTATTTTATATCATTATATTAAATAAAAGTTTTTGAAGTGATTGACGCCATTTTTGGGCTATTTTTGCAAACAATTTTTCTGTCTTTATATAATTTAAATCACAACGTTTCAACTGGTAAACTATATTTAAAAAACATCTAATATCACAGGTAAGAAATAAAATCATAGATTTATGAAGCTCAGTGTATGCAACTAGCGCCCTTTAGTTTGAAACTTAAAAATTTCTACAAATTCTTATTTCTTGCTCATAAAAACATAATATTTTCAACTTTCAATTCGATTCATTAAACGTTTTAAAATTATGGCTTATTTTCGAGAATAAACTTTTACTTTCAACACCCTGTATCTCTAGAACGAGTAACAATCCGAAAAAACGTATATGACTTAATCGGCTTACTTTTATGTCTAGTATCTCCAGTTACTCTACGGCCCATAAGTTATGGGACATCCTGTATATAAAACATGATAAAATGAAAAAGTTAAACTACAAATAAAGGATATAGGCCTATTGACAAACTATGAAACCAGATATTAGGTGGAACATAATCCTAAATATGCTTATTTCAACACTAGTATTGATTTTTTTTCAACACTAGATATTTTTTTACAAATCAAAAGCTTCATTAATAATTCTTTGTGGTCGTAGGAAAAATAGTGTACATTACTCGTGTGAAAGTAATTATTCTAAAACTCGAAGAATTTCCGCACTCGGCTGTCGCCTCGTGCTAAATATCTCTTTTATCACTTGTTATATAATACACCATTTAAAATCTCCTTTTTTGTCTTATTTTACCTTTTTGGGCAATAATATTTTATGGAAAATTCAATATTAAAATTAAACAAAGCCATTTAAAATAAATGCTTTCCCGTTTAACTTGATTACTATAATCTTTATCCTGGAAATATGGCTCAATTTTAGTTTCAAAGTTGTACAAAAGGGGAGTTACCCTACTTTTGGTTCTAGTTCGGTAATTATGTCACGATCTTAATTAGAATACAACTTAGTGCAAACAAAGGGTCTAAGTTTAGATATTGGATAAGGTGCGTGAGTTTGTTTAATTGAAAATATGATTGTTTATAAGATTAAAAGGACATTTTAGCCACAAACCTAATTCAATGATGTGTGTGATTTTTTTGAATAAATCAATTGAGACTGCGACGGTGGCTCAGCGTAAGTTACTCGCCTTCGACCGTTGCGTTCCGAGTTCGATCCTCGGAGTGGGCAATGTGGGCATACGCATGATACAACTACAAGAAGAAATGTTACCACGCAGGTGGGCGTGACTTTCGTGACGTCACCTAGTGAATAAAGACCACCATATTGCGATATTCTCCGTTGTTTACGTTAGAGTTTGAATTATGTACCAGTCGTTAATTTCTGATAACTAATTTGTAACGTTACTGAAAAATGAGGTCTGCGGTTTATGGTTGTATCGGAGACGGACATTTGGGCGCGGCCACATGGGCGCGGCCGTTTGGGCGCGAGGACACTTAGGCGCGAGGGTACATGGGCGCGGGGACACATGAACGCGAGAACACTTGTGCACGGTGATGTTTGCTTAGTTAACACATGAGCTTGTTTGTTAAAAAACATTTTTAATAAAAAAAATGTCTAGTCAATTTTTATAGAAAAGAATATTGGCAAAACTCTATATTATGACCTGACCCTAACATTATAATTAATTTTTAATTACGCTTATCCTTTTGTATTAAACCTGATGTTATTCCATGAATGACCTGACCCTAACACTATAATTACATGAAAAATTAGAAAAAAACATACATGAGGTAAGAATTTAAGTTAGTTCAGGTTTATGGGCTTTCAACGTGAGATAATAAATAAAAAACTTTATTGAATGTTTTTATTTTATTCCAAATTTTGCTGCATTCCGACCAATGGTTCGTCGATGGAACATTTTCCATTGCTCCGCCATTATTCTATCAAGTGTATGTGATTATGACTAAAAGGTTTGATGGAGTTCATCCTGTAGCCCATGCACTTCTCCCAAATAAACAAACGACAACCTATATCAAAATGATTGATCTCCTGAAAAGTATACAGCCGAATCTACGCCCCAAAAAAATCTCTTGCGATTTTGAATTAGCTGCCATCAACGCCTTCAAAAGAGCGTTTCCGGAAGCAGAAATGATGGGATGTTTCTTTCATCTGACAAAAAATATGCAAAAACAATTGGCACAACTGAATCTTCTCGGAAGATACAATAATGACGCGGATTTTGCAGCTCACGCCCGCATGGTTACATCCTTGGCTTTTTTGCCGACGGACGATTTGGATGAAGCTATCGACGAATTGTCAAATGTGTTGCCCCCAGAGCTAGAACCTCTTTTGCAATGGTTTGAGGATTTATATATAAGACGACCAAACAGACGGGGAAACGGACGCCGCCAAGCAATATTTCCTCCAGAACTGTGGTCAGTACATAATCGGGTATTGACAGACATTGACCGCACAAACAACCACGCAGAGGCAGCACACAGAAGGCTACAAACAGAGCTGTCGATGAACCATCCAACCATTTGGAAATTTATCGGCAGCCTAAAAACTATCCAAAGGGGAAGAGACGTTGTTTATGAACATTTGCTTGCGGGAAATGAGCCTACCCAAAAATTGAAAAAATACATCCATGCTGACAGAAGGATCAAAAACCTCGTCGAAGACTACAATAATCAACGCAATCTAGTTGACGGCGCAAATAACAGAAGTATTATTGAGTTTTTAAGAGCTATCTCTTACAATTATGAAATGAAATCCATAAAATCAAAAATTTTCTTTTTTTTTTAAATTTTGTATATATTTAGAAAATAAAATGTAACAACAATATTAAGATGTGTTTCATTTTGGCTCGCGCCTAAGTGTCTTTGCGCTTAAGTGTCCCGCGCTCAAGTGTCCTCGCGCCCAAGCGGCCGCGCTCAGATGGCCGCGCCCAAATGTCCTAGACCGGGTTGTATAATGTCGATAACAAACGCAAGAGTTTTACGCCTCATCAGTGGCGGCTCGCGGTCTTAAAAAATGGTGAAGAATTAGCTATACTGCGGGCAGTGGCGTAGCCAGAAAATATGCTCGGGGGAGCTTAGTGGGCGCAAGTAGGAAGTTTTTTTTCTCTGTAGAGAGGGACAGTCGGGACCACATGTATTTCATGGTATTTCACCCAGTGAAGCAGGCGGAAAAGCGCCGCAGGCGAAAGATTTTCAGGGCTACGCCCAAAGTTCGTTAAAAATTATTACCTCTCCTCCTCTGCATGGTTGGGTTAAATTTGTTTTTGTCTAACCTAACACCGCAATGGAAGACAGCTTGAAAAAATGTCCGGCCTTTCACCGCAGTTTGAGGGGTTCTTATGCTGCTTATCCTTGTACGATGCTTTGCTATTTCATAACTCCAACGTTACAGCTTTAGTAATAGTACAATAGTTTATAGCTGGTTGAAGACCAAAGGAATGAGTATCAATTTCGGTTATACGTAAACGTAGTGGTATGTATAGTGAAATCTGACATTTTTTCATAAAAACTTAACAACCTAAAAATCGACATTGGGTCGAGTAACAGATCAAAAATAAAATGCTCTTACTCTTAAACAGCTACTGTAGGGAATGAAGTAGCAAAATAATTTTTCGAATCACCTGAACATTCCGTATACTATAAAAAACTGTCAGGTAATTCAAAAACCTATTTTTCTTGATTTTTTTAAACGTTTACCGCCGCCACCTGACTGGTAAGAAATTTTGTATTTTTACCATTTTAGTGTAGTATAGATACTAATTATTTCACCTGTGGTTTGGCAGCTCCCCATAATAGAGAAAATCGAATATTTAAATGAAATTGGCAATTCGGAAGAAACATTTTGCCATTTACCTTGATTGCTAAAATCTTTATTCAGGAAATATGGCTCAATTTTAGCTCTTAACTTGGATACTTGGAAAATTACTCCAGTCAGTGTTACTATTTGCTAACTATATTACGTTTATGATTATGTAGAATACATATTGTCGGGCTCAACAAACAGACAAGGACAAGGTGTGGTTGTTGTGTTTTAGTGGAGTAATGTTATTTAGGAAAGCAAGGTATTTATTATCATTATTAAAATTATTAAAATTATTAATAATAATATTATTATTATTATTATTATTATTATTACTCTAGAAATCTTATAATTTCCTCTTATTGGGTTTTGTGTACTCATCTTCATTTCCCACCATTTATGGAAGGTTATTTGTAAAAAGCTCACTCCTTTTTTTCATGAAATTTCAATTTTTTGCCACGACTATACCTTTGAGAAAAACTACATGATTCATGTTGTCACTAAAGAAAAGCTAATATATTTCTGATGCTCATTTTCTTATCAACGTCAGGATAGTAATATTTAAAGTTTATCAATTTTCAACTCACAGCAGGTAGCAGGCAATATTGGATTTTTCACCAAACAAGAAATTTATCAATTTGCCTATACAGGGTGTCCCGAAATTAGCGTTCAAGTATAACCCGAAATATGACAAAAATGCCCTATAAACATATCCCGACAAATGCTTTTTTAAGGGTCTAGAGTCCTTAAAGAGGGTCGGGAGGGAGCTTTTTTTGTAATAACATGGAATTTGTTGCCTAACATTATTTACATTAAATTACAGTGAATTTAAAGTAAAAATATTTCTCCCTGGGGCGTTGCACGAACTGAGGCTTAAGGTAAATATTCTTCCATATTTTGTATTTCTAAGATTTTTTAATATTAAATGCATTTTTTTGGATACCTAGAGTTTTTTTTGAAAAAAAATATATTTTTATTTTATTTATTTCGATAGTAAGCACTGTTTTCGAGTAAAAATTATTGTAAAACTAACGTATTTTTCATTCTCCATATGATTTCAGGTCGTTCCGAAAGTTCTGCTACAAGAAAAATTATACTTAAACTTATGATACTCGAAACATTGTTTAGAGCAACTTTTATTATTATCTTGAAAACAGTGCCACATTGCTAACGGTAACTTTTGGAATTATCTGAACTCTCCATATGGATTATCCTTCCTTTTGAAAAATACGTTACATTTGAAAATTAATGTTACTTCTAATTGAAATAAACAAGTATCTTTTTTAGCCCTAGATTGCCAACGTTGAAAATATATACGTCGATGCCAACAATACGTAAATTTTACGTACAGGGTGGCCCATTTGTCTGACAAAGTAATATACCGTCTCTACTATTAAAGATATCAAAAAAAAGTTTTTATAAAAGTTGTGAGGTATAAAAAAATATACGTTATAAAATTATTTTTAAGCATACAAGGTGGTCCAAAAAAGTAGGACAATAAAAAGATACATTTTTTCAAATGGAACACCCTATATATTTCAGCATTTTTTGTTTTTTTACAAAATTATCCATATGACGCCATATTTAGTTTTTTAATTTTTTGCAACGTTGCCAAACAAAATGCAAAATTCTTAAAATTTTGGAAAAAACATGATAGTAAAAAATTACCTGTATTTCTCAATAAGAGTATCGAAAATCGAAAATTTCTTGTAAGCTCCTAAGTTTAGGGATAGAAAAACTGTCCTAAATCTTTAAGTACCGAAAAATTTGTACAGGATGTTTTCTGTTGACATCCAAATATACAAAATTTTAAAATACAATAGCTCTGTTTTTTCAAATGAAACACCCGGTTTTTAGGTATCAATGTACCAATTTTTATGATAATATCTTAAACGGTTTTCATGCTATTAGAAGAAAAAAATCTTGGTTCTGTTACTTAAATGAACAGCAATACATGATTTTAATAACATAAGGATTAGAACTATAAAAATGAATAATTATTTTCAGTATTGATATACGAAATTCATCAAAATAATGAACACGTCGGCACACGGCATGTACGTGGTAAGACCCTTAATGGGTGTTTAGTTTGATAAAAATAGGTGTAGTGAAAATATAGTGCATTGAACAAAGGCAAGGAAATTTCTAGTTTTGTAGGAGTCAGTAGATAATTATTTATAAAAATAACTGTTTGTAATTGGTTGAAGAAACGGTTCCATTTTGAATAGTACATTCAGTCAGTCTTCTCTCTTATCAAGGATTGCTAATAATGCCTGACACAGCAAAAAGGAACCACTTCTTTATTTTGGTAGGGGTTACAAAACACTATAAAAACTCAAATTAACACTTACTCACGGGAGTTGTTAAAGTATTCAAGTGTAAGGGTAACATCTGCCCGTTTGATAGCTCAAGTCCCTCTAAATTATGTAAATCATAATGCCAGAAGAAAAATATTTTCCAGCCAATGAGTAAGTGGTCTTTGTAATGTTTATTTAGGTGGTAAATTGTTTATTTCTCTTTTGGCCCGAGTTAATTGTAAAGCGGAAATTGTTTCTCTTGAACTTACTTGAAATAGCATCATATGTGAGTTCTTTAGAGAAAACTCTCTAAATTTACTGATTTAATAAGTTTATTTTTAATTCATAAGACTTGCATGTTACTCGCCGTAATGTAATCGTAAATTGCTTTGCTTTGCTTCGCTTTCATAAAACGATTAAAAATCTTTGGTGTTTCAGTAAATAAATAGCGCACAACAAATTAAATAAATTAAAACGTAATTTCAAGCTATCTAAGCTACACGTTCCAGTCGTCTACCTTTTTGTTACCCGACAATATATTGTTTGTGTCATAATTAACTTTGCAACGTTACAAGTAAGAGTATAGGGCCATATGCGTTGGTATTCGATATTTAAAAATCTTTAAAATATTTTTTTTTAAATGTATGTTTAAGTGACTATTAGTAAGTATTAATATTACATCCTTTAATATTTAATGGAAGCATCATTTATTCACAGATTGACATAATGCAGTGATAATAAAGTTGTCAGAAGAGATCAGATAACCGAAAAGAAACGCACTACAAAACTCATAATAAAAGACTCGCAGAAATTGGTTATATTTGTTGGGAAGAATCAGCTGGAAATTGAAGGTTGTTCAACCATTGGAAGAAAACAAGCATCAATCCAGCCCTAAATTAACTGTGTGGTGCAAGATATATTATCTATTGAAAAAGTATTTATAAAGTTTGATAACATACGATCACAACAAAACTTTAAAATTATTTGTGAAGCCACAACTGCATTGCAACAATGAATGCCTTCGTTAAAGCAATGAGTTTGTAATTATTAAATTTATATTGTAAGTTCATGGTAATAATGAAGGTATTTATTGTATCAATAAAAGCGTTAATTAAAGCAATGAATCTGTATTTTTTAAACTAAGGTTATAGCTTCATTGAAACAATGAAAATATTCGTTAAAGCAATAAAATTGTTAACATTATATCGATGAAGGCATCAAGGAACAGTATTCATCAATATGATGAAATTAAGTTCCTACAGTAAATGTACGACTATTCATTATATTTATTTACAGTAACAGTACACTACAGAATTATAGATTCTAAATGGTACCATCGCGCCGATAAAAAACTGGGACAGGAAATTTTTCTATTTTCTCTTAGACTATTAAGAATAATTTTACATCAAGCCTGGTACCAGTAAAATGTCATGAAAATTTGCATGTCAATAAAGATTGTCACTTTATGATTGACTCGTCAAACATACAATCATATATTATTTGTAAATATGCCACAATTAACCCCCCAGCAAAAGGCAATTATTTATAGTCGGTTG
Organism: Polydrusus cervinus; assembly: GCA_935413205.1. Classification (NCBI taxonomy): domain Eukaryota; kingdom Metazoa; phylum Arthropoda; class Insecta; order Coleoptera; family Curculionidae; genus Polydrusus; species Polydrusus cervinus. The sequence continues at coordinate 96,663,850 of OW284510.1, read as the reverse complement.
CGAGATAGTGTTGCTATTAGGAATATTGCAGATGAACTGGGAGTAAGCAAGAATACCGTGCTATTGGCAAAACAAAAAATAGCAAGACATGGGACTATTATTAGGAATGCAGGTTCTGGTCCCCCTAAAATTTCTACTGATGATCATGATAGAAGACTGGTTAATTATCTAAGGGATCATCCCTTCGAAACTGCAATCAAGGCAAAAGAAGAGACGAATTTTCCAGGTTCTGCAAATACCGCTAGAGACAGGGTTCGAAATTCCGATATACGAAGCCGTTGTGCTGCCAATAAAAATTTTTTAACGGAAATAAATAAACAGGGCAGGTTAGAATTTGCACATGAATATATTAATCAAATAAATTTATGGGAAACAGTTATATTTTCTGACGAGAAAACTTTTCAGTCATGCAATAATGGGAGAATTCGGGTGTATAGGTCTTCCGGCATGCGGTATGATGAGAGATACACCCACAAAACCAACCAAAGTGGGCGTTTCTCCATAAATGTTTGGGGCTGGATTAGCGCTAGAGGACCAGGACTTTGCCAAATCGTCGAAGGAAGACTAACTGCAGCAGTATACGTTAATATACTAAACGAAGTGATGATACCATCGGTAAACGCTGTATACGGTCAAAATTACACATTTCAGCATGATAATGCTCCAATACACACAGCGCGCATTGTACAAAATTTTCTCCAAGAAAATAACATAGCAGTTCTTCCCTGGGCTTCGAAGAGTCCCGATTTGAACCCGATAGAAAACATTTGGGGTGCCATGGTCAAATCTATGTATAAACATGATTTTCAACCTAGAAACAGGGATGAATTACGTCATAGGATAAATCAAGCTTGGGATGAAATAACTGTCGAATTATGTAGAAACTTAGTTTTAAGTATGCCACAAAGGCTCCAAAAAGTAATAAACAGAAATGGTTCTATGACCAAATATTAATTTTGTGTTGTTTTGACAAACTTTGTGTTCGCAATTTTTTTCTTTTTATTAAATGTATTTTATTACCTGTATTAGCTTTATTTATTATTTTGTGGTAATGGTAAATATAATAATTTATAAAATATTTGACTTTAAAAAAATCTAATAAATTTACTTTATCCATATTATATGATGTCTCTCAAATTTAACCACCCCGTATCGAAAAATACAAAACATTCCATTATGTAACCTAGGTTACCTTTTAAATTTTGAATGTTTTTCCTTTTTAGCTCTAGACACCTTTTATAGTCTAGGGGATATGTATTTCTTACATTGTTTTTGTAAATCTCTTGTCCCAGTTTTTTATCGGCACAATAGTACCTAATATGCCAACATATTCACTATAAACTATAAAACAAATCATTGTATCTTTAATGCCACAAGACCAACTCTAAATATATCACGATTTGCAAAATGTCTGTTGTAGTTACTTAACATGCTGTTGATGAAAGCACTTTGACCATAATTTGTTATGTGTGTATGTTCAAAAACAACTGGAGCTGCCTGGTTCTCCGGACCGAGATACGGAAAGAGACTGATTGTTGTAACCACTCGCAGTTTATCTGGCCATTGACTACTTTGTAAAAAGACCAAAAGTACTTTATTTTTTCGATGTTCAAGTGATTGTAGGCCACATAGAAGTAGTCTAGTTTCATAAGGAACGCCTTGATATGGAAAGTGCAGTTTAAAAAGCAGATATTTTGTAAATGTATTTTGTACCCTTTCCAGTCTGTTAATGTGACATTGATAATGTGGGCTCCATATTACACAGCAATACTCCAAAATACTGTGCCCCAAACAGTTGTAGAGGGCTGTCAACGCCTTGATGTCAAAAATATGCTTTGTGTGTCGTTTTATGAAACCCAGCAGCCTAAAACTTTTGAGAATGATATTGATGTAGGTACTTGTACATCGACTCAAAATTAAGGATAAAGATCATTAAAAAATGAACTTTTTCTTTGTATTTACGTTCACTTTTGAATCAGTGTATTTTATTGAACAATCAAGCAAATTTATATGCATTTTTAATTATTACTGTAAGGTGAAGTTCTTCCCTTAATTGGACATTTACATAATAATTGAACATCAGCTGCTTTGTGCAAAACCTAATGTCCCCTTGATTAGCTAATTAGGATTCACAGAGCCTTTTTGGCGAATCGATGCCAATTTGCAAGTTTGAATTACGCGACGGCGACCATACTGAAATTAATAATGAGGAGGGCTCGATACTGATGGGCCGTCTTTTGAAATGAAGGCTATTAGACCGAAGATAATAGGAAAATAAATGAGCAGAAAATAATTAGAAGATACGAAAGAAACTTGAATATTGAAAATTGCGTTACGGTGTCGAAAAATCTGGAATTTTGCAAATATTTGAAATATTATTGAATATTTCTTTTTAAGTAGGTACATATAAAAAAAACCTAATACAGACCCTACACAATCAGTCAGACTGACAATCTTGATAATGGAATAATAGTTTGAAATTGAAACAATCTCCTGGTGCCGATGGTATAACTACTGAAATATTAAAAACTATTAAAACTACTATTTCAAAACCTCACATTTCTGATAAATAATATTTTAAAAACAAGTATATCCAGAAGATTTTATAAATGGTGTCATAAAACCTATCTTTAAAAATAGTGATTCAAGTAAAATTAATAATTATAGACCTATAACAATAATATCTTCTTTAGCCAAAGTATTTAAAAAAAATTTAGAAGTAAAAATTAAAATTTATTTAGAAAGAATACAATTTATTTCTAACAAACAATTTGGGTTTCAAAAAAATAAATCGACGCAAAATGCTGTTTGCTATTTAACAGACCAAATATATTATACATTAGATAATAAAAAACATTCGATACAGTTAATTACAATTTATTGTTGGAAAAAATGGAAAATATTGGATTTAGAGAAAAACAATTTGAATTAATTAAAAATTATCTAAAAGGTAGACCAACTTATGTTCTAATAGATAAAGAAAAAATCCTAAAGTAATTAAATATGGTGTTTCTCAGGAAACAATTTTGGGACCATTATTTTTTAACATAGTGTAAAAGCGCTGCTCACTGTCTCGACAGATGAGTGCGAACTCTGCCCTTGTTGGAAAAATGTATGTGTTGTTGTAATTGCAATGATTAATAATTGTATTTTACTAATTTTTCAACAATAAAAGCAATTATTATTATTATTATTATTATTATTATTATTATTAATGATTTGTTTAATATAAATTGTGATGGAGAAATTAATAGTTCCGCAGATGATACTGCAATTTTTTATACAGATACAAATTGGGACCACTTATATAACAAAATTAAAAAAGATTTTAAAATACTAAAAAATTGGTTTGATAAATATTTATTAACAATTAATGTTGATAAAACTAATTATCTTCCTTTTACTTTAAATCCAAATAACATACCACAAAATATGAATAGTATTAAAGTAAATGATGACATTCAAATTTTAAAAGTTATTCAAGGAATAATCTTTGACCGTAAATTAAATTGGAATTTTCACATAGAATATTTGATTAAAAAATTAAGAAGTTTACTACCAATTTTTAGAAACATTAAAAAAATTTTGAACATAAAACATGGAAATATTATACTATGCATTAGTTAAAACCCATTTAAATTACAGAATTTTAGGTTGGGGAGGCATAAATAAAACTTTCGTTAAAAAATTAGAAATATTACAGAAAAGGTTTCTGAAAATGATATTTAATAAAGATTATCTTTATCTTTCAATAAAATTATATTCTGAAACAAGAAAAAATGAATATTAGACGACTTTCAATCAATGAAGCACGTCATAATAATAATAATATATAGTCCATAGGACAAAAAAATTTCAAATATTTATGTTTTGATTTTATCGATTATTACCAACAAAAATTAAAAAATATATTTCATTAAAAAAATATAAAGTCGAAATAAAAGTATGGATATTGGAAACAGATAAAAAAATTGGAAATGTTTTAATAAATATTGTTATGAATAATATATTTTTTAAAATTTTTATATCCCATATCTTCAAAAAAAACTGCGTTTATATTTATATACATTATAGTTAAAAGGTTTTTATTTGCAATTTAACTTTTATATAATGATAACTAAAATTTTTTTATTTGTACCAAACTAAACAACAGCAAATACCGGGTAGTGCATCGTGGTTGGAAACAGGAAATCCCATACAAGTTTTAGACTGTCCAAATATTTGCTTTCCTTTTGACTTTACAAAGGGGTTGTAAGAATACTTTTTTAGGGTCTCTGTGTGGTGAGGATTGCGGATGGTATTTCATTGAAATTCAATAGGTGATGCTGCGGACACCAGCATTGACTGAACTTGTCAACCTATCTTTATCATTGTTTGGATATCGATTGGATAAAAAGATGTTACTGTTTCTACCACAAATAAACATCATACCACACAGTAAAGTTTGTTATCAGGAATAATGCATATAGGAAAACCCTGCTTTGAGCATTGGTGAATAATATTAATTCGCAGCACATTCTGAACATTAATTTTACAAGTATAGAGCGAATATATCGATAAACTGCTTTTAGCAATTCCAAATGCAGAAGGAATTCTTGGCTGCTTTCCACATTATCGACGGGAATTTATTGTCTTAAAATTAATGAAATAAAGCATCGATCAATGCTTTTTATGTTTTGTTCCCGAGCTTTTTGGGGGTTCACGCGGTCATCCTTATATACAAAATAAAAATATATTTTTCATTAATTTATTTGTCTACGATCGCGATCGTGGGGAAAAGTTACTTTTCGGCACGATTTATCGTGCGGAAAGTACCACTTCTCCGCACGATTTTACTTTCTCTCACAATTTTTACTTTATCTACTTTCATTTAGTAAAAGGAATTTTACAGTTCTGTAAATCGTTTTGTAAGGGCATGCCTTTACAGCACTAGTGCTGTAATGGAAAAAAAACGGTTTTATTAAAATTTTGCTGTTAAATAAAACCACACTTTTTAGAAGAATTATTTAATATTAACAATTATATCTTGATTTTTCTTGACTGAAATCACAGTACTCAACATTGAGTAGTGGGTCCATAGTGTAGATGGTTCCTGGGAGCGTTGCTTTACGGAAAAATAACCCAAAAGAATTTTCTCAGACACCTCCTTTATTTTGTTAGCTTTGCACCAATCTTCAAACTTCTACTACTTCAACTCATACCGCGCCTTGGATTTTGTCGGAACTAAACTTGAGATCGCTTCGTTTGCCTCTGCTTCTATATCAGAGGGTAAAGTTCCATTAGAATCGCTCATTTTGAAAAACGCTTTTTATATTTTTGAATTTGTTTGACAAAGTTTCGACAGTAACTATGCGAAACAGTAACTATGCGAAAGGTAACATAAAAAACTTGATTAGTAAACTTAATACCAGGTGCATTTATATTTTTAAAAATGCCTTTTACCAAATATTTTTATTCATAGATGAAAGTAGATAAAATTTTGTACAATATTCTTGTTAGATATTAAAAATGAAATTTTGAAAATGCGGGAATATTTAATATCTAACAAGATTATTTTTTATTTCACTTTACAAATAATATGATATAAATCCTACCAAATTTTTTGTTTAAACTTGTTTACATACAACTTTACAAAATTCTTAGGCTAGAAAATAGAAACCATCAAGATCGTTCGGTAAGTACTAAGTCATCTGAATCCTCCGTGATCACATGATCTAAAAATTTTATCGCTCTCGTCTCGTCTGTGAGATAAAACCCCAACTTGCTTAATCATAGCCGTTTTTTCTCGTCACTAAGATGTAAGGGAAACAGCAAATATACATGTGGGCATAGAGCACTTTTAAACTTAAACGATTTTTATTTTACAGTCACTATGTACCATGTATATTAGTGAATATTTCACTCATGTATAAATTTTCCCATAAGAAACGTTCAAAATAAAAAAATATCAGCGGATATACAACGTTGCCTAGACAACGTTGTATATCCAACACACAACAATCAAACCTATTTGACGAGAGTTTTTTTTTTACCTTTTTACTGCGAACGTGATCGTTATTGTTATGAGTTCCCTTCGGGAAATTCATTGCTTTTGAAAAACAAACCCTCTCAACAGATAATTGTTATTGGATTTCAGTTACAGTTTTAATTATGTTGATGTTGAAAATTGTATGACAAAAAAATTTTTTTATATATATTTCATTCTAGAAATATTCTCCCTAAATACCGCTCGTGCATAAAAATTAACCAGATAATTTTCATTCAAGCTTGTTATACTAATTCCACTCGTTCTTCGAACTCGTGGAATTATAAATAACAAGCTTTCATGAAAATTATCGGTAATTTTTAAGCACTCGTGGTATTACCCCCGAAAATTAAACAGTTTTTCCAAATATTTTCCTATAATTTTTTTGACCTCTGTTAAAAAATTTTTTTTAGAGATGTTAGAATTTCTAATGGAGTATTTTTTAAATCGTCATGTATAATTTTTACAATAATAAAACATTATTATATTTACATTACAATAAAATATTATGGTAAAATATTGTGGTGAATAGTTTTGGACTTGCATTGTCTTTATTTTTTTTTTTTTTTTTTTTTTTTATGATAAAACACCTGCACTGTAGGAAAAATCCTTTAAGGTGCTCTGGGAGCGGTGCGAGTGCGAAAAAAGCGATTAACGTTGGTCTTAAAACGTTGATGATTGTATTCATTGGGAAACACGACCTCAGGAAGATCATTCCACAAGGATGATGTTCTCCAGATGAAAGAATTCTTGAACAATGAAGTTCGAGGAGTACTAAGCTGAACAACATATGGATGAGCGGCAGTGGTTCGCCGTGTATTTCTGTTTTGCATTGCTCTAGGTGGAATCAAGTGGGCAATGTCAGTCGAACACCTGCCATGGAAATATCTGTAAAAGAGAGCCAAATGCCAAATCACCAACCTGTCTTCGATGCTCCAGGCTATCGAGGGCCTTGGTCAGCTCGGGGTCGCCGATCAGACGAACGGCTCTCCTTTGAATGGAATCCAGTAGCCGAAGTTACCAGTTGAAACGCTGTGATGTAAAACAAATTAAAGACAACGCAAGTCCAAAACTATTCTATCATTCAAGAAACATCATTGTCTCCAACCTTCAAAGAAAATATTATGGTATTATCAAATTTTTTGGAGGATGAGTTAATAATGTACATAAGTAACTTTCAACATATTTTCTATTTTAAGTAAAATTGCCTGTAAGCATGCGCTTTGACGACTTTTTATTCAGCAATTTTTCTAATTTAAAACTAACCTTTTTTGCACTTGCAACTTGCACCTAATGTAAACCGACCTTAACACTGTTAAAGTGCGCCCAATGGTGACGTCACAATGTGGGAGAGAGACATAGTATTTAGAATTTAGAATGTTAGTGTATAATGGATTTTTCTTCAATTTTATAATAAAAATGTTAAAACTCTACTATACATTTTTGTTTGTTTGTAGAAATTTTAAAATAAATAATTTTAAAACCTTATTTTTATTTTGGAAATATTTTTCTTGTCTTTCAAGCGCGTTACGAGAAAAGTTATTTGCAACGGTAAGTTTTTTATTAAAAGTTAAAATACATGTTCAAAAACGTTTTAAAACTTTCAAAAGTTCTAAAATATCGTAACTTAGAAATGGCCTTATAAATTTTAAAAGCATTTTAAAGTAAGACGCTGGTAATAAAACTGTTAAAGACGATCAACTATTTTATTTTATAGGTTTTTATATTCAATATAAACCATAATTTTATTTAACTCAACGAAATTTTTTTAAATATGAAATTTCACACCTATATTTTTTACCCAATAAAAAGCTTTTATAGCAGCTGGTTACTATAGCAACCACTAAACTTTTCAGACGTTTTTTCTTCTGGGTATCCTTGTTATTCCTGTCATTTATTTATTGTTGATCAATTAATTTAACATGTCTTTACTAAATAAACTTCAATTGCATACTTTCAAAACTAAGTAACAAAATGGTATTGTTATAAATTCAATAAAAGCCGAAAAATATGACAAAGTTTAAACGGTCATATCTCATTGAAACTTCTTCAAAAAAAATTTTTAATACGTCATTCTGTAGGAAATTTAATATTCTGTATTTTCTATGAAGCAATGCCTATACCTATCTCTGCTCAAAAAGAAGTTATTTGCATAAAAGTAAAAAAAAATAAAATATTTAACTTTAACACTTTTTTGTTAAATTGTTTTTAGTATACCTAATTGAAACTGAGTAGACTTGTAAATTTTTTAATTACGCCACTTCGATAGAAAATATAACTCTCTACAAAATGTTTCCTATAAAATACCCACAAATTTTGCTTCGTTTTCGAGATATACTCAAAAACCCGTAAGGGTTGCATTTTAATAATAATAATATTAATTGTTTTTATTGTTAAAAAATAAGTACAATACAATAAATAATTGCAATTAGGTACATTAAATACAATTTTTTCAACAAGGGCAGAGTTTGCACTCATCTGTCCAGACAGTGAGCAGCGCTTTACACCCCCCTATCTCCAGTTCCCCCCCTCTAATTTAATAGCACTTTGCGGTTTTTTCATTCTAAGTAACCAATTGAACGATATATGCAATAAAAACCCACACACTCTGTAGTTCCTCAATATATGACATAATTATTAGCTTATGCCCATTCCAAGGATCGAACTCGGAATGACAGTGACTGACCGCTGAGGCACCACCGCAGTTTGTGAGGGGCTGCAGCCGGGAATTCCCTTCTTGGCTGCGCCACTGGCTTATAGAATACATTATGTTCAACGATCAACTGTTTCATACTACGAATATCCTTGAAATATATTCTTTGGTTCTATACAGGGTGGCCCATTTGTCTGACAAAGTAATATACCGTCTCTACTATTAAAGATATCAAAAAAAAGTTTTTATGAAAGTTGTGAGGTATAAAAAACTATATGTTCTAAAATTATTTTTAAACATACAGGATGGTCCAGAAAAGTAGGACAATAAAAAGATACATTTTTTTAAATAGAACACCCTATATATTTTAGCATTTTTTGTTTTCTTACAAAATTATCCATACGACGTCATATTTAGTTTTTTAATTTTTTGTAACGTTGCCAAACAAAATGCAAAATTCTTAAAATTTTGGAAAAAACATGATAGTAAAAAATTACCTGTATTTCTCAATAAGAGTATCGAAAATCGAAAATTTTTTGTAAGCTCCTAAGTTTAGGGATAGAAATACTGTCTTAAATCTTTAAGTACCGAAAAATTTGTACAGGGTGTTTTCTGTTGACATCCAAATATACAAAATTTTAAAATACAATAACTCTGTTTTTTCAAATGAAACACCCTATATTTATTTAGCTCGTCTGATAAATATTGTAAGTATCTTTTATTATTGTTAAGTCATACCTATACCTAAATTTACTAGTTTGGGCAATATTTCAATTTTTATTTAAATTTTCGTGAAAAAAACCATAGTTTTTATTTTTCTAGTAAGCCATGACCAGCAAAGTCAAAACAAATGTAATTAAATATAATGTCATATTAAAATAAATTGATAACTATAGTTAGTTACGTATTTATTTAATTAAATAAAATTTATTTTTTATGGCGCAACTTGGTATTGAAAATAAGTTCAGAAACATTATAAATATAAATATAATAATTATAAATATGACATTTTATATTCAATTACATTTTTTTTTGACTATGATGGTCATGGCTAACTAGAAAAATAAAAACTATAGTTTTTTCCACCAAAATTTAAATAAAAATCGAAATATTGCCAAAACTAGTAAATTTAGGTATATGTATGACTTAACAATAATAAAAGATACTTACAATATCTATCAGACGAGCCTAATAAATATAGGGTGTTTCATTTAAAAAAACAGAGTTATTGTATTTTAAAATTTTGTATATTTGGATGTCAACAGAAAACACCCTGTACAAATTTTTCGGTACTTAAAGATTTAAGACAGTTTTTCTATCCCTAAACTTAGGAGCTTACAAGAAATTTTCGATTTTCGATACTCTTATTGAGAAATACAGGTAATTTTTTACTATCATGTTTTTTCCAAAATTTTAAGAATTTTACATTTTGTTTGGCAACGTTGCAAAAAATTAAAAAACTAAATATGGGGTCATATGGATAATTTTGTAAGGAAACAAAAAATGCTCAAATATATAGGGTGTTCTATTTAAAAAAATGTATCTTTTTATTGTCCTACTTTTCTGGACCATCCTGTATGTTTAAAAATAATTTTAGGACATATAGTTTTTTATACCGCACAACTTTTATAGAAACTTTTTTTTGATTTCTTTAATAGTAGAGACGGTATATTACTTTGTCAGACAAATGGGCCACCCTGTATATAGAGACTCAATATAATTATTATAAAATTTAAAAAAACCATGGCGAACGTTTAAAGTTAATATTACAATATAAAACAAAAGCCGTTTTTAATTCTTAAAAACGAATTTTATAGCTATTTTGCTTATTTTTCAACACTATTATTCTTGCAAAAGCAAGCAACCAAGAATACACTTCAACAGACCAACAAATCAAATTGGCTATAGTTTAGAAAAACACGTTGTTTAGTGTAATATAAACCAATAGGAAAAACTTAAAAACATAACTGTCTATTTGATTTATTTTCTATGTATATAACTAAGTCGAGAACTAAGTAAATAAGGATCAATATAAAAGTCTCTACGCAACGGCCTAATTTATTTAATACACACTTTGATTTATTATTTAAAACGGTTTATTATCCCTAAAGGGTTCGCGAACCCGCGGCCCGGTTCGAAATAGCTGGTTTGGGGTAAACAAAGCTGAAATTTAAAGGCGGCTTTTCAGAGTATCTGATTTATTCTGATGGAGAAATCAATGTTGAATATAAGCTTCAAATTTATCCTTAATTAATACTCCTGTCAAGTAAATTAAACGCGGGAAAATGTCGATAATAACAAATCTTGTCTGTACTTACAAAATGGTTTGAAAGAGTTAACGAATTTGTCGAAATTTGACGTTGGTTAATAGAGGGGGGAGTACTAGAAAATGATTTTTTCTACTCCCACATGGAAATTTGCTCTTTCCTTTACACTTAAGTGGCGAGTAAAGTAGGCTATTCCAGTTAACTGTGCGGCAAAAATTCACAACAATCCTAGATATCACAGTGGTCAATTACAAAGAAACCAAATTTACATGTTGTTGTCGTTTTCTGACACTTGAAAGAAGTTAGGTTACATTTTATAATAGGCTGTACAGTGTTGCAACCTTTAAAAATAAAATTACCCATTTTTATAAAAAAATTTCACGAATGCAAACAATACTTATTTTTATTAGCAGATCACAACCACAAGTGATCCTAAAGAATATTCTACAAATATAACACTGTGCGTAAAAATTTCCCTTTTCCCTCTGGAGACAGCGCCGACCTATCATTCCTCTGTGCTTTGTTGTCACGAACCCGGAAATTTTCCATTAGTTGACAACACTGCTATGAAAATTACATTTCATTGTGGTGTTCTTAAAAATACTGACCAATCACAGTATATTATATTTACTGAGGCTCCGCCTTCTATTTCAAGACACTAAATTATATAATTTAAATGCATATGGTACAACTTGTTATTAATTTGTTCAATATAACAAAATCTAGACGCATTTATAATAGATTTATCAATAATGCAACCTGCTGAATGTGCATAGAAAATTAATTTCATGTAGCATCATTTTTCAGTTGGTTTTCCCATAATTAGTTTAACGTTTCGATAGTCGAGAGGTAGAGCGTTTGACTATGGAACCAATGGTTGTGAGTTCGAGCCCGGCAACCTGAAAACTTTTTTTTACATTTTTTAGCATAAGGTTTGTAAGTTTGGTCGTAGAAAAAAAATTACTGTTCAGCTCAAGTGGATTGTCCATATTGCCCTCGGAAGATTGAGCACTCCGCCTATGGCGTCGTGCTCAATGTACTTCCTCGTGCGATATGGACATCATATCCACTCTTGTTGTACAAACTACTATTTTCTACTCCCACATGGAAATTTGCTGTTTCCTTTACGCTAAAGTGATTAGAAAAGTGGGCTATTCCGGTTAACAACTGAACGAGTATGAGTTCATATTCATCCTAGTTAGAACATCAAACTGAGCAATCACAGTGGCCAATTACAAAGAAACCAAGTTCACACGTTGTAAATATTACGAGTCGTTTTCTGACACTTGACAGAAGTGAGGTTAAAAATATCCTTCAAAAATATGCAGGTCTATCAGATAAAGTGTGTTCGATTTTAATTTAAATCAAAACATTTATCCCAAAAGTCTATACATACCAAACTATTATTTTTTGACCGAACTAAATATTTGTGCATAAGATGAAGTTTCTTATTTTAAAAATCTCCCATAATCCACTCCTATTCAGACAATGACAACAAGATTTAATGCATAAAATGTATTATATTCCTACCCAATCAACGTTTTTTACTAACCTTGGTTGTTTTTTTTCCATGCCATTTCCATAGTCCAACGCGTATATTTTCTGATATATTTTGATTGAGGATTCAACCCCAATCCACCTTAAAAATTTTAATATACGCAACAGATATAGAAAAATAACTGGCAAATCCTCCTTAAATAGTGGAACATTAAGTTTTAAAGGAAAAAAGGAAAGACAACAAAGTCTCGGTCTCAGCAAATATAATTGTGTGGTTACACGTGTTTCACCCTTTCGGGCATCATCAGACCTAAAACAAGAGACCTAACTAACAGATACACGAATAATTAAAAACCACTAATTACCCAGAATTTAAAACAGAGAAGAAACAGTTATAACATATTAAAATTTAAAAATGTAAATAACAAAAACAAAAAATCAAATGTCAGAGAGCAGTCGGGTCAATTGGATCAATAAATCCAGTGAAACGAATGCGACGGGATCTAACTATGTTCAACTATGTTCCCGTCGCATTCGTTTCACTGGATTTATTGATCCAATTGACCCGACTGCTCTCTGACATTTGATTTTTTGTTTTTGTTATTTACATTTTTAAATTTGAATATGTTATAACTGTTTCTTCTCTGTTTTAAATTCTGGGTAATTAGTGGTTTTTAATTATTCGTGTATCTGTTAGTTAGGTCTCTTGTTTTAGGTCTGATGATGCCCGAAAGGGTGAAACACGTGTAACCACACAATTATATTTGCTGAGACCGAGACTTTGTTGTCTTTCCTTTTTTCCTTTAAATCTATATCCGGTCTCTTTGAGAATTATGGACGATTTCTTCGGTGGAACATTAAGATTATTACATAAAACCAGAAAAACCAGACACAATTATAACACACAAGAAAACAATTAATTCCATTTTTTACTAAAGCTTTTAAGGTTATGGTACTTTTACAGTATTTTCACTTCTCTTTCTACGTTAACAGTGTTGCTACTTTGTAAATTGACAATTATTTAGAAAAAATTTACTATAGCGAGCGTTAAAAGTTAATATTAATGCAGAAAAGCCATTTTTAACTGTTTAAAACGAGTTTTACAGCTATTTTGTTGCACTTTTGCAGTTATAATTCTTACGAAAGCAGAAATAAACCCAAGCAAACCTTTTTTCTTTTGTGCATTTCAGTAGAACAATTTAATCAAACTAGCTATGGTTGAAAAAATAAATTGTTCATTTTTATTAATAAATGTATCGTTTTTGTCTGTTATTTTGCAAAAGGCCGAATGTGAGAGAGATATTCAAAGTGATTTTGTGTAAATATAAGAAATGACATATTTTTCTTCAATATCTTTCTCACAAATTCGCGACCAACTTAAGAGACAAGTTATAATAATGCCTAATTCAAATATTTTTTTAAAATTTTTAGTATGAAGTTCGGTTTAGTCGTAGAAAAAATATACCGTACAACTCGAGTGGATTGTTCATATTGCGCTCGGAAGTTTGAGCACTCCGCCTACGGCGTCTGGCTCAGTTTACTTCCTCGTGCGAAATAGAAATCATATCTACTCTAGTATTTTTCTACTCAAACATTCAGGGTGGGGACTTTAACTGGAACAAATTCGTTAAAAGTTTAAGAAAATATATTTGTGAAAAATGCAAAAACACATCAATTGAGATATTTTGTAACATTAAAAAAATTGGTTTTGTTTAAGCTCCGTAAAGGATGAAACCCAATTTAATTTTTTTAAGTGGGTAGATATCACTTATGATACTTTTTTTTGGAACGCGTTAAAAAAGAATTATCTGAGGATACAATAACAGATATTTTCAACAGGAATAATATAATATATTAAATTGTAACATTAAAAATCCTTTTTTATTTACAAAAAACATCCTTGCCTTATTGTCACCTAAAAGTTTATTGTGTTTCAAAGTCAACTTTTACTTCAAATCGCTTTTAAAATTTATGAGGTCATACTTAAATCTGGATAACTTTATAAACTTTTATAAGACTTGTGACGATGTATTTTAATTTTTAATAAAAAACTTACTTTCTCTTAGAAGGAACTTAACTTGTTCTTAAAAGTTCCTTTTTATGACAAAAATTAAGTTGGCAGGAGGATGGCACGATTCAAATTATTAATTTTTGTAAAGCGTCTCGAAAAATATAAAATTTTTGGTTCAAATATTTCTAGGTATGTACAGTATTAACAATAATTACACTATTTATCGTTGACAATTTATTACCACAATACACCCTGTAAAAATATATATTACACTTTAGTAGTCATGTAAAAAAATTCGCCGTAGATTTCGTGTAATTTTGTATTTATATAAACTGCTGGATAATTGCTTTCGAGCAAGAACGTTAGGAAGCGCAAACAAATTTGTTGGAAGGGCGAACATATTTAAAAGAAAATTATTAGTACAAAAAAGAAAAGCGCAAAAAATGTTCGAGGCCACGCCCAAATTCGTCAAGAATTCACCCAACCAGAGCAATCTGGAGTGGACACCAGTGTCGTAGCCAGAAAATATGCTCGGCGGCTCAGTAGGCGTAAGTAGGACATTTTTTTTGTAGAGAAAGGGATAATCAGGACTACATGTATTTCATGACACTGCACCTAGTGAAAAACGCGCAAAAGCGCCGCAGGCGAAAATTTTTCGGGGTCACGCCCAAAGTTCGTTTAAGGGCCAAGTTACCAAGGTCAGTCGTGTCATAAAATAGACCTAAATAAGTGGCTGTGCAGTGATCACTTTAGGAACCAAGAATTTCATTAAAAAAAACAATTAGTAACTTATATTGGCAGGGCTGTTAGGGAAAGCATTGACCAATAGTTTGTGGTGGTATTTTTTTGTAAAATAGATGCCTAAAAGCTCTCTTTAACTACTAACATTATCGTTAAAATTTCTATGATTTACCTTGAAAGTAAACATGTCGATTCTCAGAGCTAAAGCAAAAACACAACAATTTGTACTGGTAATATGATACTCTCTTATCTATCAAGTCACCTTGTACAAAGAATTCTAGGAAATACACGTTTATTTTCAACATCTTGGTACCGATAGTGCACAAAACACGAAAACCATGAAAATAAACAAAAATGGGATCAGATTACATGCTCGTTTTTTATTTTTTACTTGCCGAGAATATGTCTATCTCTCTTCGTCACATGCGACCCTACCATAAAGAGAACTAATCTAATCAAATAACTAACCAACGCGAATGGTCAATTGAACCAATGTATTCAAGATTGTCATGTAGTTGACCGGGTTGGCCGCTAGGGTATTTGGCCATTCATCAATTTCATTGATTTATTAGCCATAGTCAGGCCCGGACTGGTAGGTTTATTAGAAGGGAAACGTTATAAGAATATTATATTTTATCGTTCAGTTTTTTTACGAAATTACTCAAATTCAAAATTGTAGACGCGTAATGTTTTAATTTTTTATTTAGTGCCTATTGTGTACCTACCTACACCTAATTTGGTGAAAAATATATGAGATACACCCTCCTAATGAAAAAGCAGTACCTTTTCGTATCAATTAGACTACTTTTTAAAAACGCTATTCTTGAAGCAATATATATAGGTACCTACCTACTTATGAACGTTCGTTTTGAAAAATGACACTTTTTTATTTGACGATTTTTAAAAATTGTTTTGGTCGTAGGTAGATCTTTTTGATACAGATCGTATGACCGTTGATAAATTAAATTTGATTTGTAGTCTGCATAGTAATAAAATTATAGGAATAAAGAACAAACCCTTTTTTCTGTATTGGGTATAGCAACAGCGACGACCTATCATTCCTCTGTGGTATTGGTGAAGTTTAAAGTGGATATTGTACAGTTTGGAACTAGACCCCTCATTTAAAGACTGTTATTCTGAATAGTTATCAAAAAGTATACCTATTTTAAAATTATTTTTAGACTAAAAAAAAGCTCCAACCGTCTCATCTTTCTGGGATCCATAAGATATATTTTCCAAAAGTTCACTAGTTTTGAATCTTATAATAGTATTATGTCAATTTTCTTCCCGAACAATAACAGTAAATACAAAGTTCAACTTTTAAGGCGATACATCAGTGAACAGAAATTCCGGCGTCGCGGAGGAAATCCGCTCCGTCAAATGTATGCAAATCGCTCCACCCTTGACCGGGGGTGTAGCACTGGCAACAGTGATGTTTAATTTGACCTTGGCTTGCGGGACGCTAGCAATTTACAGAAATATTAACTCATCTCATAACCCAAAACAGGTAGTAATTTATTATATTTTAACATTTTCTTATTTATTCAATTTTAGGACTAAAATAGTCCGGGAGAATTATACCTTTTCTATAAGGAGTCCTAATGCAGTTTACAACAGAAAATAGCAATATGACCTATTTGTTACTTTGAGCTGTCCTTGTATTTAATAAAAATAATTATGGTTTTTCTTTAATTATAATTTGCCATTATTTAGTGTAACAAAAGTTATTTTTTTCTGTTGAATGGCCTCTTCTGGTGTTAACATTTTCGCTGTCGAAGGACACTTTACTCCGATTATTCCATCATCTTCAATAACTCCATCTGGGCTAGCTGCCAAAAAGCAATGTTTTTTACGGACAAACAAACCACAAGGATAATCTTTTTTATTTGTTTTTGTTTCTAATGCTTTTATAGCTATAGGTTCTTTTTTGATTTTATATTTTGTTGCAGAGCTTCCCATAAATTTGCTATATAATAGATTCTTTACCACATTCTCACAGCTTGTGGTTTTCCGTAATTTACAAACAGCTCCAAAATTAGAGGCCGTTAGTCTAAGACATTGGTTCCGCAAGTGGTCCAGGTGGACTCCCAGGGGTCCACGGGAGACTCGACGGGGGTCTACGTTGGCGTGACAAAAAAAATGGGGGTTCACAATTCGTAAGCGGGGGTCCACAAAAATGTATTTGGTTTCGATAGTGAAGAACTAAAATGTTGGCTTGACTTCACCCATTAATGTAGGCAGATAATATTTTAAGAAGCTCAGCGACTGTTGTAAAAACTTGCATAGGTATTCCATATTCAGTACAACGTGTCAAGAACACAAGAAAATATACTATTTTTCATTTTATTTTTACAACTCAGGGAGTTTTTTAAATAAAATAAGTGAGAGTTGATTTGTTTCTTGTGATGTGAGTAGAGGTCAAAAAAGTAAAGTTTGATGAAATCACTTTTTCGATTGGCCAACTTTACTTTTTTGACATCCACTCACAGCACAATCAATTAATGAATTAACCACACAACAATTAGTTGGTTTGGCGCTAACAGATGGCCTATTAAATCAGGACTTTTTCGCAAAATGGTTTTTCAAGGATTTTGAGCAAACTATTTCATTTTAATTTTTAATTTTTTGCCAGCATGTCTAAATTAATAGCCGCGAGGGTGCTATAGAGCCAGTTTTTTAAAATATCTTTTACTTTACAATATAAAAATAAAAAAATAAAAAATTGCAGTTTTGGGCTCTATAGCACCCGAGAGAAAATAAATCTATGCGATTTTTATATATAATCATTTTTTGATATTTTGCATATTAACGAAGAAAATTTTGAAATACAATATTTATAGGTGTTGATAGCCCTTAAAAGTAAATCACAAAATTTTGTGAAGTAAATAAATAAAACAAGTACAACTGAACGCAAGCCATCTGAACGGAGAACAAAGGTCAAATCGGCTCTTTTCATGTATGCATCTCCCTTACGTCAAGCTCGGCCTGCGTCGTTGCCAAATACATGAAATCACAGATATGGAATAAGGAGGGGTTATAATTTCAAAACATGGTGAAAATAATATGTATAAATGAAGCGCAACATTTATATCGCAGAAAAAAAATAAACAAGAAGTTAATACCCACACTTTGATTAATAGAAATGACTCTTGGCTATTACGATAATGGTATATACAAGTAATTCTATTACTTAGGTACCATTTTAATATTGTATACTTATTTTATATAAAATTACATATAATTTATATATGTTACCTGCCAAACCCGATATTTTATATATATAGCAATGCACTTCCTAATCAAAGGATAATAGGTATTTTCTTTCTGATAAGTTTTTTAAAGGTACATAAGTTAGTATTAAACAGGTCAATGCCTCTATCACCCGTTACAAGATCGTTGTATCTACACCTGTGGAATATGACTATGTAGGTATTTAAATATTGTACACATTGACTTTAAGCGTTAAGTATAAATTTAATTAACAGCGACATTTTGCCAACCAACAAAATCCCGCTAAACGATATTTCAAACGTGATTTTCTCGGAATCCACACACAATTTTGTAAAAACCTGTTTTATATTCAGCGGCAAATATAATTTCTGTCTCTTTTCAGCGAATCCAAAATCCGGTTTTATGCGTCAGCCAGTGCAAAGATTTTAGCGGCTATATAATAAAATGTTACTTTTCTTACTTCTTATTAGGATCAGGATTCATTGTATTATGATGTGTCAGGCATTTTACACAAAGGATCGGTTTACTACAATAATTTATTATTTTAAATATTAAAGCCGCTCATTTTTGGAAAAAATGGTTTACTTGTTATTTTTATATTTGGAACAGAGAACTTTAGATTTTGTCAAGTTGGTCAACGCCAAGAAGTACACGTTGTAAAATAAAAGTTTTAAGATCGAGATTTATTGGTGACATTTTGCCAACCAATAAAAGCCCGCTAATCGATTTTTCAGCCGCTAAAATCTCCGCACTGGCTGACACATAAAACCAGATTTTCGATTCGCTGGAAAGAAACAGAAATTATATTTGCCGCTGAATATGAAACAGATTTTTACAAAATTGTGTGTGTGGATTCCGAGAAAATCACGTTTGAAATATCATTTAGCGGGATTTTGTTGGTTGGTAAAATGTCGCTGTTAATTAAATTTATACGTAACGCTTAAAGTCAATGTGTACAATATTTAAATACCTACATAGTCATTTTCCACAGGTGTAGAATATGAGCTATTATGACAATTTTTTACAACGTGACAACACTGTATTTAAATAAAATATTCTGGGTTTCCTAGAAGCCCTCGGACAAGGTCTCAAATCTTACAAATGATTGGAATGTTTTACGCTAAAAATAAATATTCGGCGATCCGATATTTGCGCGCCATCTACGAACTTCTAATTAAAGCAAATCTCATTGACAGATAAAAGCAAGAAAATGGCGGCGTTAATAGACCCTTAAAATGCAAATAACTACTATCAAATTTCGAAAATTAAATTATTACCTCTTCCCCTCTGCATGCTTGCATTAAATTTGTTTCTGTAAATGTTGTTTTTTACTTTTTTTTATATTCCTAGCTAAAAATAAAGTAAATATCGCTCACCACGCCAAAATTGATGATTTTTCAAAAATCATGTATTTTAGGAGCGTAGATCAGTTTTTGGTGCAAATGTTTAGGTAATGCGGACTCTGTTAGCAAGTTTGTTTCCATATAAAAAATGGAATGATTAAAACTCAATTAATGACGACCTATTTTTTAATAAAACCAGAAGCAGAATAAACATGAAGAAAATCCAAATATTTTCCAGAAAGGGCGAAATCTTTTCCAGGAAGGGCGAAATCTTTTCCAGGAAGGGCGCCGCCCTGCCTGCCCCCCCCCCCTGGTTACGGCCCTGCTGTCAACAGATAAATATCTAGCGAATTCCTTGCAATATATAGACACGTGGCATAAATAAACCATTTGCCTTGAATTTTAGTTACATGAAATAGTTCAAGCCAAATTAACAGGACCTTAAGCAATCCATTTGAATTTAAGTTTTGCTACTAAAATTTACAAAAAATATATTTCGTACAAATACTATTGATGACAGTGCCATTTTTTAAAATTTAATAATAAATAATTATATTGAGTCCTTATATACAATACATAAAGAATATGTTCCTAGGATTTTAGTAATATGAAACTACATTAAAGTGATTCGAAAAGTGGACATGCGCCGATGAACTTACACCAGTATTTTGTAGACTTTTCAACTTATCCTACAAAAAAGGAATATTTCCATCCTGCTGGAAGTCGGCGCGTGTCCAGCCCATTCCAAAGAAAGGTAAAAAGACCCTGCCAAGCAACTACCGACCCGTCGCATTGCTTTCAGTAATTTCAAAAGTAATGGAGAAAGCTATTAACCAACAACTCCTAAAGTATCTGGAAGGGCTTAACATTATCAGCGACCATCAATACGGTTTTCGTAAGTCCAGATCAACAGGTGACCTTCTGGCATATGTCACCCATCTTTGGAGCAACACCATCGAACATCATGGAGAATCCCGGGCTGTTGCACTGGACATCTCTAGGGCTTTTGATCGTGTTTGGCACGATGGGCTTCTAAGTAAATTGCGATCCTACGGTATGCCTAATGGATTTTGTTTATGGTTAACCAGCTTCCTTAAGAACCGTTCTCTGCAAGTGGCGATTGACGGGTTTCTCTCAGACACCTTCACCATCAATGCCGGTGTTCCTCAAGGGTCCATATTGTCGCCTACCCTCTTTTTACTGTATATTAACGACCTTCTAGTGAAAACCCAAAATCCAATTTATAGCTATGCTGATGACAGCACACTTGTCTCATCTTTTACCATGACTCCCCAAACATCCGCTGCCGACGCACATCTTCGCAGGCAGCATGAAGTATTGCGCCTCAACAAAGACCTGGAAGAAATTTTAGCTTGGGGTGACAGTAACCAAGTCGAATTTAATGCTAAGAAAACCCAGGCAGCAGTCTTCTCCAAAAAGGTTAACATTGCAGAACCGGATATAGTCATGGCAGGACACGCAATTCCCCTGGCACCATCTATTAATTTGCTGGGGGTCAATCTGGAAGGTAATATGTCTTGGCATGATCACATTGCCGCAATTGCCAAGGTAGCTGCACAGAAACTTGGTGTACTTTTCCGCACTAAAAGGTTGTACACACCTCATCAACTTTTGACACTCTACAAAGCCCAGATTCGACCATCATTAGAATATTGCTTTTTGCTCATGTCTGGAGCTCTGCACCCAAGCACACCCTTCGGCTACTGGATTCCATTCAAAGGAGAGCCATTCGTCTGATCGGCGACCCCGAGCTGACCAAGACACTCGATAGCCTGGAGCATCGAAGACAGGTTGGTGATTTGGCTCTCTTTTACAGATATTTCCATGGCAGGTGTTCGACTGACATTGCCCACTTGATTCCACCTAGAGCAATTCAAAACAGAAATACACGGCAAACCACTGCCGCTCATCCATATGTTGTTCAGCTTAGTACTCCTCGAACTTCATTGTTCAAGAATTCTTTCATCTGGAGAACGTCATCTTTGTGGAATGATCTTCCTGAGGTCGTGTTTCCCAATGAATACAATCTTCAACTTTTCAAGACCAACGTTAATCGCTTTTTTCGCACTCGCACCGCTCCCAGAGCGCCTTAAAGGATTTTTCCTACAGTGCAGGTGTTTTATCATAAAAAAAAAAAATTCTGGTTAACTGAACGAATATGATTTCATATCCATCCTAGTTTGGATATGAAACCGACCAATCATATCGGTCAATTACAAAGAAATCAAATTTATATTTTGTAAGAGTCGTTTTGTGACACTTGACAGAAGTGAGGTTGAGAATATACAGGGTGTTTCATTAAGGTCGACGAGCGGCCATATCTAGGAAACTCCTTCTTAAGTGCCGTTTTGTATATTCATAATAAAGCATTCTCGTGTTTTCCCGCACTATTTTTTTTATTATAAATTATCACACTGCTTTCATAAAATATGTTTCAATTAAAATTTTAATTGTTCTCTCTAAAAATAAATACCTGATGGTTTTTTGGTTTGTTATAAAAATATTTTATTGCATTGAGTTATATTTTTGTTGATTTAAAATAGCTCTAAAAAAGGAAAAACGGAACAGACAAGTATATAACAGAAAAATACTATAAAATATGATTCTTATTTCTCGTTTTTCTTTAAAATTGCATCAAAAATCAATAACTAAAACGATATGCGTCTGAAACCTTTATCTCTATATAAAACAGGACTTTTTATAAAAGGTAAAGTTTAAAAACTAAACGTTTCCTACAAGACCTTAGCATTTGCACCAAAAACTGATCTACGCTCCTAAAATACATGATTTCTGAAAAATCATCAATTTTGGCGTGGTGAGCGATATTTACTTTATTTTTAGCTAGGAATATAAAAAAAAGCAAAAAACAACATTTACAGAAACAAATTTAATGCAACCATGCAGAGGGGGAGAGGTAATAATTTAATTTTCGAAATTTATTAGTAGTTTTATTTTAAACGAACTTTAGGCGTGACCTCAAAAAAATTTCGCCTGCGGCGCTTTTGCGCCTTTTCACTAGGTGCAGTGTCATGAAATACATGTAGTCCTGATGATCCCTCTCTCTACAAATAAAATGTCCTACTTACGCCCACTGAGCCCCCCGAGCATATTTTCTAGTTACGACACTGGTGTCCACTCCAGATTGCTCTGGTTGGGTGAATTCTTGACTAATTTGGGCGTGACCTCGAAAATTTTTTGCGCTTTTCTTTTTTGTACTAATAATTTTCTTTTATATATGTTCGCCCTTCCAACAAATATGTTTGCCCTTCCTAACGTTCCAGTCTGGCTACGGCACTGGTTGACAGGCACAGAGTCTACTTGGTAGTTTGAATTTCCTACTAAAATTTCTAAAGGAAAATATTATCATGCTATAATTTTTTATATTATTTTGGTGTGAAATTTTCTTACCGAATCTCCCGCGTTCTTAAATTAATAACCCCAAAATTCGTCGAATTTCTGAATATGAAATGTTAAAGATATTTAAATTTGGATATGTGACTGTTTTGGAGACAAAACCCATGTTATCCCTCGTCTTGCTCCATGCCACGAACACTTCTCCGATATTAGAAATATGCTTAAAACGGTAAACAGACCCTTATTGAGTTCATGTTCATTTTTAAATCAATCATTTTTGATACAAGTTGCTTTAAAATTTATCTCTTTGTATTCAGTATTAAGCATTGATTGTTTGTTATAAATATCCATTATTTAAAAAATATTGGCTATATGGGATGCTACAAACGCGCGTGCTTACAAAGGAATCTCGAAAACAGAAATAGAAACGAAGATGCATGGTTAAATTAAGGCAAAGTTGCATATCTTGGGACTTGATCGATGTCCAGGCGCTCGCGAGGGTGATTATGTATTAAAAATAACACACAACGCCGATTTATTTACATACAGGGTGGCCCATTTGTCTGACAAAGTAATATATCGGCTCTACTATTCAAGATATCAAAAAAAAAATTTATAAAAGTTGTGAGGTATAAAAAAATATATATTCTTAAATTATTTTTAAACATACAGGATGGTCCAGAAAAGTAGGACAATAAAAAGATACATTTTTTTTTTATAGAACACCCTATATATTTCACCATTATTTGTTTCCCTACAAAATTATCCATATGACGCCATATTTAGTTTTTTATTTTTTTGCAACGTTGCCAAACAAAATGCAAAATTCTTAAAATTTTGGAAAAAACATGATAGTAAAAAATTACCTGTATTTCTCAATAAGAGTATCGAAAATCGAAAATTTCTTATAAGCCCTTAAGTTTAGGGATAGAAAAACTGTCTAAAATTTTGGAGTACCAACAATTTTATACAGGGTGTTTTCTGTTGACCTCCAAATATACAAAATTATAAAATTTCATTTGAAAAAATGTATCTTTTTATTGTCCTACTTTTTTGGACCATCCTGTATGTTTAAAAATAATTTCGGATTATATGTTTTTTTAACCCCACAACTTTTATAAAAACTTTTTTTTGATATCTTTAATAGTAAAGCCGGTATTTTACATTGTCAGACAAATGGGCCACCCTGTATGTACAGAATATATTGACAAGAGCGTATTTACAAGAGCATATTTACATGAAGATGCCACGAAGGCAGAGCTTTATTGGGAACCGGTATGTTCGGGACCGATTCCCTATTATTCAATTATAAAATTATGGCTATGTTTGAGATGCTACTTTACTGTTGCGCGTTACATTTTGCACTGCTCGCGTCATCTGTACCCTCTTCGGGTACCGCGTAATGGTCACAAAATCTTTACCCTTGTTGGCGCCGTTGCCAAACGTATCTTTGTTGGATTTGATATCCACCAGGACTTAATAATTTGGTGAAAGAGATTACTTTTGATGATCTCGTCATAGATTCTAAGTGTTCTGTTTTTCTCCTATTTCGCAGCTCCATAGAATGCCACTGAGGAATTTTATTGCATTTTTGAGTATTCTTAAGTTTATTTTGTTGTCGTCTTTCCCGTTTTTGTCATGCCTGATGTCTTAATATCTGTAATCGCTCTATAATTAAACCAGTGGCGTAGCCAGAGGGGGGCCCAGGGCCCCCCCTATCCCGAAATCAAAAAAAAAAAGAAGATATAAAATATAATTGGGCAACATAAAAATCTTTGACGGCAACGCTATCAATAACGCGCCAAATAAAATAACAAATCATCCTTCCAGTAACTACAGCTTCAGCAGAAAGAAGTTTTTCCACTTTAAAAAGATTAAAAACATATCTGACACACCATTCAGGAGAAGAGCGTACAACAAGTTTAGCTTTAATCAAAAAAATCCACATTGATATATGAAATAATCAATATATTTTAGTTATGTCGACAGGCCCTTGCCTATTTTAGTGTATTTGTACAACTCACTAGAAGTTTCTTTAAATATAGGTATTTTTTTTTTATTTTGCCTGCGGCGCTGGTTCGTCGCTTTACCTCCTTTTTGCCCCCCCCCCCCCCCCCCCCCCGTTATTGGCCAAACAATGATATAGGCGATGTTCAAATTCCTGACGGACATTTTCAAAAACATGTTGTGGGAGATCATGGCAGCTTTCGATGATGCGTTGACGAAGTTCATCCAAAGTTTCAGGTTGGCGAGCGAACACAATAGATTTCAAATGGCCCCATAGAAAAAAGTCTAATGACGTCAAGTCAGGAGATCTAGCAGGCCATTCTATAGGCCCTCTTCGCCCTATCCATTTATCCGGAAACTCGTCGTCTAGCCATTGCCGAACCGGAAGAACATAGTGAGGAGGAGCGCCGTCTTGCTGGAAATATATTTCAGCCTCATCAAGTATAGGGTTTCCATGGTCTTCAATTTGGTTTTCAATGGTTTCAGTGATAAGCGGATTGATGGTATTTTGCCTGCCCATACATTAAGTTTTTGGGGGTAGTGAGTCTGCCCTTCTACAAAAGCATGAGGATTTTCATTGCTCCAATACCTGCAGTTATGCTTATTAACAAATCCATTTAGATAAAATGTGCATTCATCACTGAAGCAGATATGCTTTACATGAATGGTATTATCATTAATCGCTGCAGTCATTTGTTGTGTACACAGCCTATTGAAATACCAGTCGCATCAATAATTTTGCGTAATGAAGTATTAGGATTTATGCCAAAATGACCCAAAACTTCAACTTGAGCGTCTTCATCCAAAACTCTACGATGATTACGTTTTTTATTTGCAACAGATCCAGTTTGAGTAAATTTAGTAACAAGGTCCAAAACACACCAATGCGAAGCTATCTTTTCCGGATGTCTGGCGTTAAATGTGACGGCAGTTTGCCGAGCACATTGATTTTGGGGACCATAAATTAGAATCATTTCCTCTCTTTCGACTAGTATGTAAACCATTTTATAAGTAAATGTGAATCAATAAATTAATTTTCACTATCCCGAGATTGTCACAAAGGTAACTGGCAGCAAATTAAATTCTTTCTTTTCCTTAGCAACTATAAAAAAGTAAACAGGTATAAGAATAAATACAGTTCGCCCATGTTATCTCTGTTGATAAAAAGAAGGCGGAAAAAAATTATGGTTGTTATTTGGTCGCTGCCATGTATAATCTTCCGAATTGCTGTTTATGTTGGTTTTGAACACTTATTAAAATAAAAAGTGATATTTTTGTGTGTTTTTTTTCGATCTGAACAAATTAAGATAAATAAAAATTTTTCTAATTTTCTCAAAAACGAATCGACCGATTTTAAAAAATCAAACGTCAAAATAAAGCACTTTGAAAGACCTTTCAAACAAGCTATTACTTGATTCCCCTTGTCATTTAAAATTTTTAAGGGGATGACCCCGGGGGGGCAGAGGGTAAAAGGGAGTGAAGTAGTTTTTGGTTAAAAAGTTGTCCCTTTTGGCACATCTTTTGACGTGTCTCGGCGTTTTTCCTTTTAATCAATGGTTTTCGATAAATCCGTGGTGGGAAGTTTTAAAATGAACACCCTGTATATGATCTACAACAGTAAATTACTTTAATAAACACAAGTAGAATTGACTTTAGCTATTATATACATAATGTACTTTAGTTATCACACTACAAGCACTACTTCTATCATTTAAACTTTATATAATAAAGATAACTTTATTTCTTAACACCCTTAATAACCATGTTACTATAACTAACGTCGTTATTGTAGAGTTAAGCTTTAATTACCATAAAAGAAAATTTTAATTGCAGCAGTAAAAACTTTAATTGATATCATTGATAAGAGAATTTTGGCCTTGCATTGTCTTTATTTAATTTACCTAAATCAAAACGTTTCAACTTATAGGTATTTCTGGTATTCACCTAAAGACGACTGGAAATACCTATACCAGTTCAAACATTTTGATTTGAAATAAATAAAGACAATGCAAAATTCTTCTAAAGTCCGTAAAATTACTGGGTGGAATGTCACAACTTCTGACGTCATTTTTATTCGATTCATGTCGTCGATTAAATTGTATATTTTTTTAATTCTGTCAGGATTTAAATAACCTTCAAGATGTGAATTTTTGCTGAATAATCAATTTTCAGAATATGTTCCCACTTACTATTTTTTGCTTTCACTTTTAACACGTAACATTACAGTTCTTCGAAAGGACTAAGGTAATCGGTTTTTATTTTTAAAAAGCAAACACGAAAAAGGCGCAGAGCGCGATCATTCCCCAGAAAAACAGCAGCTAAAATGATGATGCGACGAAATCGAAAAGACTTAGTATTACCAATCATTTTCGATCACTTTTGATCATATCCAATGTATTAAACAGAAAAACCTTTAAACGGTGACTTTAGTTTTGGTTATTAAAGGCTTTAGTTATTATACCGGGTGATTCACGACACGCTTGCATTAGAACTTTTGAGGAAACTACTGAAAATATTTTTTTGAAAATTTGTAGGTTTAAGTTTATCGGTATGCTTTCTTAAACTAAAATATTGACATGTTTCTGTCACTTCCGGTTATACCGGAAGTAGTTTCAACTTTCATTTTTTAAATACAACATAGCATTTTTTATTATATTTTTGGTTTTTGCATTAAATTTTAATAACATTTTATGGAACACGTTTTTTACCTAAGTCTACTGATTTCTGAGATATCTGCATATTTTGTAATTATTTCGTAAATGCATGGCGATGAAATAATTATCCGTATATATTTTTTACCTTAACTCCTGGACTAAACATTTTTTGTTTGTGTATAGTTAAAGAATCAACAAATCTCAAGAAATAATTAAACTTGGCATAGAATATACAGGGAGGTCACAATTAAGGGATCATTGTAAAAAACTTTAAACATTAAAAACTTTCTTAATTTAAATGGAGCACCCTGTATATTTTTATTTTATATGATGGTAAATTAACTGCTCCTTAAAATTGCTATAACCTTTTCTATACCTATATCAACGCGTTTTCTTTGAATATCAAGTTTTATTTTTAAAATAAAAATATTAGTTTGCAATTAGACTATTACACCCCGAGCTTTCGAGCTCGGCAGCCCCCCCCCCCCCATAGTTATCAATAAAACAAACATCTGTAATTACCTTAAATTAACCGATTTTATTCCAGTAACACTTTATATGTCGCTATAGTCTATTTCAGAAATGTGTACGATAATATAATGGGAAATTTCATTAAGTTCGGCTCAATTTCGGTGTCGGCCATAGGCGTAGGTAAATTTTGTGCATTAAAATATTTATGATAACTAACCAAAGAAAAAAAAAGAAAATAATTTGATATTGAAGAAAATATTATCTACAATATCAAATTTACACAAATATCGTTTTATTAAATATGCCGTGGAAGATATAGCTGAAAACGTAGTGTAACGGTGCTGCCACATACCGCCATATCATTCCGAACTAAATCCTATAGAACTATCATGTCAAAAAAGTAGAGGAGAAAATGTGGGATATTGACCACTTGATCAATTGCACCGTCGACCCGTTAATTATCACGTTAAGAGGAGATGACAGTTCCTTATATGACGAAGAATATTATGATTTAATTTCTGTATAATGTATTTTGTATTTTTTTTATAATTTTTAATAAAAAATAAGTGTAGCTAGCAGTAATGCACGCCTTTGTTACACCATTTTTAATGTTTGTGAATTGATAACAATAGGCAAATCTCATAAATTGACCCAATCCCGGGTGGTACCACCTGCAATTGATGGAAATAAAGAATTTTGCAATGAAATCAATGCCAAATTATGCAAGTGGCTTAAATATTCATTGAGTCACTCTGTAGTCCCTTTGCATACCTAATGAGCTTTTATTACTCTACACCTTTCTGAAATAGACTATAATTTGGCTGAACCTTTTCACAGCATTGATTGTTACATAAATGCATGACAATTATATAATTTTCTTGTAATAAATTAATTAATACTAACCTCTTAATTAGCAACCTCCTAGTAAAAAGACGACCTCATTAAATTTGCAACCTGTGCCTTATCTTTGTAGTCAAATGGATATTTGCATATTAAATTACACGTTTCTTAAACATTATGAGATGCTGCACAATATGCCGGTGTCAAAGAACTAACAATGCTCAATATTAATACCCACGGAGAAAGTAAATTAACATTTTAAAAGTAAGTAAAAAAGAGAATCTTGCCATGAATAAATTAATTTAAAAAATCCAGGCTATGTGAACTAACAAGTTAAAACTTTTACGATAAAAACCGACTAAAGAAAATTAGAACTTGCATGTATATTGTATACTTACACTAAATAATAAAATTAGTAATCTAGTTAGCCGTGTTAAATGATCCCGGGGATAAAACGGGTTGTGTTAATTTTGTATTAACGACTGGGATGAAACAAAGTAGCAGAAAGTAGTGTTATACTGTGAAAGTTTTATTATGCTTTCACTATGTAAGTAAATATTTTAAAAGTTTAAGTTAATTATGATGTAAAATTTTCAGTATCAAAAAAGCTTACCGCATCTTATAATCTATTTCAGAAAGGTGTAGAGTAATAAAGTGGGAAATTCCGTCCAGTTCGGGTCAATTTCGGTCTCGGCCATAGGCGCAGGTAGATTATGTGCATTAAATTATTTATAACTAACCAAAAATTTTAGAGAATTGGGTCTTGATGTCAAATTACATGGTATATCGCGTCTATGTGTTTATCGTAATAAATCTGAGACTTACGAATAAAAATTGCACGGATGCGATGCCCTGCTGTAAAGTGAATCTATTTTTCTTGGCTGCTCTCCACATTATCGGGCTAAATTTATTACTTCGGACATATTAAAATAAAACCAAACGATCAGTGCTCTATGACACTCCTCCTCATGCCTTGCTTTGGTTCATTCTGGAAATTCATGGGTTCATTCTCATTTTTATCGAATAAACTGTTCCCCGAAAAAATTGGCGCTGGTCTTGTGAGCGAAAAAAAAATAGCTTTTTTCTACTTCCACGTTAAAATTTGCTGTTTCCTTTACACTAAAGTGATTGGACAAGTGGGATATTCTCGTTAACTGAACGGATATCCATCCTAGTTAGGATATGAAACTGAACAATCAAAGTTAGCAATCAAGTTTTCAACAACTAGCAGAAGTGAAGTTCAAATTAATGCAAATTCGTCAGATGGAATTTGTTATTTTTTAATTTAAATTAAAACATTTATTCCTGAGTCTATGCATACACAATTTTGTTCTAAAGAGTTCACGAAATGGTGTAAAAGTTGAAGGTATAATACCAAAATAACTTCTAGACAATTTCAAATTAGATTTATTGCATATAATGTACTACATTATCATAATGGACGTTTTTTACTAACCTTGGTTGATTTTTTACATTGCAAATATTGGTCCATCGCGATATGTAAGTAGGTACTGATTAATTTTGATCCAGGATCCAACCCCAATCCACCTTAAAACTTTTATTATATGAAACAGATATACAGGGTGATTCCTAAATTGATACTTCTTTTTTAGCTATGCATAAAAGGTATTAAATAAACAACATTTTCAAATACCTTTTTTCAAAAAATCTAAAAAGAGGTGAGATACAGAAGTAAAAAATCTAAGTGCTGGCCTGGTCATCAAAACGTAGCTTGATATACTTTATGTTGTTTTTATCTTATTAGTCATGCAATTTACGGGTCAGTTATTTGGCAATCCGCTACGCTGTGTTTTCCTGAAGAAAGTTAATTTTAAATTGGTGACACGTAAAAATGGTAAAATTTGAAAGCAATGAACTAGTAGATATACTGCTAATTTAGGGTCTTTAGAGTCTCGTCAAAGTGCGGCTGCGCAGAACCCTTTCCCTTGCGGGCTCATCCTACACCCAGAAGTGTTCTTAATGTTATTCAACGGGCAAGTTAGTCAGAACCGTATTTGATCCATAGTGTAATAAACGAATGTACCTTATTTTTGACTTTTTTGAAAATGTTGTTTATTTTAACGCCTTCTATGCACAGCTAAAAAGAAGTATCAACTTAGGAATCATTCTGTATAGAATAATAACTGGTAAATCATTCTTAAATAGCGGAAAATAAAGTTAAGTATATAAAACCAGATAAAACAAACGAAATTATAGCATCTTTAGGAAAAAAATGAATTGCAACTAATGGTTTTCCGTTTTGTATTGCACAGAAAAAAATGGTTTGTTCGTGTGTATAACGCAAGCAGGCAGATGCCATGGTTTAGAAAAAGGATTTGTTAATTTTTATTTATAAATATATTGCTCTTTATCTGGTATTTGGCAAATGGCCGAATGTAAGAAAGGGAGATATGTTCAAAGTGTTTTGGTGTAAATATAAGAAAGGGCCCAAATCGATAAATATGTTACAGTGTAATTTGGTCCACGTATTTGACAACAAAATGAATATTTCTTTGTTTTTTTATTTATTTCTCACAAGTTAACGGTCTATTAAAAAGACAAGCTATGATGCCTAATTTAAATAATTTGTTAAGTTGTAGAAAAAATATACTTCATAGCTCGAGTGGATTGTCCATATTGCGCTCACAAATTTTTACTTCCTCGTGCGCTATGGACATCATATATCCACTCTTGTTGTACAAACTAACAAATTGCACCGGTTTCTTTATCTACATTTAGATTAATTGTTTACTTAGTTCTTAATATTATTATTGTTGGGTTGTATAAAGATTTTTAACAATAATTAACTAACCAGCAGTTTTGACTGTGACATACATTGCTCACAAAGATAGTGGTTCGGTTACCTTACTTTTTAATTTACTAATCACGCAACATTGATTGTGAGTGAATAATGCCTGATAATGTCAAAAACTTACTAATTAATTAATTAAGGACAAAACTCGTTATGCAACGCTACGAAAGTGTTTAAATATAAAACGACCAAAAGGAACAATTTCATCAGGAATTAGATTGCAATGAACTTAATAAAATTCCTTAATTTATAACATCATTAATGCGATTTTATTATTGAAAATAGTATGTATATCCCGTAGTAGAAGCACGTTCACAGGCTTTAATACTTGTTGCCCTCGGCGGGCGCCTCAGCCAACAATTTAAATAAAAAATTAAATCAAATAATAAATTAATAAAATAAAAAATTAAATAAATATTTTAATTTTAGAGTTATTGCCGTAAAAAATTATCATCATGATGAGTACCACAGCTCCCTAGAAGTTAAGAGGGATGTGTTACTAGTACCATCACTGACTATACAAGGTGATTTACGACAAGCGTTCGCTACAAGCTTTGGGAAAACTAACCAAAATATTTTTTTTATACCGGGTGTTGCATCGTCGAGCGGGACATAAGAAATCCCACGTAATTTTAAATGGGGTTAATTATTGGCTTCCCTAATTATTTCAGAGAAAATTTCTATTTAGGTTTATTAAAGAGCACTAAAACCCACATTCAAAAGAATAACTTTAGATATCTTTGATGAGCCCGTTTACGGGTTATCGCCGATTTCTTTTTAACTATTTCTCTTTTTTATGGCCCCGTATTTGCGGGCACCAGTCAAGGTAAAAGATTACTGTCAAATAAAGTTGTCATTTTGAAATGTGTGCTTTATTGTTATAAAAACTCGTACATCGAATATATTAAAGGTGTATTTATGAGTACAAATTAATCTGAATAAAACTATAATAAAGTATCCAATTACAAGGTTAATTATGACATTTTACATGTTTCAATATTTTACTAATTAATAGGTAGGTACTATTATTTTTAAGATGTTCAAATATTCCCCCATTGACTGCTAGACAATAACCGAGGCGATCATAAAATTCTCTTCTTACATTTGCTAGTTGGTAAACTGAAATTCTATTGCATTCGGCAGAAATAGCATTTTTTAACTCGTCTAGATTTGGGTATTTTTTTATCTTTGTATATCCTGTTTTTTAAATGGCCCCAGAGAAAGAAATCATTTGGCGATAAATCAGGAGACCTGGCTGGCCAATTTACTGTATGATTTAAGCCAATAACATTTCCATTAAAAGCACGGTTTAAATATTCCCGGACAGCCAGGGTACTATGTGCCGGGTAGCCATCCATTTGGTACCAAACTTCCTGATTTTCTCTGGCGGCATCATGTAAAGTAGGTAAAATATGATCTTTAAGTAGTTCCAAAAAATATTTTACATTTAAATTTCGTGTAAGAAATAATGGCCCGATAATATTTTCTCCGAAAATCCCAGTCCAAACATTAACTTCTTGTGGATATTGCGTCCTTGTTTCGACAAACCTGTGTTGGTTTTCTTTGCTCCAATATCGATAATTTTGAATATTGGGTTTATTGTTTAAGGTAAATGTGCATTCGTCAGTGAAACAAATGTTTTTTAAGAATTCCCTATCCATGTTTGCTCTTTCAGTCATACCAAAACAAAACTCCTGTCGTCGTTTATCGTCCCTATCTCTTAGCTCTTGGTGCTTTTCATATTTGTATGAATAATATTTATGTCGTTTCAAAGCTCGTAAAGCTGTGGTGTGATCTAATCCTATGTCATCCTCAAGTTTCCTTGTGCTGATCTTCCCATCATTTTCTTCCACGCACAATAAAACTATCCTATCATTTCTTGCATCTCTTCTTTGTTCCTGCCTTTATTCACATCTTTTGCAGGTATCGGTCTATTCGGATACAGAGCAGCAAACATGTCTGATACATTTTGATAACTATTTCCTTGATAATACCATTTAATCATCAATATTTTTTCTTCAGAAGTGTAATTCATGGCTAATATTTTCGATGTACGAGTTTTTATAACAATAAAGCACACATTTCAAAATGACAACTTTATTTGACAGTCATCTTTTACCTTGACTGGTGCCCGCAAATACGGGGCCATAAAAGGGAGAAATAGTTAAAAAGAAATCGGCGATAACACGTAAACGGGCTCATCAAAAATATTTAAAGTTATTCTTTTGAATGTGGGTTTTAGTGCTCTTTAATAAACCTAAATAGAATTTTTCTCTAAAATAATTGGGGAAGCCAATAATTGACCCCATTTAAAATTACATGGGATTTCCTATGTCCCGCTCGACGATGCAACACCCGGTATATTGGAGTTAGTTTGTTTTATGTGGTATCTTAAATATTAGCATTTTCCTATCACCACGTGTTTATACGAAATGCGACTTTGTTTACAAACACATCAACCCCACGTACCTGAAATGTCAA
Source organism: Polydrusus cervinus (assembly GCA_935413205.1). Classification (NCBI taxonomy): domain Eukaryota; kingdom Metazoa; phylum Arthropoda; class Insecta; order Coleoptera; family Curculionidae; genus Polydrusus; species Polydrusus cervinus. The sequence goes on along the minus strand of OW284510.1, from coordinate 96,629,442 downwards.
CAACAAATGGTGAGTTTTCTGACTTATTATAGCAAAGCGACATTTAAAATTTTTTCTCTGCAATAATTTGTGTTTAAATCAGGATTTGCATGTTTAAAATAAGTAATTTCTTAATATCTATATTTTGTCTGATGCTAAATATTAAAATTTAGTATATTTTAATGATACTTACCGAATATTAAATTGGGTTATTTTAAAATAACTTGTTTTACTTGAATTCCTGGGCTTTGAACAATAAAAAACTTACCTGAAACAAAGAAAAGCAATTAAAACAAAACATTATATAAATATTATAATATACAGTGTTATTCAAATAAGTGTCCACTAAGACCACGGCGGTGGCTCAGAGGTGAATTACTGGCATTCGACCGAGGCGACCCGGGTTCGATTCCCGGAGTGGGCATACGTACAATAAAAAAAGTATCTACGAAATTTAGTGGATTTAATAATGCAGAGAAGAGTATAAAAGGTATCATCTCCCAACCCAACCCATTCACGCCGGTAACCAGGCTAAATGAGATCGGACATCTCGTGGGGTGCCTCTGTAAGGTAAAAATAAGTACTTATCGCGGTCTTAAAAAATGGTGAAAAGCTAGGTATAGTGCGGGTAGTTAAACAAACATTGACTAAAACCCCGTGTAACAAAACGTCTCTCTTATCCTCATCTGTTCAACGACTGAATGGAGTTTTCAATGAATTACAAACTATGTCATTAATTAGGTTCATTTTTAAAATACACAACTAAGTAGGTACGTACACTACTGAATTAACTGAAAAGTTAAAACAAAACTTTTTAATCACGCAGTAAATCACGTAAAAACGATATCTATAACCTTAAGTTTCGCGAAGCCTCAAAATAAATACCTTAAGGTTAGGCGAACCAATGCTAAAACAATGATGCATACGACTGATCTATTTTTGGATTGCTCTTCATCATAATGCAAATTGTTACATGCTGTTTGCGTGACTGACGTCATGTAACCATAGCAATGGTGAATTTCAAAGCTATGTTGGGCGTTGGTCTTCACTTGCTTTGAGCTAACGGACGCGGTCGACTGGAGCGCGCCAAAATGCACGAGTGTTTATAATTATTGTCCATCGGAATGAACCGTGGCCCTATTATGCATTGCTACATTCGGATTAAATTAATATTATTAATTCGAACATAATTATTTTTAAAGGGCTAAAATGGTAGCTGTATTGGTACATTAATATTTAATATTATCGAAAAATATTCCTCCTGGTTTTTTACCTACTTCAGCTGACGAGCCGCCACTGGTACTTATATGATAAAATTACCAAATATATTATTTCACCTAGTTTTATAAAATAGTTATACAGGGTGATTCACGTTGAGTGGCCTATTAGAAGATCTCGGAAACGAGTAACCCCTTTCTTTCTAAAAATTTGATAGCAGGCATAATTGGTGTTGAGCTTTTAAAACATTATATTTTGACGTTTTTATTACTTCCGGTTATACCGGAAGTTAATGCCAACTTTGCTATTTCAAATGGAACACCCTATATATTTTAGCATTTTTAATTACCTTATTAAAATCTAAATAACTTTTGTTATTAATAATCTATTCCTATCTCTAACCGATTTTGATATATGAATTATAAAAGGATTTTTTTTGTGGAAAAACGCTCCGAGAAGAAAGTTTAGTAACTCTAAAACTAATAAAGGGAAACATTTAAAATTTTCTAAGCTTTCAAGTAATACATAGATCTTTAGTTTAAATTACTTAGGTTTCACGTTTTTTATACAGGGAGTTCTTACTAACGTGTAGAGAATTAAATTTCCTATCTAAATGCCCAATATGTTACAATCCACATTTTTAGTGGTTTTGGAATTATGAGCAATTTAAACAAAAAATCTTAAAATTTCTGTTTGTGTTGATACGATATTATTTTTAAAAAGAAGGCTTCGACTGGGATTTTCGTTTGACTTTGAGCTTTGTTACCATTTCTTATTAACTGCCTATGTTCGTTGCTTAGCTATTTCTAATTTTCCAAGTCAAACGAAAATCCCAGTCGAAGCCTTCTTTTCAAAAATAATGTCGCATTAACACAAACAGAAATTTTAAGATTTTTTATTTAAATTGCTCATAATTCCAAAACCACTAAAAATGTGGATTGTAACATATTAGGCATTTAGATAGGAAATTTAATTCTTTACACGTTAGTAAGCTAAAAAATAGGGTGTTCCATTTGGAAAAATTGACTTATGCACATTTATTTAAATGGAAACATTGGCACAATTTTAAGAACTCCCTGTATAAAAAAAGTGAAACCTAAGTAATTTAAACTAAAGATCTATGTATTACTTGAAAGCTTAGAAAATTTTAAATGTTTACCTTTATTAGTTTTAGAGTTACTAAACTTTCTTTTCGGAGCGTTTTTACACAAAAAAATCCTTTTATAATTCATATCTCAAAAACGGTTAGAGATAGGAATAGATAATAATAATAATAATAATAATAATAATAATAAATGTCTTTTTATTTCATGTTAAAATAAAAAAATACAAACATTATAACAAATAGACGGCGAGATTTAGCTCAGCTACTCTATCTAACCGTCTTATAATCTACAGAACTAAAATTTAAATAGATATTAAATCAAAATATTTAAAAACATGGTAACATAAATGTGGCCTATTCTAAATATAGTATAAAATTAATTTATTAATCCACTAATTATTAGCATTATACATAATATCATTATTACGCTATGTTCGATACACGATAATAATGCAAAAAAAAAAAATGCAAAAAACAGCGGCTAAGTTCTTTTATTTATAATAATTTTTTTGACAGCCTTCTTAAAGCCCTCAATAGCGTTAAGGGATTTTACATCAGCCGGTAGAGCATTGTACACTTTGGCCGCATTGTAACTAAAAGATCCCTGAAATTGAGCAGTTCGATGTTGGGGGATAATAAATCTTTGACAGTGTCGCGTTTCTCGCCCATGTATGGTAGCACCTACAACGAGCTTCTCGTGAAGATATTCACTCTTAATTATTTTATGGGTAAGCGTAGATAAGTGCAGAAAAAAACGTTCATCCAGATTATTATTAACAAAAGTTATTTAGATTTTAAGAAGGTTATCAAAAATGCTAAAATATATAGGGTATTCTATTTGAAATAGCAAAGTTGGCATTAACTTCCGGTGTAACCGGAAGTAATAAAAACGTCAAAATATAATGTTTTAAAAGCCTAAAACCAATTATGCCTGCTATCAAATTTTTAGAAAGATAGGGTTACTCGTTTCCGAGATCTTCTAATAGGCCACTCATCGTGAATCACCCTGTATAGTTCTTACTTAACATTGAAACCCATTACAAGGTTAAAGCAGGGGTTAAAACTCACTGCCCGACGTGACATTGTATTATTATTGTTATAGTAACAACAGTATTAATTGTAGGTAAACCAAAGGTTAAGGCGATAGTTTAAGGTAACACCCTGTATGAAACTGATCTATCCCTAAATAAATTCGGTAGATTTATCCGTTTTTGATTAACTGTATAAATGCGAAACGTGAATTGAAAATACCTAAAGTTAATATTGGAAGACCCTTAAGAGGTAAAATTATAATTATTATTAAACCCTTCTTTATATCCCCACCGGATCAATTATGGGGATTATCATCAGCGTTTACAGTATTATAAGCCTCGAGGGAATCTAGACAAGCTGATTTAAAGATAATTTACAAGTTTTTACCGTTATTTGACAATCCTTTGCAATGTGAAAATCTATGTAATATCACAAACTTCCATTATTTTATATATCGGAATATACATGACTGATAAAAGCAGCGGCGACTCGTGGTCAATTTTACACTGGGGTCATATTGAAATTTAGGTATAGGTATCTACAGGCTACAGGTAAATTCGGCGAAAAACGCGCGTTATAAGGATTATTTGCTATGTTCTTACTTGTATAAAGTTCTCCCTAGTCTCACTATGCCAGACAACTGCTCGGCATCAGATAGGTAACTCTAGAAAATCAGTTGGTTACTCAAGCTAATTCTTTCTTGCTAGAGATAGACTTTAGTCACTTTAGTATACCTAACAACAATCTTTAAACGGCAGTATTGTTTTGGACTTACATTGTCTTTATTTGTTTAGAATCACTACGTTTCCACTGGTAAGCATCTCCAGTCGTCTTCAGGTGAATACAGTATTCACTTTACTGTTCACACTTAGTTATTGAAAACCAATAATATTTCCTTGACAGTCACATCACCGATTATATATAAAAATATCCATCAAAAACACTCACTTAAGTATTCAAAAGCCATTGTACAGCACTTGACAGACAAACCTTTTTCTGCCATTTAAATAAATTATTAGGAGGAAGTTTCATTATTATCTTCCTTTGAATTCTCCAGGGATAAATTTACATGGATTAGCATCAGTGTTTACCATATTATTACCCTCGAGGGATCCGGTACACTGATTTCAAGGGCTATTGGGTTTAGGGGAAAACAATCTGGATTGAAGTAAATACTAACTTGAGCTGCTATTATTTATTTAAGTGCAGTTTAGATGAGTAGTATGTTTGTCATACAGAAAGAAAGTTATTTTAATTCAAAGAATATATTAACTAAATTCAAGGGTATCATAACTTTCCTATTTATAAGAAATAGGTTCTTAGAGTCTATTTCAGAAAGGTGTAGATTAATAAAAGCTCATTGGGTATGCAAAGGGACTACAGAGTACTACTAACGTTTACCGTTAAAACAGTTTAACGTTTAACCGTTAAAACAGTTTTTTTGGTTTAACATGGTAAATCGGAGGTTGGTTTCCTTGGATAGAGAATGAAAAACTAAGATAGGGAGGTGAAAACCATTTTTCTTTAAGATGAACTGTTCCAATGTTACAGCCTGTCAAAGTCAAAAAATGCCATATTTTAAACGTCAATTACTCAAAAACAATTGAATTTAGACATATGACATTTTATACAAAATATACGTGGAATTGTATAGAGAATTAGAAAATAATATAATATATAGGGTGTTCCATTTAAAAATATTCTAGTTTAGTCCGCCACACTTTTTTGAGCCACCCTATATAATGTAAAATATTTTTAAAATATGCCGCTTTTAAGTCGATACCTTATGCGGGTTTAGTATTTTTGATAAGCTCCTCGATAATGATTTAATCTTCCATCCCCGCCACGTCCCCGGTATATGGTCCCAACTGTCAAAAAACGCAAATAGAAACGACAAACCTCCAGTCGTCTTCAGATGAAAACTACTATATACTTAATAATACTGAATATATTCTTACATTTGGATGCCTCTTATAGTTTTATACCCCTAAAATTGTAATGAAATCGGTTCAGTATTATAGGCGAAAAATATAAAAACTAAAAAAAATCAGTTTTGAACCACTAGTTTTAAAAATTAATATGGTCAAGCAGTCTCTTTAACCAAGTTTCATTCATACGAATTGTACAGGGTGTCCAAAGTTTAGTGTGAAACTTTGCAAACTTTAAATTAATTAATTTTTCTTATTTCAAATTGAAACCCCTGTATATTATTATGTCATTCGATGCATAATTAAAAAAAATTTTTAATTACAACCCTATCAAAATTTCTAACGCATCAAGGCTTATTTGCAGAAAACTTATTTTATCAACTATTCCAAGTCATTATTATGAATAGATATCGAAGGTGGCTTTGAAAAATAATTTATTGGTATTAACGTTTACTAAAGTGATAAAAAGGGATTCTTTTTGCATGCTCATAATATGAAAATCATTTCTACGAGCAATTCCATCACAAAAAATAATATACCGTAAAACGGGGTTACCTACTTTGCACCGCTTTTTGCACAATTTTTTTTATTGAAAAATAAAAATATCTTAATACTAATATAACTATTTTATAATTTTCGGTGGATATCATTAAGTTCATTAACTAAGTCTCATTACATTATTAAGTTGATTCATTGCAAGATTAGGACAAAAAATTGACTTTCATCCTGGTGCAAAGTATACTACGGAAAGGGTATACTTTGCTCCACTTCATTTTAAACTAGGTTACCGTTTTATCTACAATTAAAGCAAAGTAACCGCATACGAGTCATACTTTGCACCATTTCAGATATTGTGCAAAGTATCCCCAATTTCGTAAGAAAGTGGGGATTCTTTGCACCTGATGTACGGTGCAAAGTATTCCCAATTTTATATGGAAAGTGCCACTGTAAACAGAAAAAATAAAAAAACCTAAATATGTATTTTATTGACCTATTTTATTACCTGCATCTCTAAACTAATAATTGTGCATGCAATTGAACGGGTACTTAACAATATTTATCAGCTTAGGCTTTCTCGGCAAGAAGATTTTGCACAGCTTTAAAAGGTGAAAAGTTAGAGGTTATATATTATGGCGGGAAATGATTGACAAATGACGGAATGCGGGAGTGTCTAACCTCTTGAGATGATATATTGCAGTGTTGTTTCTCTGCACATGACATTAGTTGGGGCCTCAAATTAAGATGAAGCACTGTGCTACCAAAAATAATATCTTACAGCGTTGGTGCAAAGTTACCGTACTGAGTGCAAAGTAACCCCGTTTTGCTGTAGCTTAAATAATTAATAATAATCTAACAATATTTGAAACTATATAGTAACTAAAGTCAAAATGGGCTTTTATCACTTTAATAAACTTTAATACCAATAAATTGTTTTGCAAAGCCACCTTCGATATTTATTTATAATAATGACTGGTGGAATAGTTGATAAAATGAAATGAGTTTTCTGCAAATAAGTCTTGATGCGTTAGAAGTTGCGATAGGGTTGTAATTAGAACAAATGTTTGATTTTTAATTCTGCATCAAATTGCATAATAATATACAGGGGTTTGAAATAAGAAAAATAAATTGATATAAAATTTTCAAAGTTTGACACTAAACTTTAGACACCCTGTACAATTCGTATTAATCAAACTTGGTTAACGAGACTGTTTGACCCTATTTAGTAGGTACCTTTGTATAATTTTATCAACGAGGCATTATTTTTGCTTTTTATTCATTTTTAAAACCACACAAAACTGATTTTTCTTAGTTTTTATTTTTTTTTTTCGCCTATAATACTAAACCGATTTTATTAAAATTTTAGGAGTATAAAGGCAACTATAAGATGCATCCAAATAAGTAAGAATATTGATGGCATGTAATCTGAAAAAAATAGATCTATATGACGTCACACTTTTTGGAACACCCTGTATGAATAAAAATATTTTCCTGAAATATGACCTAGGATAAAGGTAAAGTCTGCAAAATATCAAAATCGTAACCTAATGAATAAGTGAGCTATAGAAGGTGTGTGAGGTGCAGTACCCTGTATAGAAACAAAATTTTGTTTTTTTTTTAACAACCCTATAGGTACTTGATATAAAGAAATTATTTTAGAGCGATAGAAAATTTTTAATTGAGAGACTTCATTTTCTGTGTGTGTCCCACAGGCCTTATTTCTGGCTTCGCCCCTAAATGCTATATAAAAAAAAATTCTAATATACTATACATATGCAAGCTTTATTTCATTTGATTTGTTTTGCTTCTCAAAATGCGAATGTAGGGCACATCTTACTTCTTTTGTGTGTAATATTTCAAGCAAATTTTCTTCCACGTGATATATAAAAAAATTCCTATCTAAGGTATTCTTGTGTACATTCATCTAAAACATTTAAAATATTTACAAAGCATTCTGCAATCTTTTTCAACGCAATTGCGCGACTATAGTTATATATTTCATACGCTTACAGTGGCGTAGTTCGACACTGATTTTTTTTGACTCAGTACAAAAAACAGCCTTAATACACAAAGCTAACTTGTTTTATTATAGCTCATTGTAAAATATTTTTAGTAATCTGTATAGTAATTTTTAGAAAATAGAGCATCGCATTTTATTACCTTGTAATATAATAGCTATTTATTTTTCATCTATCAACTATTTACTTATAATACCTTAGAAACGGTTGCTATAAACATTATCATAATATCATAGGAAATATTAATGGGCAATAAAATTAATAATGCGTTGATCCTCATAATATCCGGTAATCATTATTAAAGAAAATATTAAACAAAATTTGTATTTACTTTTAACAATTTTTTTACATAATTTTTTTTTGTAATTTGGATTTGTACTCTCCATTGTAGAAAATTTTCAAACTCATCGTACAAGGCTTCAGACTTTGCCAGTAATAAGTTTTTCTTAGCTTGTTGACGTCTGGCTTAGCCTGCTGTGATCTTTATCTCCATGAAAAAAAACAATATTTGGCATAGAGCAATGCATGTCGCTGAATAGTTGATAAAAAAAAAATCTACGCCGCAGCGGAATGTTAGGTCAACCGTCTTCCGTAAGAGCAAATTAAATTACGGTAGTAAACGACCGGCACGATTTGCAACATGCTTTATTAATCATGTATATTTGGTTGCGTAAATCTATGAATGAGGTGTGTTTAATATTTTATTAATTTGATTAAAAACCACATCACTAACTTTATTGACACATATCTATAAAATTTTACAAATATCAATTTGAAGCCAATAAATATAACTACCAAGTATATTATTTTAATCATAGTTTAATATCTAATAGTGCTGCGGTTAGTGGTTATAAAAATTTATTGTAACTGCGCTTGTGTCTGTAATGGTAACCTTAAAATTGGGCATCGTTTAAGTATTTAAAATGTTTTGCTTGAAATTAATTAAGAATTAAATAACCAACTTTTTGTTTGTTGACTTGTTGGAAAATAGTTTTAACAGGTAGGTACCTTAATAAACTGGTAAAACATGTTCAGTTATTTCACAGATCCCTTTTGTATTACACCAGGTTGTGGACATCTCATATAGTATTTCTCTGGTAAAAGTTGATTCAATGTCTTATTTGGAATATTCCTTAACTCAGAAAGAGTTATTATTGGGAATAGAATAAAATATCAAAAAAAGAATTACATTTTATTATTATTCATAATAATGTTGATATTTTGGTTTAAACGTCGAAAAAATCTATATATACTTTATAACTTAATGTTTAATTCTTTATTTTCTTATCCACAAGTGAATAATTTTTTTTAGACGCGGTTCAAAGGAGTTTAAAGTTTACAATAGATCCAATTTTTCGTTAGTTTTTAATAAAACAACAAAGTTTTGTAATGTTATTGAATTAGGTACTTATTTTTTTACTTTAAATACTTAAAAAAAGATATTTTGTCCATTCGTCTGCGGAATAGATACCTTAAACACATAGCATGCTACTAAACCAAACCAAGATTAATTATAACAGCCCGACTTATAAAACTAGTATGTATTCCTAATATATAGGCCAAGATATATTCTTACTTCAAAATATTTGAAATTTGGCATGGATCGTGTTTCTGTAATAGTTAATTACGAAATAAACAATATATTCACTGACTTTTCCATAACAAGGATACTTCACAGACACACACAGTCTAGCAGCTATATAATACCCAGAAATTTTACGCACAAAACAATAGCAAAATGATCTCTAAAAACACCAAAAACAACAATGCTGCACTTATTTAACACGTAAACAATAAAATCCAGAATGGAATGAATTGATGCGGTACCCTGAGCGGGATGCGGTTCTGTTATATTGAAAGAACTTACATAAGACAAGCGTGTTGATGAAGTATGGAAGAAATAATCCAAGGCAAAAGCGTAAGAAAGAGATTCACATACTAATGGCTTCGAGGTCAGGTTCTGTAATAATTGCTTGACGGATTCAAGCTGACTGAAGGGCAACAGATGAGAGGGTTCGGTGGGTATCTTTGTAGTGTACATACATCTCTCATGAATCTAGTTCGTGAGGAAAAGTCGTTTTCAAAGTTACGGAATTTTTTAAATCATATGTTGACCAACGCGGTTGACAAATGGAACGTCAAAGCATTAAAAATGTAAGAGAAATATAGTTTACGTTTATTTTCAACTGGCACTGCTAGTAAATAATAACCTAATCACTAAGCGCGCGATGTGACCGGTACAGGACTGCATTCAGATCGCATTTGAATAAACACGTTTTTCGATTATATTGTAAGCTTTAATATTTTCTAGTATTTTAAAACTTATGTTGAGTTTAACATTTTGGATTTGCATAGTGCAATGCTGGTCTTGTGTTTCAAAATACCGCCCCTTACAATATAATTGGAAAACGTATTTATTTAAATGCGAAAGCAAAATGAAGTCCTGTACCGATCGCATCGAGCAATTTATGGTTAGATTACTATTATTATTAGATGGTATTATTATTATATCGGTGTCAGTTGAAAATAAATACACTTTAAGTACGTTCTTATTATACTTAATTAGGAAACTACATTTTTCTTCTTACATTACTGGCTTCCCCTTAAAATTTGCTTCACCTGTAAAAAACCCACGTCTGGAAATAAGCAAAAATATTAAGAAGAAATCACCCTTAAAGACATTCGTCACGATACGATCGATCCTCACTAGTTTTTTTCAAGGTATAAGACCATGTACTTTTTTCATGCAAAACTAAATATGATACCGCTACTGATATGATAATATTTGTACTTTATACACACTTTCGTTGTTTGAGGGAGAACCGATGAAAGGAATAGGTACTAAGCTATTTATGGAAAAAGCTGAATATTCGAAAAACGTAGCTCCAGGATAAATTGCCTTCATGTTTGCAGAGCTGCACCTTTGATAAGCGCGTGGATTGTTCTGAATTTGGCCAGTCATTTTAGTTGAAAACATCAAACTTAATATAAAGGAAAAAGGTAAGTTTTTGTAGACTTGGAATAATATACCCAACAACATAACAACGGTCTAAAAAAATTGAAGTATGGGAAAGCCGCCATATTGGCTGCTATCTTGGATAAATATGTACCAAATAGAACTTGAACTATAGACCATTTTAGAAAGGTGTAGTGTAATAAAATGAGAAATTCCATCCAGTGTGGCTCAATTTCGGTGTCGGCCCGAATTTATGATAACTAACCAAATATGTTAGTTAGAGAATTAGGTTAACTGGTATTATAGTCTATTTCAGAAAGATGTAGAGTAATAAAAGCTTATTAGGTATGCAAAAGAACTACAGAGTAGGCCAAAGAATATTTATGCCACTTTCATATTTTGGCATTGATTTTAGTGCAAAATTATTTATTTTCATCCAGTGCAGGTAGTACTACCACCCTGGTTTGGGTCAATTTATAGGTTTTGCCTATTGTTATCCATTCACAAACACTGAAAATGATGTGACAAAGGCGTGCATTATGTACATAGTATTAGGTACACTTATTTTTTATTCAACATCATAAAAAAAAAATACAAAATACAAAAAATTCATTATAGAGAAATTAAAATATAAAAAATCATGTTTGTCATCTCCTCTTGACGTTGTAATTAACGGGTCGACGCGAAAGTCCGATCGGTCAGGTGGTCAAAATACAAGATTTTCTCCTCTTCTTTAAACACATGATGGACTGCTTCTCGCCAGTTCTCTAGTGTCACTTCCTTAACGGCTTGATCAAACAGTAGCTTAACGTCTTTCATTTTGAATGTCGTGTTATGTCTTGCTACAAATCCTTTAACTTGCGCCCATATAAGTTCTATATGATCTAGTTCGCAGTACTTTGATGTGATGTTTTTATTTTCTTCGACGTGAAGTCAAATATTAAGGATCTCTATCATTATTTTCTTCAGCTCTCTCATGATTTTGTGCTGTGCATTTGCAGTTGTTTATTACAGTGCCTTTCGCCTTAAACTTTTGTATTGCCTACTTGGTAGGAATGGGTCTATCGGGAAAATAAATGGAAAACATATCAAATACACTACTAAAGGTTTTCCCCGCATAGTACCATGATGATTATACCGCGTGTTCGTGAATTTGCTTGCCAAATGGAAAACTTCTTTATTATCAATTTTTCGAAAAAAACTTATTCCTTATAAAAAGTTTTGCTTCTAAAATTATTACGATTGGTTTAAGAATTTCTTTTTAGTATTGTACAGGGTGTCTCAAAAACGAAAAACTTTAATTCTAAATGTGAAAAAACTTTATACCAATATTTATTAACTGGCAAATTGGAAAGAGCGAAAAGCGCATTAAATCGTCAACTAATTTGTAGTATACAGGGCACTGATAAAGTTTTTTTTGAATAGTTACTTAACATTTTTTATAAACAATATGGATAAATACCATCGCAATATTTATTATTAAGCTATCAATGTACTATTTGCAGGTTAATTTAGTATACAGAGTGATAATAATGTTTAGATAATTTACAACCTAATTAAAAATTGATTAAACAATCATATAAACATATTTACACATAACAAATTTTTCAATTACTAGTAATTATACAGTAAACACGAACAAATATACATAGAAGATTATATTTCAATAATCCCCCCGTTGTTCATAATACACCTAATAATTTTTTTTCTAAAACTTCTGACGGCATTCGATATTTTATGTCCCCGTAGCCCGGCACATTCCTGAGTTATTCGTCTCTTGAGGTGTTCTCTGTCTTGCGGCCGCCTTTTATATACCCTTTCTTTGAGGACACCCCACAAAAAATATTCCAGTGGGGTGAGATCCGGGGACCTCGCTGGCCAATGACAAAAACGCAAATCTTGATCTGTACCTCTTCCTATCCACCTATAAGTAAAATTTCTGTTCAGCCAATGTCTAACTTGCAATGCAAAATGTCCGGGAGCTCCATCTAGCTGGAGCAATAAGTTCCATATACCGGCCAAAGGTATGTCATCCAGCATATTACTAAAATCATTTTCTAAAAAATTTAGAAACACCTCACCGTTTATATTATCATCACAAAATATTGGTCCCAACAATCGGTCCCCGACTATACCACACCACACATTTACTTTTTCAGAATATTGGTTTCGGCACTGTATAACCCAATGAGGGTTATCCACTGACCAATACCGGGAGTTTTGAGAGCTTACAATACCGTTGGTCGTAAAAACAGCTTCATCTGAAAAAATTATTTTAAAAGGTAAACGGCGATCGTCCTCCATAACGCCTAATAACCACGCAGAAAAATCTAGTCTTAATTCCGAGTCTCCTGGTAATAATGTATGGGTAAATTTAATTATTTATCCATATTGTTTATAAAAAATGTTAAGTAACTATTCAAAAAAAAACTTTATCAGTGCCCTGTATACTACCAATTAGTTGACGATTTAATGCGCTTTTCGCTCTTTCCAATTTGCCAGTTAATAAATATTGGTATATAGTTTTTCATATTTAGAATTAAAGTTTTTCGTTTTTGAGACACCCTGTACAATATTAAAAAGAAATTGTTAGGCCAATCGTAATAATTTTAGAAGCAAAACTTTTTATAAGGAATGACTTTTTTTCGAAAAATTGATAATAAAGAAGTTTTCCATTTGGCAAGCAAATCCACGAACACGCTGTATATAGAATTAAAAAATAAAATTTTAAATAGTTTTAGAATTAAAAAGAAACGGATAAGTTATAATTAGGATAGTTTGCTTCGTACATACATCTGTTTAAATCTTATATTCGTTTTCAACCAATATTGCAGACTTATCATTTAAAATCAATGGTCACCTTCTTTCTTTTTATTGTCGCTTAATTACAAAAAGAAATGAGATAAAATGAGCAATGCAAAGGGCAAAGGCCTGTAATTTAATGGAAATAGGACAACATTATTACGGTTAGCGAGATGAAAATATGCTAGGAAATTACTGTTAGACCGTTGTCAGAGGAAAGGTTATAAAATGAATAAAAGAACGGTAATGTTGAAATATATTCTAGCTAAAACCTAAAATCTGCTAGAGTCGGGTTTATTCAGGATCGTTTTGCAAAACAGACGACCTCTGAAAATAAGAATCTCGTGTGAGTTACATAGCGGTTCCTCAATAAGGTTATTCAGTGGCGTAGCCAGAAAATATGCTCGGGGGGGCTCAATGGGCGTAAGTAGGACATTTTTTTCTGGAGAAATGGACAGTCGGGACTATATGTATTTCATAATATTACACCTAGTAAAGAGGTGAGGATCACGCTCAAAGTTCGTTTAAAATTCACCTATCATCTCCTAGTATCAAATTTCGAAAATTAAATTATTACCTCTCCCCCTCTGCATGGTTGGATTAAATTTGTTTTTGTAAATGTTTTTTTTTAACTTTTTTTTATATTTCTAGCTGGCTCTTTATTAAAAAAAAACATTTTTAATATTTGTGAAAAATATGTATATTGGTGTCAATCCAAAATTTAAACATAAGACGTATGTATGTATTACTCTAACCAGCGTTTTTCGGGCTCGGTTTTTCATGTTTAAAAATAAAGTAAATATCGCTCACCACGCCAAAATTGATGATTGTTTAAGAAATCATGTATTTTAGGAGTGTAGATCTAAGAGCAGTTTTTGGTGCAAATGCTTAGATTTTGAAATACTTCTTCTTAAGTGCTGTTTTGTATATTCATAATAAAGCATTCTCGTTTCTTCCCGCACTATTTTTTTTATAATAAATTATCACACTTTTTCCATAGAAAATGTTTCAAGTAAAATATTTACTTTAATTTTTCTCTTTAATAATAAATACCTAATTGTTTTTTATTTTTGTTGTAAAAATATTTTATTGCATTCGGTTATATTTTTATGGATTTAAAATAGATCTAAAAAAGGGAAAACGGAACACTTGTCTGTTCCGTTTTCCCGTATAATAGAAAAATACTATACAATACCTACTCGGTTTCCTATAAAATTACATCATAAATCAATAACTAAAACAATATGCGTCCGAAACCTTGATCTCTATATAAAACAGGATTCTTAAAAGTAAAAGTTTAAAAACTAAACATTTCCTACAAGACCTTTGTAATCTAAGCCAGAATACATTATTTAAAAATTTCCAAGCGTGAGACGAAAAATTAGGTTGCAATTAGACTTTTAGATCCGAACTCCTAGGCTGGGGGGGGGGGGGGCTGCAGCCCGGCAGCCCCCTCTCCTTAAATACGCCACTGAGGTTATCTGGCTAATGACCTCCCAAATAAATTCCTCTTATTTTCATGTGACTTGAACTTTATTAAGTCTGAATTATAACTGCCCATGTGCCCATCCTTTAATTATTTCCCGACCTTAAGCGTCCTCGCACATGTCGTCAAAATGTGAGACAGAGATAGAGAATTTATGTACCTTAACATACCGGTGTTAGTGTATCGTGATTATTGTTTATTGTGAACATTTTTTAATAAATTGAATTGAATATGGTGCCAATTTGACAGACAATCCTTATTTATTAAAAAGAACAAATTTTAGAACGCAGTTATTGTAAAGAGTTTAACTTATTTATCATGTATTTGTCGAGTGATTCAGAATTAGAAGGAAAAAATACAACATCTGAAATTATAAAAAATGTTAATAACATACTGGAAAATCTATTACCAGAAAAAACAAATCTCGCTAAACAGTGTATATTAGTACTAACCAACAAACCATTATGGGTAGCAATAGCGTAGACAATAGAACTCTAGCCTACAGATCGCAAGGTCACAGGTTCAAATTCCATCAGGAGTATTTGACTTTTTTTTATAAAAACATTAAATAATTTATAGAATTATTTTGAATTGAAATCTTCCTTATTGGGTGTTTTTTTTTAATTTATGTTTAATACATCTTTCCCTGATTAAATTTAAAATTTGTCATTCTGGTTAATCTAGAAGTCAATCCAGGATTAGTTGATATAAAAAAAATATGAAAAAGTTAGACTACAAATAAAGAAAAAGCCTATTGACAAACTATGAAACAATACATTAAGTTGAACATAATCCTAAATATGCTAATTTCAACACTAGTGTTGATATATGTTTTTTCAACACTAGTGCTGAAATATTTTTTTCCCAAATCAAAGGCTTTTTTAATAATTCTTTGTGGTCGTAGGAAAAATAGTGTACATTACTCGTGTGAAAATGATTATTCTAAACTCGGAGAGTTTTTTGAAAAATATCACTTTCATCACTTGTTATGTAATATACTATTTCGGTCATAGATAAAATAATATATATTTTATCGTCCTGTATGAAAAATAACTTTTCTCTTTTTAAATTATCTTTATACTTTAAATTTCATATAAATTATTTATTAAAAAAAATATATACTTACACAATAATATCTGCTGCTATATTTCTTGTTGCAAAACTAGATACTATTATATTTTAGTTGGCGTGCACACAAAGTTGCCCTTTCTATTCCCTGTGCCCTTTTGGTGTTGAGCTTAAATACTTCAAAGTAAATTTACCAGAGCCAGCAGCGTAAGGACATCAGTCTGAGAGTTTCATAATTAGTTATCTCTGTAAACTTCGGACGATTGTCTATGTTTGTTAACCCAAAATTTCTCGAATATTGCATTTATTCATAGTGTCAATATTAGGTAATGCTAATCAAGTCATCACAGCAATGAATATAAATGTATATTGCAAATTTAAAAAAAAATGACATTTAGTGATTTTTGAAATACACTACATCCATTAATTATGAAATAAACTGTTGGCCAATTGCTTTCGAGTAAGAAAAATTTCGCCTAAATTTAACACTTAATATTTTCTAAACCAGATATGATATCGACCTAAGGTTTTGAATGGTTGACAGATTCATCTCTTGAGAAACAATTGTCAATATTGGATTTTCTTTAACTGTCAAAAAATTTTATATACAGGGTGTTAAAGAAGACGATGATTTTTGCTCCAATTTTAATGGTGTGTAACTTTTACAATAATATTTTTAAATTTTATCACTCTACGTCAATTGAATCACTGGTTCATAGCAAAGAAAGTGATTTGTCAAATTTTTGATATCTGCTATATTTTAAGAAATATATATATAAATTTTTTTGGAAAACCTTGCTTTATTTCAACTTATTGGTAGCTAGATCTCACTGTGCGTTGTATCGTGCAAACTTTGCGATCGATTATTATGCTCAGTAGCTTGATTATGTTCAGTTACAATGGTTGTACCTAAATGTTATGATGTACAGTGGTATACTTATAAACACCTATATGTCTATGATTTACGAGTATCTCACAATTTTTCACGATTGTTTTATATTGGAAAGTACTCGCCCCTAGATTAGGTAAATTTTTTCTTATTTTTTTAGTTTTTCATATCGCACTACAGGTGTTTACAAAATTTTAACAAAGATAATTTTTTTAATTTAATATTTTTGGAAAAAATGTATTTATTAATTTCTAACTTTCTAACACTATTCCTAGAATTAAACCTACATTGAAAGAGACTTTGATATTAAATATCACTAGCTGCCGTCAAACTAAACCCCGTCCATCCGAGGAGGGCCTACAAGGTATTAATCCCATCAAAATCAAACTAGCGTTACTTAATTTTAAGGATACCCTAATCGTGAAAAATTGTGAGATACTCGTAAATCCTAGACATATAGGTAAAACTATTATTACTAAACATAATCAAGCTTTTCATAAGATATAATAATCACTCGCGAAGTTTGCACGATACAATGCACAGTAAGATCTAGCTACCAATAAGTTGAAATAAAGCAAGGTTTTCCAGAAAAATCGGTATTTCTTAAAATATAGCAGATATTAAAAATTTGACAAATTATTTTCTTTGCTATGAACCAGTGATTCAATTAACGTAGAGTAATAAAATTTAAAAATATTATTGTGAAAGTTACACGCCATTAAAATTAAAGCAAAAATCATCGTCTTCTTTAACACCCTGTATATAAAATTTTCTGACAGTTAAAGAAAATCCAACATTGACAATTGTTTCCCAAGGGATTAGTCTATCAACCATTCAAAACCGTAGGTCGATATCATATCTGGTTCAGAAAATATTAACTGTTAAATTTAGGCGAAATTTTCTTGCTCGACAGCAATTGTCCAGCAGTTTAGTTAAAAAAAAAGTAATTGATTTTCAAAAGCCCATATTTTCATCAAAATTCATTTAAGTCGTTCCAATTTTAGTTTACTGGGTAGGCTGTCTCTGGGGCCACAAGTGCAATGTGTGTAACTTTACTTTATGTCTTTTTTATTCATGGTGATGGCTAAAATATTAAGCTGTGTTAAATCTGCCGATTTTAAGATTGATGTTTTTAAAATACGAAGCTATTAAAATTGAATTTTATTATTGTGTTTGTTACAGCTTAATGCTAGGTACTTGTACCTGTACCCACTACAGCGCAGTAACGTGCGAGTCAATTCTAACTTTTGACGTTTCATATCACACAGCTCAGAAGCCGGGGTCTAATAGTATAATTGCAAACTATTTTTTCGTCTTACACCTTCTACTAATATTTTATATTCGGCCACATTCCTCTACATTTTTACAAATTTTTAAAATTCACTATTATCAAAAGTCGAATTTTGCTACGTCTGGCAACAGTGTGTCTCGGTCGTCATAGTGGCACTAATAACTAAACTCGAGTTGTCGGCCAAGTCGGCTATGCACCGTACTCGAGTTGCACTGTTAGTTTGTTGAAAACGACGTTTCTACTCACTCGCTTGAACGCCGAATATTGTGAATTATTGTCTTAGCTGGTTTTGTATAGATTTACCGTTTACACGTTGCTAAGTAATTTGTGAGTTATGTGACGAACAAATAATCCTAGTAGTCGTAGGTAAAAATGTGAATTTTACTGCTTTTTAATGTAAGTTCTACCTAGTTTATTTTAAATTCGCAGCTAGAGTTAATATTTATGAACTTAACCACGATATCGGTTTGTCACTTCTCACTATTCCACTTGGTCTAGCAGTAACGATGCAATTAGACAGATATAGAAGAGACAATCGAAAATTATTTTTTATTGATGACTGCTAACACGGCATCATCATGTGCGAGTCATATAGGGAGTGACAACAAAAAAAATATATGGGTAATTCTCTCTATAGAGAAAAAACAATATTTTAACTTTGACTTCTCGATCAGTGAAAGAGAATTTCTTTTAAATTAACCAATTTTTTTAACTTTTCGGGCCAGCTAGATGCCGGCTAAGCTGTTTGATGTCGGCAACCTTTATAAATGAATTTTCGAGGGTCCCTTTCATAGTAACAGGGCCCTTCCCCCCCTCCGAATATATTAACTAGCAACGCCACTGTAGGGTAAAATGGGGTAATGGCGGTCACTTAACGAAATTTGGACATAAAAGTCAAAATATGAAGTATATATTTATTCTGATAGAAGAAAAATGAAACATAAAAGTTACTCTAAGTTGTCAAAAACAAAAAGAACTGAAAATCTAACATTTCTCGGTAAAGGTAAAAACTCTTAAATTAAAAAAAGTTACTTTGACCGGTATTGTCGTAACATTCGGGTATTACCGGTCATAGCATGGGTAATACCGGTCACAAACAAAAATCACAATTATATCCGGTTGGAGAGTCCCTTGCAGAACACAGGGAGTGTGCCCATTGTCCGCATATGACACACCTGTACCACATCTCATTATTCGCTCCGTATTCACCACAAATCACACATAAAGTGAAATCTATCTCATTATCACTGTACATCTATAAAATATAGATGCTAGATATTTTATCTGGTTCGACATTTCTACTTCCTGCTCCCCGGTGAAAACAGGTTTTCTACCCAAAATAGGACTGACAAAGTTTCCTTTCTGAATTTTTACTTGTAAGGTTGAAAATGTAATTTCACATCTTTTAGCTGCAGTTCGCATGGAAACCCCTTGCTGATATAATCGTTTAACAGCATTCAGGTTTTCAACTGACCACTTTGCTCTGTTAGTTAATCTTACACGTGGCTTTGGCATCTGCAATAAAGAAAATCAACAAAATTAATTTTTGTTAATGAGGGCAATACCGGTCACTCGACCGACATTGCCCTCATATGAAGGCATACATTCAAAAATAATTTAGGACCTTAAAATTTTGATTATCACTCAATTCAATACGTAAGATTATTCTATGATGTACCAAACAACCGATAAACTAAGCACATTCTTAAGAAATAATAAATATAAGTACTTACGGCTTATTTTCAATGATGACGAAATTAGAAAAAACACAAGAAAAACAAATAGCCGACTGTTCCGCGTCAACACTTGATGGTAACTGAAACGATCAAATGCCCTCAATGCTAGGGCATTAAAAACAGCCGTTTGCACCAAACGCTGTTGCCGGATCTATCTTCCTTAAGGAAATATAGGGTTGACCGGTATTGCCCATTGACCGGTATTACCCGATTTTCCCCTACTATTTATTATCTTATTAGCTAGAATACACCTTTACAATTATTGTATTTTTTCTTAAAAAGAGTCATGTCAATTTGATTAAATATTCATACTTAAACTTATATTTTAAAAATAAACTTGTTAAAGTTAATTGTGCTTAATTACCGGCTTGTGACAAAATGGCCCTTGTGCTTATGCATCAAAGTATCTCCGGCACTCTCGCTACTTTGGAGTGCATTCATCAACGTCAAAGCACTCGGGAAGCCAAGGGATTTTACAGATTATTTTCATAGCCGTTACCGCAAAACGTGACATTTATAACCTGTTTGGTAATATATACAGGGACATTATTTTAAGTGTCTCACCCGATTGGCGACTTTGCTATCGACCACAATAAAACTTTTTCTTCTCATAGACCCATTTAAAAATGTTGCTGATTTCGGTGGACCCCTTACAGACATTTCTACCATATTCCCAAAACTTGACAAAAAATGTGAAGATTAGATCTAACTATGAAAATTTGCATTGCTGCTGAGTTCCAATCACGAATTTACAGTTTTTGAAAAAAAGTGAGAATTGATTGGTTAATAAATTAATTGATTTTTCTGTAAATGGATGTCAAAAAAATAAAGTTGGCCAATCAAGAAAGTGATTCCATCCAACAGTCATAATATAGCTAAAATTAAACATTAATAACGTAACGTAACTTTTTAAAAAATTAAAATTTTAATGGGAGGGATGTACTTGATGGATTGACAGCAAATTATCAATGTTTGGCTTCAGTTTTGTTAGGAATAACCACAAATCTCCCCGTTCTGTGATATTCAATCTGCTCCTTTTTTTTCGTCAAAAGGTTTGTAACGACACAAAAAATTTTTTCGACAAGATATGACGAGGGAAACGCTATCAAAAGCTTTTTCGCAATTCCCCACAGTCCAGGATATCTTTTGGTTATTTTTGCCTGCAGCCAAAATGTTTGATACCCCCTTTTAAATTTCATCTTCAGCTCCTCATTAGTGCTAAGCTCGAGTAGCTCCTCTTGTAATATCACATTCTCGAGTTCCATTTCATCAAGTGGATTTGTGGAGGTATTTCTATCGTCAGAATATTTTCAAATCTGATTTTGAAGTCATCATGCAGGGCAATTAAATGTTGAACGTATGTCTGAATATTCTCATCAAGGCATTCCTACTTGTGATAAGTTTGAAAACTGGGAAAATTCGCGCCGACTAATATTTTGCTTCATAAATTTCAATTTTCAAAGAAAAGCTGAAATTACACCCTTTGTTTTTATTGAATTAAGGCTGTCCCCTTGGTAATTGTAAGTTAATGTCATTAAATTTTTTGAACAATTCTGTCAAATACGCGATGTCTGCTTTCAAACTGATCAGGTTTTCTTTTAAATCTGGATCTTTACTTTCCAGAAAATCTAAAACTGATTCAAAAAGTGAGTAAAATCTTGTTAAACGTGCACGTTTCGACAACCAGCGTACTTCAGTATGTAAGAGCAATCGTTGGAAGTTTTCATCATTTTCATCGCACAATTGTGCAAATAAACGCGTATTCAATCCATTGCTTCCTATTTTGTTAACTGCATTAATCACAAATTGAAGCGATTGGTGCAATTTATCACTCAAATTTTTCGCTACCAGATGTTGTCGGTGGATGTTACAGTGAATTGCAGTTACCTCTGGTATAATTCTTTTAAGATGGCTTATAAACTCACGATATCGCCCGACC
This sequence comes from Polydrusus cervinus, assembly GCA_935413205.1. NCBI lineage: Eukaryota > Metazoa > Arthropoda > Insecta > Coleoptera > Curculionidae > Polydrusus > Polydrusus cervinus. The sequence continues at coordinate 96,607,497 of OW284510.1, read as the reverse complement.
ATGGCAGGAGCTCTATCTATTGCCACCGAAAGAACGTTTGTGAATGGAATCGATTTTCGATGCAAGTTTTTACAAGTAACAGTCGCTGAACTTCTTAAAATGCCTAGGTGAAGTCAAGCCAGCATTCTAGTTATTTACTATCGAAACCAGATACATTTTCGTGGACCCCCGCTTACGAATTGTGGACCCCCATTTTTTTATCACGCCTACGTAGACCCCCTTCGAGTCTCCCGTGGACCCCTGGGGGTCCACCTGGACCACTTTGGGAACCACTGCTCTAAGTAAACCTTCACTAGGATATATTTCAAGGAAAAAATATATTTATTTCACTCTCTACATGTTTCGAACGTATAAACGTTCACCTTCAGGAGAAGCATAATTCATATTGAAGATATTAAGTTAGGAAATTGTCAGTGACATCCTTACCTATCCTATCCTTGGTAGTATGTTCTTTTCTCCTACTTCTATGGAAGTTCTTCAACATTTTTTATTCAATTAATTTCCTCAAAAGCTCTATAAGGATGTCACTGACAATTTCTTAACATCTTTAATATGAATTATGCTTCTTCTGAAGATGAACGTTTATACGCTCGAAACATGTAGAGAGTAAAATAAATATATTTTCTCCTTAAAATATATCCTAGTGAAGGTTGACTTATGTCGGGTTGCACAAAGAATTTTAATAATAATTATTTAACCGGCAAGTTTGACTATGAGAGACGTAACATTGACAGAAATAATTTTCCAACAATCATATCATGGTCCGGTTACCTTAATTTTTAATTTACTAATCACGCACCTTTGAGTGTACGTATATAATGCCTGTCAAAGTCATTTATGTCGCAGTCAAACTTGCCGGTTAAATTAATAATTATTATTAAAATTCTTTGTGCAACCCGACATAAGAGTACTATTTCTCCCCATTTAACTAGATAAATGCTTGAAAATGGTATTGGTCTAACTTACAAGTTAAACCATAATAAAATTTAGTAAATCTAATAAATACTAAACAAATATAATTCAATTTATTTTATATTATCACAAGATGTTTATTGTCATTTCCAAGAAAAGTATAAACCCTTTTGAAAAAAAAAATCTATTAAATCAAATAATTGCTGGAACGATGAGAAATTCACCCTAAAAACATTTTATTATAAATGATTGTCATATTATTAAAGGCAATTTATCTTGTGGCAGAATTGAAAACGATAAGACCGAGCTTATAAATTTGCCAAAATTACTCTTCTCAGATCTTTCAAACTAATCGTAACTCATTCTAGTTTTGATTAATTAGAAAGTTATAAGCATAAAACACAGATTCAGATTGGCCTTCGAGTTCACGACGTAATTAGAAGATAAGCTGCAATCGGAAACTTACAAAATTATTACAAGCTAAGCTTAATATTTAAAATTGTTTGCAGAAAAAAAATCGGATATTTTTAGAAATCGAATATTTTGAAACTGAATATTTTTAAAAATCGATTACCTACTCTATTGATTAAGTATAAGGTACTCGCAAGGGCGTCCATAGACTTACTTCCTGAACCTCCACCGAAAGTGACTTCTAAAAAAAAGCGATTACCATCATACAATACCAGTGGCGGCTCGTGGTCGATACAGGTGGGGCCAAAAAAGGGGCCAAACATCTTTAATAAGAATACAGGGTGTTACAAATTCTATGCATTAACATTGCTATCTCGATAATTATAAGAGATATACACTTGGTTAAATGGCGGCAAGGTTGCATATTTTAATGCTAAATTATTTGTTAAAAATTTTTTAAAAATTTCGATGACTTCCGGAGCATCCAAGAAAAAAATAAAAAAATAAATTTTTGTTTTTTTTTCTTTACTAAATATTGATTATTTTGAAAACCCAAAAAAAGTTGCTTAGGACAATTTTTTATGCTCTTTAAGAAAATAATTTTAATTTTCCGATACTACGTTCGTTTTTTAGATTCATATATCATCTTGATTTTTCAAATACGGACCTGAATTTTTTTTAAATTATTGAGTAGCTCTTAACTTCTTAAAATTAATATATTGAAAAGTACTTTAAGAAAGTGCTCCTGGTTTTTAAAAATAATCAGTACTTATTTTGTCATAAAAAAATAAAAACAAGTTTTTGGTTTCTTTTTTCGGATATCTCCAGAAGTTAAAATTTTTTTTTTAACAAATTGTTTAGCGTTAAAATATGCAACTTTGCCTGTATTTATTAAAATCTCTATCTCTTATAGTTACCGAGGTAGCAATGCTAACGCATCGAATTTGTAAAACCCTGTATATAAAAAAAATCGAAAAACTTACCAACTAATTAAATGGAGCATTTAATAAGGTATTTCAGTAAGTGTAACAAAAAAATTTCACAAAACACTCAAATTTTCTTATAAGAAAATTCCATACGTCTTTTTTTTTATTTGAAAATGATTCAGTTTTATTCTTGAAGTTATCAATATTGTTTACGATAGTAGTTTGTCCAACAAGAGTGGATATGATCGAAAGTTTGAGCACTCCGCCTACGGCTTCGTGCTCAATTAACTTCCCCGTGAGATATAGACAATCCACCCGAGTTAAACAGTATATTTTTCTACGACCAAACTTACGAACCTTATGCTAAAAAATGTTTTAAAAAAGTTTGCAAGCTTCCAGGCTCGAACTCACGACAACTGGATCCAAAGTTCAAAGCTCCGTCTCGACTACAGAATCATTTAAGAAATTATGGTAAAACCAACTCAATAATGATGCTACATGGAATTAATTTTCTATGCACATTCAGCAGGTTGCATTATTGATATAGTAGTTTGTACAATAAGAGTGGATATGATGTCCATATCGCACGAGGAAGTAAATTGAGCACGACGCCGTTGGCGGAGTCCTTAAACTTCTAAGGGCAATATGGACAATCCACTCGAGTTGAACAGTATATTTTTTCTACGACCTTATGCTAAAAAATGTAAAAAAAAAGTTTGTAGGTTGCCGGGCTCGAACTCACGACGATTGGTTCTATAGTCCAACGCTCTAACGTCTGAACTATCGAAAGTTTAGTTAATTATCGGAAAACCAACTGATAAATGATACTACATGAAATTAATTTTCTATGCACATTCAGGAGGTTGCATTATTGATAAATCTTTTATAAATGCTTATAGATTTTGTTATTTTGAACAAATTAATAACATATTGTACCATATATATACAAATTATATAATTTAGTGTCTTAAAAAAAAAAGGCGGAGGATCAGTAAATATAATAAACTGCGATTGGTCAGTACTTTTAAGAATGCCGCAGAGATATATAATTTTTATAACAATGTTGTCAACTAATGGTAAATTTCCGGATTCGTGAGAACAAAGTACAGAGAAATGATAGGTCGAAACTGTCTCCAAAGGGAAAGGAGAAATTTTTAGGCACAGTGTTATATTCGTATAATATTCTTTAAGATTACTTGTGGTTGTGATCTGCTAAAAAACACTTTTTCCGCATTGCGTGCATTCGAGGAATTTTTCTGTAAAAATGGGAAATTTTCAAAGGATTCAAATTTTGCCGTACAGTTTACTGGAATAGCCTACTTTTCTCGCCACTTAAACGTAAAGGAATCAGCAAATTGCCATGTGGGAGTAGAAAAATTTTTTTCGGCAGGTACCCACCTAAAGCGCTAAGTTTTTTCTCTTATATCGTAACGGCTCCCACCCAACGCTATCTACGCACTTGTTAATCGGTGAAATTAAAAACTTGTCTGGGCTTAAAGAATTAGCAAAGATAGAGAACTGAGTTAAAAGCAACCCTTAACTTGATAGCCTTAACACGTTCTAAAGCATTGTATTCCTAAGACCTTGTCTATTATATAGAAGGAGGGGTGGAGATAAAGAATAGCAAGCAGCAAAATAAAACGTGCTAAGAATAAAATTAGAATTTGTTGATTTTAATATTGTGAGAAGAATTATTATTTTTGTGTCTGGCATCAAGTAAAAAAATTATTTTTCCGTCGACCGTGTATTTACATCCGATATTAACGTTCCCAAAATCATTCATTAATGACCCCTATTAATGCATGATTTTCTGTAAATGCACGATTTTGGTAATTAAAATTAAAGGCAGCCATGCGAACAAATCAACAAAATAATAAAACGTCAATCCAAAACGTCGTCCGCTGTCATTAGTATTTGTAGAATTGTGAAATCTGGATTGTAAAATAAAAGTTGTTAACTGTTTCTCTTCACTTTAGTAAAAAATACGGTCGACGAAAAAACATTGTAACCAACTCTTATATTAAAATGCGATTAATGATCTCGAACATTAACGCGTTCGCTACGCTCACGCGTTAAAATATTTCGATCATTAATCGCCATTATTAATGTACTTGTTGGTTAAATTACTATTAACTAACAGGGTGATTTCTAAGTTGATACTTCTTTATTAGCTGTGTATAGAAGGCATTAAAATAAACAACATTTTCAAACACCTTTTTTCAAAAAACCTAAAAATATGCGAGATACAGAAGTAAAAAATCTAGGTGCGTGCCTGGTTATCAAAACGTAGCCTGCTATACTTTATGTTGTTTTTCTTATCTCTTATTGGTCATGCAATTTACGGGTCAGTGATGAGTTATTTGGCAATAGCTGCGGTGTATTTTTATGAAGCAAGTTAATTTTAAATTGGTGACACGTAAAAATTGAAAAATTTGAAAACAACGAATTAGTCGATATGGTGCTAATTTACGGTGAGTATTGTCAAAGTGCGGCTGCTGCTTCGAAATTATACGCAGAACGCTTTCCCTTGCGGGCTCATCCTACACCCAGAAGTTCTTAATGTTATTCAACGGGCAAGTTAGGCAGAACCGTATTTGATCCATGTAATAGGTACCTTATTTTTGAGTTTTTTGAAAAAAGGTATTTGAAAATGGTGTTTATTTTAATGCCTTCTATACACAGCTAAAAAAGAAGTATCAACTGAGGAATCCCCCTGTATAACTAAATCCAAATTTGTAATTTAAGAAGTTGTTTCTTTACTTCGTTAAAATTAAAATAAGCCACTTTCAGTAGGAAAACATTTACATTGCCTCAAATGTGTACTCTTATAAGGTCTTTCGAATCCACAAAACAAACGAAATCTAGTCTCACTTAAATGTCTGTAAAAATTAGCATTAAAGATCCCATTACGATTATACACAAAAAATAGGTATTTTTAACTTTCTTTGAGAATTAAATTTTCTTTTTCCCTACAAATATTTACATTAAAAGATTTCTTTAATGATCCTCAAAATTAAAAGGAAACTCTAATTAGTATCCCTTTTCTTTAATGTTGAATTAACTATACCTTTCAGTACACTTTTTATATACTTTTTTAAAAGGATTCTTTTCATTTGGAATTTTATTTCTCAAAGTATTTGTAAACCAGGATTGAAACCCTTAGTATTTCTTATTTATTTCTTTGCTCTAAATTATATTATTCTTGCATTAACTTGTAAATTTTAAAGTACAGAAGGTCTAGTTTCCAATGTTTTTAGTGTAAATTATAAACTTTTTATTTTCTTGTTTTTATATTGATAACAAAATTTAGTTTCTGGAACTAATTTCTTGGTAACCTTACTTAATGGATATAATAAATTTAATATATTTCTACAACCACATATAAAAATGAAAAAAAAAGTGATGCTTAAAATATACAGGGTGTTCTATTTTAAAAAATAAGGTTAGGTCTGATCACTTTTTACCTGACCCGGTATACTTATTCTGAAAACGACAGATTATTCAATAATCATTATAAAGAAGCTTCTGTATAAAATATTTTTCTCCACGACCATTACTGAATGCAATAATTCCAAAATCATTTTTTATAATAGAATGTCAAAATTCTCGCTCTTGAGTTGGAATATTTATTCTGAAACACTTGCTTCTTATGCGTTTTGCGTGTAATTTCATTCCATAACAAGATACGGAATGAATATTCTGTAATTGATCTAAACGACATAGGTTGCCATGAATTTCGAGACTGTCAAGTCAGCAGACAAATTTTAGTGCAAGTCAAAATATGAGTGAAAAATCGGATGAATCAGATATGGAACTGGATAATACTCCACCTGAAATTACAAATATTGCGAATAGTATTTTTGATCGTGGAGAAAATATAGTCTGCTACTCGGTTAGAATAAAAATTCGATACTAGTGATTCCTCACGCTCGCATTCGGAATCTTCCACTCAGATCAAATTTTCATTCCAACCTCGTTACAGAATCTACTATTCTGTATCTATTTTAACTAAAAAAATATAAGGTAATTTTGCAATTGTCAATTTTTTGATTTTCCCCCGTATTTCTTAAATTTTGATTTAATCATTTTAAATTTGACCCAAATAGAGCACATGACACCTATATTACTTTTTTGATAGCACCAACAATTACGAAGATATCCTATAAAAGTGTCGAGAATAGGACACCCTTACATTACTCGTGTGAAAATAATATTCTAAAACTCTAAGGAGCTTCCTCGTTTAAACACGACATTTTGATATGAGGATGAATATCGTGTTTAATATTGTTTTCACATATAAGTATGCATATAATATTTGAAGTGAAATTTTTGTGTCAAATCTAGATTGCCTTTTTTATAAATTTTTGTTTCAAGAAATACCGTTATTGTCGACCAGAGAAGTAGATCAATAGTTAGAATAATTTATCTCCATGATATTACTTATATTTATTTTGAGTTTAAGTAGTATGGTTTTGTGAGTGAGATATTAATATTTTTCCATTTTAAGAATGCTTTAATATTGTCACGAAAGGGAACAATATTTCATAAATCAATATTTTCCATTTTTATAAATTGTTCGCGTTAAACATAGGTCATTCCTTGCAACATGAAACCTGTCTCAAGTTTATTAAACAAACCTAATAAAGTTGCAATTATGAAATGTTATACGCGCATCCTGATCTATCAATTATTGTCGAGTCATCGAGTCAGCAAAAACGAGGTATACGTCCTAAGTTCCTCGTTTGCCTGAAAGTGGAAAAAATTGCTGAAACGGCACATTATTGGTAGAAAAAATATCGGATGCCACTAGTGCTCGAGTCCGTGGTCGGTGACGCATCTACGTTAAAAATTGTGAAACAACTCGTTGTTCCTCAAATTATCAAGACGCTAGCGATGAGCCCCATATTTGTGTAAGTACAATTTTATTTTAAAATAATTGTTAAAGGTTTAAATACAAGTTCCTTATTATTTTTGATTTTCTTTGTAAGTTCAGGTAAATATTATTTTGATATTTTTAATAAATTTGTTTTCGAAATCACTTTGTTTTTCTGATAGTTGCTAAGGTCCCGTAGCTACCTTTACGCCCTAGTCGCATCTTAGTTGATTATCCTTGTGACTGTGTAAAATTAGACACTTTACATTTTTTAGAAAAAACACAAATTTTAATAATGTTTCAAACGGCACAACAACTGAATTTCATTTAAATGATATCAAGTTATAGTCTATTTCAGAAAGGTGTAGAGTAATAAAATAGGAAATTCCGTCCAGTTTGGTGAAAATTTCGGTGTCGGCCATAGGTGTAGGTAAATTTTGTGCAATAAATTAATTATGATAACTAACCAAAGAAAAAATAAGAAGATAATTTGATATAGAAGGAACTATTAGCTATAATAGCAAATGTACACAAACATCGTCTTATGAAATATGCCGTGGAAGATATAGCTGATAAACATAGTGTAACTATGCTGCGCACACCGTCATATCGTTGCAACCTAAATCCTATAGAACTTATATGGGCGCAAGTGAAAGGATTTGTAGCAAGACACAACACGACATTAAAAATAAAAGACGTTAAGCTACTGTTTGATCAAGCCATTAAGGAAGTGACACCAGAGAACTGGCGCAAAGCAGTCCATCATGTCATTAAAGAAGAGGAGAAAATGTGGGATCTTGACTACCTGATCGATCAGACCGTCGACCCGTTAATTATAACGTCAAGAGAAGATGACAGTTCCTCAGATGATGAAGAATATTATGATTTTTTATAATTTAATTTCTGTATAATGTATGTGTTTTTGGTATTTTGTATTATATATAATGTTTAATAAAAAATAGGTTTACCTAATATTGAGTACATAATGCACGCCTTTGTAACACCATTTTCAGTGTTGTTACTACCTGCACTTGATTAAAATAAAGAATTTCGCAATGAAATCAATACCAAATGATGAAAGTGGCTTAAATATTCGTTGGGTCACTCTGTCGTCTCTTTGCATATCTAATGAGCTTTTATTACTCTACACCTGTCTGAAATGGACTATAGATTATTTTCGTTATACCTAACCCAAGTTGCGTAATTTTTACAAAAAAAAAATTGTCTTTCCCCCACTTCTTGCTGAGGCGAAGAGCGCTGGACCAAAGTTGCTTATAGGTTCTTTAAGATTGCTGTAGTACATAATTTTTTAATAGAGCTTAACAACACATTAGGGGGAAACCTTCATTTTCTTAGTTGAGTATTAACATTCGCTCAATTGCAATTTTATTTATAAAAATAAATCTGAATGCTGTAGAATTAATGGTTTCGAGATAAAGCCAGTGTCCTGACTTATTTGAGCACCCAGGACACACCATTCAAACGACAAAGAGTATCTATAGAGAGCATTAAAAGCAAAAGACTTGTAATTCTTAGGTCTAAATATGTTAAATCGAGTTCAAAAAATGTGCAGTGTAAACTTTTCTTTAACAAACTTGGGCTAATTATTGTGGTTTTCACTATCCTAACAGTGGCGGCTCGTCAGGTGAAGTAGGTAAAGGGGCTCTTTACCAAAAAAAAAACCAGGAGGAAAATTTTTCGACAATATTAAATATCAATTTAGCCCTTAAAAAATAATTATGTTCGAATTATATTATTAATTTAATCCGAATGTAGCTATGCATAAAAGGGCCACGGTTAACTCAGATGGACAATAATTATAAACACTCGTGCATATTGGCGCGCCCCAGCTGACCGTGTCCGTTAGCTCAAAGCAAGTGAAGACCCAACGCCCAGCATAGCTTTGATATTTACCGTAAAGGGGCTCTTTACCAAAAAAAAAAACCAGGAGGAAAATTTTTCGACAATATTAAATATCAATTTAGCCCTTAAAAAATAATTATGTTCGAATTATATTATAAATTTAATCCGAATTTAGCTATGCATAATAGGGCCACGGTTAACTCCGATGGACAATAATTATAAACACTCGTGCATATTGGCGCGCCCCAGCTGACCGTGTCCGTTAGCTCAAAGCAAGTGAAGACCCAACGCCCAGCATAGCTTTGATATTTACCGTTGGTATGGTTACGTGACAGGTCACGTAAACAGCATGTAACAATTTGCATTAGGATGAAGGGAATTTAAAAATAGATCAGTCGTATATACCATTGTTTTAGCATTGGTTCGCGTAACATTTAGGTATTTATTTTGAGGCTTCGCGAAGCTTACGGTTATAGATATCGTATTTACGTGATTTACTGTGTAATTAACAAGTTTTGTTTTTATTTTTCAGTTAATTCAGTAGTGTACGTACCTACTGAGTTATGTGTTTTGAAAATGAACCCGAATAATGACATAAGTTTGTAATTTGTTGGAAACTCCATTCAGTTGTTGGACAGATGAGAAGAAGGAAGACGATTTGTTATACGGGTTTATAGTCAATGTTTATTTAAGTACCCGCACTATACCTAGCTCTTCACCATTTTTTAAGACCGCGAGCCGCCACTGTATCCTAATAGTAATGACTGTAATGGACAGCCAGCAGTAGTGTGTTGTTTCCGCCATGCTCTGTCATATTTATGTAATATTCCAACATATCCTTGTGCCTCTGTAATTGGTTGTGGCACACAATACAAATATGCCGTTGTTCAAATCAAACAAGTGTAGTGTTTGTTTATAATTTCTAAGTTAAATTACATTTTAACCATACATCCCGCAATTAAGTCTAGAATAACAACAAAACTTTTTTAATTATATCTGGGAAACATAATATAACACCCGATCTGAAAGCGTATGTAATTAAACAACAATATGTTATGCTGACTTTTAGTGAAATATTTTTTGAATACATTTTACGTTAAGGTGGCTCCGGAAAGAGTTAATTTTGTGCAGTTTCATGGCAAGAAATCTTACACCGAAAAAATATATGGTCATTGTAAATATACCGGCTTAGTAAAAAGTACCGGAATGCTTAAATATCTTCAAAATCGGAAAAGCTGCCATTACAATATTTGGCATTTTAATTAAACAATAATATCGGCACTGTTGCCAGATTTCCCAACTTTTCGCTACACGTTGTCATTTTGTTTTCTTAAATGGAATGCCCCCTTATGTTTTTACTGCAGTAAATTGGGCGTCTTAAGCTTAAAGAAATTTCCAAAATTTTAAAATGCTATCTTTACTAGTTGCTGAGATATGGCAACACAGCATTTTCAAAAAAATGTGATTACATTATTTTATTATTTTAGAATGAGCATTGAACTTATCGGAAATGCCCGAAAATATGAAGCAGCGCCTACTGTTCATAAGGTAACACACACACACAAACAATTTTTTTCTTTAACACCGATCTGCCGCCCCATTATAATTTTACTATAAAGGCGCTTTATTTCTTGATTTCTATCTATCTATTTTGATAACTTTTGCTCACGTCGCTTACTCGTGACTGGACGGAAAGTTCTTTTCCAACGGTATCTCGGGCGCCACCTCTTTGATTAATGTGGTAAGAGGCCCACAAATGCCTCGGGGAGCTTTTAGACAGTAAAGAAAAATAAACCAGGCGTTCAACTGCACATGGTGCGATTATCTATTACTCCTTCGCTTTTTGAGCATCCGAAAAATGACAGTTTTCGGGATGGAATAAAATCAATGAAGCAATCGGTTTAAAACCATTGTGTATTGAAATTCTATAAAAACGTTGCATTAATATATGCCCCATTTAATAGCAGTTAAAAACGTATGGATTTACCAGTTAAAAAGAGAGAGGAGGTTGTATACGGGCTTTTCGTCGCGATAATGTATTTTTATTTATTAACTGAGGCTAAAATAAATGATTCTATCGTTGACGCTGATGATGTGAATAAACATAAGTTTCGCGTTTCCATATTTGCCAGCGATCCGGTGGTTGACTTAAAGGCAGTGGTACGTAGCGCGTAGGCGTGAAAAGGAAAAATCAGCAAGAACGAATGTTATTTCATTAACAGTATCGGTATAAAGGTCAATACAGTAAAGAACTTTAAATATCAGTAAAAAAACGCGGCCTACTTATGCTATCAGAAAAGAATTACGTGGTTAAATTACTTGCAAAAATAGGTGCGGCCGGATATACGTCGAGTGATATCGGTAAAAGTTATAGAAGGCAATACGCTGCGGTGAAGCAAGTTAATTTTAAATTGGTGAAAAGTGAAGTTAATGGTGACAACTTTGAAAACATTGTTTAAGTTAGGCAGGAACGTATTTGATCCATAGTGTAAGTGTAAGTACCTACCTTCATTTTGAGTTTTTTGAAAAAAGGTATTTGAAAATGTTGTTTATTTTATTGCCTTCTATACACAGCTAAAAAAGAAGTATCAACTTAGAAATCACCCTGTATAATACATTATCTTCGAAATATAAAACCCGCCACCTTTTATGATATTTAGAATTTAATTTTTCTAAAGTTGATCACTTAGGAGAAGAGAGAACCATTTCTTTCAGTACTTTTGTGCATTAATATAAAAAGAAAAAAGATAAATTAAAATTTATATACAAAAGGTTTTAAACTGACAATGTATTCTTGGATTTAATTAAAATTTAAAAACGGCTCTTTACAGCTTAAGCAATTTAACAGTATTTTTGTTTTAAGGCGTGATAAAATCAAGTTTGTACGACCACGCTATTTTTCTTCCGTTTACAAAGGCATTAAAGAATAATTGCGTTTACATTTGACGGCATCTTACAAGCTATTATTTTACGAAAATCATTTTTCACCAAATAAATCTTTTCCTTAGAAATTATTAAAACTCATTTTAGCGAATCTTTGTTTTACTGATAATGAAAAATTCAACATTTTTAACAATTAAATTTAAAAAATTGGGACAAAGGCTCAAATAATATTACTTATATTTATTGACGTCAATGAGGAAAGTAAACGATCAAATAACTCACGTTCATATTTAAAGTAGTATTCCATTTATTTATTACTATTACAAGCAGAATTTTTACACAAATTGATCGGGTTGACTGGAAATCCTTCTTAAAGTATGGTGAAAGTTCTCGATTTCTTGGTTTTAGTGTCTGGCAAAACTACGTAAAAATATTTCCCTTTGTCTTGAATATTTTCTATTTTCAAATTGACCAATTCATCGCATCTACAAGCACCGCTAATCCCCCCATTATCAAAGCCACTTTCATCAACAAGTACTCGTCGTCGGGAGCTTCGTTCAAAAACTTATCTATTTCAGGTCGTTCTAATGTCTTGGATTTCTTTGGTCTGTATCCCTGTGATTTGCTTTTCAAAAAGCTAGCTAGTTTGCCATATTTTAAAATATATTTTTTTTTATAAAGGTGAATAGTCTAGCGAAGCATCGAGTATTTGGTCCATAGCGACGATGGGGCTAATTTTTTTTTGCAAATGTAAAAATAAGGCAATTGAACATTTTCATCGATACCTTTTATCTTCCGTGAATTCATCCAAAACTCAAACATTTTGAACCCCTTGTCGTAAGCATCTCGGGGCTTTTCTGGCAAAATCTGCATCGCTGCTTCTTCCGCTTCCGTAAGGATATCCTCAGGAACGTAATTTTCATCGGTTTCCTCCATTTTCTATAGGTTTTTTTCTTCAAAAAAGCTTCCCTTTTCTGCAGGGAAAACTGACAAGTGTCAACATTTATTTAAACATTTGCTATTTTAAACATGTCCGTGGCAACCAAACAATCAACACATTTATAGGGTATGTTCACGAAACTTATTAAATATTATTATCTCATAAAAAACGACTTCTTCCACTTGTTGGATAAAACATTGTATGCCACTCGTGTGTTATGTTACTTAAGTCACTTGAGAATTTATACCACTTGGCCTGACGGCCTCGTGGTATAAATCTTTCTCGCGTGACTTATTTTCAACATAACACACCAGTATCATAAATAACTATTTAGTAACAATCACACGAATTGTCTTATAGTTATTAATGATACTAGTTCGATATGAACACTATAATAAAACGTGTGCAACGTTAAACCATGAGGCGTTAACCGAGTGGTCTAATTGCACAAGTTTTATTAACAAAGTTCATATCGAAGGTGTATTATTCAAAATTTAATCTACGACAGTGCAAATAGATTTTATTCGTCTAAATTTCATTTATATTCGATAACGTTTGCGTAATTTTTAAAATTATCAGGTGTCCATATTACTTGATATCATGGTAACCGCATTTTTGATTGTTTCAATTTCGGTTTTGACAACGTTATTATTGGCGTCTAATTTTCTATTCTATGCAAAGTGTTGGCCAAAAATAATTTAAATATGGGAGATTCTGAATCCGAAAGTGTCCCATCGGATGTCGAAGATATCGCGCAAAGCGTAATAGATTCCCTACTTCCCGAAAGGTGAAGACAGGTGTACGAACAGACCTATGCAAAATATGAAGATTGGTGTAATGGAAAAGGAATCAAAAATATCAGCAGCGAGAAGGTGGTTGCATATTTTAACCATCTCGCAAAACATAGCAAGGCTGCGTCGCTTTGGGTCTATTATTCTATTCTACGTTCAGTTATGTCAGTGAAAATACGGATATCAGTAAGTGCGTCCATTTAACTGCGTTTCTTAAACGAAAATCAGAAAGGTTTCGAACAAAAAAATCTAAGATTTTAACAAAAGAAGACATAACCCTTTTTCTTGTTGGAAGCTGATGATAGAACTTATTTCATGATGAAAGTTGCATTGATTGTGGGGCTTGCAAGTGCGTGCAGGCGTACTGAATTGACGAATCTGCAGCTACAAAATGTCAAAGAAGAAGGACAATGCATTTATATTACTATCCCAATTACGAAAACGAAGATACAACGATATTTTTTCATCACAAGCGGGAATGTTGAAGGAATTAATATGGTCAAAATGGTTCAAAGATACAAAGCAATGCGGACAAGTAACGCAGATCTCACTCGATTTCTTGCAGGATACCAAGTAACGCAGATCTCACTCGATTTTTTGTGGGATACAGAAATGGAACATGTATTAAGCAACCAGTTGGAATTAATACTTTTGGAAAAATTCCGTATAATATAGCATCCTTCCTATATAGGCCTTTCAAATCCTAAACTTTATACTTGACATTGTTTCCGTAGATCGTCTGCGTCATTGCTTGCAGATTCTGGAGTCGATTTATTAACTGTTAAGAGGCGTGGTGGTTGGCGTTCGAGCACAGTGGCAGAGAGTTATATAGAAGATTCCAAAGAAAATGAGAAGAAAGTGTCCTTCAATATTTTGGGTAGTATTTCAGTCACGGATGGCCCTTCGACAAGTTCGAGCACTCGGGAAATAAACTTACTTTCTAAAAATTCAGCACATCTGTCATAAGCTGGAATTCATTTAACAACTTATTCAGATTTTGTAATTAATGTTTACAATAAATAAATGCAATCCGTTTCTCTAAGTAATAATAACAAATAAATAGTTTGCACCGACTTTCTTTTTGTTTTTGTATTTAACATTTGGATGTTATTATGAATTCATAATGGAACTGAGTGCTATTATGAAGGTCATAATGACATCCAAATGATAATGCTAAATACGTCATAATGGCACTGTCGTAGATTATAGATAGTTATGTTATAAGGATCATAATAACAATCATTATGGTACTAGCTGTGAGTATTATTGGACGAGGCGTCAGCCGAGTCTAATAACACGGCGTGTACCATAACGATCGTTATTATAATCCGAATTTCATACAATATTTTATATTCCGACGATTTTTGTGTTTTTTTTAATGAATTTTAAGTTTTCGTCAGTAAACTAATAGCTTGATTTTAATAAAACCAGGTGACTATAGAAATATTTGTTTGTATTGTCATTGTCAGAATCGAATTTTTAATTTTAAGTTTATATAATATAATATGGATAATTTGCCATCAGAAATCAAAGAATTGGCCAATAAAGCAGTTGTTGGTTTGTTTCCCGAAAAGTCTAAAGGCATATATGAAAAAACGTATGCCAATTACAAAACGTGGTGTTCCCAGAAAAAGGTTGTCAATATCGTACACGAAAAGGTACTTTTGGCATATTTCAAGAAATAATCAATGAAGAAAAAGTCTTCGAGTTTATGGAGTTATTACTCTATGTTAAGGAGTACACTATTACTTAAGAAAAACGTCGACATAAGGAAGTTCAATCAATTGATAGCTTTTTTAAAACGAAAATCTGATTCTTACACACCGAAAAAATACAGGATTTTGACTAAAGGAAATATTGCAAAGTTTTTACAAGAGGCAGACAACGAAATATACTTGCTATTAAAAGTGTTAATGATAATAGGTATAAGTGGAGCATGTCGAAGAGTTGAGTTAAAAAACTTAAGGATAGAAGATGTACACGATGTGGGGGTTGTTTTTCAAATTTTCATACCTAGTACAAAAACCAACGTTCCCCGAGAATTTTACGTAACGCCTGGCGATGTCGAAGGAATAAATATGGGCAGCTTGTTCGGACCTATGTAGCAATGAGACCCCCCGATGCCGAAGTTTCTCGTTTTTTTCTATCATTTAGAAACAACAAATGTACAAAGCAACCAGTGGGTATACATACTTTCGGTAATATGTGCAAAACGATCGCTGCTTTTTTAAAGTTACCCCATTCCGCCGAATACATAGGTCACTGTAGGTTTTCAGCTTCACTGCTGGCTGATTCAGGAGTCGATCTTTACACTATTAAACGCCATGGTGGCTGGAAAAGTGACACAGTTGCTGAAGGATATATAAAGAACTCTTGCGAAAACAAGAAAAGAATTTCATCAGCCATTTTCGGGAAGAAATCATTATCGAGTGTTTCATCGACTGTCGTTCCCTCAGAAGAAACAGAAACCATAGAAATTACAAATCACAACAATGCAACAATTTCAACTCCTATGTCCAACATCAATTTAACGAATTGTAATAATGTTACTTTTAATTTTAATCATTAAATTTTTTTCCATTTTGTTTTAAATAAATGTTTTCATTTTTGCGTCTATTTTTCATTATAGTACTCAGTCCTATAATGAAATCATTATAGTACTCAGTCCTATAATGAAATCATTATAGTACTTAGTCCTATGTATGTCATTTTAACACTGAAAATGAAATCCATAATTATGTCATTATGACACGTCGGAATATAAAATAAATTAGACCACTAGAAAGCAATTTTAAGTAAAATGTGATTTTTTTATTTCATTAAATTATTCTCGATGCCATGAGCTGAGGTAAGTATAAAGTAGTGACCCTCTGCTACAACTTCCCCTCCTGTCCCGAACAAACCAGTATACTTCTTTAAAATTTTCCACCTTCAACACTCTTATGTTACCTACTTTCCCCATGACTATCCTAACCTGAAAATGGCTTATTTTAAACTTATCCGCCAATGTTACTTGTTAAAAATCGAAAAACATTTTTCTAAATCACTGTTGACGCAAGGTGTGTAAGCTGCCACGGCATTTCAGTTAGTTTCAGGAAAATTCCTTGGTGCCAAGTAAAAACCATTTGTCTTCAACAATTTCAATCGATACTGGCTGATGGATGTTGTTTAACTGTTAGTGCTGTGGGTAAATCTATTAGCCATTTGTTACGTAAAACTCGAATGAATACAGCAATATTTTTTAATGCTTCAAACTAACTTTGTATAAAATTTGTAAAGATTTAAATTTTAAGAATTTATATATTATGGCTATACGGGCCTATTGTCTTCGCTCAGGTTGCTTATAGTCTCTCACGTGCAAATATTTGATAACAATGCTTAAAAAGATTAAATTCGGCGTACATTTACGTAATATTATGAGTTGAAAAATTAAATAAAAAATGTATAATAAATAAATTTTAGGGATTTTTTATAGTGTTAATGAAAAATTTTTATTTCAAATAAAAGAGCTTGTCTACTGTCTACATTTTTCTTTTAATTATTAGTCTCTAAATTCCCTTCAAAGCAAGGACGGTTGTAGCTGTTTGTTTAGGGGGTTAGTAGAAGTGTCCAATTCAATATCAATTGTATCTTGTATAAGTAGGAAAAGCTGAACATTCCCGGACGACCGTAAAGATTGTATGTCGAGGTGCAAGCCGATACTGATAATACGAAGTCCGGGAATGTGGCTTTTCTACGAGGTAGGTATACATATTCTTTTCCTTAAATCAAAAATTATTAAATATATTATATTAGGACAAGTAACTTTTTAAAATTTTAAAATAAATATTATTCACTTTGTTCGCAAATAAAGGATGCTGTTGGAGAAACAGTTAAAATTATTTATGATGCCAACTGTACTTTTCATAAAATATAATTCTTTACTGTGCAGTTAAATTTGAACATGTAAAAATAATCTACCTAGAAAACTTACTTTATGCAAATTTATCTCAAATCGGCAATATTCAAAGAACTACGTTTGAAAAACGCAGTGCTTGCTTGTCTTTTAACTAGATCAGTTCATTTTCATATTTTTTCCGCCTCGAGACCAGGAACTTTTAAGCGGAATTTAGTGTTTGCCCGTTACTTTACAGTTCAATTGTTGGTGCCCAAAAATCAAGGGACTTCTGATTTTGCCTAATACACTTGGATTCGAACTCAATCGCTCACCAAAAAGTGGCATTTTGTCTAATGAAAGATTTATATAGGTTCTAACGATACGTTAACTCAGTGCAGGTTAGGATATGTGACTTTTAGTGTAATATAATCTGTACCAGTTATTACAGCAAATAGATTTGTGTTCACAGTATGGTCTTCTTTTTATTAGCCTGAAATGCATGAACCAGCAATACGGCCTTTACAATCAATTCAACCACTTCTTGTACGATGCCCAATAAAAGTCTAAACCGGCATCGTACAGATGCCATTACATATTTGTGTTGTAACTATGGAAACACAGTAATATTGAATTGTCAAGCTTAACACATTTTAGTTTACAAGTAGCCGTCCAGAAATAATATTTCCTTATAGTACAATAATAAATATTTCCTAACAGTTATTTTCCGTTGCCTAGCAACGACTAAGTGTAAAGAGATATTGACTTTTTCTTTCAAAAATATTATCAAAAATATCAATATTTCCTATCGATTTTCGGAAAAATATTATTTTCGTATTACCTCAGGTTGTATTAACGACGGTGCATATTAGAGAAAAATGTTGTTCACTTCCTTATCTTAGTTTTTATGCTCTATCTAAAAGTTACAGCTTCCGGTTTAAGCACGTGTTTAATATTGAATAGAGAATAAAAAACTAAGATTATGGTAAAAACCATTTGTCTAAGATGCGCAGTTCCAATGCTACAGCCTGGCAGTTCAAACCTTCAAACCAACTTCCGGTTTAACCGGAAGTGAAGT
The DNA here is from genome assembly GCA_935413205.1 of Polydrusus cervinus. Classification (NCBI taxonomy): domain Eukaryota; kingdom Metazoa; phylum Arthropoda; class Insecta; order Coleoptera; family Curculionidae; genus Polydrusus; species Polydrusus cervinus. The sequence goes on along the minus strand of OW284510.1, from coordinate 96,588,946 downwards.
CAACTATTCAATTTTAAATAGAAACCCACAATTTTTATTAGATAATTAAATTTTGTAAAAAATTCTTTTTTCAATGACATATCACACTTTATCATTTGTTTTAAAAATGGCCGCCTAGATCAATTTTCCTTTGTTTTCTAAAATGTCCATAACTTTGATAAAACAAGGTAAGTGGTAAAGAGTAGGCCATGAAAACAGTTCATTCATTTTAATCTTCGTAATTTTATTTAATACCTTTTTACATTTTGATGTAAAAAAAGCAGAAATAATGTTTTTATTTTCCACGGTATACTAGACTGATCTTAACAAAACTTCTTATAGCTTATATGGGTCTTGAAATTACATTTATGGTATTCCTTTACTATTACCTAATAAATAATTATTAACTTGTGATACACCGTTAGAAAAAAAAATGAAATGCAGAATATTATTATAATCAAACAAAGATGGGTTGCCATTTGAAAAAATCGGGCATATTCGCTTAGTTTTTTTAAAAATAGATTGTAAATAAAATAGCCTCAACGGATGCATTTTTCTCAAGCCCATCAAACTTATATTATAAAGTAGATTAAAATAAACCATTGTAACGTTTCCATGGCTTACTTTTTACCACTTACTCTGTTATACCAAAGCTATAGAATAAAAATAAGGGGTTTTCATTTAAAATTTAAAGGTTAAGATCACTTCCGGTTAAACCGGAAGTGGTTTCGATGGTTTAAATTGGTCGGAAATTTGGCAATTTATACATTTATTAACGTCTCAAGTTTTTAAATCTTTACTGCTCAAATTACTGAAAAAATTATGTCATCTGGTATATTTAAAAAAAAAGTATATTGGATATGTGTCGACTAGAGAGTGCAATCCCGAAGCAAATAAACAATCCTAGGATTTTCGGGATCCTAATATACAGGGTGTGTCAGTAAGGTGTCTGTCTTAGATAGCACCTAAACTATCAAAGATAGGGAAAAAAGTGTAATAAAAAAGTTAAAGGGTTTTTTAGGATACATAATCTAAAAATATTTTTTAATCTACAGGGTGGTCCTAAAAAGTGTAACTGAATAATAAAAAAGAAAATTAAATGGGACACCCAGTATAATTTTCTAGAATATGATTTAATGGAATAAGGACTTTGCAACCCTATTAAAATTTTTGAAGTGAAATGCAACGTTGCCAAGTAATTAATTTTTTTCCGAAATTTTAGTAATTTTAAGGGTATCATTGAAAAATCATAGCAACCTGTGGATTAACCCTAGGCAAATATAATTTACGTTGTAAGTACTTTAAGGTACGATATATTGATCTATAATAATGTTTTTTAAATCTCTTATACAGAGCGTTCATTACAAGTTGGACAACTCGATAGTTTTAAAAATGCTTTATTTCAATTTTTTTAAATGGGACCCCCTTAATTTTTTTAGGCAAAAGAATGTATCTTTCGAAAACCTTACTTTTTTGTTAAACATGTCATATACCTAAATATCATAGTTTTGGAAATATTTTAGGATTTGTCTTAAATCAGGGTAAAAAAGGGAAGTTCTAATTAAACTATTTAGTCAAGATTGCTTTGGAACAAAAAATAAATAATTTTCTTTGTCGCAGTTGTCATTGCAAAATTATTTCGCTAACATTTTGAGCTTTATTACTGTTTAAATTTTAGTTTCCTGAACTAACTTTATCATAACTCATATTTTTCTATTTCGATAAAGTTAGTTCGGGAAACTAAACTTTCCTTTTTTACCCTGAGTTAAGACAAATCCTAAAATATTTCGAAAACTATGATATTTAGATATATGACATGTTTAACAAAAAAGTAAGGTTTTCGAAAGATACATTCTTTTGCCTAAAAAAATTAAGGGGGTCCCATTTAAAAAAATTGAAATAAAGCATTTTTAAAACTATCAAGTTGTCCAACTTGTAATGAACGCTCTGTATAAGAGATTTAAAAAACATTATTATAGATCAATATATCGCAACTTAAAGTACTTACAACGTAAATTATATTTGCCTAGGGTTAATCCACAGGTTGTAATGTTTTTTTAACGATACCCTTAAAATTACTAAAATTTCGGAAAAAAATTAATTACTTGGCAACGTTGCATTTTCTTTCAAAAATTTTAATAGGGTTGCAAAGTCCTTCTTCCATTGGATCATATTGTAGAAAATTATACTGGGTGTCTCATTTAATTTTATTTTTTATTATTCAATACCACTTTTTAGGACCACCCTGTAGATTAGAAAATATTTTTAGATTATGTATCCTAAAGAACCCTTTAACTTTTGTATTACACTTTTTTCCCCATCTTTGTGCTATCTAAGACAGACACCTTACTGACACACCCTGTATAAGCCCAGCATCCCAGGATCAGAAAAGTATATTATAAATGGTAGCTATCCCGGGATTCCCTAAATTTAACTAATTGGGACATCTTGTAAAATTTAAAATTATTTTGTTTTTGACTTTAAAAAAACAGCAATAAAAATAAAAAATGGACGGACCCGGACTTTTTTTCAAAAAAAAAACACATACATTTTAAATTAATATGTTCTAACTTTTACATTCTCACTGTATTTATGTCAACAAAATTGCTTTTTGTATGGCACGTTTAAGCTCCAGAAACCACCCTTTCTGCCTTATTTGTAATGTTGGATACTGCCTTTAAATTATGCTGTTTACTTAATTAGTAGCCTGATATTTTTGAATTGAAATCTTCTCTTTGCAGTATTCTAGTAAAATACCAGTTTTAAACTAATTTAATATTAATGTATTTAAAGTAAAAAGACTTTTGTTTGGAACAGAATTCAGTAGGTCACTGCAATTCCGGCTCCTGCGGTGTTGTGCTAAAAATTCTAGAAGTCATGTTAACATACTTGCAAAAGTACATTGACGAGGTGTTTTACACTGGCATTGCAAAAGGTAATTTATTCATATCCGAAAATGTGCCCCATAAATCTGCTAGCCCAGACTAAGCCGATGGTAGAACTCTTCCCTTACTTTTTCCGAAACTTTTGACGTACCCAAATCCTTTCCTTTCTACTCTTCCAAATTTCTAGGTGTGGTGATAAAATAAAGGTGGCTAAGACGCGAACTTTATGCTTACTTGATTGTTTGGCTTAATTATGTTGACAATAATTGTAGTAGCTTGGCAGTAACCATTTATGTTGAATATTTCAGCAAAATTATGTTTTCTGCTTTAGAAATACGCGACATGTTACGAGTTTATTATTCTTCCAATAGGAATACACAAATTTCTTATGAGCGTTATTTACAGGAGTACCTATAGTTTAGTTTTATTTTATAGTTTGTTATATAAAAATTGAAATATTATGTTATATAGTAAGTAAATTAATTCTTAACTTATAAATTCCGGATCTATTTACATGTTATTTTTGGTAAAAATAATTAAGTAACTAACACCAGGGCCGTATTTATTTAAAAACAATTATCACATTGCAAATGATGGAATGATGACATTAAAACGTCTTGATATAATTAAGTGTGATACATGGTTGAATTCAGGGCTTAAAACGATTTCAAAAATAAAGTAAAAAATACAGATCCGTATTTAAAAAATTAAAGTTGATCATGGTTCCACAAAAACGAAACGTTGCAACGATATTCTAAAAACACCACGATATGGAGCTAGAAAAGTTGCCTTAACAATGTTGTATTTGTTTTTTTATAGCGGATAAAATAAGTCTGCCAATTTAAAAAAATAAAATCTCAATATTTTAGTTTTTTTTTTAATATTTCTAAAACTAAAAAAGATAGCTCAAATATTTTTTTACGATATTACTGGGCACAAAATTCCGCAACATTGCCTTCATTTGACCGATGCTGTATCTCTTATAGTTTCCGAGATCCCCATGATGAAACTCGAATTTGGGACACCCTGTACATTATGTAAAATGCTTATAGAGTTTAATTTTTAGGAGATATGTTTTGGTTTACAGACATGATATTGTCTAGGATTGCGTCAAGCTGCGTATTATTTAGCCTGTTGTTTATGTGTATGGTATACTGCGCTAGTGAAATTCTCGCAGATTTATTTATGCTTACTCAAAACCTGACTTTGGAGGGGATATTTACTTTGGCACCCATGTTTTTTACTAGTATACATGTAAGTAAATGATGTGAACGCATTCACACGATACACAAAAACAACTTTACTTACGCATTACAGTGGCGCACCGAGGGGGGTTTTGGTGGCTTACCCGCCCTCTTCTTCAGGGCCTGTAAAGTAAAAACCCCACCTTTGGCATTTCTAGTTTTAATATTTGAACTAACAGCTATCGTAATAATAAATGGCCCAAATTTCGATAACTGAAATTTTGAAAAATTAATACGACTGAAAATTAATTTCTCAAATGGCACTTTAGTAAATAGCTATTATACGCTCACCACACCAGTGGCGGCTCGTCAGGTAAAGTAGGCGACAGAGCTCTTCGCCAAAACAAAATAAAACCAGGAGGAAATTTTTTCGACAATATTAAATATTAATGTACCAATACAGCTACCATTTTATCCCTTAAAAAATAATTATGTTCGAATTAATAATTAATTTAATCCGAATGTAGCTATGCATAATAGGGCCACGCTTAACTCCCATGGACAATAATTATAAACACTCGTGCATTTTGGCGCGCCCCAGCGACCGTGTCCGTTAGCTCAATGCAAGTAAAGACCCAACGCCTAACATGTCTTTAATTTTCACCGTTAGCACACATTATTTTAATTATGATGAAGAGCAATTTAAAAATAGATCAGTCGTACGCACCATTATTTTAGCATTGGTTCGCCTAACCTTAAGGTATTTATTTTGAGGCTTCGCGAAACTTACGGTTATAGATATCGTTTTTACGTGATTTACTGTGCGATTAAAAAGTTTTATTTTTATTTTTCAGTTAATTCAGTAGTGTACGTACCTACTGAGTTATATGTTTTAAAAATGAACCCAATTAATGACACAGTTTGTAATTTGTTGGAAACTCTATTCAGTGGACAGATGAGGATAAGAGAGACGTTTTGTTACACGGGTTTTTAGTCAATGTTTGTTTAAGTACCCGCATTATACCTAGCTCTTCACTATTTTTTAAGACCGCGAGCCGCCACTGCACCACGCCAAAATTGATGATTTTTCAGGAACGATGTATTTTGAGGCGAGATTACTAATGACGATATTTATTGAAAACGTTAAGATATTTCTTCTTAAAGTTCATAGAGATTAGTTTTCCAATGCCAAATCGCATTTATATGGGTTTTTATAATAAATATTTAAATTGAAAGGTCAACAAATTGTGCGCTTATCTTTGTTGTTTTTTAATTCAAAAGGGGTTTAATTATAATTGCGTAACATAAAAAATAGTGATTATTTGTAATAAAGAAGGAAAATTGAAAAATAATTTTTAGTTACAGTGGTAGATTTGTGACCCAATTTGGTATTCAATGGAGGGAGTTTGTTGGGAGGGGTCAAATAAAACAGGGAAACCAATTGGTTTCAATGCCGACGTTTCGACGTTTATAGCGTCATCCTCAGGACACTACAATGGATGTAAATTATTAGTTTTTTTGATTACATAAAAAAAATGGACAATAGAAGTAAAAATGTTAAACATTAGTTACTTTAGTTAAATATTCACAAACAAACAGAAAAATAAATAAAATATGGAAAATTTCTATATACCGGGTCCGCCAACGTGGTGGGGATGGAAGATTAAAGCATTATCGAGGAGCTTATCAAAAATACTAAACCAGCATAAGGTATCGACTTAAAAGCGGCATATTTTAAAAATATTTTACATTATACAGGGTGGCTCAAAAAAGTGTGGAGGACTAAACTTGCATTTTTTTAAATGGAACACCCTATATAATATATTATTTTGTAATTCCCTATACAATTATACGTATATTTTGTATAAAATGTCATAAATATGTCTAAATTCAATTGTTTTTGAGTAATTGACGTTTAAAATATGGCATTTTTTGACTTTGACAGGCTGTAACATTGGAACGGTTCATCTTAGAGAAAAGTGGTTTTCACCTCCCTATCTTAGTTTTTTATTCTCTATCCAAAGAAACCAACCTCCGATTTACTATGTAAAACCGTTAAAACCGTTTTTTTGGTTTAACATGTTAAACCGGAAGTTGGTATTTTTGGATAGAGAATAAAAAACTAAGATAGGGAGGTGAAAACCATTTTTCTCTAAGATGAACCGTTTCAATGTTACAGCCTGTCAAAGTCAAAAAATGCCATATTTTAAACGTCAATTACTCAAAAACAATTGAATTTAGACATATGACATTTTATACAAAATATACGTGGAATTGTATAGGGAATTAGAAAATAATATAATATATAGGGTGTTCCATTTAAAAAAATGCAAGTTTAGTCTGCCACACTTTTTTGAGCCACCCTGTATAATGTAAAATATTTTCAAAATATGCCACTTTTAAGTCGATACCTTATGCTGGTTTAGTATTTTTGATAAGCTCCTCGATAATGATTTAATCTTCCATCCCCGCCACGTTGGCGGACCCGGTATATATAGGTAGAAACTATACACTAGTATAATAAATAATTTTTAGTTTTGTAATCTACTCCCCAAAATCCATGGTTTCTGTAAAAATCATCAAGGCTGGCGTGGTGAGCGTATAATAGATATTTACAAAAAAAAAATTTCAAAATGTTTTTTTTGGGTTGGTGAGAAAACCCCTCCCAGAGGAAACTTCCATTATGTTGCATTTTTATTTAATAGTTAATGACAAACGATTTAATATGTCTAGATTACATTGATCCGAATAGAGTAAAGTTTATTTTCCCCTGTATCTTAAGAATTAGATAAAAATTTAAAATGTAAAAGTTTTAGAGATCATTGAGATGCCCCTTTTAAAATTATATTGGGGTGTACGGGGTGGCTTAAAAAAACGTGGCGAATATAACTTAGGATTTTTAAATGGAACATCCCATATATTGTATTAAATTCTAATTCTCCATTAAATTCTACGCTTATCTTGTATAAAATGTAATATATGTCTAAATTCAATAGTTTTTGAGATATTGACGTTTAAAATACGGCATTTTCAGACTTTGACAGGCTGTAACATTGAAACGGTTCAACTTAGAGAAAAATGGTTTTCACCTCCCTGTCTTAATTTTTTATTCCCTATCTAAAAGTTACAACTGTCGGTTTAACATGTTAAACCGTTAAAACCGGTTTTTTAGTTTAATATGTTAAATCAGAAGGTTTCTTTTTCATTTTCATTTTTCTATAAGATGAACCATTCCAATGTTACAGCCTGTCAAAGTCTGAAAATGCCATATTTCAAACGTCAATATCTCAAAAACTAATCAAAAACAATGATATATTGTATTATTTTCTGATTCCCCACAAAATTCTACGTATACAGAGTGTTAAGGAATTGCCCAAGTTATATTTGAATTGGTGACTCCTTGGGTGTCCTAGAAAAACACTTCATGGTTAGTTTTTTTTAAATCGACCATCTAAAAAGTGGGGTAAGAACCCCTAAAATCAGCCCGACGCCAATGAAGAATAGCCATGAACTTCTTAATATAATAGAGTGAGAGATACGGGGAGAAGCATAGCCTCGCAAGGGAGAGAGGTGGGTGTCACAACGTTGCCAAATATTACACTTTGTCAGGTGTTCAATAAAGAAAACAAAACATATGTTTTTTAGGCGAACTTACAGCATCAGCTGTTTGTGTTTAGTAAACAAGAAATTATTTTTTAACCAGTTCACTTTTTAACTAAATAAAAATAATAAAATAAAGAAAATAAATAATTAATCAATCATTAGTTTTTGTCAGCTGCCTTGGTATTTTGTTAAGTTTGCCTAACATAAAGTAAACAGGTCCACAAATTTTAGGTTAAAAGTTGCCCTAATGAAAAATAGCAGGTACTTACTTACAAGTTTTTTTTTGATTTACATTCTGAGTGGGGAAAAGCTCATGTTCATCACAAGCCACGAGACTTGTGATAGTGTGGGACTCTGGGTCTCCTGACTGAACAGCCTACCCACTAAAAACCTCTTCACCTTACCGACATTTATACACAACACTTTAAGCACACTACCACAGATTATTAATACTGCCGAAAAACTTAACATAAATGCTTAAAGATCGCAAGAATACTACTTGTCATAACTTTACTAGCAAATTCGACACTATCGAAGTACACAAAACACTATAAATCACTTTAAAATACCAAATTTACACATGTGATGCGCCATGTAATATAATTTGATGCTAGCCCCACTCGTCTGGTTATGTTCCGAGTATCTGTTGGATCTTCTTCTACCGCATCTAGAACAGCTTCTTCCGCGGACAACGTGTTTGCATTTCTTGTTCGGCCTCTTTCAACGTCGGATCCTTTAAAATTACCATAATCTCTTAATTGTTGCACCGTCGATATAAATGTTTCTTCAACTGGTGGCACCCGGTTTGGAAATTGTTCAATATAAAAAAGCTGTGCTTGTCTCGTATTTTGATTTGCTTCCCCATAACATAAAACAACATTCAGCCGTTCTTGGCATTTTGATGTCAATTGATGAATTTACTTAATAATAACAACCAAAAAAAGGATTTTTGCGTGAATTTCGATCGTTCTAATATAATCTGGCTTGACAGTTTATTCAAATAACCTTCTTGTCGACTGCAACCTTCAACCTTCCTAGAATTTTTGTGATTTATTCTGCTTCTTACTATCATAGTGTATTCCTAGCGCATTCGCCAAAACTAATCAATTAATTATTAAAAAACTATTATTTTAGTAAAGAGAAAATTATTATTAGCGCAGATTAACAAAGGTAAAATTCTTCATTCTATCATTCAAAGGTAAAATGTGTTTCGCGCCTACTAAACAATTTCACAAACTTAAAACAAAAAACAACATTAAACGGTTTTGCGATGAATATTAATTTAAATTTGGCGCCATTTAAGTAGTTAATTTTAATGACAGTTGCGTCTGACACATGAACTCCACACGATGTGATTCTCACAAAAGAGTCCAGTGGTTCGGAGCGGCGTTTCGTTTAAATAACAAACTGTGAGATTTTAGTGAGGAAAAATAGAAATATGAAGAAAAACAAGTGTTTGCACAAGGACGCCAAAAGAAGTGACTAATTAATCAAAGAATTTTGCTTAAATAAAATAATGTGTTGTTTTCGTTGTGAAATACTGGTTAATTTTCAAAGTGTGAATAGCAGATTGGATTAAAAAGAATTTGTTTATTTCATTATCGTTTTTATGCCAGTTTTTAAGGATTCTTGCTGAGGTATGTTTAATTTTAATTTCCAAAAAGTTTGAATATAACCTAATAACATAGGGTCAGTGAACTCTTATTTAATAGGTCACTGTCATGCAACATTGTAAAATAACTGACCTTCCTATTTTAGTTTGACAGTTCAAAATCAAAACAAACGCACGTGGGTAGGGCAGTGCAGGCGTCTTAGATCAAAAACACAAAAGGTGAATTTTCTCACTTATTAAAGCAAACCGACATTTATAAATATTTTTTCTTCGAAGGTTATCATATCAAGATTTACAGGTTCTAATATTATCAGGCAAATACATAACACCCTGTATTTGGTAAATGTCTAAATTTAAGAGGTGTTCTATTTAAAAAAACACAAGTTATATTCGCCACGTTTTTTTGGGTCACCCTGTATACGCTAGCATAATTTTAAAATATGCATCGCAATGGTCTCTACAATTTTTGTATTGCAAATTTTTATATCATTCTTAAGATATAGGCGAAAATAAACTTTACTATCGTTGACTTATTTATATAAAAAAAAACATTGCATTTTCATGAACCTCTACAGATATTGGAGAATGTAAAAAAGTCATTTTTATTAAAAATTTTAAAAATAATTCCCAATGATTTTTACAATACCATGAACCTTAGTTCTTTTTTTAGGATTTTCATAGGTTTATCCAAGGATATTAAAGCAAAGGGGGATACGAAGTTGGGTCACAGTCTTTGAAGCACAAATAATGCCCATTATTAGCTCCACTGTAAACAATTTTTCAGAAAAAACACTCGGGGAATTCGGAAAATTAGTATAATTTACCTTTGTCGCTTTGTATTAATTAGACAAGGACGTCATGTTGCGTTCGAGCGTTCAGAACGTGTTTTCTATTGAGTCCTTTTTGGGACGCCGGTTATTCATATCTGCTTGACATTTATCAGTACCTAATTAACAGCTGCTGTCATGTATTTGTTGGTTTTCAGTGTTTCTGTATTAAATTTAAGTATTTTTGAGTGGAAAAAGCAAATGTGTGTGTAAAGTGTGCGGTAAATTAGAAATGAAAGAAAATAGAAAAAGTATGCCTTTTACAGTTCCAATGCTGTGGCGAAAACCCACCAATCATTTTAAAGATTGCTATTTTTGCATGACAAAGACTGAAGGTTATTTCAAAAAAGAAAAACTCAAAATCGACTATCCGAATTTGCCTTCCTCCATAAGACCTTTTCTTTAGATCTACCAGTACCGACTGTACGTTTAGATTGGCAAGATATTGTTTTGGGAGATAATAACACATCATCAGGTCGCTCCGACGATATAATATGGGGATTTAAGAGTTATACAATTTTAGCGGAACTTTAGGGAGGATTTACAAAATATTGCTGTTTTCTTTGTTTGTGGGATAGTCGTGCCGTGAATGAACATTGTGACGAATATTTGGCCGGAAAGGAGTGAAGTTCAACCGGGAATTTAAAATTTGTAGGTAACAATGTTGTGGCTGCAAACTATGAACAAATTGGTTGCCGAATGTTATTAAAAATGTATTTTCTCCATTCTCATTTATTATTTTTTTCCTAAGAATTTGGCACTGTTAGCGATGAGCAGGGTGAAAAGTTCCATCAAGATATCGGAACAATAGAAATTCGGTACCAAGAACGATGGAATTCAGACATGATGGGTGATTATTACTGTTGGTTTTTGACGAAAGAAGATGTAATTCTCCATAAAAAGAAAACAAAATTAGTGTGTTTGTGATGTATGTATGTATTTTTGATGTTTGCTTTTTTTTAGTTATAAATTATAAATATAGTCGATATATAGGGTTAAAAAACTTGAAAAATCGTGTTTTTAATAAATCTTAAACGGTACGCCTATTGATCATCGATACTGCACACGCATAACAGCCAAAGCGACTATTAAACCATGTGAATGAATAGTTATTTATGAAAATAAATTATGTATTCAAATTATCATTTTTATTTTATTTAAGCAAGGTATGTAAAATACTTAACAATTTTATGGTTTTTCTGGATACAGTCAACTTGAAAACTATCATATGGGTAGGTGCTATCTAATAGTTATAAAAATAGCGCTTATCAAATAATTTTATATTTTACAAATAATACAGAAATTTAAATCATACCTACACCAACATCGACTTAAAATCTGCCTATTCTGTCTTTGGAAAGAGTGCCAAAGCTAATTTTTTTGTTATCTAAAACTGCTATATTTGAGTTTTAGAATGGAATCATATATTTATTATGAAGTGGAACAATAATTTTTCATGTTCTGTAAATGGTAAATTTAAAATATTTGCTGACGAAGCACTAATACCACGACTCTTGGTAATAATTATTTTATCATATTAGAAGTATCCATATCCATCCCTCGATTAACGACCTTTTTATTTCATATAGAAATAACGAAACATTGTTTAGGGCTTCAAATTGACTAATTTTATTTCTCAGGTTTTTATATAAAGTAGCTCACAATTAATTAATGATTTATATTTTTTGTGGAAATCGCATAATAAGTAAATACAATTTTATTAGAGGATCACGGAACTCTTTGTTTTCCTAAATTTCGTCTGTGAACTTTTGAGTCACGTCCGTCGATTGCATACTTTGCACAAACGAGACGTCAAATTTATCAGCTGTTAGAATGACAACAAGAGACAGACTGAAAATAAAAAGAAATAGAGATTCTACATGTAGAAGTTTGTTTATTTATTTTCGTAAATAACAGGCGTCAAGCTGACATGAACAAAGGGAATAGAAATATCGGGTCCATGTTTCTTTAACGTCAATGGGTTTATCTATATTTTTTTTTGTTTTTTTTTTATGAAAATAACTTTTTTACATTCACATACATACCACCTTTGCATTGGTAAAAACATAAATTCAAAATCTTGCTTAGTTTTTTTTGTAATTCGGTTTCAAAATTCACTTAATACTTTTAACAAATGTTTAGTTGTCCAGTGCTTCGGTAGCTTCTCTGCAGCGTCCGAAATAACACATTTTTTTTGCACAAGTTACATAAATATATTTTCTTCTTTTAGATCTTTGTCGAGTGTTATGCATTAATATTTAAAAGGTCCGATTATATTAAAATATACAAGTTATATTTCGACCTTTGGCCATTAAGTTCAGCGAATAAAGAAGCTATTATAGAACTTCGCTCTCTATTTTATAAAACTTTAATCGTGCCCACTATTTTATTATGTTTAGTCCTTTTTGGACCATTTACTTTTATACCTTATCGTATAGATGATGAAGGAAATATCTGGGCTTTAATTGCAGGTTTGTATGCATTTACAATATTTTTTATCCGATTGTGTCAAAAAATGACGTTTTATAGATCAGATATTTGGACGAAAAGGTAACCTTTTTAATAAGGTATTGATTATTGCGCTGGTAGCTAGGCAACCTTTGTCGTCCTAGTCCGAAAAACATTTTGTCGGACACTAAAATATTTTCAACAGTTTATTTTATTCATTTATTTACAATATTTATATTAAATGTACAATTAGAACAATTTTGAACAAGAACGGGGTGATGTAAATTTGATTTTGAGGATGTGTTATTATTTTTGGTCTCCGTTATGATATTATTCTCCAATGTTGAACTCGATTGGGAGACGGTTGCGACACCTGAGTCGAGACTGACTGCAGGTCAGATTGTGGAATGTTGAATATTTTCTTGGTCAGCTCTAACTTATTACTTAAGGAATCATCTATGTAGCCCTCGGCTACTCCCGAAGACTTCCAGCCTCCATGCCGTTTTAGAGATGTTATGTCTGCTCCCGCATCTACAAGTAATGTGGCCGATGTTCTTCTGAAACAATGTCCCGTGAATTCCTTGGCATTCGGCAGTTTTAAGTAAGATGCTATTTCCTGAGGTATAGAGCCAAATTTGTGTATACCGACAACTTGCTTATGGCATTTTCGATTGCGATAAGACACAAAAAATCGCCCATCACTCATATTTGTTGGACGTAAAGCCAGATAATTTCTATAATACTTTAGATATTCTCCAGTCACCGTAAATGATCCCGGTTTGTTTGTTTTATTATAGGGAATTTTTATTAACAAAGCCGTTCCGAAATCTTGTCATCAATTTTCATATGAGCCAGTTCTTCTCGACGACATGCGCCCGCGATTCCAAAAATAAAAGCAACCTGTAATTAAGAAAATTGTTAGTCAGAAATTTAAAATACTATTATATAGTTACATTTACCTTCAACATTAAGTATTTGTCATCTGGAGCATGGCAAAGGAATTTCTGAACCTCTTCTCTAGTTAGGATCCTTGATTTCTTTGGACAATATCCAACACTTTTTTGTTTCAACAATGCTCGTAATCTCATGTATTTAGATATATTAATATTCTGTTTTACATTTACCACTGCACGTAGCATAGAATACTGCGACCACAGAGTAGATGACTTCATAGTTTTCGATAATTCCGCCATATAGACCAAGAAGACGTTTTCGGAGAACGACTGTATATTTTTTTCTTGCCGGTAATCCATAAATTTTTTATAAGCTCTTTCATGTATTTCCTTAGATTCTTGTGGCAACAAATGTAACATTACTTCCTTGGCAATTTCTTGAATGTCAGGTGGTGTACCTTCTATAAGATCATCGTCTATTTCCATTTTTAATTGTGTTTTTCAGGTTTTAAAACTAGCAGAACACGAAAGATTAGTTAAAACTATCGCCTGATTGATAAAACGTCAGTTGATAATATTAATTTAATTATTTGTTAGATCCATGGATACGCATATTACAGGTTTCATTGTTCAAACATTCAAGGAACAAAAAATTACAATGCAAGATGAAATATATTGATTTTCTTAATTTTTACATTATTTTATAATCCGAGCAAAAACACAATCGGATAAAAAATAACGTATGTTATACGGACGAAAAATGTATTTCAGACTATGCGGGTTACTGGCCTCGGCTTTGCCTCGTCCAGTAATCTCCCGCAATACGTCCGAAATACTGCATTTTTCGTCCTTGTAACATAATATACTATTTTTATCAATACTAGTTTTTTGTTGTTTGTATATAACCAAAAAAAAACAAAAAAAGATTCAAAACTAGAAAGTTTTAATTATCCGAAAGTAAAGCAGTAGAGAAGTGAGAAAATCTACACCATATTTTTTATTATTTCCCTCAAGAAAAGGAATTGAAACAAGTCTTATACATTTCTTTTATTTCAGTTGTAGATCTCAAGCCAGATTTACCTAGAATTATAAAGGTTTCAGTAGTTTTTATAAATTTCTTTTTTATTTTTCTAAAAAGTTATTTTATGCTGATTTATCAAATTCACTTTATACATATTTGCTTACTGCACCATACTGCAAATATATTGGTCAACACAAAATTAAATAATATAAAATTGGAGTACAGAAAAATCACAAAAGATTTAAAGTTAGCTGATAACAAGAGGTTTCAAGGATGGGTAACTCGTCAAATGGTGGATTGTATCAAGCAAAATATTAAACTACAAAAGTAAGTTATATTTTCATATAAAAGGAGATCATGTTTTAAAGGACCCCTCACAAAGCTTATGGGATATGGCTTTAGCTAATTTTTTTGAATTTTTAGTATTTTGTAAATTTTGACATCCTGATTAAAAGTGTGTATGATCGTAATCCAATCCTATGACTAGTTTTTGAGTTATGGCCTTTTAAAGTTGGCAACTTCGCACTTTAAGATTTTCTGCATTGTCTGGAGTTTTTACTTGTTTCTTAAAAACCATCAACTTTTTTATTTTTCTTTATTAGTGGCTCTAAGTTTTCTAATACTTATTTAGAAATAAAATATGTATAGGATGTTGAATAATTTGTGAACGGATTAAATAGCTAATAATATTTAAGAATTATGAAAAACCAAAAAATGATGATTACTTACCCACCAAGGGTTCATATTGTCGCCTACCCTCTTTTTACTGTATATTAACGACCTTCTAGTGAAAACCCAAAATCCAATTTATAGCTTTGCTGATGACAGCACACTTGTCTTATCTTTTACCTTGACTCCACAAACATCCGCTGCCGACGCACATCTTCGCATGCAGCATGAAGTATTGCGCCTCAACAATGACCTGGAAGAAATCTTGGCTTGGGGTGACAGTAACCAAGTCGAATTTAATGCTAAGAAAACCCAGGCAGCAGTCTTCTTCAAAAAGGTTAACATTGCAGAACCGGATATAGTCATGGCAGGACACGCAATTCCCCTGGCACCGTCTATTAATTTGCTGGGGGTCAATCTGGGAGGTAATATGTCTTGGCATGATCACGTTGCCGCAATTGCCAAGGCAGCTGCACAGAAACTTGGTGTACTTTTCCGCACCAAAAGGTTGTACACACCTCATCAACTTTTGACACTCTACAAAGCCCAGATTCGACCATCATTAGAATATTGCTCTCATTTCTGGAGCTCTGCACCCAAGCACACCCTTCGGCTACTGGATTCCATTCAAAGGAGAGCCGTTCGTCTGATCGGCGACCCCGAGCTGACCAAAACCCTCGATAGCCTGGAGCATCGAAGACAGGTTGGTGATTTGGCCCTCTTTTACAGGTGTTCGACTGACATTGCCCACTTGATTCCACCTAGAGCAATGCAAAACAGAAATACACGGCGAACCACTGTCGCTCATCCATATGTTGTTTAACTTAGTACTCCTCGAACTTCATTGTTCAAGACTTCTTTCATCTGGAGAACGTCATATTTGTGGAATGATCTTCCTGAGGTCGTGTTTCCCAATTAATATAATCTTCAACGTTTCAAGACCAACGTAAATCGCTTTCTTCGCACACGCACCGCTCCAAGAGCGCCTTAAAGGACTTTTCCTACAGTGCAGGTGTTTTATCATAAAAAAAAAAAAAAACATTTTTTGAATTTTAAAAACAAACGGCTAGACTTTGTTCTTATTTTAATATCTTGTAGTATCAAGCTATAAAGGAAAATAAATGGGCATAGTTTAATGTAGAGTATACTTATTGCCTGGTAGTTTATTTCTTAAAAAAAATTCTTTACCTGAAAACGTAATAAACGACTTGAATGTTATTATTGATTCTTTAATTTATTATCCAATCTGTAACATTTCTTTTACACTAACACATTCTAATCTAAGATATACAGGTTGATTCAGTTATAATGCACAAGTGAAAACGAAAAAAAGTATTTCTACGAAATGACAAAAATATTATTGTTAAATTATAAAATATTTTTTTGGTAAAATTCTCATCTTGACTCATACAAGATGCATTTAAACTACCTTCGGATTTTAATAAATTATCATTTTTGTTAGTTTGTAACAAAAAAAAATTATTTGCCAAACATTAAGACATTTTAAATGGTTTTAGAAAAAGAGCCAGTGTGAACTTTACAGTAAATTATAAAAAATATATTCATAAGTTTAAAAATAAAAAATGTTATTACGACTCTAAGGTAGTTTATATGCGTCTTATAGAAGAGCTACGGTAAAAATTTTACCAAAAAATAATTTAACTTAATATTAGTATGAATGATAGAATAGTTTTGGACTTGCATTGTCTTTAATTTGTTTTACATCACAACGTTTCAACTGGTAAGTATCTCCAGTCGTCTTCAGGTGAATACTAAATAAGTAAAGTAACTACAGCTCTATTTATACTAGCTAGATGTACTGGAGCATGACTGAGATGGGTGCAGTCATGCGTTTAATTCTTGTGCGGTATTTTAAGTTTACATCTACTTAACAAAGGTTTCCAGATATTTCTTATATCTAGTGAGGGCTTACTAAAACAATCTGGGTTCTGGTATATGATAGCAGCTTCCTTGAACTTCCTCTTCCTCCAATGTGGTTTTTTGTGCAGGATTCGAGCTTCTGTCCACTTAATGTGATGACCGTGTGTCCAGGCATGGTCAGCTGCCCCTGATTTTTCGGTTTCTCTCAGGGGCAGCTGACCATGCCTGGACACACGGTCATCACATTAAGTGGACAGAAGCTCGAATCCTGCACAAAGAACCACATTGGAGGAAGAGGAAGTTCAAGGAAGCTGCTATCATATACCAGAACCCAGATTGTTTTAGTAAGCCCTCACTAGATATATAAGAAATATCTGGAAACCTTTGTTAAGTAGATGTAAACTTAAAATACCGCACAAGAATTAAACGCATGACTGCACCCATCTCAGTCATGCTCCAGTACATCTAGCTAGTATAAATAGAGCTGTAGTTACTTTACTTATTTAGTATTCACCTGAAGACGACTGGAGATACTTACCAGTTGAAACGTTGTGATGTAAAACAAATTAAAGACAATGCAAGTCCAAAACTATTCTATCATTTAAGAAACATCATTGTCTCCAACCTTCAAACAGACATTAATATTAGTATTTTGTCATAAAAAAACTTTATAGAAATTAAAGTCGTTTATTACGTTGTGAGGTGAATTTTATTTTATTTTTTGGAAATAAAATACCACGCAATATACTCTACATCAACCTATGCCCATTTATTTTTCTATATAGCTTGGTACTACAAGATATTAAAATATGAACGATATCTAGCCGTTTGTTGTCAAAATTCAAAAAATGGGTAATAATTTTTTTTTGAATCTTCACAATGTTTAAATATTATTAATTATTTATTCCGCCTATAAATTATTCAACATCCTGTATAAATTTTATTTACATATAAGTGAAAAAAATCTAAGGCCTAATTTTTCACCTAAAAAAAAAAAGCTATAGTTTGTTAAGAAACAAGTCAAAACTCCAGACAAAAACAGAAACACCAAATCTCAAATTAAGAAGTTGCCAACTTTAAAACGCCATATCTCAAGAACTCGTCAAAGGATTGGATTACGGCCATGAATGGTTTTAATTAGGACGTCAAGATCTACGAAATACTAAAAATTCAGAAAAATTAGCCTAAAGCCATTTCTCATAAGTTTCTCAGCACCACTATATTTTTTAATGAATAGCTACAAGTTTTGAAAATGGGCTGGTATTTTTTATTCTCACATCACCATTCTACCTTTAATACGTCCATTTATCATGAATTGCTGATGTTCAATGGTAAGACGGAAAATATACATACCTATTCATATTTTATTTTACATTTTACGTGTTTTTATATCTATATACTAAATTTGATTGATTTGTTTTAAGCCGTTCTCATGTTAGTAAGAGAATGGAGATACTAGATATCAAACTAAGCCGATTCATATAAGTTTTTTCAAATTGTCACTTTTGTTTTGTTTTTTTTTTTTGTTAATTTAATTATTTAGTATGTTTTTTTATGCTTTGGGATGTTTAAAGGGAAATATCTCAAAAACCGTTAAAGATATTAAGATCAATCAAGTACACATTTTTGACTCAAAAAATGCCCCTTTTAAGAAGCTATAATTTAAAAACACAGGTAAGAAAGAAAATCATACATTTATTTATGAAGCCCAGTGTATGCAACTAGCGCCCTCTAGTTTGAAACTTAAAAATTTCTACAGATTCTTATTTCTTGCTCATAAAAACATAATAACTTTCAATTCGATTCATTAAACCGTTTTTAAATTATGGCTTATTTTCGAGAATAAACTTTTACTTTTAACACCCTGTATCTCTAAAACGAGTAACAATACAAAAAAACTTATATGAAATAATCGGCTTAGTTTGATGTCTAGTATCTTCAGTTACTCTACGGCCCATAAGTTATGGGACACCCTGTATATTACAAGAATAAAGCGAACTCTCAGTATACACGTGATTTCTTATATCTTGACATCCATTACCTGCTTATTATGTCAAAAAATATTAAAAAACAAATTTATGTTGCTACTCCACTGAGTTTAGAGATAGTAAGTACTTATTGTGTGAGTCATAAGCATGTAGTCAGAAGGCGGAGCAATTTTTATGAATGAACGTATTTATCCATCCATAATAGGTTGTTAGCTGAAACAGCCATCAGTCAAATACTTTATCCCCCCCCATATACTAATATCGCATTTTTAAAAGTTTCATACCTATTCTAATTTTAATAATTAAATTTTTTTATTTTGTATAATATTTTAAATGTGATTTAAATCTTCGCAGGATCTCCGATTTAATTATCATGTATTTAAAATGGATTAATTTTATTCACCTGGCCAATTGTGTTGGCCTCTTTACATTGCTGTGTTACATGATTATTGGTGTAAGTATGTTTATTTTTATAAAATTGTTCTGTTAACATAAATCAATAATTCATTGTAATTATAAAATCTATAGTGTAAAGGCAAAACAGGACAAAAAGTTCTTTTCCAACCGTATCTTGGGCGCTATCCCTTGGATTAATGTGGTAAGGGGCCCACGTGCTCCGGGAACTTGTTAAAATGAAGCAAAATAAACCAGGCGATCAACTACGCGATGTGCTTCTTTGAGCGTCCTGAAATCAATATTTATGGGATGGAATAGTTAAATAAAACAATCGGTTTTAAAATATTTTTTATTGCCAAGCAAAATAGTTCAAGAACATATCAGTTAGCAGTTTTAAACTCTGATAATGTGGCAGAGTGAGATAGACTTAATAAACACTACAGTGTAGCAGACAGAAAGAGAGAAATTGTATACGTGTATGCTTTTCAAAAATGTGTTTTACCAAAATCTGACGTAAAGACACCCAGCTATAATGTTAACGGCTTCGATTTTAAAATCAAGACGCGGAATCGTATTCGCAAGAATAATTTTTCAGTGTCACATTGGCACGTTATAAAATAAAAGGACCTGCAGAACGCGGACAAGCATGTTATAAGTGTAGACGGCAGTGTGTGAATGTATAAAAGTGACACAGGTAATCTATAGGTGACAGTACGTGTAAGAGAGAGGAAGATCATCAGACGGCCCCACTTGCACTAAACAGCCACAGAACTACGCGGTAATTGATCCAAGAATAGTTCAGTTCCGGTATAATGGTTTTAACATTAAACTAAATTACCAAAGGGTGTATGTGTGTGGGTGTGTGAGTGAGTTAGAGGTACCGATGCTTAAATAAAAACGAGACACAACACAAAACTACAGGGTAATTGGTTCAACCATAATAAGCTCTCGTATGCATATTGAAAAGAGACCCGATTATAATATATTTTTATGTACTAGAAGAAAACAAAACTACTCGGACTGTGTGGTCCTCAGCAATCCTGCATCGTATGAATGATAAAACATATATTTATAATATTACAAAAGATCCGTAATTTCGGTGTGTTGATGTAGGTGTAGGTTATCTTGAATTTAGAATTCTGCTTAACTAGATGAAGCTATAGGGTCATTTGTCCAACCCTAGCCTAGTCTAGTGTATGTATTGAAAAGAGATCGATACGCTGTTTGATGTGAACTTGAGAGAGACAGGTATTAATATAAATAGAGACAATGCAATGTAATACAACGGCCCGTTATGTATTAAAGGTGTCTGCGAAAAAAAAATACCTATAATAAAATCAGAATGTATATATTAGTACGGCGATGATGGGATAGAGATGGGTGATGAGGCGTAGATCTTAGGTTCAGCGCTGATGTGTGCTATGAATACCGGGGAATGACGGAAAATAAAGAAAAACTGTTTTGCGACGGAAAATTTTGGAAAATAGAGCAAAAATTAACTTTGTATCACAAAAATAAGGAAGTTAATTACGAATAGGTATAGATTCCTGTAAAAATGATGTTACTTCGTTTGCAATAAAAAATTGCAAATTTCATAGAAACTTAATTCGCATAGGAGCTATGACGCACTATTGCAGGACCGTATATAGGTAATATATTTGTCGGATTATATTAAATTATTTGACTTTTTCTTCACTTCAAATAAATGTCACACTAAAACAAAAAACTTTTTACAGCTACCAGAGTTAAAATGTCCGATTGGTTTAAAACTATTTTTACTTGGAGCCGTAATTACTGCATGTACATATGCTTACTATTCTCAGATCTTCTACGAGCAGGTAAAACATTTTTTTTTCCATGACTGGTAAGTGTAGAACCATAGATTTATAAAAAAACATACTAAAGATTTCATTTATAAAATCGTGTCCCGTCTTTTATTTTAAGAACTGCAATAAGATTTTAAGTGGGTACAAAATTTTCTGTACAACCAAGGATTCTATGGAAAACGTCAAAAATCACCGCAGAAGTTGAACATCATACTTGAGACTTGGGAACTCTTTTGGTTTTGAAAACTCTGTCCCTAATGCGAGGATTCCCTAAATAGCAAAACTTTATTATTTTTTTTAACTATACTAGAATAAATGGACTGTTAGTTTTTTGCATGGCCTTCTAAAATGTAACGAAGAATGAGTTAGAAACTATACCAAGCCGATTTATTTAAAAGAAGTGGGGAAATAGGTAAAGAACGTAGGTCGCCGCCTGTTGCTACTCGTTGAGTAATGATACAAACCAACTATTTAGTTAAAAAGCAAACCAAAATAGTAGTTCATTTATTGAGGTTTTCGCCAACTTTAGTTTTTTTAAATAATATACAGACTTTTTAATCTCAAAGCAATGAAACGATAATGAAAAATTAGTGTTTTTAGAGAATTGTCGCGTCTTGCTGATAATTCATATCATTGTACTGAACCGTGTAGCCCGACGAGTTGTTTTTACGTTCTTCAGCACCTTAAGGGTTTCTTCCGAGGTTTCCTCGTTTTTTTTTTTGTTGAAATTTCTAACAGCAGAACAAAAAACCGTTATATTTTGCTTCCAAAACATACAAGACAGTCGTTGCAAAACAGTGTTATCCGGTTTGCACTCCCGCAGTTGCGGGACCAGACG
The DNA here is from genome assembly GCA_935413205.1 of Polydrusus cervinus. Classification (NCBI taxonomy): domain Eukaryota; kingdom Metazoa; phylum Arthropoda; class Insecta; order Coleoptera; family Curculionidae; genus Polydrusus; species Polydrusus cervinus. The sequence goes on along the minus strand of OW284510.1, from coordinate 96,566,896 downwards.
TTGCGTTGGATGTAGGTACTTCGCAGAAGAATCAAAGGAGAAAGTCTTTCACCACATCACATAGTGTTCTGTGCACAACATCCTAAACATTCCTACTCTTCTAAACTATTCTTTGCAGAACGAAAATGAAGATTAAACTAATTATTCTTTTAATTTATCTCTAAATACGTTCAAGTAAACAAACCGATGTCAACATCTTGTCATAACGCTAACCTTTAAATATTGACAGCTCGATGTGTATTAGGCAATCCAACGATGTGTCCAAATGGCGGCTGGCTGGCAAATACTGCTTTGTAATTGGTGCGCGTGACCATAAAAATAATGTTGCTGGTGGCATTTAACTGGTGACTCAATGCTTTTTACCAGCCAACCGCCATATGGAATCACGTGGTTTGGATTCCCTATTATAGATCACTTACAGTCCCCGAATGAATCGGCAAGAGATTTTGTGTCACTCTTCTTATATCGAGAAGGCATGGTTTTTTGTATACCGATAACTAACGATGTTTTTTTAGACCAACGATACTTGGGACACCATTTGTGATTTACCTTGGCACACATTTAATAAGTCAAACCGGACGACAATGATAATATTTGCATCTAATTTAGTAATTCCTAAGTTTATTACTGCAGGGGGACTAATGAATATAAATTACACTTTGCCTATTTGGGTGAGTTATAAAATTTTAAAGGTAACTTTTAAGTCATTGAAAGTTCCAGGACTCCTATCCTTCAAACGTGGGAACATTCACTTTGAGAGAAGGGCGTGGGAAATTCTTCTTAGATCGTAATCTCCCGTATTCTTAAACATGTGTGAATGATCACATTGTAAGGAGGTCTTGTAAGGTCTATTAAAAGTAAGAAAAAGTTACTTTTCCTGGCAAGGAACAGTAGAAGCGGTCAAAATGGCAAGAGAAACATGAAAAATTGGAAAGTTCTCATAAAACGAAGGATCGTTCCCTTTCTCTCAAGAGAAGAAGCACTTCTCCTGAATTGGAGAATGGGAGTCCTGGTATCATCATAACGTATGTATCTAAAGTTTTGAAAATTTTTTCAAAATAATGTTTTTATTTTCTTTTAGTTAATAGTATATTACTACGTCTGACACCTCGTGCGAAATATCTCATCGTTTAAAAGTATCACATGTTTTATAATATACTAATATATTTTTATAAATTTCAGATTTTTCATAAAACTTTTAATTATCTCACCATTCTATTGTCTATGTCAGGAAATGATTAATTGATGATATTGATATTAAATTAGCATAACTTAATTTAATTCAATATAAAGCTTATGCCTCGTTAGAATGCTGGTAAGTTATTATTTGTTTGAAGGTTGGAGACAATGATGTATCTTTAATGATAGAAAAGTTGGGCTTGCATTGTCTTTATTTATTTTACATCACAATGTTTCAACTGGTAGGTATCTCCAGTCGTCTTTAGGTGAATAAGTACAGCAACTACAGCTCTATTTATACTAGCTAGATGCACTGGACCATAACTGAGATGGCTGCAAATATGTTTTCAGTTTCTGCGCTGTATTTTAAGTTTACATCTACTTAACAAAGGTTTATATATCTAATGAGGGCTTACTAAAACAATCTGGGTTCTGGTGTATGGTAGCAGCTTCCTTAAACTTCCTACAGTATGGTTCTTTATGCAGGATTTGAGCTTCTATCCACTTGATATAATGGCCGTGTGTTAACATTCCGTATGTTAAAGGTATATCTGAGAGAATTAAAAGACTAGAACAATGATACAACATCAATACCGTATTCAGCTCGAGAGCGACTTAAAGAAACTACCTAACGGTGTCTACCAGATCCTCTGTGAATGTGGCCGATCTTACATTGATGAGACACTAAGGCCACTCGAAGCAAGGAACACAGAAACAACACTCTAAAACGAGAGGCCAAAAAATCAGGTGCAGCTAACCATGCCTTGACACACGGTCATCATATCAAGTGGACAGAAGCTCAAATTCACACTGGAGAAAGAGGAAGTTCAAGGAAGCTGCTACCATACACCAGAACCCAGATTTTTTTAGTAAACACTGATTAGATATAAGAAATATCTGGAAACCTTTGTTTGGTATATCTAAACTGAACGCTTGACTGCACCCATCTCGGTTATGCTCCAGTGCATATAGCTAGTATAAATAGAATTATAGTTACTGTACTAATTTAGTATTTACCCGAAGACGACTGGGGATACTGGAGAAACATTGTGATGTACAATAAATATAGACAATGTTCCAATTCCAACTTTTCCATCATTTAAAATATTATTTGTTTCTTAAATAACGTCTTATTCCTAATAACTAAAACGAAATATATTGTCTATTAAAATTAAAACGTCACTAGTAATATTAGTTTATATGAAAGTAAAAATCACACTGGACAACAAATTTTAGTTTATTTGTTGTATCGTGTATGAAAATGTGTTAATTTGGAGGCACTAAATACAAAAATTACAATGAAATTAAAAACTTAGTAGCAGTCTTCAAAAACGATTTTTTTTTAATTTGTAACAAAATAATAGAGATACTTTTACACGTTTAGCATCACTAGATGCTCTATCGTTTTGCTATTCCTTTGTGAATTGTTTCTAAGGTATCTCTAACAAAAATCCAACAGTACTTAGCAATCATGGAAGCATTCCAGTTTCGCTGGTACTTTTCCTCCATTGTTGATAGACCCTGATAGGATTATCAGGAAAGAGTCCAGGTGTAAGGGTAGAAAATGGATCTTTAGATATATAATGCAAACCATTAGTTGATACAACGACAGCACATTTTCACCAATAGTAATGTAGTTAAATAGTAATGTAGTTATCAGCTTTTTTATTTCCCAAAAAATTAATGACCACAGGGCGAAAGTCATTCCAACCGTTTTTTTCAATGTCAGCTAGAGTGCTGTCAATGTCTTTCAAAATATTTCAAATCTGTGGCCCAACAAAAATATCATCTTTAATTTTTGCTTCACTTAGTCTTGGGAATTTCTGATGCAGGTATTGAAAAACTGGCCTATCTTTATTTAGTGCATTAAGAAAGTTTTTCATAGGGCCCATTGTAATATGCAGTTGTGGCAGCAGAATCTTTTGGAGTCTACAAATGGCATAATTATTGTAAATACTTTTATCCTGTCTCTTATATGTCGAACGGGCCAGTCTTGTCTCTTATAATGAAGTGTCTTTACCCGACTGTCCCATTCACACAAAAAATAGCAAACTTGGTGCAGTCAGCTGCAACCCAAGTAAAATCTTTATTTGTTTTAAATCTGTATTTGTTCTTCCATATAGGGTTATCACGAAAGCCAAACCGATGGTTTCAAATAATTTTTCTCTCTGCTCTTAATTTTAAATTTCTTAACACTTCTCAAGAACTTTGGAGATCTTTGGTAATAAGCTTATGAGCCTATTGGAAGAGACTTCTAGATTTCTCCCAGATTGAACGGTCATGATGATTGCAGCAACTTCAGGTATTGGTGGCGAAATAATTTAATCTAGAAATAAGATCAAATCCTAGTGTTTATTTCTTTTACGGCCATTTTTATTGCCTTAGTTTCCTATTTAATGAAAGACATTTTCATTTGAAACGGAATATCTAGGAACCCCATTATCACCTTTTCCTCTTCGGTAGACAGCTCTGAAGGATTAAGTTTAAATATATTTTTTAGATGTTACAACGAGCCTTTAGTTCTTTATTTATAATTTCTAACCTCATTTTTGATTGAAGCATTGTGTTCTTATGGTTCCTCGTGGGTTCTGTTTGCTCTTGAATGTATTGGTTCTGTTCTTCTTGTATCAAGTCTTTGAGTTCTTTAGTGACTTTATTTTACTTTCTTTTCTTCGGTTTAGTTTTAGAAATCAGTTTTATAATGAAACTAAGTTATTTACCTGCAATTATTTGGTATTGTTCTAGATGACACATGTTATAAACAGGTAGAAAAAATTAATATCAGTAATGTTTATGTGTATAAAGAAGACTGTGGGTATGTTTGATTAGAAAATTCGTCGAGCTTAAGTCCACACTCGACGTACATGCTATAAAACTCGGACAAAATAGAGCTTGCCCCAAATGTTTAGAGAGATTAATCCCAAACAACCAATCGAACACACTCGGAACATTACGAGTGTCACCCCACATGTGCCCAACGTTGGTATTCAAAAGTATTATACATAATGACAAAGTTGTGTTTTGCTTATTCGATAAGTGCGATTTTTAAGAGATATTTTGGTCCATTTTGTGATTTTTGAAAATAACACTAATCGATGTTTTTTTTTCGTTTTAGCTAGACATTTAAATATTTTAAAGTATGTTGATCTTTCCTGTAGCAAATAGAAATAGCAAGCGTTGGCTGATTAATGTTTAGTTACAATAAAATATGCATATTATATTAAAAATTTTAGAAATAATAAATGTAAATGTATTAAATTAAATTTATGACTTTATGCTGTTGTTATGACAATTTTTAAAAACTGACCATGAGGAAGTAATTTGTACTCAAAATAACGTAAGGTAATAAAAACTTCCTCAAAGTATGCCGTGGAATCGATCGAATTATTATTCTTGAAAGCAGTGGCTGCTCGTGGTCAATTTAGCAAGGTGGTCATATTAAAAGTTAGGTGTACATACCTACAGACTACAGATAACCTTGGCGAAAAAACGCGCTTTGTGATATATTGGCTACGTTTTTACTTATATAAAGGTCTATTCTCACTATAGTACCAGGCACCAGCTCAGCACCGCCTAGCAAAAAAGCATTGCCTACCCTGAGAACAACGAAACAAACGGCAACCAAAAGTATTTCTTTATATTTAAATTTTTATCCGTGTAATATCCGGCAATATTTCTGTGTATGTAGAGTAGTAAATCATTTTCACGAACGCATTCGTCGCCGATTAATCGTAAATTGGATCGCTGATTAAGCATTCTGTATGACCGTCCGAAAATCAAAGATCTACCTTTATATTAGCTTCTTATGGGACAGCAAGAGCACTGCTTTTATACGAGTGGAAGCGAGCGAGAGAAGCAGTAAGCTAGAAAGAAATGCAGAAATATGGGCCTCCGACAGCCATCTGTCCGCGTTTGTTAAGTGCATTGGTGTGAGTGTTTAATAATTAGATTAATCTAAGCTTTTAATTTCAACATTTAAAGAAAGTCGAATAGATAGGCGCACTATGATTCATTCGCTACGTAAGAACCGACGTGACTTCGGAGCGCGTCATCTTTTATTGCATAAAATAATACAATATCTTCGTAGTTCGTCTCCACAAAACGGTTGGTACATTTTTGCACTAATCCGTTGTTCTTTAAATATTGAAAATTAAAGGTCTAAATCTAAATGTCTCGCGAACCGGCGAACGTAGATTCGATAATCAAAAATAAAAATGTAAACAAAGCATGACCGATTGATTTCCATTTTTTACCCTTTCCAAAAATAACTTAGCTTGATGTTAAATTTTCAGGTTTTTCTAATAGTTAAGAACAATATTATGCATATACATAGGTAAGAAATTTTAATTATGGTTTTTATTATTATGGAATTTTTGTGAGAATATGGGATTTTATTTTGATTGCGGAAATTATTATCTGGCGTAGCAAATTATGCGACAACCGGCAATACTGTAATTCTCCGTCACTAGCCCGATTCCTTTGTCTTTTGTGTAAGTGATATAGCATGCATTTATCTCGTTCTTCCTCATAGCGTATATGTATAAACATGAAATTGAAAGTCTAGTTTATAGTGACTTTGGCCAAAAATGTTGCCGGGGATATACAGAAATATATATATATATAAATATGAGGGATAATTAACAGGTACTAGTAATAATAGACAAAACAAACGAAGTTTGTTGTTGTTGAGTTACATAAGAAGAGAGTTAGAGATCAATTATTGTTGCTTGTTGGATAATGTAACTAAACTTTTAATTGCTTATATCTTAAAAAATAATAAGTTTAGGTATAGGGAAGAATAAATAAAAAATATTTAGAAATCTAAAATAATTTTAAAAATTAGATTTAAAAGTAAGAGTGTAATCAAAATTATTGGAGAAATTAGTGTTTGAATGTAAAATCTTGCTGAAATAGTTTTGGCTCATTCATACGTAATACCTAAAAAAATTATTTTACTTATTATTAATTACTTTTTACTATTTTTATTTGTTTTTTTAAAACAATAAAATGTGTTGCTAATTTGACCATTTCCAACGCCAGATATAGGATACATAGATAGAATTTTTCGTAGAATGCATATCTATAAAGATATATAGGTTATTCTATTTAAAACAACAAAGTTGTGTGCATTTTCGGTGTTTGAGTACTGAATATATGCGCACAGTACAACCATATAACCTATCAAAATTTCATAATAATGCATGACAAGCTGGGTAGTAACTTCACTGTCACCCGGTATAATAAATAAATGCATAACACATTGTCATTAATATATACCAGTCCATTCTATAATCCCATACGAATTAATCTAATCATCCAATTATTATTGGCATTACATACAGATACGTTAGTAATTAATCACATTGTGATCAAGCATGGATTAGTTTGAAAGTATCTTACATATTATGTAGCTACATATTATATATTATGCGTGTGTACTATAGTTTTCCTACGACCACCTATGAAAATGAGAAAAAAGGCACGGTTAACTTGGCTGGAAAGCGCCGAATATCACACGCGTGTTGAAAGAAAATATTTCAACTCTAGAGTGGAAATACAAGGCACACTATTTAATTTAGGCATATGATGCCAATTTGACAGACCACACCGATTTATTAAAAAGAACAAATTTTAGAAAGCAGTTTAGTTTATTTATTACGTATTTGTCGAGTGTTTCAGAATTAGAGTGTGAAAATACGCCATCTAAAATTATAAAAAAGTTAAGAATATACTGGAAAATTTATTACCAGTCAAAACAAGCCCCGCTGAAGAAAATGTCATATATTAAACTTAAGCAGAAAATGTTCATGGGTCGCTATAGCCTAGAGACTAGAGCCATGACCTACGAATCGAAAGATCACAGGTTCAAATCCCATCAGGAGCACTTGACCTTTTTTTATGAAAACATTAAATAATTTATAGAATTATTTTGAATTGAAATCTTCCTTGTTGGGTGAATTTTTTTAATTTATTTTTAATGCATCTTTCCTTGATTAAATAAAAAAAATCATTCAAGAAAAAAGATTTCAATTCAAAATAATTTTATAATTTATTTAATGTTTTTATAAAAAAAAGTCAAGTACTCCTGATGAAATTTGAACCTGTGACCTTTGGATCTATTAAATTGGCATCATATGTTTAAATTAAATAGTGTGCCTTGTATTTCCACTCTAGAGTTGAAATATTTTTTTTCAGCTATAGAGTTGAAATATTTTTTTCACAAATCAAAGGTTTTTTTAATAATTCTTTGTGGTCGTAGGAAAAATAGTGTACATTACTCGTGTGAAAGTGATTATTCTAAAACTTGGAAAATTTCCGCACTCGGCTGACGCCTCGTGCTAAATATCTCCTCGTTTGAAAAGTATCACTTTCATCACTTGTTATGTAATATACTATGAAATAGGCCTTTATTCGCGCTAGTAAAGGGTGACTGGTTGCCATACCCTGAGTACGATTTTTAGCTATACCTTTTTAAAGTGACATAAAGATAATAACAGAGCAAAGCCGTATCGGCGTTTCGGCTACTAGCAATCAGAAATACTGTTAATTGGCCGAGTTTTGCATGGTGATCTTAATTCCTAACTGATTAAGCCAATGAGGAGCGAAAAATGGACTTAGAAGTCTATCGGGTCCCTCTGTTATATTTTTTCTTGAGACAGAACATAAAAATATATTTTCCGAAATTCGATCGGAAATATTGACATTTTTGATAACATTTTAAAAAGAAAAAGTCAATATTTCCTTACACTTAGTCGTTGCTAGACAACGGAAAATAACTGTTAGGAAATATTTATTGTTTTACTGTAAGGAAATATTATTTCTGTACGGCTACTTGTAAACTAAAATGTGTTAAGCTTGACAATTCAATATTACTGTGTTTCCATAGTTACAACAAAAATATTTAATGACATCCTTTATTTGTGAACAAAGTTAATATTTATTTCAAAATTTTAACCAGTTGATTGTAATAAGATATGTCATTTTACTAATTTTCGATTTACAAAAAATAGTATATATACCTCGTAGAAAAAGCCACATTCCCGAACTCAGTATTGTCAGTCTCGGCTTGCGCTTCGGCATACAATCTTTACAGTCGTCCGGGAATGTTCAGCTTTTCCTACTAGATTTTACTATTAATACTGTTATATTTGTAAAGGTTATTTTTTCAGTAAATTAAATGTCTGCTTGCGATACGTGCCTGTTTATTAAAGTAGAAAACTGCTTTTATCCGTTGCGAATAAAAGCCAATATTCTAACAGAAAATTAGGCCTTTTGGTGGTTTGTAAAACGATGTCAAAAACCACAAAAGAGCTTCGTTTTTTAAGCCGATTGCTGCGTTTGATGTTTAATTATTTTCTTTATGGGATTTATTGGATGCGAGCAGATTGTCCATGGGCGTTCGAAAGGAAACACACAGTGAAAAAATAGATGCTTTTGAACATTAATTATTACAGACAAGAAAGAGTTATTTTTGTATTAAGTGCGCAAAATAGGTGTCTTTTAATGGCACATGACATTGTAAATTTTTACCGAGACCGTTAGGTCGAGGTTAAAAATGCAATCAAATGTGTCATAAAAACAACTATTTCTACTATAATACCTACTGTAGGTATAGTGCTAATTTACGGGGAGTTTCGTCAAAGTGCGGCGGCTGCATTGAGATTATACGCAAAACGCTTTCTCTTGCGGGCTCATCCTACATCCAGAAGTTTTCTTAATATTATTCAACGGGCAAGTTAAGCAGAATCGTCTTTGATTCATAAATTAATAAATTAATGTAAGTACTTTATTTTTGAGTTTTGTGAAAAATGGTATTTGAAAATGTTGTTTATTCTGATGCTTTCTATACACAGCTAAAAAAGAAGTATCAACTAAGGAAAGAAACGCTGTATACGGAATCCTAAAAAGAAATAAATTATAAAAATCGATAAACAATTTTGTATTTGATTAATATCAATGAATTACACTCTTGTGCAATTTTCTCCCTAACAAAATCAATGAAACCAGCAGATCCAACAATAATAATTCTTTATATTTTTAAGCTCATCCATTACCCTTTTCATTGTGTCTCCCCAAAAGTGCCCTTTGAGAAAACGGAATTGCATTTTCCGGCAGTAAATAATCATAACGGCGTTGGCCTTACTCTGGCCCAGACGTTCATTTGTCTCCTAACAAAACAAGCGCTCACAGCTGCTGATAAAATAGGCATGATCAGAAAAGAGCAGTATTGACTGATCTGTTCTTGTTAGATGTTAATGGAAAATTTTAATAAATTTTTTCTCTTTCACATGGATATTTCCGGTTTCCTTTACACTATAGTGAATGGCTATTCCAGTTAACTGAGAGGATATAATTTTATTTCCATTTTAGTTAGGATATGAAACTGACCAATCATAGAAAAAACCAAATTTACAACGAGTAAATTTTATGATACTTAACAAAAGTGGGGTTAGGAATATACTTTAAAAAGATTCAAATATGTCAGCTTAAATTTGTTATTTTTTATATTTCATTCAAAACATTTATCTCAGAGACTATGCATACACTAATTTTTCCCAAAGAGCGCACAAAATGGTGCGAAAATCAAAAATATAAAACCAAAATATAGTTTTACCGAACTATTCTTAAGTTTTTTCTGACCGAACTAATGATTTGTGGATAAATGCACTTACTCTTTTTACAAATACAGTGTTCCACTCATTTTGAGACAATTACTACAACGCATAAAATGTATATACAAAATAAACGTTTCTACTTACATTTACTGTCATGACAAGGCTCCAACCCAAATTGACCTTAAAACTATTATTATACGAAATAGATATAGAAAAATAACTGGTAAATCTTCCGTAAATAGTGGAAAATGAAGATAAGTTCATACAAACAGAAAATGTAAAACAGAAAAAACAATAAGATTTTTTTTTAAATGTATTTCATTTTAAGGTTACATCTTGTTCTTTGGTATTCCGTTTTATTTGCACAGAAAAAAAAATTGTTTGGGTTTTTTTCGCAAGCAGTCTATGGTTTAAAAAAAGAAATTGTCCATTTTTATTAATAAATATATCGCTTCTTGTCTATTATTCGTAATTGATGAACGAAACGCATCAAACAACAAGACACCAGAAACTACTACTGGGGCAATAATCTGGTACACAGATGGCTTCAAAACCAAAGGGGGTACCGAAGCGGGAATACACGGAGTAAGACCGGAAGAAAACTTATTTTTCCCTGTGTGAAAGTCTCCCACAGTGTTTCAAGCAGAAATTTACGCCATATTATAGTGTACGTACGAAGACAATCGAAGAGCTTACGTGGATTCATATACAGGGTGTGTCAGTAAGGTGTCTGTCTTAGATAGCACCTAAACTATCAAAGATAGGAAAAAAAGTGTAATACAAAAGTTAAAGGGTTTTTTAGGATACATTATCTAAAAATATTTTCTAATCTATAGGGTGGTCCTAAAAAGTGGTACTGAATAATAAAAAAGAAAATTAAATATGACACCCAGTATAATTTTCTAGAATATGATTCAATGGAATAAGGACTTTGCAACCCTAATAAAATTTTTGAACTGAAATGCAATGTTGCCAAGTAATTAATTTTTTTCCGAAATTTTAGTAAGTAATTTTAAGGGTATCGTTAAAAAATCATAGCAACCTGTGGATTAACCCTAGGCATATATAATTTACGTTGTAAGTACTTTAAGGTACGATATATTGATCTATAATAATGTTTTTTACATCTCTTATACAGAGCGTTCATTACAAGTTGAACAACTCGATAGTTTTAAAAATGCTTTATTTCAATTTTTTTAAATTGGACCCCCCTAATTTTTTTAGGCAAAAGAATTTATCTTTCGGAAACCTTACTTTTTTGTTAAACATGTCATATATCTAAATATCATAGTTTTTGAAATATTTTAGAATTTGTCTTAAATCAGGGTAAAAAAGGAAAGTTCTAATTAAACTATTTAGTCAAGATTGCTTTGGAACAACAAATAAATAATTTTCTTGGTCACAGCTGTCATTGCAAAATTATTTCACCAACATTTTGTGCTTTATAACTGTTTAAATTTTAGTTTCCTGAACTAACTTTATCGAAATAGAAAAATATGAGTTATGATAAAGTTAGTTCAGGAAACTAAAATTTAAACAGTTATAAAGCACAAAATGTTGGTGAAATAATTTTGCAATGACAGCTGTGACCAAGAAAATTATTTATTTTTTGTTCCAAAGCAATCTTGACTAAATAGTTTAATTAGAACTTTGCTTTTTTACCCTGATTTAAGACAAATCCTAAAATATTTCAAAAACTATGATATTTAGATATATGACATGTTTAACAAAAAAGTAAGGTTTTCAAAAGGTAAATTCTAAATAAAGCATTTTTAAAACTATCGAGTTGTCCAACTTGTAATGAACTCTCTGTATAAGAGATGTAAAAAACATTATTATAGATCAATATATCGTACCTTAAAGTACTAACAACGTAAATTATATTTGCCTATGGTTAATCTACAAGTTGCTATGACTTTTTAACGATACCCTTAAAATTACTAAAATTTCGGAAAAAAATTAATTACTTGACAACGTTGCATTTCACTTCAAAAATTTGCAATGCAATTTGCAAAGTCGTTATTCCATTAAATCATATTCTAGAAAATTATACTGGGTGTCCCATTTAATTTTCTTTTTTATTATTCAGTACCACTTTTTAGGACCACCCTATAGATTAGAAAATATTTTTAGATTATGTATCCTAAGAAACCCTTTAACTTTTATATTACACTTTTTTCCCTATCTTTGATAGTTTAGGTGCTATCTAAGACAGACATCTTACTGACACACCCTGTATACTCCGACAATCAAGCAGCCCTTAGATCACTAATATGCAACAAGGTAACCTCAAGATTGGTATGAAGATGTCAGGAGGAACTGGATGCCCTGGCAAAAGTAAACAAAGTAATACTGCAGTGAGTACCAGAACACGAAGATATTACAGGGAACGAGAAAACCGATAAACTTGCGAGAAAAGGCTCAGAAAATATATTCATTGGTCCAGAACCGGCACTTGGGGTACCAAGGTGCACGCTACAAGATGCCATGCCAGCGATAAATCAGGAGTGAACACAAACTCCACTGGAACAATAGACAGGTATTACACCATAGTAACTTCATTGGGGATTTAGACCCGAGACTTACAAAACACCTGCTTTAAATGAACAGGAATCAGCTGAGAACTATTTCAGGAATTCTGACGAAGACACATGGCTGTCAAGAATCATCTGTACAGAATGTAACTGTACAATGGAGACCTTAACTGCACGTTGTGCGAACAAGCTAGTGAAACAGTACAGCATATAGTTTTCCATTGCGAGTCACTAGATCAGAAGAGGCAACGAATGGTCGAGCAACCAAAACTAGAACCAGAGGACATCCTGACCCTCTACCCAGTTGACCTAGATAAACTGGTGCAAGGCACTGGGAGTAGATGTGAAGAATCAAACCTGGCCTAAGTACTTCCGGCGTATAGACGGGCCCTCGAAAAAAAAAATTATTCTGCAAAAGGCTAAATGTGAGAAAGATCGTTATATTCAAAGTGATTTTGTGTAAATATAAGAAATCACCTACATCAACAAATATGGTACAGTGTAATTTGGTCCATGGATATGCCAACAAAATGAATTTTTCTTCAATTCTTTTTTATTATTTTTCTCACTGGTTCACGGCCAACAAAAAGACAAGTATATAGTGTCTGATTTAAATAATTTTTTTCAAATTTTTAGTTTTAAGTTCGGAAGTCGTAGAAAAAATATACTGTACAACTAAAGTGGGTTTTCCGTATTGCGCTTGGAAGTTTGTGCGATATGAACACCATAACCACTTTTGTTATACAAACTACTATTTTCGGTTTTGTATTTTTAGGTAACTTGGTCATTAACGATCATTTACTCCTTCATTAAAAGGGTCAACGGCCGTTTTCCTGCTCTGCGGTATATGTCAATATTTACCTCAACAATACTTAATATAAATATTTACCCACCTCATTTTTAAGTAAATGTCTGTATTGTATTTATTTATTTATTTATTTTCTTGCAGAGTCAAATTTTTTAACACGAACCCCTTGTTTTCTCTTAAGAATTTAAACATACAGAATCAGCATTCTGTATAAATTATACACTTTTTTCTTTACCGGCGAGTTGTGGTAACATTATTGTCATTGAGAAAACATAAACTAACGTTTAAGCGTTATTTTATATTTACGGGATGGAAAAATTAGTAAAGTACTTTTGGCTTATTCCTATCAGGTATTTTGAATAATTTTATTGACATGTACTCTATAGAAATCGTTTTGGTACGTCAAGCTTACTAAAGTATCGAGGGTTCTTCAAGAATAAACTATAAATACGGAGATAATGCCCTTGTTTATAGACATAAAACTTTATAGAAAAAATTAGTCCTTAAGGATTCCTTAAGGAACTGTCTATATCAATCATTGTCAAGTTGAGGATCACTTGAGATTTTCCTCAAGTAAGGAAGCCGCAAATTACGATTATAAATATGGGCATAAAAAATTCTAGTCATATATTTTAAGGTAACTACGACAACGTAGTAAACGGAGGAGGCAGAAGTCCAGTACGCTTCTCTTTTCGTTGCGAGAGTAATATACAGGGCGATTCCTAAGTTGATCTTTTTTTTAGCTGTGGATAGAAGGCATTAAAATAAACAACATTTTCAAATACCTTTTTTCAAAAAACTCAAAAATAAAATACTTACATTCATTTATTACACTATGGATCAAATACGACCCTGCCTAACTTGTCCGTTTAATAACATTAGGAAAACTTCTAGGTGTAGGATGAGCTCGCAAGGAAAATCATTCTGCATATAATCTCGAAGCAGCAGCCGCACTTAGACGATACTTACCGTAAATTAGCACTATATCTACTAGTTCATTGTTTTCAAAATTTTACCATTGTCACGTGTCACCACTTGCTTCAGAGAAACACACCGCAGCAGATTGCCAAATAAATAACTGACCATCTCTATCAATTCTACTATGTTTACTTTCTACCGGTTGGTATGAATATCAGGACCGGACTTTATTTTATAGTTCAATGTTAGGCTACGATGGAGTAGAAAGGGTGAGGTCCCCCTAAAACAACCTACCAAATAAGTATTTTTTTTAATTATTATGTAAAAAATGTTCCTAATATTTAGTGAAATTTATTCATATTTGCATTATCAAGTTCTGTGAGTTTTCATTCATTATTTCGTTAAAGAATTTTTAGTTCTCTTTTATGAATTTTTAATTTTCTTAAATAAATGATTAAACGTCTTCGTCTTGCCAGGCTAGCTGAAAATACATAGTAGTTTACATAGTTGCAAAAATTTTGCACACGGTGCTGTACACCACTGCCCTCTCCCCCTCCAATAGCCGACTACACCACTGTTGTCCCCTTAGTCGTTTATAAAATCAGGTAGAATTTTAAGAAAACTGAAAATATCACTTCTCGCTGTGTACAAATATTCAACAATAATTTTCCATGTTTTTAAACGTCTCTCCATCATGCATATCGTTATTTTACTCCTTTGAAATTCGCGAAATTACGTTTGGCGGTAGTAAATTATTATATCTACGTAAGCCTTGTTTTGGCTGAGACATTCATTTGTCTCGAAACAAACCAAGCGCCCCGGGCGACAGGTAAAATAAAGCACAATCAAAATGGTGGTATTGACTGCGTTGCTGGCTTTCGTAGTGTATGGTTATTGAAATTGGGAAAGTTAAAACAAACGTCAGGGTATGTTTTTTATTATGCTATCCAGATAAGTCGGGAAACGATGGAAATTGAAAATAAATTACGCAGACACAAGTCGGCATGTGAAATGTTTTATTTACCGGTAGATAAATTGAGAATGAGATGAACTTGAACTTACTGGATAAATGTTTTTGAAATAGGAAATCTAAAGAGTTTAAAAAACAATATCTAATATTATTCAACTTTTGTAAATTTACTGATATTACTATCTTAGTGTCGTTGATAGGTCCGGTTCATTGTTTTATATTGGTCCTCTCGCATGCAGTACATATTATCCGTCCTCTTAATGTAATCATGTACAAAAAAAAATTATAATCACCAAAAAAAAATTTTCGTCTAATGTCTTAAATAATTCAACTTTGACTTGAAGTAGTATATTACATAACAAGTGATAAAGTGCGAAAATATTCCGAGTTTTAGCATAATCAACTGAATAAGAAAGCAAATTTGTCCTTCACCTTCTTTAATATAAAACAATTATTGCCTACGCGTGTCGGTTAAAAAACCATCATCACGGCTAGCAGGTCAAAAACTTGGGCACTAGACAATCAAAACACAACACTGGTGCAGTTTAACAAATAAGCGACACCATATTTTAAAACTTATACACCATATCACAAATATAGTGTCGTTTGTTTATTGACCTGTACCAGTGTTGTGTGTGATGTGCCTAAGTTTTTGACCTGCTAGCCCCGATGATGTTTTTTTTAACCGAAACGCGTAGGCAGAAATTGTTGGTCTTATATTAAAGATGGTGAAGAACAAATTTGCTTTCTTATTCAATTAATGATGCGCCTTTTGGAGAGTAGATATGATTTTGTTAGAATAATCACTTTCACAAGAGTACACTATTTTTCCTACGACGAGAAATTATTAAAAAATCCTCTGATTTATATTTTATATGGTAATATAGCTATATCACTACCGCGTTAAAAAAACATTTTTAAGACAAATGAAGAAAGTAGAGAACAATACATCTATTTTACATATTTTACTTACCTAGCTTTAAATTAAAATACTAACGTTTTCTCCTATGTGATTATGCTCATTACTATCTTACTATCCATGTACTGTGTATAAAACTTTGTTTCTTATTTTCTTAGATGCTTACGTTATTTTAACGAAGGCAATAATACTATAATAAAACACTTACAAACACCAAAACTCTAAACTAAATAAAATGCAACCTCAATCAATAGCAAATCAGTAGCTTGTTAAATTATGCTTACTTTATCAAAAAAATATATATTTTTTTATAATAAAAATTAGGAAGAACTAATTCTGTATTGATCTCTAGATTAACCAGAATGAAAAATTTTATATTTATTCGAGGAAAGATGCATAAAATGTAAATTTAAAAGATCGACCAAACAAGGAATCAATCAAATAATCAATCAAAATAATCCTATACATTATTTAATATTTTTATAAAAAAGTCAAATATTTCCGGTGGGATTTGAACCTGTGACCTTGCGATCAAAAGACTAGAGCTCTATTGTCAAATCTATCGTTACCTATCAATATTTATTGTTTATTACACGACACTCTTCAACGCGATTTGTTTTTTCTGGCAATAGATTTTCCAGTATATTATCAACATGTTTTGTAATTTCAGATAACATATTTTCACACTCTAATTCTGAATCACTGGATTAATACATGATAAATAAATTAAACTGCTTCCTAAAATTTATTATTTTTTATAAATTAATAGTCTGTCAAATTGGCCCCATCTGTTTAAATTAAAAAGTTTACCTTGATATTTCAACAAGCGCGTTGATTTTGTTTTCAACACGCGTGTGATATATGGTGCTTTTTAGCCAAGTTAACCGCCCTTTTTTTCCCATTTTCATAGATGTTCGTAGGAAAAATAAATATCATTCTTGGGCAAGCCATTTAAGCAATCCCACATTCAAAAAATAATAATAAACTTTTATTTAGTAAATATTTCAACATAAAAAATAATATTTCAAATAATCTAAATAAGTATTGTTGTGTACCTATTAGGCAAAGAAATAATTTTTCAAAACATATTATAAATTAAATAGAGAAACTGATATAATTGCATAAAATAAGGGTTAATCATAGCTTGTACAATTATGTAACAAAAAGGAAAACGGTAAATCGTAATCAAAACAATTGTGCCAAAGACCATAAACTGTCAATCGTATACCATACAATTGTGTGACGAAAGAAAAACGGCAAATCGTAATCAAAATAATTGTACTTCAAAACAAAAACTGTAAATCTTAACTGAGACAATTGGATAACGAAAGAAAAACGGCAAATCATAGTAATAGAATTGTGTTACAAAATAAAAACTATAAACAAGGAATTGTAGTAAAAACAATGGGCTCTTTCACTGTTCTCATATTTGATAGTTTTGATATTATTTGATATTATATTTTAAATTGTTAAATCGGTGCTATAGTAAGGTTTATCATCAATAAAATTGTTGCTAGATCATACTATGAATATTCTGCTGCATATTGAAAACGAGCACAATTTCGACCAAATTTAAAATTGAAAATAGGCGCGATGACTTGATGATGTCGTTTTGATAAAAAAATGTACAGTGAGCATCGTTACCGACCTTGTCACTTGTTATACCGGTGTTTTAAGATTACTTCCTCTCCGCATTCGATCAGTTTTCTGTCAATAATTTCGATGTTGCCACATGTAAAAAGTGTTATGTTAGTTAAATAATATAATTTGTTCTTAGAACTTTATTATCTTATTTTAAGATAAAATATAGATAGGGTGAAGTAAGGTAATTTCGTGGCATAGGTAAGTTCGTGATAGAATTATAAATATTTGGCAGCAAGTTGCCTATTGCTTTAGATGGATGATTTCTTGGCTATTAGAAGGCATTTGATCCTACTAGATGGCACTACCTGTTGCGTTGCGATATCACGAACATACTGGACATAAGAAAACTTTGTTTCCATGTGGTGCTTATTTCGTCGTGGTATTTCGCGGGTTTTGTAATTAAAAAGTAATTTGTTGTGTTAATAGGATTAACCCAAAGGTAGGCTTTTGAAATTTATATTAATTATAGTATTTGAGATGGGGAAGCTTCTTGTCAAATGCGATTAACAAATTCTGGCTTAGTTTTACCGTAATTGCTTAGTCCGTGGAACTAATTTTTTATGATTTCTGACACGTGTTCAAGATATAAAAATTCAAGGGTTGTTTAATATTAAATATCTTTTTTCGTATGCATCTCGTATTTATGCATTTCGTATGCATCTCGTATTTATGCATTTCGTATGCATCTCGTATTTATGCATTTCGTATGCATCCTGTATTCTATGGTTATGTTAAATTTATGTTTGAACACAAACCTAACCAAGACGTTATTGAGCATATCACAAACTTACCTAGTATCAGGAAGTTACCTATTGTTATTTTTATTTGCAGCTTTTATATCACCTAAAATGTCAATCATCGGATGAAGACAAGGTTTTTATGTGTGATCGATGCACCGGTAGTAGCAGCGATGATTCAGACTAATAATTTGTAACTTGTAACCGATAATAAAAATAATTTTTAGCATTAAAGGTTGTCTCACGAATATACCTACCCTATATCACGAAATTAGATATCCTATCACGAAATTAACTCTCCTCGACTAGGGCTACTTTGAAAGTTTTTTTTCGTGTTGTTGTTGAGTTTTATATAAAAAAAATACCAAAATCTAAAGGCATACTGTTAGGTCTTAGGTCTCCGACAATTATAGCAACAAAGCATGTCATTTACTTTACTTTCTGACGAAAAAACTATAATTATCACGAACATACCTTACTTCACCCTAACACTTTGAAAATAATATGGTGTTTTTTTGTAATTTCCGCATAAGTTCGTTTTGAACAATTATTTCTATTGGATTACCTTTCAGACTTTGTCATTGTTGGTATTATAATATAAAATTTTAGAGTACATTAGCAGTATTATCAAGCTGCCGATTTCATGACGATAAAGTCCGTGGTTTTGTTGTGATGACTTTGATGAATTTGAGTGATGGCTTAAAAATATCACAAAGTACAAACACAGAAAAGTGTATTTTTTGTTCCTTTATACACTCCAACCAAAATCAAAATTTAATGATATTGGGGAACAAATAAACCTAAATAATAGTCCTGGCACTGTAACAAAATAAAAATGGTAAATAGCCTTTAAGACCAGTGGCGGTTTCTCGAAGGAGGCAAGGGAGGCTAAGCCTCCTAAGTAATTCCTATCCTCCTTAACATTTTCTTGGTATTAAATAACAACTTTTAATTTACAACAAGCAACTATATTTTCAAATAGAACTTATTTCTTATTTGGTATTTTCCAAAATATTTAATATTTTCTTTACAATCTGACAATCGCGCATTGGCTGTTATGCCTCAATAGTTTTTCCAAAGCAACATTAATACGCAACTATTAGCACGAAATGCAAGAGAAATTGCAGCTTCTCACAATTTAAGCAGGCCCAGCTTATCCATAAGTTCATATAGCCATATAAATTTGACCCACCCAATTAAATTATTTTTAAAAACAAATAAAAATGATTATCCTTTAAAAAGTTCTCAAATGTTCTAAAATGTGTCATGCGAAAACTCCCCAATACAGATCGAACTGATTCAAACCGGCCGGGCCGTATTGTACTTCAGCTCACGGTTGACCTTATGGGATTATATTGAATTAGAATATTATATAAATAAATTGAAGACCAAGAGCGAAACATACATACGCGCTCTCGGAAGTTAAAAAGAGACGAAAAAGAGACAAACCCGGACGTCGACTTTGCTACAACTCGCGTTCAGTCACGTTCAATGCGTATTCAAGAAAACAGAGTCGAACAACTTCGTGAATCATGCATGCTATCGCAATCAAAATTTTTCGTTAGACTGAGAAAAACTTACAAAATATGCGGATTGTATTTGCAACCTTTGCATAAACCTTTTGTTTCATTAGGAATGCTGAATAGCCCAGTATGCCTTTAACCCTTATTTAGTGCGTTTATGTGTATTTTTGACGTGTAATTATGTGTGTTGTGACTTACACAGTTCAAGAAATGTTAGAGTTTAAAATAGGCGGAGCGTTAACATTTGAAAAACCTTTTATTAGAAATATTTATAATTTTAGTGACCTAGTGAGAGAACATTTCTCCAAACAAAAGGATAGAAAGATCGATTTGATGGTGTGATGGTGTTTATAAGTAGGTAAATAATAATTATACCTGAGCAAAACTGTGCACTTAACTACATTTTACTTGTTAGGTTACTGCCATCAAAATTTGTCCCATCTTTAAAGAAACTCACGAGTCGGGTAGTAAAATGTGTGATAAATAATGACAACCAATCAGGGGCGGTTCTACGGGGGGGCCTGGGGGGGCCCAGGACCCCCAACATTTCTGAAAAAACTATAAAATTCATGCCACTGATAAAAAAAATTTCGGGTGCTTTATTATTTACATAATTTGATACAATTTGAGCAATATTATAAAAAATTTTGGGCTGTGGCGTTATTTGCTTGCGAATGCTACCAAAAATTGTGGCTGCGCCCAGTGGCGTATATAAGGGGTGGGGGCTACCGGGCTGCATTTTCATCTCACGCATGGACTCTCAATTTAAATCTTTAAATAATGTATTCTTGGCTTAGATTACAAAGGTCTTGTAGGAATTGTTTAGCTTTTAAACTTTTCCATCTAAAAGTCCTATTTTATATAGAGATTAAGGTTTCACACGCATATCGTTTTAGTTATTGATTTTTGATGCAATTTTAAAGGAAAACGAGTAAAAAGAATAATGTTTTATAAAATTTTTCTATTATATACTTGTCTGTTCCGTTTTCAGTTTTTTAGAGCTATTTTAAATCAACAAAAATATAACCCAATGCAATAAAATATTTTTACAACAAAAACAATTAGGTATTTATTTCTTAAGAGAAAAATTAAGGTAAACATTTCAATTGGAACATTTTTTATGGAAGAAGTGTGATAATTTATAATAAAAGAAATAGTGTGGGATGAAATGAGAATGCTTTATTAGGAATATAAATATACGGCACTTAAGAAGAAGTATTTCCAAATCTAAGCATTTGCACCAAAAACTGCTCTTAGATCTACGCTCCTAAAATACACGATTTCTGAAAAAATCATCAATTTTCGCGTGGTGAGCGATATTTACTTTTTTTTTAATCATGAAAAACCGAGCCCGGAAAACGCTGGTTAGAGTCATAAATACGTCTTATGTTAAAATTTTGGACACCAATATTCATATTTTTCACAATTATAAAAAATGGTTTCTTTTTAAATAAAGAGCCAGATAAGAAAATCAAAAATAAAAGTAAAAAAAACATTTACAAAACAAATTTAATCCAACCATGCAAAGGGGGAGAGGTAATACTTTAATTTTCGAAATTTGATAGTAGTTAGGTGAATTTTAAACGAAGTTTGGGCATGGCCCCGAAAATTTTTCGCCTGCGGCGCCTTCTTCGCTAGGTACAATACCATGGAATACATATAGTCCCGACTATCCCTCTCTTCAGAAAAAAAAATGTCCTACTTACGCCCCCCCCCCCTCAGCATATTTTCTGGCTACGCCAATGTGGTGCCCCCCCAATATTTTGGGGCTAGAACCGCCCCTGCAAACAATAATAGTGTCACAAAAAAACTGTTAACACTGTTATGTGTAACAATTAAAAAAAAATACATTGTAAGCAAAATAATTGTATTTCAAAACAATAACTGTTTCATAAATAAATAAAATTATTCCCTAATGTTTTAGTTCATTAGGCTTAGAAGGTGAAGTGGATTTTTGTTTCTGAAAACGTCGACAACGTTTATTTCTAGGTCCCTAGAAAATTGATATGGCCGTTTCATTTTGTTCGGCCTTTCTTAAACGGTTCAATGGGGTCATTTTATTGGAAGCAATGTTTCCTGAATTGACCTCGTAATGTATCTGGACCAAAACACAAAATGTACCCCTGTTGGAAAGTTAACCCTGTTTTAGTGTTAAGAGCATTGAAGAAAATTGCTGAAACTGTACGCTGGTCCAGTTCATACAATAACTGCTATCGGCATATAACTTAAAAATAAGAAAACTATTTTTTTTCCTAAAAGTTTGATTTTTAGTATTTTCCTATTATGAGTAAAGTCTATTGACGCATTGTTTAAACAATATTTCTTATTCTTTTTGCTTTATTCAAAAAGGGGCCAAATAGCCCTCCGAGTAGCAATTATCTACAATTTTGAATGGAATAAATATTGATTAATGAATTAATAAAAGTAAAATACGAAAAATTGTGAAGTTTGTCCATTTTTCTTTTTTTTTCTGCTTTTATTATTTTATAAATTTAAACTTGTTTAACTTTAAATTGTAGGTAATTATGCTTCAAATGGTTGGGTATTTTTGAATAAAAGGAAAAAGTAACGAAATATTTACCAAAAAACTAAATGGCGAATGCGTCACTAGAATTCACTCTTAAAAAGAAATGATGATGATAATAATGAAACGAATCATTTTGATTCTAATGATAGTATATATAATATCGCATATAACATATTTTTCGTAAAGCTTTAAGTGCACTGTTCTACTTTAAATGTTTCTTGAATACTGTCATTTAAAAAAAGAAGTTTAAAAGGGGCATGAAGAACCGGTGAAAACGTGTATGTGTGGTAATTAAAAACGAACACCAATGAATTTTTTGTTTATGTGCTCCCCAGTATACTGAATGCAATTATTTTAAAAATATCTGTAGCCGCCCCATGGTTTAGGATTCAAGGCCATCAAGGTAGGGCACTGTTAGTACTTGGACCGCTTAAAGCACCGTGCCGAACAGATTAAATAATTTTTCCAAAAATCGATCGGAAATATTGATATTTTTGATAACATTTCTGAAAGAAAAAATCAATATTTCCATACACTTAGTCGTTGCAAGGCAACGGAAAATAACCGTGAGGAAATATTTATTATTGTACTGTAAGAAAATATTATTTCTGTACGGCTACTTGTAAACTAAAATGTGTTAAGCTTGACAATTCAATATTACTGTGTTTCCATAGTTACAACACAAATATTTATTGGCATCCTTTATTTGTGAACAAAGTTAATAATATTTATTTCAAAATTTTAACAAGTTGATTGTAATAAGTTATGTCATTTTAATAATTTTCGATTTACGAAAAAATAGTATTTATGCCTCGTAGAAAAAGCCAAATTCCCGGACTCCGTATTGCCAGTCTCGGCTTGCGCCTCGACATACAATCTTTACGGTCGTCCGGGAATGTTCAGCTTTTCCTACTAGGTATACAATGTACGATTTCTGTATGTGCAGCGGACAGTGAAAATTTCGCTTACTTTTATAACAGACCAATAATTATTCTGTGCTTTTAAGATACGTAAGTATGCGTATTTTGATGCTAATTTAAGGACAGATTTTTACTGTCGAAATAGGTATACTAGCCCCTTAAATAATTCTTGTTATTCTGTATAACAGGGAAACTTCACCAACATGTGTTCTCTGTTCCATCAAAGGAATTGATATTACCTTTTTTTATTTTGTCGACCTTTCGTAAAAAGCCCCAAATAAACTGTTGAATTGGGTCGTTTATTAGAAACCAATGTTTCTAGAATTGGCTCGGAAATGTGGGCCAAAATACTAAATCCAGTTTCACATCAGGTTTTACAGTTTTAGAACTTCGGCCTTTCAGATTAAATTACTGAAATAACAAAACAGTGTTAATAAAATAGCTAAACGAAGCAATAATATTTGACAACTTATAAACACAATAAAAAATTGGTTTATATACAGGGAGATTTCTAAGTTGATACTTTTATTTTAGCTGTGTATAGAATGCATTAAAACAAACAAATTTTCAAATACCTTTTTTTAAAATACTCAAAATGAAGGTACTTACATTTATTTATTACACATGGATCAAATACGGTTCTGCCTAACTTGCCCGTTGAATAACATTAAGAAAACTTCTGGGTGTAGGATGTGCCTGCAAGGAAAAGCGATCTGCGTATAATCTCGAAGCAGCAGCCGCACTTTGACGACACTCACCGTAAATTAGCACCATATCTACTAGTTTATTGTTTCCAAATTTTACCATTTTCACGTGTCACCAATTTAATAAAACTTGCTTGAGAAAACCCCACTGCAGTGTAATTGCCAAATAACTCACCATTGCATGACTAATAAGAGATAAGACAAACAACATAAAGTATAGCAGGCTACGTTTTAATGACCAGGCCCGCACTTAGATTTTTTTTTTTTTTTTTTTTTATGATAAAACACCTGCACTGTAGGAAAAATCCTTTAAGGCGCTCTGGGAGCGGTGCGAGTGCGAAAAAAGCGATTAACGTTGGTCTTGAAACGTTGAAGATTGTATTCATTGGGAAACACGACCTCAGGAAGATCATTCCACAAAGATGACGTTCTCCAGATGAAAGAATTCTTGAACAATGAAGTTCGAGGAGTACTAAGCTGAACAACATATGGATGAGCGGCAGTGGTTTGCCGTGTATTTCTGTTTTGAATTGCTCTAGGTAGAATCAAGTGGGCAATGTCAGTCGAACACCTGCCATGGAAATATCTGTAAAAGAGAGCCAAATCACCAACCTGTCTTCGATGCTCCAGGCTATCGAGGGTCTTGGTCAGCTCGGGGTCGCCGATCAGACGAACGGCTCTCCTTTGAATGGAATCCAGTAGCCGAAGGGTGTGCTTGGGTGCAGAGCTCCAGACATGAGAGCAATATTCTAATGATGGTCGAATCTGGGCTTTGTAGAGTGTCAAAAGTTGATGAGGTGTGTACAACCTTTTGGTGCGGAAAAGTACACCAAGTTTCTGTGCAGCTGCCTTGGCAATTGCGGCAACGTGATCATGCCAAGACATATTACCCCCCAGATTGACCCCCAGCAAATTACTTCTGTATCTCGCCTATTTTTAGGTTTTTTGAAAAGGGTATTTGAAAATGTTTATTTTAATGCCTTCTATACACAGCTAAAAAAGAAGTATCAACTTTAGAATCACCCTGTATATTATATTAAGGTAGTTAATTTTTTATTAGGGCTTGTGGTTTATATACCATGTTTACCGTACGTTTTCAATGCTTTGAGGTGTCTCTTGTCAAAATCGTTGGCCAACATATGATTTAAAAATTCCTTATTTCTGAAAACGGCTTTTCCTCACTGACATTGGCTAGATTTGTGAGAGATGGATACCTATATTTATATGTACATGACAAAGATACACCCTGAACACTCCAATCCGTAACCTTTCAATCAGATAGAACCCATCAAGCGATTATTGTTGCAGAATCTGACCTCAATCAATATCTTCTAAAATATATAAGGGGGTATTACCTCAATGCCTTTAGTGTGTGTATCTCTTTCTTACGCTTCTGCCCTCGCATGTCTCTTTCCGTAGTTCAACAATCCATGTGTCTTGGCACGGCGCCGCATCTATTTATTCCATTCTGATTTTGATTGTTCACGTGTTGAATAGGTGCAGTATTGTTCTTGGTATTTTTAGAGATCATTTTACTATTATTTTGCGCGTAGACTTTTTGGTTATAAACTGCTGGACGGTGTGCATATGTAAAGTGTTCTCTTTCAGAAAAAGTAAAAATATTTTCAGGAGGAATATATTTTGCGCCATATAAACTGCTGGACAATTCAAGCGGACCGAGCTAATTGCTAGGTGAACTTTGGAGTAAAATATTTTACGAACGAATAAAGCTATTGATGCGCGGTTTGCAAAATTTAAAAGAGAATTTAATTCTTAATATGCACATTTTTCCGATTTTTTTCCTTCTAACCTTTAACTGTCTACAGGGTTCAAAGAGGAGTATGTTTCTTTTACCAAAGTTTCTAAGTAGGTACCGGATTTCCACAAAAATAATTTTAAATTATTTTGGATAACTGCTCACGACGAAACGCAAGAAATTAAAATGTACTCGTTGCAAAAGAGGTGGTCCTAAGAAGTTATAATCACTTACCAAAACCCGTTCTTATAAAACATTTTAAGGCCTAATGACAAAAATACCTGAAATTTACAGGGGTTGAGAAAAAAATCTAAATTTCATGAACAAAGAGGGATATCAAAAATTTGAGAATTTACTTTGTTCTCTATAAATAGGAGATAAAGAAAATGCCATCCAAAATAGTTTGAAATTATTTTTGTGGAAATCCGGTACTTAGAAACTTTGGTAAAAAAAACATACTTCTCTTTGAACCCTGTAGACAGTTAAAGGTTAGAATTAAAAAAAATCGAAAAATGTGCATATTAAGAATTAAATTCTCTTTTAAATTTTGCAAACCGTGCATCGATAGCTTTATTCGTTCGTAAAATATTTTACTCCAAAGTTCACCTAACAATTAGCTCGGTCCGCTTGAATTGTCCAGCAGTTTAGTACGAATCTGAACTAGTTTTATAAGGTAGGCCGTTCTAATTAATCTTGATTTGGTTTATCAGCATGCTATATGTTTGAGATATGTATTCTACAGGCAAATGAAAAAAATATCTTCTTTTCAGTATTTATTTTTTCTTTATTCTTAAAAAAACAAGTACCTAATTCCATATCATTACAAAACTTTGTTGTTTTATTATAAACTAACGGAAAATTGGACCTATTGTAGACTTTTAACTCTTTAGAACCTCGTCTAAAGAAAAAAATATTCACTTGTGGATAAAAAATAA
This sequence comes from Polydrusus cervinus, assembly GCA_935413205.1. NCBI lineage: Eukaryota > Metazoa > Arthropoda > Insecta > Coleoptera > Curculionidae > Polydrusus > Polydrusus cervinus. The sequence continues at coordinate 96,540,207 of OW284510.1, read as the reverse complement.
AAAATTGAACATTAAGTTATTAAATAAATACATTTTTTCGGCTTAACACTGCAAGGTCTAAAGTCAAATTTAAAAAAGTAATTTTTTAATAAATGTTACCGTGTTTTTAATGTAATGCACCGACACTCCGTAGTAAATTAACCAAAATACTGCTGAGAATGCATATTTTTAAAAATATGTAACTGTTCAATTCAAAATAACAAATTAACAAAAGTTATGTGCACTTCTGGTTCCACCGAAAGTGCGCATAGTGTACACACAGTGTAACCAAATAACCCACCAAAATTTCATAATAAAGTTTTATTTTATGAGGTGACAAGCTGGGTAATAATTTCGTCGTCGCCCGGTATAGTTGGGGTCAACTAGAATTAATTTTTTATTTTAAATAATAACTCCTTAATGCCCACGTAAACACTAGGCATGAGCCAACCCCCAGCAAAAAATCACTACCCGAAAAAATTTAATTAATTATACTTTTTTGACCATTGTTTCGGCGATTGATATCATTCACAACTGTCAATCCGAATAATCTGTAATTAAATTTTTCTTCAAACGTCACATAAGTTATTATGTGACGTATCTCAATGACATTAAATTTCATTTATACGACTAGGAGTATACTTATACTTATTAGGGAATCCAAACCACGTGATTCAATATGGCGGTTGGATGGCAAAAAGCATTGAGTCACCAGTTAAGTGCCACCAGCAACATTATTTTTATGGTCACGTGTACCAATTACAAAGCAGTATTTGCCATCCAGCTCCATTTTGACACATCGTTGGATTACCTAATACTCCTAGGCATATAAATACATTATATTAAAATATTTGTTTTGATAGATGCCAAATAAGTACGTATTCATGATAACGATACCAAAAAGGGAATATACCATGAAATAAGTTAAAAATTCAATCTTGTTATCTTCATTAAAAATTCATTTTCTTTTATTTAATTTATAATATGATGCACGTTTAAAGGAAAAATAGTATATGACATTCGGAGAATAAGATACTTTATATGCTTTGCATGGATTGTCTGACTCACTACGTTCGTCAGACAAGTTTTCCACCCTCAGCACATAAACTAACTCTTATTCTCCTAATATCATAATGTACTATTTATTATAATAAAAAAAAGTTCTGGAAATTGCCTTCTGTAACAATATTTTTCAACCCATGGGCGAAGTATTTTTATGCTAACTTTTTTAACTTTTACTAATATTCCAAAAACATCTACTGCGCCATTTTCACAGCATCTTGTTTCGTGAATATAAGCCCCACTGTTCATGGTGAATTTTAGCTGCTTATCAAATATTGTCCCCTAAAATTATCCTACTGAGAATTTAGTCCCTTGCTACCCTTTTAACTTGAATAGTGTATAGTTCCTTTACTCATTTATTATAAAATTGGCTTTTGTTGCGTACAACATCACCGGCATTTCTCCCTTGTTCCATCAGCTGAATTGTTATTGCCCTTTTATTTTCCCGAACTTTTCTAAACAACTCAAATAAACTATTGAATTAGCTCATTTTATTAGGAGCAATGTTCCTTGAATGGACTTCGAAATGTGGCCTAAAATATTAAAGTTGATCTCCCGATCCACAAAGTCCTATTATCTTGGAATTTATGGTTTTACTCAAAAAATTATTGGAGGGCAACATGTTATTTGTCCGCAGTTTACCAGTTTTTTTAAATGTTAGGTAAAATAATCATTTACAACTACCAATCTACATAAAGTAAAACATTTATTTTCATGCCATTTTGTGTAATATTAGATAATAAATTATTAATATTATTATGTTTTCAATGTTATATTTCAAAGCATTTTGTTGGTATACCAGCAGGTGTTATTTACAGTACAGAAAAAAAATTCATCTTAACCTGTACTGTTTAGAAACTTCCATATATATGGCACGCTTGAAGAATGGCGCTTTTCTGAATGTTTTGACATAAATAACCTGAAAGACCAAGTTTTTCCAAGTTGAACTGAAATTTTTCGTAATAGCTCTCTCCACCGATATTATGATCGGAATGATGTCAATTTTTTCTAGCTTCCATATATTTTTATCTCTATCACCAAATTCGAGTACTTGCTCTTCTTCTCCGATTCGGTTTTAGAGAGGTTGTGTGTTAGTGGGCAACTTACATCTATTATGAAAGTTTTCTTGGTCGTCTTTTCGATAAGAAGAATATCCGGATGGTTCTGGTCTACAGTTCTATCCGTTATTATTGACCTGTCCCAGTATAGGAGGGGCTTGGGTTAGTATTGGTAGTATGGTGGGAGGTTTTCCTTTAGACCTAGTTTATGGGACAGTTCTTTGTGGATGATCTTTGCCACCTGATTATGTCTCTCTAGATAAGCGTTGGGTGCCATAGCACCATAACCCGCCGTAATTTCTCCGGGGCAATTGCATTTTCTGCACACATCTTCCACATTTCTTTTCAAGATGACTTTTTCATAGTTTCGAGTTCAAATGACACGGTCTTGGATAGATATTATAAAACCTTCTGTTTCAGCATGAAGCTGCCTTTTTTCTAAGCAATTCGATGACATTTCTCTATCTATGAGTGGATTTTGACGTGCAGTAGGGTGTTTGCCACGTAGAGCTTTCTCTTGCCAAGTTACAAGCTGTTGACTTGGCGGCGCGCGGATGATGTTAGGTAATCCGTTTTGCTGTAAGCTAAGGGCTGTATTTGTTTATATTCCTGATTCCGGGTTTAAGTGTATCAGTTTTAAAATAAATAAAATGAAAATGAAAACTTTAGCGCTTTAGGTATGTTGTCTGCTAAAAAATATTTTGTAAACAATATTGGTAACTTCAAGAACAAAATTTAATGAATCATTTTCAAATAAAAACAAAGACGTATGGAGTTTTCGTATTAGAAAATGTAAGTGTTTTATGAACATTATTTGTTGAAACTACTGGAAAACCTTATTAAGGGCTCCATTTAATTAGTCGGTAAGTTTTTCATGATTTTTTTTTATATACGGGGTTTTACAAATTCGATGCAATAGCATTGATATCTCGATAGCTATAAGAGATAGACTATTGGTTCAATGAAGGCAAAGTTATTGCATCTAATTTGCAATATTTTGGCCCCACCTGTATCGACTATCACGAGCCGCCACTGCCTAGACGTTTCTCACCATATCATGGGTCATCAGTAGAAGAACTCGGCTAGTGAAGGAAAATGGTCAACTATTTAACAAGTTCTATACCATTCTCTTCAACGTTCGGATTATAAAATTAGGGTTTTTTTTATCAAAATTACAGTTTTTAAAAATGGGGAAACTCAAAGTTTTTTTTTAAAAATTAAATAAAGTCTCTTTGAGAAATGGACTACTTCTTTGAAAATTACAGTTCACATAAAATGTACAGTTTTGATATTGATTTTGACATAATTTCTATTGGCAGTATGGCAATCAATGACAGATAAATTTCCGTTTATCAATTTGTTTGTCCCCACGGCAGTGGCTTAGAGGTGAGTTACTAGCATAATAAAAATAAACCTTTGTTTGTAATATTACGCCTACAGTCTGTTGTCCCTTATTTCATGAACCAAATTGACTTTATTTTTCCGAACTTTTCTAAACAGCTCAAAATAAACTGTTGAATTGGCCGATTTTATTAGACGCAATGTTTCTTGAATTGACTTCGAAATGTGGGTTAACACCCTGGATAAAACACTAAATTTGGTCCCCATCCACGCCAAGTTATACTGTTTAGGGTGTAGGGTTTCGAACTAAATCGCTGAAAAAGCATAGCGGTCCTAATAAAATAACTGAAATGAGCCTTCCTATTGGAAAAATAAATATAGGACAACCTGTTGTTTTTGTCAAATGGGCTTCATTATTTGGAAAAATAAAATGTTTTTGAAGTTTTATAGCGATTTCGATTTACTGCTCTCGGGCACTCTGAGAGTGCTCTCTCCGAGATTTGCGCGTTCGGTTATCAAAATCAGGTGATCTCGCTCGGAGTCATACGTTCGATTTACAAATCTAATTACTCTGAGTCCATTAGCGAGTGCTCTTTTTGGATCTAAAAATGTTTGCGGAGTAGAGAGGCAGCGCTTGCGCAGAATCGCAAAAGACCAAATTTTTCTATTCTTGTGCGGTCTTAAAAAATAGTGATGAGCTAGGTATAGTGCGGGTACCTAAACAAACATTGACTAAAAATTCGTGTAATAGAACGTCTCTCTTATCCTCATCTGTCCAACGACTGAATGGAGTTTTCAACAAATTACAAATTATGTTATTAATTGGGATCATTTTTAAAACACACAACTAAGTATGTACCTACACACTACTGAATTAACTGAAAAATAAAAACAACACTTTTTAATCACACAGTAAATCACGTAAAAACGATATCTATAACCGTAAGTTTCGCCAAACCTCAAAATAAATACCTTAAGGTTCGGCGAACCAATGCTAAAACAATGGTGCATTCGACTGATTTATTTTTAAATTGCCCTTCATTACAACGCAAATTGTTACATGCTGTTTGCGTGACTGACATTACACAGTAGGTATGTACATTAGTATTTTTTAATATTGTCGAAAAACTTTCCTCCTGGTTTTATTTTTTTTTAGGTGAAGAACTCCTTCACCTACTTCACCTGACGAGCCACCACTGCTCGTTTGTTGTTTGTTTTCTGTCTGGCGTGTTATTATTTGGATATTTTGTTAAGTTTTTAAAAGGAAATTTTCAAGCGAAATCACGTTCGATTTACACTTTGTGCGAGGGCAACCGCGTTCAGAGCAACAACAAATCTCGGACAGATCTATGACGTCACAGATTGCTCCCGAAGCACTCTTAGAGTGTTAAACCGAAATCGCTATTGGACATACCGAGTGTTATAGAATTGACATATTATACACAGAAAAACTAACTATTGTGTATCCAAGAATATATTTGAGAACATTTTATTTAAATCAAATATATTTATTATTAAGTTAATAAAAATAAGTTCAAACAATTTTTAATGCATTCTTGTTCCAAATATAGAAACTATAGTGAAAAATAATTAATAAAAATAAAAATATATAATTTTTGAGTGATATATTTTATTACGTTACTGAAAGTTGCATTAAATTAATTATATTATAAAAAGATTGGTGCTAGGTCTAGCAACAGTGTTGCTCGATCGTCATAGTGGCACTAACAACTAAGCTCGAGCTGTCCACCAAGCCAGCTATGCACCGTACTTGAGTTGCACCGTTAGTTTGTTGAAAACGACGTTTATACTCACTCGCTTGAACGCCGAATTATTGTCTTAGCTGATTTTGTACAGATTTACCGTTTACACGTTGCTAAGTAGTGTGTGAGTTGTGTGTGTGTAGTATATTTTTTGACAGCGACAATAAACATTCATGAACCTAACCAGGAAATCGGTTGGCCACTCTACACTATTCTACTTGGTCTAGCAGCAACGATGCAATTAGACAGGTATAGAAGAGACTATCGAAAATTCATTTTTATTGATGAAGCCGCATGAAACCAAAAAAAAACATTTTCGTCGAAATATCTACACTTGCTTCACAATCATCATGTGTGAGTCATATAGGGAGCGATCCATCGACAAAAAATATTAAATATATGGATAAATTCTTTAGATAGAAATATTTTTATACAAGCGCTGAAAAAATATATTTTTACGTTTTTTCTGTTTTTTTGATCAGTAAAGCAGAATTTCTTTTAGAATAACCCATTTTTTTAATTTGTCGGGCCAGGTAGATGCCGGCTAAGCTGTTAAACCTTAATAAATGAATTTTCGATGGCCCCTTCCATACTAACAGGACTGCATTCAGCCGGTATTTAAATAAACACGTCTTCCGATTATGTTTTAGCGTATTTCTTTTTACTTTCTTCCAGTTAGAGATAATGGTGACATTTTGCAGACCAACTAAATCCCTCTAAACGCTATTTCAAACGTGATTTTCTCGGAATCCACCCAAACAATTTTGTAAAAACCTGTTTCATATTCAGCGGAAAATACAGATTGATTCCTAAGTTGATACTTCTGTTTTAGCTGTATATAGAAGGCGTTAAAATAAACAACATTTTCAGTGCGGGCCTGGTCATCAAAACGTAGCCTGCTATACTGGTCAGTTATTTATTCGGCGTCATGCTGCGGTGTGTTTTTCTAAAGCAAGTTAATTTTATATTGGTGACACGTGAAAATGGTAAAATTGGATAACAATTAATATAATATGGTGCTAATTTACAGTAAGTGTGGCAAAATGCTACGAGATTATACGCAGAAAGCTTTCCTTTGCGGGCTCATCCTACCCTCAGAAGTTTTCTTAATGTTATTCAACGGGCAAGTTAGGCAGGACCGTATTTGATTCGTAGTGTAATAAATGAATGTAAGTACCATATTTTTGTGTTTTTTGAAAAAAGGTATTTAAAAATGTTGTTTATTTGAATGCCTTCTATACACAGCTAAAACAGAAGTATCAACTTAGGAATCACCCTGTATAATTATTTCCAGCGAATCGAGAAACCGGTTACAGTTATCAGCCAGTGCGAATATTTTAGCGCCTGAAAAACCGATTAGCGGGATGTTGTTGGATGGCAAAATATCATAAATATACAAATATGCTTTGCTTTTGCTTTTTGCTTAATTGATTTTATAAATAATAAATATAGTAAAAATACATTACAAAATACCTGGATTTTTTTATTTAAAAAACAGGTTAAACAGGCTAGCCGAAATATATAAATGAAAAATATTTTAATTAAATTGAAAAAGTTTATAAAAAATTACAATAAAGTAGTTTTTACTTTTGGTCACTTGGGTTTACTTGGGTCAATTCGGTAAATAAATAGATAGGTATTATAAGGATGTTTAAAAATATTAACTAGCCAGCAACTTTGACTGGCATTAATGACATTGGCTGACATTATTTTCTCAGAATCAAAGTTGTCTGATTAGCAAATCAAGAACGAAGCTAACCGGGCCACCTTGGTTGTAAGAAAACTATTTCTGCCAATGTCATTTATGCCACAGTCAAAGTTGCTAGTTAGTTAATTATTATTAAAAATCTTTATGCAACCGTACATTATTATATTATATAATATGTATGATTTAAGCCAATAATATTTCCATTAAAAGCACGGTTTAAATATTCCCGGACAGCCAGGGTACTATGTGCCGGGCAGCCATCCATTTGGTACCAAACTTCCTGATTTTCCCTGGCGGCATCATGTAAAGTAGGTAACATATGATCTTCAAGTAGTTCCAAAAAATATTCTGCATTTAAATTTCGTGTAAGAAATAATGCCCAGATAATATTTTCTCCGAAAATTTCAGCCCAAACATTAACTTTTTATGGATATTGCGTCCTTGTTTCGACAAACCTGTGTTGGTCTTCTTTGCTCCAATATCGATAATTTTAAACATTGGGTTCATTGTTTAAGGTAAATGTTCATTCGTCAGTGAAACAAATGTTTTTTAAAAATTCCCTGTCCATGTTTGCTCTTTCAATCATACCGAAACAAAACTCCTGTCGTCGTATTTCGTCCCTATCTTTTAGCTTTTGGTGCTTTTCATATTTGTATGAATAATATTTATGTCGTTTTAAAGCTCGTAACGCTGTGGTATGATCTAATCCTTTGTCATCCTCAAGTTTCCTTGTGCTGATCTTCCCATCATTTTCTTCCACGCACAATAAAACTTGCAAGTCCCTATCATTTCTTGCATCTCTTCTTTGTTTCTGCGTTTGCAAGTCCCTATCATTTCTTGCATCTCTTCTTTGTTCCTGCCTTTCTTCACATCTGCAGTTATTTATTACAGTGCCTTTTGTCTCAAATTTCTTGATAGTCCTTTCGACTGTAGATTTTGCAGGTATCGGTCTATTCGGATACAGAGCAGCAAACATGTCTGACACATTTTGATAACTATTTCCTTGATAATACCATTTAATCATCAATATTTTTTCTTCAGAAGTGTAATTCATGGCTAATATTTTCGATGTACGAGTTTTTATAACAATAAAGCACACATTTCAAAATGACAACTTTATTTGACAGTCATCTTTTACCTTGACTGGTGCCCGCAAATACGGGGCCATAAAAAAGAGAAATAGTTCAAAAGAAATCGGCGATAACCCGTAAACGAGCTCATCAAAAATATCTAAAGTTATTCTTTTGAATGTGGGTTTTAGTGCTCTTTAATAAACCTAAATAGAATTTTTCTCTAAAATAATTAGGGAAGCCAATAATTGACCCCATTTAAAATTACATGGGATTTCCTATGTCCCGCTAGACGATGCAACACCCGGTATAATATATAAACATATTAATATGGTTTTATTTTTAACTTAAAAACACAAACCCAAAAAAACTTGGTTAGAAAATATGAGCCCCCCGGACATAGTTTCTGGCTACGCCACCAAAATTTAGTATTAGAAAGCCTCTTTATTTGCTGAAAAAATACAAAAATACGGCTGGGTTTATTTTTAGTTTGGCATACTTTTTCGTGTCTTCATAAAATTTACCCTCTTCTGGGGGCGGCCCCCGGCTTTTTTTCCAGTTAAAAAGTTTGTATTGTATCGGTTCAAGGGGCATAAAAAAATAAATACGACCCATCATTTACTTTTGTATTTCGGTAATTTAGATACAATTTTTTAGTTGTAAAAATTGTTGGATATGTTGTCCATTTTTTTCTTAATATAAGGTAAAATTTTTTCTTGACATTATGTGTTATCTCTCCTCTCTCCCTAGATAATAATAATAATATTAATAGTAATAAATTTATAATGAGTATTAAATATCGTCAAAAAATTAATTCTAATCCCCGAGGGCATGTAGTTGGTAGGGAACACTTTTAATCTCAAACAAACTCGAAAATGTTAAATTCTAAAAAGCCTTTCGAGACTTTTGCATTTTAAGAGGGCCGACCTTTCGTCTGTATCCCATCGGCAGAAAAAAGTTCTCTAATTTACAAAAGGTTCACATCCAATTTTAACGATTTTGAAATTTGAAACTTCTTTTTTGCCATTTATATTTTTCTTGTATAATTTGTTTTTATGTAACACAAAACTTACTTTATATTTTAATATTCTTGCGATTGTTGTTATGATGTTTCTACTCCCACTTGGCTATTTTCTTTACACTAGTGTAATTGGAAAAGTGGGATATTCCGGTTAACTGAACGGTTGTGATTTCATATCCATCCTAGTTAGGATATTAAACTGACCAATAACAGTGGGCATACAAAGAAACCAAATTTACTTGTTGTAAAATTCACTAGTCGTTTTCTGACGCTTGACAGAAGTGAGGTTAAGTATATACTTCAAAAATATCTGAATCTGTCAGATAAAAAAAATTTTTTAATTTAAATCGAAATATTTATCCTAGATTCTAGGCATACATAATATTTTTCTAGAGTGAACGAAATGGATAATTATACTATTAGTGAACGAATTTTTATGAGCCCTTTCTTGATGACTTTTGCGATATTTTAGCGGTTAAAGGAAATGTATTAATATTATATTAAAAATAATAAATATTTACACTCAATCATGGAACCGTATCTTACTAGTCTGTCAATAAAAATAAAATCGAGTTGATAAGATTTTATTATTTATTACAAACTTGGACTTAGATTTATTTTATTGAGTACTTTAGAGTGACATCTGCAGGTTTGTGTAAAAGTTTAACAAACTTTTCAGAAGTTAAGGAAAGATTTGTTTTTAAGTTTAAGTTAGAATTTTGCCTTAGGGGGGGGGGGGGGGGCAGTGGCTCAAGGTTAACAGTATTTAGGGTTCTTGGCGTTCTTTATTGCAACGTGTTAGGGCCTCGTCTTGCAAGCTTAATTAGAACCGCTTCCTTTTACCCTACGGAGTTGAATTTTTACATGGTGATTCAGTTCCGATGACAATGCAGGTTTATGATAAAAAAAACGAACAAAATCCCAAAAGAACCTAAACCCCTTTCTGTTATTCTACAAAGTTAAATTTTTACGTAGTAATTCAGTTCCGATGATAACGCTTTTTTATGTTAAAAAACGAACAAACCCGAATCCTTTTCTCTTATCCTACGGAGTTGAAATTTTACATGGTAAATCAGTAACGATGACAACGCATTTTTATGATAAAAGAAACCGAACAAAATCCCGAACACACCCGAACTCTTTTATGTAATTGCAAAAATGTACAATAAATAACTATTAATATGATAAGTTAAAAAAATTTAAAAGGACGATTTTTTTTGCCAGTGGGAAATACCATCAATAAAAGTAAGTTTTCTGCAGAAAAGCCGCAAAGAATATCGAGTTTTAAAGGATCAAGTAAAATACGAAAGCAAATAAAAATGGGACTTGTAATCAATCTTCTCACCCTTTTGTATTACATGTGGTGGAAGTCACAATCCTTGATATATAGGCCAATACTGAACTTGATGCATTACGTTAGAAACTACAATTGAGTACCTACTTTGGTATGGAAACTTATATCTACTAGTTACTACTACTACGTATAACTTTAAAAGAGGTCATTAAAATAGTAGTTTGCACAACAACATATGATGACAATATCGCACGAGGAAATAAATTGAGCACGACGCCGTAGGCGGAATGCTCACACTTCCGAGCGCAATATGGACAATCCACTCAACTATGACTCAATTTCCGAACTTCATACTAATAATTTTTTTAAATTATTAAATTAGGCATCATAACTTGTACTTTTAGTTGGCCGTGAACTTGTGAAAAAGATAATAAAAAAACAATTGAAGAAATATTCATTTCGTTGGCAAATCCATGGACCAAACTACACTGCGACATATTGATCGATTTGGGTCATTTCTTATATTTAGGTACACAAAATTACCTTGAATATATCTATCTTTCTTACATTCGGCTTGTTGCAGAATAACAGACAAAGAGCGATATATTTATTACTAAAAATGAACTATTCATTTTTCTCAATCATAGCTAGTTTAGTTAGTAGTTATTGTGTGGTTTAATTAAATTGTACTGCTAAAATACACAGAAGAAAAAAGGATTTGTTCGGTTTTTTTTTCCTGCTTGAGTAAGAATTTATCCGAAAGTACAACAAAATAGCTGTAGAATTGATTTTAAATGATTAAAAAGGGCTTTTGTGCATTAATATGAACTTTTAGCGTTCACTATGGTAAAGTTTTTCAAAATAATCACCAATTTATAAACTGGCAACACTGTTAACATGGAAGGAGAAGGGGCATACTGTAAAAATAACATAACGTTAAAACCTTTAGTAAAAAAGGGAACTAATTATTTTTTCTAGAAATCTTAAAATTTTGTTTGTCATATCTGGTTTTATAATATGCTCATCTTGATGTTCCAGCATTTAAGAAACAATAACAAGTTAATTTTTTATATCTGTTGCGTATAATAAAAGTTTTAAGATCGATTGGGGTTGCATCCCCGTTCAAAATATATCAGAAAACATCGCGGTGGCAAATATTTGCCTGGAAAAAAAACAACCAAGGTTATTATGTGGTACGTACTATTGTGCCGATAAAAAACTGGGACAAGAGATTTAAAAAAACAATGTAAGAAATACATATCCCCTAGACTATAAAAGGTGTCTAGAGCTAAAAAGGAAAAACATTCAAAATTTAAAAAGTAACCTAGGTTACATAATGGAATGTTTTGTATTTTTCGATACGGGGTGGTTAAATTTGAGAGACATCATATAATATGGATAAAGTAAATTTATTAGATTTTTTTAAAGTCAAATATTTTATAAATTATTATATTTACCATTACCACAAAATAATAAATAAAGCTAATACAGGTAATAAAATACATTTAATAAAAAGAAAAAAATTGCGAACACAAAGTTTGTCAAAACAACACAAAATTAATATTTGGTCATAGAACCATTTCTGTTTATTACTTTTTGGAGCCTTTGTGGCATACTTAAAACTAAGTTTCTACATAATTTGACAGTTATTTCATCCCAAGCTTGATTTATCCTATGACGTAATTCATCCCTGTTTCTAGGTTGAAAATCATGTTTATACATAGATTTGACCATGGCACCCCAAATGTTTTCTATCCGGTTCAAATCGGGACTCTTCGAAGCCCAGGGAAGAACTGCTATGTTATTTTCTTGGAGAAAATTTTGTACAATGCGCGCTGTGTGTATTGGAGCATTATCATGCTGAAATGTGTAATTTTGACCGTATACAGCGTTTACCGATGGTATCATCACTTCGTTTAGTATATTAACGTATACTGCTGCAGTTAGTCTTCTTTCGACGATTTGGCAAAGTCCTGGTCCTCTAGCGCTAATCCAGCCCCAAACATTTATGGAGAAACGCCCACTTTGGTTGGTTTTGTGGGTGTATCTCTCATCATACCGCATGCCGGAAGGCCTATACACCCGAATTCTCCCATTATTACATGACTGAAAAGTTTTCTCGTCAGAAAATATAACTGTTTCCCATAAATTTATTTGATTAATATATTCATGTGCAAATTCTAACCTGCCCTGTTTATTTATTTCCGTTAAAAAAATTTTATTGGCTTTTAACGGCTTCGTATATCGGAATTTCGAACCCTGTCTCTAGCGGTATTTGCAGAACCTGGAAAATTCGTCTCTTCTTTTGCCTTGATTGCAGTTTCGAAGGGATGATCCCTTAGATAATTAACCAGTCTTCTATCATGATCATCAGTAGAAATTTTAGGGGGACCAGAACCTGCATTCCTAATAATAGTCCCATGTCTTGCTATTTTTTGTTTTGCCAATAGCATGGTATTCTTGCTTACTCCCAGTTCATCTGCAATATCCCTAATAGCAACACTATCTCGCAACCGACTATAAATAATTGCCTTTTGCTGGGGGGTTAATTGTGGCATATTTACAAATAATATATGATTGTATGTTTGACGAGTCAATCATAAAGTGACAATCTTTATTGACATGCAAATTTTCATGACATTTTACTGGTACCAGGCTTGATGTAAAATTATTCTTAATAGTCTAGGAGAAAATAGAAAAATTTCCTGTCCCAGTTTTTTATCGGCGCGATGGTACATAGTACATGTTATGCATTAAATATTGTAGTAATTGTCTAGGAATGAGTAGAAAACTAGATATATTTGAAATACGAAAGTGCATCTGTGCACAAATATTTAGTTCGGTCAGAAAATAATAGCTAGGTAGAAATATATTTTGGTATTGACTTTGGTTTTATACCTTTAATTTTCGAACCAATTCGTGCACTCTTTAGAAAAAAATTGTGTATGCATAGACCCTGGTATAAATGTGTTGATTTAAATTTATAAAGAACACATTTTATATGACAGGTTTGCGTATTTTTAAAGTATGTAACAATTTGAATTATGATAAGGAGCAATTTAAAAATAGATCAGTCGTATGCACCGTTGTTTTAACATTGGTTCGCCTAACCTTAAGGTATTTATTTTGCCGCTTCCCGAAGCTTACGGTTATAGATATCGTTTTTAAGTGAATTAGGTACTGTGTGATTAAAAAGTAGTAATTCAATAGTGTACGTACCTATTTAGCAGTGGCGTAGCCAGGGAGGGCCCATGGGGCCCGGGCCCCCCCGAAATAAAAAAAAGAAGATATAAAATATAATTGGGCAACAATAAAAATCTTTCACGGCAACGCGCAAAATAAAATAACAAATCATCCTCCCAGTAACTACAGCTTCAGCAGAAAGAAGTTTTTCCACTTTAAAAAGATTATTTATCTGAGAAACCATTCAGGCGAAGAGCGTACAACAAGTTTAGCTGTAATAATCAAAAAATCCACATTGATATATAAAATAATCAATATATTTTGTCAAAACAGGCGACGAATTACAGTTTAGCTTTAGTCAAAAAAATATGTTGTGCTTTTAGTTTATGGTTAATTTTTGTTTTTTCAACAAATAAAAATATACCTTGTTCTTAATATTTTTTTGCTCAATTATGCTTATTTCATGAAGAAGTTTTTGTTTAATTAAATATTATCTGTTTTATATTACCTATATTAGTAGTGTATGTATATAACTCACTACAAGTCTCTTTAATTTAGAAAAAATTTTTGATTGCCCAAAAAAAAGGGTTTTTTGGGCGTGGCACCCAAAAAAATGTTTGCCTTCGGCGCTTCCCCCCCCCCCCCCCCCCGAACTAAAATTCTGGCTACACCAGTGCTACTTAATTGTGTGTATTAAAAATGAACCCAATTAATGACATAGTTTGTAATTTGTTAGAAACTCCATTCAGTCGTTGGATAGATGAGGATAAGAGAGACGTTTTGTTACACGGGTTTCTAGTCAATGTTTGTGTAAGTACCCGCACTATACCATTCACCATTTTTTAAGACCGCGAGCAGCACTGACTGCTGCGAACTTTTGCAAAATCTAAGAAAATTTTCCACAAACAAGGTGTTGGTTTGGCGGTTAAGCTAACCGAGAGCAATTTTTCTTTATGCAACCCGCTGTTAAGGTAATTTTCAGATATCAGCCAGTTTTTGTCAGCCACAAAAATTCCGCTAAACGATATTTTAAACGCGGACTTCTCTGATATTACACAAACAATTTAATAAAAACCGGTTTTATATTCAGCGATAAATATTATTCTTTCTAGCGAACCGAAAATCAGGTTTCAGGATTTAGTGAATGCCAAGATATTAGCGTTTGAAAATTCGTGTAGCCGGGTTTTATTGGATGATGGCAAAAACTGGCTATTATCTGATATCCGGCCCTTCAATCTACTTTCTACCACAATGTGGTCAGAGTAGGCAAAGATTCCTCGCCTGTTAAGGGGCTAAAAGTTGTTTGTGTTGAGTTGAAGGGTTGGTCCTTAGACCCTCGAAACGACCTGCTATTCGCGCCTTTATCGAGCCGGACACTTGGCTAAATATTTAGACGAATATTTGACCCGGATAAGATAAAATTAAGTGTACTAACAGAGATCAAACAACTCACGATTCCTTTAATATAGAAAGGATCCCTTTATAGCAGTGGCAGCTAAATATTATACGTTGCTAGCTATGTAAAGTAGCGTTATGTAAAAAAAAATGTAAAGTATTACTTTCGGTGCCAGGACATTATTTTACAGGTGGAAAATCCTTATTTTATTCGAACTGACAGACTGACAATACTCAAATAACTAGTTGTTGATTGTCATGGATTATTTTACAGGTGGAAAAAACTTATTTTATCATTTTAATTTAAACAAAATAAAAGTTTACTACTTAATATATTGATCAGAGAACAGTAGTAGAAAAAATGTAATACATTATACGATGCGATAGCCTTTTTTGGTTGTCGAAGGTATTAAATCACCTCAGCTTCGCCTCGGCAATTCAAAAACCTCCTCACACCAAAAAATTAACTTCCGCATCTAGTAATGTTAACTATTACAACAAGACTAAAAAAAATTTGGTATTTATTTTTAAAGAGAAAAATTAAAGTAAACATTTTAATTGAAACATTTTTTATGGCAGACGCAGACGTGTGATAATCTATAATAAAAAAAATAGTATGGGAAGAAACGAGGATGCTTTATTATGAATATATAAAACGGCACTTAAGAAGGAGTATTTCAAACCCTAAACATTTGCACCAAAAACTGCTCTTAGATTTACGCTCCTAAAATACATGATTTCTGAAATAATCATCAATTTTGGCGTGGTGAGCGATATTTACTTTATTTTTAATTAAAAAAAAAAACCGAGCCCGAAAAACGCTTCTTAGAGTCATACATACGTCTTATGTTAAAATTTTGGATTGACACCAGTATCACGGCCATCTGATTGGAGACGGCCGTGCCAGTATTCATATTTTTCACAAATATAAAAAATGTTTTTTTATAATAAAGAGCCAGCTAGGAATATCAAAAAAGAAGTAAAAAAAAACTTTTACAAAAACAAGTTTAATCCAACCATGCAGAGGGGGAGCAGTAATAATTTAATTTTCGAAATTTGATAGTAGTTAGGTGAATTTTAAACGAGCTTTGGGCGTGGCCCTGAATTTTTCGCCTGCGGCGCTTTTCCGTTTTCTTTACTAGGTACAATATCATGAAATACATGTAGTTTCGACTCCAGAAAAAAAATGTCCTACCGCTCACTACCCCCCCCCCCCCCTCCCTAAGCATATTTATTTTCTGGCTACGCCACGGGTAGAGTCGTAAATTATGCTTTTTTCCTTACTGTATAGAATTCACTAACTTTGATTCCTCGTAAAATGTAATTATAAAAATGTTATCGTCATTCGAAATTCCGTTTTTTTTAACAATCCTATATCGAGTGGTGGGTGCATCGTGGTTGCATGCAAGTTTTAGACTGTCCAAATAATTGCTCCCCTGTTGACTTTAGAGCGGAGTAGTAGGGATACTTTTTAGGGTTTCTGTGTGGTTAGTGCACACACATGCGGAGTTTGAACAATTTTGGACAACTCGATCTTAACTTTTTTGAATAGGATTGCGATTGGTTTTTCATTAGAATTCAACAGTTGATGCTGCGGCCACCAGCATTAATTGGACTTGTTAACCTGCGATTTATCATTGTCATACAGGGTGGCCCATTTGTCTGACAAAGTAATATACCGTTTCTACTATTAAAGATATCAAAAAAAAGTTTTTATAAAAGTTGTGAGGTATAAAAAAATATATGTTCTAAAATTATTTTTAAACATACAGGATGGTCCAAAAAAGTAGGACAATAAAAAAATACATTTTTTTAAATGGAACACCCTATATATTTTAGCATTTTTTGTTTCCTTGCAAAATTGTCCATATGACGCCATATTTATTTTTTTAACAAAATGCAAAATTCTTAAAATTTTGGAAAAAACATGATAGTAAAAAATTACCTGTATTTCTCAATAAGAGTATCGAAAATCGAAAATTGCTTGTAAGCTCTTAAGTTTAGGGATAGAAAAACTGTCTTAAATCATTAAGTACCAAAAATTTTGTACAGGGTGTTTTCTGTTGACATCCAAATATACAAAATTTTACAATACAATAACTCTGTTTTTTCAAATAAAACACCCTATATTTATTAGGCTCGTCTGAAAGATATTGTAAGTATCTTTTATTATTGTTAAGTCATACCTATACCTAAATTTACTAGTTTTGGCAATATTTCTAAAAACTATAGTTTTTATTTTTCTAGTAAGCCATGACTAGCAAAGTCAAAACAAATGTAATTGAATATAATGTCATATTTATAATTATTATATTTATATTTATAATGTTTGTAAACTTATTTTCAATATCCAGTTGCGTAATAAAAACAAAATTTTATTAAATTAAATAAATACGTAACTAACTATGGTTATCAATTTATTTTAATATGGGATAATATTTAATTACATTTGTTTTTAGTTTGCCGGTCATGGCTTACTAGAAAAATAAAAATTATAGTTTTTTTCACCAAAATTTAAATAAAAATCGAAATATTGCCAAAACTAGTAAATGTAGGTATAGGTATGACTTAACAATAATAAAAGATACTTACAATATCTATCAGACGAGCCTAATAAATACAGGGTGTTTCATTTGAAAAAACAGAGTTATTGTATTGTAAAATTTTGTATATTTGGATGTCAACAGAAAACACCCTGTACAAAATTTTCGGTAGGTACTTAAAGATTTAAGACAGTTTTTCTATCCCTAAACTTAAGAGCTTACAAGCAATTTTCGATTTTCGATACTCTTATTGAGAAATACAGGTAATTTTTTACTATCATGTTTTTTCCAAAATTTTAAGAATTTTGCATTTTGTTTGGCAACGTTGCAAAAAATTAAAAAACTAAATATGGCGTCATATGGACAATTTTGTAAGGAAACAAAAAATGCTAAAATATTTAGGGTGTTCCATTTAAAAAAATGTATCTTTTTATTGTCCTACTTTTTTGGACCATCCTGTATGTTTAAAAATAATTTTAGAACATATATTTTTTTATACCTCACAACTTTTATAAAAACTTTTTCTTGATATCTTTAATAGTAGAAACGATATATTACTTTGTCAGACAAATGGGCCACCCTGTATGTATTAGATTTTTTACTAGTACTATTTTTTTACCTTGGTAATTATTATGAGTTACACAATAGAAAAAGAAGTCACTATGTTAAAATGGTACTATGCAGGGAGACGTTTAAGTATTGTATCTGATATGTTTTCCGTTTATTTCCCTGACAAACCCAATCCTACCAAGTCCGCAATACAAAAAGTTATTTCTAAGTTTGAGGCGAAAGGCACTGTAATAAACAACTGCAAATGCACCCCACAGAATCATGGAAGAACTGTAGTGGAGAACAATGATAGATATCTTAATATTTTACTTCACGTCGAAGAAAATAAAAATATCAGCACTAGATTTTAATGCTATTTAATAGGTGTTATTGTAAGTAAAATAATTCGTTTTCTATTAATAGTATATTGTTTTATTAGGAGTAAAAGCGATACTTTTCTGACAAGTCTGTAGGTTTGCCGGACGAACAAAGTGAGTCCGGCAATTACGGACGAGTCATAAGAAGTTGCTTTTACTCCGAATAAAACATACTTTTTTTTCTTCAGACGTTGTTTAAATATGAAAACACAAAGATACAAAATGTTTTAATTGTTTTATTTAAAAATTTTGAGTTTTGAGAAGGGGCTAGCGTTACTATGGATTTATTATTATATTGTTTGATAGCGACGTGCCATTCGATTTGACAAGTGTCAGCATTCATTATTGCGTAACTTTATTTAATTTTTATCCTTTTAAAAATAGATTTTTTTAAAACTACATTTACTTCAAATTAAAATGTCAGACTCAGAATTTACCTATACGCCCCCGGAGGTTACCAAAATTGCAGCAAATGTTGCGAACAATTTGCTGCCCACAAAATCCAGTGGTGTTTACGAAGCTGCGTTTAAAAAATTCCAGGCATGGTGCAATGAGAAAAACACCAAAAATAATTCTGAAAATGTACTCTTGGCATATTTTTCGGAACTAGCGAGCAATCAAAAAATGAAAGGTTCAACAATGTGGTCACATTATTCTATGTTAAGATCAATGCTAAATATCAGACAAGGAATAGACATAAGCAAGTATTTGAAGCTACGAGCTTTTTTAAAGAAGCAAAACGAAGGCTACATTCCCAAAAAAGCTAAAGTATTCACCAGGGAACAGTTTGAAAAATTTCTATCTGAAGCTCCTAAGCAGCAATATTTGGGAATTAAGGTAAATTTAGGTATTACCTCAAAGTATACAAATTTTTTATAAAGGTAATATATATAATTTTTAGATTGTTTTGGTTATTGGAATATCGGGTGCATGCCGATGTGAAGAAATGGTGAAAATGGTCGTTGATGACATACAAGACTTAGGATCTGCGATTCACATAAGAATTCCTAATAATAAAACTAGGAAACCGCGGTCGTTTACTATTGTTGGGGAGCAATATTTAAGCATTTATAAAAACTATGCATCATTACGCCCGGAAGGTATGCGCGAGAAGAGATTTTTTAAGAATTTGTAAATGGTCGGTGTTGTCGCATGGTAATGGGAATTCATAAAATAAGTGCTGTTCCTAAGAAAGCAGCAGTGCTTTTAAAACTACCAGGTGCAATAGAGTACACCGGCCATTGTCTAAAGAGAACTTCAGCTACACTGCTTGTAGATGCAGGGGCAGACATTACGTGTTTAAAGCGCCACGGGGGGTGGAAATCGAGTACTGTAGCTGAAGGGTACATCGACGAATCGATGACCAATAAGAAAGATATTGCAAAAAAATTTTACAACCAAATAATAATAAATCAATTACTAATAATTTAAATACTGCAATAAATTCGACAGAAAGTGGTTTCACTGAGAGTTCAACACTAGAAAATACCGAAACAACCAACCAACAGGCCATCGTAACAAGCAGTCTTAATTTTTCTGGGGCTACAATTAATAATTGTACTTTTAATGTTGTATTTAAATAGTTATGTAGGGCCATTATGGGTAAACGCACCTCCTTAAACAAATTTAACTTTATTATTATTATTTATTATTATTTATTATGCAAAGAGTTTTTGAATGCTAGTGCTATTACCCTAAAAGTACATTTACCCTAAGTCACATTGCTGTACTTTATTTTTATTAAAATAAATAAAGTATATTTATAACTTTCTGGTATTATTTAATATATATTTAGTCATGAGAACACAGTCATACTTTTACTTCCGCTGCTATTGGCAACAGAAGAAAAAGTAAATACTTTTTCTTCCGTTGCCAAAAGCAACCGCCTTCTGACGAAAAAGTAGAACTTTAATGTCAAAAAATTAGTAGAAAAACGTCAAGTTTATTGACGTTTGAAGAAAAAAGATCTATTTTGAAAATAATGTTGGGCAAGGGCCTGTCGACATATTAAGCACCGGTTCCCGCAGATCACCGATGTTAAACGGTGTCGAGCGCGGTTAGTACTTGGGCGGGTGACCGCTTGGGAACACGGCGTGCTCTTGCCTCAGGGAAGAGTGTAAAATTAATCGACACGTAGCCATCCTATTCACGCCGGACAGGCCGGATGAGATCGGATATCTCGTAGGATGAAGGTGCCGTTTCACACTTCCCAGTCGGTGGATCACATTTGTGGTCGATGACCGGTTCAAGATGGCCTACGTAGTCGGCGAATAATAATTTTAAAAAAAAGAAAATAATGTTCGTTTTATTTAAATATTTTAGTTAAATCCAGTGTAAATTATTTCTGTTAAAGATTTTTAAAACGCCTACCGTTTGCAAATTACATTTGACAATGGCAAATCACAGGTTGACAAATCCAATCAATGCTGATGTGCACAGCATCACCTCATAAATTCCAATGAAAAACCAACCGCAATCCTATTAAAATAAGTTAAGATTGGATTGTTCAAAATTGTTTAAACTCCGTATGTGCGCTCAAGACACAGAGACCCTAAAAAGGTCTCCCTATAACTCCGCTCAAAAATCAACACGGAAGCAAATATTTGGATAGTCTAAAACTTGCATGGGGTTTCCAACCACGATGCACCACCCGGTATAAAAGTTTTAAAAAGTCATGTATTAGCATATTTACCTTCAGGATGACGAAAAAAAGGACAAAGGAACAATTAATAAAGCACTTTTTGTATACAAGATTGATGCATCTGTCGAAACACAATTTATTATTGTGTCTGGCAAATCGTGGTAAAATATTGAGTCCTACTCTTTATCTAAAATTAAATCTTTTGAACCCTTTATCTGAAATTGAATATTATATCGACTTGTTGATTGATCGGAAGGGGAAACTTTTTATTTATATTCCTTACATTTCTGAATATCACAAAAATGTTCTAATATACACATTGTTGTTTTGTTATTCAAGATGTTATTTAAAAATGTATTTTTATTAAGGGTCTTTGATTTTGCATCTTTTCCACTTGCGCATTTATTCAAAAGCGAATGAAGCCAGTGATGTAAAATAAATAAGGACTCGTTACAAAGTAAGCGTTACTATGAGATCACTAAAAGTAACGAGTCCTTATGTTATAAAAGACTCGATACTTATGGCTTCTCGTTACTCTGAATTTAAATCTAACTAACTATTCTATTCAGAATTTTACAACGGATGGCTTTGTCCGTGGACTTGATAGCCAATAACGGACGACAGACAAAACCGCGTCCATTAAAAAATCCTTTACCACCGTGGCTACCGCGCCAGCAAAACACCGGCACCGTAACTACGAATCGCAGCGTCAAAATCAAACGGTCCCACGACATATAAATACCCGCGAACGGCGGCCGTTCTCTCGGCAACCTTTTGTCCCCGGTCTGACAAAATACCTTCAACGACAAAATACCTTTAACAACAAAATACAGTCAACCACAAGACGGTTACTATTCTCCCAGATACCATTTGCCGTTGCGCACTCCACAACGAACGATTGAAGAGGACGGCCCGGCCGCTGTCGCTTTCTCTCGGTTCGCATCGCAGCGTGTAGCGGCGAAGGACGAAATATTAAAAGATTCAGAGTAACTGCTTGCTTTTATGAGGTGGAGTGCGACACGACGGTATTAAAAAATACCGTTTCAAAGTAGCAGCTCCAGAGATACCGACCCACCACTAGTAGGATCTCCCCTTAAAATATATGGACACCCAATATAGGTAAACCAAAACTCCACATACACAATTTCGTCATTCTATATAAGTTAAGCAATGCTTTATGAAACATTTCAAAACGAAATAAACCAAATATTGTTATGATTTACCTACTTTCTCCCCCAATTTCATTGTTTGTTTTCATTATAACATTGTTGTTGGATCCGCTTTGTCAGTTTCTACTGATTGAGATTGATATATTTTCTTCTGATCTGATTTTTGCCGTTCGTCCTCCATTATTTACGTTTCTCGTATTTCAGGTCAAAAACATGTTAATTCTTTGATATTTCCATATAAATACAATTTCTAAAAATATACACCACTTGCAAATATACTAGAAATTTGGCCAAATAGAAGGAAAAGCCAGTGATGACAGAATAAAATGAAGAATTATTTTTTTGTTTTAAAAAATTAATTAATAAGGTGGGTCGGATTTGTAGGGGGGTCATTGACCAAATGACCTTATGGATAGGCAGCGCCTGATTTTTATATATCTTGTTCTGGATAACTAATGGTTTTACAGTGGCGTAGCCAGAAAATATGCTCGGGGAGGCTCAGTGGGCGTAAGTAGGACATTTTTTTTTTCTGAAGAAAGGAACAGTCGGGACTATATATATATATATATTTCATGATATGCACCTAGTGAAGAAGGCGGAAAAGCCCGCAGGCAAAAAGTTTTCGGGGTCACGCCCACAGTTCGTTGAAAATTTACCTAACTACTATCAAATTTCGAAAATTAAATTATTACCTCTCTTTGGTTGGATGGTTTGATTAAATTTGTTTTTGTAAATGTTTTTTTTACTTTTTTTTGATATTCCTAAAAAAAATTTTTATATTTGAAAAATATGAATATTGATGTCAATCCAAAATTTTAACATAAGACATAATATGACTCTAACCAGCGTTTCTCGGGCTGGGTTTTTCATGATTAAAAATAAAGTAAATATCGCCCCACGCCAAAATTAATGATTTTTTCAGCAATTATAAATTTTAGGAGCGTAGATGTAAGAGCAGTTTTTGGTGTAAATTTTTAGGTTTTGAAATACTCCTTGTTAAGTGCAGTTTTGTATATTCATAATAAAGTATTCTCGTTTCTTTTCGCACTATTTTTTTATTATAAATTATCACACTTAAATGTTTCAGTTAAAATTTTTACTTTAATTTTTCTCTTTAAAAATAAATACCTTATTGTTTTTTGTTTTTGTTGTAAAAATATTTTATTGCATTGGGTTATATTTTTGTTGATTTAAAATAGCTCTAAAAAAGGGAAAACGGAACAGACAAGTATATAATATAAAAATACTATAAAAAAATTATTCTTTTTACTCGTTTTCCTATAAAATTGCATCATAAATCAATAACTAAAACGATATGTGTCCGAAACCTTAATCTCTATAGAAAACAGGACTTTTAAAAGGAAAACTTTAAAAACTAAACGTTTCCTATAAGACCTTTGTAATCTAAACCAAGAATAGATTATTTAAAAATTTAAATTAAGAGTTCAAGCGTGAGACGAAAAATTAGATTGCAATTACACTTTTAGACCCAAGCTCCTAGGCTCGTGGTGGGGCAGCCCCCTAAATACGTCACTGATTTCAAAGTTATGTTATTTAGTTTTGTTTTGCACAGAAAAAAAGTGTAAGTTTGGATTGGTTCATTCATACACTCAAGCAGGCAAGCGGTATAGTTTAGAAAAAGAAGTTGTTCAGGTTTGTTTTGCTTTCTGTCTGTTATTCTGCAAAATTTTGAATATAGGTACCTATATTTAAAGTGATTTTGTGTAAATATAAGATATTGTCGGATATGGATTGGTACCCTTAAGGATGGATTACTTACTTCATACCTCGTTGTGGTGCTAAGATTCTTAATGGGTGTTTAGTCTGATAAGAATAGGTGCAGTGGAAAGGTAGTGTATATAGCAAGGACATTTCTAGTTTAGTAGGAAGAGGTTGTGGACGAATGTTGATAAAAATAATTCTTTAGGATAAAGGGTTCCATTTTGAATAGTACATCCAGGAAAATCCACTCTTTTATTAACTTACAAAATTATTGCTGACATAGCAAAAAGGAACCCCTTCTTTCATCTGGTAAGGGTTGCGAAACATTATAAAAGCTCGAAGGAACACTTAGGTACTCGGAGAGTTGTAAACGTATTCAAGTGTAAGGGTAACCTCTGGCCGAGTTCTCAAGTCTAAATTTCCATAATCTTTAAAGCCATGAAGAGTTTGGCTCACTTAAGAACCAGTCTACTTTGCTCCAATTGCGTAAGTTATCTTTACGTCATATTATTTAACTGTTTATTGTATAAAATTGAATCCTTTTCATTTTTGGTCAGAGTTGTCTATTAAGAAGGAATTGTTTCTCTAAACTTGCTAGATTAACATCCAAATACTGTTTAACTATAAATTTACAAAAACATCATAATGTATGGTAAAAAAAAATGAACAAATCACATTGAAAACTATTTATATATTTAAAATATCTCTGTCATCTAATAAAAAAAATTCACAAACGCTTGAGGTTCTGCAAGACGTGGCAACGTTATCTTTTCTGGTACGAATAAATCTTCATTTGCATTTTTCAGTATCGGCCACCAAAAATGACCTATACTAGATGGACAAAACAATTAATTTTAAATAACAGTTGCAATAATTAATTGTAACTGTTATTTAAAAATAAAGCTGTTATTTAGTTCCTTTTAAAATTTTGATGTCGCTTTGTAAACCGTTATATTTCGGAAGGCGTTAGCCGTCCGTCCATCCATTTGGCGACAAAATAACATTTTTCATAAATAAATGTGTACATTTATGTACAAATAAATACTATCCGCAAGGTAAAAGAGAAAATAATTTCATGAAGACACAGTCCACTGTTAAAATATAAAAATTTAAAAGTTTTCCGTTTAAGTTTACGAAAACTTCACCAAGTCCTAAAGTAAAGAGAACTCAACAACCGTAAAATAAACTTTAACTAACAACAAAGGATCAATTTCGAAAACAAATGAAACTTAAATTGACCTATAATTGTTTTTGTTTGAAATTTTTAAGAAATAGATCTAGTGAGTCATTCGCCATTTCATTTTTACATCAATATTTCGTCTCTTAATCATTTCATCGAAAAATAGGCCAAATGCACGTCTTTAAGTAAAAATTACCTACAGTTTCAAATTTGAGGAATTTTAAGTGATGTATTAAAATAACAAAAAATGAAATTTTTTCACATTAACCAATATTTCTTTTTCTACGTTTATCTAATAATACATTATATAATTCAATGGTTGTCCTTCAATTTTCTTCCACTTCTAGATGTCTTAGAGGGTTAAAATTGCATATGAAGTGTTAAGATTACAACCCCAAGTAGATGAAACTTAAAAATTAGCAAATTTTCAAGTTTCATTTTCTGAAAAAAGTTATAGAATAAATTAATAATTCTGTAAAATATTTCTTAACACAATGGTGAACTATCAAACAGGGAACTTCGACTTGCCGTCGCACTGGTTGCCAAATCGTTTTTGGAAGATGAGAATGATAAAATATAGCCTCCAGTTTAAAATAATAAAAGAATACACATTTCTCCGCGTGTTGTCGGCGGCCAGTGGCAGCTCATCAGGTGAAGTAGGTGAAGGGGCTCTTCACCAAAAAAAAAATGAAATCCAGAGGAAAGTTTTTCGACAATATTAAATAATAATGTACTAACATTTTAGCCCTTAAAAAATAATTATTTTCGAATTAATAATATTAATTTAATCCGAATGTAGAGATGCATAATAGGGCCACAGGGCCGTTGCTATGGTTAAGTGACGTCAGTCACGCAAACAGCATATAACAATTTGCATTACGATGAAGGTCAATTTAAAAATAGATCAGTCGTATGCACCATTGTTTTAGCATTAGTTCGCCTAACCTTAAGGTATTTATTTTGAGGCTTCGCGACACTTACGGTTATAGATATCGTTTTTACCTGATTTACTGTGTGATTAAAAAGTTTTGGTTTTATTTTTCAGTTAATTCAGTAGTGTACGTACCTACTTAGTTGTGTGTTTTAAAAATGAACCCAATTAATTACATAGTTTGTAATTTGTTGGAAACTCCATTCAGTCGTTGGACAGATGAGGTAAAGAGAGACATTTTGTTACACAGGTTTTTAGTCAATGTTTGTCTAAGTACCCTCACTATACCTAGCTCTTCACCATTTTTTAAGACTGCGAGCCGCCATTGTCGTCGGCGGGGAAGTGACAGAGAAGTGACCGGTCGGACTGCCCCCCAAGATACGGCACTGTTCGCCAAAATGTTTAATGTAATATTATAAACCTTAAATTTTTTTTAAATGTACATATAAACATCACAGAAAATCTTAATCAATTACACAAACTATAAAGCTAAAACAATCATATTGACAAGGATTATTTGAAATTAGAGCAACAGCAGTGCTAATAGTTATAATAAAATTGAAATGCATGTCAAGTTCAGAGTTATAAGCGAGTGAAAAGCAAAAATTAACGAACAAGTCTGTATAAAAATAGTTAGGCGCATCGAGGCACATACTTGGCGACAATCCAAGAAACCAGTGAAATGAATTGGGAGACATTATTCATGAAAATGGCCAGGAAAAGCCGGATAATCATGACGATGTGTGGAATATTCATACGGAATGTTTACTCTTTAGGTGCTACAAGTGATAAAAATGGTATATTTTATAACCAACGATGCAAGCGATTATGGATTAAGTGGGCGGTATTCCGTTCAGTTCGGCTCAATTTCGGTGTCGACCATAGGCGTAGGTAAATGTTGTGCATTAAATTATTTATGATAATTAACCAAAGAAAAAAAATATTATTTGATAAAGAAGGACCTATTAGCTATAGCAAATTTACACAAACATAGTTTTATTAAATATGCCGTGGAAGATATAGCTGAAAAACATAGTGTAACTGTGCTGCGCACACCGCCATATCGTTGCGAACTAAATCCTATAGATCTTATATGGGCGCAAGTGAAAGGATTTGTAACAAGACACAACATGACATTCAGAATGAAAGACGTTAAGCTACTGTTTTACCAAGCCATTAAGAAAGTGACACCAGAGAAGTGGCGAAAAGCAGTCCATCATGTCATTAAAGAAGAGGAGAAAATGTGGGATCTTGACCACCCGATCGATCGGACCGTCGACCCGTTAATTATAACGTCAAGAGTAGATGACAGTTCCTCAGATGACGAAGAATATTATGATTTTTTATAATTTACTTTCTGTAGTATAATATATTTTTTATATTTTGAATTTATAATAAGGTAGGTATTTGTGGGTATAGGACAATAAAAAACAATTTTTCTTGATTAAAAAATTGCCGACGTTTCGACCTTTATTAGGTCTTTTTCAAGGCTATTTCTAAAGTAGAAGAATATGTGTCCACATAGTTATTAAAATCATCTCCAAACGGGAACACACATTGTGTGTTGTGTTTTAATTATTTTATAAATATTATTTTCAAATCATTATTAACTGTTCTTAGCAATAGGACATAAAAAGAAATTCTTCTTATGAAATATAGTTGGAAACAATCCAATAATCCAGTGTTTTTAAATGAATTCTAAGATACATAAAATATTACTCATCGGGATGTTCAGGAAATTTTGGGTCGGTGTGTGGAAAATCCCCACAAATTATTTGGGGATCTAAAGGTTATACGAAGAATAAAAGAAATAAAATAATTCATTATTTTTATATTGAATGCAGTGGACAAGGGCGTTCATATATGGGGAAAAGGAGGCACCTCTCCCTTAACCCGCAATCAATATTTATTTTTTATTGTTATGGCAAATCGGGCACCTTGACAGTGACGGTTATTCAGGGGTATTAGGGTAGGGTTGCCATCCGTCCGGGTATCCCCGGATTTGTCCTAGTTTGAAGGGTGTCCGGGGAGCGTCCGGGCGGAGTTTTCTTTACAGTCCGGGTTGTCACCATTTGCCGTCTACCGACAGTTACGGAACGACGCTATACAGGATGTTCCCTAATGATGTGCTAATATTTTAGGGTGTAATTCCTAAAATCATTTTATGAAGAAAAGTTTATATAAGCATATGTCCTAAACGGCTTAAATTTTTTGCTACAGGGTCTTGAATAATTTTTTTTTTTAATACGTTTTTTGTCCGAAAGTGCTTTAAATAATATTTTCAATTTTGGCATGTGTTAGAAGGACATGAAACCACATGTTGTAGTTATAAAAGTTATTTTTTTGTCCCACCAGTGGCGTCCCTGCAAACATGTCCTCTGATATTTTTTAGAAAAAAAGTGGTACGCCACTGACATTTTTCCATGTGAATATTATTTTTGATTAGCCTGGTCAATTCTGCATAAAAATGGTTTCTTGCGTTTTTCTCCTCAGGCACACCGTTCTTAATTAAAATAATTAAATTAGCTTTATTTTAGTTTATATGAACTTTTCTTCATAAAATAACTTGAGGAATCACACTCTAAAATATTAGCACGTCATTAAGGAACACCCTGTATACTCTACTCCACGGTATATTCAATAAAATAATAGTTTATGAAGATAAATAAAAAATGACAAATTAGAAGAATTTCAATTTATTGTATTAGTGTAAGATGAAAATTTTCTAAATATCCGAGGTTTTCGAGCTTCTTGTCCTAGTTTAATGATTCTACAGATGGCAACCCTATGTTAGGGGAACTGTCAAAGAAAAAAAAGAAGAAACCATCGGTAGCTTAGAGAATAGAGCTCTAGCCTACAGATCGCAAGGTCACTGGTTCAAATCCCATCAGGAGTATTTGACTTTTTTTTATAAAAACATTCAATAATTTATAGAATTATTTTGAATTAAAATCTTCTTCCTTGTTTGGATGGATTTTTAAATTTATGTTTAATTTATCTTTCCTTAATTAAATTTAAATTTTTTTATTCTTGTTACCAAGTCAATCCAGGATTAGTTCTTCCTATGATATATAAAATTTAAAAAAATGAATAAGTTAAACTTAAAATAAAGGAAAAGCCTATTGACAAACTATGAAACCAAAATGTTAAGTGGAACATAATCCTAAGTAAGCTAATTTCAACCGCTTTGCGAGGTCGCTAATTTTACGCGTTCGTCAGGAAGGAATGGCCGCGGAGAACTCGGTACCGAGCCACAATCGAGCGCATTACATGATGGCGCGTGGATTACCAGGTAACGAAGGCGGTAAGAGAGTTTCAGGCAGTGTTGCCAGTCCTTCTGAATTACCAGTAGAACTACCAACTTTATTTATTATTTCCCAATGAATTAAACGATAAACATGATGAAATAAAATTATCGTAATTTTGGCAGGTACCAGAGGGATACGCGGCCTTAAGAAGGAGCCGCCACTGATGACAACAAAGGCAAACATTTTGAACATCCAATAAAGTGGTTTTTAAGAAGTAATATGCCTATACTAAGCAATAATTCAGGAAAAATTAAGCTATGAATAGTCACAAGAGCTGGACTTGTAAATAAATATAATAGGACTTCTTACGAAAAATACCTGGCGTCGATCCAAAAAGCTAGTTAACTTTGAAACGTAAACCACATAAAGAAATATGTTAAGGTTAAAGCAAGTTTTAATTTTTTTCCATATATTTGTTACACGCAGTTATTCAAATTGATTAATTATCAAGTTAGACTTTTAGTCTTAATTAGCCGAAAACCTAAATATCACATCAAGATTTTTGTGGAGACAGCGCGGTTGCCAAAAAACTTTTTTGTTTACTTCACATGTCGGACGCATTCATTTTGTTTTGACATATTTTTGAATTTTAGTTAAAATGTATATTTTACCGAATACTTCTTTTTTTTCAAATAGTTTAAAAAACATTAATTTCTTTACAAACTTTTTTTTAATTCAAATTATAACAGTGGCGGTTCGTGATAAAACACAAATGGGTTCACAAACTTTGTATTACAAAGTACAGGTCATGCAATGTAGCTTGAGCCCTGAGATGCGCAGATGAAAGAAAAGGAGAGTCAGTGTACGACAGAGATACCTAATACCGAATTTTAGTAAAGTACAGTCCGCGTAGAAAATAAAAGTGGGATTTGATTGATAAAGCCGTAGTGACTGCTAATCGTGTTTGCTAATTGGGCCCTGTTATGCAAACATCAACCAACAAACAAAATAGTTAATTCCTTTTAATTATTTTTATAATAATTTAAATTATCGGAAATTTTTTCAACACTAAACTTAACTATTCAATATGTAAATTATATTGTAATTCTATTATTGCTTTTTGCATAATATGGCCTAATGTGTATGTGATGAATGTATATTCGTTTCATCCATATAAACAATTCGCCGTCCTTCTGCACGGAAAACTCTCATTTTCTTTAAAAATTGGATGCGGAGATGCCTTACGTCAGGTTTCTCCATTAAAATTTTTCTATTGGTTTTGATTTTTCTCCAACGAAATCCAATTTTTCTTATTTCTTTTCTTAAACTGTTCAGGCATCCCTGGTAATTGATATCATTTTGAAATTTTTTATGAATTCTCGCTAGAGTTGGCACTTGCTTTTCTGTTTTATGAAAATTGTGAATTGTTCTGCGTAAAACACCTTGAAAAGCAACGCCCAAGACTATTTTGCTTTTTCTGTTTTTACGCTTTTTGTTTGGCGTGGAAAAAGATTTAACTCCTCCGGATTCGATATTTTTGGCTTCTTGCTTAATTCGTTTAATTGCGCTTAGACTAATCTTTGTAGCGGCTGAAACACGTTCGTGAACCTTCCTGAAATCAATTTCTGGTCTTCCTATATCTGCCTCTTGTTGCATAAATTTTATTAAATTATAAACTATTTCACGGCTTTGACCGCTCAATACTCGGTTTAAGACTTTACTTTTAAAAGGCATTATTACAAATAAATATAGTAATAACTTTTTTTCTAATGAACGTCCTACTTTTCTGACAGACTGTACAGAAGTGTACGTTTCAAAGATCATCAGATTAATGAACTCTCGGCTAGCTCCTCCCACCTGTTTACTGCGCACCCAAAAGTCAGAGCTCAAGCTATATTGCAGGAGCTGTAGTTACAAATATTTTAAAAATAAAAAATATATTTTTATAAAACCAACCTTTCCGAAATATTTCTTAACGCAATTTTATAACACGAAAGAAAAATTAAACACAATTTAATTACAAACAGTGAGATTACAGAAGGTCAGCGCATCAATTTGCACAGATGCAAAAATAATGTACTAAGTATCGCCATAGCAGCGCTGGGTAGTAATTGTCTCGAAAGTGCTTCAAGAACAATATTGCTTCGAGCACAGTGCTTGCAAGCACTTCTAAAATACAGTGCTCAGTAGTTGAAACCTTTTATGAAAAGTGCTTGGTAATTGAATTTCGCATTTCAAGCCATTTAAAGTGCTTCCAAACAATCAAAATTAATTTCCTCTGTAATTGGTAATTACAAACACTTAGAATTTATAAAGTGCTGGTGCTTGATGCTGGCATTTATTTTTCCAAATGGCTTGGTGCTTGAAGCGCTTTTTTCGAGTGCTTTTTTCAGCTCTTTTTTATTTTTAAAAATTGTATTTTTAATCATTCAAGGGGGTGGGGGGGGGGTTATATCATTGTCATGTTTTGTGTATTGTCCCCTGGATGAGGTTGCTTTTAAATCCGTTGGTAGAATTAAGACTTAAAGCTTATTTCAGAGTTTTGTTTACCCCGCCGCTTATGGCGTTATAGAGCGACTGTTGGAAAACTAGTTCCAACACTGGAATTATTAAATTTTCAATAATTATTACTCTCATTAAAATATCTTTAATTTGCCCTTTCTAAAAATCAATGCATCGAAAACAGAATAAATCATAAAATTTCCTCAGTTTAAAACTCTCAAATAGACAAATTTACACGTCTCAACTCGATAACATTCCAAGAAATTTCTATTTATAGAACACAGACAGACGGTTTGCATTTCTCGTTTGTCTTCTCTCACCCCTAATCTAAAATATAGATTTCTATTGGTCCCTATTTCGCGTCACTAATCAATCATTGGCCCTTCTGGAGGTCATAGGTTTCTTGCTGCTCCGCGACCCGTCGATCAGAAGCCAGATACGAAGTAGATATCTCGGGGTCAAGACACGCTCGATTTTGACGTAAATCTCTCGCCGTTTCCGACACCCCCGTCGGTCGGTCTCTAAAGAAGATAGAAATAGTATCTCACATTGTTCAGTCACGCTTTGTTTTTTCGGAGTTTTAATAAAATCTCGCTGGCAAGACACCCCCGTTCTGTACGTCAGCAATTGAACGTATCGCGCCAAGTCACACTCGGTTTACGGCAAATTCCTGTCAAACATTCTCGTTTTGGCAGTCTCCAATAAAGTGAAGCAAGACATCAACTGCATTTCTCACTGTGAATTTCCTGTCAAACACTCCCGTTTCTCAGGTTCAAAATAGATTAAAAATAACTCGTGTTCTTACAAAACTCGTGTTATTATCTCGTGGTTATACTCGCAGTTGATTGTATTCTGAAGTTCCCGTAAAATAATTCCACTCTGAAGGTCTACACTCTGACCTCAGTATGTGATATAAGAAAAACAGTTTTGTGATGTATTTGTACTTGTGAAGTGTTTGATTATTTAAAATAGAAGACCTGTAGATCAAGGTAGGATCTAATCTAGTTGTCAATCCAATCAAAGTACGAGCAGTTTTGCAAATATTTGCAATAAAAAGAAATTGGTTGCATCCAAGCTACATCTGTATGTAAATGTAAAAAACTTTCATAGTTTTAAAAATCATTCGACATTGATTTACCCGCTTTGTGGTTAATAAACAATTTATAAAAACCACTGTTTTCGTGATTATAAAAAATAGAAAAGTGACTTTGACATTAAGTGAATCTTTTCGAATTAAAAGTTATTTTTGAGCATTATTATGTTCGGGCTCTTTTAAGGTTTAAATGTAAAAACCATTTTTGATTTATAGATTTTGAACAACTGTTCATAGGTTGTTGAGATTTATATTTATTTCATGATCAAAGGTTATTGTATTTTTGATTTAGTATTTTTTAGTAGTATTATTGTACATAGTTAGTTGTATTGTTTTGATCTTAAAACAATATTTTATTTCAATCGTTACTGATCCGGTATTTAAATTTAAGATTGATTTCAGACAATGTCAAATTGTATTTGATTTAACTTATTGTAGATTTCGTAAACAACGGAAGATACAGTAAATAAAATAATTTGTTAACACAAATTTAAAGTTCGTTTTTATTCAACTTGAACCACCCTTGGCATTTTACAGTCTGTTTCAGGCGATGTTGTAGAAACAACTAGCGACCCTTCTTTGAATATGTAAGAGGCTCGACAGTTTCTCACCAGCGACCTTTTTCTAAAGTCATTTTTGACGGCGAAATGGCCTACGGCGAATCGGCGCCCGGCGACTGCGAAACGGCGACGGCGAATAGTCCTAGACTCCTAAAATCAGCCTGTACCCACTAATCCCAAAAATGCTGGCGCTGCCACTGCTTTGGACCATCCTGTACAAATCCCAAATCGTTTAAAAGTTGAAGGAACCTTAGCTGAAAAATAACCTCATATTAATGGAAAGGATAACCCTCCACTCCATTATGTGTGTGTATATAATTATTATTATCATTAGCTTTAAGGTTTCTTTTACACTCGTATAAAAGCGTAATCTTAAGAGAAAGCACGAAAGGATTATGGATTCTGGAAAGAGAGATAAAAAGGGGGAAACTCTGAATAAATTATATTCGATAAGCAGGTGTATTCACACTTTGCTGGTTATTTTTACATAGAATTATTTAGTTGAAGTAAAAGTGAAACCACGTCTGTTCTTTCCAAGTACATGTTTAGAATTTTTTTTTGAAGAATATGATACCGGAAGGTCTTGTACAGGTCATAATATAATATGAAAAAAGACACAATGCGAATGGCAGCTTTTTTTCCCATCACTTTCAATTACAATTATTGTTTTAGTGGCAGTTGGATAAAGTAAAACTCGCATTTTTTTAAACAGGTGATTTTTTGTTGTTAGTAAGAGAATCTGGAGCAATTTTTTTATACATCCCGATATTATAAATATTTTCGAATCTCCTCTTTTTTAATGACATGATGGACTGCTTTTCGCCAGTTCTCTTATGTTACGTTCTTAATGGCTTGATCAAACAGGAGCTTAAAGTCTTTCATTTTGAATGTCATGTCGTGTCTTGCTACAAATCCTTTCACTCAGGGCCGTAGGTAAGGAGCGGGGGGGGGGGGGGGGTGGTTAGGGAATTCAACCCCCCTCTAGCATTTTTTTAGAACTATTATGGACAACTAAATACGATTGCTAAAAGTGCATACATTTCTCTTCCAAACAGTCTTTAGTTTGCTAAAATCGGATAAGTCGTTTATAAGTTACAGCGATTTAAATGATTACACTTTCAACAGCTTCCCCCCTCTTATTAACGTCGGTACGCCAATGAGTATAAGGCCAAAATGATGCATAATTGTCCATGCTTTTTAATGGTGTTACCAAAGATATAGCTTAATGTGGAATTTTCGGAGATACGTAAAATTTTAAAATTTACTTGTCAATTACGCCGTCTTGCGGCAAAATGCGGAACTTAAAAATTATTTGGGCGGTGAGATTTAAGTCAGTTTTCTACTCCCACTTGGATATTTGCTGTTTCCTTTCAGTAGCGGCTCACGGTCTTAAAAAATGGTGAAGAGCTAGGTATAGTGCGGGTACTTCAACAAACATTGACTAAAAATCCGTGTAACAAAACCTCTCTCTTATCCTCATATGTCCAACGACTAAATGGAATTTTCAAAAAATTACAAACCATGTCATTAATTCGGTTCATTTTTAAAACACACAACTAAGTAGGTACGTACAATACTGAAAAATAAAAACAATTTTTTTTAATTACACAGTAAATCACGTAAAAACGATATCTATAACCGTAAGTTTCGCGAAGCCTCAAAATAAATACCTTAAGGTTAGGCGAACCAATGCCAAAACAATGGTGCATACGACTGATCTATTTTTAAATTGCCCTTCATCATAATGCAAATTGTTACATGCTGTTTGCGTGACTGACGTCACGTAACCATAGTAACCGTGAATATCAAAGCCATGTTGGGCGTTGGGTCTTCACTTGCTTTGAGCTAACGGAC
The DNA here is from genome assembly GCA_935413205.1 of Polydrusus cervinus. Classification (NCBI taxonomy): domain Eukaryota; kingdom Metazoa; phylum Arthropoda; class Insecta; order Coleoptera; family Curculionidae; genus Polydrusus; species Polydrusus cervinus. Next base: position 96,504,964 of record OW284510.1, on the reverse strand, counting down.
GCGGTCGGCTAGGGCGAGTGTTTATAATTAATATCCATCGGAGTTAACCGTGGCCCTATTATGCATAGCTACTTTCGAATTTACTTAATATTATTTATTCGAACATAATTATTTTTTTAGGGCTAAATGGTAGCTGTATTGGTACATTAATATTTAATATTGTCAAAAAAATGTCCTCCTGGTTTTATTTTTTTTTTTTTTTTTGGTGAAGAGCTTCACCTACTTCACCTGACGAGCCGCCACTGTTTCCTTTACACTAAAGTAATTAGATAAGTGAGCTATTTCGGTTAACTAACCGAATATAATATTATATCCATCTTAGTTAGGATATGAAACTGATCAATCACAGTGATCAATTACAAAAAACCAAATTTACAAGTTGTTAATTTTACGCATCGTTTTATGACAGTAAATAAAAGTGGGGTTAAGAATATACTTCAAACAGATGCAAATCTGTCAGTTGAAATTTGTTATTTTTTATATTTGAATCAAAACATTTATCCCAGAGCCCATGGATACACCAATTGTTCTCAAAGTGCATGAAAGTGCATGAAAGTGTGTAAAAATTGAAGGTATAAAAACCAAAATGTATTTTTTCCGAAAATCTATAGGAAATATTGATATTTTTGAAAGAAAAAGTCAATATTTCCTTACACTTAATCGTTGCTAGACAACGAAAAATAAGTGTTACTGTAAGGAAATATTATTTCTGTACGGCTACTTGTAAACCAAAATGTGTTAAGCTTGACAATTTAATATTACTGTGTTTCCATAGTTACAACACAAATATTTAATGGCATCCTTTATTTGTGAACAAAGTTAGTAATATTTATTTCAAAATTTTAACAAGTTGATGGTAATAAGTTATGTCCTTTTAATAATTTTTGATTTACGAAAAAATAGTCTGTATACCTCGTAGAAAAAGCCACATTCCCCCCGGACTCCGTATTGTCAGTCTCGGCTTGCGCCTCAACATACAATGTTTACAGTCGTCCGGGATTGTTCAGCTTTTCCTACTAGGTATACAATGTACTATTACTGAACTATTCTTAAGTTTTTTCCGACCGAACTAAAGATTTTTGTACAAATTCCCTATCTCTTTTCAAAAAAATGTACATTTGTACTTATTTAGTTTTTTAACTGGTAAATCTTCCTTAAATGATGGTAAATAAAGATAAGTGCATAACACCAGATAAAACAGACAAAACTATAAGATTTTTAGAAAAAAATTCAATTTTTAAAATTAATATTTTTTTTGAAATACAACAAACCCTATAAATATTCTTTTTTCACTTTGTTTTGCACAAAAAAAGAAAGGGTTTGATCGAGTTTGTTACGCAATCAGGCAAATGCTATGGTTTAGAAAAAGAAATTGTCCATTTTTATTAATAAATATATCGCTCTTTTTCTGTTATCTATTCAGCAAGAGGTCGAATGTGAGAAAGATTCAAAGTGATTTTGTGTAAATATAAAAAATGACCTAAATCATCGACAAATATGTTACAGTGTAATTTGGTACATGGATTTGCCAACGAAATGAATTTTTCTTTAATTGTTTTTTATTATCTTTCTCACAAGTTCACGGCCAATTAAAAAGACAAGCTATAACTCTGATTTAGATAATTTTTTTTTTATTTTCAGTATAAAATTCGAAAGTGGAGTCGTAGAAAAAATATACTGTAAAACTCGAGTGGATTGTCCATATTACGTTTAGAATTTACTTCCTCGTGCGATATGGACATCATATCCACTCTTGTCGTACAAACTATCCTATTGTGGGCAAATAAGTAACGCCGTAAGAGCGTTTCCTGCAAGCATAGGCGCCGATTCCGTGGGGGCTCTGGGGGCTTGGGCCCCCAGAGCCATATTTCTTTGGGGGCGTAGCCCCCATAGCCTAACCCTCGCAGTACGTTTACATAATAATGATACTAATAGCAATTCGTTTGCGAACGTGCGTTACTTGACATTTGATAATTTAATTTTTTTCTATAAAATTTATCTACAGTTGTCGTTTTCTTTTTTAATTTAGCAGGTTATCATATTTAGAAAAAAATTATTTTGGCTTTGAAAATTAAATTATGCTAGATCTGGCAACCCTGGTCTGCCACTTTGCTTAGAGCACGTAGAGAATTTGGAAAGTCCCTTGTCTCAAAGTCTCAAGGTTGCCAGGTCTAGTGAAATTTCACTAGATTTAATGATTTCGAAACCAATCCAAAGTGATTTAGTGAAAACTTTCGTTAAATACCCCAGTTTTAGTGATTTTTCGGATTTTGTAGCAAATAAGACAAAGTCGTCTAAACTGCAATATTTTAAAATGATTTTTTTCAAAAACACGGTTGTTTTTAATTATCCGCTCGATCTATATTTTCTACACGTTGGCAGCCGTGATGTCAGATCTGCGCATCATGCAGATCTGACATCACGGCCTAGTTAGCAGCGTTGCCACATTTATTTTGGCGAACCTACTTTTATTTTATTTTGAATCTACTAAAATCTACTATTAGGGGAGGGCACAAATGGGCTCGGTGATTTTTGAGTGAGCACTAAAAATAATAGTGAAAAAAGGGTCGCCATAACCTTCCTCTTGTTTTCTAAGTGGTGTCTAAAAAAAAAAAAAAGGTCGTCGTCCGATATTAAAATAAGTACTTAATTAAAATAATTTTTACAATAATTATATTGTTAATGGCATATTTACATTATTGAAATTGATATTAAAATCTACCAAAATCTACTAAAGAAAATATGCCTACTAACATTTTCTGAAAAGGAGTGAAAATCTACCAAAAAAGTAGAAATCTACTAGATGTGGCAACGCTGCTAGTTAGCGAGGTCAAGCATCGGCGCGGTCAAGTTGGAGCCAGTGTTACCAGATCTCCTGTTTTAACAGAAGATCTACTGTTTTCACTCTTAAACTACTGTTTTACTGTTTTCACCCTCAAATCTCCTGTTGAAAATTTTTTAATACCAAAGAGGTAATTAAGCTACATAATTCACAAATGTACACAAAAACATTGAATCATTCGGAACTAACTGGCCAGAGCCGTCTTTCCGTACGGGCCCGGTACATTTTTTTTAGAAGTCACTTTGGATGGAGGAATGGCCCCGCGCGTTTAGAAGTTACTGTGGAGGGAGCGTTATTATATTTAAAATTTATTAACTATTACATTATATTAGGTATGTGTATATTTAATAAAGGAATTTTTTTTTATTCGTTGAGATCCGGGCTCCAAGCCCCCAGAGCAATTCTGAAGTTCCGGCGCCTATGCCTGCAAGCCACCATTGGTTAGTGCCATTTAAACTGGTCACACACTTATGCGAAGCGCGGCGCGGCGCGGCGAAATATGAGGACAGGGATTTTAGCTTTTAGTTCGATGTATCGTGCCTCGCTTGTATCCACGGATCCATATTGTACCACATGCAATAAATCCAAAGCACCATTTTTGCGCTCTTTGTCGCGCATCAGTGCGTTTCAAACTTACAAAAATCGACACCAATTTCATGATATTTAATTTTTAATTATTAAAATAATACCAAAATTATACTAAAAAACAACATATATTAAGGATTTTATTATCAGTTTTATCCTTTATGAGAACCCTTGTATTCTGTAAGCATTTATAACAAATTAAGTCAAACCTCACTCGTTTGATTTATTACTGGAAATCCTTTGTGTGCCATTATTCAGCATTTAATAAAAAAGTTTTAATTTCTCCAGAGACAAATAAAATATTAAAACCAATCTAAAAAGGTCCTAAAAAGTCTGTAGATGTAAATACAAAACTTGTTATCTTAATTTAGTGTTAATTATCCTCACAAATGAGTTTTTTCAAAGTCTTATATTTGTTTTTTTTAACTTAATTATAAAATTAAAAGGATGAGTTCAAGTTAAACTTATTTGAAGCATGGACAGCAGAGGGTTTATAGTCTATAGTCTATTTCAGAAAGGTGTAGAGTAATAAAAGCTCATTAGGTATGCAAAGTGATTACAGAGTGACCTAAATAATTTGGCATTGATTTCATTGCAAAATTCTTTCTTTTCATCAAGTGCCGGTAGTACCACCGGGTTTGGGTCAATTTATGGGTTTTTATATTGTTATCCATTCACAAACACTGAAAATGGTGTGACACAGGCGTGTATTATGTAAAATACATAATACAGAAATTGAATTATAAAAAATTAAAATATTCTTCGTCATCTGAGGAACTGTCATCTCCACTTGATGTTATAATTAACGGGTCGACGGTCCCATCTATCAGGTGGTCAAGATCCCACATTTTCTCCACTTTTTTAATGACATGATGGACTGCTTTTCGCCAGTTCTCTGGTGTCACTTCCTTAATGGCTTGGTAAAACAGGAGCTTAAAGTCTTTCATTTTGAATGTCGTGTTGTGTCTTGTTACAAATCCTTTTACTTGCACCCATATAAGTTCTATAGGATTTAATTCGCAATGATATGTCGGTGGGCGCAGTATAGTTACGCATATTTCATAAAACAATGTTTTTGTAAATTTGCTATAGCCACAGAATATATAGCTACGCAAACAAATCATTTAGGTTAGTGTATAAACATAAGTTATGTACCAGAAAAGCTTTTTAAGCATTGCTTTTAAAACTCTTTTTGACTAGTAAGTACACTTTTTTATTGTTATTTTACAACTTCTAAATTTTATACTTACTTTTAGGGTTAAGCCCTGATGATGGCCTTAAGTAAATAAGGCCGAAAGCGCTTGGCGTCATTTATTAAACACTTACACTGAAATACAACGTTTTTCCTTTCTTAAAAATTTGTAAGGTTCCGCATTTTGTTTTTAATTAAGGTACAAAATTAATTTTCTTCACATAAATTTGTGGAACAGCATGAAATATATTATTTCTTAAATGTTTCTGAAGTAAATATATCTTCGAGTTCCAAAACGTGTAGCATTAAATCAAACGACGCCGACGTAAGTACAGCTAAAAACAGAGATACCCGCAGCGGTTGTATTCCTAAATTAAATTAATTGACAGAACCTCAATCTCCAAAAACCCAAACAAACCCGAAATATTTTTCTGATAACAGAATGGGTGACTCCTTGGGTGTCCTAGAAAAACACTCCATGGTTTGTTTTTTTTAAATCGACCATCTAAAAAGTAGGGTAAGAACCCCTAAAATCAGCCCGACGCCAATGAAGAATAGCCATGAACTTCTCCATGTAATAGAGTGAGAGAGAGATACGGGGAGAAGCATAGCCTCGCAAGCGAGAGAGATGGGTGTCACAACGTTGCCAAATATTTCACTTTGTCAGGTGTTCAATAAAGAAAACAAAACCTATGTTTTTTAGGCGAACTTACAGCATCAGCTGTTTGTGTTTAGTAAACAAGAAATTATTTTTTAACCAGTTCACTTTTTAACTAAATAAAAATAATAAAATAAAGAAAATAAATAATTAATCAATCATTAGTTTTCGTCAGCTGCCTTGGTATTTTGTTAAGTTTGCCTAACATAAAGTAAACAGGTCAACAAATTTTAGGTTAAAAGTAGCCCTAATGAAAAATAGCAGGTACCGTAAAACGGGGTTACTTTGCACTCAGTACGGTAACTTTGCACCAACGCTGTAAAATATTATTTTTGGTAGCACAGTGCTTCATCTTAATTTGAGGCCCCTACTAATGTTATGTGCAGAGAAAGAACACTGCAATATATCATCTCAAGAGATTAGACATTCCCGCATTCCGTCATTTGTCAATCATTTCCCGCCATAATATATAACCTCTAAATTGTCACATTTTAAAGCTGTACAAAATCTTCTTGCCGAGAAAGCCTAAGCTGATAAATATTGGTAAGTACTCGTTCAATCGCATGAACAATTATTAGTTTAGAGATGCAGGAAATAAAATAGGTCAATAAAATACATGTTTAGGGTTTTCTATTTTTTTTTGTTTACATTGGCAATTTCCATATAAAATTGGGAACACACCGTACAACTGGTGCAAAGAATCCCCACTTTCTTACGAAATTGGGGATACTTTGCACAATATCTGAAATGGTGCAAAGTATGACTCGTTGCGGTTATTTTGCTTTAATTGTAGATAAAACGGTAAAACTAGTTTAAAATGAAGGGGAGCAAAGTATACCTTTTCCGTGGTATACTTTGCACCAGGATGTAAGTCGATTTTTTGTCGTAATCTTGCAATGAATCAACTTAAAAATGTAATGAGACTTAGTTAATGAGCTTAATGATATCCACCGAAAATCATAAAATAGTTATATTAGTATTAAGATATTTTTATCTTTCAATAAAAAAAAATTGTGCAAAAAGCGGTGCAAAGTAACCCCGTTTTACGGTACTTACTTACCAGTTTTTTTTTACTTTCTGAGAGGGGAAAAGCTCATGTTCATCACAAGCCACGAGACTTGTGATAGTGTGGGACTCTGGGTCTCCTGACTGAACAGCCTGCCCACTAAAAACCCCTTCACCTTACCGACATTTATACACAACACTTTTAGCACACTACCACAGATTATTAATACTGCCGAAAAACTTTAAAACACAAATGTTTAAAGATCGCAAGAATACTACTTGTCATAACTTTACTAGCAAATTCGACACTATCGAAGTACACAAAACACTATAAATCACTTTAAAATACCAAATTATTATTACGTAACTGATCCACATCTTCAATTGGGACTGCATAAACTAGTTCTTTCATGGTACCCCATAGAAAAAAATCACATGGTATAAGATATGGAGATCGTGGAGGCCAAGCAACATGTTGAATGTCTTCTTCATTTCGTCTGATTAGGTTTCGTCCAATCAATCTTCTAAGAAAATGTTCTTCTAAGTATTGAGTCACAATACGAGCACTATGACACTAGCTAACAGAACATTTTCTAAAAGTTCTGGAAGGTCGTTTTGCTGGAAGGCTAAATAACCCTCTGCGTTTAGTCTTGCTGGTAGAATGTGAGCTCCTATTAGGTGGTCGTCTATAATACCAGCCCATATGTTAAGGGAAAACTGCCTCTGGTGATGTGTTTCTCAATATACATGAGGGTTTTCCATACTCCATATGTGGGTATTATGCTAATTAAATATTCCATTTCGGGTAAAGCCAGCTTTATCTGTGAATAATATTCTTCGGAATCAATCAGGTCCTTCGTCTTGACTTTTCTGTACGTACCACTCGCAGTATCCTTGTCGTAAAGGATAGTCTCTTGGTTCCAACTTTTGAACTTTTGTTATGTGATACGGATGAAGTCTCTCTTCTTTAAGGGTGCGCCATGTAATATAATTTGATGCTAGCCCCACTCATCTGGTTATGTTCCAAGTACCTAAGGTTGGATCTTCTTCTACCGCATCTAGAACAGCTTCTTCCGCGGCCAACGTGTTTGCATTTCTTGTTCGGCCTCTTTCAACGTCGGATCCTTTAAAATTACCATAATCTCTTAATTGTTGCACCGTCGATATAAATGTTCCTTCAGCTGGCGGCACCGGGTTTGGAAATTGTTCAATGTATAAAAGCCGTGCTTGTCTTAAAAAAGCCTCAGTAACAACAAAAAATTGTGATAGGTCAGTCCCTTATAAGGATGCCACAAAGAAATCTAATTTTTATGACAATGTTGTCAACTAATGGGAAATTTCCGGCTTAGTGAAAACAAAGCACAGATGAATGATAGATCGGCGCTGTCTCCAAATGGAAACGGGAAATTGTTACGCGCAGTGTTATATTCGTAGGGTATTCTTTAGGATGACTTGTGGTTGTGATCTGCTAAAAAAATTCTTTTTCAGTACCTACTGTGTCTATTCGTAGAATTTTTCTTTAAAAATGAGAAATTTTATTTTTAAAGGTTGCAACACTGTTCAGCACTGACAATAAGAATATGAAATTTGACCGTACAGTTAACTGGAATCGTCTACTTTTCTCGTCACTTAGGTGTAAAGGAAACAGCAAATATCCATGTAGGAGTAGAAAAAATGTGTATCTATCTACATATAAAGATGAACGACTGTAAGGAGCTTAAGGGCATCCGAATAATATTTTTAAATTATTCTCCAAAGTTACCATCTTTATGCGATATTATATCTATATATGACAGAACAGTTTTATACTTACCTACATTTATGTTGAATCACAACGTTTCAACTGGTAAGTATCTCCAGGCGACAGTATTCATCAGTATTCACCTGAAGACGACTGGAGATACTTACCATCAGTTGAACCGTATGATTCAAAACAAATAAAGATAATGCAAGTCCAAAACTTGTCTGTCATTCAAGAAACATCATTGTCTCTAGCGAATATTTATACATATTAAAAACATCGCTTTCTTTTGAAACGAATCCTGTTGATGTTTATTAATGGATTTTTAAAAACTTTTTATATAAGGACTCTACAGATATTGGAGAATGTGAGAAAGTTATTTTTATTTTTAAAAAAATCCTAATATTTTTTACAACACAACTTTACTAAAAATTTTTTGAATTTTGTTGGCTTATGTATTTTTCCTCGATTTATTTTCTGCATGAAAATAACTTTTTTACACCCACATAGATACCACCTTTCCATTGGTAAAAACAGAAATTCAATATCTTGCTTAGTTTCTTTCAGTGGCGTAGCCAGAAAATATGTTCGTTTCGATTAGTGAAAAAAATTCAATAATTTGTTTAGTTTTTGTAATTCACTTCAAGAATACCCACAATTTAACATTTCTTTTCTAAAACAAAATATGTCAAAAAGACCGCGGCAGTGGCTCAGAGGTGAGGTACTGGCATTCAACTGTGGCGGTCCGGGTTCGATCCCCGGAGTGGGCATACGTATACTAAAAAAAATATGTCCGAAATTTAGTAGGTTTAAGGGGGATTTCTACTGTGATGGTCCTATTTTCATCGTTTCTATACGATTTTTTTTCTGGGGATAATAAGACAAATACAGAAAAACAAGTTTTCAATTCTTTTTATTAAAGATAAGATGTACCAAAAAAAATTTTTCAACCCTCAAAAAATGAAAAACTTGAGGGTGCTACAGGGTGCTGAAGTTACCCCCTCAAAAAAAAACGTTACTTGCTGGCGGAATTGAAATAAATTTTTCTATTCAGGACAAAAATAAAATTGGCCCAGATTCTTCAATTGTAAGTATGTAGTTATGGCCCCCACTAGAAATTTCGAGTAACTGTTAAAATGGCGCGAGATTTAAATTTTTTTTCGAAAATTTACCATTTTTTTTGTATTTGAAGGGCCGTAACATTTTCTGTAATATCGCAAAATACTTGATTCTAGAGGGGGCTATAACTACTTGTATTCTGAGCATTTTAAGACCAAAATCCTGATAATTTGAACATACCGAAGTACTTTCCGCCAGTGCGAAAAACAGGGTTTCGAGAAAAACAACTTTAAAGTTTCAACGGTGGCTCACAACAAAATAGTCTCACTGTCACTTAGTCTGCGATGTATGGCCCGTAGCGTGCCTTCCCCGAAAAACGTGCTGTGTCTTCCTGCCTCTTTGTGAGCCTGGCCTGACGATCCTGATTGGTCGAGATGATGTCGCTGGTGACAGAACGTAGCTCTGAGAACGCGGCTTAACTCAAAAGCGGCTAGTGGTGAGAACTGACCGGCAATCATAAAATTGGATGCAACTTTTTTTTTGGAGTAGATTTGGTAGAAACGTTTACACACGGTTATTCTAGAGGCTATAGAGAGTCGAAAAACGTCAGAAAAAGATTTCGATTTTTTGAAAACCATCACAGTGGAAATCCCCCTTAAGAATACAGGGAAGAGTGTAAAATGTATAATCTCTTAACCCACCTCATTCACACCGGTAACCAGGCCGGATGAGATCGGACATCTCGTGGGGTGCGGAAAAAGGTACACACTCCCCAAACGGTAGGCCATACAATGGCAAAAAGCTAAGGGTTAATAACCCTTGGGGGGAATCGCATGACTGAGGATCGTGGTTCGGAACCACGTTAAGCTGTAGGTCCCCTCGGGAATGGCCTTGGCAGTGAAGAGGAAAAAATTATCAAAAAAAAAATGTCCCGTTTTCCCTTTTTTAGAGTTATTTTAAATCAACAAAAATATAACCCAATGCAATAAAATATTTTTACAACAAAAACAAAAAACAATTAGGTACTTATTTACTTTTAAATAGAAGAATTAAAGTAAAAATTTTGATTGAAAATTTTTTTATGGAATGCTTTATTATGAATATACAAAACGGCACTTAATAATGGGTATTTCAAAACCTACGCATTTGCACCAAAAACTGCCCTTAGATCTACGCTCCTAAAATACATGATTTCTGAAAAATCATCAATTTTTGCCTGGTAAGCGATATTTACTATATTTTTAATAATGAAAAACCGAGCTCGAAAAGCGCTGGTTAGAGTCATACATACGTCTTATGTTAAAAATTTGGATTGACACCAATATTCATATTTTTTTACAAATATTAAAAACTGTTTTTTTTTAAATAAAGAGCAACATTAAAAAAAAGTAAAAAAAAAAACATTTACAAAAACAAATTTAATCCAACCATGCACAGGGGGAGAGGTAATAATTTAATTTTCGAAATTTGATAATAGTTAGGTGAAATTTAAACGAATTTTGGGCGTGGCCCCGAAAATGTTTCGCCTGCGGCGCTTTTCCGCTTCTTCACTAGATACAACATCATAAAATACATGTAGTCCCGACTGTCCCTTTCTCCAGAAAAAAAAATGTCCTACTTACACCCATTAAGCCCCCCCCCCCCCCCCCCGAGCATATTTTCTGGCTACGCCACTGTATACACGTATTCCTCGTCACAAAAAAAAAAATGTAAGCCTACTTACGCCATGAGAGTAGACCAATACATCTTGTTGATACCATTAGGAAAACCAAAAATCGGCACAATTTCACTACATTTAATTTTTGTTTAACAAGTAGATCAGGCTATAAATAAAACGAGTGTGAAGGTGCGGATACTAAAATTATAATAAACACAACATTAAACACTTGGCTTAAACGATTAAACTTCTTAATTACACAACACTTTTTGAAAAAAAATGTATTTATAAAAGTTTTATTTATTTTCTTATTTAATTATAATTTTGATGAATAACTGTCACATCCTCGCCAGACTCAAGGAAAAAATAAATAAATTTTAACATATACACACTTCAGCTTTAACAAAAAAAAACTATATCCTAAAGAAGTTCAAAACTTCACAATAACAAAAAGTTTTTCTCGCAATAGGAATGAAAAACGAGCAGCCTTTTGTTAAGTTAATACCCCCGGCGACAGATCTTATAGATACGAAAATATAACTCGTCGTATACCGAACGTGTTTTATTTTCAGCGGACAACGAGAACGACCGTTTCACGCTGAACACGCGACACAAACTGGCATTTTCAGCTTCAGTTTCGGCAACGTAGAGTTTTCAGGATTGTATAATCCCGATGCGGCACCGACGGAGTCTGTCGGTGTAGCTGAAACCCGCAACAAGATATATGTTATGTGCCGAAGGGAAATGGGGTATATATTTTTGATGGACACGCTATAAAGCCAAAAGCGGTGGCTGATTTATGCCAGTTTTGGTTGGAGCTAAAAGGAGTCAATTCAAAAAAGGCGAAAATTTTAAAGATAAATTTGATTTATTTGGCAAAATCAGAGGCTGTTGAGTCTGCCAGATACACACAGTTCTATATAAAAAAGACATCAAATCATCGGATCGCAATGTTCATTGTTAACAATTAAATAGGTGTTTCTTTTTCTATTTACACCTTTTCCAGTTGTAATCAATTTCACAGGTAGACTTCAATTTCACAGGCCTTCAATGTTAAAATTATTTTAAATCTAATGAGTAAGTCCATGGGAGCCCGAGGAGGAGAGGGGGAGAGGGGGAGGGGGAGGGGGAGGGGGAATGGGGCACTTCCTAGCCCGAAGAATACAAGACCTATTACCTGTTAAACGTTATTGTTCGTTGGTTCTTGGCCCAGTCCCTAAGGTGTTAAAAAAATACAAATTTTATCTGACAAATTTGAAATTTTTTAATTACTTATATTCATTCTTAAGCTCACTTTTGTCATAAAACGACGCGTAAAATTTACATGTAAATTTGGTATCTTCGTAATTAACCACTGTGATTGGTGAGTTTCATATCCTAACTAGGATGGATATGAAATTATATCCGTTCAGTTAATAGGAATAGCCCATGACTTATCCGATCACTTTAGTGTAAAAGAAACAGCAAAGATATTTGCAGTGGATACATGTGAAAGTAGAATAGTAGTTTGTACAACAAGAGTGAATATGATGTCCATACGCACGAAGAAGTAAATTAGGCACGACGCCGTTAGCGGAGTCCTTAAATTTCTGAGCGCAATATGAACAATCCACTCGAGTTGTACTTTTTTCTACGACTTTACTTCCGAACTTCATACTAAAAATTTAAAAAAATTATTAAAAATAGACATCATAATTTGTGTCTTAAGTTGGCTGTGAAGTTGTGAGAAAGATAATAAGAAACAATTGAAGAAAAATTAATTTCGATGGCTAATCCCTGGACCAAATTACACTGTAACATATTTGTGAATTTAGGTGATTTCTTATATTTACACGAAATCACTTTGAATATATCTATCTTTCTCATATTCGGCCTTGTGCAGAATAACAAACAAAAAGCGATATATTTAATGATAAAAATGAACAATTTATTTTTCTCTTCAACCATAGATAGTTTGATTAAATTGTTCTGCTGAAATGCACAGAAGAAAAAAAGGATTGTTCAGGTTTATTTCTGCTTGCGTAAGAATTATAACTCTGAAAGTACAACAAAATAGCTGTACAATTCGTTTTAAACAGTTAAAAATGGATTTTGTGCATTAATATAAACTTTTAACGCCAATAGTCTGGATTTCCTTTATAAATAAATAATACATTACCACAGAATACAGAATTGTTTGTATATTCTATAGGCATTACAAAACTGATCGTTTTTTGCGTCCATATTTAGGATATGTGGCAGCTCCTCAAAAAAGGCAAGGGAGGCTAAGCCTTTTCAGTAATTATATTTTTAAATAAATTCTTAAGTTATTCCTTATTTATTTACTGTTTTGCAATTATTTATTTACAATCCGACAATAGCGCATGAGTCGTTTGGCTGTTTGTTTCCATAGTTTTTCCTAAAAGCGAGAGTATATGCTACGATTTGCATGAAATTGAAAGCTTCAAGCAGGGCCCGCTCTAGGGGGCGGCAACCTGGGCCCCTGCCCAGGGCGGCAAGTTGGAAGAGCGGCATAAATAATCCAAAAAAACAATATAAATCCCCGTTTTGCCTACCTACGTTCCTAGGTATATATGAAGTTTGAACCATTCCAATTCCCAGTTAACAAATTTAATTTCCTTTGTTTTGCCGTGCCGTCTTATTTTTAAAACAGTGACAATTTCGACGGATACCTTTTCTTTTTAATATTATAATAATATCAAGCAATTCCGCGACAAAGCAAGCCGAATAACGGTACTTTTTTGGTCATGGCGGCGTCGCAGCAAAGGACTAGCCGGCGAGCGGCGAGGAATAGACAGACAATTTGCTGTTGTGGTAGGTATAAAACGAAGAAGGGATGAAAAAGGCGGCAATTTCTTGTTTTGCCCAGGGCGGCGTTATTGCTAGAGCGGGCCCTGGCTTCAAGCACCAAGCACTTTCGAAATATGCTTGCAAGCACTTTAAGAATTACCAAGCATCAAGCACTTGAGTTCAATCAACAAAATTGTTCAATCAATTGAACCGTGTATTTCCGCGTTTAACTCTGTTGTGATTGAACCTTACTAAATATATCCAAACAATGGAGAGCCTCAAAACAATGAACGAATCGTGATTATCAATAGTAAAGGTCGGATATACGGTTCAATTTGATTGAACAATTTGTCTAATTAAACCGTGTATTTTCACCTTTATACAGTCGGTAATGGTCCAATCATGCTCGAAGCCCGTACTGTATAAATTCTTATTATAAGTTTAAATAAAATATTCAAACAAGTTTTTTTAAATATAGTTTAGGTTATTTATTAAAATAATTCCGTTTATACAAACCCTTCGTATAAACCCTATTTGCTAATAATTCTTGTTTTCAAATAAAAACCATTTATATTTTCTTATAACTAAAATAGAGTTATATGTACCGGGTGTCCCATTATGGATGGTCACCGGCCGCATCTCGGTAACTACTCGGCATAGAAACTCGGGGAAAAAATCGTAATTAAAGTGGCTAAGAGAAAATGAAAATACTTTTTAAGTTCCGCATTTGGCCGCAAGAGGGCACAACTGAAAATTAAATATTGAAATTCTAAATTTCCTTGAAAATTACCACATTAAGGTATATCTTTGGTAACATCATTAGAAAGCTTAGACAATTCTGCATCAAATTACGCCCTCTAGCTATTTTATTAGGAACTGTCGCGTATTCCAATTGATACGACAATTAAAAGTACTTACATTTTTCTTTCGAACAGGCTTAAGTTTACTAAAATCGGATTAGTCGTTTAGAAGTTACATAGAACAAATTAAATGATTACACTTTCAATAGCTTCCCCCACTCTTATCAAGGTAGGTACGCCAGTGAGCCCTAAACCAAAATGATGCAGAGTTGTCTTAGCTTTCTAATGATGTTACCAAAGATACACCTTAATGTGTGAATTTTCGGAGAAAATTAGAATTTCAATATTTAATTTTCAATTGTGCCTTCTTGCGGCAAAACGCGGAACTTAAAAATTATTTCCAGGATTTGCTCTTAGCCACTTTAAATACGATTTTTCTTCCCCGAGTTTCTATGCCCTGTAGTTTCCGAGATGTGACCATCCATAATGGGACACCCGGTATATATAGAGTGACTTTAGTATTTAAATAGTTGTTCGTAAAACAAGAGAGGATAATATAATGTCCATATCGCACCGAGTGCTATATGAACACGACTCAACTTCCGAACTTCATACTAACATTTTTTTTTAAATATTTAAATCAGGCATTATAACTTGTCATCATAGTTTTTGGTGAACTAAAGAGAAAAGAAAAAAGAAGAAAAATAATAAAATACAAGTGAGGAAAAATTAACTTCGTTGGCAAATCCATCGAACAAATTATACTGTAACATTTTTATCGATTTGGGTCATGTCTTATATGTACCTACACAAAATTACTTTAAATATATCTATCTTAATCACATTCGGCCTTTTGCAAAATAACAGACAAAAAGCGATACCTTTGCTTATTAATACAAATAAACAATTTATTTTTCTTAACCATAGCTAGTTTAATTAAATTGTTCTGCTGAAATGCACAGAAGAAAAAATGGTTCCTCCATTGTTTTTTTAATGTATTATTGGTTGCCTACTTCATAGTTACATAGTTCATACATTCAGTAGTCTACGTACCTACTTAGTTGTGTGTTTTAAAAATGAACCCAATTAATGAATTTGTTGGAAACTTCATTCAGTCATTGGACAGATGAGGATAAGAGAGACGTTTTGTTACACGGGTTTTTAGTCAATGTTTGTTTTTTGCTCTTCACAATTTTTTAAGACCGCGAGTCGCCACTAAATATAGGACTGATGGGAGTATAAGAATCGAGGCGCACAAGATCTCGACACGACAGTGACACCTTTTTTTTATTTTTAGAAGTCACTTTTTGGTGTTTTACGTACATATGATGTAATTCGAAAATTCAACTATGCTGATTTTTGTGACTGGAGAAAGGTACAAATATCTATCCCACAAAATGTGGTATTTTATGTTTTTTTAGCAATATATGCATCTCAAAAACGTAAATGTCATTGTCAAAAATACGCTTATACAAGATATGTATGGGATTATCACTATTTACAACAAAAAAAGATTTTTCTTGATAGGTTTTAGTTTTGAAGATATTTTACTTCAGCGCGACCACTCTACAGCTCTTGTGGCTCTGCTTTCCGTCCGCTAAAGGTTTCCACACATGTCACAATACTCAATTTATCTGTTTTTAAATTAATGTATAGTTTTTTAAAACTAATAATTATTAAAACAATATAAAAATTAAATGTATTCCCTTGAAATAATTGCCATAAAAGTCCTTGAAGATTTAAGGATATTACCTAATATCATACAATTCTTATAGTAATGTAATTTAAAGTGTAACAAACATTCTTGGGTATGAAAACTATTCTAAAAAATAAATTAAACATTTTTCCTGATGTATTTGTTGCTATTCCAGGTAAAATATTTGCCAAAGTTGCAAATTGACTTGTTTGTAGCAGTAAAATAGGGTTTATGTTTTCTTATTGATCTTGATAAGTTCCTTTCTGTCGATAATAAATATTTCACAATGGCAAAATACATAATTGTAACAGCAAAAAAGTTTTTTGAAATAATTTTTTCTTATCCTGAAAAAAAGTGGCTGCCCCAGTAAATGAAATTTGTACTATGTATGTATTACGTTATATATATAAAATACCTTTTCGAAAAAGGAAAGGACCAATGGTTATTAATCAACTTCCCAAATCGCATGCATCTAATTGCCGAAAATGGAAAAGTTGCTATTGATAATGGTTAAAATGTTGTAAAAATAACTATTACTCTCCATACTTACGTTATATGTACACTTTTAGGCGGATTATCTTAAAAACTAGAGTCTGTTATTTAAAATCCCTCGACTCTTATCCTGAGCGGTATCTCTTCTACAAGATGATATATAAAAATCATTGAAATCGGTTATAATGTTTGGCGGTCCTCTTGTTAGTTTCCAGCATACTCATATATAATTGAGTAAGTCACTCCGATGAAAATAACTTGGTTTGTTAAATAACTTGGCTTTATTCTAAATTTTTTATGAAGTAGTTTTTTAACACTTTTACATCAATACCATTTTCAACATTTTGTTGCTTCTAATCTCAGATTAAATATCTCTACAATTTAATGCCAAAACCAATAACAAGCTAAGTATACAGAATTAGCCATAGGGAGGGGGTTCATCGAAAATGTTTACTATTGTAACAAGGCTAGCGTATATAATTATTTATATAAAATAAGATATAAAAAAATATTTAAAACAAAAACTTTTTGGTAATCAAATCAAATCATATTCTGGGTCTAGCTAATTGATATATAATAAATGAATTATTATTATTCGCGAAATTTGATTATGAATAGAGTTAGTTTTTTTTAGCCCATGTAGTGGCGTTACCGATGATGAATTTTTAAGTCCACAACTATTAATACTAGGTGTGATATGTCATAATGCAAATTGTTACATGCTGTTTGCGTGACTGACGTCACATAATCATAGCAACGGTGAATATCAAATGTTGAGCTTTGGGTCTTCACTTGCTTTGAGCTAACGGACACGGTCGACTGGGGCGCGTCAAAATGTACGAGTGTTTATAATTATTGTCCATCGGAGTTAACCGTGGCCCTATTATGCATAGCTACATTCGGATTAAATTAATATTAATAATTCGAACATAATTATTTTTGAAGGGCTAAAATGGTTGCTGTGGTACTTTAATATTGTCGAAAAACTTTCCTCCTGGTTTTATTTCTTCACCTGATGAGCCGCTACTGTTATGAAGCATGTAAAACATTTTAGACAATTTTATGTGAGTACTTACGACAACATTGTGTTTTTCTCTTTTGTAAGTGTTTTTTGTCGAAATATTTAATCTGAGACTGAGCTCACAACATTATTTGGGTGGCTCAGTCAATTATAAAATGTTATTTTTTAAAATAAAAACGAATATCTTACTGAAAAAGGAAATAATTAAAGGCGTTTTATTGGTTCTGTTTTAATATTTCTTAATACCTAAAGCCCAATTTTATAAAGTCCTCTTAAATCTAAGTTTAAACCTAGGTTTAATCCGAAGAATAATTCTAAAATCGTAGAAATGTTCAATTTATAATGTGGAATTAGCAGCAAAGTTCAATTTAAGAGTAATCAACCTGGTAGTGGTAACTTGTTATGTTACATTATATTAATTTATGACCAGGTAAATCACTTTTAACTGGAAATTTGCTGTCAATAGGTACAGTATAAAATGACCATTTTTAACATTTCTTCAATTTAAGCTGGACCGAAGGTCATGAACGGCAATAGAGTTTTGGACTTGCATTGTCTTTATTTATTTTGAATCGCTACGTTTCAACTGGTAAGCATCTCCAGTCGTCTTCAGATGAATACTAAATAACTATTGTAACTACAGCTCTATTTATACTAGGTAGGTACCCCTTCAAATAAAGAGTTTGGGAAAAGAAACATTTGTTTTTGGAAAAAATAATTTTTAAAAATTAACTAACCAGCAAGTTTGACTATAAATAATTTTTTCACAATCGTACTGGCCCGGTTACCTTAATTTTTAATTTACCAATCAGGCACCTTTGTGAGTACATAATGCCTGTCAAAGTCATTTATGTCACGGTAAAACTTGCTGGTTAGTTAATTATTGGTAAAAATCTTTGTACAAATCAACATAAGTCTTAACTAGGTATATTAAGGAAAACCCTTCGGTTTCTTATTTGAGCATTAGTATTACGTACATACACTATATTGCTAATACCATAATTCGATGATGACACCACTGTAGGCAGATGATCAGGGTCCGTTGAGTTTGCGCAACTCGGAAGTTTGCTTCTTGATGTAAACATTTTACAGGACCGACTTTCAAAAAGTTTTTACAAGCTTTTATTTAAATTCACCCGTTAGTTCGGGTGTGTACAGTTTATGGTCAAATAAAATTAAGTAACCACTATTTTACATACCTGAAATACCTTATTCCTGGTATTGAACAGCGATTCGTGCAAAAAAGGATCATGCACTTTTTTCTACCCATCTTGAGACACAAGTCGCTAACAATAACAAAATGTCTGGTAAAGTTTTATACCTAAATTCACACCCAAAACTTAAAAATAATATCCACAATCACACGCGGAACATTCGAACGAATACAACGTAAAAAAAGATGGAAATGACTTACAAAAACTTACAAACTAACAAAAAAAATGTCTAAAGTAAAGTTTCATAAATGTTAACACCCAAAACCTGGAAATTAAAATCACACACGAATGAACGAAACAAAAGATGGCGACGAATAAGAATACAACGGCGCGGCGAGCCGGTTCTGTTCAAGAGACCTTGGGGTTTGTTTACGTTCTATTAGAAATCGTGTCGGTTGCCTAATTTTTTCCCTACTGCGCAAGCACCACGGACCCCAACTCAGGTTATTTTAAATCGCACGATGGGTGTATTCTTGCTTCGTGCGGCTGCTTGTATTGGCAATATTGTGTATGTATATATGTGGTATTACGCCGTCTAGCGGCCACATGGGAAACTTAAAAAGAATTTTCAGCGATTTCTCTTGGCCACTTTCCTTATAAAAAAAATGTCCGAAAGCTGTTTTATTCCATAAGGCTTTGAATTTTGAATGCTATAGAGCAACAGAACAGTATAAAAATGTGTCGACTTACTTTTGGAGATGAACTCTGCGTGGGCGTACCCGGATATAGTATGTTGGGATTTTGTATACTGATCTACAGCGCTTTATATGGTGCTATTAAAATTTGTGTAAATGTGACAGCTATATTGGTTAAATTGTCACATTTCCCCATTGCTATATATTACGTGTACATGTCCTCACAGAATCGGTTCGTCAATATTTTCTTTACCATAGATGACTTTTTATTTTCCATTTTTAAAGTGCCTAATGTAAATATTTAAACCAGGATAGCTTATATTAACTATAATTAATTGATTTTCATCAATAAAATATTAAAGCAGAACAAAAAAAACGCTTTATTAGGCAGAAGTAAATAAATCTGACAAATAATGTTAAGTGTTTAAAATATAAGTAGAAAGGCACTTTATATTGTAGATTTTTGCAGTAGCTTTCATCTTTCACGTGTTTACTTAAAAACGGCACGTTTTTTTCTCGATTTTGTTATGAATGCAAAATACGTTCATTTTCTATGCATTTTATATTAATTGTGTGAGTCTTAAGCCGGCCACAGACACAGGGAGATGTTCGCGTGCATCAACGCGCATTGACGCACAATAGTACATTGCATACCTAGTAGGAAAAGCTGAACATTCCCGGACGACCGTAAAGATGGTATGTTGAGGCGCAAGCCGAGACTGACAATACGGAGTCCGGGAATGTGGCTTTTTCTACGAGGTATACATACTATTTTTCCGTGAATCGAAAATTATTAAAAGAACATAACTTATTACAATCAACTTGTTAACATTTTGAAATAAATATTATTAACTTTGTTGTAACTATGGAAACACAGTAATATTGAATTGTCAAGCTTAACACGTTTTAGTTTGCAAGTAGCCGTACAGAAATAATATTTCCTTACAGTACAATAATAAATATTTCCTAAGAGTTATTTTCCGTTGCCTAGCGACGACTAAGTGTAAGGAAACATTGACATTTTCTTTCAGAAATGTTATCAAAAATGTCAATATTTCCGATCGATATTTGGAAAAGTAAATTATTGTATTGACTTTCTTCTTTGATGAACGCACGTTAATGCACACGTACATCTCTGTGTCTGTGGCCGACTTAAGATTTTCTATGTGTGATGCATCCGGCGTGTCAGTTTTCGATTCATAATTTCTTTACTTCTTGACTTTATCTATATTAGGCCTGTCTGACATTGTAAACTTACCTATATTTTACAGAATTTACAATAAACGCAAAGAAAACCGAAATTTTTGCTTGTGGATATTTATTAAAAAGTATTTGTTTTTTAATTAGTTTTTTTTTAGTTTTCCATTTTAATTTTTGGCTACTTAAGGGAATGTAGCTGTGTCTGGCTAAATGACAGATCTGTCAAACCAAAAAAAGAAAATGTAGTTATTGTTTAAAAATGGCAATGGTATTTTTTGCATTCCAGGTACCTTGACATATCAAACCTAAACAATGACGATAAAATTCAAATTTGTGTTGATAATTATTTTGTACACGCTCTGATCAAAACTACTAAAAGTAGAAAAAATCTGCGAAATATCACAAAAGTGAGTAAAAATAGTTCTTTTTTAAAATCCCATAGGATGAATAAAGCAAGGCATTTTAGGTGAGATTTCCGACAACTGAAAAAATATTTTTCGTATCTCCCACTTTTTGGTTCATTTGTCCTTTTTTAAACCCCATCTGGGTAGGTACGTACTGTATACAGCGTGATCAGTTAAGGGTACGGCCGTATCTCGGAAACTACTGGGCATAGAAATTCAGGTAAAAAAAAATGATAACTAAATTGGCCATAAGAAAATCCTGGAAATAACTTTTAAGTTCCGCAATTTACCGCAAGAGAGCGTAATTGAGAAGTAAATTAAAAAATTTTACATATCTCCGAAAATCCCACATTAAGGTATATCTTTGATAACACCATTAAAAAGCTTGGACAATTATCCATCATTTTGGTCTTATGCTCATTGGCGTACCGACTTTAATAAGAGGGGGGGGGGGGGGGAGGAGCTGTTGAATGTGTAATCATTTAAATCGCTGTAACTTATAAACGACTTAATAGTTCTCAAAAAAAATTCTAGAGGGCGCAATTTGCAATAATAAAACATTTTTTTATTTTACTCCGAAAAAATAAATCATATGGTATAATCGAATCGAAAAGTAGATGAAATTTGCTAGAAAAAATATTAAAACCGCAGCTCGATATCTCCGCTCGTTTCAGCGTTATCGCCAATAGAATAATTTTTAAAACTTTAAATGAAGAAGCGAGTGGGACGCCACTGATATTTTTCCATGTGGATATTATTTCTGATTAGCCTGGTCAATTCTGCATAAAAATGGTCTCTTGCGTTTTTCTCCTCAGGCACACCGTTCTTAATTAAAATAATTAAATTAGCTCTAATAGTTATTATTATTAACATTCATAATGAAAATTTTTGTTTTTTAAAAATTGTTCGAAATGATTCATTTAATAGGCATGCTTGCGCCCGTTTAAATCGAGAGATTCTGGGTTCGATTCCCAGCGGAGGCACAAAACTTTTTCAATTTTAATCGTGTCTGTACGCCGGCAAACACATTTTTCACTTCAAATTATTTACAGACGCCAACATAACTACTTTAGTTATAATTTTTTTTCCTGAATTTCTATGACCAGTAGTTTTCGAGATATGGCCGCTCCGTACACTTAACTGATCACGCTGTATATAGCTTCTTTTTCTTTTGGGAGTATGAATATGAGCAAAATATGCTGTAGAAAAATGATTTTAATAAAAACTCCACTCACCTGGTAAGATGGTGAATTTCCCTTAGGCTTCAACCCTTTTTCCAAAAAAGTAATTTTCTGGCTCTTAAGAAATTACTGAATCTCCATTTTCACTGTTACCATTTTTATAAAAGTCTTAATATACTTTTTGGTATATTGACTCGGCTTTTAAAACTGGAAAAAAAAGAAGAAATTCCTATGGAAGCGGAAGATCAAGCAATATTCGAGAAGTCATCACGAACAAATAGTGCATTTCCACCACATCGCGCATATTGTACCTGTGTCTGGCGATGGCAATACAATTTCTTTTTTTATATACAAAGTATTATAAAAACTAATTTCAGAAGAATTAAGTGGCGCGGCGTCAGTGAAGACTTTTAAGATAATATCGGAGCATCGTTTGTAATTTTAATGGAACATAAGAAATTAACATTATTAGCCGCAATATTTCTATTTTTATGTTCTGAATAGCGGATGATATAATTTGAACCTATATAATTGAAACTTTAAAATACATTTTCGATTTTTTTTTTTTGAAAAAAAAATAAGGTATCATCCGCTAAACTAGAAGTTCTTGTAAATTTTTGTTTTAAATTATCAATTAGATAAGCCAGGAAACGAATCATGTTACATCATCCATATTGCAAAAGTAGCGGACATGTTCCTTTCAAAGCATATTTTCCACACTTTGATACGGCGACAGCATCATTTTGATAGAACTTGTAGAATAACCAGTGGCGGCTCGTGATAGAAATAGACGATGATACTCTCGCAGTGCCCCGAGTGCCCGCCGCGTACATTGACTTTTTTTTACATATTCGTATCTATTAACAAAATATTTTAAATAACTATTCCTACAAAAACTATAATTATATGGTAAACCTTCAAAAATAGTAGTCTAAAAAGAATATATGTATATCCACCCGACAGCATGAAGTACAGCACGAATCTCGATAAATTATGGCACTCTGATGGACCAGATTAAAGTCAAATTTTCTCTAATACACTGAATCGATATTTCGACTGCAACCATCGGATGACGTGACGCTTTTCAACAGCAACGATCATGTGCGCGATTTAAAATAGCCCGAGGCAGTGTTGCAGCTCCTATTAAAAATTCACCACTGAGAATTTCTAAAAAAAATGTCACTGCCGTGTAGGGATTTCGTTCTCCACCAAAAAGTGACTTCTAAAAATAAAAAAAAGGTGTCACTGTCGTGTCGAGATCTTGTGCGCCTCGATTCTTATACTCCCATCAGTCCTATATTTAGTGGCGACTCGCGGTCTTAAAAAATTGTGAAGAGCAAAAAACAAACATTGACTAAAAACCCGTGTAACAAAACGTCTCTCTTATCCTCATCTGTCCAATGACTGAATGAAGTTTCCAACAAATTCATTAATTGGGTTCATTTTTAAAACACACAACTAAGTAGGTACGTAGACTACTGAATGTATGAACTATGTAACTATGAAGTAGGCAACCAATAATACATTAAAAAAACAATGGAGGAACCATTTTTTCTTCTGTGCATTTCAGCAGAACAATTTAATTAAACTAGCTATGGTTAAGAAAAATAAATTGTTTATTTGTATTAATAAGCAAAGGTATCGCTTTTTGTCTGTTATTTTGCAAAAGGCCGAATGTGATTAAGATAGATATATTTAAAGTAATTTTGTGTAGGTACATATTGTCACGCCCAGATTTTAGGGTGTAACGAGGGACGTAAGGTAGCACGGGACCTTGGCGACTATTAGGAAAACAAAGCGGTTTTGAAAACAAATTTATTTAAATGATAAAAATAACAATCACCTGAAGGGTTTATAAGAAAATCAAAATAACAAACTTGGATTTAGACCTTTATAAAACAGTTGGCAATAAATTATACTTACTTAAATTTGGACTCATCGCTGAGATTTGGGACCAACAAAAATTCACATATTTCGACGTGGATGCGTCACGGACTCGAACACTAGTGCCCGCCGATCGTTCCTCTAGCAACCATGTGTAGTTTCGTCAAGTCAGCGATTTTCCCCCTTTTGTAAGACCACGGGTTTAGGTCGTACACCTTGTTCTACCGACTTGATGACGCCACCACAATTGCTAGATCGGGATATACATATAGCATTTCATAATTGCAACTGTTTTGATTTATTTAATAAACTCGGCGTCGGTTTCATGTTGCGTTGAACGGCCGGCGATAAACGCGAATAATGATTAGAATATTAAAATGGAAAATATATTGATTTATGAAATGTTATGATCTTATGATTCCCTATCGTGACACATCCCCCGGTCTTAAAAGAGCTGGCCCCCAGCGATGGCCGAAAGGAAGTAGAGGTTACATTATTTACTTTAAAAAATTGAAGTGTATGAAAAAAAAATTTTAATATTGACTCAAAAGTTGGCTCCACTTCCCTTCTTTTATGAGTAAATGTATTATATTTATAAAGAAAAAAATATCATTGAATATCAAACAACAACAAAACAAACAAACTTTATATAAAATGAAACATCTTAATTGTCCCTAAACACTTTTTCGCTTGCACTTGGTCACTACACCAAAATTAAAGTCCATGCCTGGGTACGGTCCTGTCGTGTCGTCAATGGTTAGATGGTGGGCCAACGCGCGGTTGGGTCCATTGGCCGAATGGTTGAAGCACGCCGTAGCTGTGGGTGCTCTATCGACGGAATGCATCGCCGATGTTGGTGCCAAGGCCTATTGCGTAGACAGCCGATGCCATACTTGGTCCTTCCTCTGTGGTTGTTGCCCTATACAGCCCCTTTTTTTTTTTCTCTGTGATCCTTTGTTGTTGCTAGACGCGACAGCGATCACCTATCCTTCCTCTGTGCTGGACGTCTGTTCTGTTGCTACAAGAGTCGTTTTTTGTAAGCTAACCTCAAATTGGAAGATTGTTGGATAATTTCGGTTTGTTTGAAATTTGCAAACGTTGCAAATTCCAGTGTTTCGATGCAAGGCTTCGGGAAACGGCGCGATCAATGGCTTCTCTTGAAGAAAATCATCTAGATTGGTAACCAATAGTGTTTGTAAGGTGCTGCAGTGCTATACAGGGTGATGCTGTGTGGATCTTCTTGATTTGCCAATTATTTCGTTGTTCGCAGCCTTGCTTTCTAGTCGGTTCTGTAATACGTAGCTAGTGTCGAGTAGTGGCGGTTTTAGTGTTTCATCTGCTTGATTATGGATTGATGAAGACTTCATTGATCTTGTTCCATATCGACATGAGGCTGATGGGTTGGGCTATGTGGCTTAGTCAGCAGGCATCGATGTGTCTTGGCAATAAAGGCTGGATACCAACAATACTGAGTCATGTTTGCTGTACAATGGCTGTTCTGTCTCTAGTGTTGGGGCCGACAGCAATACTGATTGAGGATGGAACAGGTGTCCGACCAGGTGGCTTCGTGGTAGTGCAGCAGTGTTTACATGAAAAGAAGGAAACAAAGAGTAAGTATATGCTCCTATTTTTTGCTTAATATTTTATTTAAAATCTCTGAATGTTTTCAATTATTTTTTTTATATATTTTTTTTTTTATTTATTAATGCCAGAATATTGCACTTTCTAGCGCTAAAATGCTTAGATATTTAAAATCTTATTTACTTTTGCATTTGGGTTTTTGATATTTTGAATATCCTATACTTTTGTTAAAAGAAAATTCAGAATTAAAACTTATAGCGTTAGTTGAATGACTTGATTACTTGAAAATTTACATTAGACTATCTTAATTCATATTATTCATATTCATATTCAACAACTATCAATAGAAAATTAAAGAAATAGCAGGCAATGCAGAGTTTAAGGTTTATTTATTGTATTTAGATTATTAAATCAAGTACTTAGATTGATAATTTGCTAATTAAATTTTTGATTGATAAATTCTTTTGTATTCTATCTCGTCTGCTACTGAATTTTTGTAGAAATAATATTATTTATTAGCATTGCATTTTGAGTTTCTGTAAAATTGAAATGTCAAAGTTTTGGTACTTATACCTAAAGATTTGAGGTTAGATTGATCTACCTATAAAATTGTATCCTCGATTGTATCATTTTCTTAAATTACTATTTATAAATGCATTTATTTTTTGCATTGATATTTTTCCTTTTCCTTGCGTAGGATTTTGGATAATACTTGAAAAAGCCTTCTACCGATTTGTAAACCCCTATCTTCCACCTACGCAATAACCTTACTTCTGCCTTTTGCAGGATTCATATTTTCTTTATATAACATAAACATACATAATAAAGGTACCTACTTATAACAATAGCTTATTTCAGCTTTTCATATATATTTCATAATTGCAAGCTTTATTTAGCTGCCACATTTAAAATCATTATTTCATATTCAATCTATATCCATTATCAACTTTTCATAATGTCAAAATTTCTTCTTGTGAAATTTTGATGTCCCCGGGGCTAAGTCTTGTGAATTACGATGATATTTATCCAAAACCTTTGCGCATAGTCTTGGCGTAAATAACAAAGTGAAACACTGACTAATGTATTAAATATTTGCAATATGGGTCGGGCCTACTAACCCTTATTGGAAAAATTTAATTGAAATATCTTATATTTCAATGCACTAAATCTGTGCCATATTTATTTTCGGAAGATAGTAGTAGAAGGTTTTATGCTCAAGTATTTCCAGTGTATATTTTTTATTACAATTTGTATTTAAATTTTAGTTTAAAGCTTGGGATGTGTGAAAGAGAAATGTAAAAATGGAAGTTTTTTTTTTTAAAAAAAAATTTTCAAAATTTCTGTGACAGGGATGGCTAGCTCCTGACCAGAGTTTCTTATTTCTTTAGTATAATTGTCAACTCTAAATTATTAGTAACACACATCTGTTGCTAAAAAAAATATTTTTGTAGGATCAATCTGCAAATGGAATTTTAAATTATTTAAAAATTTCTGTGACAGGGATGGCTAACTCCTGACCACAGTTTTTTTTTCTTACTTTCTTGGTTTAACCGCATTCCTAAAACTATTGGTAACACAAATCTGTTGAAGAAAATATTTTTATATGGGATAATATTGAGATTGTTTGTATCTTTTCTCTGTATTCTATACCTAATTATAATGGTATTGTTTATGATGCTGCTATGATTATAATAAAAGTATTTTTTATATTTTTTAGTTTAATGATAGCCTAACGATACGTATGTCATTATTATTTTATTTAAAACTTATTGAAATCAAATTGTTTTAACATTAAATTGAAAAATTGTTGTTTTAAATTATTTATTTAAGTAAACCCATTTTGAGTAATTGGAAGAACTCTTGTAACTTTAAAGTGCTTGTTTACTAATATACTGTGCATTTTATTTATACTTATATGATTTTTTTTTTTTTTGGTTTTTTTTTTTTTTTTTTTTGTTTTTTATTTTTTAAATTTAATATACCTATAGCCCATATCTATTATCTGTTTTATTTTGTATGATCATAATATTGATCTATATTTATCGATATAATATATTTTTATTACTTTTCTGTCGTATGTTTGATTGAATTTTATACCAGTGTATTTTTATTAGTAGTAACGAAAGTTTTTTGGCAATTAAGTCAAAAATGAATTTCTGCCCTGTCTGAGTAAGCAGGACTGGTTAAATGTCTATGAGGTTGTAAGAAGTTATGTTAATGGACAGTGGCGTGTATTTATGAATAATTTTATTAATGCAGTATAAATGTTGAGGAGAGTTTTTTTTGATTAACAAACTGCATATATATGACTTTATTAACAATGCAGAAAGTGCCTTTGTCATGGCCAGTAACTGGTTTTCATAAAATAGATTAATTTTAAATGATGAGAAAACTAAATTAATTCTTTTCAGGACTAAACAAAATAAATTAAATGAACCCGGTACTGTCAGTGTATGTGACAAAATTGTAATTTGAAATAATACAAAATTTCTTTTTTATTTCTTGGTAATACCCAAGAATTTTTATCATGGAGCAACCTTATAAATGGTTTGTGTTTGAAACTGGGTAGTATAGGTTATGGAATGAAATTATTGGCTAACTATATGAACTTAAACACCTTAAAAATTCTATACCATGAAAATTTTGAATCTGTCCTGCGATATGGCATACTGTTCTGGGGGTAGTAAGTAGCTTTGAGCTAAAAAGGGTTTTTGTAATACAAAAGAACAATAACGTTAATACCTAAATAAAATGAGCTTTCTAGATTCTTGCATTTAAATAAATGAATATACCTATTAACAGTATGTGGTCTTTATATTTTTGCGTATTTAATGTTTTTGTTTAGAAATAATAAATTGAAATTTGAAACTGTAAATGTATATAGTAATTATACAATGACGAATTACTTATTATATTTTCGTCACCGCTTCATTGTCACAGAGAAAAAAATCCTTGTTACATGCGCATCAAACTTTACAACAAACTGCCAAATAATATTTATTCAATTACTAGTGTGTCAGAGTGAAAAAACATTTAAAAAAGTGTTAATAGACATTGAGCCCTATTCATTAGTGGACTTCTTGGTAAATCTATTCCATTCTGTGACGTCATTTTATTTTATCCTTTTTTGTAATCAGTATATAATTTGAAATAAAGAAGTATTATTGTTGTCACATCATTATTACATCATCAAAATTATAAAGACCAATATAAGGAAAAGAAAAAGGAGTATGATGAACTGATCTCATGAAAAACGTATCGAGTATCCCGTTTAACTGTAATAACATATATTTACATATACTACGGTATAATAACAAACCATAGTTCCGGTTTTTCTGAAATTCCTACCAGCATTGTAAAATTTTCTGTTAGTGTATGTAAAAACATTATTTGTTATATAATGAATAACTCTTTTAAGTATGGTATATTCCGTGAAAATTTAAAAGTTGCACTAATAAAACCAGTAAAAAGGTCTGTATCACCATTAAATGGATAATTATTGACAGGTTTTTTCAAAATTATTTGAAATGGCAATGTATTCAAGATTAATAAATTTTCTAACAAGCCGTAATATATTTTAGAAAAAAAAATTTAAAGTTGAGGAAGTTTGAATTTATAAAGTAATAGGCACACACATGCTTTTATTAATTCATTAATCAAAATTTCTTAAGTTCAAAACTGTAGGTAATGGCTACGCGAGCACGATTATTTGCATAATGGGCCGAACCTGGCCTAAGTGCATCCGACGCACAGACGTGTCCTCGAAAAAAAAAGGCGATTATTTGTCCGCTCTTAAATGAGGCGAAAAGGAAAAGAAATACTGATCAAAAAATGGAATGGCGAATGCATCTCTAGACTTTACTCTTAAACAAAATCGTTTAACTAAATTCAAGTTAGCAATGTTGTCGATTCTGAAATGATTATTATTTTAATTATTTTCTTTCAAACGCTAAATTTTAAGAAAAAGATGGCAGAGAACTTTTTGTTTAAAATTAAATAATAAGTAATAATACAGCTATTGTTTGGAACATTCAATGGCGTAACATATTTTTTGGTTAAAATTGTATTGAGGCGCGACTGTACCGACGCCACTGCTTTGAGAAAGAAAAAAAATTTTTTAGATTAGAAATATGTGTTTTCATATCGTAGTAGTTTACATATACCAAAATGTATTATAATATCTTAGGTGGTTTTCGAGATTTTTGATAAAAATCCATCAGAAATCGACCCAAAGTACAAAATTTTTTAGGGGTACGAATTAATGAATATTTAGACTGGGCTTTCCATATCAAAGGTCTTTCACAAAAGTTAACTGCTATTTTACGATATTCTTTTAACAAAATGTTTGGAAATGTTTTAGTAAATATTTTAATTAATGTTGTTATAAATAATATATTTTTCAAAATTTCGTTATCCCACATCTTCAAAAAAAAACTTCGCTAATATTTGCATGGATATACTTAAACGCTTTCTTTATTTGTAATTTAACTCTTCCATTATTTTAACAAATACCTACTATATTATTATTAAATACACGAAAACTCTAAAAATATTGTAATTTACTAACTTTGAATCCTGTATGTAATCATTTTTTGGGGAAAGGATTGTCAAATTCAAAATATTTTTGTAATTCAAAAGCGATTAGTTAGAATAATTAAAAAATTAGATTGTAATGAAAGATACCGATCTGTCTTTAGAAATACACTTTGTGTTTGTACTTAATTGAAATTAAAATATGTAAAATTGACTGAATAAAAGAAATTAAGTAAATAAGTTTAAATTTGATGACTTGGTCTTAAATTTTGATAAAAAAACTTCCTGGAAATACAAAATTTTTTGGTGGTAGGTCCGTGATTGACAGTAATGATAGGTGGTGATTGACTAGTGCTCTTATTTTGCTTAATTTCAAGACCAAGGGTTTTTAAAGATAAGTAATTAAGTAATATATTTCGTAATATGCTAAAAGAAGGCGAATATGCGAAACAATAAGTAAATAAGTATTTCCCTGAAAAAAAACTAAATCTTCACCACAAATAAATATTTTAAAGGCCTAAATCCTTGTTATGCTCTTATATTATGTTTGATAATAGTGTAAGGTCCTGGCTTATTGTATAAAGATAAAGTTTACTAAAATTTTGAAAAAAAATTGCATTAACGTATGAACAAAATTGTGTTTATCGCGAGGTGTTACGAAAGAAAAATGAATTTTTTTTTTTTTTTAAAGATAAGGAGTGCTGCGCCTCTATCTTTCAATGGTTAAAAAGGCAGATAAAATTTCGTAACACCTCCACTCTATGTCGATGATTAAAAAGGAAGTAAAATTTCGTAAAAAAAAGAAGACCGGCGCGATTACCATATGTCAATGGTTAAAAAAGAAAATACAATTTCTTAAAAGAGACCGGCGTATGTCATTCTTTCGACTAGTGCTCTTTCTCTAATTTCACTCAATTTTAAAATCAAGGTTTTTAGTTCTTCGAATCCCATGTTCGCTGTGCTCATTAAATAATATGTTTCATAATAAGACGAATGTGAGCCGTTTTCAAAATGGTCTCTAAACGTTTCGAAATTTATTGTGGGATCAATTTCCCGTGCTAGGGTTAGCAAATCATAATAATATTTTTTAGTATCCTCGTTGTCGTTCTGTTTTCGCGTGTTAAATCTAAATTTTAATTTACGCATGGGTTGTTATGGTTAGAAAAGAAATAAAAGTTCGTAAAAAAAGTAAAACCGGCGCGCGTCCATTGTATGTCAATGATGAAAAAAGAAATTAACGGACCGGCGATTTCTTAAAAACCGGCGATTTCTTAAAAAAAAAAGACCGGCGTATGTCAATGGTTAAAAAGGAATAAAAGTTCGTAAAAAAAGTAAAACCGGCGCGCCTCCATTATATGTCAATATATTTATATGGTTAAAAAAAATTAAAATTTTGTGAAAAAAGAGAACCGGCACGTAAAAAAAGAACCGGCGTACCTCCACCATATGTCAATGGTGGAAAAAGAAATTAAAATTTCGTAAAGAAAGGGAAAACCGGCATGCCTCCACCATATGTCACGCCCAGATTTTAGGGTGTAACGAGGGACGTAAGGTAGCACGGGACCTTGGCGACTATTAGGAAAACAAAGCGGTTTTGAAAACAAATTTATTTAAATGATAAAAATAACAATCACCTGAAGGGTTTATAAGAAAATCAAAATAACAAACTTGGATTTAGACCTTTATAAAACAGTTGGCAATAAATTATACTTACTTAAATTTGGACTCATCGCTGAGATTTGGGACCAACAAAAATTCACATATTTCGACGTGGATGCGTCACGGACTCGAACACTAGTGCCCGCCGATCGTTCCTCTAGCAACCATGTGTAGTTTCGTCAAGTCAGCGATTTTCCCCCTTTTGTAAGACCACGGGTTTAGGTCGTACACCTTGTTCTACCGACTTGATGACGCCACCACAATTGCTAGATCGGGATATACATATAGCATTTCATAATTGCAACTGTTTTGATTTATTTAATAAACTCGGCGTCGGTTTCATGTTGCGTTGAACGGCCGGCGATAAACGCGAATAATGATTAGAATATTAAAATGGAAAATATATTGATTTATGAAATGTTATGATCTTATGATTCCCTATCGTGACACATCCCCCGGTCTTAAAAGAGCTGGCCCCCAGCGATGGCCGAAAGGAAGTAGAGGTTACATTATTTACTTTAAAAAATTGAAGTGTATGAAAAAAAAATTTTAATATTGACTCAAAAGTTGGCTCCACTTCCCTTCTTTTATGAGTAAATGTATTATATTTATAAAGAAAAAAATATCATTGAATATCAAACAACAACAAAACAAACAAACTTTATATAAAATGAAACATCTTAATTGTCCCTAAACACTTTTTCGCTTGCACTTGGTCACTACACCAAAATTAAAGTCCATGCCTGGGTACGGTCCTGTCGTGTCGTCAATGGTTAGATGGTGGGCCAACGCGCGGTTGGGTCCATTGGCCGAATGGTTGAAGCACGCCGTAGCTGTGGGTGCTCTATCGACGGAATGCATCGCCGATGTTGGTGCCAAGGCCTATTGCGTAGACAGCCGATGCCATACTTGGTCCTTCCTCTGTGGTTGTTGCCCTATACAGCCCCTTTTTTTTTTTCTCTGTGATCCTTTGTTGTTGCTAGACGCGACAGCGATCACCTATCCTTCCTCTGTGCTGGACGTCTGTTCTGTTGCTACAAGAGTCGTTTTTTGTAAGCTAACCTCAAATTGGAAGATTGTTGGATAATTTCGGTTTGTTTGAAATTTGCAAACGTTGCAAATTCCAGTGTTTCGATGCAAGGCTTCGGGAAACGGCGCGATCAATGGCTTCTCTTGAAGAAAATCATCTAGATTGGTAACCAATAGTGTTTGTAAGGTGCTGCAGTGCTATACAGGGTGATGCTGTGTGGATCTTCTTGATTTGCCAATTATTTCGTTGTTCGCAGCCTTGCTTTCTAGTCGGTTCTGTAATACGTAGCTAGTGTCGAGTAGTGGCGGTTTTAGTGTTTCATCTGCTTGATTATGGATTGATGAAGACTTCATTGATCTTGTTCCATATCGACATGAGGCTGATGGGTTGGGCTATGTGGCTTAGTCAGCAGGCATCGATGTGTCTTGGCAATAAAGGCTGGATACCAACAATACTGAGTCATGTTTGCTGTACAATGGCTGTTCTGTCTCTAGTGTTGGGGCCGACAGCAATACTGATTGAGGATGGAACAGGTGTCCGACCAGGTGGCTTCGTGGTAGTGCAGCAGTGTTTACATGAAAAGAAGGAAACAAAGAGTAAGTATATGCTCCTATTTTTTGCTTAATATTTTATTTAAAATCTCTGAATGTTTTCAATTATTTTTTTTATATATTTTTTTTTTTATTTATTAATGCCAGAATATTGCACTTTCTAGCGCTAAAATGCTTAGATATTTAAAATCTTATTTACTTTTGCATTTGGGTTTTTGATATTTTGAATATCCTATACTTTTGTTAAAAGAAAATTCAGAATTAAAACTTATAGCGTTAGTTGAATGACTTGATTACTTGAAAATTTACATTAGACTATCTTAATTCATATTATTCATATTCATATTCAACAACTATCAATAGAAAATTAAAGAAATAGCAGGCAATGCAGAGTTTAAGGTTTATTTATTGTATTTAGATTATTAAATCAAGTACTTAGATTGATAATTTGCTAATTAAATTTTTGATTGATAAATTCTTTTGTATTCTATCTCGTCTGCTACTGAATTTTTGTAGAAATAATATTATTTATTAGCATTGCATTTTGAGTTTCTGTAAAATTGAAATGTCAAAGTTTTGGTACTTATACCTAAAGATTTGAGGTTAGATTGATCTACCTATAAAATTGTATCCTCGATTGTATCATTTTCTTAAATTACTATTTATAAATGCATTTATTTTTTGCATTGATATTTTTCCTTTTCCTTGCGTAGGATTTTGGATAATACTTGAAAAAGCCTTCTACCGATTTGTAAACCCCTATCTTCCACCTACGCAATAACCTTACTTCTGCCTTTTGCAGGATTCATATTTTCTTTATATAACATAAACATACATAATAAAGGTACCTACTTATAACAATAGCTTATTTCAGCTTTTCATATATATTTCATAATTGCAAGCTTTATTTAGCTGCCACATTTAAAATCATTATTTCATATTCAATCTATATCCATTATCAACTTTTCATAATGTCAAAATTTCTTCTTGTGAAATTTTGATGTCCCCGGGGCTAAGTCTTGTGAATTACGATGATATTTATCCAAAACCTTTGCGCATAGTCTTGGCGTAAATAACAAAGTGAAACACTGACTAATGTATTAAATATTTGCAATATGGGTCGGGCCTACTAACCCTTATTGGAAAAATTTAATTGAAATATCTTATATTTCAATGCACTAAATCTGTGCCATATTTATTTTCGGAAGATAGTAGTAGAAGGTTTTATGCTCAAGTATTTCCAGTGTATATTTTTTATTACAATTTGTATTTAAATTTTAGTTTAAAGCTTGGGATGTGTGAAAGAGAAATGTAAAAATGGAAGTTTTTTTTTTTAAAAAAAAATTTTCAAAATTTCTGTGACAGGGATGGCTAGCTCCTGACCAGAGTTTCTTATTTCTTTAGTATAATTGTCAACTCTAAATTATTAGTAACACACATCTGTTGCTAAAAAAAATATTTTTGTAGGATCAATCTGCAAATGGAATTTTAAATTATTTAAAAATTTCTGTGACAGGGATGGCTAACTCCTGACCACAGTTTTTTTTTCTTACTTTCTTGGTTTAACCGCATTCCTAAAACTATTGGTAACACAAATCTGTTGAAGAAAATATTTTTATATGGGATAATATTGAGATTGTTTGTATCTTTTCTCTGTATTCTATACCTAATTATAATGGTATTGTTTATGATGCTGCTATGATTATAATAAAAGTATTTTTTATATTTTTTAGTTTAATGATAGCCTAACGATACGTATGTCATTATTATTTTATTTAAAACTTATTGAAATCAAATTGTTTTAACATTAAATTGAAAAATTGTTGTTTTAAATTATTTATTTAAGTAAACCCATTTTGAGTAATTGGAAGAACTCTTGTAACTTTAAAGTGCTTGTTTACTAATATACTGTGCATTTTATTTATACTTATATGATTTTTTTTTTTTTTGGTTTTTTTTTTTTTTTTTTTTGTTTTTTATTTTTTAAATTTAATATACCTATAGCCCATATCTATTATCTGTTTTATTTTGTATGATCATAATATTGATCTATATTTATCGATATAATATATTTTTATTACTTTTCTGTCGTATGTTTGATTGAATTTTATACCAGTGTATTTTTATTAGTAGTAACGAAAGTTTTTTGGCAATTAAGTCAAAAATGAATTTCTGCCCTGTCTGAGTAAGCAGGACTGGTTAAATGTCTATGAGGTTGTAAGAAGTTATGTTAATGGACAGTGGCGTGTATTTATGAATAATTTTATTAATGCAGTATAAATGTTGAGGAGAGTTTTTTTTGATTAACAAACTGCATATATATGACTTTATTAACAATGCAGAAAGTGCCTTTGTCATGGCCAGTAACTGGTTTTCATAAAATAGATTAATTTTAAATGATGAGAAAACTAAATTAATTCTTTTCAGGACTAAACAAAATAAATTAAATGAACCCGGTACTGTCAGTGTATGTGACAAAATTGTAATTTGAAATAATACAAAATTTCTTTTTTATTTCTTGGTAATACCCAAGAATTTTTATCATGGAGCAACCTTATAAATGGTTTGTGTTTGAAACTGGGTAGTATAGGTTATGGAATGAAATTATTGGCTAACTATATGAACTTAAACACCTTAAAAATTCTATACCATGAAAATTTTGAATCTGTCCTGCGATATGGCATACTGTTCTGGGGGTAGTAAGTAGCTTTGAGCTAAAAAGGGTTTTTGTAATACAAAAGAACAATAACGTTAATACCTAAATAAAATGAGCTTTCTAGATTCTTGCATTTAAATAAATGAATATACCTATTAACAGTATGTGGTCTTTATATTTTTGCGTATTTAATGTTTTTGTTTAGAAATAATAAATTGAAATTTGAAACTGTAAATGTATATAGTAATTATACAATGACGAATTACTTATTATATTTTCGTCACCGCTTCATTGTCACAGAGAAAAAAATCCTTGTTACATGCGCATCAAACTTTACAACAAACTGCCAAATAATATTTATTCAATTACTAGTGTGTCAGAGTGAAAAAACATTTAAAAAAGTGTTAATAGACATTGAGCCCTATTCATTAGTGGACTTCTTGGTAAATCTATTCCATTCTGTGACGTCATTTTATTTTATCCTTTTTTGTAATCAGTATATAATTTGAAATAAAGAAGTATTATTGTTGTCACATCATTATTACATCATCAAAATTATAAAGACCAATATAAGGAAAAGAAAAAGGAGTATGATGAACTGATCTCATGAAAAACGTATCGAGTATCCCGTTTAACTGTAATAACATATATTTACATATACTACGGTATAATAACAAACCATAGTTCCGGTTTTTCTGAAATTCCTACCAGCATTGTAAAATTTTCTGTTAGTGTATGTAAAAACATTATTTGTTATATAATGAATAACTCTTTTAAGTATGGTATATTCCGTGAAAATTTAAAAGTTGCACTAATAAAACCAGTAAAAAGGTCTGTATCACCATTAAATGGATAATTATTGACAGGTTTTTTCAAAATTATTTGAAATGGCAATGTATTCAAGATTAATAAATTTTCTAACAAGCCGTAATATATTTTAGAAAAAAAAATTTAAAGTTGAGGAAGTTTGAATTTATAAAGTAATAGGCACACACATGCTTTTATTAATTCATTAATCAAAATTTCTTAAGTTCAAAACTGTAGGTAATGGCTACGCGAGCACGATTATTTGCATAATGGGCCGAACCTGGCCTAAGTGCATCCGACGCACAGACGTGTCCTCGAAAAAAAAAGGCGATTATTTGTCCGCTCTTAAATGAGGCGAAAAGGAAAAGAAATACTGATCAAAAAATGGAATGGCGAATGCATCTCTAGACTTTACTCTTAAACAAAATCGTTTAACTAAATTCAAGTTAGCAATGTTGTCGATTCTGAAATGATTATTATTTTAATTATTTTCTTTCAAACGCTAAATTTTAAGAAAAAGATGGCAGAGAACTTTTTGTTTAAAATTAAATAATAAGTAATAATACAGCTATTGTTTGGAACATTCAATGGCGTAACATATTTTTTGGTTAAAATTGTATTGAGGCGCGACTGTACCGACGCCACTGCTTTGAGAAAGAAAAAAAATTTTTTAGATTAGAAATATGTGTTTTCATATCGTAGTAGTTTACATATACCAAAATGTATTATAATATCTTAGGTGGTTTTCGAGATTTTTGATAAAAATCCATCAGAAATCGACCCAAAGTACAAAATTTTTTAGGGGTACGAATTAATGAATATTTAGACTGGGCTTTCCATATCAAAGGTCTTTCACAAAAGTTAACTGCTATTTTACGATATTCTTTTAACAAAATGTTTGGAAATGTTTTAGTAAATATTTTAATTAATGTTGTTATAAATAATATATTTTTCAAAATTTCGTTATCCCACATCTTCAAAAAAAAACTTCGCTAATATTTGCATGGATATACTTAAACGCTTTCTTTATTTGTAATTTAACTCTTCCATTATTTTAACAAATACCTACTATATTATTATTAAATACACGAAAACTCTAAAAATATTGTAATTTACTAACTTTGAATCCTGTATGTAATCATTTTTTGGGGAAAGGATTGTCAAATTCAAAATATTTTTGTAATTCAAAAGCGATTAGTTAGAATAATTAAAAAATTAGATTGTAATGAAAGATACCGATCTGTCTTTAGAAATACACTTTGTGTTTGTACTTAATTGAAATTAAAATATGTAAAATTGACTGAATAAAAGAAATTAAGTAAATAAGTTTAAATTTGATGACTTGGTCTTAAATTTTGATAAAAAAACTTCCTGGAAATACAAAATTTTTTGGTGGTAGGTCCGTGATTGACAGTAATGATAGGTGGTGATTGACTAGTGCTCTTATTTTGCTTAATTTCAAGAC
Source organism: Polydrusus cervinus (assembly GCA_935413205.1). NCBI lineage: Eukaryota > Metazoa > Arthropoda > Insecta > Coleoptera > Curculionidae > Polydrusus > Polydrusus cervinus. The sequence goes on along the minus strand of OW284510.1, from coordinate 96,466,626 downwards.
CAAGGGTTTTTAAAGATAAGTAATTAAGTAATATATTTCGTAATATGCTAAAAGAAGGCGAATATGCGAAACAATAAGTAAATAAGTATTTCCCTGAAAAAAAACTAAATCTTCACCACAAATAAATATTTTAAAGGCCTAAATCCTTGTTATGCTCTTATATTATGTTTGATAATAGTGTAAGGTCCTGGCTTATTGTATAAAGATAAAGTTTACTAAAATTTTGAAAAAAAATTGCATTAACGTATGAACAAAATTGTGTTTATCGCGAGGTGTTACGAAAGAAAAATGAATTTTTTTTTTTTTTTAAAGATAAGGAGTGCTGCGCCTCTATCTTTCAATGGTTAAAAAGGCAGATAAAATTTCGTAACACCTCCACTCTATGTCGATGATTAAAAAGGAAGTAAAATTTCGTAAAAAAAAGAAGACCGGCGCGATTACCATATGTCAATGGTTAAAAAAGAAAATACAATTTCTTAAAAGAGACCGGCGTATGTCATTCTTTCGACTAGTGCTCTTTCTCTAATTTCACTCAATTTTAAAATCAAGGTTTTTAGTTCTTCGAATCCCATGTTCGCTGTGCTCATTAAATAATATGTTTCATAATAAGACGAATGTGAGCCGTTTTCAAAATGGTCTCTAAACGTTTCGAAATTTATTGTGGGATCAATTTCCCGTGCTAGGGTTAGCAAATCATAATAATATTTTTTAGTATCCTCGTTGTCGTTCTGTTTTCGCGTGTTAAATCTAAATTTTAATTTACGCATGGGTTGTTATGGTTAGAAAAGAAATAAAAGTTCGTAAAAAAAGTAAAACCGGCGCGCGTCCATTGTATGTCAATGATGAAAAAAGAAATTAACGGACCGGCGATTTCTTAAAAACCGGCGATTTCTTAAAAAAAAAAGACCGGCGTATGTCAATGGTTAAAAAGGAATAAAAGTTCGTAAAAAAAGTAAAACCGGCGCGCCTCCATTATATGTCAATATATTTATATGGTTAAAAAAAATTAAAATTTTGTGAAAAAAGAGAACCGGCACGTAAAAAAAGAACCGGCGTACCTCCACCATATGTCAATGGTGGAAAAAGAAATTAAAATTTCGTAAAGAAAGGGAAAACCGGCATGCCTCCACCATATGTCACGCCCAGATTTTAGGGTGTAACGAGGGACGTAAGGTAGCACGGGACCTTGGCGACTATTAGGAAAACAAAGCGGTTTTGAAAACAAATTTATTTAAATGATAAAAATAACAATCACCTGAAGGGTTTATAAGAAAATCAAAATAACAAACTTGGATTTAGACCTTTATAAAACAGTTGGCAATAAATTATACTTACTTAAATTTGGACTCATCGCTGAGATTTGGGACCAACAAAAATTCACATATTTCGACGTGGATGCGTCACGGACTCGAACACTAGTGCCCGCCGATCGTTCCTCTAGCAACCATGTGTAGTTTCGTCAAGTCAGCGATTTTCCCCCTTTTGTAAGACCACGGGTTTAGGTCGTACACCTTGTTCTACCGACTTGATGACGCCACCACAATTGCTAGATCGGGATATACATATAGCATTTCATAATTGCAACTGTTTTGATTTATTTAATAAACTCGGCGTCGGTTTCATGTTGCGTTGAACGGCCGGCGATAAACGCGAATAATGATTAGAATATTAAAATGGAAAATATATTGATTTATGAAATGTTATGATCTTATGATTCCCTATCGTGACACATCCCCCGGTCTTAAAAGAGCTGGCCCCCAGCGATGGCCGAAAGGAAGTAGAGGTTACATTATTTACTTTAAAAAATTGAAGTGTATGAAAAAAAAATTTTAATATTGACTCAAAAGTTGGCTCCACTTCCCTTCTTTTATGAGTAAATGTATTATATTTATAAAGAAAAAAATATCATTGAATATCAAACAACAACAAAACAAACAAACTTTATATAAAATGAAACATCTTAATTGTCCCTAAACACTTTTTCGCTTGCACTTGGTCACTACACCAAAATTAAAGTCCATGCCTGGGTACGGTCCTGTCGTGTCGTCAATGGTTAGATGGTGGGCCAACGCGCGGTTGGGTCCATTGGCCGAATGGTTGAAGCACGCCGTAGCTGTGGGTGCTCTATCGACGGAATGCATCGCCGATGTTGGTGCCAAGGCCTATTGCGTAGACAGCCGATGCCATACTTGGTCCTTCCTCTGTGGTTGTTGCCCTATACAGCCCCTTTTTTTTTTTTCTCTGTGATCCTTTGTTGTTGCTAGACGCGACAGCGATCACCTATCCTTCCTCTGTGCTGGACGTCTGTTCTGTTGCTACAAGAGTCGTTTTTTGTAAGCTAACCTCAAATTGGAAGATTGTTGGATAATTTCGGTTTGTTTGAAATTTGCAAACGTTGCAAATTCCAGTGTTTCGATGCAAGGCTTCGGGAAACGGCGCGATCAATGGCTTCTCTTGAAGAAAATCATCTAGATTGGTAACCAATAGTGTTTGTAAGGTGCTGCAGTGCTATACAGGGTGATGCTGTGTGGATCTTCTTGATTTGCCAATTATTTCGTTGTTCGCAGCCTTGCTTTCTAGTCGGTTCTGTAATACGTAGCTAGTGTCGAGTAGTGGCGGTTTTAGTGTTTCATCTGCTTGATTATGGATTGATGAAGACTTCATTGATCTTGTTCCATATCGACATGAGGCTGATGGGTTGGGCTATGTGGCTTAGTCAGCAGGCATCGATGTGTCTTGGCAATAAAGGCTGGATACCAACAATACTGACTCTCTCTTTTTTCACAAAATTTTAATTTTTTTTAACCATATAAATATATTGACATATAATGGAGGCGCGCCGGTTTTACTTTTTTTACGAACTTTTATTCCTTTTTAACCATTGACATACGCCGGTCTTTTTTTTTTAAGAAATCGCCGGTTTTTAAGAAATCGCCGGTCCGTTAATTTCTTTTTTCATCATTGACATACAATGGACGCGCGCCGGTTTTACTTTTTTTACGAACTTTTATTTCTTTTCTAACCATAACAACCCATGCGTAAATTAAAATTTAGATTTAACACGCGAAAACAGAACGACAACGAGGATACTAAAAAATATTATTATGATTTGCTAACCCTAGCACGGGAAATTGATCCCACAATAAATTTCGAAACGTTTAGAGACCATTTTGAAAACGGCTCACATTCGTCTTATTATGAAACATATTATTTAATGAGCACAGCGAACATGGGATTCGAAGAACTAAAAACCTTGATTTTAAAATTGAGTGAAATTAGAGAAAGAGCACTAGTCGAAAGAATGACATACGCCGGTCTCTTTTAAGAAATTGTATTTTCTTTTTTAACCATTGACATATGGTAATCGCGCCGGTCTTCTTTTTTTTACGAAATTTTACTTCCTTTTTAATCATCGACATAGAGTGGAGGTGTTACGAAATTTTATCTGCCTTTTTAACCATTGAAAGATAGAGGCGCAGCACTCCTTATCTTTAAAAAAAAAAAAAATTCATTTTTCTTTCGTAACACCTCGCGATAAACACAATTTTGTTCATACGTTAATGCAATTTTTTTTCAAAATTTTAGTAAACTTTATCTTTATACAATAAGCCAGGACCTTACACTATTATCAAACATAATATAAGAGCATAACAAGGATTTAGGCCTTTAAAATATTTATTTGTGGTGAAGATTTAGTTTTTTTTCAGGGAAATACTTATTTACTTATTGTTTCGCATATTCGCCTTCTTTTAGCATATTACGAAATATATTACTTAATTACTTATCTTTAAAAACCCTTGGTCTTGAAATTAAGCAAAATAAGAGCACTAGTCAATCACCACCTATCATTACTGTCAATCACGGACCTACCACCAAAAAATTTTGTATTTCCAGGAAGTTTTTTTATCAAAATTTAAGACCAAGTCATCAAATTTAAACTTATTTACTTAATTTCTTTTATTCAGTCAATTTTACATATTTTAATTTCAATTAAGTACAAACACAAAGTGTATTTCTAAAGACAGATCGGTATCTTTCATTACAATCTAATTTTTTAATTATTCTAACTAATCGCTTTTGAATTACAAAAATATTTTGAATTTGACAATCCTTTCCCCAAAAAATGATTACATACAGGATTCAAAGTTAGTAAATTACAATATTTTTAGAGTTTTCGTGTATTTAATAATAATATAGTAGGTATTTGTTAAAATAATGGAAGAGTTAAATTACAAATAAAGAAAGCGTTTAAGTATATCCATGCAAATATTAGCGAAGTTTTTTTTTGAAGATGTGGGATAACGAAATTTTGAAAAATATATTATTTATAACAACATTAATTAAAATATTTACTAAAACATTTCCAAACATTTTGTTAAAAGAATATCGTAAAATAGCAGTTAACTTTTGTGAAAGACCTTTGATATGGAAAGCCCAGTCTAAATATTCATTAATTCGTACCCCTAAAAAATTTTGTACTTTGGGTCGATTTCTGATGGATTTTTATCAAAAATCTCGAAAACCACCTAAGATATTATAATACATTTTGGTATATGTAAACTACTACGATATGAAAACACATATTTCTAATCTAAAAAATTTTTTTTCTTTCTCAAAGCAGTGGCGTCGGTACAGTCGCGCCTCAATACAATTTTAACCAAAAAATATGTTACGCCATTGAATGTTCCAAACAATAGCTGTATTATTACTTATTATTTAATTTTAAACAAAAAGTTCTCTGCCATCTTTTTCTTAAAATTTAGCGTTTGAAAGAAAATAATTAAAATAATAATCATTTCAGAATCGACAACATTGCTAACTTGAATTTAGTTAAACGATTTTGTTTAAGAGTAAAGTCTAGAGATGCATTCGCCATTCCATTTTTTGATCAGTATTTCTTTTCCTTTTCGCCTCATTTAAGAGCGGACAAATAATCGCCTTTTTTTTTCGAGGACACGTCTGTGCGTCGGATGCACTTAGGCCAGGTTCGGCCCATTATGCAAATAATCGTGCTCGCGTAGCCATTACCTACAGTTTTGAACTTAAGAAATTTTGATTAATGAATTAATAAAAGCATGTGTGTGCCTATTACTTTATAAATTCAAACTTCCTCAACTTTAAATTTTTTTTTCTAAAATATATTACGGCTTGTTAGAAAATTTATTAATCTTGAATACATTGCCATTTCAAATAATTTTGAAAAAACCTGTCAATAATTATCCATTTAATGGTGATACAGACCTTTTTACTGGTTTTATTAGTGCAACTTTTAAATTTTCACGGAATATACCATACTTAAAAGAGTTATTCATTATATAACAAATAATGTTTTTACATACACTAACAGAAAATTTTACAATGCTGGTAGGAATTTCAGAAAAACCGGAACTATGTTATGTTATTATACCGTAGTATATGTAAATATATGTTATTACAGTTAAACGGGATACTCGATACGTTTTTCATGAGATCAGTTCATCATACTCCTTTTTCTTTTCCTTATATTGGTCTTTATAATTTTGATGATGTAATAATGATGTGACAACAATAATACTTCTTTATTTCAAATTATATACTGATTACAAAAAAGGATAAAATAAAATGACGTCACAGAATGGAATAGATTTACCAAGAAGTCCACTAATGAATAGGGCTCAATGTCTATTAACACTTTTTTAAATGTTTTTTCACTCTGACACACTAGTAATTGAATAAATATTATTTGGCAGTTTGTTGTAAAGTTTGATGCGCATGTAACAAGGATTTTTTTCTCTGTGACAATGAAGCGGTGACGAAAATATAATAAGTAATTCGTCATTGTATAATTACTATATACATTTACAGTTTCAAATTTCAATTTATTATTTCTAAACAAAAACATTAAATACGCAAAAATATAAAGACCACATACTGTTAATAGGTATATTCATTTATTTAAATGCAAGAATCTAGAAAGCTCATTTTATTTAGGTATTAACGTTATTGTTCTTTTGTATTACAAAAACCCTTTTTAGCTCAAAGCTACTTACTACCCCCAGAACAGTATGCCATATCGCAGGACAGATTCAAAATTTTCATGGTATAGAATTTTTAAGGTGTTTAAGTTCATATAGTTAGCCAATAATTTCATTCCATAACCTATACTACCCAGTTTCAAACACAAACCATTTATAAGGTTGCTCCATGATAAAAATTCTTGGGTATTACCAAGAAATAAAAAAGAAATTTTGTATTATTTCAAATTACAATTTTGTCACATACACTGACAGTACCGGGTTCATTTAATTTATTTTGTTTAGTCCTGAAAAGAATTAATTTAGTTTTCTCATCATTTAAAATTAATCTATTTTATGAAAACCAGTTACTGGCCATGACAAAGGCACTTTCTGCATTGTTAATAAAGTCATATATATGCAGTTTGTTAATCAAAAAAAACTCTCCTCAACATTTATACTGCATTAATAAAATTATTCATAAATACACGCCACTGTCCATTAACATAACTTCTTACAACCTCATAGACATTTAACCAGTCCTGCTTACTCAGACAGGGCAGAAATTCATTTTTGACTTAATTGCCAAAAAACTTTCGTTACTACTAATAAAAATACACTGGTATAAAATTCAATCAAACATACGACAGAAAAGTAATAAAAATATATTATATCGATAAATATAGATCAATATTATGATCATACAAAATAAAACAGATAATAGATATGGGCTATAGGTATATTAAATTTAAAAAATAAAAAACAAAAAAAAAAAAAAAAAAAAACCAAAAAAAAAAAATCATATAAGTATAAATAAAATGCACAGTATATTAGTAAACAAGCACTTTAAAGTTACAAGAGTTCTTCCAATTACTCAAAATGGGTTTACTTAAATAAATAATTTAAAACAACAATTTTTCAATTTAATGTTAAAACAATTTGATTTCAATAAGTTTTAAATAAAATAATAATGACATACGTATCGTTAGGCTATCATAAAACTAAAAAATATAAAAAATACTTTTATTATAATCATAGCAGCATCATAAACAATACCATTATAATTAGGTATAGAATACAGAGAAAAGATACAAACAATCTCAATATTATCCCATATAAAAATATTTTCTTCAACAGATTTGTGTTACCAATAGTTTTAGGAATGCGGTTAAACCAAGAAAGTAAGAAAAAAAAACTGTGGTCAGGAGTTAGCCATCCCTGTCACAGAAATTTTTAAATAATTTAAAATTCCATTTGCAGATTGATCCTACAAAAATATTTTTTTTAGCAACAGATGTGTGTTACTAATAATTTAGAGTTGACAATTATACTAAAGAAATAAGAAACTCTGGTCAGGAGCTAGCCATCCCTGTCACAGAAATTTTGAAAATTTTTTTTTAAAAAAAAAACTTCCATTTTTACATTTCTCTTTCACACATCCCAAGCTTTAAACTAAAATTTAAATACAAATTGTAATAAAAAATATACACTGGAAATACTTGAGCATAAAACCTTCTACTACTATCTTCCGAAAATAAATATGGCACAGATTTAGTGCATTGAAATATAAGATATTTCAATTAAATTTTTCCAATAAGGGTTAGTAGGCCCGACCCATATTGCAAATATTTAATACATTAGTCAGTGTTTCACTTTGTTATTTACGCCAAGACTATGCGCAAAGGTTTTGGATAAATATCATCGTAATTCACAAGACTTAGCCCCGGGGACATCAAAATTTCACAAGAAGAAATTTTGACATTATGAAAAGTTGATAATGGATATAGATTGAATATGAAATAATGATTTTAAATGTGGCAGCTAAATAAAGCTTGCAATTATGAAATATATATGAAAAGCTGAAATAAGCTATTGTTATAAGTAGGTACCTTTATTATGTATGTTTATGTTATATAAAGAAAATATGAATCCTGCAAAAGGCAGAAGTAAGGTTATTGCGTAGGTGGAAGATAGGGGTTTACAAATCGGTAGAAGGCTTTTTCAAGTATTATCCAAAATCCTACGCAAGGAAAAGGAAAAATATCAATGCAAAAAATAAATGCATTTATAAATAGTAATTTAAGAAAATGATACAATCGAGGATACAATTTTATAGGTAGATCAATCTAACCTCAAATCTTTAGGTATAAGTACCAAAACTTTGACATTTCAATTTTACAGAAACTCAAAATGCAATGCTAATAAATAATATTATTTCTACAAAAATTCAGTAGCAGACGAGATAGAATACAAAAGAATTTATCAATCAAAAATTTAATTAGCAAATTATCAATCTAAGTACTTGATTTAATAATCTAAATACAATAAATAAACCTTAAACTCTGCATTGCCTGCTATTTCTTTAATTTTCTATTGATAGTTGTTGAATATGAATATGAATAATATGAATTAAGATAGTCTAATGTAAATTTTCAAGTAATCAAGTCATTCAACTAACGCTATAAGTTTTAATTCTGAATTTTCTTTTAACAAAAGTATAGGATATTCAAAATATCAAAAACCCAAATGCAAAAGTAAATAAGATTTTAAATATCTAAGCATTTTAGCGCTAGAAAGTGCAATATTCTGGCATTAATAAATAAAAAAAAAAATATATAAAAAAAATAATTGAAAACATTCAGAGATTTTAAATAAAATATTAAGCAAAAAATAGGAGCATATACTTACTCTTTGTTTCCTTCTTTTCATGTAAACACTGCTGCACTACCACGAAGCCACCTGGTCGGACACCTGTTCCATCCTCAATCAGTATTGCTGTCGGCCCCAACACTAGAGACAGAACAGCCATTGTACAGCAAACATGACTCAGTATTGTTGGTATCCAGCCTTTATTGCCAAGACACATCGATGCCTGCTGACTAAGCCACATAGCCCAACCCATCAGCCTCATGTCGATATGGAACAAGATCAATGAAGTCTTCATCAATCCATAATCAAGCAGATGAAACACTAAAACCGCCACTACTCGACACTAGCTACGTATTACAGAACCGACTAGAAAGCAAGGCTGCGAACAACGAAATAATTGGCAAATCAAGAAGATCCACACAGCATCACCCTGTATAGCACTGCAGCACCTTACAAACACTATTGGTTACCAATCTAGATGATTTTCTTCAAGAGAAGCCATTGATCGCGCCGTTTCCCGAAGCCTTGCATCGAAACACTGGAATTTGCAACGTTTGCAAATTTCAAACAAACCGAAATTATCCAACAATCTTCCAATTTGAGGTTAGCTTACAAAAAACGACTCTTGTAGCAACAGAACAGACGTCCAGCACAGAGGAAGGATAGGTGATCGCTGTCGCGTCTAGCAACAACAAAGGATCACAGAGAAAAAAAAAAAAGGGGCTGTATAGGGCAACAACCACAGAGGAAGGACCAAGTATGGCATCGGCTGTCTACGCAATAGGCCTTGGCACCAACATCGGCGATGCATTCCGTCGATAGAGCACCCACAGCTACGGCGTGCTTCAACCATTCGGCCAATGGACCCAACCGCGCGTTGGCCCACCATCTAACCATTGACGACACGACAGGACCGTACCCAGGCATGGACTTTAATTTTGGTGTAGTGACCAAGTGCAAGCGAAAAAGTGTTTAGGGACAATTAAGATGTTTCATTTTATATAAAGTTTGTTTGTTTTGTTGTTGTTTGATATTCAATGATATTTTTTTCTTTATAAATATAATACATTTACTCATAAAAGAAGGGAAGTGGAGCCAACTTTTGAGTCAATATTAAAATTTTTTTTTCATACACTTCAATTTTTTAAAGTAAATAATGTAACCTCTACTTCCTTTCGGCCATCGCTGGGGGCCAGCTCTTTTAAGACCGGGGGATGTGTCACGATAGGGAATCATAAGATCATAACATTTCATAAATCAATATATTTTCCATTTTAATATTCTAATCATTATTCGCGTTTATCGCCGGCCGTTCAACGCAACATGAAACCGACGCCGAGTTTATTAAATAAATCAAAACAGTTGCAATTATGAAATGCTATATGTATATCCCGATCTAGCAATTGTGGTGGCGTCATCAAGTCGGTAGAACAAGGTGTACGACCTAAACCCGTGGTCTTACAAAAGGGGGAAAATCGCTGACTTGACGAAACTACACATGGTTGCTAGAGGAACGATCGGCGGGCACTAGTGTTCGAGTCCGTGACGCATCCACGTCGAAATATGTGAATTTTTGTTGGTCCCAAATCTCAGCGATGAGTCCAAATTTAAGTAAGTATAATTTATTGCCAACTGTTTTATAAAGGTCTAAATCCAAGTTTGTTATTTTGATTTTCTTATAAACCCTTCAGGTGATTGTTATTTTTATCATTTAAATAAATTTGTTTTCAAAACCGCTTTGTTTTCCTAATAGTCGCCAAGGTCCCGTGCTACCTTACGTCCCTCGTTACACCCTAAAATCTGGGCGTGACAATATGTACCTACACAAAATTACTTTAAATATATCTATCTTAATCACATTCGGCCTTTTGCAAAATAACAGACAAAAAGCGATACCTTTGCTTATTAATACAAATAAACAATTTATTTTTCTTAACCATAGCTAGTTTAATTAAATTGTTCTGCTGAAATGCACAGAAGAAAAAATGGTTCCTCCATTGTTTTTTTAATGTATTATTGGTTGCCTACTTCATAGTTACATAGTTCATACATTCAGTAGTCTACGTACCTACTTAGTTGTGTGTTTTAAAAATGAACCCAATTAATGAATTTGTTGGAAACTTCATTCAGTCATTGGACAGATGAGGATAAGAGAGACGTTTTGTTACACGGGTTTTTAGTCAATGTTTGTTTTTTGCTCTTCACAATTTTTTAAGACCGCGAGTCGCCACTAAATATAGGACTGATGGGAGTATAAGAATCGAGGCGCACAAGATCTCGACACGACAGTGACACCTTTTTTTTATTTTTAGAAGTCACTTTTTGGTGGAGAACGAAATCCCTACACGGCAGTGACATTTTTTTTAGAAATTCTCAGTGGTGAATTTTTAATAGGAGCTGCAACACTGCCTCGGGCTATTTTAAATCGCGCACATGATCGTTGCTGTTGAAAAGCGTCACGTCATCCGATGGTTGCAGTCGAAATATCGATTCAGTGTATTAGAGAAAATTTGACTTTAATCTGGTCCATCAGAGTGCCATAATTTATCGAGATTCGTGCTGTACTTCATGCTGTCGGGTGGATATACATATATTCTTTTTAGACTACTATTTTTGAAGGTTTACCATATAATTATAGTTTTTGTAGGAATAGTTATTTAAAATATTTTGTTAATAGATACGAATATGTAAAAAAAAGTCAATGTACGCGGCGGGCACTCGGGGCACTGCGAGAGTATCATCGTCTATTTCTATCACGAGCCGCCACTGGTTATTCTACAAGTTCTATCAAAATGATGCTGTCGCCGTATCAAAGTGTGGAAAATATGCTTTGAAAGGAACATGTCCGCTACTTTTGCAATATGGATGATGTAACATGATTCGTTTCCTGGCTTATCTAATTGATAATTTAAAACAAAAATTTACAAGAACTTCTAGTTTAGCGGATGATACCTTATTTTTTTTTCAAAAAAAAAAAATCGAAAATGTATTTTAAAGTTTCAATTATATAGGTTCAAATTATATCATCCGCTATTCAGAACATAAAAATAGAAATATTGCGGCTAATAATGTTAATTTCTTATGTTCCATTAAAATTACAAACGATGCTCCGATATTATCTTAAAAGTCTTCACTGACGCCGCGCCACTTAATTCTCCTGAAATTAGTTTTTATAATACTTTGTATATAAAAAAAGAAATTGTATTGCCATCGCCAGACACAGGTACAATATGCGCGATGTGGTGGAAATGCACTATTTGTTCGTGATGACTTCTCGAATATTGCTTGATCTTCCGCTTCCATAGGAATTTCTTCTTTTTTTTCCAGTTTTAAAAGCCGAGTCAATATACCAAAAAGTATATTAAGACTTTTATAAAAATGGTAACAGTGAAAATGGAGATTCAGTAATTTCTTAAGAGCCAGAAAATTACTTTTTTGGAAAAAGGGTTGAAGCCTAAGGGAAATTCACCATCTTACCAGGTGAGTGGAGTTTTTATTAAAATCATTTTTCTACAGCATATTTTGCTCATATTCATACTCCCAAAAGAAAAAGAAGCTATATACAGCGTGATCAGTTAAGTGTACGGAGCGGCCATATCTCGAAAACTACTGGTCATAGAAATTCAGGAAAAAAAATTATAACTAAAGTAGTTATGTTGGCGTCTGTAAATAATTTGAAGTGAAAAATGTGTTTGCCGGCGTACAGACACGATTAAAATTGAAAAAGTTTTGTGCCTCCGCTGGGAATCGAACCCAGAATCTCTCGATTTAAACGGGCGCAAGCATGCCTATTAAATGAATCATTTCGAACAATTTTTAAAAAACAAAAATTTTCATTATGAATGTTAATAATAATAACTATTAGAGCTAATTTAATTATTTTAATTAAGAACGGTGTGCCTGAGGAGAAAAACGCAAGAGACCATTTTTATGCAGAATTGACCAGGCTAATCAGAAATAATATCCACATGGAAAAATATCAGTGGCGTCCCACTCGCTTCTTCATTTAAAGTTTTAAAAATTATTCTATTGGCGATAACGCTGAAACGAGCGGAGATATCGAGCTGCGGTTTTAATATTTTTTCTAGCAAATTTCATCTACTTTTCGATTCGATTATACCATATGATTTATTTTTTCGGAGTAAAATAAAAAAATGTTTTATTATTGCAAATTGCGCCCTCTAGAATTTTTTTTGAGAACTATTAAGTCGTTTATAAGTTACAGCGATTTAAATGATTACACATTCAACAGCTCCTCCCCCCCCCCCCCCCCCTCTTATTAAAGTCGGTACGCCAATGAGCATAAGACCAAAATGATGGATAATTGTCCAAGCTTTTTAATGGTGTTATCAAAGATATACCTTAATGTGGGATTTTCGGAGATATGTAAAATTTTTTAATTTACTTCTCAATTACGCTCTCTTGCGGTAAATTGCGGAACTTAAAAGTTATTTCCAGGATTTTCTTATGGCCAATTTAGTTATCATTTTTTTTTACCTGAATTTCTATGCCCAGTAGTTTCCGAGATACGGCCGTACCCTTAACTGATCACGCTGTATACAGTACGTACCTACCCAGATGGGGTTTAAAAAAGGACAAATGAACCAAAAAGTGGGAGATACGAAAAATATTTTTTCAGTTGTCGGAAATCTCACCTAAAATGCCTTGCTTTATTCATCCTATGGGATTTTAAAAAAGAACTATTTTTACTCACTTTTGTGATATTTCGCAGATTTTTTCTACTTTTAGTAGTTTTGATCAGAGCGTGTACAAAATAATTATCAACACAAATTTGAATTTTATCGTCATTGTTTAGGTTTGATATGTCAAGGTACCTGGAATGCAAAAAATACCATTGCCATTTTTAAACAATAACTACATTTTCTTTTTTTGGTTTGACAGATCTGTCATTTAGCCAGACACAGCTACATTCCCTTAAGTAGCCAAAAATTAAAATGGAAAACTAAAAAAAAACTAATTAAAAAACAAATACTTTTTAATAAATATCCACAAGCAAAAATTTCGGTTTTCTTTGCGTTTATTGTAAATTCTGTAAAATATAGGTAAGTTTACAATGTCAGACAGGCCTAATATAGATAAAGTCAAGAAGTAAAGAAATTATGAATCGAAAACTGACACGCCGGATGCATCACACATAGAAAATCTTAAGTCGGCCACAGACACAGAGATGTACGTGTGCATTAACGTGCGTTCATCAAAGAAGAAAGTCAATACAATAATTTACTTTTCCAAATATCGATCGGAAATATTGACATTTTTGATAACATTTCTGAAAGAAAATGTCAATGTTTCCTTACACTTAGTCGTCGCTAGGCAACGGAAAATAACTCTTAGGAAATATTTATTATTGTACTGTAAGGAAATATTATTTCTGTACGGCTACTTGCAAACTAAAACGTGTTAAGCTTGACAATTCAATATTACTGTGTTTCCATAGTTACAACAAAGTTAATAATATTTATTTCAAAATGTTAACAAGTTGATTGTAATAAGTTATGTTCTTTTAATAATTTTCGATTCACGGAAAAATAGTATGTATACCTCGTAGAAAAAGCCACATTCCCGGACTCCGTATTGTCAGTCTCGGCTTGCGCCTCAACATACCATCTTTACGGTCGTCCGGGAATGTTCAGCTTTTCCTACTAGGTATGCAATGTACTATTGTGCGTCAATGCGCGTTGATGCACGCGAACATCTCCCTGTGTCTGTGGCCGGCTTAAGACTCACACAATTAATATAAAATGCATAGAAAATGAACGTATTTTGCATTCATAACAAAATCGAGAAAAAAACGTGCCGTTTTTAAGTAAACACGTGAAAGATGAAAGCTACTGCAAAAATCTACAATATAAAGTGCCTTTCTACTTATATTTTAAACACTTAACATTATTTGTCAGATTTATTTACTTCTGCCTAATAAAGCGTTTTTTTTGTTCTGCTTTAATATTTTATTGATGAAAATCAATTAATTATAGTTAATATAAGCTATCCTGGTTTAAATATTTACATTAGGCACTTTAAAAATGGAAAATAAAAAGTCATCTATGGTAAAGAAAATATTGACGAACCGATTCTGTGAGGACATGTACACGTAATATATAGCAATGGGGAAATGTGACAATTTAACCAATATAGCTGTCACATTTACACAAATTTTAATAGCACCATATAAAGCGCTGTAGATCAGTATACAAAATCCCAACATACTATATCCGGGTACGCCCACGCAGAGTTCATCTCCAAAAGTAAGTCGACACATTTTTATACTGTTCTGTTGCTCTATAGCATTCAAAATTCAAAGCCTTATGGAATAAAACAGCTTTCGGACATTTTTTTTATAAGGAAAGTGGCCAAGAGAAATCGCTGAAAATTCTTTTTAAGTTTCCCATGTGGCCGCTAGACGGCGTAATACCACATATATACATACACAATATTGCCAATACAAGCAGCCGCACGAAGCAAGAATACACCCATCGTGCGATTTAAAATAACCTGAGTTGGGGTCCGTGGTGCTTGCGCAGTAGGGAAAAAATTAGGCAACCGACACGATTTCTAATAGAACGTAAACAAACCCCAAGGTCTCTTGAACAGAACCGGCTCGCCGCGCCGTTGTATTCTTATTCGTCGCCATCTTTTGTTTCGTTCATTCGTGTGTGATTTTAATTTCCAGGTTTTGGGTGTTAACATTTATGAAACTTTACTTTAGACATTTTTTTTGTTAGTTTGTAAGTTTTTGTAAGTCATTTCCATCTTTTTTTACGTTGTATTCGTTCGAATGTTCCGCGTGTGATTGTGGATATTATTTTTAAGTTTTGGGTGTGAATTTAGGTATAAAACTTTACCAGACATTTTGTTATTGTTAGCGACTTGTGTCTCAAGATGGGTAGAAAAAAGTGCATGATCCTTTTTTGCACGAATCGCTGTTCAATACCAGGAATAAGGTATTTCAGGTATGTAAAATAGTGGTTACTTAATTTTATTTGACCATAAACTGTACACACCCGAACTAACGGGTGAATTTAAATAAAAGCTTGTAAAAACTTTTTGAAAGTCGGTCCTGTAAAATGTTTACATCAAGAAGCAAACTTCCGAGTTGCGCAAACTCAACGGACCCTGATCATCTGCCTACAGTGGTGTCATCATCGAATTATGGTATTAGCAATATAGTGTATGTACGTAATACTAATGCTCAAATAAGAAACCGAAGGGTTTTCCTTAATATACCTAGTTAAGACTTATGTTGATTTGTACAAAGATTTTTACCAATAATTAACTAACCAGCAAGTTTTACCGTGACATAAATGACTTTGACAGGCATTATGTACTCACAAAGGTGCCTGATTGGTAAATTAAAAATTAAGGTAACCGGGCCAGTACGATTGTGAAAAAATTATTTATAGTCAAACTTGCTGGTTAGTTAATTTTTAAAAATTATTTTTTCCAAAAACAAATGTTTCTTTTCCCAAACTCTTTATTTGAAGGGGTACCTACCTAGTATAAATAGAGCTGTAGTTACAATAGTTATTTAGTATTCATCTGAAGACGACTGGAGATGCTTACCAGTTGAAACGTAGCGATTCAAAATAAATAAAGACAATGCAAGTCCAAAACTCTATTGCCGTTCATGACCTTCGGTCCAGCTTAAATTGAAGAAATGTTAAAAATGGTCATTTTATACTGTACCTATTGACAGCAAATTTCCAGTTAAAAGTGATTTACCTGGTCATAAATTAATATAATGTAACATAACAAGTTACCACTACCAGGTTGATTACTCTTAAATTGAACTTTGCTGCTAATTCCACATTATAAATTGAACATTTCTACGATTTTAGAATTATTCTTCGGATTAAACCTAGGTTTAAACTTAGATTTAAGAGGACTTTATAAAATTGGGCTTTAGGTATTAAGAAATATTAAAACAGAACCAATAAAACGCCTTTAATTATTTCCTTTTTCAGTAAGATATTCGTTTTTATTTTAAAAAATAACATTTTATAATTGACTGAGCCACCCAAATAATGTTGTGAGCTCAGTCTCAGATTAAATATTTCGACAAAAAACACTTACAAAAGAGAAAAACACAATGTTGTCGTAAGTACTCACATAAAATTGTCTAAAATGTTTTACATGCTTCATAACAGTAGCGGCTCATCAGGTGAAGAAATAAAACCAGGAGGAAAGTTTTTCGACAATATTAAAGTACCACAGCAACCATTTTAGCCCTTCAAAAATAATTATGTTCGAATTATTAATATTAATTTAATCCGAATGTAGCTATGCATAATAGGGCCACGGTTAACTCCGATGGACAATAATTATAAACACTCGTACATTTTGACGCGCCCCAGTCGACCGTGTCCGTTAGCTCAAAGCAAGTGAAGACCCAAAGCTCAACATTTGATATTCACCGTTGCTATGATTATGTGACGTCAGTCACGCAAACAGCATGTAACAATTTGCATTATGACATATCACACCTAGTATTAATAGTTGTGGACTTAAAAATTCATCATCGGTAACGCCACTACATGGGCTAAAAAAAACTAACTCTATTCATAATCAAATTTCGCGAATAATAATAATTCATTTATTATATATCAATTAGCTAGACCCAGAATATGATTTGATTTGATTACCAAAAAGTTTTTGTTTTAAATATTTTTTTATATCTTATTTTATATAAATAATTATATACGCTAGCCTTGTTACAATAGTAAACATTTTCGATGAACCCCCTCCCTATGGCTAATTCTGTATACTTAGCTTGTTATTGGTTTTGGCATTAAATTGTAGAGATATTTAATCTGAGATTAGAAGCAACAAAATGTTGAAAATGGTATTGATGTAAAAGTGTTAAAAAACTACTTCATAAAAAATTTAGAATAAAGCCAAGTTATTTAACAAACCAAGTTATTTTCATCGGAGTGACTTACTCAATTATATATGAGTATGCTGGAAACTAACAAGAGGACCGCCAAACATTATAACCGATTTCAATGATTTTTATATATCATCTTGTAGAAGAGATACCGCTCAGGATAAGAGTCGAGGGATTTTAAATAACAGACTCTAGTTTTTAAGATAATCCGCCTAAAAGTGTACATATAACGTAAGTATGGAGAGTAATAGTTATTTTTACAACATTTTAACCATTATCAATAGCAACTTTTCCATTTTCGGCAATTAGATGCATGCGATTTGGGAAGTTGATTAATAACCATTGGTCCTTTCCTTTTTCGAAAAGGTATTTTATATATATAACGTAATACATACATAGTACAAATTTCATTTACTGGGGCAGCCACTTTTTTTCAGGATAAGAAAAAATTATTTCAAAAAACTTTTTTGCTGTTACAATTATGTATTTTGCCATTGTGAAATATTTATTATCGACAGAAAGGAACTTATCAAGATCAATAAGAAAACATAAACCCTATTTTACTGCTACAAACAAGTCAATTTGCAACTTTGGCAAATATTTTACCTGGAATAGCAACAAATACATCAGGAAAAATGTTTAATTTATTTTTTAGAATAGTTTTCATACCCAAGAATGTTTGTTACACTTTAAATTACATTACTATAAGAATTGTATGATATTAGGTAATATCCTTAAATCTTCAAGGACTTTTATGGCAATTATTTCAAGGGAATACATTTAATTTTTATATTGTTTTAATAATTATTAGTTTTAAAAAACTATACATTAATTTAAAAACAGATAAATTGAGTATTGTGACATGTGTGGAAACCTTTAGCGGACGGAAAGCAGAGCCACAAGAGCTGTAGAGTGGTCGCGCTGAAGTAAAATATCTTCAAAACTAAAACCTATCAAGAAAAATCTTTTTTTGTTGTAAATAGTGATAATCCCATACATATCTTGTATAAGCGTATTTTTGACAATGACATTTACGTTTTTGAGATGCATATATTGCTAAAAAAACATAAAATACCACATTTTGTGGGATAGATATTTGTACCTTTCTCCAGTCACAAAAATCAGCATAGTTGAATTTTCGAATTACATCATATGTACGTAAAACTTATTAAAATTGGTTAACATGTGTGATGGTCTCTTTGTAGGAGAGATTTCATAAAATATTTTAACAAAAATAGTAAAAAAAGATTGTGTACAAGTAAATAAATGCATACAAATGTGTTACTCTTAATCCGAGTTAAATATTATCAAAAATCAGCTTTATAAAAAAAAACTTACCTTATTTAATTTATAAATTACTTTCTATATATAAAGTATGTCCAATTGTATATTTTAACTAAGTAATTGGTATTTAGACAATTCTTTTTGAGTATAGTATTCATCTACTCAAATTTAATATATTATACATTAGGGGTTATTATATAGTGGTATTCTTGCAAAATAAACACACACAGTTCCGTAATAAAAAATATTGATCTGACTTTACATAGAAAAGTTAAATGTATGTTTACTGAATTAAACTACTTCAGATATGGACTGATTTATATCTAGTACCAGTTTGTCAGAGGTAAAAAAGGCATATAGAGTATTTCATATTAGGCTGTTGATTAAAAAAAAAAATTTAGTTCCAGACCAATCCATACTTAAAGGTTGCTATTATTTAAATTCTGTTTACTTTTAAAATAAATCTTGTTTTTGGCATTTTGTCAAATTCTGATCAGTAAACTTAGGTAGATATTCTACCCCATAATTATTTTCTTCTCAGCAGGTCAGATAAACATCCAAGAAAAATAAACCCTACCTTATCATTATTTAAATAAAAAGTAATCATTATAATTTCATAAATCAAACGTTTTTTAAATAAAAGTAAAAAAAATAATGTAAAAAAATTCATTTCTAATCTACCTCTAACTATACCTAGCTATTATCTAACCTGCTAAAAAATTTAAGTAAAGGCATATTATTCTCTTTTTATAGCTTGTGGTGCCTCGGCAAGTCCTTTTACTTTTAGTCTATCGGCTGTTTTCAGGAATGCGGGCAGCTGTTCTTGACTTACATTTACTTCACCTGCATACATGAATTCCAAGATAGCTTGAAGATGACTATAGGCAACATCTTTAAGGATTATTATTGGATGTTTTGATGGGTTCTCCTAATGAAGAAAAAACATATATAAGCTAATTATTCTACGAATGTTACATTTTCTGTAATATCTTTAACAGCAAGCAGACATATCTAAATATTTTTAATTTTATCTTATGGTTTAAATACAAATATTACTATAAGTCTGTTTTCTCAAAAAAGTAGTAGGTACACCATACAAAAACTGCATCCCTCCCAATACCTAGGTACTATTAAGGAAAGAATAGATCCTATGAAAACATCTATTTTTAGAAAAACAAAAAAACCTTTTTTGGAAATCCCTTAGAAAATTTCAAAATATTTCCAATGAATAATTTTAAGTGCTACAATTTGTGAAAAAAAAAATGTTTTAGTCTTGTTTTCAAGTATGAAGAACAACAAACCAAAAGGAGATAAAAGCCAAATTTTAAATTTGTATTTTAGAACAAAACTTTATTATGGGTATCCAGAGTGCATGTAAATGATCAAAACCCCTTAACATCCCTAACAAAAAAGTGTACTAATTGGTGAAGACAAGAAAATATTATTGAATAATGGATTTTTTTTTGTAATCACACTTTTATGGGATCTACTTCAAAAATATAAATAGTTATACTGTCCACAAAAGCATTCATTTTTCAATTCATCATCCACAAAAGCATACTTAAAATAAGACAGACAGAAAAATAGCAACAATTTTACCTCCAATAAACTTTTAAAGTAGGGGCTACACGCTGATAAAACCATTTTGTGTGCCTTACAGGTTTGTCCCTCGCAAGCCAGAGTAACATCGGTGAAACTTTTCTCATCTCTTAAATGCCGGAACGACGAGACCATATTACTTTGGAAATCGTTCCATTTTAAGAAAAACTGTTGTTGATCAGCCATTGCTATTGTGTAATCTACAAGAAAAAAATTAATTTCTTCTTATGGCCCTCTGTCTTATTTGTTGTACTTTACATAACCCCTTATGCTTAAAAGAAGCGTTTTTAAGATAAACGAATGAAAACATAACTTTATTTTGATAAATATACTTACAATTTAACTAGATAAGATACTAAAATGATTTTAAAATAGTTTTTTATCAATATATTTTTTACAGACTACCACAAAGCATTCCGAAAACAACATATGTCAACAGTCTTCTTCTTTTTGGTACGTTGGCACGCCAAACTTTCTAAAAGAGCGTTCAGGTTGACGCCCTGAGCTCACAAATCTGTTTTTTCCTTGTTTTTAGACAGAAGAACCAGCTTATATTTTTTTGTTCGTAAAGCATTACCTTTATTTCATAAGAATTCGTCCAAACACTAATCTTTGCTTCCTACAAAAGTTACCACCATTCTATACTTGTACCATTGCACAAAGTAGGTGCAATTAAACGTTACTGGGTACGGTTAGTTTAGCCCAGGTAGAACGTGCCCAAAACTTATAGTACGCCACTGCCATACTATAGCTGTTTTCTGTTATTTATTTGAACTACCAAAAGGTCAAGGACACAGCATTCAAACAAAAAATTTTAACTTTCCACAAGAATGTAGACGTAGCAAAATACAAGAAATAATACTAGATAATAGTAATGGTTTT
The DNA here is from genome assembly GCA_935413205.1 of Polydrusus cervinus. Taxonomy (NCBI): domain Eukaryota; kingdom Metazoa; phylum Arthropoda; class Insecta; order Coleoptera; family Curculionidae; genus Polydrusus; species Polydrusus cervinus. The sequence goes on along the minus strand of OW284510.1, from coordinate 96,445,317 downwards.
TTAATAAAAACACCGAACCCCCTAAGATTTGGATGGGCCACCCACCTCTATAGATAATGGCTGAGAAAGTTATGACTATGGATAAGAGGTAAAAAAAATTTAACTTCTAATACTGTGACCTATTTATTTATCCTTTTACAGTTTTAGGAATATTTTATTTGGAATAATCTGCCTTTTAACTATACTAACCAGATTTTATAAAATCCAAGAACCAGACCATGTATGGTAAGTCTTTCTACTTTGTATACAGTGAATGGATAAAGAAACAATAAATGTAGGTGTACCAAGTTTTTATCCTTTGCCTATCATTTTAGCTGGGATGAAACACATTTTGGAAAAATGGGAAGTTGGTACATAAATCGAACATTCTTCTTTGATGTCCATCCACCATTTGGAAAAGTAAGAGATTATAAAATATGTAAAGTATAGCTAGTAGACATCATACAGCAAATACTTTATTGGCTATATTTATTTTTCTGTTATTTACTTACTATATAAGTAAAGCTTTACAAAGGAAATTGTCAGTCTGCTTAAAATCTAATATGAAAACTGTGTGAACTGTTAGTTTAATTCTTTTAGATGTTAATTGGCCTTTCTGGATATTTAACAGGGTATGATGGAACATTTGCCTTTGATAAACCTGGAGATAAGTATGGAAATACAAGTTATATAGGAATGAGGGTATTCTGTGCTGGCTTAGGAGCATCTATTGTGCCCATGACATTTCTGACTGTTGATCAAATGACTGATAGTCCTGTTGCAGCACTATTTTCTTCATTCTTGATTTTATGTGGTAAGCCGTTTATAACTTAAAACATCTATTGCTGATAGCCTAAAAAATATTTTTTATTTTAGATGTTGGATTGATAACTCTCACTCAGTACATTTTACTAGACCCAATATTACTGTGCTTTATGATGGGTTCCATTCTAGGAGCTATAAAAGTATCCTACAGTAGTTCGAAGGAGTTTTCATTGAAATGGTGGGCTTGGTTGTTATTTACAGGAACTATGCTGGCCTGTTGTGTGTCTGTTAAGTTTGTTGGCCTATTTGCTGTATTGTTGGTTGGCTTAATAACTATAGCAGATTTGTGGAATATTTTGGGAGACATGGCTAGACCAGTGGTAAGTGAATCATAAATCATTATTATTGCTGATATGACCTGTTTTAATCAAAAATATCATAAAATAGAATAATAAACTATCAAATTAGGTAATGCATGCCAGCCCACCAGTATATTAATAATATTTATCTATCTATGCTGATCGGTTATGTTACTCATACATGCATATAATATATTGAGACTATTTAAACTGTGAAAAGTGATTAAGCTACTACAATAACTTGCAGCTTGGCACTTCTGAAAGCTATTTTACTAGAACTACTTCATATTATTCATGAAAACGTTGGTATGATGCCCTACAACAAAAGATACTTTTATTATAAAAGGAAAAATGGAAACGTTCCACCACTTCTAGTTAGATAGAGGTTAATTTGTATTGTAAATAAGCTTGAGAGACAAATAAACATTATTTATTTTACTTTACTTGGGGTCATATTATCCTTAATGCTTTAGGCCGGCTTAAAAATAAAGACTGCTTAACCCTTTAACGGGCAAGACTCTGGGGCTTAAAAAAAAAGTTTTTTAATGGTATATATGAACTATTAGGGTCATTTTAAAGAACAATATGATATCAAGATGTCAAGTTTACCTTTATTTTTTGATATATGGGGTGGTACATATATGTACCAGTGATCGTTCCTGCATTGGAAAAATGTATAATATTTGCTGGTACAAATATGTACCATATTTTAGTATATGAATTTATAATTGAAAATATATTGTTATTTATATGACAACATTAAAAAATCTTTTAAAAAAACTCGAGATAACCTTAATGAACAAATTTACTTAATAATTATTATTAAACTTTATGAAAAGGTGCGAAACATTCGAGGCATAATGCTACATTGCATTCAATACAAATAATATTTGATCGTTGTTGCTTCCTCAAAGTACTGCAGTGACAACATCTTCTTCGTGTTCCTTTTGTCGGTAAATGTTTCCCAACATTATTAAGTCTGCTGACATTATGAACTGTAGCCCTTCCGTCAGGGTTATTTCTTTTTCGACCACGTCCGAATGCAGCAACTGGGCCAGGCTTTGCCCTTCCAGAATACGATCCTATAAGTTCTGATGCCAACATCGATCTAAATTTTAGATGGGTCATAGCCTTTGTGGATGCTGAAATTTGTTGGATGGTTGTTTTATGTAATATGTAGCTGTTGACTATACAAGAATCTAGACAGTAATAAAAAATTCTTAACCACCAACGCCTACTTTTCCAGGAAATACTGTAAGCAGAAAGCAATTGATCAAAATGGTCCACACCACCCATATATTTATTATATGCCGCCACACTAACTGGACAACTAACAAGCTTTCTAGTTCCATCTTTTTGAGTTCTAAGTATATGTGCTGTTTCTTGTGGGTTATGCATAGTGCTAATTATACTAACAGACTTTTTTCCTCTGTCTTTCCACTTTGATATTGCCGTGTTTCCGTATATGACACCATCCCTATCTCCTATTTTCATTTTTTTATCCTCTGTTAGAATATGTTGTGGAAACCATTTCCTTGTTTGCCTAATAGTAGCACAAGAAAAAAATTTCTTTTCTAATAACTTTTTTGCCATTAAAACAGACGAAAAGAAGTTATCAAAGAACAGACAATATCCAAAACCTTCAAATGCAGTTGATAATTTATTAACAACCCTTTCACCAAGTGTCATGTTGGTATTAGTTTTTCCTTCAGCACCTTCATACACAGACATTCCTAGGCAGTACCCCGTTACAGCACAGGCTATGACCCAGACCTTAAAACCTCTTTTAATTGGTTTCATGGGCATATACTGTTTAAGACTACTACGTCCTTTATATTTAACCATCGACTCATCAATTGAGAGATTACGTGATGGATCAAAAAGTAACCTAAATCTCTTAGTGTTGTAATCTAAAAATGGGCGGATTTTAAATAGTCTATCGTACCCATTTTCTCCTTTTTTAGGCATAATAGTGTTATCATTTACATGTAAAAGTCGGGTAATCTTTAAAAATCTTTTTAGGGGCATAACATTTTGAATTCGTATACAGCCAAAGTTTTGATCGGTACTCCAGTAAAGGCGCATGCTAGGTAGCGTATGAAACCCCATTATTATTAGAATCCCTATATAGGCTTTCAACTCTGTAACCGTTAAATTTAAAATTTGTCCCTTTTGAGCTCCATATAGATTTGACTGGTCTACAAGATACTGAAGAAAAATTGGAGATATAATGTTTAAAAAAATGGATGCTGGTTGAAAAATGTCAAATTTTGCGAATCTCGTTATTCCAAATCTTTGTTTGAAATCCGTTTTGGAAAATTCACTTGGGGTTGCTGATTTTCTTTCCCAATCAAACATTTCTTCTTCACTGATATTTTCTTCTGAAGAACTACTAGATTCGCCTGTGTCGCTGACATTACCAAGAGTGTGAACATTTACATCACTTTGTTGTGAATGTTCTGTTTGAATAAAACTTTCAGGTTTCTCGAACAGATTTTCCTTCTCGTCAACGACATTTGATGTTTTCGGGCTCAAAATTAACGAACCAGCTACAGATCCTTTATCTGATAAGTTAGGCGATATATCATCATCTGCATCCTCGTCGCCTTCTGCATCTGAATTTATTGCCATATCATCAGTTATCGTGTCCATCAAATACTGTACGTGTTTAGGATCGTCCAAATTATACCATTTTCGTTGATCCATCTGAAAAAAATTAAGGAAAAAAATATGAATAAGCATAATAAAATGCCGGTGATCTAACGCGCCTTGAAAATGTCATAATTCTAAGCGAAACATCGTAGCAGGCGCGTATTTGAAGGGGGGGGGGGTAATAGGGGTAGTTACCCCCCCCCCCCCCCCCATACCAAAAAATAAACACTGACAAATCAGTAAAAGAGGCGTAATACCAAAAAAAAATTTTGTCCGCGGCGCTACTATTCCTTTTTTCTGCTTCAAAACCACGTCACATCGTTGAAAAAGAGCATGGCACCCAAAAAATTTTCGCCTGCGGCGTGTTCGTCTACTAAACATACGCGGAATTAAAAATCTTGTGTTTTAGTAAAGGAATTATAAAAAAACTTTAGTTATATATAAATTTTATGTAATTGTATTTCTTAAACATGCTGTGTTCTCTGGTACACATATGTACCATATTTCTAATCTCAAAAATTATCTTGGCCGGTGACAAACTGTTATTTTTCAGGAAAAATAAACCATCTACCATTATTATTTATTCCTAAATTTATTAACTTCAATAGGTACTTGTTATAATATTAAAAATAAACCTAAACAGGTGGTTCGATGTTTCGCGCCATTTTTAACCTCAAATTATTAATAAATCATTTTCGTGTTATTGGTGGCGTATTTAGTCTAACTTATAACGAAATCAAAAAATATCCATAATATGTATTGGTATACTTACCGTGAAATATATTGTTTTAATATATAAGCCACAAAAAAACACAAAAAACTTACTTCTACAACACAATTATGTAATAACGCTCGCTGGTACAAATACATACCACATTATGACAGAAGTTTGAATTTTTTAATGCAGGTGGCGCAATATGTTTAATATGGTAAGTATTTATACCAGAGAGCGTCTAAAGCATTTAAATGCGGCGTAAGGTTGGTGTTTAACCTAAAACTAACGCGTAAATCGACTGTAATGACAAGTGGTACAAATATGTACCAGAGATCGCTAAAGGGTTAAACTGTTTTCATATTCATTTATATTTGCAATATAAAGACTTAAGCTGAATACAACCACATATGATTTAGGTCAGCTTAATAAAAAAAGGGGCTAAATTAAGTAGGCTTTTAGCAGAATTGACAAATTTTCAATACTGAAACAAATAATAGCATAAATAGATAATTCTCGAAATTCTTGACAAAATGATGAATTGTCAAACGGAACTATGACACCTCCGTGTCGATCGTCAGGTAAAGCGTCCAGTGTATCGGGCAGCACCGGTTAATTTTAGATAGTATTGCTATAAAACTAGGAACAGGCAGTTTTATTTGCTTGGTGTTGTTATGACTTTATCAAATTTCAAAAATTACAGTTGTTATTAATCACCACTCTTTATAATTGAATTTTCGATGGCCCTTTCTATACTCACAGGACTGCATTCAGCCTGCATTTGAATATACACGTCTTCCAGTTATATTTCAATACATTACAAAATACCTGGAATTTTTATTTTAAAAACAGGATAGCAGAAATATAGCAATGAAAAATAATTTTATTAAAAAAAATTAAAAAGTTTATAAAAAATTATAATAAAGTAGTTTTTACTTTTATCTGATTGCGCGCCTTGAAAATTGTTGCCATAAAATTCGGTCAATTCGGTGGATAAATAAGTAGCTATTATAAAGATTTTTAACAATAATTAACTAACCAGCAACTTTGACTGTGACATTAATAACATTGGCAGGCATTATTTTTTAGAAATTCAAGTTGCCTGATTAGTAAATCAAGAATTAAGCTAACCGGCCACCTTGTAAGAAAATTATTTCTGCCAATGTCATTTATGCCACAGTCAAAGTTGACGGTTAGTTAATTATTGTTAAAAATCTTTATGCAACCCGACATTATTATATTATGTATACACATATTAATATGGTGTTATTCTTAACTTAAAAATCCAAACCCTAAAAAACCTGGCTAGAAAATATAAGCCTCCCCTCAACATATTTTCTGGCTACGCCACTGAAAGAAACTAAGCAAGATATTGAATTTCTGTTTTTACCAATGAAAAGGTGGTATCTGTGAGTGTGAGAAAGTTATTTTCATGCATAGAAAAAATCCAGAAAAAAAAATATAAGCTAATGATTGTTTAATTTTATTGTATTATTAAAAATGTTTAAAATTATTTTTTTTAATAAAAATAACTTTACTTTCGTACACTCCTCAATATCTGTGAGTACAAATTTAAAGATATTTTAAATATCCGTTAATAAACATTAGCCAGAAGATATTTTTAATATATCAATTTCGCATAGAGCTATTAACTTTGGAGAAGAATTTAGAAATATTGTTTTTGCTTCTTTATGCTCTTAAAAAATAAAGAGACTTAAATCGTATCATGGCCAATTTTCCTAGCTAATGTTTTCAATATGAATTTGTAGTAATACTTAATAAACTAAAATTAAAAATATATCGGCAGGCACTCAATTTTGCATACCTAGATCTGCGCCTTCCCATACTTAATACTCAGGAGCCGCCACTGAACGCCAGTGGTATTGGTAAATAAAAGATGTTTCCATTTCCTTTTAATTTATTTATTTTAATTTTTGCTCTTGTTTGGTATAATAAGAATTGGATCACAAATACTATATTACTTATTACCTACTTAACTAACTAATGAAACAGAAGTAGTTGTATTTTCTAGTCTTACACTTTTTTCTGTGTTCTTATTTTTCAATAAATTACCTATAACAATTCCTCCAAATAAAATAAACCCTACCCAAGTATTTGAGATAAATTTCTTGGAGCAATCAGCCGCATTATTTATATTTAAGGAACTAATTTGATTGGCAAGATGACTAGCAACTAAGCCCACTGCGGCATAGTATGGCCACTCTTGTGAATTTAATATACCTGATACTAATAATGAACCGGTCATGGCTATAGAAAACCCACTTAACCATAATTTGGTATCTTCATTAAATTTTATGGCAGTTGACTTAATACCTATACTTAAATCATCAAGTCTATCTTGATGTGCATAGATTGTGTCATATATAATAGTCCAACAGACGCCTGCAAAATATAATGGTAAACATATAGCTGGATCGACCTGACCTTGAATGGCACTGTAACCTAGTAAAGCCCCCCAGTTAAAAGTAAATCCTAATACTAATTGAGGCCAGTAAGTAACACGTTTCATCAAGGGATAAGTGATAACTAGAGCTAAAGAACTTGCTCCTAGGAAAACACTGTACCAATTAAGTTGTAGTAGAATTGCTAAACCGACACTAAGTTGGCCTCCTAAAAAGACTATAGCCTGCTTCATAGAAATATCACCATTCACTAAGGGTCTGTCTCTAGTTCTTTCTACTTTTGCATCAATGTCACGATCCCACATATCGTTGATCGTACATCCAGCCCCGCGCATTACCAAGGCTCCGGTACCAAACAGGGCAAGCATATAGAGATCGGGAATACAGCCAGGAACTGTTGCTGATGCTATACCCCAACTGCCGGGCCAAAATAACAGCCATGATCCAATTGGTTTGTCCAAGCGCATAAGTTTAAGGTATGGCTGTATATTTGTTGGAGTACTGTTTACTAACTTGCTGGCTAATCTTTCTTTGGTAGGGTTATTAAATTGATCTTTATTAAAATTTGAGGTAGTTGCAGTAGATTTAATTCGATAAATTTTATGATATTTGTAGTTGAAAATTACGTTTCTAACCTCACATTTTTTCGCAATGTGCTGTACGATGCAGAGCGAATTGATTTGTCGTATAGATCTTGCCATAAACATTGTGACAACGTGTTATTTCTTTTAAGATTCATTTTTACAGTTAAACATTATTTAAAACACACTTTTTCTTAAAAAGTTGTACATTTTTTTCGATTTTAATATTGCGACATAAATTTTTGACGTTTGCGTTGTGCATCTGAACTACTACAACCAAACTACAACTACTCCAGTCTCCAGTGGTGGAGTACTTCAATTTTAATATAATTTATATCTCTACGAGGGCGTTTTGAATTTTACTATATAATCAGCATTCATTATCATTTGAGAAGTCGAAGGTCACGAGGTTTAAGTTTAAGCAGTATCTTTTTACAATGTAAGTTAAATGCAATTATACAAATATTAGATAACCAAATCTACTGTCCAGCCAAAGTGCAAGCTAAATTTCAACCCCTTCATTAAAACTGCGGCGGTGGCTCGGCGGCATTCGACGTAGCGTTCCGAGTATGTGTTCTGAGTTCTATCCTCGGAGTGGGCATACGCACAATAAAAAAAGTATGTCCGAATTTTAGTAGGTTTAAGCATGCAAGGAACAGTGCAAAATGTATCATTTCCCAACCCACCCCATTCACGCCGGTAGCCAGGCCGGATGATATCGGATATCTCGTGGGGTGCGGAAGAATGTACACACTCCCTAATCGGTAGGTCATGCAATGGCGCAAGAAACCGAGGGTTAGCCTTGGGGGGGGGGGGGGGTCGCATGACTGAGAATCGTGGTTCGGAACCCACGTTAAGCTATAGGTCCCCTCGAAAATGGTCCTGGCAGCGAGCGAAGAGTTAAAAAGCCTAATTCGAAAGAATGGCAAGAAATGACAACACTTTCATTGCCCTCTTACAAAATTTATTTGCCACTTGATTTACTTTGATTTGTCTATCTTGGCGCCCCTTTATAGTTAGAAACAGTTTTAAACCAATAGGAAGCGTTAGGAGCAAAAAAAAAAACTTCCATCTTTTTTTATTTTTATTCTTAGTTTATAGACATCATATAATAATATGTATATAATTATTTTATTTTTCAGATTGACACCATTAGGCATCTGTTGGCGCGAGCTCTGTGTTTAATAATCTTACCAATATGCATCTATATTTTCTTCTTCTACATTCATTTGACTGTACTTAACAGAAGGTGGGTAATAATATCAAAAACGAATAATCTTTGTAGAACCTGACAATACACTTTGTAAACAGATAACCTTATGTTAAAAAAAAATGGGTTATGTTTATGTATAAAAAACACTGTGTTAAAAATATCATACATAATCAAAAAGTTTTTTATCTCTACTTCATCTATAGCTTGATTTTTCTATGGGCTGCGCAAAGATTTTAAACAATAATTAACTAACCAGGTACCTTCGACTGTGACAAATGCCACTGGAAGAAATGATTTTCTTACAATCAGAGTGGTCCGGTTAGCTTAATAAATCTTTGTGCGACCCAACAGTATCCATTTCGTTAGTCAAATGTGTGTTTTTGATTAAATTTTAGTGGCAATGGAGATGGTTTTTACAGTTCAGCTTTTCAATCCCAACTCATTGGAAACGGGTTATATAATGCAAGTATGCCCCGCCAAGTCGCCTATGGAGCTGTAATAACCCTTAAAAATCACAGAACGGGAGGAGGGTATTTACACTCTCACTATCACTTGTACCCGGAAGGTGTCGGTGCTCGGCAACAACAGGTAGGTACTTAATATTAAGTGATTTTATTAAGAAACACATACATAGATCATTCCAACTTTGTTGGAGAAACCTATAAATATTTCTAAGGTGTAGTTAGTTGTCTAGTGTTCTGTTTCTAATCTGTGCTTTTCTATTTAAGTTATCGAAACAAAGATAAAAATATAATCGGTCGCACGACTCGCAAATAATAGTATATTATTAACCAAGGTTTAGACAGATACTATTATTGACCGAGCGTCGATTTTAAATCCCGAGGAGCGCAGCGACGTAGTAGTAGTAAAGTATGAATTATTTCCCAGTCAAATTGACTACAATGCGTTATGGTCGAATTTCGTGCGCACTTTGTAGCTGGAACTCAAGTTCTCGCTCTCTAATCAATTCCCTTTCAGATAACAACATACACCCATAAAGACGACAACAACAAATGGCTCATAAAGAAATACAACAACGAAGAAGTCGATGGCATAGAAATAGTGCGCAGTGGTGACCTGGTTAGATTGGAACATGTTGCAACAAAAAGGAATCTTCACTCGCATAAGGAGCATGCACCGATCACCAAAAAACACTATCAAGTGACTGGGTATGGTGAAAATGGAACTGGCGATGCCAATGATGTATGGAGGATTGTACTGCAAGGCAAGTTATATAATAGAAATGTCTATAATAGTTACAATATCCACTCGCGTCTATTTCCCAACACTATTGCACACACTGCGCATGTCGGGCGCATAACCTGATGGCGGGATATTTAAAATGCAGGGTTATTCCTAAGTTGATACTTTTTTTAGCTGTGTATAGAAGGCATTAAAATAAACAACATTTTCAAATACCTTTTTTCAAAAAACCCAAAAATTAGGTGCTTACATTCATTTATTACACTATGGATCAAATACCGTTCTGCCTAACTTGCCCATTGAATAACATTAAGAAAACTTCTGGGTGTAGGATGAGCCCGCAAGGGAAAGCGTTCTGCGTATAATCCCGAAGCAGCAGCCGCACTTTGACGGCACTCACCGTAAATTAGCACCATATCTATTAGTTTATTGTTTTAAAATTTTAACATTTTCACGTGTCATCAATTTAAAATTAACTTTCTTCAGAAAAACACCGCAGCGGATTGCCAAATAACCAACTGACCACCGACCCGTAAATTGCATGACTAATAAAAGATAAGACAAATAACATAAAGTATAGCAGGCTACAGTTTGATAACCAGGCCCGCACTTAGATTTTTTACTTCTGTATCTCGCCTTTTTTTTTTTGAAGTTTTTTGAAAAAAGGCATTTGAAAATGTTTATTTTAATGCCTTCTATACACTGCTAAAAAAGAAGTATCAACTTAGGAATCACCCTGTATGTGTAGAAATGGGTTTAATTATTTTTTAACGTTTTATTACGTCACGGTGTGAGTCATAGTTTAGGTTCTAGTCTCTATTAAATTTTTTTCCAAGAATATTGTTATTATTCGTACCTTGCCAGTTTGTTAATTGGGCCATAATTAAAATGGAGGGGCAGGCTATTCAACAAATTTTGTTATGTTGAGGCCGTAAAGTACCTGTAAAGTAAAAACCTAACCTCCAAGTTTTTAACTGTAAAACAATTTATGTATTCACAGACTGTGAGATGAATTGTATGTAGTACAAAAATATATTTGCTCCATTGAAGGAAATAATGTAGAAATATGGATCAGCAAAATAAACTCTATATTGTTTTCTTCATTGGAGTAAATATATTTTTGTACTACATACAATTCATCCCACAATCTGTGCACAAATAAATTGTTCTACAATTTAAAAAAGTGGAGGTTAGGTTTTTACTTTACAGGTGCTTTACAGCCTCGATGAGAAAACTTACTGATTAATGAGTAATAGCCTGCCCCTTCATTTTATAATTATGGCCCATAAATTAACAAACTGGTAAACTATAAATAACAAAAATATTCTTGTAAAAGAAACTTAATTGGGACTAGAACCTTGACCGTGACTTAACAAATCACCAAAAAAAAAAACTTAAACCCATTTCTACCTATATTTTATATATCCCGTTATTAAGTTATCCGCCTGGCATGCGCAGTGTGCCTGCAATAGTGTTGGGAAATAGACGCGAGTAGATCCAAGATATGCTCGTAAGCTTTTACATTATTGAATTATACAGTTCAGCTCAGTCCTAATACTAGGAATATTATATTATTTAATAACACAACAGTAACACCCTGTATATTTTATTATAAAGAAATTAGTAGAATTTTATTTACTAGGTGCGACAGATGGTGCAGAAGTAACAGCGGTTACAGGCAAACTGAAGTTTGTTCATTATTTACAGTCTTGTATGCTAACGACCAGTGGTAAACAGTTGCCCAAATGGGCCTATGAGCAACAAGAGGTTTCCTGTAATCCCAATCTTAGAGATTCTCATGCCTTGTGGAATGTAGAGGAAAATATTTTTGAAAAATGTAAGTAAAGTGAGTAGTAAAATATTTAGGAATAATCTTTGACAGTAAATTAAATTGAAATTTTCACATAGAATATTTGATTAAAATATTAAGAAGTTTACTACCAATTTTTAGAACCATTTAAAAAATTTTGAACGTAAAACATATGGAAATATTATATTATGCATTAGTTCATTCATTTAAATTACGGAATTTTAGATTGGAGGAATAAATAGAACTTTAGTTAAAAAATTAGAAATATTACAGAAAAGATTTCTACCACCATAAAAATAATGTTGCTGGTGGCATTTAACGGGTGACTCAATGCTTTTTGCCATCCAACCACCATATTGAATCACGTGGTTTGGATTCCCTAATTGACGTCTTTATTTTTATAGACCAAGAGCTCAAATTTAAATTTTCATGTCCTAGTTTTCATTTTACGCGATGGTACCTACTTAGTTGTGTGTTTTAAAAATGAACCCAATTAATGACATAGTTTCTAATTTGTTGGAAACTCTATTCAGTCGTTGGACAGATGAGGATAATAGAGACGTTTTGTTACACTGGTTTTTAGTCAATGTTTGTTTAAGTACTCGCACTATACCTAGCTCTTCACCATTTTTAAGACCGCGAGCCGCCACTGAGTTATTACCTTACTAAGGTAAAGTTGTAAACTGATTATTTAATTTTATGGATTTTGAAAGTTTCACCATTGATTTCCGAATGTCGTCGTTTTTTTAATTGCCATTTTGAAATATAGTTTTATTCGGTTTTATACATTTTGTACCTTAATAATTTTATGATTTTATTATTATTTTTAGTGCCCAATGTAAACTTCGAGGTTTACGCGCCCAGTTTCTATGAACGATTTCTTGAATCGCACGCAGTCATGTTTCAAGGGAACTCAGGCTTGAAACCCAAAGAAGGTGAAGTTACGTCCAGGCCGTGGCAATGGCCGATAAATTATAGGGTAATTAAACTTATAATAATATTATTTATAATTTAATAAGTTAAAACTCAATTTTAATTAAAAACGTTAAAAAATTTTGTCAGTGACTCGTCTAGTAAGTACCGAAAACATTAACCATTGAGAGGCTCAGTTAAATGACATACTGACATTGGCAGAAATAATTTTCTGACAATCATACTGGCCCGGTTACCTGAATCTACGAAAAAAGATCGCCAACAATTGGTCGCGCGAAAAAAAGTCGCACGCAAATGGGCGCCTAGCAAAAGGTCGCCGGCGAAAAAAGAGCGCCGACAAAAAAGGGCGTGCGGAATTGATCGCGCGAAAAAAGGTCGCGTAGGAAAAGTTTTTAAATCAATATACAGGGTGTGTCAATAAGGTGTCTGTCTTAGATAGCCCCTAAACTATCAAAGATAGGGAAAAAAGTGTAATACAAGAGTTAAAGGGTTTTTTAGAATACATAATATAAAAATATTTTCAAATCTACAGGGTGGTCCCAAAAAGTGGTACTGAATAATAAAGAAGAAAATTAAATGGGACACCCAGTATAATTTTCTAGAAAATGATTCAATGGAATAAGGACTTTGCAACCCTATTAAAATTTTTGAAGTAAAATGCAACGTTGCCAAGTAATTAATTTTTTTCCAAAATTTTAGTAAGTAATTTTAAGGGTATCGTTAAAAAATCATAGCAACCTGTGGATTAACCCTAGGCAAATATAATTTACGTTGTAAGTTCTTTAAGGTACGATATATTGATTTATAATAATGTTTTTTAAATCTCTTATACAGAGCGTTCATTACAAGTTGGACAACTCGATGGTTTTAAAAATGCTTTATTTCAATTTTTTTAAATGGGAACCCCCTAATTTTTTTAGGCAAAAGAATTTATCTTTGGAAAATCTTACTTTTTTGTTAAAAATGTCATATATCTAAATATCATAGTTTTTGAAATATTTTAGGATTTGTCTTAAATCAGGGTAAAAAAGGAAAGTTCTAATGAAACTATTTAGTCAAGATTGCTTTGCAACAAAAAATAAATAATTTTCTTTGTCACAGCTGTCATTGCAAAATTATTTCGGTAATATTTTGTGCTTTATTACTGTTTAAATTTTAGTTTCCCGAACTAACTTTATTGAAATAGAAAAATATGAGTTATCATAAAGTTAGTTCAGGAAACTAAAATTTAAATAGTAATAAAGCACAAAATGTTAGCGGAATAATTTTGCAATGACAGCTGTGACAAAGAAAATTATTTATTTTTTGTTCCAAAGCAATCTTGACTAAATAGTTTAATTAGAACTTTCCTTTTTTACCCTGATTTAAGACAAATCCTAAAATATTTCAAGAACTATGATATTTAGATATATGACATGTTTAACAAAAAAGTAAGGTTATCGAAAGATCCATTCTTTTGCCTAAAAAAATTAGGGGTTTCCCATTTAAAAAAATTGAAATAAAGCATTTTTAAAACTATCGAGTTGTAAAACGTGTAATGAACGCTCTGTATAAGAGATTTAAAAAACATTATTATAAATCAATATATCGTACCTTAAAGTACTTACAACGTAAATTATATTTGTCTAGGGTTAATCCACAGGTTGCTATGATTTTTTAACGATACCCTTAAAATTACTAAAATTTCGGAAAAAAATTAATTACTTGGCAACGTTGCATTTTACTTCAAAAATTTTAATAGGGTTGAAAAGTCCTTATTCCATTGAATCATATTCTAGAAAATTATACTGGGTGTCCCATTTGATTTTCTTTATTATTATTCACCACTTTTTGAGACCACCCTGTAGATTAGAAAGTATTTTTAGATTATGTATCCTAAAAAACCCTTTAACTTTTGTATTACACTTTTTTCCCTATCTTTGATAGTTTAGGTGCTATCTAAGACAGACACCTTACTGACACACCCTGTATATCTACAGGTTGGTGCAACCAAGATGGAGAGGGCGTTTATGGTTAATCAATGAGGGATTTCGAAAAGCTGGTCGTAACCTTTTTAATTCCTGGAAGAGTCGAATGTATGTTGCCTGAGTTTTATTAGGAAGAAAAGCAAAAACAGTCGGTAAAACGTTGCTATACTGTACGCCATGGATTGTATACAGCTGACCAAACAATAGAGGAGTGCATGTAAATGTTCCATCAGCATACCAGTGGTCACATCTCTGACAAAGCCATTGCTATTTTTTGTGTATTCTTCCGGAATAGCAAAGTCGGTTAAATTTCTAGGATTTGCCGGGATAGCTTCGATTCTTTGCCGTGTGTGCTGAATAGTTCGCTTTAAGGATGGAATGGAAGGTAACTTCCCAGTTGCGCCCACAGAAACTTCTTGTGAAACAGTAGCTATTATACCTTGTGTGGTTAGTTCAACTTGATGAGCTAGTTTCTTTATTCTATTGCAAGCTCTCTTTGCCTGTACTATGGATGCATCTGCAACGTGGTTGTGGCTTGTACTTTTCACTGCTTTATCTCCCACTGTGTGAACTCTCCCGGTACATTTATACTTCTTGTATTGGCCACACTTCCATATTGCCTTTTCTTATTTTTTCCTCTCTGTGGATACATCCATTGTACACTAACATATTGGCACCTTTCTGACTTTTTACGTAAGTTAACACCATCCTGACAAATCGACAACTTAACGAATAATAAACTAGGATATTTTGCCAAATTGTTCTTGTACCCTAAAATAAGGGTAAAGGTTTAATGAGGAGGGTATTTAGGGTCTATTTGTGCGTTAAGTCGAAAAACAGGACAATAAGGAACTAATACACATATCGATATTTTCCTACGCGCCCTTTTTACGCGCGATCAATTGCAAGCGGCCTTTTTTCGTCGGCGATCTTTTTTCGCCGGCGACCATTTGATACGCGCCCAATTGTGCGCGATATTTTTTCGCGCGACTAAGAGCGTTTTCACACGGCACCATATATCGCGCGCGATAAATGGTCGCAATATTGCTTTACACCAAATTATGTGTTCTCTGATATCGCTTGTGTGTGAAAATGGCTCATTAGAAAACACATAATTTGGTGTAAAAGCAATATTGCGACCATTTGTCGCGCGCGATATATGGTGCCGTGTGAAAACGCTCTAATTGTTGGTGATCTTTTTTCGCGACACCCGGTTACCTTAATTTTTAATTTACTAAACAGGCACCTTTGTGAATTTTTTATTTTTTTCTTTATTCAACACATTTTTTTTTTATTTTTTAGGGTCAGTTCTTTTCAGGATCGCATTATCGAATTTATTTGTTGGGAAACCCTATCATTTGGTGGAGTAATGTGGTGTTTATTGTTTTGTTTTTGGGAATATTCGTGGTAAACGCCATTAAGTTGCAACGGGGATACATTAAGTCTTTTTCAGGTAAATATAAAGTTCTAATTCCCCTTTTCCAATCATTACCAATGGCGACTCCTGGATATTGAAAACTTTGGACTCAGAGATATACAGATATTGAGGAGGGCGAGAAAGGTATTTTGTCTTAATGTTTTCTACAAGTTGCTTTACAGCACATTTTAACTTGATCTGGTATTTTTTAAATTTAAACAAGAAGTGTGGTTAATGTTATACTATTTGATTGTCATTTCCGCAACGGTAATTTCCCAACGGCCATTTCCGCAACAGTTTTTTTTGTTGCCTTAAAAAAATATAGATTTTATTCTAACAGTTGGAGACCGTACACTGTCAGTCGGAATGACAGTCCTGAATGATATCAATCCTTCGTCATTATCGCATCAGTGTGTTTTCCTTGGAAAATAATAATAATAATAATAATAAACTGTCTTTATTGGTTGATTAGTTTGGAGAAAAAATACAAATAAATAAAAAAAATATATAGTCTAACCAAACAATTAACACAACCAAAGGTGAAGTTCAGGTTGGACACATTGTGTTCTCCCCGCTTTTACACTTAACCTTTATAAAAATTTTAACATAATTAATGGTAGGTATTACATTAAACTTTAAATAAACTTTAAATAGAAATAAAAACAAAAATACTACAATTATACATACACAATATATGTTCCTATTAATGGCCTCAAAATTGATTTAATAAAAAGATCTCCCTCATCGTAGTACAACAAAAATTAATTTTCACTCTGCTTAGTCCATATGTGTTTGCGCAGGTTACGTTTAAATTTTAATAGATTCAGTCCTTTTAGGTGATCTGGTATGGAATTGTAGGACTTATAAATGTGGTAACTAAAGGACCTTTGGAAAAGCGTAGTACGGTGTTTAGGTGGTGTTATAAAAAAAGACGATTTGTTGCGAATGTTGACATTTAATTCAACTGCTCTAAATTTTATTTTTTTGAATAAGTATTTAGGTTGCTTGCGGATAATAACCGAATGATGCAACGAAAGACTAAGTAAATTAAACCTATTCCTCATACTTAGCCATTCCAGATCCCTGAGTTTATGCGAAACGTGGTCAAACTTTCGTATTCCAAATATATACCTTATGCAAGAATTCTGCACTTTTTGAATTTTAACCATAAATGCGTTTTCTAGACATGGATAGAATACCGGGGAGCAATAGTTAAAGCATGACAAGACCAGGGATTCACAGAGCATAGTTTTGACATTACGAGACAATACTCTCCTGTGTGGAAATAAAAGTTTTAGACGCAAATAGGCCTTTTTTAAACAGTTTAGAATATGCGATCGATATCTGAAAGTATTGTCGACTACTAGACCCAAGTTCCTGACATTATCAACAAACGGTAGTTCTTGATTGCCGATCTTAATTTGCTCAGTATTAATGAACCGACCACACGTTTCTTATTACCGAAAACAATTACAGCAGATTTTGAAGAGTTTAAATGCAAGTTATGCTTGACAGATATATCGGCAATGGTGGAGAGGTCTTCGTTTATTTTCAGTACGGCATTAGCAAAGTCTTGAGGGTAAAAACTAAAGTACATTTGTATATCGTCAGCATACTTATGTAAACGACAGTATTTAATATACCTGACAAAATTACTGGTGTATATTGTAAATAACAGAGGTCCCAATATAGAACCTTGTGGAACGCCCATGACCATCCCCGTTGGCTGCGAAATACTATCACCCAGTCTAACACGTTGCACTCTGCCACTAAGAAAACTTTTTATTAAAGTTCTGGCCTCTGGACAGAGCCCAATGTAACATAAGATTGAATCGAGGGTACTGTGATTTAAAGTATCAAATGCCTTTGAAAAATCTAAAAGAGTTAATACTGTAATCATTCCATTGTCCGTTGCCGCCATTATATCATCAGTAACCTGAAGAAGTGCAGTGGTACAACTGTGTCCAGGCCGGAAACCAGACTGTACCTCAGGTAGAATATCATTACCTAATATATAATTCTAAAGTTGATACTTGAGAGCTTTTTCCAACAATTTGGATAGCGTTGGTAAAATACTAATGGGTCTAAGATGTTTATAATCTGTAGGGTCGTCTATTTTTGGAAGTGGAGTAACGAGTGCCTCCTTCCATGAAGTAGGAAAATAGCTACTCAATATACATGAATTAATAATATTTAACAAAAATTTTAAAATGTACGGACAGCAATATTTAAGCAAAGTGACGTTAATTTCATCATGTCCCTTGGCGGTTGAAACAATTTCATTAAAAAACTTTACTAAACTAGACTCATCTATGGGTTGAAATTGAAACAAATCATTACCTACACAAGGATGTCGATTTGTTTTGTAATAATCTAATAGTTCAAAATTGTCTACTGTGGATTGTGGAAGAGAGTTTAAAAAGTAGGAATTTATTTCATTAACATTACTTAGTTCCGGTGGTAGGAGTTTAGAGTTTTCATTAGAAATAATTGAAAGATGCTGAACTTCTTTCCACAGTACTTTAGGGTTTTTAGTTCTTAACTTGTAGTTGTAATATGCTCTCTTCTCATTCTCAATTGCCGTCTTTGTAAAGTTTCTGAGAGATTTATAATATATCCAATCCTCATTTTTCTTGGTTTTTTTAAATTTAGTTTTTGCTCTATCGCGAAGGTTCATTAAGTGTTTTATGTTTGGTGTTAGCCATGGAGCAGGAGGCTTAGAAATTCGTGCCGTCCTGTAAGGTGCGTGATAGTTAAACAAATCTAATATAGTGTGCGTTAAAATTTCAACCTTCTTATCTATATCGGGGGTATAAAAAATTCTCTCTAGATTGGTTGCCATGAGGTCCCTCAGAAACATATTATGGTCAAATGATGCAAAGCTCCGGTATTTATGAAAAAATTGTTCTATTTTGGGCTTTCTACTAATGACTTTACAGCAAATTAATTCATGATCCGACAAATCAACAGAAATAACATTAACTGAACCAACCAGATCCCTAGAAGAAACCATAATATGATCTATCAACGTACAGGAATTACCTGTAACTCGTGTAGGACTCTGAACTACTTGACACAAACCCAAAACATCCAGAAAATTGTTATACACCACAGTGGCAGGCAGCTCCGGTCTAAGTAAATCAATATTGAAGTCACCTAAAATTAAAAAGTTGTCCGATGTTTGCATTAAAGTTGAAACAGTATTCTCCAACTCATCAATAAATATATTAATATTCTGGTTTGGTGGGCGGTATACAACACAGATGGGAAAGTTACCATTGGATGTATTTAAAGATATACAAAGTTGTTCTATGGAAGGAGCAGTCTGAATATTTTTAAAAGTTATTTCACGTTTCACATATAGACAAACACCTCCGCCCCTAGAACCCACCCGGTCTTTTCTTACTAGATTATAATTCTGCACTGAAATCGAGTTATTTGGAATACTACCATCCAACCACGTTTCCGACAATGCCAAAATATCATACTTGGTACTATTAAGAAGCTCCTTTATATTATTAATTTTAGGTACTAACGATCTAATATTAAGGTGAGCAAAAGTATAAAACTCTCTTTTCATCTTATAAGTATACAAAATTACAGTTAAAAAAAAATTACAATAATAAATAATTAGGAAAGATTTACAGTACACATAAATACGAGATATATTATATATAAATGCTTTACCTCTCAGATAGAAAAAAAATAAATAAAATATATAAAAAGAACGTATAAATAAATTTATTATAAGTAAAATCTGTGAAGAAAATAATGAAATTCTACTTTTTAAATGCAGATTGGCTTTTATTTCTTGCGCTAATTCTCGTTTGCGCTGGACTAGACCTTATATCTACGACTTTCAATTTCTTGGTAGGCTGTTCATCTACTGGGGCAATGCTTAAACGTCTGTTGGCTTCGACGCTGTCGTCGTTGATTTTCGGCTGTCCCGAGCCAACACGTGCCGTATTGGGTTGTTCGCTTGACACGGGCAATTCTGTTAATTCGCGAAAAAATACGTTATCACTGTCGATAATTGTGCAGGGCGTAGTTGGTTCACTGTGGGTTATACGTTGAACTTCTGGTTTTTCGGTTTTATCTTCGCTTTCTAATTCATTCGCCGCCATTTTTCTTAACTGATCAACAGTAAACACGTCATCATTTACGAATAAAGTGTTACCCTTTATTTTGGCAAGATAATTCTTCCTCTTAGCAGAGTTTAGATGTTCACGTAATATTTTGTGATCTTCCCGCTCTTCAACAGACAAATCGTGAGCTATAAATATTTTAGTTCCCTTGAGTTTACGGCAAATATACATCATCATTCCTTAAAGTTTACCCTTAGACCATCAGTATTATTGTCATTCCGACTGAAAGTGTACGGTCTGAAATGTAATGTATCGTCTGTATCACATTATTAATACTGAAATAATCTGGCTAAATTTTTAATTAACGTTTTTACTGTCTAAACAGTTTTAATCATTTCCGCAACACTTGTGTGTCCCTTTCCGTGATCTTAAATAGGGCCAGTGAGTGAGAGATGTTTATATATATAATTTTAACATTATTTTACAATAACAGCTCCTTGATAACAGCCAAAAGTTGCAGGCCCTTAAAGTTAGTTGACAGAAAGTTGCGAGTTGCGGAAATGATAACATAATGTTTATTGGCCACATTTTAAAAATGGTTTTGCACAATCTATAATTCGCCTTAGAGAAATTAGAGACTAATTCGGAATAATTTTTTTTAAATATCACTGATCCATTTTGTCCAGAATTCTTGTAATTACCCACCCTGATTGTTTTGTAATGCTGCTGGTTGAAACGAACCTAATAATTAGGGAATTCCATAATAATTTAACATATGCTACCTATTTTTCTATTTTTCAGAACCCCAAAAGCAAAAACTGAAAGCATGCGCATGGCTTTTTGTAGGCTGGTTACTACACTATGTGCCGTTCTGGGCGATGGGTAGAGTACTCTATTTTCACCATTATTTTCCGGCGTTGCTTTTCAGCTCCATGATAACTGGTAAGTCGTTGAAAAGATAGCCATAATATTTCTAATTTAATATGTTTGACCTCTTATTAAGCTCATAAATTGTTTTTAGACAGTTTGGCTTCCAAACTGGACAGAATACCGAACTTAACTTGCTAGCGTATGTTGACTTCATATCTGACTCCTTGGAGAATGGTTCTCAGGTATATTCTGGAACTTAGTGGTCCGTTACTCTCCTGTATACAAATTTACTTGACTGGGCGCTCCCATAATAGTCCGAGTTAATGATTTTCAATCCAAGAGCATACAAGTTCTATTTGGTGTTCCTCAAACTCAAGAGTCTCAGTTGGGTCCCCTTTTCTTTAATTTGTTTATTAACGGCCTGGGGTCGCATTTCGAGTACAGTCAGTTCCTCCTTTTTGCTGACGATTCAAATATCTTCATGAAAGTTTCCTCACTCGATAATTGTTTAAAACTTGAGTCTTACTTGGTTGCGTAGTACAAAAACAATGGTAAGTGTCACTCGATCATTTTTCGCATGGCTAGGTAAGTATTGCTTTTTTTGATTGGTTTAAAGAGAAGGTCGGACGTGCGGCCCAAACTTCTTGCATTGCAGCTTAATGGCTTATTGTGCGCCCCTATCTTGCTAGAAAAGATGTGTTCCTTTTATAAGGTCCAGTAGATTTCTACCAAGTTTGTCATGCGTAAGGTTGTCACCGCATTGGATTCCTCCGAAGATTATTATTATTATTATTATTATTATTTGTAAGTTCCTATTTGACTTGGGTCTTTTCTTAACTGGCAGTGGCCTGTTAATAGACCTACCACACGTTTTAACTGGATACGCGTCAAGAGCAAAATTCCAGTTGATAGTTTCTGTGCCATCTAGATAGGTGTTGTTGTACCTACCCACCTGTTTGATGTTGCTATGGTTGCCTGTTTTAGACCTCTTTCAGACGAGGACGCTGTATACCAGACGCGTGTATCTCAGATACAGAAAAAGCATGCAGTTAAATTGTAGCTTACACACGGCATTCGACGCCGCATACAGTATCGCGCGACAGAATTTTTGAATCTTGAAATCAGCCGCCCGGCTTCCCTTAATTCTACCATAGGATGAACCCACAGAGTTCGTCTCCTTTTAAGTTTTTTCTTTTTATTAGATATATACCATAACATAACGCACTCTTCAATATTCATGATTAACGACTGCACCGCACTGAAGCTTGTTATGAAATGTGTAATAAAAAAGTATCCCAAAGAAGTATCGGGATAGTATGCGGCTGTGATTCGGTATCTCGCATACAGAATCCCGCATACAGTATCCTCGTCTGAAAGAGGCCTTAATATACCAAGGGCGTGTTCAGGGCTCTGAGCTTTTGAGCAGATCCGGCTCTAGCCAACTCATCTGCTTTTTCATTGCCCCCTATCACCGAGTGACCAGGAACCCATTGAAGTTCAACCTTGCTACTAGGTCTTTCAGGTCGTTTAGACACTCCATTGTAATCTTCGATTTGAGTCGGTTGGAGTTTAAAACCTTGGGGGCAGCTTGGCAGCAACAACCTTTTTACTAATTTTTTCGAATAAAGGATCTTGGTTTGTTTATAGATTTAAAAGCTCACTTTTATTCCTCCCATCCATAACACCCTTTTACTAAATCTCTTCAACTTCTTGGATTTATAGAGCGCGTTACCATACTAGTGGGAATGACTTGGAGTATTATTTTTTCCTACCTGACTTGCTACTCCACTCCAAGTGTAAACTATTTCCTCAATTTTAGGTATAACCATTGACTATCTCCTGGAGGAAATTCCGAAACTTTTCAATGAACACAACTCGAGAACGATTTACCATACAATGTTTGGCGTAGTTTTGTCTATAATCGTCTATAGCTTCTACCTATTTGCACCTTTGGCGTATGGTATGAACGGTCCATCGTCAAGTGAACGTAACTCTACCATGTATGGTTTGAAATGGATGGAAACTTGGGAATTTTAGAAAAGCAGTATTAATTTTGCCAAGGTGAAAGAATCATAAAAATTATCAAAAAGTTATAGAATTTTAAGTCCAAATTTAGTTGGGTTCTTTTACCGATGATTTAAATTTTCAAATGAATATTCCGTCTAAATAAGATTATTTATAGATATTTATATTATTATCCTAAATTCTTTACTACTACGACTGAATATTTGAAAGGCATGAGATTGTCAAGTGGCATACACGTAACTAGGGCATTACTTAGCAGATTTAAAATGAAAGAGAAAGTGTCTATGTGATTTTTTATCATGCATAAATGCAAGGGATATCAGTCATTTGACAATATTTATACCAAATATTTTATCAATTTCTTTCTAACCAAATAAATAACAGGGTGTCTAGGAGCCGGGAAATCCGGGAAAAAACGGGAATTTTACAAAGCCGGAAAAACCCGGGGATTCGACGGGAAAATCAAGTTTAAGCCGGGAATTTTGATTGAGCAGATAATTTCGAACTTAAAAATTTGAAGTAGATACCTATTTATTTCTATAAACTGCATTCGACAAAAGACAAAAATGGTTTATATTGCAACCTTAAAAAAGTCCAAGAGATTGATCTAGGATATGGAACTATCAAAAAATGCGTCGGAGTTAAAGATAAAGAAATGATGATCTTTCGCCAGGATTGTCGAAACTGCTTGATGTATACAGTTTCCAAACTTTTGGAAAAATGTTTGTTAGCATATAAATTAACTGAAGCTATAAGTTTCCTTAACCCCAATAAAACTGGCAAAGATCCAAAAAAATCCTTGCAACTGATGTCCAAAGCATTTGAAATTTTGTTAAATTCAAACAGATACAATGCGACTAAATTGGAAGAAGCAGATAGAGCATTTGGAGACATTCTTACTGATCAGACTATGATAAATAAAATGAAAAATTATTCCAGATTTAACAGAGCAGATGACTTTTGGATGGAAACCATCACAAATGACAGTTTAAAAAACGACGTGCAACTTCTAACCATTTCTTATGGAAATTCCACAGCAGAAAGGGGTTTTTCTGTTAATAAGGAGATTTTGGTGGAAATTTAAAAAAAAAGAGTCACTTATAGGCCAAAGATTAGTGTACGATTCACTACAAAAAATTGGAGGAGTTCAAACTATGGACATTACAAAATCCATGATACCTTCCATGAGAAATGCCTATTCAAGGTACAACACAGCACAAAAAGATAAAAAGGCAAAAGAGGTTGACAGCGACTTTAAAAAAGCAAAAAAAAATGAAGCTTTAAAAGCAAGCAGAAGAACTGGACACTAAAAAGAAAAAAATTATCGAACAATGACAAAAACATTTGGCAGCTATAGAACAAGAGATCGTAAAATTAAAAAAAGTAACTATATTATTTGGTTGTGTTTAAGCCATGTGTTTTTCAAATAAATGTTTTAAAATTTAACAACGAAAGTGTAGTTAATTTAGGAAAACCCAGCCGGGAAATTTTCAAAAACCGACCGGGAATTAGTCGGGAATTTTGTTTTCGATTTTTGCTAGACACCCTGAATAAGCTTTTTTAGTGGCAATACACAAAAGTGGAGCAACAAAGTGCTTTTATTTAAATTCAAAAAAAAATTATAGAACTGTGCTCCCCATCAGCCAACTTTAAGAACATATTATCTTTACAATATTAGTAGCATTTCACAAAATTTTTATAAATTTTAAACAGAATGTCGGTTGACAAATAATTATAAAAAGTAACGAAAAGGAGTGCGACAAAAGTAAAACAACAAATTGTTGTTAACCGACATTAAGTTGGGTTTATAAAATGTTCGCGTCGGCGCTTGTGCTGGCGTTGGCGCTAGAAAATACAACGGAATTATATAATACAGCGGTTTAAATCGTCGCTAGCGTTCGCGTTGGCGCCGGTAGCGGTTCGACTTGAACCAACTTTGTCGCTGGCTTTCGTAGCAATGAAATCAAACCAATAATATTTTACTATTTGTATCACGTCAAGTGAAAAATAAATTACAAAAAAATGTATTCCTCTTGTACTATTAAAAAATACCAGATAATGTGATGCGTGATAATAAATGTAAGAAAGTCCTATACGAAGACGGGCTTTATTAATACGGCAACAGGATAAAGTTCAGCGTCAAAAAATGTGGATATTTTTTTTTTTAAATTGCCTAAAAAAGTTATACATTTTTTTGTTTTTAAACAATAACTAGGTACTAAAAGAGTTGTTGGTGATAAAGCGCAAGCCACTGCCTTTCATTTCATCCTAAAGTTTTGCTCTAAGGCTAAATTATAGTATTATAAATAGGTATAGTCCGTACAATTGCTTGATGCACGTCACAACTCGCAAATATATAACCATAACAGAAACAAAAATAAGGTAGATCTGTTATTAATTCAAGGGTCCTATCAATTGACATAATATTCATTTTGACAACCTCTCTGTCATTTCCGAGAACTTTAATTTTACGTGTTAAATGTGATGTGAAAGCAAAAGTAGTAGGACTTGATATGCAAATTTTATATATTGTTATAGAAATTTAGTATTTACATTTATAACGTTTATATTTTTATAGAAAATTATATTTATTTTGAGAGCGAAAATAAATTTTATATTACAAGCGATTGTTTTAGTCTTTTTTTAATTTTGTATATTAAAGATCGAAATAATAAACCGTCAGTTTGATTTATTAATTAATCAAAGCGAAAAACGAAATTTTGTGAAATTTGTCCATATTACTTATTCTTCTTTTATTGCTTTATAAATTTAAGGTTTGTTATCTTTAAACTGTAGGTATATAATTATGCTCCAAATATGGGTATTTGGCCGATTTTTGGATAAACGGAAAAAGTAATGAAGTGTTGATCAAAAAACGAAATGGGCTTTGAATGCCAATAGAATATCGATTGGAGTAAATTTGATAGGGTTTTCTTGCAGTCCACATTACCTTTTAATAGTTTTTCTTACTAGAATATCGGATTCCTGTTATATTTTTTGCATGAGTTTTTTGCAGAAGATGGAAATGTAAACAATAATATATTACATATAAAGCCACGGCAGTGTTCAGAGGTGAGTTAATGGCATTCGACCGTGGCGGTCTGAGTTTGATCCTCGGAGTGGGCATACGAACAATTAAAAAGTATGCCCGAAATTTAGCAGGTTTAAGAATGCAGGGAACAGTGCAAAATGTATCATTTCCCAACCCACCCCATTCATGCCGGTAACCAGGCCGGATGATACCGGATATCTCGTGGGGTGCGAAAGAAGGTACACACTCCCCAATCGGTAGGTCATGCAATGGCGCAAGAAAGTGTAATAATAATTAAATTAGACGGGCGGGGTGGTCATTTCCAACAATTTTTATAAAACAAAATTTTTCATTATCAATGTTAATAAAAATAATAAATAGTAGAGCTAATTTAATTTAATTGTTTTAATAAAGAACGGTGTGCCTAAGGAAAAAAACGCAAGAGGCCATTTTTATGCAGAATTGACCAGGCTAATCCGAAATAATATCCACATGGAAAAATATCAGTGGCGTCCCACTTTTTTCTAAAAAATATTCTTTATTTAAAATTTTTTAAATTATTCTATTGGCGATAACGCTGAAACGAACGGAGATATCGAGCTGGGGTTCAATATTTTTTCCAGCAAATTTCATCTACTTTTCGATTATGGTATCATAATTATACCGTATGATTTATTTTTTCGGAGTAAAATCAAAAAATGTGTTATTACAAATTGCGCCCTCTAGCATTTTTTTTTGAGAACTATTATGGACCACTAAATACGATTGGTGAAAGTGCATACATTTCTCTTCCAAACAGTCTTTAGTTTGCTAAAATCGGATAAGTCGTTTATAAGTTACAGCGATTTAACTGATTACACTTTCAACAGCTTCCCCCCTCTCTTATTAAAATCGGTACGCCAATGAGCATAGGACCAAAATGATGCATAATTGTCCAAGCTGTTTAATGGTGTTATCAAAGATATACCTTAATGTGGAAATTTTCGGAGATATGTAAACTTTTATAATTTACTTTTCAATTACGCCCTCTTGCGGCAAAATGCGGAACTTAAAAATTATTTCCAGGATTTTCCGTTGGCCACTTTAGTTATAATTTTTTTTCCCTGAATTTCTATGCCCAGTAGTTTCCGAGATATGGCCGCTCGTCACCCATAATGAATCACCCGGTACTATGTTTTTTTATGCTTTGGGATGTTAAAAGGGAAATATCTCGAAAACCGTTAAAGATATTAAGATCAATCAAGTACACCTTTTTGACTCAGAAAATGCCCTTCTTTAAGAAACTATCATTGAAAAACACCTAATATCACAGGTAAGAAAAAAAATCATAGATTTATGAAGCCCAGTGTATGCAACTAGCGCCCTCTAGTTTGAAACTTAAAAATTTCTACAAATTCTTATTTCTTGCTCATAAAAACATAACATTGCCAACTTTCAATTCTATTCATTAAACCGTTTTAAAATAATGGCTTATTTTTGAGAATAAACTTTTACTTCCAACACCCTGTATCTCTAGAACGAGTAACAATACGAAAAAACTTATATGACTTAATCGGCTTAGTTTGATGTCTAGTATCTCCAGTTACTCTACGGCCCATAAGTTATGGGACACCCTGTATAATAGAAAAACTAGGCATAGAATTTTATAATATTATTTTATCTTCTCTTAAAACACAATAAAATTGTATAAAAAATATCACAAAAACAATATATTGGTGTTTGCTTGTCCTATTTATCATGTACCATATTATTCTTGAGCATCCTTTGTAGATTTTCGATTTTCTCCTCCAATTTCTGATAATCAAGATGTTTTCTACTTTTAGACTTTCTTGAAGATGCTCTTGAACTATCGCCAGAACTGTGTTCTAGAAAATTTTAAATATAGTAAGCGAAAAAATAATTAAATTCGATCAAAATTCAATTTTCCCTATTGTTCTATTTATTAAAATTTGATTTTCTGTGCACCTGTCTTTTGCATTAAAGTACACAAGGACGCCAAAATAATGTGTTTCCTGTAGCAGAAGTAGTTATTGACAGCTGTTTCGTCCTTATTAGGACTCATCAGAAAGCCAAAACACGTAAGCAGCTCCAGAAACAGCAAAAATACGTTTTCAAGACTTACTTAAGAAGTAAATAGGTGGTGAAAACATAGTAGCGCCATCTGTAGGAATCAACTTTACTTTTTTTACTTTAATGCAAAAGACATACACCACTTTGTCCGCTTGCCACTAAATTTTCTTTCTATTTTATTATTACGGACACTATAAACTTTTACTACTTTATTTATTACACGGCTTGTAAACGGATAGCGTCGTACCCTAGTGGGTACTTCGGTGTGATCTATTTTTGAACCTGCGAATTGCACAGAGTTATAGTGAACAGAAAAATGTCTCCTATGCTACATGTGTGGCTTACTGTGTCTTGATTGTTTTTAGTTCGTTTTTTTCACGTCCGGTGGCGTTGTCTTCTGTATTGGAGTTGATTCCTACAGATGGCGATACTATGTTGTCACCACTTACTTATTTCTTAAGTTAATCTTGAAAACGCATTTTTGCTGTTGCTGGAACTGCTTACGAATTTTGGTTTTCTGATGAATCCTTATAGGGACGAAACCTATTGCTCTGGCGTCCCTGTGTACTTTAATGCAAACTACAGATGCACTACTTTGTCTGCTTGCCGCTAAATTCTTTCTAGGTTATTAATAGTACAAAAGAGCGCAGGCACAAAAACGTAACACTGTTTTTATTCTAACCCATGAATTATAAACCTACGTTTGTGCATGTTTTTACCTGAAGTACGCCTAGATTGTAATAAATTTTTGCTTCGAGTTAGTTTCGGTGTCAAAGCGGGCGATATGTGTCTGCTGGTACCAACATATTCTGCTTCGGGATCTAAATATTTATTAGCACTACTATTTGAACTGCTTCTACTTGGACTTCTTTTGGATCTGAATTAAAATAAAGTAGTCGTCAATAAAGGGCTGATTAATATTAGCAAACAATGAATTTGTTGAAAAATATTTCCTGTAGCAATATTTTATGATATTTCTTGTGATTGTGTTAATCACAGAATATTGTTGAATATACTTGAACTATATGACTTTAGAGCAGAGCTGGGTTAAACCATGTTTTTTTCAGTTTAACCGGAAGTTGCAATAAGTTGGTCATATGCAAACTGATAGTAGGTCTGCATATGAATGAAATTTTTAATCTTAATCTTAATTCGCATAGGAGATATAGAAGCCTGACGCACTATTGCAGAATCCTATATAACTTTTTCCCCGGCTTGTGGAAGACACTTCAATATTTAAGTTAGGCGTCTCGTTTAAATTCAAGTTTTTCGTTAATATTAATTTTAAAAAGTCCTTATATTTCAAAATTTAAAACCATTTTTCAATTATCAAAAGCAAAACCATAACAAAACATTAAACTCAATAACTTAAACACAAAAGACTGACCGGCAAATTCACGCCTAGACTAAAATTTTTGCAGCTCTGTATGTATACGTAACACACCCTCTAAAAAGTAGAGCAGATATCCCAGCCTAGAAACAATTCTTATTTGCCAGTTATTTTGTGACATATTCGGCCAGTTGTTTAACGAACAGGACAGAGAGTGAGTGTGGACAAGACAAACCACATGGATAAAAATTATGCTTAAATAAAATTTTAAAATTTTTTTTGCATATATAAGATGAGGGAAAAAAATAGAAATATATAAATATTTTCATATTATCAGAACAGGTGCTGCTCTTATACAGGGTGATTCACGTTGAGTGGCCTATTAGAAGATCTCGGAAACGAGTAAACTTATCTTTCTGAAAATTTGATAGCAGGCATAATTGGCTTTGACCTTTTAAAACATTATCTTTTGAGGTTTTTGTTACCTCCGCTTATACCGGAAGTTAATGCCAACTTTGCTATTTCAAATGAAACACCCTGTATATTTTAACATTTTTGATTACGTTATTAAAATCTAAATAACTTTTGTTAATATTAATCTATTCCTATCTCTAACTGTTTTTGAGATATGAATTATAAAACAATTTTTTTGTGTAAAAACGCTCCGAGAAGAAAGTTTAGTAACTCTGAAACTAATAGAGGAAAACATTGAAAATTTTGTAAGCTTTCAAGTAATACATAGATCATTAGTTTAAATTAATTAGGTTTCACGTTTTTTTATACAGGGAGTTCTTAAAATTGTGCCAATGTTTCCATTTAAATAAATGTGCATAAGTCAATTTTTGCAAATGGAACGCCCTATTTTTTAGCTTACTAACGTGTAGAGAATTAAATTTCCTATCTAAATGCCTTATATGTTACAATCCACATTTTTAGTCGTTTTGGAATTATGAGCAATTTAAATAAAAAATCTTAAAATTTCTGTTTGTGTTAATGCGACATTATTTTTGAAAAGAAGGCTTCGACTGGGATTTTCGTTTTACTTTGAAAATTAGAAATAGCTAAGCAACGAACATAGGCGCTTAATAGCAAATGGTAACAAAGCTCAAAGTCAAACGAAAATCCCAGTCGAAACCTTCTTTTCAAATATAATGTCGCATTAACACAAACAGAAATTTTAAGATTTTTTATTTAAATTGCTCATAATTCCAAAACGACTAAAAATGTGGATTGTAACATATAAGGCATTTAGATAGGAAATTTAATTCTCTACGCAATAGTAAGCTAAAAAATAGGGTGTTCCATTTGCAAAAATTGACTTATGCACATTTATTTAAATGGAAACATTGTCACAATTTTAAGAACTCCCTGTATAAAAAACGTAAAACCTTAGTAATTTAAACTAATGATCTATGTATTACTTGAAAGCTTACAAAATTTTAAATATTTACCTTTATTAGTTTCAGAGTTACTAAACTTTCTTCTCGCAGCGTTTTTACACAAAACAATCCTTTTATAATTCATATCTCAAAAATGGTTAGAGATAGGAATATATTAATATTAACAAAAGTTATTTAGATTTTAATAACGTAATCCAAAATGCTAAAATATACAGGGTGTTCTATTTGAAATAGCAAAGTTGGCATTAACTTCCGGGATAACCGGAAGTAACAAAAACCTCAAAAGATAATGTTTTAAAAGCTCAAAGCCAATTATGCCTGCTATCAAATTTTTATAAACAAAAGTTGACTCGTTTTCGAGATCTAATAGGCCACTCAACGTGAATCACCCTGTATACAAGTCGCCACTGCGTCCTTCTCACAAAATAAAATGTCTCTTTTAGGACTTGTATCATAAATTACTGCTTTCAAAATAGTTTTTATCAAAGTTTTAAAATGAGAATAATAAGAAAAGTATAAACATTAAAATACGCTAGTGCCATAAAATACATTCCAACTAAGACAATTATATTTATGTACCTAAAAGTAAAACCTAATTAGAAATCCATTAAATTTTCGGAATATGTACTCTCACGCCATTAGTTAGTAATATAAATTATAAATTCAGGGAACCCTTTAGTTGTCTCTAAAAATTACCTGTTTTTTGGGCCTTTATTCCAATAACTCTTAGATCTGGTTCTCGTTAAATCCTCTCGGGAACTTCCAGTCTTAACGTCAGTCGATTCGGGGAACGCAGGTGAATCTGTTCTTTTGTACATTGTTCTGATACTTTGAGACGATAACTTATTACCTGTCAGCTTTTTGCAGTGATCCCCAATGCCGATCCTTAAAAAATAGTTTAGATGCATTACTCTATACCGGGTGGTGCAATGTCAGACTGGCCATAGGAAATCCCATGTACATTTTTTTTACCCTTAAATATAGACTCACCCATTCATTTTGCAGCAACATCGTATATAAAGACTTTTTTGAATGTCCTTACAAAATGAACTTACACACCATCAAATTTGGTGTAGGTCCATCATACCAGGACCTACAAAAAGCTTAGCTGCAAAAGCACCCCGCACAAAGCTTATGGGAAATGGCTTTCGGCTAATTTTTCTGAATTTTTAGTATTTTCTAGATCATGACGTCCTGATTAAAAGTGTCAATGGCCGTAATCCAATCCTATGACTAGTTTTTGAATTATGACCTTTTAAAGTTGACAACTTTTTATTTTAAGATTTTATGCATTGTGTGGAGTTTTCACTTGTTTCTTAAAAACTATCAACTTTTTTTTTATTGGCGGAAAAGTAGGCCTTATTAAGTTTGATTTCACTTATATAGAATTAAAATGTGTACAGGATGTTGAATAATTTATAGGTGGATTAAATAAATACTAGTATTTAAAAATGATGAAAATCCAAAAAAAAATGTTACTCATGTTTTGAATTTTGAAAACAAACGGATAGATTTTGTTCATATTTTAATATCTTGTAGTACCAAGCTATGGATGAAAAAAAATGGGTATAGGTTGACGTAGAATATATTGCCGGGTATTTTATAAAAAAAAAAAATTAAAATTCAACTGAAAACATAATAAACGACTTTTAATTGATTCATTTAATTATTATGTCAATCTATAACAATTTTCTTTTACAATAATTATTCTCTAACACATTCTTATCTTAGATATACAGGGTGAACCAGTTACAATGATTTACACAAGTGAAAACTTTTAAATAAGTATAGGAAAATAAAAATAAAAATTATGAAAAGAAAAACATTTTGGTATGACTCTAAGATAATCTAAACGTCTTATGTACAAGAGCCAAGGTATTTTACAAAAAAAATATTTTATAATTTAACAATAATATTTTGTCATTTGATAAATAAAACATTTTTTGATTTTCCTATATTTAAAAGTTTTCACTTGTGTAAATCATTGTAACTGGTTCACCCTGTATATCTAAGATAAGAATATATTAGAGAATAATTATTGTAAAAGAAAATTGTTACAGATTGGCATAATAGTTAAATGAATCAATTAAAAGTCGTTTATTACGTTTTCAGTTGAATTTTCATTTTTTTTTTTGAAAAATAAAATACCCGGCAATATATTCTACGTCAACCTACACCCATTTTTTTCATCCATAGCTTGGTACTACAAGATATTAAAATATGAACAATCATTCTTCAATAAATGAAATACTTTGTCTACGGTAAATGATCTGAGTTTGTACCTTGAAGCTTGACTCATTGCCTTAGTTAATTTAGATTTTAGTGACTTTTCTGAATATTTCACTTTTTCCAATTGTTGCGTCAGTGCCATTTTATCCTGTCTCAGTTTTTCGACCAGTTCATGATGTGAGTTTCGTTCTAGCAGCACGCTTTTTTCCAAGTTGCTAACGGCCTTTTGCAAACAAAATACTTGGGCCTTGGGTTTCTTGTCTAAACATTTCGTCAGTTGTCGAATTTCTTCTTGCAGTGTAGTATTTTCATGTGATAATTCATCCACCCTAGTGGGTGGTAAATAGTCAGTTAACAAAAGTTATTGAAATAGTTCCAATGTAAACTCCAATTTAATTAAATTAAGATGTAAGGTACACCGGGGTAAGCGGAACCGTGAATTTTAAACCTCCTGCTTAAACGTAATTTAAAAAAAATCGCATATTCTTGTTCATTATTGGCAGGCTTACTGGTTAGACATTATTTTAACTACATACCAACATAGAAACCGATAAAAAAAATTCCCTTTTTCTCTAGGATTTTTTTTTATTTTCGCTGGTCTTGGGTTACACTACTTACACTTGCCCCAGGTTTGTGGGGTAAGTGTAAACCAAGGCAAGTTTTCTTATTTGGACGTAAGAACGTTGACCGGGGTAAGTGTAAATAATTAATTTTTTCGCATGCTACAAGAATATTTATTTTTATTAACAAAAAATTAACAATGTATCCAACATTATATATGTCAAAAATAATACTAAAAGATATTTTACCTCGTTTATTTACCATAGGCGTGGGTAAATGCATAAAAATATCTTCATTGACG
This sequence comes from Polydrusus cervinus, assembly GCA_935413205.1. NCBI lineage: Eukaryota > Metazoa > Arthropoda > Insecta > Coleoptera > Curculionidae > Polydrusus > Polydrusus cervinus. The sequence goes on along the minus strand of OW284510.1, from coordinate 96,411,401 downwards.
ATGCTTCTATCTTCCACAACAGGCCAGTGAAATGTGGATGTGTTACCAATTCTTCGGCAAAATTTTACCTCCAGACATGGTTCTATCTCTGTGAGCTCGCCCACGTACATTTTTAACCTGCATCTTCTGATCGAATTTAATGACGACCCAATCGCCAATGTTTATTTTTGTTAAGTCGAGCTGCATTTGGTTCAGGAAACTGATTATTTATTTATCTCTTCGAATTCGTCGACACTAGAATTGCTTGAGAGGCTTTGCACATCTTCAAGAAGGTCATCATCGGTGGATAGTCTTCCTCAAATAAGGTTTTCTTTAGTGTAGCCCTTTTTTTCTCTATTTTTTTGCTTTCAATTCTCCCTAATTCTTCTAACTCGTCATCGTCACTGCTACTACCTTTACATATTTTTTCCTATTATGATTTTCTTTATCTTTTGCTTCTCAATTTCTTCAATCTGACCTGAACCTAACATAGGTTACACTTTCCCCATTCTGTGATTTTTTAGGGGCAAGTGTAACCTAGCTCGTTTCTTCAACATAAACAAATTTTTGTGACCCATAGATTTATAATACAAAAAAATATTGTTTATGCTGTACTTACCTCAAAAAGTTTAGTTAATACTATAACTTTCGTGTGTGTTACAACCACCGACAAAAAACACGTGTTAACTCGTTATGCGACGTAAATCGACAACCTTGACAACACTGTTAGAGCGTTTTCACACGGTACCATATATCGCGCGCGACAAATGGTCGCAATATTACTTTTACACCAAATTATGTGTTTTCCAATGAGCCATTTTCACACACAAGCGATATTAGAGAACACATAATTTGGTGTAAAGCAATATTATGTGTTTTCTAATGAGCCATTGTCACACACAAGCGATATTAGAAAACACATAATTTGGTGTAAAGCAATATTGCGACCATATATCGCGCGCGATATATGGTGCCGTGTGAAAACGCTCTTAGTGTCGAAGCGCAAATGAATCGCTAACGGATTTCTATGCAACAGGGCATGTAAAGGATGTAGGTGGGCCACTTTACAGAGCATTGTTTTATCAGGAATAAGCCTGGGTTCCACTTGCCCCGAATTTCCACTTACCCCGGTGTACCTTACCTTTTTTGCAGAAAAAATATCTTTCTAGCATCAGTGCTGTTATTTTTAAGGGTAAGCGCCTCCTTAGTTTTAGCTAATTCCACTTCTAGTCGACGAATTGTCGCTTGCAGAATTACGGGATCTGGTGGTCCACAATATTCTAGAGGAAGGGGATAACGAATCCTAGAAAAAATATAAAAATTAATCATATTAATATACCGGGTGGTGCATCGTTTTTGAAAACATAGGAAATCTCCTGAAAGTTTTAGACTGTCCAAATATTTGCTCCCCTGTTGACTTTAGAGCGGGGCTGTAGGGATGCTTTTTAGGGTCTCTGTGTGGTGAGTGCATGCGGAGTTTCAACAACAACAGCAACAACTACCTATACCCGATCTTAACTTATTTGCATAGGATTGCGGTTGGTTGTTCATTGGAATTCAACAGGTGATGCTGCCGACACCAGCATTGATGGGACTTGTCAACCCGTGATTTGTTATTGTCAAATATAATTTGCAAATGATAGGCTTTTTAAAAAATTTTAACAGATGCATTTTACTCTGGATTTAACTAATATTATTATTATTATGACGTGCTTTATTGATATCAATCAATTGGCCATTGACCGAAGTCCTTCAGCCTTTTATACAGCATTATATGATATAAAACTATCTTTAAAAATTGCAGTAAACAGTTACAATGAAAAAAATTGTTCATTAAATTGTGTAATAAACTATAAAATTTTAGTTCAAGTTTGTAATAGCCTGGAATAGCGTTCTTTCTGGATAAACCCTCTTCCTGTTGTGTGGAATATCGTTGTTGCACATTGCGTGCATAGCCATTATATTTTCTGTTCTGTTAGCAAATTTGGTGATTAGTGCTACAAGTCTGGTAGCTATTGGTTCAACTATAGCCAACTCATACAATCTTTGATTGGATGGATTGTGTAATAACTAATATTTTCAAATAAAACGACCATTATTTTCAAAACGGATCTTTTAATAGAAAACGAATTATTTTAGTACTTTCAATAAAACCTATTAAATAGTATTAAAATCATCAGGAATTGCTAAAAGGGGAAAAAAATACTAGGGTTTTAAAAATAAACAATTGTTTATAAAAAAAGACCTAATAATTTTATTTTAGGAAAACTGTACAATCGTTTGCGATATTGTTAATTCTTAATTAAAAGTTCAAATAAACCGCCATTTGCTGCTAAACAATATCCCAAGCGATCGTAAAATTCTCTACGAACATTAGCTACTGGGTAATTCTTTCAGACTGCATTAAAGTTGAATTTTTCAACTGCTCTAAATTTTCAAACCTAACATTTTTATAAAGACAATTTTGTTTAAATACCTCCAGAGGAAGAAAGAGGTGGTGAGCGGTCAGGAGACCTAGCTGAGCTATTAATTGTTAGTGTTGTCGATCCGTTACAATTGTAACAGATTTGTTACGTTTTTAAAGGATCTGTTACACCTTTAAGCAATCTGTTACATTTTCTTAAGCTTCATTTTTTTGGGTAAGAGGACAGAGGACCTTTTTTTTATCACTTTTGTTTGTTCGGGTTCGCCCTTTGCGTAGGTTGGGTAGGGGTGTTGACCTTCTTTCTTTTTGAGTTTGGACCGACAACGTGCCCATTAAAGGCTGTATTTAAATATTCGCGTACTACAAGCGAATTGTGGGACGGGCAACCATCCATTTGCAACCAAATCTCCTGATTTTCATCAGCGACTTCCTCCATTGTAGGTTCAATTTGATTTTGAAGAAGATCTAAATATGTTGGACCAGATTTCCGTCAAAAAAAAATGGTCCAATGATGCGTTGTCCAAACATTCCTGCCCAAGCATTCACTTTCTGAGAGTTTTGGGTTCGAGTACATGCAAGACGATATTCATTTTGTAGGCTCCAGTACCGATAATTTTGTATATTTGGCTCATTATTTAATGTAAACGTGCATTAGTCTGAAAAGCAAATATTTTGTAAAAAATATCGGTTGTTGTTAGATCGCTATATCATTTAAAAACAAAAAAGTGATCTTCGCTCTTCATCCCCTTCTAACAATTCTTGATGATTTTGATACTTATATGAATGATATTTATACCGGGTGTTGCATCGTCGAGCGGGGCATAGGAAATCCCATGTAATTTTAAATGGGGTCAATTATTGGCTTCCCTAATTATTTTAGAAAAAAATTCTATTTAGGTTTATTAAAGAGCACTAAAACCCACATTCAAAAGAATAACTTTAGATATTTTTGATGGGCCCGTTTACGGGTTATCGCCGATTTCTTTTTAACTATTTCTCCTTTTTATGGCCCCGTATTTGCGGGCACCAGTCAAGGTAAAAGATGACTGTCAAATAAAGTTGTCATTTTGAAATGTGTTCTTTATTGTTATAAAAACTCGTACATCGAAAATATTAGCCATGAATTACACTTCTGAAGAAAAAATATTGATGATTAAATGGTATTATCAAGGAAATAGTTATCAAAATGTGTCAGACATGTTTGCTGCTCTGTATACGAATAGACCGATACCTGCAAAATCTACAGTCGAAAGGACTATCAAGAAATTTGAGACAAAAGGCACTGTAATAAATAACTGCAGATGTGAAGAAAGGTAGGAACAAAGAAGAGATGCAAGAAATGATAGGGACTTGCAAGTTTTATTGTGCGTGGAAGAAAATGATGGGAAGATCAGCACAAGGAAACTGTAGAATGACATAGGATTAGATCACACCACAGCGTTACTAGCTTCGAAGCGACATAAATATTATTCATACAAATATGAAAAGCACCAAAAGCTAAGAGATAGGGACGAAATACGACGACAGGAGTTTTGTTTTGGTATGATTGAATAGGGAATTTTTAAAAATCATTTGTTTCGCTGACGAATGCACATTTACCTTAAACAATGAACCCAATGTTCAAAATTATCGATATTGGAGGAAAGAAAACCAACACAGGTTTGTCGAAACAAGGACGCAATATCCACAAAAAGTTAATGTTTGGGCTGGGATTTTCGGAGAAAATATTATCGGGCCATTATTTCTTACACCGAATTTAAGTGCAGAATATTGCCGAATGATGCCGCCAGGGAAAATCAGGAAGTTTGGTACAAAATGGATGGCTGCCCGGCACATAGTACCCTGGCTGTCCGGGAATATTTAAACCGTGCTTTTAATGGAAATGTTATTGGCTTAAATCATACAGTAAATTGGCCAGCCAGGTCTTCTGATTTATCGCCAAATGATTTCTTTCTCTGGGGCCATTTAAAAAACAGGATATACAAAGATAAAAAAATACCCAAATCTAGACGAGTTAAAAAATGCTATTTCTGCCGAATGCAATAGAATTTCAGTTTACCAACTAGCGAATGTAAGAAGAGAATTTTATGATCACCTCGGTTATTGTCTAGCAGTCAATGGAGGAATATTTGAACATCTTCTTAAATCCTAAAGTTCTAACAATTTAATAGTACCTACCTATTAATTAGTAAAATATTGAAACATGTAAAAAGTCATAATTAACCTTGTAATTGGATACTTTATTTGAGTTTTATTCAGATTAATTTGTACTCATAAATATACCTTTAATATTTTTGATGTACGAGTTTTTATAACAATAAAGCACACATTTCAAAATGACAACTTTATTTGACAGTCATCTTTTACCTTGACTGGTGCCCGCAAATACGGGGCCATAAAAAGGAGAAATAGTTAAAAAGAAATCGGCGATAACCCGTAAACGGGTTCATCAAAAATATCTAAAGTTATTCTTTTGAATGTGGGTTTTAGTGCTCTTTAATAAACCTAAATCGAATTTTTCTCTAAAATAATTAGGGAAGCCAATAATTGACCCCATTTAAAATTACATGGGATTTCCTATGTCCCGCTCGACGATGCAACACCCGGTATGCTTTTTCAAAGTTTGCAGTACTGTGGTGTGATGTTTTTCTACCCGTTGTTGCAGTGCCTTTCGCCTTAAACTCAGTAATAACTTTTTGTACTGCCGACTTGGTAGAAATGGGTCTATCAGGAAAATAAATGGAATACTTATTAGATGCAATACTTACCCTTTTTCTAGTATAGTATCATTTTATCATAGTGACGTCTTCTTCTGTTGTGTAATTCATAATAATTCCCTAAGTAAAAAATTATTGCTAGTAAAAATCTAATACTTTCAAATTACATTTGACAATGACAAATCACAGGTTGACAAGTCCAATCAATGCTGGTGTCCGCGGCAACATCTGTTGAATTCCAATGAAGTTAAGATTAGGTTGTCCAAACTTCGCATGTGGACTCACCACACAGAGACCCTAAAAAAATCACCCAACAACCCCGCTCTAAAGTCAACATGGGAGCAAATATTTGGAGAATCTAAAACTTGCATGCGATTTCTATGTTTCCAACCACGATTCACCACCCGGTTTTAAAGTAAGTACTAAGTTCATAAAGAATAATTTTGTAGCACTCGTTTATACATACTTGTCAAACTCAACTATGTAAGTTAGAATTAGATATCTTCTGTTATTATTAGCTGGACCAACAGACTTTGTTATTTTCCTAGATCTAAGAAGTTCCAAGTCTTCAAATGTTAACAGGTCCAAACTGACGCTTTCGCTAGTCTAAAAAGATTCATTTAAGTATCATACCCAGGCGAGAACAGTGTCATTCGGAGACCTCACCTGTTTTATATTGTTATTTTATATTTGTGTATCTTAAAAAAAACTACTTTTTCATTCACATCTTAAATTGTTATTACGAAATCGTAACTACTATCCAGAAGAGACATTATAATTTGGGGGTTTCTGAAATTTATTTTTATAAATAAAATTAGTGCCTACGCGTTTCGGCCAAATAGGTCATCATCAGTACTGCTGTAAGAAACATGATACAAGTTGTACAATGCTGCGGATATGGGTACGAACTGGCGTGACACCTCCACGTGGCTTTCTCCCTAATTTGTATAATCAGAAACACGATACAAGTACAACTTGTATCGTGTTTCTTACAACAGTTCTAATGATGGCCTATTTGGCCAAAACGCGTAGACACTAATTTTATCTATTAAAATAAATTTAAGAAGGAAGATTTTTCCCCAAACCCTAAATTAAATTTTTATTTTTTGTGCTTAAAAAATTCAACTTTCGGGTACTTTTCGGGTGACTGAAAGTTATGATTTTTTTAATATGTAGAATGTGAAAGCGGTTTTTCTCTAAGATGCACCCGTTAAGATGATATAGCCTGTCAAAGTTCCGTAAATATAATTTTCTAAATGCCATTAATATCTCAATCAGTTTTTTATACCTATGACCTGTTCAAAACTGGGCAAAATTCCTCGAACGTTCTTGAAAAGGTTTCGAGCACAGTACTTGCAAGCACTTTTAAAATACAGTGCATGGTAATTGGTAATTCAAAGTAATTGGTAATTAAATTTCAAATTTTAAGCCATTTAAAGTGCTCGCAAGCAGTCAACATTACTATCTTTGGTAATTTTATTAGAATTTCCTCCAGTGTTAAAAAATTTTAAAAATTTATTAAAAAAGATGGCCAGGATTCGTGTCACGCGAACGCCATGGAGCTGGTAAATTTGGAGAAGAATTTAGAAATATTAGCCGGATACCCTTAAGAAAAACTAAGTGCTTGCGTTGAAAATCGTCTTCAGAATCGTAATACACGCCCCAAAATGTATTATATTATTAGTACATAAAAAAAACATCATCTGTATTTGATTAAATATATTTAGCTTGAAGAAACAGCTCAATCTTGAAGTGCATTGGGAATTTAAATAGAAATAAATAAGAAACTATAAGTTATTTCTATTTAATACAGGGTGTTCCACCGGGAACCGAATCGATCTATATATAGAAAACAAAGCATAGGAAAATTTTGAAAATTTCACAGTATGCTGATGGGGGCGACCGGGCTAAAATATTTTCATAATCAACTTGCTTATTTTAAATGGGACACCCTATATATTATAACATTTTTGCATTCTACGCAAGATTCTAGGCAGATTTTGTATACCATGTCCTATACCTATGTCTAAACGTTTTTGACATATTCGAATTTTTATGTCAAAAATGACGTTTGCAAGCCTTAGAATACTTATCAATTTTTTCTATAAAGAAGCCTTATTTATTTAATTTAAGTGGAATTCCTTATTATAAAGGACCTGCTTTAATAGATTTTTTATAATATTTTGATAACTATTAATACAGGGTGATTAAAAAATAAGTTTAAAAATTAAATTGAAAAAACTGCAAAAAGTCTAGATTTTCAAATGGAAACACCCAAATTTTATAAATATTTCTTATTTAGCATTAAAAATAAGGGTAAGTTTGTGTAAGGTTGTATATCGCAAAATTTTTAGTTTTCGAAATATTGCCAATTTGGTATTTTTATATGGCGATCTTGCAGCGGGTTTTAAGTTCAGTTACTCCTAGTTGGCTATGACTCTGTACAATTTAAGCGTCCCGGCATGGTTATTTATTATTGTCAAATGGCAAGTGACAGCTTCAATGCCGTCATAGCCAACTAGGAGCAACTGAAATTAAAATCTGCTGCAAGATCGCCATAATAAATATTATAAAAAATTTATTAAAGCAGGCACTTTATAACAAGGAATCCCACTTAAATTAAATAAATAAGGCTTTTTTATAGAAAAAATTGATAATTATTCTAAGGCTTGCAAACTTCATTTTTGACATAAAAATCCAAATATGTCAAAAACGTTTAGACATAGGTATAGGACAAGGACATGGTATACAAAATGTGCCTAGAATCTTGCGTAGAATGCAAAAATGTAATAATATATAGGGTGTCCCATTTAAAATAAGCAAGTTGACGCTTAGTGCCACCATTATGAAAATATTTTAGCCCGATCGCCTCCATCAGCATCAGCATACTGTCAAATTTTCAAAATTTTCCTATGTATAGTTTTCTATATATAGATCGATTCGGTTCCCGGTGGGACACCCTGTATATGTATTTTAAAAATAGTGTAATAAATGAATTCCCTCAATAATGTTTATATTAGAAACCCATTTAATGCTATATTGCATCAGAAACAGGGGCTTTAAGAAGGAATATCTCAAAAATTAAGCGTTTCTAGACTCTTAATATACCTACGCCTAGAAATTTATTATTTCTGAAAAAATCATTAATTTTGGCGTGGTGTTCATATAGTAAATAATTGTCATTGGTGACATTTGCCAACCAACAAAATCTCGCTAATCGATTTTTCAGGCGCTAAGATCTCAGCAGTGGTTGACGCCTGAAATAGGATTTTCGATTCTTTTGAAAAAATTATGCTTGCCGCTGAATATGAACCAGGTTTTTATAAAATTATTTGTGTGGATTCAAAGAAAATCACTTTTGAAATATCGTTTAGCGGGATTTAGTTGTTTGGCAAAATGTCGCTATTTTTTGCAATAAAGAGAGAAAATTCTGCGACAGCGAGAAACAGTAGGAAGGAATAAGTCAAAAACTAAACGATTCAGACAAAATCGATTTTATATTATTAATCTGCGCCTCAAACTTTATTATTCTTGAAAAATGGTATAGTATTTTTAATTCAAAATGTACTTACTCTAAGTAAACCCGACTTGATCATTGCCACAAAAATATCGAACTGCTTGAAGTTACCAGTCTTCTGAGTTAAATTCTCTATATCTAAAACAAACTGATGATTTCAATTTTTTGCGCTCAAGACAAGCCATAAGGTCCTTACAAGTAGCATCGTAACTGCATTGCCATTCTTCTCCGCTATTTTTGTCCGTCACCAAAATTTCTAAATTACCATTCAAAACGCTCATTTTGAATAAGAACTCTTGTCCGTGAAAACTGAACGTGGTTACCAAATTGGGGTCTCCCATTTTTAAAAAGTTTTTTTGAAGTTTCGTAAAAAAACTGATAATTTTTAGATATGTCTGATGAACTTCAAAGGTGTTAGGTGTCAAAAGGTTAAGTTCCTTCAAAGGAAAATATACCGGGGTGGTGCACAGTGGAACTGGCCATAGGATTATCCCATGTATATTTTTCCACCTGCAAGTATTGAATTTACAGCAAAATTGTAGCACATTTTTTTTGTTCGCCAAATTTCATAATTTCTTAACCGCTATTTACATGTTATTTAGAAAAAATTCCTGGTTTACATTTTTTTCATCCGAACAGTACAATTGGCATAAAATTGTATTTATTTTTTAACGATTTTAAGAAGAGTTTTTTCTAGATAACTTTTAATTGGCTTAAAATAATGAAACTTGGTGTACAAGGACCTTCAAAAAGTCTTAGTACAAGAATTATGCTGTAAAATTAATAGGGAAGTCAATATTTGAGGTTTACATGGGTTTTTTATGGCTAGTCTGGCACTGCACCACCCGGTATACGGGTGTCCGTTTATGGATGGCCACCGGCCGTATCTCCGAAACTACTGGGCATAGAAACTCAGGGGAAAAATCTTAATTAAAATAGCTAAGAGAAAATTCTGGAAACAATTTTTAAGTTTCGCATTTTGCCACAATTGAAATTAAATATTGAAATTCTAAATTTCTCCGAAAATTCTTACATTAAGGTATAATATATACAGGGTGTGTCAGTAAGGTGTCTGTCTTAGATAGCACCTAAACTATCAAAGATAGGGAAAAAAGTGTAATACGAAAGTTAAAGGGTTTTTAGGATACATAATCTGAAAATATTTTCTAATCTACAGGGTGGTCCTAAAAAATGGTACTGAATAATAAAAAAGAAAATTAAATGGGACTTCCAGTATAATTTTCTAAAATATGATTCAATGGAATAAGGACTTTGCAACCCTATTAAAATTTTTGAAGTGAAATGCCAAGTAATTAATTTTTTTCCGAAATTTTAGTAATTTTAAGGGTTTGTTAAAAAATCATAGCAACCTGTGGATTAACCGTAGGCAAATATAATTTACGTTGTAAGTACTTTAGGGTACGATATATTGATCTATAATAATGTTTTTTAAATCTCTTATACATAGCGTTCATTACAAGTTGGACAACTCGATAGTCTTAAAAATGCTTTATTTCAATTTTTTTTAAATGGGACACCCCTAATTTTTTTAGGCAAAAGAATTTATCTTTCGAAAACCTTACTTTTTTGTTAAACATGTCATATATAGTCTGACGCACGGTTCTAGAGCTACAATGCCTGATAAGGCAGGGAGATAACGGCCGCATTAAAAAGGCAATTCCCCTTAAAATAAGGTAAAGTCCATACAATTACTGTCTGGATGCACATCACAGCTTCTGACGTAATTTTTGATTCGAGTTAGGTCGTTATCTCCCTGCCTTATCAGGCATTGTAGCTCTAGAACCGTGCGTCAGACTATATCTTAATATCATAGTTTTTGAAATATTTTAGGATTTGTCTTAAATCAGAGTAAAAAAGGAAAGTTCTAATTAAACAATTTAGTTAAGATTGCTTTGGAACAAAAAATAAATAATTTTCTTTGTCATTGCAAAATTATTTCGCCAACATTTTGTGCTTTATTACTGTTTAAAGTTTAGTTTAGTTTATCGAAATAGAAAAATATGAGTTATGATAAAGTTAGTTCAGGAAACTAAAATTTAAACAGTAATAAAGCACAAAATGTTGGCAAAATAATTTTGCAAAGACAGCTGTGACAAAGAAAATTATTTATTTTTTGTTTCAAAGCGATCTTGACTAAATAGATTAGAACTTTCCTAAGTACTTTTAATTGTCGTATCCATTGGTACCCGATAGTGTCTAAAAAAATGTTAGAAGGCACAATTTGTAATAATAGTTTTTTTGATTTTATATCGAAAACTTAAATCATACGGTGTAAATTAGGACATCATTTAGGACAGTGACGTAGCCAGAAAATATGCTCGGGGAGGCCTCATAGTCGGCGTAAGTAGGGCATTTTTTTCCTGGAGAGAGGGACAGTCGGGATTACATGTATTTTATGATATTGTACCTAGGGAAGAAGGCAGAAAAGCGCCGCAAGCGAAAAATTTTCGGGGCCACGCCCAAAGTTCGTTTAAAATTCACCTAACTACTATTAAATTTCGAAAATTAAAAAATTACCTTTTCCCCTCTGTATGGTTGGATTAAATTTGTTTTTGTAATTTTTTTTCCTTTTTTTAAATATTCCTAGCTGACTCTATATTTAAAAAAAAAAACATTTTTTATATTTGTGAAAAATACGAATATTGGTGTCAATCCATGACATCATGTATGACTTTAACCAGCGTTTTTCGGGTTGGGTTTTTCATAATTAAAAATAAAGTAAATATCGCTCACCACGCCAAAATTGATGATTTTTTCAGAAATTATGTATTTTAGTAGCGTAGATCTAAGAACAGTTTTTGGTGCAAATGCTTACTTCTTGAAATACTCCTTCTTAAGTGCCGTTTTGTCTATTCATAATAAAGCATTCACCTTTCTTTCCGACCTATTTTTTATATTATAAATTATCACACTTCTTCCATAAAGAATGTTTGAATTAAAATTTTTACTCTAATTTTTCTCTTTAAAAATAAATACCTAATTGTTTTTTGTTATTGTAGTAAAAATATTTTATTGCATGGATTATATTTTTGTTGATTTAAAATACATAGCTCTAAAAAAGGAAAAACGGCACATGCAAGTCATAATAGAAAAACACTATAAAATATTATTCTTTTTACTCGTTTTCCTTTAAAATTGTATCATAAATCAATAACTAAAATGATATGTGTCTGAAACCTTAATATCTATATAAAACAGGACTTTTAGAAGGAAAAGTTTAAAAACGAATCGTTTTCTACAAGACCTTTGTAATCTAAGCCAAGAATACAATATTTAAAGATTTAAATCAAGAGTCCAAGCGTGAGACGAAAAATTAGGTTGCAATTAGACTTTTAGACCCGAGCTCCTAGGCTCGTTAAAAACGTGAAAACCGCAGTCCAGTATCTTTGTTTGCTTTGGAGTTATTTATAATAATAGCAGTTTTTTTTTATTTAATCCCGAAAACTTAAATCATACGGTATAACTATGACATCATAATCGAAAAGTATATTAACTTTGCAAGGAAAACTGTAAATACCCCAGTTTAATATCTTCTTTCGTTTCAGAGTTATTGCCAAAAGATTAACTTTTACCACTTTAATTGAAGAAGTGATTGTTTCATAGTTTCGTTGTCAAGCAATCCACGACAAAAAATATTTTTAAACTTTATGATTCTGCAAGTTTGTTACTCATTATTTCATGGCCCAAAAACTACTTTAGAATTAATAATATAATTAACACATTTTAATCCTCCTTCATTATTAAACAGGTACTTTAAAAATGGCATATTTTGACGCCAATCTTTTCTTGTATGTATTCAAAATTTAATTTTAACCTAAATACTTTATAGTTAGGTCTCGGTAATAAAATTGAAGGGTTTTTGTTAATGGGGTATTATTAAGTCCTTTTTGTAATAAATCTGTAGATAATTAGGAACGGGGTGCTATAAACAATAAGTAGTTTGAAACAATTTTGTTATTTTGATAATTCCATATAGCGTCTAACAATGGGGCAGGTGCTGAGGATTCTTAATTAATTTAATTTAGGTAATGTTTAGCAAAAGGGTTTTTGCAATCCTTCTACCTGTTATAAAAAGAAAAATTCCAATTCTTACATTTATTAGTGTTCTAATTTATTTAGAGTGTGAACTACAAAGACAAAAAGTGATTCTGTAAAGTTAAGTTTTGTGTCTGCATATGAAGTTTTGACAACGTTTAGTATGGATAAATTTAAGGTAAGTAAATAATTTTGTTGATGGTGGATTTGTTTGAAAAAATAATAACTTATACCATACATACTGGGTGTCCATTTAGTTATAAAACAAACTGTAAATACAATGGTAGATGTTGATGGTGTGCATAATTTAAATATACAGGGTGCCTTGTAGATGCAGGGTGTACAAAACTTACATTTTTTTAAAAGGTATACAGGGTGCTACAAATTCGTGTGCGTACAAGCAGATCTCGAAAACGGTAAGAGATACGAAGATGGTTAAATTTGGGCAAAGTTGCGTATTTTGGGGTTTAATAATTTGGCGAAAAAAAATTGAAATGAACCCGAATGCTTTCGGAGATATCCGAAAAAACCAGAAATTTCCATTTTTGGTTTTTAATTCGTTGCGCTTTTATTTTTGACTTGGGAAAAGATAAAAAAACACTTTTGCGTGACCGTTTTTATGTTTTACAAGGTGGCATTATTAGTTTTCAAATTCGAAGTTTCGTACTTTAGTTACCAACCTAAAGGATAAAAAAAAGTTTTTAAAATTTTAACGTTTTGTCATCTAATACCACACTTTTCAAATTAATTTTTTCATTTAATTACGGTCCTGAGCATTTAAAGCCAAACTTAAAAACAAAAGATTTCTGATTTGAAAAATTCATCCATTTTTACTCAAAGAGGCCTGATAATTGATATTTTGTAAGAAAAGAGACCCAAAGTCTCGGCCTCAAATATTTTTCTGTCTGTTTACTTTTGTGTTACATGTTTCGCCTGAAATTATAGCATCATCAGATCTTCATGACAGTAAAAAAAAATTAAATTGTTTTTGAAATAAACATAAGGACATAGGCGCATCACAGTAATATAACTAGACTAACACTCCAGTTACCTTTTCTTCACTAGGGTGCATTAATTTTTATATGTTTTACAGTATTTTGGTCTAGGTCTAAGGCAAAAACAATAGGACTCAAGATATACGCTATTTTAATAAAATAAATAAAATACTAATAAAAAACAGAATTGCTTCTCATGCCTTAAAAACTTACTTCCTAGAGTATTGTGACTATAAATCTTTTTGAAAAATAAACGGCCTAAACACCATAACTTCATGTAATGTAATTTTAATATTAAAGTAAATCTAAAAATAATTGCCATGGCCGTAATATTAAAGAACGGATAATTTGAAATGCTAGTGATGTGTTATTTGACAACAACAAATTTTAAAAATAGTTAAATTGTATTAAATTTCCAAAGCTTAGAAGTCCTTAAAACTGTTTTAAAAATTCCAGATCCGGATTAAAAAAAAAAGAATTGAGGTTGGTATCTACAGAACGAAACGTCCAATTTGAAAACTAATAACGCCGTTCTTGTAGAACATAAAGAACGGCTATAGGAAAGTGTTTTTTCTTTTTTCAGATATCTCCGAAGGTATTTGGGATGTTTACAATTTTTTTTCACCAAATTATTAAGCTCTAAAATACGCAACTTTGCCTCAATTTAACTATCTTCGTATCTCTTACTGTTTTCGAGATCGCCTTGTACCCTCACGAATTTGTAGCACTCTGTATATTATATTATTTTCTAGTTTTTTTGTAAAGTCGACTGTTAACGAGATATCTTCCACCGGTACACTAAATGGACACCCGGTATATAAAATTTTAAATCAGAAATACATAAGGTGTTAATAAATTAGGGTAACGAATGTTATAGACAATATTTTTATAATCCATAATAATGGCTGCCATGGTTACAAAATTTGAAACAGAACCTAACCTAAAATAAGTATATCAGATGACCCAATTTTTTTCGTAATTTAAGTTGTAAAGATTTAAAAATACGAGACGTTAATACGTGTGTAAATTGCCATTTTTCGACCAAATTAAAACTTCGAACTCAATTCCGGTTTAACCGAAAGTGAAGTCAACTTTTGAATTTTAAACCCCTTATTTTTATTCTATATTTAAATTCTATGGAAAGTTCTCTTTTCAATGGCAAATCACACTTTATCACTTGTTTAAAAAATGGTCGCCTAGATCAATATTCCTTTGTTTTTTTAAATGTCCATAGTTATGGTATAATAAGTAATAGGCCATGGAAACGTTAGAATGGCTCATTTTAACCTACTTAATAGTATAAAACTGACTTGCTTGAGAAAAATGTATCCGTTGAGGCTATTTTATTTACAACGTGTTTTCTAAAAAAAAACAAAGCGGAATTTTTCCATTTTTTTAAATGGCAACCCACCTTCGTTTTATTATAATAATATTATTCATTTAATTTTCTTTCTAACGATGTATCACAGGTTAAAATTATTTATTAGGTAATAGTAGAAATTAACAAGAAATATCATAAATGTAATGTAATTTCTAGACTCGCATAAGCTATAAGAAATTTAGTCAAAATCAGTCTAGTATGCCCTGGAAAACAAAAATATTATTTCTGCATTTATTAGACCAAAATGTCAAATGGAATTAAATAACAATTACGAAGATTGGAATGAATTGTTTTCCACGGCATACTTGACATAACATCTCATGGCTTATACGGATTTACAAATTACATTTATGATATTTTTGTTAATTTACACTATTACCTAAAAAATAGTTAATAATTTGTGATACATCGTTAGAAAGAAAATTAAATAAATAATTTTAATATAATAAAACAAAGATGGGTTTATATTTGAAAAAGTCGCGAATTTTTTTTAACAGGTTGTATTAGCCCTCACGGATACATTTCAACGTTTTTATGATATTCTCTTTACCACTTACCTTGTTTTATCAAAGTTATGGACATTTTAGAAAACAAATGATAAAGTGTGATATGTCTTAATAGAACTCAAGCATCGAATAGAAATTTAAAAGTTGACTTCACTTCCAGTTAAACCCGGAAGTAGCTTTGAAGGTTTGAATTGGCCGGAAAATGGTTATTTACACACTTATTAGCTTCTCAAGTTTTAAAATATTTACTTTAAAATTACGGGAAAAATTGAAAAAACTTGTGTGTCACCTGATATACAAAAAATTTGAAAATACGGTCACGAAATTAGGATACTGACGTTAATAGTCCTCTGGCAAATTGCCTCGTAGCAGAGCCAAAAAACATACAAGACAAGACGTTAAAAGTCGACTATTTTGTCAAATGCCATTTGGTTTCAACCAGAGCCATAAAACAAACACACACACACAAACCACGATTATTTTTATAAATTTAGTTTAATAACATATTTGTTTCAAATATTGTATTCGGGCATTATTTTGGATTACAAACAACTTTCTTTTCTCAATTTTTGAAAGATATTTGATTGAGCACCAAATTGTGGACCTTTGCCACAATTTAAATAAACTTGTTCGTATAGTTTCCAAAATCCCAATAATCACCCATTAAAATGTAGGTATGTTGGTGTCTGTCGAGAGGTTCTGGGTTCGACTCCCAGCGGAGGCATTAAAATTTTTCAATTTTAATCTTGTCTGCAGGCCGGAAAACACTTTTAATTTTAAACATTTTTTTTTCAGTCCAAGAAAAATGGTTGCAGAGAATTTAGTTCCCTGGGATCCTTGCTTCATTTCATGAAACTAGGCGAATTTGCGTATGGTAAGTATTCTTTAACATAAAGGACTGACAGCTGGAGGTATGTTTACCTACGTCATTTTAGTCAAAAGCTATTATGCTTAATTTTCTGGTCTAAAGTGATTTCTAAAGAAAAAAAGTCCTTGGCGTGCGAATACCTCTAACTAGAGGCCTGTACGGGCCGGGTTTTGATCTCGGGCGTTAACGCGGCCCGACTCTCGGGCTCGGATCGGGCCACTTAATTAATAAAGATTCAGGTTTTCGGGTCCTATTTTTTCCGGGCTTGCCGGACCTCACATGACTTTTTAAAAAAACGTTCTCTTCTAAAAAACAACTAACTGTTTAGGAATCTTTATGTTTTCAATAGGGTGGCCGGAAGGAGGTGTTACACTGGTTGTTTTAAATCGAACACGCTATATATTATTACATTTTTAGATTCTACTTAAGATTTTATACCTAAGTCTAAGCATTTTTGACATATTTAGATGACGTTTGTAAGCCTTAATATAATTATTAGGCCTTTATTATTTTATTTGGGTTGGATTTCTCGTTGACATGGACCTGCTTTGTTATTATATCTACTTTCATTTAGTAATATGAATTTTACAGTTCCGTAAATCGTTTTGTAAGGGCATCTATTACAGCACTCTGTAATGGAATAAAAACGGTTTTATTAAAATTTTGCTGTTAAATAAAACCACACTTTTTAGAAGAATAATTTATTACCAATTATTAATTAAAATATATCTTGATTTTTCTTGACTGAAATCATAGTTCTCAACATTGAGCAGTGAGTCCATAGTGTAGATGGTTTCTGGGAGTGTTGCTTTACGGAAAAATAACCCAAAAGGATTTTCTCAGACACCTCCTTTATTTTGTTAGCTTTGCACCAATCTTTAAACTTCTGATACTCCAACTCATACCGCGCCTTGGATTTTATCGGAACTAAACTTGAGATCGCTTCGTTTGCCGCTGCTTCTATATCAGAGGGTAAACTTCCATCAGAATCGCTCATTTTGAAAAACACTTTTTATATTTTTGAATTTGTTTGACAAAGTTTCGACAGTAACCATGCGAAACAGTAACTATGCAAAAGGTAACATAAAAAACTTGATTAGTAAACTTAATAGCAGGTGCATTTTTATTTTTAAAGATGCCTTTTGGCAAATATTTTTATTCATAGATGAAAGTAGATAAAATTTTGTACAATATTCTTGTTGTAAATTCATATTACTACACTCAATGTTTTATTAAACTCGGCTTTATAGTATTTTAATGACTATTATTACAGGGTGTTTAAATAATAAGATTTAAAAAAAATTGAAAAAACTGCCAAAAATCTACATTTTTAAATGGAAACCCCCAAATTTTATAATTATTTCGCATTAAAAATAAGGGTAAGTGTGCGTAAGGTTGCCTATTATAAAATTTTTTAATTTTTCTAGAATTTAAATATGCAATAATATTAAGGTTGTTCCATTTAAACAAATCAAGGTGAAACCTACTTCCGGTGCAACTGGAAGTACCAGCATATTGAAAATATATTAGCCGGTTTGCCCCCAGATCTTAGCCCCCATCAACATTGGCATTCAGTCAACATTTTCATATATAGATAATAACAAAAAATAACTCCAAAATTCTGTATTTTTAACACCTTGACCATCTGGTCCTCAGCTTAAAGTTCTAACACTCCTGTTAATATAAATTATAATTTTAAATAATATATCAAAATACTAGCATTACTGAAAATACGTAAATATGCTCCTTTTTAGGAGTTTGTATTATACAGGGTGTTACAAATTCAACATACCAGCATTGGAATCTCGGAAACCATAAGAGTTAGAGAAACGGTTAAATGGGGGCAAAGTTGTGCAATTCGGTGCTGATTATAATGCCGCTTTAAAAGTTTTCAAATTCCGAATACTTCCGATTTTATTCGAAAAAAAAACGAAATTTTGCAAAATCGTTTTTATTTTTTCCTGAGCTTATTTGACTAGCTATTTAAAAATAAATGACACTTTGTCATTGCCACTTTTTCTCCTCTACAAAATGACGTTACTAAACCAAAGATCCACCGTTTCGTCTCCGAGCGGCCATCACCAACTTTACTTTTTTAAATACGGACCTGGATTTTTTTAAACCCTCCTACCCTCAAAATGCAATGGCAATGCAATTCTCATAATGAAGAATTGTCCTTGCTTATTTTTTTAAATTCATATATTTTTACAATTATTGTCAGTCCGGTCCTGGCAACGAATTACAATATTAATTAAAAACTTTATTTTATTAAATTTAAGTATTCGGAATTTGAAAACTTTTAAAGCGGCATTATAATCAGCACCGAATTGCACAACTTTGCACTCATTTAACCGTTTTTCTAACTCTTATGGTTTCCGAGATTCCAATGCTGGTATGTCGAATTTGTAACACCCTGTATAGAAATTCCGAGGTTAAGTACACAGACATCACGTTGTTTTCGACTTAAAAATGAGAAGATCACAACAAAATATGAAGCTTGCTGAAATGGCGTAACTAGCCAGATATTAGGCTGTATTTTTTTGCGTAGAAATCCTTCTTTAAAAATATTTTTTATTTTCAGGTGTGCCCGACGTAGTTAGATCTCCAGTATTAGATGATACCGTCCAAAGCATACAAAGCGCCTATGAAGTACAGGAAAATCTAAATAACTCTCGCTCAAATCAGACGGTATTAGAATTGGATTCAGCCGATGGTTATGGCACACCGGAATTGTTGGAAACTGACTCGTCAACATCAAGCAGCGATGGCGCCTCATCTACTTCAGGCAGTTTTACTTTACCCCCTTCGGACAACCAAATGCTTTTACGCGCGCTTCTACGACGTGCTACAGTTTCCAATGAAAGTATTGCCTCTGAATGTTTTGATAAATTAAGTTCTTCAAGTACCAAGGACTTAAAAAATTATGGGCAAGAAGATACTTCCTTTAAATCAAGCCGATCAGGCAAAAACGTTTCGGCCTCGGACCTTTGCAACTTCATGAAAACATTTGACGATCGTGAAATAGCTCAGGTAGTTCATGATCTTGTGTTTGACAAATATGAAGAACCCTATAACAGACTTCTAAATAAATTGAAAAAGTTGCACTTAACTGAAGAAGAAAGTAGATTTAGAAATGTTGTAGTCGAGCTTGAAAATGTTTTTAAGAAGAAGAATGGAAGCAGGCAAAATACGAGTAACGATGATCTTAGGACACCAAGTAGCATTGAAACTTATTCTGTGGCCAGTGAACCTTTCGAGAATGTTACTACAAGTCGCAATATTCAAACGGATATTTTCGAAGGAGTCAAGCAAGTTTACAGCAGCACTGATTCAGAGTTAGGGGATGAAGTAAAGCCCATTGGCATTCCCCATAGTGGAAAACTGAATACGAGTTTCACAACTTACAGTACTCCAGTTAATATGGAATGTGTAAATAAAGTGACTTCTGGTTTAAACGAGAAAAACTCCAATAATTTAAAACATTCACACGACAAAGGTATTCAAAATGATATTATGGATCTACAAAAGTATTTATCTGTACCAGATGTTATCCAAAATAGTTTACCACGCCCCGTTTTCAATGTCGATGCACAAGTATATGCATTCAAGGTTGAAGGCAAACAACAGAAATCTTGTAGCAGTGACAATACGGCTGCTGAGGAGAAACGGCTTCGTCTATTGGAAAAAAGGAAAACATATAATGTAAGTACATTGATATTGCAGTTAATGTTTGTATGGAGTGGATGCATAATTTTATAACAATCAAGACTTTGCCACCAGCTAAATACTTAGCAACACTTTGCAAAGCTCGTCCTTGGTCGATTTTAAATTAGATATATTAAAGATTCGAGGGTATAAAATATTAGTTCTCGCACTTGACAGTAACAAGGTCCAAACTTTTTTAAAACCTCTACCTATAGTTTAATAATGTATATAGCAATAAAATTTTAATTGCATATTATTAAAATATCCCTTTTTATTTTCAGAAACCATTTGATCTTCACAATGACATAACTAATGTAGATCAAATTGAGGAACAAGTTAGCAGTTCCGTGCAACCCACGGTTTCGCCATTGGTTCGTTCCGCAACAAATCAATCGCACATGTCCGATAACGTTGAATATAATGAATACAGCTTCCTTAGGGCAGCCCTAGGCGACGAGTTACTCAAAGAAGCTTCATCTAACGTAAGTAGGATCCTTATCTTGTAATAAAGTAGCTTTAGAATTCATTTACGGCTTAAAAACGAAAACAAGTGGCATCCAAATGTTTCAAAAACGAAGGTTTCAAATGACCTCTAAATCCGAACTTTTCCAACTTAATATCTTGAAAAATAAGTATCTGACCGATTATTATTGGATAAAACGAAACAGTATGACCATATTATAGTCTATTTCAGAAAGGTGTAGACTAGTGTAGAGTAATAAAAGCTCATTAGGTATGCAAAGCGACTACAGAACCCAACGAATATTTAAGCCACTTTTATAATTTGGCATTGATTTCGTTTCAAAAGTCTTTATTTTCATCAAGTGCAGGTAGGACCACCCAGGTTTGGGTCAATTTATGGGTTTTGTCTATTGTTATCCATTCACAAACACTGAAAATGGCGTGACAAAGGCAAAATCATAATATTTTTCGTCATCTGAGGAACTGTCATCTCCTATTGACGTTATAATTAACGGGTCGACGGTCCGATCGGTCAGGTGGTCAAAATCCCACATTTTCTCCTCTTCTTTAATGACATGATGGACTGCTTTTCGCCAGTTCTCTGGTGTCATTTCCTTAATGGCTTGATCAAACAGTAGCTCAACGTCTTTCATTTTGAATGTCGTGTTGTGTCTTGCTACAAATCCTTTCACTTGCGCCCATATAAGTTCTATAGGATTTAGTTGGCAATAATATGGCGGTGTGCGCAGCACAGTTACACTATGTTTTTCAGAGCTATATCTTCCACGGCATATTTCATAAAACGATGTTTGTGTAAATTTGCTATAGCTCATAGTTCCTTCTTTATCAACTTTCTTTTTTTTTGGTTAGTTATCATAAATAATTGAATGCACAAAATTTACCTGCGCCTATGGCCGACACCGAAATTGAGCCGAACTGGGCGGAATTTCCACTTTTATTACTCTACACCTTTCTGAAATAGACCAGATACAGTTATATCTGTTTAAAGGTTTGGGACAATGTTTCTTGAATGATAAGAGGACTTGCATTGTCTTTATTTGTTTTTAAATCACAACCTTTTAACTGGAGATACTTTTACTTTACTGGTGACACTGTATAATAATATAATCTTAATAATCCTAAACAATAAACATTTTTTTTACTTTCAGGATTACATCGTTCCTCAAACCGTGAGCGTCGGCACCGACGACATATCCGAACTCCTCTCCTCCACCTCTTCGATAGCACAATCAAGAAGACGTCGATGCAGAAACCGCCAGTCCAGTGAAACCCTATCAGCCTACGACAAAAAATCTTTATCCCTCTGCGAGACGGTCTTGCAACGGTCAATAACTCAACATCAAAAGTCTTCCACTATCGCATCGTATGAAACCATCACCAATTTTTCACAGTCCATTTCAGAAAATCAACAGGACAAGAAACAAATCAAAAACAAAATTTATGTGCACGAGAGTATTATTGACCAGGCGGAAAAGGCTTTGGAGTATGGGAGACGTAAGTCTCGTGGATTTATTGGTAGTCCTGCGCATTTGGAGGCTGAGAGGACACTTCTTGTGTCGAGTAAGTATTTAACATACAAAGACGATCAATGCGTGTTATTTTTCCTACGACCACCTATGAAAATGAGAAAAAAAGCACGGTTAACTTGGCTCGAAAGCGTCAAATATCACACGCGTGTTGAAAAAAAATATTTCAACACTAGTGTTGAAATACAAAGCACACTATTTAATTTAAACATATAGTGCCAATTTGACAGATAACCCCTATTTATTAAAAAGAACAAATTTTAGAAAGCAGTAATTGTAAAGTGATTAACTTATTTATTATGTGTTTGTCGAATGAATCAGAATTAAAGTGTGAAAATACGCCATCTGAAATTATAAAAAATGTTAATAATATACTGGAAAATAAATTACCAGAAAAAACAAATCGTGTGAAGAAAGTGTCATTTATTAAACAACAAATCTTTATTGGTATCGATAGCGTAGAGAATAGAGCTCTAGCCTACAGATCGCAAGGTCACAGGTTCAAATCCCATGAGTATTTGACTTTTTTTTATAAAAACATTAAATAAATTATGGAATTATTTTGAATTTAATTCTTTCTTGTTGGGTGGATTTTTTAAATTTATGTTTAATGCATCCTTTCTTGATTAAATTTAAAATTTTTCATTCTAGTTAATCTAGAACTCAATCCAGGATTAGTTCTTCCTATGATATATAAAATATAAAAAAATAAAAAAGTTAAACTACAAATAAAGGAAAAGCCTATTGACAAACTATGAAACTAGATATTAAATGGAACATAATCCTAAGTATGCTAATTTCAACATTAGTGTTGATATTTTTTTTTTCAACACTAGTGTTGAAATATTTTTTTCACAAATCAAAGGCTTTTTTAATAATCCTTTTTGGTTGTAGGAAAAATAGTGTACATTACTCGTGTGAAAGTGATTATTCCAAAACTCGTAGAATTTCCGCACTCGGCTGACGCCTCGTGCTAAATATCTCCTCGTTTGAAAAGTATCACTTTCATCACTTGTTACGTAATATACTAATACCATAAGTAAACCTAGCAGAGCTAGGCAAAGCTTCGAGCACAAAATACTTTGGAAATGCACTCGCAAGCACTTTCTGTGGGTACTTTGCCCAGTTTTATAACCTAGACATACCACCTAAAGCCACTTCAACTTGTGGTTTTAAAATATCTAAAAATCTTAGTGCTGATGTTCCATTTTTATTTTTTCAGAGATCAGAAGGCAAGCCTTGATAAACACCTTATACACAATTCAGGAAACACCCAGCGATGCCCACGGAAGAATAACCATCGAAAATCTACGCTGTACTTTGAGTACCGTTAGAAATAACCGTCCCATTTTCGAACAATATTACGTATGTATTTTGCATCACAAAACCACAGTGTACAGCACGAAAATTGCTGCTCCCAATAGACTAGGCTGGATAGACTTCGGAGGATGCTTCATTTTTGATAACATAGCAAATACGTTTAGTATAAAAATTCAGTTGTACTGCATCCAGTTGTCTCAAGGACCGCAAAATTGCTTCGTACTACCGTTGTTGAAGCCCACATTGAGGTTGCCAATGATAAAGTTTATTGGTGAAACGTATATAGGAATTATGAACAAAAAAAATGAAAAATTCTCGTTGTTGTATAGAGATGGTGACAGATTTAGGGAACACAAATTAACAGCATCAATCCACACCTCAATTAAATGGCCAGAAACTTTAAGGGGATTCTTAACTATTGGCATAGAAAAACAGGAACATCAACCAATTTGGAACCGAAGATGGTGTGTGCTAGAACATGGTAAATTAAAATATTATAACTATCCTTCCGACGAAAACTACTGTAAGCCAGTTGGTGTAGTTGATTTGGAAACATGTAAATTTTGTGATGAGACTTACAGGAAATATCTGAGACAAAAAACCTTGGCTCTGTTTATTGATAGTGAATACAAAATTTACTACTTAAGTGCTGATACTACGGAGGAGTTTAATTTGTGGCATAGAAGCGTCGAAGTGGTTTTGAAACTTATTAAGGAATGGAATATGTTTTAAGACGTAAGTTTGATTAAGACTGTAACGTAAAAGAACTGTTCTACTGTTCATGTAAGAAAATTTAGTCCTTATCTTCATTACTATATTTTATTGGTTATTTTCAGTTTCTGCATGTGTAAGGAAATAAAATTATACTTTTTTTTTTAAACTAGAAAAAATTTATTACGTACCGGAAGACGCAAGAATTCTTTTCGTAATTTTAGCAGTAAAGATTTAAAAATATGAGACTATAATAAGTGTTTAAATTCGAATTTTTCGGCCATTTTAAACCTTCGAATCCACTTCCGGTTTAACCGGAACTTTTAAATGGAAACCCATTATTTTTATTCTATAGAAAACTCTCTTTTCAATGACATCACACTTATTCATTGGTTTTCAAAATGGCCACCTAGATCAATTTTTCATTGTTTTTTTAAAATGTCCATAGTTTTGGTAAAACAAGGTAAGAAGTAAAGAGTAGGCCATGGAAACGTTAACCTACTAAATAGTATAAAATAGACTTGCTTGAAAAAAATGTAGCCGTTAAGGCTATTTTATTTACAACGTGTTTTCTAAAAAAAATAAAGCGGAATTTCACAATTTTTTAAATGGCAACCCATCTTTGTTTTATTATAATATTGTTCATTTAATTTTCTTTGTAACGATGTATTTTTATACAAGTTAACATTAACAAGAAACATTATAAATGTAATTTCTAGACTCGAATAAACTATAAGAAATTTAGTCAAAACCAGTCTAGTATGCCGTGGAAAACAAAAATATTATTTCTGCATCTATTAGACTAAAATGTTAAATGGTATTAAACAATAATGACGAAGATTGAAATGAATGAATTGTTTTCAACCGCATACTTGACATAACTTCTTATGGTTTATACGGGCCTAGAATAGTAGATTCTGTAACGAGGTTGGAATGAAAATTTGATCCGAGTGGAAGAGTATCGAATTTTCATTCTTACGAGTAGCAGACTATATTTTCTCCGCGACCAAAAATACTATTCGCAATATTTGTAATTTCAGGTGGAGTATTATCCAGTTCCATATCTGATTCATCCGATTTTTCACTCATATTTTGACTTGCACTAAAATTTGTCTGCTGACATTGACAGTTTCGAAATTCATGGCAACCTATGTCATTTAGATCATTTACAGAATATATATGCATACCTTATCATCTTGTTATGGAATGAAAATACACGCAAAACGCATAAGAAGCAAGTGTTTCAGAATAAATATTCCAACTCAAGAGCGAGAATTTTTACATTCTATTATCAAAAATGATTTGGAATTATTGCATTCAGTAATGGTCGTGGAGAAATTACATTTATGATATTTTTATTAATTTCCACTATTAGCTAAAAAATATTTATTACCTTGTGACACACCGGCAGAAAGAAAATTAAATGAAGAATTTTATTTAATTTTATTTAAGTAAAACAAAGATGGTTTGCTATTTCAAAAATTCGAGAAATTCTGTTTTTTTTTTTTAACAGGTTGTAAAAAAATAGCCCTAACGGACACATTTTTCTCAAGCAAGTCAATTTTATATCATAAAGCAAATTGAAATTAACCATTTTAACGTTCCCATAGCCTACTCTTTACCACTTACCTTGTTTTATCAAAGTTATGGGCATTTTAGAAAACAAAGAAAAATTGATCTAGGCAGCCATTTTTAAAACAAATGATGTGTGGGAGGTCATTGAAAAGAGAATTTTTGGTATAATTCAAGCAACGAATAAAAATGGAGGGTTCCATTTAAAATTTAAAAGTTGACTTCACTTCCGGTTAAACTGGAAGTGGCTTCGAAGGTTTAAATTGATTGAAAAATGGTAATTTACAGACTTATTAACTTCTTAAATGTTTAAATATTTACTTTTAAAATAACGGACAAAATTATTTCTTGTGTCACCCGACATAGGCTTGGCCTTAAAGTAAAATACAAATTTAGTTTTATATAAAATTTCTTAGTTAATTTTTTTACTAGGTTAACGTTAGATGGGCTTTTTAAAATATATTTTGGAATGCTAGTGTTTTAATGACTTAAAAGCTACATTATCATTCTTTATAAAATATTTGTATTTTCTTATATTTGTGGCAAATTATACCTACCACATTTAAAATTAGACTATAAGTACTGCTTGCATGTTGTAAATAGTATTATTACATTTATTAAATAAGCAAATTGTTATATATTATATGTAAGGCGGCTATTTTATTTAGATTATAGAAAGTGATGGTACTGGGACTAATAAATTCACTTATTTAATTTATCAGATGTGTTTTTTTAACCCTTTTAGTTTTGATATGAATTAGTAGCTTTTCTGTAAAGCTAAATCGAGGCCCGGGTCGGCTTACGCCTTATCCTTAACAGTCAGGGCTCCTGCAAGCCCGCGTGCAACTCAAGTGGTATTCAATCTAAAAGGGGAGCCAAACAGGGGGTTTATAGCAGTGGCGCGCAATGCCAATTAAAGCAGAGTATGCAAAATAATAAAACAGTACTAGAATACACACTCCGTACATCACTAACAGAAGTTCTTATCTTATTAAAAATAATATTTAAAGAGCAAAAATAAAATCATCGGTCGTCTCGAGTCCTGTTCATCGTTCAATTTAATTGATTGAAATACGAACGTTTATGTCAAGTATATAATTAGGAGAAATATCAATTTCTGCAGCCATCGGCAATTGCAATAAAGCTACGACGCTGGAACCTCTCTCGCTCACAGTCGTATCATCTTCGTTTTTGTGTAGGTGCCGTCTGGTTCTAATATAAGCGCAGCTATGCATAAGAAGTAGTGTAACAAAAAAATATATTCACAATAAAATATCTTGGGAGTAAATAGTAACAATAAATATATTTTGGAAAATGCCTGCTGAAATAAAGAGAATCTTAAAATTTTAATTGGAAGGTTGTGTACAAATATTATATTAAATATTAAAACTATCGACAGCTACACTGTTTCCAATAATTATGGAATAGGTAAAAAATACTAAAATAGCAGGCAGTGTAAAATCTGCTTATTATAAAACTGATTTTTCTAAAATACAGAGCAATGAAAAATGAATTTTATTGATGTGTTGGTTACAGCCTGGTTGTACCCTTTAAAGCACAGTGCTGTTGGTGGCAATAAAAAAAATAATTAATGTGTCTGTGTCTAAACTTTTTAAGATATAAGCAATTAAAAGTCTAGTTACATTATCTAACAAGCAACAATTGATATTAATTTGTTCATAGTTTAGTAGATTTGTTTACTAATTTCAACTGTTTCACGTCATTATTATCATATATATATATATCTTAGATAAAACTATAAATAAACTAACATAAATTGTTGCTGGATTTTAATTTTTTATATTTTAAAAACTTGCCTATACCTTAAAAATAATAAGTTTAGACAGAGGGAAGCATAAATAAAAAAAATTTAGAAAAGTAAGATAATTTTAAAAATTAGATTTAAAAGGGGTAGTGCCATTAAAATTATTAAAGACATTTATGTTTGAATGTTAAATTTTGTAACACTTCCGGTTAAACCGGAAGTAAGTGAAATAGTTGTGACTCATTCACGGAATACCTAAAAAGAAGAGAAAAGTAACACTACATTTATTCCTTATTCCTTATTCATGTGTTTTTTGTAGAAATCATAAAATGTGTGGTTAGTTTGACAAATTCCAACGCCATTTTCTCAGAAACTGTCTAATATGGGTATAGAATTTGATACTTGTGTTATGCCTAGAATTATTCGTATATATGCATATTTTTAAAAATATATAGGGTGTTCTATTTGAAATAACAAAGTTGTGTGCATTTCCGGTTCAACCGGAAGTGACAGTCAGACGTTTGAATACTGAAAAGGTGCGCACAGTGCAACCATATGACCTACAAAATTTCATAATAATGTATTATGTTACAAGGACGTGACAAGCTGGGTAGTAATTTCTTTGTCACCTGGTATATTCAAAAAAATGTTCCTGCCAATTTTAAAATCAGTAGATTTTACACAACTTGATATTTTAGCTATTGGTATCACCCAATATAAAAAGGACATAAAGTGAGGCTAAACATATTGTACCAAGTAGTCCAAGAGATACAATTAACTAAAAATGGAATGAATTGAATTTTGATGAAAATATGGACATTTGAAATTGCTTTGTTACATATTCTTAGGTTAAATTATTAAGTATTTTTAGTATTATTTTAGGTAGTTATCCCTATTTTCTTGAGAAAAAATAAATAATTTTATTAGTTTAAACTTACGCGGTATTTGCGCGTACTTGTAAAATGTGTCTGGGAAATGCGCGCGAAGAGACGTTAAAAACACTTAGTCAGATTAGAAGTCCTGGTTCGTGAAGTACCATATGCCATGGTACTCGCAAAAAAAGTATAGTTAGTTTGTTTAGCCAGAAAGGAAGTTTTTTATACCGGATCCGAAAAGCCCCAAAAAGGCGACGGAAACCAGTTAATTCTATGGCAGAAGACCAGGCTGGAATCAGGCGAGTCGTTAAAGCCCTTTTCCCGTCGATATGCGTGAATATTTAATATCTCTCTTTTTGTTAAGAATTACAGTTGGCTAATGGCTTTTAGTTGTGATTTTCGGGTAGTAATCACCATATTCTATAATGGACAGTATATTACTTAATATTAGAAAACGGAGGTCCGAAGGGATAACAGAATAATTTAATTACCCCCTCAATCAGAGTTCTAAAACTTGCATGCATCGCTGACACTGGTAAGTTTCATTCTCAGGTATATTTTGAAAATTTTTTTCTTTACAATACACTTTTTAACCCACGCCCTAAACAACAATTTTATTTATCTGAAGAAGTATGCCTCCTAGAATTTGGGATTTTATAATTACCATAGATAGTAGAAATTCAAAATTATTTTGAAAAGGTACATGTTAGGTTATATTTTTGGGTACACTATGCATCACATACTGTTAAAACAATCTTAAAATTAACCTTTACAGCAAATAAAAAGTAACTATTATTTGATATTACGTTCTTTGTACTTGAATGTGAAATTTACAAGATGGTAAACTTTGTACTTCAGCCGTTACCAAACATTGAATATTTAAATTTGCTAGACAGCCTCTAATAATTCCACAAGTAAATGCAACATATCTAGGAGCAACTTCAAGGTACTGTTTACCATTTGACATTCGACTTAAAAATCTGAAACCATTATCTTGCAGTACATAGACTCCTTGGTGGTTCGTTCTTAAATTATCTATTTGCTTCTTGTAAATGGCAGACCAAAAGTCTGTGCATATAAATTTCATTGTATCCAGTTCATCTTTAAATCTAGGCATTTCCTTTGTTAACCTAAAATAACATGGATTATATAAAATAACCTACTGAAGTTGTGTAAAATCAATAAATTGTGTGTCCAAAACATTATTGGGTAAGGGTTAAAAGAAAACAAGGCTGCCAGAGATTCTTAACTAAACAAAAAACATTTTAAATCTCTACAACTGTAAGTAAATTATCGACACACTAATTAATAATGTACAAATATCATACCGTTCTATTATTCTATATCCTGTTGAAAATCCAATATATTCTAGATTCGACAAATCTTCATCCTAAAATAATTGCAATAATGAGCAAAAGGCGACTTCTTTATCCACGAATCTTGTATACCTTTTTATCCTTGTCTTTGCCCTGTTCATTCCCGTTTTCTAGTGTATAATTGACTATTTCTGAATGCAACAAATCAAAAATAATATCATCTGCCATCAGACTAGGAGAACTTACAGGATAACCCAGCGAAAAAAGGGTATTCTCTAATAGATCACCTATACCATACGAGAATCGGACAACCCCAATTTTTTTGACAAATATTCACAAAACAGGACAATAAATAATCTTACAGTTGTTGTTGTTTAGATTAATACTTCTGCCCAAGGCTGCCTGACACGACATACGACATGGATAAACCTATCTATCCTATCATTGCTCTGTGTACTCTGTTAACTTTCTTTGGCTCAAAGGCGTTTGCTGCCTGGGCTATTAAAAACATTTTTTTGTTCAATCATGGTCTTCTAGAATTTAAGAAATAATGAGTGAGAGATTATCAGGACACACCATTGAATAAAGAACGACGTTCTTTATTCAATGGGACACACAGGTTAGTAGAGGCGACATTGCCGGATTTTCGCCGAATTCTCTGCTGACCTTGAGATTTTCGGAGAGTTTTATTGGCTGTTCAATTTCGTGACAATAATTTGATTACTTACTTCATCATCAAAAAATGTATCAAAATTCAATCCATCGATATAGAAAAAACATCAACCTTAGTCCCATGGATATACATTGTTTTCAATCGATATATATTGATATATCGATTGATTTAAAAAAAAACTGTTCTATCTTCTTCAAATGTTTTCCTCAAATCGAAAGTGACTTCGAACAAAAAAACGTTTTTTTCCAAATTTTCTTCTCAAATCAAAAGTGACTTCTAACAAAGAAAAATAATCCCAAACGTCCCCTTCCCGATAAGACTTTTTACAAAAACACCGCCCCGAAATTCATAACTAACGATGTATTTTGCAAACTATTGATATTTCGATACATATCAACCTTAACTTCATCGATATTATAAGCCATCGACCAAGGTCTCTTAGAGACCTTGGCCATCGACTGTAATTCCATTGATGTAAAAACATCGATGTCTTTGTTGGATGTATAGAAAACTTATCGTGCATCCCTAGTGACATATGGCCTTTGAATTTAAGGAATGTGGAATAATTGAGGGCTCAATCACCCTCTTTAAGTTGAGAAGGCTATGCGTGTGCACCTCATCATCTTATTTTCGTGTCATCAAACGAATTTCAAAAATAGGTTAATTTAGAAATGTCAAATTAAATTAAACAAACTCTACGGGTTCGTGGTTTAAGACCCACAACGGATACGCGACCTGGATGTACTCTGGCATGGTGTATGGTTTATTCGAGTATGACGAAATAATTTAGAAAAGTACATGCATGGTTAACCAAAGGTATAATCGCTGTAATTACCGGTCCATCGCTTTTTTAACGAGGTAAGAATGATCCTGTCTCACTCACTTTCCTTACATCGAGAAGGCTATGGTGTATAGAGACAGCGACGACCTCTCATTCCTCTGTGGTTTGTGTTTGTTTGATTTTGACATTGAAATGAGAATGAGATGAATATATTTTGGTTTTCTTGTTTTCTATCTAATAAGTTTTTTAAGAAATTGAAATAAATTAGGTAAAGATAAATTATTTGTTTAAAAAAAACTTGGTATTTTTAGAATCCTACATAAATCATAATTTCAGTTTTCTTTCTATACGTTTGAAATTCTATTTTTAGATATAAATAATTGTTTTTAGAATTTTGTAGGTTGGACCCACCAAATCTCCAAAAAAAAAGAAATTGAAGGGTAAAGACCAATTATTGTACTTAAGGGATTTGTTGATGGTTGATCGATATATTAAATAGCTAAAGAAAAATTTTGTATAAGTCCAAAGCAAAATACACCAACAAACAGCTGGTTAAGTGGATTGTGGCTCCACCTTGAGACCATAAAGTTAAATATTGATTTAAATGTCGCTGAGCTAACATGTCAAAATTCAGAGAGTGGATTAGTGGATCATTTGAAAAATGAGTTCGCAATCGGGAGTTCTACCGGCAGCTTGTTTTATATGCAGTGCAAATGAAAATTTACTTAGATGCGGTAAATGCAAAGCTATCTTTTATTGTTCCAAGGAACACCAAAAAAGAGACTGGCGGAGACACAAAGTAAGTTGTAACCAATTTACAGGTACTTTTGGTGCTTCTACTAGTGCAAGTGGAGTTTCTGTTGAACAAAAATACGGACACTGGTATTCAAACCTAGATTTTAGCTCATTACCAATTGAGGGAAGCTCTGAGAGTGAAATTTTAAGTGCTGCGGGTGAACTTCTCGGTGAAACTTTAACTTTAGCTTTAAATAACAATTTTGTAGACAAAAGTGCCACCGAAAGGGCTTTTAGAAACGCAAGCTCAGCCATGCCTATTGTAGGAGAAAATATTGTTCAGCCTGTACCAAAAGGCTTAAAATATTTTCCTGAAGTAGCTCTAGCCAATGAGGCAGCTCCATTTCAACATAATATTGAAGATGACATGCTAGACGAAATGTGTAAAAACATAATTCAAGACTTAAGTGATTATGGTTTGTGTGTTTTGGACAATTTTTTGGGTTTTGACGAGGGTAAAAAGGTTCTCGCTGAAGTATTAAGTATTCAAGATAGAGGGGCCTTAAGGGATGGTCAGTTGGTTTCCACAAAAGGTAAAGCCCAGGAGGACTTAAAAACTATACGAAGTGATAAGATTTGTTGGGTACATGGGAAGGAAAAAGACTGTGACCACATAGGTTATCTGATAGGCCGTGTTGATACTCTAATAACGAGAGCCAACAAAATGGTGAATAATGGAAAGTTAGGACAATATAATATTAATGGAAGAACAAAAGTAAGTATACTGTTTATAAGTTAGAAAAGTAGTTTTTATTATAGCATTTGTATATCTACAGTTTTCCTTTTTTTAATTCTGTGAATATCTGCCTAGGAAGCAACTAGTCCTTAATTAAGGTTGCTATTTTTAATAATTAACTCAGGGCTTAGAACTTAACAGATGGATAAGAATTCCTTATTTATAGAAGGTATACAAGACATTTTTTTTAAGTAGGGATGTCACCTATGGCGTTAAAATACAGTTTTTTGATAACAACTATGTTCTAAAATAAAAGTAACTTTTGAACACCATCAATATTTATGGCTCCATGAAAGTTTGTGGTAAATAAATTTTTTTAAGTGTTGAGAATTGATCATTGTGAGCATTGTTTTACTATTTTGGTTATTGTGGAGTTTTTTTTTTAATAGAAGATGAATAGAATGTTTTATTGTACAAAATATAAAATGTGCTCATTTAGGATGTCCCTTAAAGCACCGTGGAAAAATTAAGTATGGGAATTTTAAATTTTGGACCCATAATTTTTCTAGGGTTTTGCCAAATATGAACAACTACCCACAGAGATTGATGATACCAAAATTTTAATTTAAGAACAGAAATATACCCAGGAATTTATTTAACATCTTTAAAATGATTGTGTTATTTTAGAAGGTGTTGCTGAAATATGATAATTACCTATCTATGTAATTACCTATTTAGCAAATTAAGTTAGAATGCATTTAAATGAAATGACCTAGGTAGGTACTTGGAAAAATACCCATTGTCAAATACACTTACATTAAAAATCAATCTATTCTTAGTAGATGATTTAGTCTGGTTTTATGTTAATATAGTCTTTTTTCCATTTATATTATTTGACTGTTCTATATCCACCTTCTGGATTTTTTTTGGAATAAATAAACTCCATCTATCTATTTGAACCATTTAAAGTTGGGATTCCAATATAACAAACATAAACTATTTTATAATATTTAAATTAAGATGTTTTGATCAGTGCGACAAAAAGTTTTTTAAATAAAAACTTGCTGCCTCCATAGGTACCAGCGGCGGCGCCAGGGTGGGCACCGGCCCACCCTAAAAACATAGGTGTCCACCCAAAACTGAGTAATTCGGTTTTGTAATGGAATTTCCGTGGAGAAAGGGGTATTTGCCTATGAAATTTTTGATGAGAAGATGCGTTATAGAGCCTGGGGGAGGTGGCGACTTTTTTTAAAAGTCATTTTTGATTTGGGTAGTGCCCATCCATCCCAAAAATCCTGGCGCCGCCACTGATAGGTACCCAATAACATTTGGTAAAAAAAAACTGTTAAGTACGTACTTTAAACATTTCTTATAACTATTTTTTAAAAGCAGCTGATACCAAATACCGAAATACTTTGTATAATAATACCAATATGAACAGAAACATAGTTCTATTTTTAAATTCTAGCTGATGGTAAATATTTTCTGATTCATATGAATGTGGATCAAACATGTTAAAATATATATTTTGAAGTTAATTTGCAAGGAACAAACCTTACATAATATGGTGCCCCGTTATATTTGTCACCTGGGCAAAGGTCCAGCTATAGATTTGACAGATTCTCCCATTTAAAGTGCTTCAGAAATCGTTTCTGGAAAATTTTCATTTGTAGGCATTTCGAGAGGTATTTAGAGACTACTATATAAACAAGTGGAGGAATAATTAATCATCTGCCAGGGATACTTGATCTTCTGATCATGTATCCTCTTTTGGCCAATGATTAGCTATTCCACAATGCACCTGAGTAAAATAATTGACGCAAAAGATTCTTTAAAATCTTAAAAAATTGTATTATTTACTTAATATATAACAAATCTTGGATTTTTATGACAGGACATACAAAGTAAATAACATGACTAAACATTTACCCCCGTATTTACTAAAGGGTTTTAAATTAAGACCAGCGAAATATTTAGATCTTACAGTCTCCCAGTTGTGTTTTACCGTGGCATTATTTTTTTATGACATTGACGCTTGAAATTGTTTTTTCTTTATTACTATGTACTACATTACAACATACATTTTTTTATAAAAATATGTCTGAAGCATTAAATATGGCCAACAAAGAATACCTACCTACCCTTGGAAAGTCAAAAATATTTAAGAAAGTTAATCTAAAACTAATTAGGTTTACTAAGTTGATAGCTTGTAATGGATACCTGACCGATAGGCAGTAATAGTTAATTATATTTAAATAGCTTAACAATTTAGGATTCCTTTTAAAAGGAAATGTATATATTATGTCTGGTTTCTAATTTTTACAAGTAAATAATTACGCATAATAATATACATAAATAAAATGTATCTTATCATTTATCAATCCCTTTAAATGTATCTCCAAAACTATTTTTGCTTGATAGTAAGTTCAATATAAAAAAAGCTAATTTAAATGTAGGGTAATATTATTTTTACTAATGGCTAATGTCAAGAACCTATCAGATAATTTATTTAAGGTACTAAAGCAATGACCTCCAAAAAAATCTAGTCCCTCCCTCATTATTTGTTTAATGGCAGAACAAACAATTATAGCAAAACTTACTACTGGTTTTCTACTATGTGTTTACAAACAATTTAAAGTGTTTTGAGA
Source organism: Polydrusus cervinus (assembly GCA_935413205.1). Classification (NCBI taxonomy): domain Eukaryota; kingdom Metazoa; phylum Arthropoda; class Insecta; order Coleoptera; family Curculionidae; genus Polydrusus; species Polydrusus cervinus. The sequence goes on along the minus strand of OW284510.1, from coordinate 96,376,111 downwards.
ATTATTCAATTATAGAGTGGTCAAAAAAAACGTATGATTTTTCACTGGCTGGCTTGTGTTTCATTGAACGATGGTTTCTATGTTGCATATGGTTTAGTAGTTTTGTGTTTATAACAGAACCTATAGACCATCTATAGTCTATTTCAGAAAGGTATAGAGTAATAAAAGGTATGCAAAGGGACTACTGGGCTACCCAACTTATATTTAAGCCACTTTCATAATTTGGCATTGATTTCATTGCAAAATTCTTTATTTTTATCAAGTGCAGGTAGTACCACCCGGGTTTGGGTCAATTTATGGGTTTTGCCTATTGTTATCCATTCACAAACACTTAAAATGGTGTGACAAAGGCGTGCATTATGTAGGCCTACATAGTAATAGGTACACTTATTTTTTAGTAAACGTTATAAAAAAATACAAAAGACAAAAAATACATTATACAGAAATTAAATTATAAAAAATCATAATATTCTTCGTCATCTGAGGGACTGTCATCTCCTCTTGACGTTATCGAAAAACGGGTCAACGGTCCGATCGATCAGGTGGTCAAGATCCCACATTTTCTCCTCTTCTTTTATGACATGATTTCGCAAGTTCTCTGGTGTCACTTCCTTAATGGCTTGATCAAACAGTAGCTTAACGTCTTTAATTTTAAATGTCCTGTTGTGTCTTGCTACAAATCCTTTCACTTGCGCCCATATAAGTTCTATAGGATTTAGTTCTCAATGATATGGCGGTGTGCGCAGCACAGTTACACTATGTATTTCAGCTATATCTTCCACGGCATATTTCATAAAACGCTGTTTGTGTAATTTTGCTATAGCTAATAGTTCCTTTCTTTACTACGTTTTCATGAGGATTCAGTTCGATTTGAATCCGAATTGAACACATGAAAACAGGTATTTTTACCGTATTGAGTTCGTTTTCAGTTCAAGGTCGATTCGCCAATTTTTGGGATCGTATCGGGATCGTACCGAAATTTTTAATCATGAAAACGGTTCGAGATCGGAACGGAATATGATTCTCATAACCTACAAATAGTTTTTATGTTATGTTTGGTTTTGGCGGTTCATTTATAAACGTTGTAAAAATGACCGACCAAAAAAGCAATAGAAACAAAATCTAAAAGCAAAAACATAGACAAGTACGAAAAAAGAGCGGTTATAACCACAGGTTTGACGCATGACAGCATTGACAGCTGACAAATGTCGAAAATTCAAATCCGAATTGAAATCGATTTCAATTCGATTTGAAAACTGCAATGAAAACGCCTTGGAATGTAATAGGGTAAAAAATATTCAGATCGAACTCAGTCCTCATGAAAACGTAGTATCTTCTATTAAATTATATTTTATTAATACTCTACACCTTTCTGAAATAGACTATAGATACGACGTCTCCAAATTTTACTGGAGTAAACAAAGGTGTATTAATATCATAAACTCATATTCATACATATGTATATCAGGTGCTTATTCGAAAGAGTTAAGCTGTAGTCCTCCTGGATTCGTTAGAGACATACATGGGTCCGCCAACGAAGCGGGGACGGAAGATTAAATCATTATCTAGGAACTTATCAAAAATACTAAACCAGCATACTTACTAACTTGCATTTTTTTAAATATATTATTTTATTTTCCAATTCCTTATAAAATTCCACGTATATTTTTAATAAAATGTCATATGTCTAAATTCAATTGTTTTTGAAATATTGACGTTGAAAATATGGCTTGTTCAGACTTTGACAGGCTGTAGCATTGGAACGGCGCATCTTAGAGAAAGATGTTTTTACCTACCTATCTTAGCTTTTTTATTCTCTATCCAAAGATACAAACTTCCGGTTTAAAATGTTAAACCAAAAAGATTGTTTTACGGTTTTTTAAAAAGTTTTTTCGTTGTATTTCCACAAATCAGAAATGTATTATAATTAATTTTTGATAATATGTTGTTCTTACGAAAGATCCTTTAATCCCCATGAAATTGTTTTATCTTTTCCAAGGCAAATACATACTTTTGCGTACGTGTAATGATTTTTCCGATTTTGCCAAAAATCATACATTTGTGACCTCACCCTGTAAGGCCATGTGTATTTGCCAACTAGGACTCCGCCCACTGAAACACCTTCTCTCTCGCTTCCACTCGTTAGCCAGACGTACGTTTTCGTCCGTTATCGAAGCTATCAACATGTGAGACGAGTCACGTAGACCGGCGAATTCTCTACGGGGGTTGGTCGAAAATGAATCATACTACAATGGATTTATGAAATTCCTCTGCTTTGTGAAACTTTTATTAGGTTTATGGCCATCCTTTCCCATCATTGGGGCCATCTGCTTATTATTTACTTGTGCGAATTTAAACTGTTTATATTATTTATTATAAACTATTTTTATAGCGTTATAAGTTTGTTGAATAATTCGTTGAAATGTGAAGGATACGAAGAGAGAAGTCGAAGCCCATTAACCACAACTGACATAACCATACACAATCTTTCAAAAAATATAGGGTACCTACTACCATTTCTGTAATTTTTTACTTTTGCCAGGGCCTCCAGTCCAGTTTCAAGAGGAACTGGACTGGAGGCTCTGGCAAAAGTATACAAAGTAATACTACAATGGATACCAGGACACGAAGGAATTACAGGAAATGAGAAAGCCTATAAACTTGCAAAGAAAGGCTCAGAAAATACATTCATTGGTCCAGAGCACTCGGAGTATCAGGTGCACAGTACGAGACTGATGTCCAAAGCATTTAAACTTTTGTTAAATTCAAACAGATGCAATGCGACTAAATTGGAAGAAGCAGATAGAGCATTTAGAGACATTCTTACTGATCGGATTATGATAAATAAAATGAAAAATTAATCCAGATGTAACAGAGTAGATGACTTTTGGATGGAAACCATCACAAATGACAGTTTAAAAAACGACGTGCAACTTCTAACCATTTCTTATGGAAATTCCACAGCAGAAAGGGGTTTTTCTGTTAATAAGGAGATTTTGGTGGAAATTTAAAAAAAAAGAGTCACTTATAGGCCAAAGATTAGTGTACGATTCACTACAAAAAATTGGAGGAGTTCGAACTATGGACAGTACAAAATCCATGATACTTTCCATCCTATTCAAGGTACAACACAGCACAAAAAGATAAAAAGGCAAAAGAGGTTGACAGTGACTTGAAAAAAGCAAAAAAAAAGGAAGCTTCAAAAGCAAGCAGAAGAACTGGAAACTAAAAAGAAAAAAATTATCGAACAATCACAAAAATATTTGGCAGCTATAGAACAAAAAATCGTAAAATTAAAAAAGTAACTATATTATTTGGTTGTGTTTAAGCCATGTGTTTTTCAAATAAATGTTTTAAAATTTAACAACGAAAGTGTAGTTATTTAGGAAAACCCAGCCGGAAAATTTTCAAAAACCGACCGGGAATTTTGTTTTCAATTTTTGCTAGACACACTGTTTTGCGAGTTGTGACGTGCATCCAGCCAATAATTATTGTACAGTATTCTTAGGGAATAATTACCCGTGCGTCATAACTTATACGTCATTAAAATCGTACGAATCAAATCGAAGATATATGGTCAAAACAAAGCCTAATTTCATAAATGTTATAATAATAAATAGATGTGCCTAATGTCCCGATGTACGGGTTCCTGAAAGTTGTTGAAATTTTGGAATCAAAAATTTAAGTGTAGTACAAAACCAATGTTATCCATACATTTAATAGATCGTTCAAACGTATTTTGCACAATATTTTTCCTTATATAAAATATATAAACTTTACATAAATATTTACTTTTTTAGCATATATTCATTTAGAGGACTTTAGCCACCGCCATAATTTTATTTCGCGACATACCATTAAAACTTTTTAGAAGAAATACATATTATAAACTACCTCGTAAACTACTTACGGGAAACACAAGATAACGATAATAAAAGCTCCGAAAAGAACTATTTTTACAAATAAATAAATTTTCAATGCACAAAAATTGTAAAAAGTAAAAATGACGATCAAATGACGTCGGAAGTCAATGGACAAACCTTAAAAAATAATAAAATTAAATAAATCAAATCAATCTGCAGCTCTTCTTTATAATTTTTTAAAAAGCTGTTAATACGTCCAAAATGCCTTGAAAATTAAAATATTCAATATGACCCCCATAACGCTATCCTATTACGATTCACATGGTTTTGTTTTCCAATGCACTCGATAGTCTATTTCAGATAGGTGTAGATTAGTGTAGATTAATAAAACCTCATTAGGTATGCAAAGGGATTGCAGAGTGACCCAACGAATATTTAAGCCACTTTCATAATTTCTCATTGCTTTCATTGCAAAATTATTTGTTTTCATCAAATGCAGGTAGTACCAATTGTCTGTTATTCTGCAATAGGCCGAATGTGAGAAAGATATATATATTCAAAGTAATTTTGTGTAATTATAAGAAATGTCCCAAATCGATAAATATGTTACAGTGTAATTTGGTACATGGATCTGCCAACGAAATGCATTTTTCTTCAATTGTCTTTGATTATCTCTCTCACAAGTTCACGGCCAACTTAAAATACAAGTTGTGATGCCTAATTTAAATAATTCTTTTCAATTTTGAGTATGAAGTTCGGAAGTTGAGTCGTAGAAAAAATATACAGTACAACTCGAGTGGATTGTCCATATTGCAGTCGGAAGTTTAAGCACTCCGCCTACGGCGTCTTACTCAATTTACTTCCTCGTGCGATATGGACATATCCACTCTTGTACAAGCTACTATTATTATTAAATTTAACGCAAAAGTAAAAAACGTTTTTCAACAACGCTAAGAAATGGAGACCCTACACGATCATTCAGGCTGACAGTTCATGCATCAATCTTATTTGTAATGAGAATTTACATCAGTCTTACCATCAATCCTTGAAATTTACCCCTAGACCATCAGTATTAATGCCATTCCCTTATCAAGACTGCCCCAGTCTGAATGAGAGCGTGTAGGATCTGCATAAATTGGTTATATTATTATGAATTTATGATGAATCATTGGCCATTTTATAAACCGTCATTGTAATGGCTTGTTTATTTTGTATTTTACATGGCATTATTTCTATTATCCATTTCCTACGAGGTCTGATTAGACCGTTTTAGACTATATCTTACCGATATTTTTATTATACATAAATAAAGCCAAAAATTCTTAATATAGTCCTAAAAATAGAATTTTATTTACAAATTTAAAAATAATTAACAGAAATAAATATGTAGATTACAAAATTTTTATTGACTCGATGCTGGGTGGGTGGTCCTTTTGTTGATTGATTTTGGAAATTGACTTTGAAAAATACCAAGCTTTACGAATCCCCTTTGTCGTATTCTACGCATTGCATTATGGATCCTTAAACAGTAGTAATTGCAACAGTGGAAAATTCACAGCTGTGAGTAAACATACTGTGGAAGTTTGCTAGTCTTTTGAGACTAAAGTGAACTCTATTACCTTCAAATAATATTAATTAAAATACTTCTCTTGCATTAATATTTATCTGGTACAAACCAATCTGTAGTATTTAAGAAAGCATGAAAAATAAATTTTCAAACCACCTGAAAGTGCCTTATACTATAAGGTGTATTTTGTCTAACACTGTTAGATAATAAAATACAAATCGGATTGCATAGTTCTACCAAGAAATGAAAACTTTACATTGGTAGGATGTCACCACCTGCTGAGATTCTGTGTTTTTACAATCTGTAGTAGTACTTTGATGACTGAATTTGACATGGTTTATTGTTATCAGCTTTTCCAAAATGCAAAAAACATACCTTGTCTGCTTAGATTAAGGGTTGGTTGGGTATTTTAAAAAAGGCAAAAGTTAACTTTAATTTTAACGATAAGGTTAACTTAAAAAATTATAGTTTTATATAATTCTCATTAACGATTATAGGTTATGGTTGTCTGATGAGTCCCAATAAGGACGAAACAGTCTGTCATTTTCTACCTGTACCTCAGGAAACCCATTACATTTGGCGTCCATGTGTACTTTAATGCAAAAGATAGACGCACTACTCTGTTCGCTTGCCGCTAAGTTTCTTTCTATATATTTTAAAGTTCCACTATTCTCATTAACCTTCGAAAACAAAAAGGAGTAAAGAAGAATGTTTAAAAACCTAACCTGTAACTTGTCAATTAGGGAGTCCAAACCACGTGATTCAATATGGCGGTTAAATGCCACCAGCACTATTATTTTTATGGTCACCAGGTCACCTGTACCTATTACAAGGCATTTTTGACAAATCGTGGGATTGCCTAATGTTTTTATAACATTCGTTCATCTGTCAATTAAGTTTTATAATACCCACCCTTAATAAACTCTACAAACCAAGTAAGCAGTAGTCACGAACAAATACTACATTTCCGCCACATCGCGCATACTATACTACCTCTGTCGATGGTAATAAAATTTCTTTTTTTTATATGCAAAATATTATACAGGGTGTTCCTTAATGACGTGCTTATATTTTATGAAGAAAAGTTCATATAAACATAAATGTCCTAAACGGCTTAAATTTTTTGCTACAGGGTGTTGAATTATTTTTTTTAATGCTTTTTTTGTAATATCTCTCTCTCTCTCTCTCTCTCTCTTTAGATATTATTTTCAATTTTGGCATGTGCTAATAGGACATAAAACCACATGTTTTAGTTATACAAGTTATTTTTTTGTCCCACCAGTGGCGTCCCTGCAAACATTTCCTGATATTTTCTAGAAAAATAGTAGTACGCCACTGACATTTTTTCATGTGGATATCATTTCTGATTAGTCTGGTCAATTCTGCTTAAAAATGGTCTCTTGCGTTTTTCTCCTCAGGCACACCGTTCTTAATTAAAATAATTAAATTAGCTCTACTATTTATTATTATTCACATTGATAATAGAAAATTTTGTTTTATAAAAATTGTTGGAAATGGCCATCTTCATTATTTAATAGGCATGCTTCCGCCATTCTAATTTAATTTAATTATTTTAGTTAAGAACGGTGTGCCTAAGAAGAAAAACGCAAGAGAACATTTTTATGCAGAATTGACCAGGCTAATCAGAAATAATATCCACATGGAAAAATGTCAGTGGCGTACCACTTTTTTTCTAAAAAATATCAGAGGAAATGTTTGCAGGGACGCCATTGGTGGGACAAAAAAATAACTTGTATAACTAAAACATGTGGTTTTGTGTCCTATTAGCACCTGCCAAAATTGAAAATATTATCTAAAGAGAGAGAGAGATATTACAAAACACGCATTAAAAAAAATAATAATTCAACACCCTGTAACAAAAAATTTAAGCCGTTTAGGACATATTATGTTTATATGAATTTTACTTCATAAAATGAGTTTAGGAATCGCACCCTAAAATATTAGCACATCATTAAGGAACACCCTGTATAAATAAATTTCACGAGAATTAAGTGCCGCGATGTCAGTGGAGATTTTGAAAATAATATCGGGGCATCGTTTTTAAATTTAATGGAAAATCAGAAATTAACATAATTAACCGTAATATTTCTATTTTTATATTCTACATGGCGGATGATATAAGTTGGACCTTTTATAATTGAAACCTTAAAATACATTTTCAATTTTTTTTTTCGAATCATTCGCCAAACTAGAAATTCTTGCGAACCATTTAGTAACATTTTTGTATTAATTTTCAATTAGACAAGCCAGGAAACGATGCCTTGTTTCACGCTTGTATGGAAGGCTCTTAATGAGTTACAGCGGCGGCGCCAGGGTGGGCACCGGCCCACCGTAGAAACATGAGTGCCCATCCTGGTGCCCCCCCAAAATTGTAGGATTCGGTTTTGTAATAGGGGGAAGGGGGACTTGGCTATGAAAGCTTTGATGATAAAAGAGTGGTGTTGTACGTTATTAATAATAATAATAATAATTGTTTTTATTGTTGAAAAATTAGTAAAATACAATTAATCATTGCAATTACAACAACACATACATTTTTCCAACAAGGGCAGAGTTCGCACTCATCTGTCGAGACAGTGAGCAGCGCTTTTACACTCAACCCAGCAATACTTATTAACTAAACTATACTAACAAAAAAAAATATATTTTACTAAATAAAATATTTTAAATAAATCTTAACAAAAAACCAAAATTTCTAGTACATAAATAAATAATAAAAAAAAAACATAAAACATGTAACAAAATTGAATATTACGTTAAATTCTAATTTATGACATGACATAGAATTTACTCCAGTAGCACTTGTTTTAGTTTGCATTTAAAGTTGGCCAAATTTAAAGACTTCAAAGATTCAGAAAGTTTGTTATATTGCTTGGTGACGTTATAAGAAAAAGATCCTCGGAATTGGGTGGTTTTATATTGTGGGGGAGTTAGAAGATTTCGATACCTGACATTTAAATTATGAACAGAGGTTCTGAATTTTAGTTTTTTAAACAGATAAGCAGGTTTTTGTATGGTAATGATTTTATGATACAATACTAAACAGTGTAGAAGTCTCCTCTTCTCCATATTCAGCCATCCTATATCTTTGATCGAAAAAGTAACATGGTCCCTTCTTTTCAAACCGCACACAAGTCTAACGCAGGAATTCTGAACGAGCTGCAGTTTGCGTGCATCTACATTAAGTAAGTTTGGGCCATACACTACATCTCCGTAATTAAGGTGCGATAGTACTAACATTTCACAAAGTGTGATTCGGCACTTTTTGTTAAGTAGATGGCGATTTGAATAAATCAGCTTTAAATTGCAGAATGCTCGTTTAGTTATAGCAGTAACATGTTTCGAGAACTTAAGTTTATAGTCCACAATAACGCCCAAATTCTTTGCTTCATCTGTAAGAGTAAGCTTTTCGTTATTAAGAATTATATTGACATTTTCTAAGCATCTAGAACGGGCAGCAGCTCTACCAAACAGCATAACTTGTGACTTTAAAGGATTCATAGATAGACAGTATTTGTTTGATATATCGCAGAGAGCCTCGAGATCGTGGTTTATTAGGTTACAGGATGCAACTATCTCATTAATGAAAAATGATAAGTAAAGTTGCGCGTCATCTGCATAAAAGTGAGACATACAATACCGAAGTGCCTTATAAAATCGGGATGTGTACAAGGTAAATAGACGTGGCCCCAAGACCGAGCCCTGAGGGACTCCGTTAAGAACGCGAGCAAAATCGGATAACTTTCCACCAATTCTCACTGCTTGAAATCTATCCGTCAAGTAAGCAGCAAAAAAGCTAATTGCGTCCTTAGAAAACCCCAAATAACTTAACAAAGCAAGTAACAGTTTGTGATTTATAAGGTCAAAGGCCTTAGTATAGTCAAGGAGCATTAATATTGTCAGTTTATTGTTATCTATGTCAGTAAGGATATCATCAGTAACCTTTGTTATTTTCAAGAGAATGCGATGACCTTTTTTTTTAGACGTCACTTTGGAGACAAGAAGAAAGTTGTTTGCCCTGCTTATGGCGTTATAGAGAATGGGGGGAGGCGGCGACCTTTTTTTTAGAAGTCACTTGATTTGGATAGCGTCTAATCAAAAATCATCGGGCCCACTTGTGCCCGCTCATTCAAAAAATCCTGGCGCCGCCATTGATGAGTCAGTATAAACAGTATAACTCTGTCAAGTATTTGCAAATAGTAGATGACTGGAAAGGGTACCTATCATTGTCAATAAGAAATGTATAATTGATTTAAGCAAGTTATTATCTTCGTTAACGATTTTCCGTCGTCATTAAAAAATCAAAATCGACAATTAGCTGGAATCGAACTAGTTTGTTTAACCATCATCGTCCAGACTAATGAAATTTAAGTTTTTACGTAACAGTAAACAGAGTCAAAAGTTAAATAAAGCTCATTAGGATTTAAGAAAGTATGAGGCTTCCTCAAGGTTATTTACGAACCATTTCTTGGAAATTTGAAGTAAATACACTCATCAGCAAAAAAACCAGACAAGGAAAATTATTACCAACTTTGTATTAATTAACTTTTCTGATTTTAAAATATCTTTAATAAAATTTTCGAAAGATGGTAGCCGCATGTATTAAGATTATTACCCGCTTTTCGATTTAGGAAAAATGTTGACGTGTGATATTATCCGAGGGCAACAAATGATACTTTTTTTGCCTTACATTCTTAACACCTTGTGGAAAAAGTAGGCAGTGCGATGATATTGCAGTGCATTTCATATGGAACTCGCAAGTTTTGTTAACATTTTGTTTTTTGATTCGTCCCAATAACTGTTCTTTTTAAAAAGATATAATCTTTTTAAAAAATCATTTTAATTTTTCCAATGTTAATGAAGAAAAAAATTAAACGTGATAAGTTGCCTATCAACTAGCGTTTTATTTTATTATCAGTGTCAAGCTTGAAATATTGCCCAAACATGCGCTCAGAAGTTGTTTCCCGTGCTATGGCACTAAAGTCGAAAGCGGCTGATTGCATCATATACGGTACTCTTAGCCTCGCCCAAGACATTAGCGATATATCGTATGTTTCGGCCATCGTCGTTTAGTGCCACAGAACGGGCAACAACTTTTGAGCGCATGTTTGGGCAATATCTCAAGGTTAACACTGACAATGAAATAAAACGCTAGTTGATAGGCAACTTATCACGTTTAATTTTTTATTTCATAAACATTGGAAAAATTAGAATGATTTTTTTAAAAGATTATATCTTTTTAAAAAGAACAGTTATTGAGACGAATCAAAAAACAAAATGTTAAGAAAACATGCGAGTTTCATATGAAATGTACTGCAATATCATCGCACTGCCTAGTTTTTCCACAAGGTGTTAAGAATGTAAGGCAAAAAAAGTATCATTTGTTGCCCTCGGTATAATATCACACATGTCAACATTTTTTCTAAATCAAAAAGCGGGTAAAAATCTTAATACATGCAGCTACCATCTTTCGAAAATTTCATTAAAGATATTTTAAAATCAGAAAAGTTAATTAATATCAAAGTTGGTAATAATTTTCCTTGTCCGGTTTTTTTTTGCTCATGAGTGTAGTTGTTGTGGCACACTGTTTATTTTATATTTAGGTATCACTGGATTTATCCAAATTGGCACGTACTTCAACTGATATTCAGATTTAATTTTCATAATCAGGGCCTATTTTCCCAATGGGCTCAGTAGGCCCGTTTTAGGCGGCCATTTTTAAAACAAATGATAATGCTTGATATGTCATTGAAAAGAGAATATTTTATAGAATTTAAACGTCGAATAAAAATAAGGAGTGTCCATTTAAGAGTTGATTTTACTTCCGATTACACCGGACATGGCTTCGAAGGTTTGAATTGGTCGAAAAAAGGCAATTTACACACTTATTAATGTCTTTACTGCTAAAATTACAAAAAAAAATGGGAGCGGGGGGGGGGGGGCACTTTCGTGTGTCACCCGGTATTATTGCGATTTATAAGGGAAAATTCAATAATACTAAGTTATGTTTTTAATTGGGATCCTTTGTATTTAGGGACATAGCTAGTCAAATTTCTGCAATCTTTTTTATAATTAAGACGTGTCATTCATATAGATAGCTCTTAAAAATCAAATAAAATACCACTAAGTTCCATTAAACATATGCACACGTCTCGATAAGAACCATATGTGTTTGACACTTTAAATACCCTTTTATCGGCTTTCCCACTTTTGTCACGTAAACCAAAAAAGATAAGTTATTATCCATTAAAGTGTGGAGCGTTAAATTTTTTTTATATTTACACAAATATCGCGGTTTTCCCAGTGCTTAGCCGTGCGTTTTTATTAGATACTCCAGGTGTTAATAGACATCATAGGAAACAAAACAATTCGTTTGAAATTATAAAATGTTATTGTGATAACTAAAAAATTACAAACGTTTGTATTGGTGATATCAAAATCTATGAAACATCACATAAAAACTCGTAAATAGTAAATACTATATAAAATGCTCCAAAACCTACTCCGTAGTAAACCATAAACTTGTGGAATACAGAATGAACATACCTGCATAAAAGCGACAGGATTTTTGTGCAAGAGAATGCCAAACCAGCGACATTTTTAAAATTGTACTTAGGTGACCGTGTTGACCAGGGGTTCCCAAAGTTTTTTCTAGGGCGCCCCCTTTTGGGAATCAAGAAATGATCGCGCCTCCCTCCCCCTCCATTATACAGATACAAGTTGTATTAATTTTGCAGTTTTTCAGAGCTCTCGTGCCACCTCTAATGCTGCTTAGCGCCCCCCAGGGGGGCGCGCCCCCAGTTTAGGAACCCCTGGTGTAGACCTTTCAGACATACAATAGGGACAATGAGGTTTTATTAAAATATATCATAGGTAGCCAATACAAGTCAAGACTATCGAAATCCCAATGCACGTTATCAATAAAATTTTTCCTACTTTGATATAACTATTAACAATAAAGTACACATCTCAAATTTTTATAAATCAATAACATGTATCACCAAAACCTCTTTTACTTCTACATTTAACTATGGTTGCTGACAAAAATAACTAAATAGGTACTCATAAATAGCCAAAGCATAGCAAAAACCAGCTTTCTAATGTTTTGAAAGCTGTTACAATAACTAATTTACCTTTGAAGGTGTTTAAATATAAATTGATGTAATTTAAATATTAATTATCAATATACGTTAATGTGAGACATCATTTTAAGTCTTGCTTAAATAGTATAAGCTGTATAATAATTAACTATGTATATTATGGTATATGTAATTGATTTGGGAATCCTGTAGAAATACCAAAATACTTAATAATGTGTAGATTTTCTCTTTGACATCTTACTTACACCTTTTCTTCTTGTATTTCAGAAACTGTCAATTTTATTTCAAGATACCTATATTTGAAAAATTTTGGAGTAGCCTTAACAAACTCTGAAATACATTTAATAAATTCATTATATTCTATTCATATTATTCATATTATTCTGTAATGTGATATACCGCGTGACAACGAAATTACAACCCAGCTTGTCACGTCCTTATAAGATAAAAAATTACTAGCAAGTTTTATTTGAAATAACAAAGTTTTGTGCACTTCCGGTTTAACCGGATGTGACAGTCAGACGTTTGAATAATGAAAATGTGCGCACAGTGCAACCATATAACCTACCAATTTTCAATTTCACAATAATGTATTATTTTATAAGGACGTGACAAGCTGGGTACTAATTTCGTTGTGACCCGGTATAGTTCTCGATTTAAATTTGATTATTTTGAAATTTAACAATGTCAAATCTGAAATACAAATATCGCAAAATTAAAACGATCTAATTTTTTGTTAATCTAAAGACCTCAGCTGCAACTTTCTTGGTCTCTTAACAGTGCCAATCTTTTGTAGACGTAAAGGTACCTTTTGGCTACCTGCTGGCTGGCCCCCAGAAAATAGGTTGGCAAAAATATTCTATGCTGTTTGTAATACAGGGGTTCATGGAGAAGATTGCAAGAACTTTGAAATTCCAGTGGCGGCTCGTCAGGCGAAGTAGGTTAAGGGGCTCTTCACAAAAAAAAAATAAAACCAGAAGGAAAGTTTTTCTACAATATTAAATATTAATGTACCAATACAGCTACCATTTTAACCGATGGACAATAATTATAAACACTCGTGCATTTATCGCGCCTCAGCCGACCGTGTCCGTTAGCTCAAAGCAAGTGAAGACCTAACGCCCAACATGGCTTTGATATTCACCGTTGCTATGGTTACGTGACGTCAGTCAACCAAACAGCATGTAACAATTTGCATGATGAAGGGCAATGTAAAAATAGATTAGTCGTATATCACCATTGTTTTAGCATTGGTTCGCCTAACCTTAAGGTAGTTATTTTGAGGCTTCGCGAAACTTAAGGTTATAAATATCGTTTTTACGTGATTTACTGTGGGATTAAAAAGTTTTGTTTTTATTTTGCAGTTAATTCAGTATTGTACGTAGGTACCCATACTTAGTTGTGTGTTTTAAAAATGAACCCAATTGATGGCATATTTTGTAATTTGTTGGAAACTCTATTCAGTCGTTGGATAGATGAGGATAAGAGAGACGTTCTGTTACACTGGTTTTTAGGCAATGTTTGTTCGGGTCTGTTCTGTACTTAACCTGCACTATACCTAGCTCTTCACCATTTTTTTAAGACCGCGAGCCGCCACTGTGAAATTCGTCTGAAGTATCTTAACTTCATACGGATATAATACAACTTTGGTCTTACAACTTTATTTTTAATAAGCTCACCTCAAAAGAAAATAAATTACATTGACACTAATTGTTACAATTCACTAATTGTAATTTGTTTTATTTCAGGCTATGGTCGCTTGTTATCCAGGCTCAGGGGCACACTACGTTAAACATGTAGATAATCCAAATAGGGACGGTCGGTGTATAACTTCCATCTATTACCTGAACCTCAACTGGGACGTCCACACGGTGGGGGGCCTTCTCAGGATATTCCCGGAAGGGTGGAGGGAGGATAAAGTAAGTTCATACTAGTGTAGAAGCCTTCTATTCCGGTTTAAGCATGGGATAATTCGTTTTGGTTGTATAAATGGTCGCCAGTATTCCTTACACTAATAAAGTGACCTCATGTTGTTGGGAATCCTTCTGCTGATCGTCTCCTGTGTCTGAATTACGCCCTGACATACTAGTGACTGTTTGTGTTTATACATTTTACTAATCAAAGTTTGTCTTTTGTAGGTGGCTGATATCGAACCTATATTTGACAGACTCCTATTTTTTTGGTCAGACCGACGAAATCCCCACGAAGTCCAGCCGGCATATGACACCCGCTACGCGATAACGTTATGGTATTTTGATGCTACGGAGAGAGAGGAAGCCGTACGACGTTATGGGAAAGAACGTGAGTTGATGTTTACCGAATATTTACATTTTACAGGGTCTTTACGAAAACCTACCACACGATACACTAACATCGGTAAGCTAACGCGCATAAATTGTCTATCTCTTTCCCACATTTTGACGACACGTGCGAGGACGCTTAAGGCCGGTTTACATTAGGTGCAAAAAAAGCTACTTCTTTTAGAAGGTCCTAATTACAATCATCAGTTATTACTATTATTATTTTACGCACTTGATTATTTGAAAGTAGCACAACTCTGGCAACAGTTTCAACATTTTTAGTCGACATAATATATCTTCAAACAACAATCATTTCGTGATTTTTATAACGCAAATATTCCTACAGAGAATTTGTACTGTAAGCAGTTTAAAACAGGTTTTTATTCCTCTGAGTGTTAAAATATTGAATGTTGCTTAAAGTTTGAATTGTAGATTTTATTTATAACGATTTGTTTATTTATTAAAGTTGTACATTTTGTGCGTTTTGGATTTTTGAGGTAGGTTTGGGGTTTATCTCTACACAACCAAGTGTCATTTTATTCCATGCGTCTCTGTTTACAAATCGGCCACTTAAATTATTAGGATTTGCCGGTTTAAATACAAACAATTATTTCTATAACAGCAATACTAGATTGCACAGTGTCTGCACCTTCTCCTAGAGGCCTGACGATCCGAGTTTTTATATCGGGCCTCTACGCGGGCCAGCCCTACGCAACTCGCGTCTATATTCTAGTCTGCTGCGAAGGTCAGGCGGATGGCGGGACATTTAAAATTAAGGTTGAAATGGATTTTATTTTTTTTACGTCACGCTTTCATTACAATTCTTGCTGGACAGTTGCATCCAATTTTATTGGAACCCTTAACTTTCGGTTGTCGCGCTTTTTGTGCGTTTTTAATATTTTCAGTGTACCTTCCTGAACGGTGACAGACATATCTTTGTTAGGAAGAGTTCTTGATTGTACAATAACAAATGATGACTGACTATTTGCCTCTATTGTAAGCTTCCACTTTTTAAAATCTTCAACAGAATTAAATTGCAGGTCTTCTTATTATATCATGGACATCAACAAAATGAAGATCCAGTTCAGCCAAGGATGAAAACAAAGTTCTACATAGAGGGCATGTAATTGTCTTTAAATGTGATTGTATGAAGACTTTGTGTTTTAATTTCATGTGAGCACTAATATTTGATTTTGTACTGCATTCCCTTCCACATTCTGTGCACACATAAACTGTTCTACAATTTAAAAAATGACGGTTAGGTTTTTACTTTCAAAATATTTAATATTTTGTGTCAGCCGCATGCCATAACAAAACTTACTGATTAATAACTTGCCCCTCCATTTTAATTATGCCCCACAAGGCCACAAATAAACAAACCGGCAAACTGTTCTTGTAAGAAAACATAATACCTCGACTATGACTCATCACCGTGAAGTAAAAAAATAATTAAATCCATTGCAACCACTCGTTTAAATGTCCCGCCATCCGCCTGACCTTGGCAGCAGACTAGAATATAGACGCGAGTGCCCTACGCACGAGATTGGTCAGGCCACTTAATCAATAAAGGTTCGAATTTTCGGGTCCTAATAATTAGTTCCGGGCCGGCCGGGCTTCTCAGACCAGACAATATTTCCACACGGGGGACCTTTTTTGAAAGTAATTTATCCTCTGAATTTCTCATATTTAAATTTTTAGGGAAAAATAGGCAAATTTAGGGTGAGGCTTTTTGGGCCTGCCAGGCTTGCTGGGCTTTTCGAGTTTGTCTGGCTTTTTGGGCCTGCCTTTCATACTTTGTAGACGAGCCTGGCCAGACCGCGTCGCAAAATTACGACTCGGGCCGTGTCCCGTAGGGCTTTACCTCCTCCTAACAAAATACCAATTAAACTAAGTTAGTAAGTAATTAAATAAGTAATATTTGCAACGTCATTTAACTTTACCTTGATAATTATTGTAATATACAAGGATTTTGGTAATAAATTAAAAATTTGGCAGCTTTTCAACTTACCGATTTATCGGTTTTTAATCTTTTAGACAGGAAATGTTATCTCTAGTATTAAATGGGCCAAATAAATAGACTAAATAAATAATTAAAAGTAATTTTTAAGAATCACTAACTTGACTAAATATTTATTAACTTCTACATGAGGACACTGTTTTCTTGAAAATTTCGTTATCGTGTTTGGCTTTTGAGACTCAACTTTTATGCTTTGCATTTATCAACCAATAAAAATACCCGAACGTCATTTTTTCTACTAATAATTGTGCTATAGTCTATTTCAGAAAGGTGTAGAGTAATAAAAGCTCATTAGGTATGCAAAGGGACTACAGAGTGACCCAACAAATATTTAAGCCACTATCATTGATTTCATTGCAAAATTCTTTATTTTCATCAAGTACAGGTAGTACCACCCAGGTTTGGGTCAATTTATGGGGTTTGCCTATTGTTATCCATTTACAAACACTGAAAATGGTGTGACAAAGGCGTGCATTACTACATAGTATTAGGTACACTTATTTTTTATTAAACATTATTAAAAAAATACAAAATACAAAAAATACATTATATAGAAATTAAATTATAAAAAATAATATTCTTCGTCATCTGAGGAACTGTCATCTCCTCTTGATGTTATAATTAACGGGTCAACGGTCCGATCGATCAGGTGGTTAAGATCCCACATTTTCTCCTCTTATTTAATGACATGATGGAGTGCTTTTCGCCAGTTCTCTGATGTCACTTCCTTAATGGCTTGATCAAATAGTAGCTTAACGTCTTTTATTTTAAATGTCGTGTTGTGTCTTGCTACAAATCCTTTCACTTGCGCCCATATAAGTTCTATAGGATTTAGTTCGCAATGATATGGCGGTGTGCTACACTATGTTTTTCAGATATATCTTCCACGGCATATTTCATAAAACGATGTTTGTGTAAAGTTGCTATAGCTAATAGTTCCTTCTTTATTAAATTTTCTTCTTTTTTTTTTGGTTAGTTATCATAAATAATTTAAAGCACAAAATTTACCTGCGCCTATGGCCGACACCGAAATTGAGCCGAACTGAACGGAATTTCCCATTTTATTACTCTTCAGCTTTCTGAAATAGACTATAGATATGTTATACAAAAAGCCCATTTAAGTAACATTTCAAATCAGTAATAATATACAGTGTGTTGCCAAATTAACTGTATTTTTAAACCACCCTGTAGATCGCCACTAACTAACAAACGTCGTGTTCAATTTACTTTCTCGTGCGATAAAGACATCATATTATCCACTCTTGTTGTACAAACTACTATTAAATTCCTTCCATTAAGTATTTTCATTCAATAATTACAACAAAATCATAATATTTCTATTGTTTCAGGACTAACTATAGAAAAATCTAGCACATCAACTTGACCGACAGTAAACAAGCGTCAAAAAATTGTTTGACAAAACGTATTTGAAACTTACAAATGATTGTAGGCCCAGAAACCCCCTGTATATATCAGTACGTTTGTACCTAAGATTAATAAACCACGTTATATAAATGTAAAATATGTGTGATATATTACATACTAGCTTATTAACTTTAGAGTTTATCTAAAATTAGTCCTCTGACATGACAGATTGAATGAACAAGTATTTTATCTCAAAATATTTTTGACATATTTAAAAAGTATGCAAGGACATATATACTGATTGATTCGAAGAATGTGAGTAACTGTAGATAAAAAGGTATTGTTATTTTCTAAAACTTTTTTGTCCTAATTTAATACAAAAAATGGATCATTGCCGTTGTCTAGAGTTGGTTCTGGTTTAGCTTTAAATGGTGGATTGGTAGAGCTCTGACTAAGACGGGGGAAAAAGTAAACACGCGACCCGACAGAAGTACGGTTCACCGCGGCGGAGTGGTATTATTTACTTACGATAAAAGTTGTCTGGTTAGCAAATCAAGAATTAAGGTAACCAGACCACTTAAATTGTAAGAAACTTGTTTCTGCCAATGTCATATACCTGAAGTAGATGTCAACTTGCTTATTTTAAATGGAACGCTTTATATATTATTACATTTTTAGATTCTACGTACGATTTTAGGTAGATTTCGTATATCATGTCCTATACCTAAGTTTAAGCGTTTTTAATATAACTAAGTTTTTATGTCAAAAATGACGTTTGCAGGCCTTAACATGGTTATCAATTTTTCTTATAAAAAAAAGCCTTAATTGTCTAGTTTAAGTTTGTTGAAAAGGACCTGCTTAATAGATTTTTTTATAATATTTTAATAACTATTAATACAGGGTGTTCAAACAATAAGATTAGAAATTAAATAGGAAAAACTGCAAAAAGTCTAGATTTTCAAACGGAAAAAAAATGTATATTTATTTCTTGTTTAGCATTAAAAAAAAGTGTAAGTTTATTTAAGGTTGTCTATTTTTGAAATTTTCAGTTTTTGTTTTTTTTTCATTTATCTGACTTATTTTAACACCTACAGAAAAACAAATACAACATTGTTGAAACGACTTTTTTAGATTTATGCTATCGTGTTTTTAGAATTTCGGTAAAGTTTCATTTTTGTGGAACTGTTATCAACTTTAATTTTTTAAATAAGGACCTGCGTTTTTTATTTTAATTTTCGAGACCCCTTTGGGCCCTAAATTTAACCATATATCACTCATAATAATTTTTAGACGTTTTGGTGTCATCTTTACATCATCAGGAATTTGATAATTACTTTAAAAAAAAAATTGAAAATGTTTACTTTAATGCCTTCTATAACATAGCTAAAAAAAAGTATCAACTTAGGATTCACCCTGTATAATCAGAAAACGGGTTTATTCAAATGCGAAAGCTGAATGCAGTCCTGTACCGATCGCATCGAGTGTTTTGTGGTTAGGTTATTGTTTACTACCGGTATCATGTTATGTTATGGCAGATATTTTTCACGCGACAAAATCGTTAATAGCCAATATTCGGGTCTAAATATCATGCTTGTCTATCGCACAACAACAATTAACTCACCAGGCAACTTTGACGGTGGCATTACGTTGGTAGAAATTTTCTCCCAATCAAAGTGGTCTGATTAACTTAATTCTTGAGTTGACGGTTACGATTAACAAAAAATTAAATGCTTATTTAACTTTGTAAATAAATAAATCACATTTAAAACACCGTATAGAATCTTGTTGGGCGTTTTACTTCCAACGAATTGGAGAAAACATAAATACTGTCAAAGAGGTCAAAATTTATTGCTATTGTAGTGTTACAGCAGCATAGACCTAATGAAAACTTTATATAATATTACCTCTATGGTTAGTATTATTTTTTGTGTAACTTTATAAATTAAAAGCTTTTCCTAAAACCGGTTATTTCTTTAATTTGAAAAATTTGCATAACATTAAACTTTACCCCAAAACAAAGAAATTTGAAAAAAATGGTTCCCCAAAATCTTAAAATTCAAAAATATAATGAAATATATCAAATCTCTATGAACTTGCGTCACAAAGTATTGTGCTCCCGTTCCCACTTTTTACATTTGATCAAAAAAGATAATAACATGACGTAAAATTATTATCAGCATACCTGCCTTTAACTACATGGTTTAAGCACTTAAGATATCATTTATATATATGTAGGTATCCATTGTTTTTTTTTATTGTAAGTAATACATTGCAATGCCAAGAGTATTATCTGATTCGCAATCAAAAAATTTTTACAATATAAATAAATGACGTATATTTTTAGTGTACTCACGGAAGTTATCGGCAAAATTAAAACTCAATTTAATGAAAAACTATAAGTTCAAAATGGCCGCCAGTAACTCGTCCAGTACCGAAAACACTAACCATTAAGAGGCTCAATAAAATGTATAATTATTTTCGCATTATAATATACCGGGTAATTCCTTAGTTGATACTTCTTTATAAGATGTGTATAGAAGGCATAAAAATAAACAACATTTTCAAATACCTTTTTTCAAAAAACTAACAAATAAGGTACTTACATTCATTTACTACACCATGGATCAAATACGTATCCGCCTAACTTGCCTGTTGAATAACATTAAGAAAACTTCTGGGTGTAGGATGAGCCCGCTAAGGAAAGCGTTCTGATATCATCTCAAAGTAGCAGCCGCACTTTGACGACACTCACCGTAAATTAGCACCATGTCTACTAGTTCATTATTTTCAAATTTTACCATTTTCACGTATCACCAATTTAAAATTAACTTGTTTCAGAAAAACACACCGCCGCGGATTACCAAATAACGGACCACCGACCCGTAAATTGCATGACTAATAAGACAAAAACAACATAAAGTATAGTAGGCTACGTTTTAATGACCAGGCCCGCACTTAGATTTTTACTTCTGTATCTCGCCTATTTTTACGTTTTTGGAAAAAGGTATTTGAAAATGTTGTTTATTTTAATGCCTTCTATACACAGCTAAAAAAGAAGTATCAACTTAGGAATCACCCTGTATAAACGTTGGAAGCGCGGGGGAAAAAAATTGGCTGATTAGCATTTCAAAAATACACACGCCACTGGACTTGTTTCCCCTTACGTTGCATAACCCGCTGCTCTCGAACAGCGTGTTGCATACCATGCAATTTTTGAATGTATCGAATATTGACTCCCTTATTTTTGTAGAAAGAAATCTTATTGGGATTTATTAAAGAGCAATAAAAGTTGTACCCTTAAAAATTTTTTGCCGGTTCCAACAGCAAATTTAATTTTGTATTTTTGTCATGTTACACAAATCACCCAATCATATCAACATTTAAATGTAAACGACCCTCCGGGTAGTTTTCAATCACTACGACACCGAGACTTCAATCATTATGATATCAAGACTTGGACAGCTTCATATTCCAAAAAAATTACAAAATGTCACGTTTTGGCAAGTTGTATTTTTAATAAATAAATAATTGTTTTGTTGCGTTATTTTATCAAAAAATTTTCTGACCGAATATTCCTCGGATATTGACAAATGCGTCGTAGGACTGGTCTTGGGGCTATTACTAAGGCAGCGTGCTTTTGATTGAAAGTCATACTTTGTAGAAGTTTTTGCTTGTAAAATAAATTAGATTCACGTTACGAAAAATTTAATGTTTTATACAGAGAGCACAAAAAATAAGAAAACGTTATTTTGCTTAAGAGTACACATAACCTATAAATTTTGAAGGTTTTCCATTATGTGAGTAAATTAAATTTTACTTCTTTACGAAGGAGAATAAATGAAAAAACTTCAGTCCTCTTTCTCACAAGAAAAAAGACTGATGTCTTCTTTCTCACAACAAAGAAGACTGAAATAAAAGAGTGTGAGAAAGAAGAAATAAATATAGAAAAAGATTAATGTGTTTTCATTTATTTTCGTTCGTAAAGAAGTAAAATTTAATTTACTCACATAATGGAAAACCTTCAAGATTTATAAGGTATGTTTACTCTTACGCAAAATACGCTGTTTTCTTATTTTTTGGGCTCCCTGTATAAAATATTAAATTTTTCATAACGTGAATCTAATTTATTTTACAAGCAAAAACTTTACAAAATATGACTTTATTTCGTATTTTTCACTTTGATCCATTTTTCCTCTTCTAATTCTTATCCGCGGACATATTGTATAAATCATTAACGGCTTTTATTTGATCAACTATATAAATAAGGACAACAGAGTTTCAAAATAAAGGTTTGTGTGTGTGATTAAGGGGATCGGCTTCGTTTTTATGTGTCAAAACTTGTGGGGCTCTTATTATAAATATTTTTTTTAAATTTAAAATATATAAAATAAATTGTTTTATATCACACTAAAGATCATTTCGGATATATATCCGAAAATGACGATAAAGTTAAGAGTAATCCTAATTTTCAGAAAAAGTTATACATTTTGATTTGAAATCTTCCTAATTAAAAAGTGCACTTAGTTACAAGCACGCTATTAGATTAGGCGTTTATTTTAGTTGGCATATGTTAATAAAGACTGTATAAGTTTTATAATCGACTATAGTCTATTTCAGAAAGCTCATCAGGTATGCAAAGGGACTACAGAGTGACCCAACGAATATTCAAGCCACTTTCATAATTTAGCATTCATTTCATTACAAAATTCTTTATTTTCATCAAGTGCATCAGTACCACCCGGGTTTGGGTCAATTTATGGGGTTTGCCTATATTCATTCACAAATACTGACAATGGTGTGATAATGGCGTGCATTATGTACATAGTATTAGGTCCACTTATTTTTTATTAAACATTATAAAAGAAATACAAAATACATTATACAGAAATTAAATTATAAAAAAACATAATATTCTTTGTCATCTGAGGAACTGTCATCTCCTCTTGACGTTATAATTAACGGGTCGACGGTCCGATCGATAAGGTGGTCAAGATGCCACATTTTCTCCTCTTTTTTAATGGCATGATGGACTGCTTTTCGCCAGTTCTCTGGTGTCACTTCCTTAATGGCTTGATCAAACAGTCTTAACGTCTTTCATTTTGAATGTCGCGTTGTGTCTTGCTCCAAATCCTTTCACTTGCGCCGATATAAGTTCTATAGAATTTAGTTATTTATGACGATGTGCGCAGCACAGTTACACTATGTTTTTCAGCTATATATTCCACAGCATATTTCAAAAAACGACGTTTGTGTAAATTTGCTATAGCTAATAGTTCCTTCTTTATCAAATTATCTTTTTTTTCTTTGGTTAGTTATCATAAATAATTTAATGCACAAAATTTACCTGCGCCTATGGCCGACACCGAAATTGAGCCGAACTGGACGGAATTTCCCATTTTATTACTTTCTGAAGCAGCAGACTATAGATATATCTTTCCGAGAATTATATTTTTTGGATTAAAATCATCTAATGGCGGTTATCACTGTCATCCAAAACGTCTTCGTTTTGCAAGACGTCGTCTGTTTGGCCGAGGCCTACCGAGTTTGAAAGCAATGCGACTGTGACGCCAAAAAATGTACTTTTTATAAAGAAAGGTTTCAATAATCGAGTCCCAGTTTTGAATAATATTAAATTTATAATAACAGCATCACAGAATCTGATACATAGAACAATTGTACAAATCCCCTTAATCTTAAAAATGTGTTGGATATTTAGTGGCGTATATTTACACTAAAACTAGTAGGAGCCTATTTTTTAACATATATACAGGGTGTTCCCTAATGATGTGCTGATATGTCAGAGTGTGATTTCTCAGGTAATTTGATGAAGAAATGTTGAACATAATTACACACTACCTATATTAGTAGTTCCTTACAATTCACTTTCAAAAATAGATCCTATACTCATATGTATATGTCACTAGATATTGCGGGCGTCAGAACAATTTTTAGGTTTAATATAGTTTCATTTATTGTTGGTATTACACAGGGTGTCTCACGGCTATTAGAATGTTTAGTATATAAGTAGGTTTGCCAACTTTCGGATATTAGAATCAAGGACACATTCGGAATTATTTTTGGGTGCCACTGTACGGACTGTACCACTTTAAAAACCTCCATTTTGTGCTTTTGAATATCATTTTTGGGCTATTAAATAAGGGGCTAGAAAAAATACCGCAGAAACTAACATTACTTAACTAGTAGGTAACTATAAAAATAATTAAGAACTCTAAAATATGCAATTAAAAACTTCATTATTAGTTTTACGTAAACAAATTTCACAAAAAATAACGTAGAAACTAACAAATTACTTAATGCATTTATTTATGTTCGGATAGGTATATAAGTAATGTGATTTGAATCCTGCAAATTTAATAATGTGGTTTTCGAAGACGCTCTCTCCATATGAAATTACAGCGACATTATCAGTGGCGGCACCAGGATTTTTGGGATGGGTGGGTCCGATGATTTCGGCAGTTCTCAAAAATGACTTCTAAAAAAAAAACGCCGCCTCCCCCACGCTCTATAACGCCATAAGCGGGGTAAACAAAACTCCCCTCTTGTCCAAACTAACGTCTAAATAAAAGGGTCATCATCGTTCTCGTTATCTCTTATTACACCCTTCTATAATACCACTTCTTTCTCATCAAAAAATGTTATGGTCACACCGTCACATCCCCTTTCCCCACGGATATTCCATTACAAAACCGAATCCAGAGGCATATTAACACTTGGAAGCGCCCAAAGCCCTGGGATATTTTTGCGCCCCCTTTTACAGTGGCGGATTTGTTGGGGGGAATTGCGCCGGTGGTGTTTTGCGAAAATTTTTTGGGTGGGTGGGGGGGGGGGGGGGGCAAAATAGGTTCGTTAATAAAGCACAAGAATTGACTTTGTATATTACAACTATCTATATTATGTATTGGTAACATAAAGTAAGTGAATCACTTTTTCAAGAGCTTCTTAAGATTAAATTTATTTTAAAGGGTCCGAAAAAACTCTTGGGGTGGCCCGGACCACCTCTGGCCCCCCTAGCGTAGCCACTGCGCCGCCCGCTGCCAAAGAGATGCGTATGTCGCGATGCGAAGCGTATTAGTCTGGGAAAATAAGCTACAATAATTATTACAGAATAATATACATGGTGTGTGGTGTTAGCTAAAAATTAACTGGTTAATCAAACGCCGTTTTTCTCTAACCACGGTTGAAATCGCTTAGTTTCATATCTTGTTTGGTTATCTTAGTCTCTCTTGGAGTCTTGGCGCTGGAAAATGTGGCGCCCCTTTCAGATTTGGCGATACAAGCCTAGGCTTGTTCGGTTTGTACTATAATCCGCCTCTGACTGAATCCCTCAATTTTGGGTGGGTACCCATGTTTTCAGGGTGGACCGGTACCCACCCCTCCCCTGGTGCTGCCGCTGGACATTATGCGACTTCCGGATATACAGGAAGTTGTCTCAAACTTACTTATTTTAAATGGAATACATACCCTGTATATTATATTATTTTCTAATAAATTCCACGTATACCTTGTATAAAATGTCATTGTATCTAAATTCAATGGTTTTTGGGATATTGACGTTTAAAAAGCATTTTCAGACTTTGACAGGCTGTAGCATTGGAACGGCGTATCTTAGAGAGAAATTGTTTTCACCTCCCTATTTTTTTTATTCTCTTTCCAAAAAGATCAACTTCCGGTTTAACAGAAAGTTGTAATTTTTAGATAGAGAAAATTCGCCGTTCCAATTCTACAGCCTGTCAAAGTCAGAAAATGCCATATTTTAAATGTCAATATCTCAAAAACAATTGTATTTAGACATTACGACATTTTATACAAAATATACGTGAAATTTTATAGGGTACTATAAAATAATATAATATACAGAGTTCCATTTAAAATAAGTAAGTTTGAGTCAACTTCCGGTATAACCGGAATTCGCATAAGGTCACTGTTGCTCATCTCGAGAGAGAACATCTCCAAAAACTCCATTATTCAAATCGCATTACTTCCCAAAATATTCACCGTGAGACACCCGGTATATCAGTTTCACAAAATAGTAGTTTACCTAAATCTGTAAAAAATATTGTGTATAATATGCGTTCTCATTAAAAACTAAAAAGAAGCATATATATTATTGGAAAAATTTAATATTCTTTGTATTTTAGAAAATATAATATTAAATATAGTATACTTACAGTAACGGCCAATGTTCTAAATGAATAAATCTAAAACTTGAATTTCACATATTCCGTAATAAAAAAAATTGTAACGCGTCAATTTTTCTCTCAAACGTTGTACGGCCAGTTCTGTGTAAGACCTAGTTCCCATGGGCGTAACTATGACAACGTAAGTCAGACAGGATTGGTCAAAAGTCAGCTGATTAACATGAATTCTCTGATCAGCTGACTTTCGACCAATCCTATCTCCTTAAATAAGTACTCTGTCAATTTTACGGTCATGGGATCCCGTCTAAATAACAATGTAAAACAGTTTTGATTTCTACGAAAAATAACTGGATTATAAAGCTTTATGGCTGGTCCAAACACTGACTAAATATTAAAAATCTTTAAAATTTCATAAATTATTATTCAAGTTAAATGTCAGAAATTGTATGTAGGGTTTTTATTTATTTGTTCACAAAATATGCCATAATATGACCTTATAGTTATTTCAGAACATTTGTTGTAAAAGCCGGAAAACGACAATGAAATTCGAAAAGATATTTCAATTCTCAGAATTTTTTTTTTAGAAACACCCTATTGTAAAATATGTTTACTAAACTCGTATAACCTTCTAGCAAAGGCTTAAATAGTGCAAGACATTCTTGTGACTCTTTAGAAAACAGCTGCGCAATGGCATTGTCGAGCATATATCCATACTAGACGCTCCTCAGGTATATCTGAAAATTTATTACCACTAACAAACACAAACAAGAATTGAAATAACTTTATAACTGCACTGTCATTTTTCGAATTGAAAATGAGAAAAAAGCATGGTTAACTTGGCTAGAAAGTGCTTTAGATCACGCGGGTTGAAAACATTTTTCAATACGTCTCGTCTGTTGAAATGTACTGTTTATTTAGACAAAGAATTATGTCTGATACTATTTAATTTAAACAGATTGTGCCAATTTGACAGCAAAACTAGTTATTTTAAAATAACGAACTTTCGGGACCCGTGGAAGGCATTGGGGTGCTGGTTCGGATCAAGCACACTGTATATAAATAAATTTGTCTACTTTTTTTAATTCTGAGGACTACTAAGTTTTTTAGGGTATATAAAAAAATAAGTAAAAGAAAATAAGTCAGACAACCCATTAAACATATTAAGTGTCTGGGCACAAAGAAATAATAGGTCGACGCTATCGCTGAACGTTTGTCAAATTATTTTATGTAAGTGGGCATTGGTTTTTTTTTATTTGTCTTGAACATTTTTCTTTAACGCAATAGTGATATCCTACCAAATATAAAACACAAATCAAAGGATTTTTGATATATCTTTCTGGTCATAGAAGAAATGGTGTACATATACATTACTGGTGTGAAAGTGATATTCTAAAGCTCGAGGGATTTCCGCACTGTGCTAAATATCTCCTCGTCTAAAAAGTATCACTTTCATTACTTGTTATGTAATAACCCTCTATCCAATTTTTAAGGATATCTATGATTATTTTATTTATGCACGTTCGCCGTTTCCTGTATATGTATTTTTGACATTGTTTTGAGAAACTTTATTTACAACGAATTTAATGTAGACTTCTTTCTCAATATTTGTATCCCAGTATACTAAATTGGTTTCAAATTTAACCTATGTGCTATTTAGTCATATTAAAAGTACAATGGTTGTTATTTGCTCGAGAAAACTAAAATCAGGCCAGTATACAAAACATAAAATATAAATATATAATATTTGTCCCACACCTTGAATTGATACCATTTACTCACCAAGCTTATGAGAAATGGCTTTCGGCTAAGTTTTCTGAATTTTTCGTATCTATTTTATTATAACTATCAACTGTTTTATTTTTCTTTCTTGGTGGGAAAGCAGGTCTTAAGTTTTCTTTCATTAAAGAAATAAAAAAAGTAAATCGTTTTTAAGAAACAAGTGAAAACTCCAAACAATACTAAACATCTTAAAGTAAGATGTTGCCAACTTTAATAGGCCATAACTCAAAAACTAGTCATTGTATTGGATTACGGCCATGGACACATTTAATCAGGACGTCAAGATCTACAAAATACTAAAAATTCAGAAAAATTAGCCAAAAGCTATTTCACATAAGCTTTGTGAGAAGTCCTTTATTTTATTATGTATTATTTGTTGATCAAGGAATACTTACTTTAAATTTTGTGCTATATCGAACCTCGATCTAATTACTAATTTGTATACTAAAAAATACTGAACAAACATTGACATAGCTTATTTTAACTTTGACAACACTTATATCTTGTAACTGGAGGTATGATTGATCCGGTCACTAGTTTTTGAAAGATTTGCAGGCGTTTGTGACACCCTGTATAGTAATATTAAGTATAAGTATTAAAAACGGTTTCTTTTATCCTTATAAACGATCAGTACAAGTTACGAGCCAAACTAATGCCTATGTCAAAGTTAGATTCCTGTTTAAATGTTTGTTCAAACTTCCTAGTAATTTTTCAGTAAAAAGTTGGAATCTATTGAAATGCGTTCGAAAATCATTATTCCATTCATTCATACTTTTTCTGCGCTTCATTAAGCAGAGAAAAAGTATGTGGTGCCTTCCGAGAACTGAGACAGCTGCGCTTAGATCTGTCGAATGGGAGACGCCATTTATAAACCTTTTTAGTTAACATGGGATTAATATTTGCAATAATTATATTAATGTAGTATTCGACAAGTATTTATTTTTTTAGTAAAAATTAATGTTTACTAAGTTATTTTTTTCAGCTCATAATCTTTAAATATTTTAAAATATGAAATTCATCGTATGTATTGTAGATAGGTATCTGATAAGATTGCTGTGTATAAAGTATTTAAGTAAGAAACGTCATTATTTTGTTAAGAGATAAATAAACTTTTTAATCAGGAGAGTTTTTTCTTTTTTTTTTCGTGACTATAGAATTTGACGATAATAGAACTTGTACTATTGAAGAACACAAAAAAAATTATCTCTGCCAACTTCGGCCATATTATAACTATATATAATATAGTATACAGAGTCCTGCACCTCACCTCCCGTCTTTTGTAGCTTACTTATTAATTAGGTTAGGATTCTGATATTTTGCAGACTTTACATGTATCCTAGGGCGCAATTCAGGAAAATATTTTTATTTATACAGGGTGTTCCAAAAAGGTGTGACCTCATAAGGATCTATTTTTTTAGATTACAGGCTATATATATTCTTACTTATTTGGATACCTCTTATAGTTGCCTTCATACCCCCAACATTTTAATGAAATCGGTTCAGTATTATACGCGAAAAAAAATAAACACCAAAAAAATCAGTTTTGCACCACTGGTTTTAAAAATTAATAAAAAATAAAAATAATGCCTCGTTAAGAAAATTATACAAGGGTACTTAATAAATAAGGTCTCACAGTCTCGTTAACCAAAGTTTAGTGTCAAACTTTAAATCATTTTTTTTAGTTATATTTCAAATTGGAACCCCTGTATATTATTATGGCATTCGATGCAGAATTAAAAATCAAACATTTGTCCTAATTACAACCCTATTGCAATTTCTAACGCATCAAAACTTATTTTATCAACTATTTCAATCATCCTAATATGAAATTCATCCTAATATGAAATTCATATATTATCTACGAGCTCTTCATGGTTGTATTCTATAACAAAAAATAATACAGCTTAAATAATTAATAATAATCTAACAATGTCTGAAACAATATAATAACTAAAGTCACAATGGGCTTTTGTCGGTTTAATATACTTTAATACCAATAAATTGTTTTGCAAAGCCTCCTTTCATATTTATTTATAATAATGACTGGTGAAATAGCTGATAAAATGAGTTTTCTGTAAATAAATCTTGATGCGTTAGAAATTGCGATAAGGTTCTAATTAGATCAAATGTTTGATTTTTAATTCTGCATCGAATAACATAATAATATACAGAGGTTCTAATTTTAAATAAGAAAAATAAATTGATTTAAAGTTTGACACTAAACTTTGGACACCCTGTACAATTCGTACTAATCAAATTTGGTTAACGAGACTGTTCGACCTTATTTATTAAGTACCTTTATATAATTTTAATACCGCGGCATTATTTGTATTTTTTAATAATTTTTAAAACCAGTGGTGCAAAACTGATTTTTCTTAGTTTTTATTTTTTTCGTTTGATTTTTAATTCTGCATCGAATGCCATAATAATATACAGGGGTTCCAATTTGAAATAACTAAAAAAATTGATTTAAAGTTTGACACTAAACTTTGGTTAACGAGACTGTTCGACCTTATTTATTAAGTACCCTTGTATAATTTTCTTAACGAGGCATTATTTTTATTTTTTATTAATTTTTAAAACCAGTGGTGCAAAACTGATTTTTTTGGTGTTTATTTTTTTTCGCGTATAATACTGAACCGATTTCATTAAAATGTTGGGGGTATGAAGGCAACTATAAGAGGTATCCAAATAAGTAAGAATATATATAGCCTGTAATCTAAAAAAATAGATCCTTATGACGTCACACTTTTTTGGAACACCCTGTATAAACAAAAATATTTTCCTGAAATGCGCCCTAAGATACAGGTGAAGTCTGCAAAATATTAAAATCCTAACTTAATTAATAAGTGAGCTATAGAAGACGGGAGGTGAGGTGCAGGACCCTATATACTGTATATAATTTATTGTTAGTAACAGTTTTTATGTAACAAATCAAAGCTGGGCACTAATTGGCCTCGAAAGTGCTTAAAGTACAATAGTGTTTCGAGCATAGTGGTTGCAAGCACTTTTCAAATAACTTAGTAAATACAAGGGCTCATATGACAAAAAGACTAAATTTATATATTATTAATATTATTTTCACTTTGGCGGCATAAACCTTTTTAACATCCGGAAATCCAAAAACCCAGAAGATATAAAATATAATTGGGAATCAAAATTTCATGAAGAAGTTTTTGTTTAACCTGTTTTTTATGTTTTAAATTAGTGTATTTGTATAACTCCCTACAAATTTCTTTAAAAATATATAATTTTTTTTATTTAAAAAATTTTGATGGTCCAAAAATAGGATTATTAGAGCGTGACACATAAAAAAATTGTCTACGGCGCTAGCTATTCGTTTTTCCCATCTTTTTGGGCAGCAAACCTGAGACTACACTGGATTGTAATTTAATGGATATTTTGTATTCAAAAATTTGAAAATCTTACTCATTACGCAGTAGAAAAATCTGATATACTTATAAAAAATATATTTACTTAAAGTAACAAAAAAAAATCAGCTATCCACATTTTCATCAGTATTAATTGCGCAGTCTGCTATTGCCTCTTCAATATCATTATTCGGATAATACATTATAAAATCGCCATTGCAGAATTGACCCTAAAAAAAATGTGATCT
This sequence comes from Polydrusus cervinus, assembly GCA_935413205.1. Taxonomy (NCBI): domain Eukaryota; kingdom Metazoa; phylum Arthropoda; class Insecta; order Coleoptera; family Curculionidae; genus Polydrusus; species Polydrusus cervinus. The sequence goes on along the minus strand of OW284510.1, from coordinate 96,344,321 downwards.
ACAGTGGCTGCCCAGAATTAGGTAATATATGGGAAAGTAAAAAATGTATTCTTCTGTAGCGGTTAAAATAAGTCGGATAAATTTAAAAAACCAAAACTCAAAATTTTAGTAGTTTTGAATATTTCAAAAAGTAAAAGAAAAGATCGAATTTTTTTTACGATATTACTGAGCACGAAATTCCGCAACTTTGCCACTATTTGACTGATGCTGTATCTCTTATAGTTTCCGAGATACCCATGATGAGCATCGAATTTGGGACACCCTGTACAGTTAATAAAAAATATCCTATCATCCTTATAAGGGCTATTTTTTTTTAATCGTTAAATTACAATAGTGAATGTCAAAAATAATTAGGAAATCGATTTTGGGTGTTAGTATATCGCGGAGAGATGAAAAACTTGAAAAATTAATATCGTAATTTTTCCATTCTAGCCCCAACTTTGTTAAATAGACGTACCAGAAAAAGAACAAAACTAATAAAAGGTATTAGTATATTTCAGAAAGGTGTAGAGTTATAAAATGGGAAATTTCGTCCAATTCGGCCTAATTTCGGTGTCGGCCATAGGCGCAGATAAATTTTGTGCATTTAATTATTTATGATAACTAACCAATGAAAAAAAAAGAAGATAACTTGGTAGAGAAGGAACTATTAGCTATAGCAAATTTACAAAAACATCGTTTAATGAAATATGCCGTGGACGATATAGATGAAAAACATAGTGTAACTGCGCTCCGCACACCGCCATATCATTACGAACTAAATCCTATAGAACTTATATAGCGCAAGTGAAAGAATTTGTAGCAAGATACAACACGACATTCAAAATGAAAGGCGTTAAGCTACTGTTTGATCAAGCAATGAAGGAAGTGACACCAGAGAACTGGCGAAAAGCAGTCCATCATGTCATTAAAGAAGAGGAGAAAATGTGGGATCTTGACCACCTGATCGAACAGACTGTCGACCCGTTAATTATAACGTCAAAAGGAGATGACAGTCCCTCAGATGACGAAGAATATTATGATTTTTTTAAATTTTATTTCTGTATAATATATTTTTTGTATTTTGTATTTTTTTATGTTTAATAAAAAATAAGGGTACCTAATACTATGTACATAATGTACACCTTTGTCACACCATTTTTAGTGTTTGTGAATGGATAACAATAAGCAATAAATTGACCCAAACCAGGGTGGTACTACCTGCACTTGATGAAAATAAAGAATTTTGCAATGAAATCGATGCCAAATTATGAAAGTGGCTTAAATATTCGTTGGGTCACTCTGTAGTCCCTTTGCGTACCTAATGAGCGTTTATTACTCTACACTTTCCTGAAATAGACTTTTAACTACTCAAATCAACACTGAAAATAAAAAACAAGTCGCAGAATAGAAACGAACGTTTACGCGTGGGAATAAGCGTGCGCATCTAAATTCGCGCAGTTGAAACCTTACATGTAAAGGCCGCTAATGAAAATATGACCGCTTTTTACAATAACAGGCAATGTGAGGTTAGAACTGTCACTCGCGTCAACTGGTTACTAAGCAACGTCCTCATATGTGACGACATGCGTTCAGATGTTCAAATTTAAGTCCGTTGTAGGTATATGGTGTGTTTTCCTAATAACTATAACACACCGATATAGGCAAAAGTGTGTAATGGACATGTAAAGCTAATTCTATAGGTTCCGTTTTCTAAGGACAAAAAAGGTCAAAATATTAAATTATTAAAATATCAACAAAGTTCGTACTACCTTTATCAGTAAATATATTGCGGGCAAAATCGTTATCATAATAATTAAATACTTACTGGATTAGCTACAGCACAATTTTTATAATGGTCTCTATAAGCCGCTGATCTGTCACCGATAACAACTAAGTCGGGCAGTGGGTAGAGTGACAAGCAATAGTCGAAATCCCAGTGTACCGTCATAGCGTTTAAGCTCAGAGGACTAAGATGGCCTTGGCTAACTATGGTTCTTGTCATCTAAAAAGATAAAATAGTATTAGTACATTTACAAAATGCATCATAAAATTTAACCAAGATATTTTCCGATTTTTAAACAATAAATAACAATAACTTATTTCAATATCTATTGTAGTACGCACTGGCGTGCATACAATATAGGCAAAAAAGCATTGCCACCCTGGAAACAATAAAAAAAACTCCAACTAAAATTTTTCTTTATATTTAAATTTTTATCCGTGTAATATTCGGCAATATTTCTGTGTATGTAGAGGACCAGGACCGAAAAGTTAATCGTATAACATTGAAGATCATTTCTACGAACGCATTCGTTGTCAATTAATCGTAAATTCGATCGCTGTATAAGCATCCCGTATAACAGTTTGAAAAGCAAAGCTTTTACATTATATTAACCGCTTATGGGAAAACAAAAGCACTGCTTTTATACGAGTGGAAGCGAGCGAGAGAGCCGGTTGGCAGTAAGCTAGAAAGAGAACAAATATAGGTAACTCGCAACCTGAGCCTCTGTCAGCCATCCGCCCGCGCTTGTACAATGCATTGGTGCCAATCTTCCAATTTTGTCGTTGTTTCAAAAAAGACTACGCATTCCCGATATAAAACATGTCTGTCTGTTCATCTTTTTTGTTTAAAAACTTTTTTAGCTCATTTTTGAAGAAAGTTCGAAAGAACTGAGAGTCTAGAGCAAAACATTATACTGTACGATATAATTGAGGGTATCCCTTCAAAGTAGAAAACTCTAAGAGTGATGACATTAATCTGATTCCTCAAATACTTGATCGCAAAAGTGGCCGAACAAAAGCTCGAAATAATGCAACCAATCTGCTCGTCTCACTGTAGATTCTCGTTAAATATTACTCCCAAGAACCTTGTAGAGCTTACCTGTTCTATATTTGAACCATTCAATGATGCATAAAGCGATTCCATAGCACTGCCCTTAAATCTAATTAATACTGTTTTGCTTCTGTTTAATTCATTCTATTATTAATCAACATGCGTTGTGCAACTTCCATTGACTTTGGTGATAAATTAAAGGTGCCAGAGCATGCAACAATACAGGACATTATTACCAATGTCCCATCATCTACTTCAAGGAACTAATGACTATTACTTACACAATTTGCAAGATCTTCTTGTGCAGGCTTGTGCAACGTTCCTTGTAAGAATTTTGCCAGAACATCTGCTCTAAATATCACCAGTTCTTTGGTACAATACTGTATTCGGCAAGGATTTGACGCGAAAATTGCATTCGGTAATATTTTTTTCATATCTTCTGTGATGTAATTTGGTAGTTCAAGTCTAAAATATATATGTATAACTTTAAATGAACAACTACGGAAGTACTATGTTTACCAACATCACAAAAGAAAGAAGATATCAATTGTACCTCCATTATTTTCGGATATTTAAAAAGAAGAAATTATTGATACCAAGTTAAATAACAAAAACTTCTAAAAAAAATATTTCATTCGCAAAATATAAAGTCGAAATAAACACGTGGATATCAAAAGTATGAGGCGTCATAATAAATTTTTTTAAAGAAAATACCGTCAAGGTTACCATCACTTACCTGGGAATTATATGGGGTGTACAGGGGTCGGTTAATCCAGGAACAAAAACAAACTGACTGGAACTCACAAGCATATTGTACCGCGATATCAATTCACCGAGCCTTTTAAAAAGTTTTCTTAAAATCATCATCACTTCACTACCGTGTGATTCGGACATAAAATTTCCCATGAAAACAAACGCTATGGGTGGCATAAAATCTTCCATTTTGTCAAAAAGTTTTTCTAAGTTTTCAAATATCTGAAATATAAAAAAGTTTTCCTTTTTCCTCAAACTAAATTAACATTTTACAACGCGTATGTGATTCCTAAGTTGATACTTATTTTTTAGCTGTGTATAGAAGGCATTAAAATAAACATTTTCAAAAAACTTAAAAATAGGCGAGATACAGAAGTAAAAAATTTAAGTGCGGGCCTGGTCATCAAAATGTAGCCTGCTATACTTTATGTTGTTTGTCTTATTATGCAATTTATTGTTTATTGTGATCAGTTATTTGGCAATACGCTGCGGTGTGTTTTTCTGAAGCAATTTAATTTTAAATTGGTGACACGTGAAAATGCTAAAATTTGAAAACAATGAACTAGTAGATATGGTGCTAATTTACGGTGAGTGTCGTCAAAAAGCGGCTTTGAGATTATGTTTAAGTTAAGCAGGACCGTATTAATTTAATCTATAGTGTAATAAATGAATGTAAGTACTTATTTTTGAGTTTTTTGAAAAACGGTATTTAAAATGTTGCTTATTTTAATGCCTTCTATACACAGCTAAAAAAGAAGTATCAACTTAGGAATCACTCTGTATAATATACACAAATACACATGTCGATTTCATATTTGAAAAATACTTTTGTATGTACGAATTCGTTGGCTACTTTAAATATGGTGGTCGTCAGTGTTAAAAAGCGCCAAGTCACTCGATCGTTGGCAACCGAAAAATCCACGTTATCCCGTCTAATAAACAGTGCGTTAAGAAAATTTGAAATTAACCCGGCCAGTGAGAGTGCCGTAGGGTCAAGTGGTGAAATGTGAGACATAGGAAAAAGTGATAAAAATATTATATTAAAATACGTGTTTTTGCTAGCGTGAGTAGGTATTCTGTACCTGTTTTTAAATCGAAACATATTTTTTGTTTATTTTTAAAATTGATAAGTTTTAAAAAATCTCATAATTGACTCATTTAGCCATAATTTCTCGAGATTTGAATTGCATGGTAGTTGTATTCTTGAACCTAGATTATTATTCTTTGAGGTTAACCTTATAAAAATAGTTTTCCACGGATAATTTTGTCAATTTAACCCTTTAAGGACGGCAGCGGTTTTGACACACCGTGCCCCCTGGACGGCCGCGGAAAGCGCTCGCGGCTCCGATCGTTTCCCGTCCTTAACCTTAAAAAATATCGTGTAATAGTAGGTCATCCTCGTCTTCTTGTCTGTCCAGTATATCGTCTTCCTCACTGTCACTGTTCATTAAAATGTCATGAAGTTCTTTATCCGATAAATATTTTTTCTTGGACGTCATTTTTACGCTCACAAAAACCGCATAAAACTAATAGCGATTTCGGTTTACAGATCTCGGGCACTCTGAGAGTGCTCTCTCCGAGATTTGCGTGTTCGATTATCGAAATCGAGATATCTCACTATATGGCTATGACAGATCTCGGGCAGATCTATGACGTCACAGAGCGCTCTCAGAGTGCCCGAGATCTGTAAACCGAAATCGCTATAAGTGTAACACACTCTTCTGCATCTAATTAGCAAATGCCGCGACCGACCCCGGTCGTCGTCAGCCCAGCGAAAAAGAAACACGTTTAAAATGGAATAGACCAATCAGCGCGGCTTGTCGGCGCTGCAGATGCTTCTGCCGTGAGACGACTGCGAACGCTTCCCGTCCAAAACCGCGCCTCTCCTCTTGCGGCTCTAGTTGACATCCGTACAGCGGTCACGAAAAATTTTCGCGGCTTCGGTCGTTTCCCGTACCTAAAGGGTTAAGAATTCATCCAAAAAAATATTTTGTTATAAGTAAGTCAGTACTGTATGCAGCACAACCTATTTCTAACATCATAAGCCACCATAATTTTTTAAATTTGATTAAACCAATAAAATTGTAAGTTTAAATTTAAACACGTCTTTACCTCTGGATGGTCCAGCCATACATCAGATAGAATTACAAACATTCCATCTTTATTTTCTAATAAATGTGTCTTCAGTCTTTTTGAATCTTTTAATGGTACTGTCGAACTTCCACCGAAATAATTTATATTTCCAAATGTTGGCCTAAAAAAAAATACAACAAATGTTTTATAAAAATTACTTTGTACGGATGTATAATTTTCGAAGTTCATCTCCTTTCTAAGTAAAGACAGATGGATTTTTGGCAATGTCACAGCGGTTAACTTGTTTTGGAGTATTTGAAAATTATGATATTACATAAGCCGTGTGGGCACCAAAAAACAAGGACATACTTTTCAAATGATCTGTAAAATGAATCATTTTATCAAATTATTTGCCATAATTCCATTTTAAATGCGCAACCAAAAGCAAATCCGAATTAATGCGACGACTAAAAAAAATGTAAATAATAACGTTTTGCGTCGTGCCATACAGGGAGATTTAGAGAACTACAAACGCGACCTCTAATTATTTTATATAATAATAATAAGTGTATTTTTAATATTTATAATATAATAATTTGTTTATTGATTTTCTTTAATAAAGTTCTTCTTTGATCCCCCGAACACCTGCTTGTTAGGGGCAAATCTTAATATTTTAAATTATAAATATATGAGAATATTAAATATTTTGTCTAAATATTTGTTAATATTATATAAAAGGTAAATTGCAAATAAAAAACGTTTAAGTATATGTATATAAATATAAACGCAGTTTTTTGAAGATATCGGTACAACAAAATTTTGAAAAATATATTATTCATAACAATATCAATTAAAATATTTCCAAAAATATTTTTAAATTATCCGTTTCCAATATCCATGCTTTTATTTCGACTTTATATTTTTTTAATGAAATGTATTTTTTAATTTTTGTTGGTAAATAATCGTATAAATAAAAACATAAATATTTGAAATTTTTTGTCCTATGGACTTATTTATTTTAGGTTTTATGGTTATTTCATTTTTATGACGAGTATTATGATTATGGTTTTTAAACTGTATAAGATTTTTATTTTTAGATATGTATATTAAGATACTATAAATGTAAAGTTGTCTAATGTTATTTTTTTTTTGTTTCAGAATATAATTTTATTGAAGAATAAAGATAATCTTTATTAAATATAATTTTTAGATACCCTTTTCTGTAATATTTCTAATTTTTTAACTAAAGTTCTATTTATTCCTCCCCAATCTAAAATTCCGTAATTTAAATGAGTTTTAACTAATGCATAATATAATATTTCCAGTTGTTTTACTTTCAAAATTTTTTTAATGTTTTTAAAAATTGGTAGTAAACTTTTTAATTTTTTAATCAAATATTCTATGTGAAAAATCCAATTTAATTTACTGTCAAAGATTATTCCTAAATATTTTACTTGATTAACGTTCAAAATTTGAATATCATCAGTTATTTTAATACTATTCATATTTTGTGGTATGTTATTAGGATTTAAAATGTAAGGAAGATAATTAGTTTTATCAAAATTAATTTTTAATAAATTTTTGACAAACCAATTTTTTATTATTTTAAAATCTTTTTTAATTTTGTTATTTAAGTTGTCCCAATTTGAACCTGTATAAAAAATTGCAGTATCATAATCTATGTAAAATTTTTGTAAAACGATGATTTAGTTACAAAATTGTTTAAATAACGCTTCTTATTGGTAATAAAAGATTTCGATCAGGAAACCTTTCAAAATGTAAAACAATGGTTTGATGAATATTTCAGAGGCGAAAGTATTGAATAAGAAGAGCTTTTATTTGAAGAAGATAAGTAAAAACAGTTTATTTCCACCAGAATGGAAAAAGAAATAATTATTTCCAAACCAAATCATAGTTGCCCAAAAAATTATAGACCTATACCACTCTTATTATTAGGAAAACTCTGAAAAAATTATCCAATCATCCTATAAAATGTTACAAACAGAAAAACTAAACCACCAAAAATCTGCAACTTTATTCCTAGACATTTAATAGTGTCTTGCACAAAGGACTCCTTTTTAACTTTATTTTCTTCAAGTTTCAAACAAGCTGATATGGTTCCTAAAAGATTTCTTGGAAAACCGAAAACTAGCTGTCAGATTAATTCCACCAAATATAAACTAATAATTATTATTAATTTGGCTGCTTTGCCAAAAATACAATAATTAAGACATATAATTCACCTTGAAACACTATAATCTTCTCCAGGTGGCAAAATCATTGTGGAAACATGCAAAATCTTATCTTCATAGTAACCATTTGCAAGAACAAAACTACTTTCTATATAAAACCCAGGTTGGTACCTGCAAGAGATTTTAGGTTTATTTTATTATTATATAAAAATGTGAAAAATAGTGTTTGGGTCATAATAACTCGAATCCCCTCCAGTTCGAGATCTTTGTCAAGTTGTGCACAAAATGCTGAAGGAGGGACAGATACCACAATGATTCTACAAGAATTGCCAAAAGCGTTTACAATCAGGCGCCTACTGGGCAGAAAAGAGAACGTAATACAGGGTGCTACAAATTTGTGTGCGTACAAGGGGATCTCGAAGACAGTAAGAGATACGAAGATGGTTAAATTGAGGCAAAGTTGCGTATTTTGGGGCTTAATAATTTGGTGAAAGAAAATTCTGAATATTCCGAATACCTTCGGAGATATCCGAAAAAAAAAACGAAATTTTTAGTTTTGGTTTTTAATTTTTTGCGCCTTCATTTTTGACTTGGGAAAAAACAAAAAATACTTTCTCATAGCCGTTCTTTATGTTCTACAAGATGGCGTTATTAGTTTTTCAAATTAGACGTTTCGTTCTTTAAATACCAATCTCAAGTCCATTTTCTTAAATACGGACCTGGAATTTTAAGTACTGTTTTAGGGACTTCTAAGCTTTAGAAAGTTATTAAAATGTAAAGTTTTTTAAAATTTTAACGTTTTGTCATCTAATAACTAATTTTTTCAAGTTATATTTTTATATCATTACGGTCCTGAACACTTGGAGCCAAACCAAAAAAAAAGATTTCTGATTTGAAAAATCCGTCGATTTTTACTCAAAGGAGCCTGATACTTGATATTTAAAAAAAAAGGCCTAAAGTCTCAGCCCCAAATATTTTTCTGTCTGTTTATTTTTGTTAAATGTTTCGCCTGAAACTGGCATCATCAGATCGTAGAAACAGTAAAAAAAATTTTTTTTTCTTACAAAATACCAATTATCAGGCCTCTTTGAGTAAAAATCGATGGATTTTTCAAATCAGAAATCTTTTTTTTTTTTGGTTTGACTCTAAATGTTCAGGACCGTAATGATATAAAAAGATAACTTGAAATGACAAATTTTATTAAATTTCTAAAGCTTAGAAGTCCCTAACACTGTACTTACTTAAAATTCCAGGACCGTATTTAAAAAAATAGACTTGAGGTTGTTATTTAAAGAATGAAACGTCTAATTTATAAACTAATAACGCCATCTTGTAGAACATAGAAGACAGCTATGAAAAAGTGTTTTTTGTTTCTTTCCCATGTCAAAAATGAAGACACAAAAAATTAAAAACCAAAAACAGAAATTCCGGTTTTTTTCAGATATCTCCGAAGGTATTCGGAATGTTTACAATTCTCTTTCACCAAATTATTAAGCCCCAAAATATGCAACTTTGCCTCAATTTAACCATCTTCGTATCTCTTACCGTTTTCGAGATCCCCTTGTACGTACACGAATTTGTAGCACCCTGTATATCAGCTATTATTTAAATAAAGAGAAATTAGATTGTAATGCTGGGTTGGCTGCTTATGCGCCGTCTGCAAGACCGGGAAAATAGGGTGAAGTCTGTATTTAATTTATAGTTTTTTTACTTTTACTTCACTTTCTCCTGTCTGCCCTTTAGGCGCCTGATTGTACAAGTATTTTGCCAGACTCATATAAATACCTATTCAATTTTGACTTAAAAAACTAATATCAAAAATAGTTAATGTTAGAAGTAAACTTTACTTAGCATGTATTAAATCCAATTCCACTTTTCCAGTAGGATCCTCCAAGAAGAACTTCCCCTCACCCACCTGCAACAGGGCTCCTAATATTAACGTCCGATCCAATTGTACTTCTGAGAGGGTCAAAAGATAATCCACAGTTTGTAACGTCAAACGATTTCTTTCACTATTTAACAGTGTTTGTGCAAATGTTCGTTTTGTCCGTTGCAGAACAGCTGAATACCGATCTAGAAACATTTTTGCTTTGACATTAGCGTCTGGCAATAGAATGCTCTTTTTGGAGTCCAGCACGTAAATCTTTCTGTCCTGGTTGTAGTACAATCGTGGAAAATTAAAAGCATTGATTACATTGAATAATGTCTCATTGTGATCATAGCCGGAGCGTAAACAAACCTGAAAATGGAGGTGTTGGATGATTGTCTTAATATTTTTAATTGTAAATACAATACCACATGCAGGTATATATTAATTAAGTAAGATGGTTATTATTTTTGAAGTTGTAAATATCTAATTGGTAGAATATGTTATTTTAGCTTTACCTACCTCTAAAGCTCTGTCAATGTGTTCTTGTTCAATACTCCGGCCAGAGAGATACTGGCTTTCTAAACTGGTGCATATGTTTTTTATCATTTCATCAAATACATCACCTGACCTTAAATCTACATTTGATTCAGTGAATTTTTCTACTAATTGAGAACAAAATTCCCTAAAACATTGAAAGTAATCGTATTTAAATATCAAAGTATCAATTTTATTATCAAAAAAAAATATGCCTTTTCAAATTTAGCCTTAAGAGTTAGCCAAGAAGGTAGGAAAGCTACTGCTTAAACTATTTTATGTCAAAGTATCATTTATTATAAAAAAAATGCTGCCTTTTAAAATTTAGCTTAAAAGTAAGCTAACAGGGGAGAAGTTCCTTCTTAAAATATTTATACTATTTTATATATTTAATGACTAACATATGGGCATTGTTTTTCCATAACCAGTGACTGGTTTAAACCTTTAAAAACCGAGCAGTAATTTTATGAAATGCTTATAACGAGTTTAGTTTTAAATTTTTTAGTCATGATTTTTTGGTTAAATTATGGCAATATTAAATGAGTTTTAAAATTGTATTGATTAATCCTACCTTCTTATATTAAAGCCGCTTAGCTTAAGGGCATTTTGTAATTTCTTTTTTATCCTTTCCAAGTTCTGAGCCATAATTACTTAAAAAAACTTAATTTAAATCAAAATTTTACATAATAATAACCTTAAATAACCTATATTTTCCCGGTTTTTCTTCCTGAAAGTTTTGTGGTGGCAGCTGGCAGCCCACATCGGATTCTTCGTTTTGCCAGTCAAGCATTAGCTGTTCAGGGCTAACTAGGTTACCGGTTATACTCTACAGTTCTGTGCTCGCGGAAATCAACCTATTACTTCTCTGTGCAAGCATTGAAAGCACAGAGGATTATTGACTTGTGAGAAGGTTATCACCCATTACATAAAAAAAAGAAGAATTTGTTTATATATAACCCTTTTTTTATTTGGATATGGAATGATTCTTTTACAATTTTTTTGGTGGTTTTAAACTCAAAATAGGATAATGAATGTGTTTAGACGTCCAAAATTATTACTCAGACTTTTATCAAAAAGCGATGTGTCCTGCTTATCTCATAATATTATGTACAATTGCTATCCTAGGCAGCTTATCGAGAAACAATTATATGGTTCCCTAAACGAATTGTTTGTTTTGGATCCCTTAATAAGAAGAATAACGTGCTGTTCTTTTAGAATATATTCAACAAATTCTAACAACGCCCATACAAAGCTCAAGAAACCAGAAATACAGTCGCATTTACAAGATCAAGACAATGTTCATCATAGACTGAAAGAACTAAAATATGACATATTTCAAGATATTAAGGACACGAAAAGTAAAGTAAAAGAAAAAGTGGAAGAAATTGTGGAGGTACCTGTACCTATTTTTTTCTGACATCACCAATTTGCCTAAATGTTTTTTAAGCTAATCGAATAGGTACATTAGGTACTATGTGCTTACTTGGGAATTTTAATTACCTTTAGGCACATCTTTATTGTTTAATGAAGTAGGAACATAATGTTACACCTATAGGGTGTATCCCTACCTAGGGCAGCACTTCTGTGCAGTAGAACCCAACACTGCACAGGCAAATCCTTCAAGATTTATTATTATTATTATTGCCTTTATTTGGTAACAAAAAAAAAATTACAAAGTTAAATGTATTATTACAAGATATTTCTACCAAATGAGGTGAAGTTCACTACTAAGAGCGCTCTACCACTTAACCTCTTAAAATTACTTATTCACTAAAATTAAGAACAAGATTTACTTAAGTATCTATACAGTGTGTCCAAAAAAGTATGCAACACATGCAAAAGCCCTCCATAAGAACTCTATAGAGCTTATTTCTAGAATATTATCAGTAATATCACTTTTACCCTACCTTGTGTTGTAAATCTAAGGAACATATTGCACAATATTATAGTAATAATAAACATAAAGTTAGTAGGTACCTATTTTTTCCTGTATTAGTTAGTTTACCATCTTTAAAAAAATGTAATTATATGCTCAAACAAAGCCAAATTAAATTAGGTACCTAAGTACATTCTTGACAACATTTTTAAACATATTTATTTTTTTAGAGAGAAAATATTTATACTATACCGAATTTTCTGTGTATTGCTAGAATGCTAGTATCACCATATTTAGGATTTCTAATTGTCCAAGGTAACTTTGATTTTGCCCTTGGAGTTCTAGGACTAGCAGCCTTAACTGATTTGGTATGTCAGAAGCCACCCACCCAACAAAGTAGACTATCTTATGGTTTTTGTTTTTATGGTGACAACCAGTGGGAAGTGCTCACCATATGAAAAAAAATTAATTGTTAAATTTGTAACCTTTCTTTCATCAAATTCAGTGAAATTTGTATAGTACCTGTATACTTCTCTTTTAATTGGGTTTCATACTTCTCTTTGCAATGACTATAATTAATGTATATGTAATCTAAACCCTCAAGACATGGTAAATATTAAGTTATTATCTTGAAATAACCATGATTCCAATTAAAATGTCTGTATAGGTTCTGTAGGTAAGAAGTTCAGCAGGTTTGAACCTTTTCACAAAAAAAATAACTCAAAATAGTATATTAAGCAACAATAAACAAGACAGTGTGGTGGACTGAGCCAATTATTCACTATACTTTTTTTACAACTGCCTAATTTTACCTATTTTTCAAAAAAATTTGTATTACTTGAAAATTTTTAAAAAAAGATGCTTGATATTGGCAATAAAAACAACTTAAAATTGGTTGCTAATGACCATAGTCCCATCTAGCACATAATACAAAGGTTATGATATTCAGAGGCTGTGACCATAGAAATACAATGAAAATGGCTGTCTGTTTCTTGGGTAACTTATAAGATGAAGTCACAGCCTCTCAACCTTGTAATTTTTGTATCATGCATCTAGCATGAATTGCAAAATTCTGCTTTTTTAATTCAGTTTTGGCAGGACTTGACAATGATAAGTTGTGTGCAAAATAATTTAGCACACAATTGTCTGCAAAATGATATTTGTAAGCTATGTAGTTGTAGAAAAAATGTTTTTCATATTGTGCACTTCTTGTTGTGTCACTTTATTTTTTACATTTAAGAGGTTTTTTTCTTTAGCTGGACGGCTGGATAGCAAGAACTTGGAAGAGCCAATCATCGAAAATGGGTAGCTTTTTGGATCCTATGGCTGATAAAATTTTAATTGCAACATTATTTTTGACTTTAACTTATGCAGACCTTATACCAATCGCATTAACAGGGCTAATTATTACTAGAGACGTTTTTTTAGTTGGAGCCGGTTTTGTAATAAGATATAAATCTTTACCACCTCCAGTAAGTAAACTTAATGAAAACAACACATTCTTAGGCTAATAACTGTCACATCTTCCTCAAGACCGGATGTTTCGCCGATAAATCATCATTTGAGAGACCTAATACTCAAAATTTAAATATAGGGCAATTCGTGTCTTAGCAAAAAACGAACTTTTAACAGTACCTATATTTAATCCGGAAATAAACATAGGTACGATTTGTGGTCGTGACATAAAAAAATTACCCTAATTTTTTACGCTAAGAGATCCCGTGAATTTTAAACGGATCATGTTATTTTTTTGCTCTTTACGATAGGGTCAAAATAATAATTTAGTAAAAAAGTCCATTAAAATGTTCCTTTATTCTTATGCTCGCCATATCGTTAATACAAAAATATAATTTATACAAAAAGCTTTTCGAGCGCTGCGATAAAAGACAGATCATTTTTTATACACGGTAACGAGGGGAAAGTTGTATCGCGAGCAACCCTTTCCTATTTAACTTATTTATAAAAGCTTGATCTCGATCTTCTATCTTTATTAAGATTTTGGATTTTTAGATTAATAATTTTAGCTGTTGCAGCTATTGCTACATTCATACAAAAATTGGGGTGTTAGATGAGCATGATTTAATGGGGAAAGGTATCTCAGCAGGCGCAGGCGTGGATACATCATAGACCTGACACTAAATAAGACATTTTTTATAGTATTTTTACGTTTTTAATCTGGACACTTTTTTAGAGGACCTTTGTTAGATATTTTGACGCAACTCATGCCACTGCTCAATTAGCTCCTACTTTTATAAGCAAAGTCAACACTGCAATTCAACTATTATTGGTTGGATCTACCTTAGCAGCACCTGTATTTAACTATATTAATCATCCTCTTTTACAAGGACTATGGTAAGTACTAGAACATACAAAACATTGGGGTTTTAGCTAAATCTTGCCGTTATAATTATTAAATAAAATACAATAACATTTCATGTAATAAAATGTTTTTACGTGCGATAAGTACTCACTTTGTGCACAGTTAAGATGCTACAACCCCGCTGATGATACAAGGGTAGCAGTAAATATCCTAAAGGAACTTATAATTTGCATTAAGGCGGTAATAGTTTGGGGATTTGGTGTAAATAAAATCTTATTCTTGACACGATAAAACTTATGGTCATATTAACTTTGTATCAATAGTGGACAGCATTTAATAAATGGCGACAATGTTTATTTTCGAAATTTTTTTTAAATCTGAGTGGTTTTCAGTAAAAGCCTACTTTGCCACTCCAAAAAATACCAATATTTTTCATTTTAGGTATATAACAGGTGGAACGACAATAGCAGCCGCACTTAGTTATGTTTTGTCCAAAGAAACATATAAAATATTGAAGACATCTAGTCGTTCGAAAAATAACTAAGTAAAAGTGTATTAAGACAATATTTTTGTTTAAATGTAAATAGATATTAAGTATATATTTTTCATACACATGGTAAAATATAATGAAAACTACCAAATAAAGGAGTAGTTGAAATGAACCTCGATGTTTGAGTTTTCAGATTCCAAAAACAGTTAAAAAAAACACTAAATACAAAAAATAACATTTATTCATTAAATGTAAAAAATACAAAGTAATCGTATGCCGACCCTCCACGATCATTCAGACTGGGAATGACTAATACTGATCCTGTAAGGGCAAAAATTCAAGTATTGATGGCCAGATTGGTGTAAATTCTCATTAGAAGCAAGAGTTATGCGTAAATGACTCAAGACTGTCCGTTTGAATGACCGTGTAGGGTCTCTAATAGTATAATAAACTCTTCACAATAAACTAATCACTGGACAGAAATAACAAACTCTTCCTCAACTGATATATTTAAAATTTTGGTTAGATATTAGAATCTTTACATGTTTCGAATATATAAACATTCATCTTCAGGGGAACAAATTGAATAAAAGAAAAAGGTGAATACCGTATTAACGGAGCTTTAGAATTTAGTTAAATTGGATTGGGTTAAAAGTTTACATCTGTGTGCTTCATGAATAGTGGGATGAATTGAAAGTTGGCACTATTTGTATTGACCTCTTGTTTTGAACATGAAATAAATGATTTTTGATTTGTTTTGCTGTCCAGCATTTCGTCTATGAACTTTGTTAATTGTAATATGTTTTTGTAATTGTAGTATGTTTCTTTATAAAACATTTAACACAATCTAAATTAACCATAAGTCTAAAGCTCCGTTAAGACGTTATTCGCATTTTATTTTTCTTTATTCAATTTGTTCTGAAGATGAATTTGAAACATAGACTATAGAGTTATATGCTGGGTTGCATAAAGATTTTTTCTACTCCCACATGGATATTTGCTGTTTCTTCTACACTTAAGTGACGAGAAAAGTAGGCTATTTCAGTTAACTATACGGCAAAATTTCATTTTCATTACTGTCAGTACTGCATTGCGTTGCAACCTTTAAAAGTAAAATTTCACATTTTTAAAGAGAAATTCCACGAATGCACACAATACTAAACAAGTATTTTTTAACAGATCCCAACCACAAGTAATCCTAAAGAATATCCTACGAATATAATACTGTGCATAAAAATTTCCCTTTTCCCAGCGCCGACCTATCATTTCTCTGTGCTTTGTTCTCACGAATCCGGAAATTTCCCATCAGTTGACAACATTGTTATAAAAATTAGATTCCTCTGTGGCATTCCTATAAAGTACTGACCAATTACAGTTTATTGTATTTACTGAGGCTCCGCCTTTTTTTTTCAAGACAGTAAATTATATAATTTATATTAATTTGTTTAATATAACAAAATATATAAGCATCTATAATATTTTTTTCAATAATGCAACCTGCTGAATGGGCATAGAAAATTAATTTCATGTGGCATTATTATTGAGTTGGTTTTATCATAATTTCTAACATGATCATTTTGCCGAAACGGTGAACTTTGGCTCGAATGGTCGTGAGTTTAAGCCCGGCAACCTGCACATTTTTTTAACATAAGGTTCGTAAGTTTGGTCGTAGAAAAATATACTGTTCAACTCGAGTGGATTGTCCATATCGCACTCGGAAGTTTAAGCACTGCGCCTACAGCGTCGTGCTTAATTTACTTCTTCATGAGATATAGACTCTTGTTGTACAAACTACTATATTATCCTTAATTAACTAACCAGCAAGTTTGACTGACATAAATGACATTCGCAGGCATTATTTCTTCAATTAAATCATTTTGTTTCAAAAATGCAGGTACAGTAAAGAATTCATGGCGATTCCTTTCGCCGGTTTGTTTGACATTAACTTCCTTTTGCAATGATTAACATAATGTGACCAGGCAAGAAATTGTAAATTTTATACCGGATAATTGCAAACATATAATTAATAAAATAAACACCAAAACAACAAAATTTTCAGGAAGTAGCGTTAATGGGCTTTTTCGCTATAAAATATATCATACTGACATCGAGTAAAAATACTAAGATTATAAAAACTGAAACACTGGAAAAAAAATGTCTTGCTATATACGGCAAAATCAATCAGATTTGAGTAAAAAAGCCCATTTTCATTTATTACAATATTTAGTATAAATCACGTGAAAGATTAAAAAAACATACTTAAAAACAAAATTATAAGTTCAATCCTCTCAGTAAGCTACATTTTTATGAATTGTACCAACATTTATTATTTAAACAATAGTAATTTCTTGAATTGACTTCTACCTTCATTGTTAGTTAAAAATATTTAAAGTTATTTAATATTAAATGAAACTGCACAAAATCTAATTTACATATATATACACAAATAAACAAAAATATACATTGGGGGTTTTGGGCAGTTTTCTTTCTAATATTACAATCATATAAAAATCAAAAATGTCTTCATTTTTTTAAATTTTAGGTATTTTTACCTATTGTTTTGATCATAGACAAAAGAGCTAAAGATAGACGCCGCGTTCCCCTATATCAAAACAAGCCGTCAAAAACTAAACTTCACGCTACCACTTAGTTTCTGATGAGTTCCATGAATGAAACCATATGGAAATAGAAGGACATTTTTACGAGCGTATAATACATTTCGAGAAAATTTATCATTAAATGGAGTGGTGGTATTCTCTTATTCCTAATAATTTACCACAAATCGATCTGAATCCACATAGCGAATTAAAAATTATACCAACACAGGGTCGCGTTCACAGTCGACGTCGGATGTTCGTCGGGCGCGCTCTGGAGATTCGATTCTCGAGTTACGACGATATTTTTCTAAGGCGACAAACGACTGTGAACACGACAGGTATTGAGTTCGATTATGTTTTAAGGTTGAGTTGGTATATTTTGTAATTGTATCCGTGTCAAAATTTAAATGAAAACCGCAATTGAATTAAACTTGGAACGTAATTGTCAGTTTGACCTAACTTTTGACCTGAACTACTGTAGAAATTAATTATAAAATAGTCAAATATCAACGATTTGAGTATTCTACTTCGTCACATCTTCACCTATTCTTCATGAGAATTCGAGAAGTAAATATATTTTTTAAAATACAGTGAATCAGCATTACGATGACATTTTAAAATTGCCTTTAACATAATGTCGGGTTGCACTAAGAAATTTAATATTAATTAACTAACCAGCAAGTTTAACTGTAAAATACATGACATTGGCAGAAATAATTTTCTCACAATCATCGAGGCCCGGTTATCTTAATTTTTAATTTACTAATCAAGCACCTTTCGTTGTGAGTACAAAACGCCTGTCAATGAAATTTATGTCAGTCAAACTTGCTGATAAGTTACTTTTGATTAAAAACTTTGTGCAACCCAACATAAATGAACAAACTGTCATAATAAATTTATTTTCCGGATTATTTCACACTGGCGTATATAGTTGGCAAAATGAGAATCGTGAAAATTTTGGCAACGTTTGCCTCCTAGCGGTAGCAAGTGAAACTACTTTGACATTAAGAAGTATTGAACAATAAATTATTTATTTCCAGCTTTAGTAAATAAAAAAGTGGTGAGAATTTATTGTTTGAAGGTTTTGTGGGTTAATTATAAAAGACCATTATGATGGGACAGCGCTAGGTTTGTAAAATAAGCGATTCAGTGCCTGTATTGTGTAGTAGTCTAAACATGCTATCGCCCTCTTATAAACAGTGAGTTGTAGGCTCGGCGCAAAAGTAATATTATGAATGAGATTCGGCGTCTATCTTTAGCTCTTTTGTCTATGGTTTTGATGTCTAAAATTAAACAAATGTTTTCATTACACAATTTTTTCAAAACTTGATTGAACAAGTTTCAGAGATACTTTTTGATCAGCGGTAATCATTTCCAGAAATACTCTATTACCAATTACCCTATACAAAGTATTTCATTCATAAAGAAGCTATTGTTATATAGATTTTTTCTAAAGTATAACCTGCCCGACCAGATAACAAGTTAAATCCGCCCTTATACAATAATTACATTACATAACTAGATTTACATAATTAATCGTTAAATTATGTGAATCTAGTTGCTGTGGGTCACCACCACTTCCAATTTTCCAACCTAGATTTTTTCAGCGCATCCAATGACTTGAGAGCTTTTTCGTCAGCGTGCGTCCTAACTTGAAGACTCTGAGGCTTTTTACCAGCATTCAACACTGACTCATGTTCAAGTGCTCCCGACACACCCTTTTTTGAGAATAAGTGTTCCAAAATATAGTTATCTTGAGACTGGGTGGAAATTTTGGGACGTTTTAACACCGGCTTCGTTTCCCGTTTAAGTAGCCCTTCTACTTCCTCACCATTAATTTTTCCTGATGTATCTACAGATGACTCTTTGTGTTTTCGTTTTTTAGATTTATCTCTTTTATCATTTTTTGTACTATTACTGCCTCTTGTGTTATCATCGTTGCCTTTACTTTCAGATGTACTAGGAACTAGTTTCTGAATATCAGCATACTTAATTTTTCCAGTAGTTAATTTTTGATAAAGATCTGCTGTTTTGGAACTCTGTTCTAAAGCTTGATCAAAGCTTTTGCACACTTTTTCATCTATTGTATTAACTGAACAAACTTCTGGGTGTGTTGCCTTCCATCTATTGTATTCCAGCAATTCTTGATTTGTAAGCTTTTTTAGTTTTTCTTTTTCCTTTAATTTTCTTTGTCTTTCTTCCTCCAATTCCATCTGATAGGCATCTTTCCTTGGCTTTTTTTTGGAGTCTAAATTCTCGGTAGAATTCTTGGATAAACTCTTTGAAATTCTTTGTGCTAAACTTTTCATTGCTTTTATTTTATCTTCTGAAAACTCCACCTTTTCTGGTAATTGCGATTCTTCAACGCTATTCGTTTTTGATTTATTTTTATGTTTCTTCTTTTCTTTTTTCTCTTCAATTTTTTCTTGAATTTTAACCCTCGAATCTCGAAATATATTTGTAGTTTCAGGATTTGCCTGAGATGATTCAGGCAACGAAAAAAGATCAAATAAATCAGATGACTTAAAGAATTTATTAGTGGTAGGATCAATTAAAATTTTATTGCTGAGCAGTTGCTTCCAGACTTGCCTTTGATACATTTTTTCCTCAACTGTGCCTGCAGACAGAAGTCTATAAACTGTCACAGACTTTTCCTGCCCAATTCTCCAAGCGCGTTCTTTGGCCTGAGCGTCTGTTGCTGGATTCCAATCTGGATCATAAATAATAACCCTATCAGCTCCTGTCAAATTTACTCCTAATCCACCCACTCTAGTGGTTAGCAAGAAGACGCCATAACTAGTATCTTCATTAAATTTGTTAATTAATCCCTGTCTAGAGCCTATGCTAGTGCTACCATCCATCTTCAGGTACTTATATCCATGTTGTTCCAAAAATAACCCAAATATTGTCATTATAGTTCTCCCTTGACAAAACAGTAAGGTTCTATGACCCTGCTTTTTCCATATTTTAAGTAATGCAGATACAACAATCATTTTACCTGATCTTTTATAATAACCATATCTTGCTTCCATGGAAACGTCATCACTCTCAATAGGTTCTTCATCGAATAAAAAGAGATCAGGATGGTTGCAAATCTTTCTTAAGGCTGTGATGGCCATTAACATATTTGCCTTCATAAAGTTGGAACTTTTCCAGCTCTTAACTCCTCTCCCCAATATGTTATTTACTTGCTCAGTCATCAAATAATCTTTGTAAATATCTCTTTGTTCATCAGTCAAAGAACAAAACAGAACTTGCTCACTTTTATTAGGTAAATGAATGTCATCCTGTACCTCATTTTTCATTCTTCTTAATAGAAATGGGGATATAATATTTTTTAAAGTTGATGCAACAGAATATGCAGTAGCTTCCTGTAAAGGATTTGAATTAGTGTAACCCCCCTGTAATATCGGGTTGGTAAAATGCTCTGTAAAAACAGCTAAATTTCCCAACATTCCGGGATTTGTAAAGTCAAACAAACTCCACAGCTCTGTAAGATTATTTTGCATTGGACTGCCAGTCAACATAATTTTATGAGGCGTTCTAATTTGTTTGACAGCAACTGTTGCCTTGGCAGTTGGATTTCTTATTTTATGACCTTCATCTAGAATAAGGTAGTGCCAATTATATTCACAAAGATTTCCTTTGTATTTTAAAATTCCAGGGTAGGTAGTGATAAGTATACCTTTGCTTTTATTTATTTCATCAATAAGTTTAGACTTATTACCTTGATGACTTCCCGATTGGTGAAGTATGGCTACTCGGAACTCTGGTGACCACTCATGAAAATGTTTTACCCACTGATGAATAACAGTCGCTGGACATACTATTATTGTAGGTCCAACTCCTATAAACCTACAGTGTTTAGACATATGTCGACTATACTGAAGTGCATGCAAAAATACTATAACCTGCACTGTTTTACCCAAACCCATTTCATCACCTAATAATCCGCCAGCAGATCTTTGATGTAGTTCCCATAACCAGTAAACACCTTCTTTTTGATACTCATACAGTCTATTCCAAACAACTTTAGGAACTTTTAGGCCTCCTCTTAATTTTTTGTATTCTTTTTCATTTTCTACACCTAAAACGCTTAATTCTTCTTCAAGCCTTTTATAATAATTTTCCAGTCTAGCTTTGTAATTACTTTGCAAAGCATCATCTGTTACTTTGCACAGTCGAGTATTAGTAATACTTTTCTTTTGAGCCCTTTTTTTTGGATGTATTTGATTTTTCTTTGATGGTGGTTCTTCTGGTTGATAATCTTCATCCGAAAGATCATCTTCACTGGGAATATATTCACTACCTGAGCCATCAATAGGTTCTTCCTCAATCTCTTCACTTATTTCATATTCATTACTTACTTTAGATATTTGCACTTGTTCTGCAACTTCTTCAATAAAAGTATTATCTAGGGAAACATCTATATTATCACATTCTGTAGCATTCAAATTAATTGAATCATTTATTTTATCATTACTGGATGGTATATTTAAGCTTAATCCATATGATGCTTTACAGCCTGTACTGAAGTTTTCTAAATCTAAAACGTGATTAACCTGTTCTGTCTTAGTATGTTGTGATGGTCTTTCACTCGTATTACTTTTATTTTCTTCAACAAAAATTTCCAGTTCATTTAAGGCTTGTTGTTCCAAGATCTCTTGAGTTGTACCCCAAATTGTAATGCCTTCTGAACTGAGAGATTGCAGGTCATCCTATAAAAATGTTACCTATTTTTTTATTATACTTCAGTTTTTTTGTTTATACAATATAAAGGATTAATATTGTTGAAAAACAATAGTTTAAACTGTCATTTAAATAATTTATGTCTTTTTAGCAATACACCCTTACTTTTTGCTATCAAGATTTCTATATATTGAACTTTCTTACAAAACAACTTATTTAGTTACTATGCTTACCATTATAATTTTTTTCAACCACTACCAAAAAATGTTAAAATAAATATTATTGGTTTTAAAGTAATTTTTTAGTAAATGCTGTGGAGATGATACCGCTAAGTCGTTTTTTGAGTTTTAAAAAGCTAAATTTTACAATTGTAAGTTCAATAAAACAACATTGGATTAAATAGGATTTGTGTTGTCAATCCATTGGGGCTGATTAATTTATGATTTTTCTGATAAAATCTACCGAAGTAAACTTTTAAGAAATGTAAATACTACCTGCAATCCAAAAAAACAGTCTATTAAATTGTTAATTTACATACCTGGCTAGAATTAGCAGCAATAATTGACGATACAAATTTTTTATTTGAATTTACTAGGTCCATGTTTTTCTCTTAGGTTTGTTTCCTCAAAATTTTTGTTGTTACAATTTTTAGGAATAATATTACACAAAATTATTTAGCTTTTCACGATTATTTCTTGTTCTTGTCCCAAAAATCTTGTCCTATCTTACCATAGACTAAAAATAGGAACACCCGACACTGACATTTTGTCTGGCGAGAATATTTGGGCTGTATCACCACGGAGGAATGATAGCTCGTCCTTATCGATTTTCCACAAAGGAATAATAAGTTGCCGGGTATTGCTGATTTGTGTGTAATATCACAGAGGAGTAATAGGGAGTAACGCAGAAGAGATTTAGGTCGTACATACACGTTTATATCCGGAGTTACTCCGCCTTGTGCGATTATCAAATTTTTAGGGGAGAAGGGTGAGTAAAAGGGGGTGAAAATATCAATTTGTCAAATGGCATGGCCTCCGAATGGTACGAAAAAATCAAAGTGGTAAATCGCCAAGTAAGAAATCAAGAAAAAGTGACCCGGATGCTACGCACAATGTGATGTTTAGTTCATATTCTCGAGGTTCCGTTCATAAAAGAAATTTGTATATTGTTTCGTTTCCGATAATCTTCCTATTTACAATTTTGCGCTCTTTGTTGTATCAAATTTTTCTCATCCTACGATTTATCTATTGTCGTTCCTCGAATTATATCGTTCAAACTCGGAATGAGCAAATTCATTCCATTCAATCTGACGAAATTGAAAGAAGTAGTTGTATTTTAGTAGAAGATATTCCAGAAATGGCTCAAGTTAGAAACACAGGCCCTGGCCCAGGAGATCCTCTTTTGGCCAAACAAAAACATCACCATAGACGAGCATTTGAATACATTTCCAAAGCACTAAAGATTGATGAAGAAAATGAAGGTTAGTATCCTTATAAAAAAATTCAGTAAATTCTAATAAAAAACATGATATTGAGTTTATATTAGTAAAGCAGGTAATATTGTTAAACAGTGTTTTGTCATAAAAAGTAATCTTACTAAATAATTAACAATCACACTTTTCGGTATATAAGCTTAAGTAATAGATATTAACTTTTTAATTAATTTACCTATGTATACTTTATTTTTGGTTTCAACCCAGCTAATTTAAAGAACCTATTATGTCCAAGGCATTTAAAGTATTGCACTAACTTGAAGCTTACACACTCAGTGCCATCTGAATATATCCATAAATTTATTTTATTTGCCTATAATAATTAATTTACTTTATTGTTCAAAGAAAATACATTCTTGTTGACAAAATGTGTTCGTAACTTACAAATAATCATAAATGTACTATCACAAAGTTAAAGTTACACCGAGAGTTACACTCAAACTGCACAGTGATACAATACCAGTAACCTAGCCAGTTACTTTTACCATCACTATGGAACAAGCAGGGAAATAACATTAGAATTGACTTTCTAAGACTGCATAGAGCCAGATTTTCAGTAAAATATGATTGTCCTTTATTCTTTAATAAACTTCCAGAAAACATCAAAACTTTACCACTAGTATGCTTTTAAACAAAATAAAACAAATCCTCTTAAAATCAGCAATCTATAGTGTTTGTGAATATCTGGAATATGTATTCTATTTTTTTTTTCTTATAACCTTAAATGGGTTGATTATGTTTTTAATATGTGGCTACTGTACTACTATTTTGTCTCAATCTAATTATCTGAACCTAGCATTTATTTTAAGACTAATCTATAACTACTAATATTAGAAATGATATATATTATTAAAACTTTGAAACTGTATGTAATATCTTCTTGTATTAGGTCAAAAAGACTTGGCAATTGATCTTTATCGAAGAGGAATTACAGAGTTGGAATTGGGTATTGCAGTTCAGTGCTGGGGTGGCAGAGGAGAAGTTTGGGAAAGGGCACAGAGGTTACACGAGAAGATGAAAACCAATCTTGCAATGGCTAAAGATAGACTACAGTTTTTAGGTATGTTTCATTAATGTCAGTATTTATGAAATAAACTTTATTATATAAATTGAAAAATAATAATAATTTTTTAAACCTGACTTTCAAATACTTAAAAATACCAAAGGGTTCTTAAGTTAACTAAATTAAGAAATGCTTTTGTGGAATTACCAATTAAACCATCAAAAATTCGTGGAATGATAAAAAAAATTCAGCTAAATATTTATGTTGTAAATTTAAACTACGTACTTGAACTTAATTTTTTGTTTTATTTGAAATAAGCAGATCCTCAATCAAGCATCTCCAATAAAATTCATATTTTTTCTCTATAAATTAATAATTTATGTGAAACTTTTATTTTGAATAGGCTAATTTTGGTAAGTGTAAATATGGTGCCTTTTTTGATTTTTACTTTCTTTTGGTTTAAGTAGATTTTTATTTATAGAAAATATGGATAATAAGCAGCCGTTGGAAATGGAGGCTGAATCCAAAGGAACTTCTAAGTTAAGCAATATTCCTACTCTCAAAGTAAACATTCCTAAACCTCCAGGTATTTTTCAGTTTTTAATATTATTGATGGCTTAAGAAAAACTCTTGCTACATGAAACTAACCAGTATTTACTAACTATTTTTCATATTTTTGAATTGATTTGCATCTTCCTTTATACTCAATTTTTTTCTTGAAGAAGTAGGCCACACTTAAAGTGGAGTGGGAATGTAAATGAAAGGAAGTGAGACACTTTAAGTCTTCCTCCACTGGTATATTTAAGAATTTTTTTTAGGCATGGTTGTAGTATTAATAGATAAAAATCAAAATAAAATTAGCACCTATTAATACCCCAACCTTTCCATTGTGTTTGACTAGAGAAGTTTCTTTAAATATTAACCCTGTAACATGATTTAAACTTTATTACTTAAAGTACACTCTCCACATCCATAATATATTTCTTTTTTTAACCCTTTCACATGAACAATTTTGGCAAAGCTCCATTAAGATAATAAGTAGATTTCTTTTTAATTTATCTAAAGTACAATCTGTTTCTCCTGATGATGAATGTTTAAACATTCGAAACATTTGGAGAACTATATTTAACTCATTTACTTACTTACTTACTTATTTTCTAAAAGTTATTTATAGTTTTTGTAAGTGTAGCTCCCTTAATGATGATGTAAGATGAATGTAGTGAGAATGAGGGCAGGCAACACACAACTCAATTTTATTTATCCCAACTTTTCGTTTTTTTATTTAAACTTTTTTCCATTTTCGGAAAAACACAACACATGTAAAGTGCTTAGGCCATAGTTCGTCAGGGCCGATTTCGTTCTTACACTTAAACTGACGTGCCATATTATCGCATTATACAGTATATTTAATAAAAAAAACACTTTAAAAGGTCACAAAATACAAAAAGCTCACTTTAAATAATGCATGCTGAAAACAATCTAACGCTTCTGAGAGCGGGTCGTTACTGAACAAAGGTCACTAGAAAAGGTAGGCAACCATTAGATCGCAAATATAATAGACGCGACGTTGAAAAACTGGGATAATAAAATAAAAAAATATTTTGCAAGTCTAAATTTAAAATTCTAGTAAGTACGGCAGAAAGAGTCTAATTTATTTTAATGTAGTTATAAGGAAGAAATGATAATTTGGGACTTTTTCTTATGGTATGGTACCTAACTCGTAAGGAAAAATACTGATACAAAGGCATGTTTTATCCTTTTTTTCGCCATGTTAAATTTTCCATAACCCAAAAAACGTTTGTTTATAAATTTTATCATAGTTGAACCATGGAAGGAACTCGTCCACCATATTGATTGTGCAATTGTTTTTTAAAATTAATCTTCAATTATTATTCTACGACCCCGAAAACTCCGTAACCTCCATTTTGACCGAAATCGTATATTAAAAATTCGTTCTGTACGATATTGTATCCGCTTTTTTGCATTTTCATCAAAAAATATAATGGCGAATGTGTCACTAATCTTCGCTCCTAAAGTTTGTAGTAAGAAAACCCAGAAAAATGTTCTCCCTGCAACAAAAATGTTGACTTATTCTTACAACAACATTATTTTATGTCAAATAATTCTTAAGCTTCAGGTAGAAAGTTGACAGTCGCCGGTAAACGTCCCGCTAACTCTACCCTTTCCAAGAGCCAAACACTGCCGAGGTCAATGGGTTCCCGTTCTGCGCCAGTTCAGCCTGTTCGACCATTTAACAAAGTTTCATCTACTCCACCAGCTGTCAAAAAACAACTCAGTATCCCAGGAAATGTAGGCTCGCCTGCTAGAAGAGTGAATAACAGCAACAATATCAATGCTGGTAAGTATTATATCAGAGTATAAAATGTGTATGGATATTTTTTTATTTCCTTACTGGATGGCCTGAGCTATTGAAGCTATTCAGCCAAGTACCGTTGTTTTTGTGTGTTCTGCATAGATTCTGTGGCTTTATCTGAAAATATTTTTTTTTTGGCAACAGACTAAATTTTAGTTTTTTTTGGCTCAATGAAGGGTTTCTATTGCTAAACTAACTGCGTTTTTTTTTACCATGTATAGTGTTAAGAGACGGATACTCTATTCTAAACGGTCGTTAAAGCTTTAGACTACTGATATGCAAGAAGCTTAATATTTGAATTGAAAAATGATATCATGCAATGTTATTGGGGATTATGCAAAGCTATATAAGAGCATGACCTTTTTTATGTTATCATTGTGGGGACAGGAAATAAGTGTGTGAAATAAGATTCCCTTCTCTCTACAGGTTCAAAAGTTTTGTTGGAGTTTAATCTTTTTATTGTAAGTAGGAATCAGGTAGTATCCTGAGCGTAGTTAGCAGAGCGTCACCACTTGTTTTCTTGTGAGGTCTTGAAATCTCTTGAATAGGGCATATTATTATTCCTCGTTTTTTCCTATGTCCAAAAATGTCTCCCACCACTTGTTAAAGAACACTTTTGTATTCTGGATAAAAGCACTTTAAAATCTGCCTTTGGTACCTTCCTCGTTACCTTGAATACTTGTGTGGCTGGATATTCAAACCAAACAGATGTTTGGATTTTCTAAGAGTTTTCTTTTTGCTAAATTTACCATCTCGTTTTTCGCCCAACAATTTCAATGCACAATATGTGGTAGTCAGGGCATCCTGCTTCTAATACTAAGGTTATATTGGTTACTAAATTTACCCTAGTGCCTACTCTTCCTTCTTGACACACCAATTTTTTTGTGAATACAAGAGCGTAGCCCACTTTTACTTTGCCTGGATGGAAAATTTTTGTTGGTCGTTCTCGTTTTTGCTCAGTTCCATTTTTTCAAATCAAATCAAATCAAAATACGCTTTATTGTTATAAGATATAAATCTCGTTAACAAAGCTTAAACTATCAATACTATAAAACAGTTATGACAATTCAAAATTTCGTTATTTAAAGGAAAAACAAATAAATAGACTAGCACACACTTTAAAATAACAAAATTAATATGGTCAAGTCGCAACTTAACACCAAGATTAGGATAATTGTAAATAAATACAAAATCAAAATTCAAAAATGAGACTAAACATGAACGTAAGCCCCAAAGATAAAACAAAGCAAGTAATTGGGAGTTTCAAAATTAATCTGACTTTTCTGTTCTCTAATAGGGCACACATACCATGGCATATAGTTTAAAATAGATATATTTCGAATTATGGTATTTAAAGTGACACTTTTAAAGATTGACTAAAGTTTTGAAACGTCTTAATTTACTTAATTGGGCATTAAAAGTAGCAAACTTTCTCAAAGTTCACTCAATATACCTCCTACTTTTTGACAAGCTTTTATTTAACTTCACTTGTTAGTTAAGACCAAATCTTGCAATCAAAATTTCGAGCCAGAGCTTTGAAATTTTGCGTCTTAAAGTCCAGTGACATTGCAATATAGTGTTTATCGTTCTAAATCCAAAACAGTGGACAACCCAAGATGGCGTATTACTCTTTTTTCATAATACCTTTGACGTTGGGTATCAAATGAAAGGACTTGATAAGTATAATAGGATAAGCTATATATGTCATTCTAAATCCAATATGACAGACACCCCAAGATGGTTGATTTTCTTTTTCTTTACAACCTTGATGTGGCTAGAACTTAATAATATGTTTCTAGCTTCCTACTACAAGTTGAACGCCTCTTAACTCCTGTACTATATATTTGATCTAAAATAGTGTAGTGAAACACGCCCATTATGTTTGCAGGACCAAGTAAAACAGGTGTACGTGGACGTTCCCCAACTTTAAAAGGCGTGGATCCAAAACTAGCTCAATGCATTTTGGATGAAATTGTGGAAGGTGGACCACAAGTGCAGTGGGACAATATTGTGGGCCAGGAAACTGCTAAGCAAGCATTACAAGAAATGGTCATATTGCCATCTTTGAGACCGGAACTTTTCACTGGTTTACGAACACCCGCTCGAGGATTATTATTGTTTGGACCACCGGGTAACGGAAAAACGTTGTTGGCTAGAGCAGTCGCTACTGAATGCCAGGTAAATGTTATACGTTAATACGGGCTTAGTTAGTAATGGTAAGAGATAATCGTTGAATGATATGTACAAATTTCCATTTTATTAAGATTGTTGCTTGAAAATATGTTTTAATGAGCTCTCACTATTCTCATATTTGATCGTTTTGGCAAATTGTTAAGTCGGTGCTATAATAAGAGTTTATCATCAATAAAACTATTGCTAGGTCATACTATAAATTTTTTGCAGCTCATTGAAAACATACACAATTTCCACAAATTTTAAAAATGTAAAACTGGCGCGATTGCCCGATGACGTCGATCCGATAAAAATTTACAATGAGCGTCGTTACCGATCTTTCACTTGGTATAACTGTTCTTTTAATTTATTTGCTCATAGAGCAGAAATATCGACATATAACTTAGGTTAGACTTTTCAACTGTCATTTCATTAGCTTGGTCTTCTGTCAATAATTTCGGTGTTGCCACATGTGAAACCTGTTATGCTAGTTATATATTTTGTTTCTAGAACTTTAATAACTTATATTAAGGCAAAATATAGATAACATTTTGATATAATTTTTTTTTCAGCATAAGTCCGTTTTGGACAATTATTTCTATTGGATAAAACTGCATTTTCATGACGTATATTCGATAAAGTCCGTGTTTTTGTTCCAATGGTTTTGTTATTTATTTATTTCCTCAGTGATGGATTAAAAATATCAAAAAGTACAAACACAGAAAAGTTTATTTTTTGTTCCTTTATACAATACAGCCAATTAGTGAAAGTGTCCATTGGACAAACCTCGCCAGTATACATAAGGTCTCAGGGTTAATAATCTACATTAGGTAGTTACTGTGGACATTTTCTAGTTTATTATTTGTCTCTAATTTAAAGAAAGAAAACATGTTATCACATTAATTTATTTCTGTTTTAGGCTACTTTCTTTTCAATAAGTGCTGCCAGTCTGACTTCAAAATACGTGGGAGATGGTGAAAAGATGGTGAGGGCTTTGTTTGCTATTGCTAGAGAACTTCAACCCTCAATCATTTTTATTGATGAAGTCGATTCTTTGTTATCTGAAAGGTCGAATAATGAACACGAAGCCAGCCGTCGTTTGAAAACGGAATTTCTGGTAGAATTTGATGGATTACCGAGTAATCCAGAAACTGAAAGGGTAAGTTTGACATGTCATCTCGTTAAAGTCAGTTTTCGATGTAATATATTCTCTATAAGCTCTATCAGCTACTTCCACTCAAAATGTTTATTCTTACCCTAAGAATATTCAATTTGAAAACAAGTAGAGGCCGCCAAGAAAAAACAGTAACTACTTAAGTAATACTTACGAAATCAATTTATTTAGCTACAAAAAACAACTAATTTCTAATCGATATTTTGGTCTATAAACACTTTGAAACGCAAAGCATAATATGAAGCTGGACTAATTTTATCAGTATTTCTATTCAAATCCAACATTTCTGTTTTTTTTTGATAGAGCGAGGATAAGCTCCTTTGGAGGGTTTTTAATAAGATTCCGTTTGCCATAGAATGTGATCATTTTCTAGCATATAAAATAATAAGTTTATTTTTAATATTTATAATATTATAATAAATGTGTTTATTTATCTTCCTCAATAAACTTTTTCTTTGATTCCCGAAGACGTGCTTGTTAGGGGTAATTTAAATTATAAATATATAAGGATATTAAAATATTTGTTAATATTATATAAAAGTTAAATTGCAAAAAAAAAAAACGTTTAAGTATAATATGTATGTATATAAATATAAACGCAGTTTTTTAAAGATATGGTTACAAAAAATTTTGAAAAATATATTATTCATAACAATAATAATTAAAACATTTCCAGAAAATTAAGTTATCTGTTGCCAGTATCCATGCTTTTAGTTGGACTTTATATTTTTTTAAAGAAATATATTGTTTAATTTTTGTTGGTAAATAATTGTTTAAATAAAAACATAAATATTTGAAATTTTTTTGTCCTATGGACTTATTTATTTTAGGTTTTATCATTATTTCATTTTTATGAGGTGTATTATGATTATGGTTTTTAAATTGTATAAGATTTTTATTTTTAAATATGTATATTAAGATATTATAAATGTAAAGTTGTCTAATGTTCATTTATTTTGTTTTAGAATATAATTTTATTGAAGGATAAAGATAATCTATATTAAATATAATTTTTAGAAACCTTTTCTGTAATATTTCTAATTTTTTAACTAAAATTATATTTATTCCTCCCCAACCTAAAATTCCGTAATTTTAATGCATAATATAATATTTCCATATGTTTTACGTTCAAAATGTTTCTAAAAATTGGTAGTAAACTTTTTAATTTTTTAATCAAATATTCTATGGAAAAATTCCAATTTAATTTACTGTCAAAGATTATTCCTAGATATTTTACTTGATTAACTTTCAAAATTTGAATGTCATCATTTATTTTAATACTATTCATATTTTGTGGTATGTTATTTGGATTGAAAGTAAAAGGAAGATGATTAGTTTTATCAAGATTAATTGTTAACAAATTTTTATTAAATCAATTTTTTATTATTTTAAAATCTTTTTTAATTTTGTTATTTATTTTAAGTTGTCCCAATTTGTATAATATAATTCCTTTTTTAGATTTTAGTAATGGCGGCTACTAATCGACCTCAGGAATTAGACGAAGCAGCGCTAAGGCGATTTACCAAAAGAGTGTACGTTACTCTGCCAGATTTAGAGACAAGAATAAACCTGCTGAAGAAACTTCTTGCCAAACAAGGTTGCACTCTCACTCAGCAAGAACATAAACGATTAGCAACTTTAACAGAAGGATATTCTGCTAGCGATCTAACTGCACTTGCTAAAGATGCTGCATTAGGTCCAATTCGAGGTAGGTAGTTTTGAAAATTAGGTTTAAAAGGGGGAGTGCCATCAAAATTATTAGTGAAATTTGTATTGGGTGAATGTCAAATTTTGTAGCACTTCCGGTTAAACCGGATGATATGTTTTATGTTTAGACTTTTTCGTAGAATTCATCTTTTTACAAATATACAGGGTGATTCCTAAGTTGATACTTCTTTTTTAGCTGTGTATAGAAGGCATTAAAATAAACAACATTTTCAAATAGCTTTTTTCAAAAAACTCAAAAATAAGGTACTTACATTCATTTATTACACTATGGATTAAATACGGTTTTGCCTAACTCGCCCGTTGATTAAGAAAACTTCTGGGTGTAGAATGAGCCCGCAAGGGAAAGCGCTCTGCGTATAATCGCGAAGCAGCAGCCGCACTTTGACGACATTCACCGTAAATTAGCACCATATCTACTAGTTCATTGTTTTCAAATTTTACCATTTTCACGTGTCACTTATTTAAAATTAACTTGCTTCAGAAAAACACACCGCAGCGAATTGCCAAAATAAATAACCGACTGGGAAAATGCATGACTAACAATACAAAAAAAGGACAAAAACAATATAAAGTAAAGGGCTACGTTTTGATTACCAGCCCCGCACTTAGATTTTTTACTTCTGTAACTGGCCTATTTTTTAGTTTTTTTTTAAAATGTATTTGAAAATGTTGTTTATTTTAATGCCTTTTATACACAGCTAAAAAAGAAGTATCAACTTAGGAAACACACCCTGTATAGGGTGTTCCATTTAAAATAACAAACGTTACGACGAATTTCATAATAATGTATTATTTTATAAGGACTTGACAAGCTGTAGTAATTTCGTTGGCACCCGGTATACCTTGAGATATCTATAAAA
Organism: Polydrusus cervinus; assembly: GCA_935413205.1. Taxonomy (NCBI): domain Eukaryota; kingdom Metazoa; phylum Arthropoda; class Insecta; order Coleoptera; family Curculionidae; genus Polydrusus; species Polydrusus cervinus. Next base: position 96,311,309 of record OW284510.1, on the reverse strand, counting down.
CAAGTGTTTATACTCATTTTTTTTTTAGAACTAGAACCAGAAGAAGTTAGACATTTAGATCCCAATTTAGTAAGAAGTATTACAATGGCAGACTTTTTGGACTCATTAAAACGGATTAGAAGAAGCGTTTCCCCACAAAGTCTTGTAGCTTATGAAAAATGGTCATTGCAATATGGTGACGTTTCAATATAACCATTCCCGACTTTTAATTAGATGTCTTTAACTATTTTTTTGTCTGTGATACATACAGTTTGCGTTCGAATTAGTGTTATTCTTGTGTGGAGAAAGGCATGGTTTAACATTTGTTTAATAGAGTACAAAGAGTATTGATTAGCATTAGAATCGTTTTAAGACGGCAATAATTTTATGCTTTGTTACCTTTAAAAAAAACATTCGTACTTTTTTTTTAACAAGAAATAAAAATCTTGTAAGACAAAATCTGAAGATGATATTTTAAAAATTTTGGCATTTGGCCGATTTTTTTTTCAAATTTTAAGATGCACTATTCTTTTGGTATTTTTAGAATTGGCAGTATGTTAAGTTATTTTTGTCTTGGAACAGGGCAATGTCCAATGTAAACATCGGTACGTGCGTGGGCTATATATTTGACATTAAGATGGGTGCATTTTTTAAGTTATTTTTGGGATAAATTATTAATTTCATTAACTGTTTCACAGTCAGGGTGTCCCAAAATCGATGCTCACCATTAGGATCTCGAAAACTATAAAAAATACAACAGTTACATAATTTGAAGCTTAAGTCAATGCCGGTGCAAAATAAACTAAATCCGACTACTTCCGGTGATATCTGAAAAAAAAAACTGAAATTTTAATTTTCTATTTTTGTTTTTTTGTTACTTAATAATAAACATGAAAAACGGAAAGCACTTTCTACAGGCAAATGACGTTTTGGTTTTCAGATATTATCAAATCAACATTTTTAAATATGGAAATGGAATTTAAATAATATTTTTTATAGTATTTTGTTTCCCAAATACATGAACCAACATTTTGCCAAAATTTCACCGTTGAACTGAAAACCTATCATCAGTAACTCATGATAATTATTATGTTTAAAAAATATGCCACTCTAAGTAATCTTTTGGTAACAAAGGAATTTTACAGAAAATATTATAATTTTAGAACCGCATTGCAAAAAAACTGTACCAATGATGGATGATTCAAAACGGTGAAATTTTGGCAAAATATTTTTGGGGAACGAAATAATATTTTAATTTCAGGTTCGTATTTAAAAATGTTGATTTGATGATGATATCCGAAACGTCCTTTTTTAAATTAGAAAATATCTTTAAATGTATCGTCAAAAAGTGTCTCTAGAAAGTGCTTTTCGTTTTTCGTAGTCTGATTTAAGATACAGGTCGTGCCAATTCGCGATAATTCGTTCCTCATTCGTGAATTTTGACGGGTGACGATAACCTCACATTATTGTTTTTGCGATGAGGACCTTCGCAACCGATTCTCTCGTTTTCCGACACAACAGCAGTAATTTGTCATCGATCAGCTGATATTGGGACCTCATAATTTCTCCAGATTATTAGTGAGCCGCAATTACCCAACCCCAACATGTCACGTTGTCGATTGTGTTATGGAAGGTGAACATACTAGAATTCACATGTCTTAAATCTACTATATAAAGATATAGATAATAATAAATTATAATTATTTAAAATGGAAGACAGCGATTTTTACTGCTTTCCTTTCTTGTATTGTTATGACAACTGCTGGCTTCTTCCAATCATTTCTTAGTTGGGTTTAATTCTTAATTTTAGTTTAATTCTTAATTGAGAAGTATAATGAGGCCAGTATACAGGGTGTTCCCTAATGATGTGCTAATATTTTAAGATGTGATTTCTAAAGTCATTTTATGAGGAAAAGTTCATATAAACATATGTTTTAAATGGCTTAAATTTTTTGCTACAGGGTGTTGAATTATTTTTTTTTAATGCGTTTTTTGTAATATCTCCGAAAGTACTTTAGATATGTTAGCTCTTCTTTGGTTTGATCGCCTTGTACAGGATGACTATGATACTATGAAGGCGTAAACAAGGTTCAGTTTACTTAAACACTTTAATCTGAATAAACTTTAGTTACATGATCGTTTCAAATGTTTGGCTACCACTTTTAACCACACTTTTAACAACTACCACAACTTTACCCCTAGATCTACCCTCTAAAACAAACTTTTCGACTACCGCGACCGCGTCTAACATCCACCTTTCTTTTACCGCGTCTCTCCCCTCTCTCTCTAACATCTTCCCTCTCATAGCCACTTGCGGCAACTATACGCGGGAAATTTGAAATATAATTTTTAAGAAAACAAATAAGTACAACAGATAATATTTTCAATTTTGACATGTGTTAATAGGACATAAAACCACATGTTTTAGTTATAAAAGTTTTTTTTGTCCCAGCAGTGGCGTCCCTGTAAACATTTCCTCTGATATTTTTTAGAAAAGAAATGGTATGCCACTGACATTTTTCCATGTGGATATTATTTATGATTAGCCTGGTCAATTCTGCATAAAAATGCTCTCTTGCGTTTTTCTCCTCGGGACACCGTTCTTAATTAAAATAATTAAATTAAATTAGACGGGCGAAAGCATGCCTATTAAATGAAGGTGGTCATTTCCAACAATTTTTATAAAACAAAATTTTGTATTATCAATGTTAATAATAATAAATAGTAGAGCTAAATTAATTATTTTAATTAAGAACGGTGTGCCTAAGGACAAAAACGCAAGAGACCATTTTTATGCAGAATTGGCCAGGCTAATCAGAAATAATATCCACATGGAAAAATGTCAGTGGCGTACCACTTTTTTTCTAAAAAATATCAGGATATGTTTGCAGGGACGCCACTGGTGGGACAAAAAAATAACTTTTATTACTAAAAGATGTGTTTTTATGTCCTGTTAGCACATGCCAAAATTGAAAATATTATCTAAAGTACTTTTGGAGATATTACAAAAAACGCATTAAAAAAAAATTTAACACCCTGTAGCAAAAAAATTTAAGCCGTTTAGGACATTATGTTTATATGAACTTTTCTTCATAAAGTTACTTGAGGAATCACACCCTAAAATATTAGCACATCATTAAGGAACACCCTGTATATGGCATTCACTATTAGGTTAGATAATAGACGTATATCATGATACAAATATTATATTCAGAGGCTGTGACGTCATCTTGTGAGTAAACTTTCTGTTCGTAACCATGGAAACAATGAAAATTACTATCTATTTCTTCGCAAGATGGCGTCACTGCCTCTAAATATCATATGGTGTAATCTTTGTATCATGGACGTTGATAATATTTAATTTTGTTAAATTTATTATGTTGTGATTGCTCTTGAAAGACATACTTTTCTCCACATGTATTAATGTAGTGTGTTACAAGTAGTTGGTAATGATTATTTACTCCCAATAGAAAGTAATGTAGTGAGACTTGTTTCTTATTATGAGTTTTGTAGCATTATAAGTTGCACAGTGATGTAGCTATAGTTTGTTTTTTCTTTGTTTATTTCAAGGCCGAATTTGTTGCTTGAAAATATTACAGCGCCGTATTTATGGTTTGTTATTTATTATTTTTTTGTTAAATGAAAATTTTTTGGACCAATGTTATAACAAATTACGCCGACTGCTTTTTTTTCTATTCATGTTTATATTTAAAATTGCAATTTTAATAAAATATTTAAATTGTGAATTTTGTTTAATTATTATCCATGCTCATAGTAGCCATAAACTAAGTAAACCCAGACATCCCATGTAAATGGTATAAAGCGAGACTCGAGGCCTCCACGTAAATGCAAGAAGTGATTTTAGACAAATATTCGCGCTCGCTTAAAATGTATTACAGACAACGTTTGATGGTAGTATTATAATCATTAATTATTTTATCACTATGGTAACAATGAGCACTTTCACTATTCTCACATTTGATAGTTTTGGCATTTGAATTGTTAAGATCGGAGGTTATCATCAATAAAACTGTTGCTACGTCATACCATGAATTTTTTTGCAGCTCATTAAAAGTATGCACAATTTCCACAAATTTTAAAAACCCAAAACTGGCGCGATTACTCGATATCGATCCGATAAAAATTTACAGTGGGCATCGTTACTGATCTTTCACTTGTCATGTCGGTCGGAATTATTGTGGAATTTCAATGTATTCTTGTTTAAAATAACTGTTCTTTTTATTTATTTGCTCATAGAGCAGAAAGATCGACAAATAACTTAGGTTAGACTTTTTTCAACTGTCATTTCATTAGCTTGGTATTCTGTCAATAATTTCGGTGTTTCCACATGTGAAGCTTTAATAATAATTAAATAACATGAAGTCCCGACTATCCCTCTCTCCAGAAAAAAAAGTGTCCACTGAGCCTCCCCCGACCATATTTTCAGGCTACGCCAATGACTGAGAACAAAACAAAAAACAATGGTGAAAAGAGTTTATTACTACTATCATTATAAAGCTTTCAATATAAGTACTGTACATCTTATGAATAATAAATAATTGCAAGTAACAAAATCTTATTAATACTGTTATTAGCTTATACACACCCATTCTTTAAATCGGTAATCTCCATAAAGTATAAAAACCTTGGAATAATATACATAAACCGTAACCCATCTTAGTTCAAAGATAGATATATAACAGTACAGTCCAAAATACATCGTAGACGTGGTCACAGGTTGGTATAATATACCATTAAAGATCAATGGTATTATTATTCTATTTATGAGCTCAAATGCAAAGTTTTAGTTAGTTCCTGAATGGAAATTTTAAAGGTTTCTAAAGGCCTTTTTATATTAGATGCAATTTCGAGAAAAATTGCCTAAAAGCATGCGCTTTGACGACGTTTTAATCAGCTGATGCAAGTTTTCCCATTTAAAACTACCATTTACTTGCAATTGCATCTAATGTAAAAGGGCTGTAAGTGAACTCGTGTAAACATAGTAAGTTTTGCATAGGTAATGCGCGAGTGCCAAGACTTTTATTTTACAAATAAATGTCATACGATAGAATTTCCTTTAAAACAGCATGCGTTGTAAACGGGGCGAAAAAGTACCTTTGTCAATGAAGAGATTTCTCTATCTTGTTTGTTGGCTGGTATTATATTTCTTTCCTTGTTTTAAAGATAACGAATGTTTATTTTGATTTATTTAACTAGAAATTAATACAAAAGAGCAATCTTAGCATCTATAAAATATAATCCACCTGACTATGGTTTTCAGGTATTTTCCGTTTAACAGTGGTTTCCTGAGCAACTATAATTCATATTTTGACTAAAAACAACAATTTTACTAAAAAGAACTCGTAAATGCCTACAAAAATCTAGGCACAAGCCAAACCCTAGCAAAAAATCGCCAGCCAGGAAAATAATTCTAGTCTGGGTGCATATGTATATTAAATTACTTGTACTTTTTCGACTATTGTAGTATTCTAGTTTTCCTACGACCACCATTAAAAATGAGAAAAAAGCACGGTTAATTTGGCTAGAAAGCGCCGTATATCACACGCGTGTTGAAAAAAATATTTCAACACTAGTGTTGAAATACAAGGCACACTATTTAATTTAAACATATGGTGCCAATTTGACAGACCACCCCTATTTATTTATTAAAAAGAACAAATTTTAGGCAGCAGTAATTGTAAAGTTTGAACTTATTTATCATGTATTTGTCGAGTGATTCAGAATTAGAGTGTGAAAATTCGCCATCTGAAATTATAAAAAATGTTAATAATATACTGGAAACTCTATTACCAGAAAAAACAAATCGCGCTGAAGAGTGTCATGTATTAAACAACAAATCTTTCTCGGTAGCAATAGCGTAGAGAATAGAGCTCTAGCCTACAGATCGATAAATCACAGGTTCAAACCCCATCAGGAGTATTTAACTTTTTTTATAACAACATTAAATAATTTATAGAATTATTTTGAAATTAATGTCCCTTGTTGGGTGGATTTTTTAAATTTATGTTTAATGCATCTTTCCTTAATTAAATTTAAAATTTTTTATTCTGGTTAATCTATAAGACAATCCAGGATTAGTTCTTCCTATGATATATAAAATATTAAAAAACGAAAAAGTTAAACTGCAAATAAAGGAAAAGCCTATTGACAAACTGTGAAACTAGATATTAAGTGGAACATAATCCTAAGTATGCTAATTTCCACACTAGTGTTGATATTTTTTTTAACACTAGTGTTGAAATATTTTTTTCACAAATCAATTTCGATAAGTCTTTGTGGTCGTAGGAAAAATAGTGTTATTACTCGTGTAAAAGTGATTATTCTAAAACTCGGAGAATTTCCGCACTCGGCTGACGCCTCGCGCTAAATATCTCCTCGTTTGAAAAGTATCACTTTCATCACTTGTTATGTAATATACTATTCCCTGCCAGTTCAAAAAGCCTGAAAAAAAGATGTAAACTAATAATTTAAATACACTATTTGTAATAAATGCAAACAATATCGCATTTACATATTTTATTATTTATTCAAATGGTTTAGACAACTTATTATCTGACACACGGTTCTGAAACCACCTAAAAGTAGAAAAAAAAGTTTGCGATATTTTCGGCAAAAATAAATTATGCCCGCTTTGACTTCAAATTTTACAGTTCATTTTTTGTGTTTCCTCGCCACGGTTAAGCTACCGCGTGGATGACTATATTTGCCGCGATATCGGAAAAAAGAAAATCAGTTTTCATTGTCGACGAGACCTTTATCTATTTACCAATGATCCCTTATGAAAAATTTGTTTAAATTTGGATTTTTTTGATTTACCGGATCCCACCAGATAATCATTTTGTTTATACGACGCCGACGTTTGGAATTTTTAAATATTGTTTGTCTCATCAAACGCAACAATTTGTTTCAGTAAAATTATCAACAGGAACTACCACAAGTGTTTCACCTTAAAAAAAGGATATTTCAATACTTTTATCTATTTTAACCAACCAATGTATTTGTGGGTGTAATTTTAGCTGCTGAAAACAGTTTTAATACTGATGAAGACAATTCAAAATCTAAAATATAAAATTTACAGAATAAATGCATCAGTTAGGATGACTATAAATAAATAGTTAATAAATAATAACTTTAAACATAATATTACAAAAAATATGTATCTTTAAAACAAATAGTATAATATTAACAGTCAGTGAAAAAAAGTTTAAGAATTAACCAAACAACTATAAAGATTACAACTTATTAGTATAACTATTAATACAACAATAAAGTATATAAATAAAATTTATTATATAACAAAATAAATGTCGTCGACTACGTTTGGTGTTTCTATATGATTAAGAACGTTAATGTTCTTATACAAAAACTTATGCAACAAAGACCATTCTGATATAATGTAAATTAAAGCTACCTATAGAAAGATTAAACAATGCAAAAGACGTAGACATATAGTCTAAAACGAGACAAAGAAAGTATCTCTTATATTGTAGTGTTATGTTCGGCTTCTTATAGTCCGTACAATTACTGACTGGATGCACGTCACAACTCGCAAATATACAGGGTGATTCCCAAGTTGATACTTCTGTTTAAGCCGTGTATAGAAGACATTAAAATAAACAACATTTTCAAATCCCTTTTTTCAAAAAACTTAAAAATAGTCGAGATACAGAAGTTAAAAATCTAAGTGTGTGTTTTTGTCTTATTAGTATTAGTCATGCAATTTACGGGTCGGTGCGGGTGATCAGTTATTTATTTGGCTATCTGCTGCGGTGTATTTTTCTGAAGCAAGTTAATTTTAAATTGGTAACACGTAAAAATGGTAAAATTTTAAAACAATGAACTAGAAGATATGGTGCTAATTGACTGTGAGTGTCGTCAAAGTGCGGCTGCTGTTTCGAGATTATACGCAGAACAATTTTCCTTGCGGGCTCATCCTACACCCAGAAGTTTTCTTAATGTTATTCAACGGACAAGTTAGGCAGCACCGTATTTGATGCATAGTGTAATAAATAATAAAAACCTTATTTTTGAGTTTTTTGAAAATGTTGTTTATTTTATTGCCTACTATACACAGCTAAAACAGAAGTATCAAGTTAGGAATCACCCTGTATAATCATAACAGAAACAAAAAATAAGGTATGTCCGTTATTAATTAAAGGGTGCCGTCAATCTTTGTCATCTCGAAGAACTTTAATTTTAAGTGTAAAAAGTGACTTGAAAACGAAAAATACTTAGTTGGAACATATTCTGAAAATATGTCTCATTTTTCAGCAAAAAAAGAACTGAACTGAAACGTATTGAAAAAATATTCCATTTAATCAATTACATGACTTGAATCAAAAGCTACGTCAGAAGCTGTGACGTGCATCCAGCCAGGAATTGCACGAACTTTACCTGCGTTCACACAAGAACAAACGATAGGATTGTGTTTTAGTTATGTTACCCCAAGACTTTCATTGGATTTTATGGGTACTATTTTCGTTTGAAGATTTGCAACACTTTTACGAAATAGAATAAATTTAGTAAATTGAAAAATAACAGTTCGTCCCTTATACTGCACTCTTTGTGACTGTCACTATATAACTTAAGCTATAAGTTTACGTCCTTAGTACACTTTATTTGTTTAATAAAAAAAAAACAAGGAAGAAGACATCCTTAGTGTGGACTAAAATCAATTCTACTTGGAATGCTTTAAAATTAACGAACTATTTGTAACGCGTTTGATTTTTGAAACAGTTTTCTAGTCTTGAATGAATCCTAAGAAGTCTATAAACCCGAATTGGCTTAGTACTAGTAGTGTTAACCAATCAATTGATTTATGAGGAAGTGATAAATAATGAAATGTCAATAAGGTCAAAAATAATATCGTAATATAAAACTTTTCGGGTGTAAATGTGACCTTAATAAAATGATGATCATAATTAATATAATAGTATTAATTAAATATAATATAAGTATAAAAAGAAATAAAAACAGGGGCAATACCAACATACGGAAATACAAAAAAACGTGCAATTAAAAAAAAATAAAAATAAAATTATACATATTATTTATGAACCCAAAATGATCACTCAAGACTTATTTTTTACATCACGTAACCTATTTTTATCTTGTTATTTACGGTTGTTACATTAAAAAGTTTTCTCTTATCTCGTTACTGAAACGCTAAACCAATCTGGTTCATAGACACAAAAATTAAATGCTTAGCAATAGGTGACCTTAAAAACATATTTACCAGATGTCAGTGACGGCTTTTGAGGGCAGACAGGGTAGGGCGGGCCTACTTGTGGGGCACTACAATCATCACAGCTCGCATCACACTGGCCGACCCGAACCTATTGTTTTATTTTTATTCATTAGATTTCCACTGTTGTCTGTTTCTGCATGGTATGGTTGGCGGATAATTTCTTGAAAAATATGTTTTTCTAAGGCTTTTAGTAACATTATTAGTGAGTTTTGGATATCAGGTGAACGAAAATTGATTTACAGGTTTGTAACACAATTCAAGATTTGAAAGTACAGATCGAACTTTTATATTCAGATTTATATTTGCTGACCTGGCCTACCCACATTTTACCCAACGAGCCGCCATTGCCAAATGAACTATCTAACTACACTTATCTAGTTTTTACTCATTTTTTTCTAGTCATTTGCACCGGGCTCTCTGGCGGTGATTCGGTAGGATGATCTTGTTTAAGTGACTTCCTGGAGTTTTTTAAATTTGTGCTTAATTTCTTTAATGGTCTAGGTGATATACTTGAATCGACGTTTTGCACGTCGGAATGGTTTAGCCAAATATTTCTCGATGATTCGTTTGCAGAAACTAAAAAATAAGAACTGTATAACATTTTGTTAAAACCCTTGAATAATATAAAAGTAATAGTCATACATACGTTTTATGTTGACACCAATATTCATATTTTTCACAAATATAAAAAATGTTTTTTTTTTAATAAAGAGCTAGCTAGGAATATAAAAAAAAGTAAAAAAAAACATTTACAAAAACAAATTTAATCCAACCATGCAGAGGGGGAGGTAATAATTAAATTTTCGAAATTTAATAGTAGTTAGGTGAATTTTAAATGAATTTTGGGTGTGGCCCGAAAATTTTTCACCTGCGGCGCTTTTCCGCCTTCTTCACTAGATACAATATCCTGAATTACATATAGTCCCAACTGTCCCTTTCTCCAGAAAAAAAAATGTTCTATTTACGCCCACTGAGCCCCCTGCATATTTTCTGCTACGCCACTGTATGACGTCAGAAACGACGACGCAACTGCTAAAAATCAAGTAATGTAACGCTAATAGTCACTATTATTACTCTAAAACATATCAGAATTTTTCCAGATAATGTTACAGTGTTTTTTTTTAAGTTAAAGAATATCAATCCAATATAAATAATTACCTCGATATTTCTGATCCACCCTCTGTCCTTTATGCGAGTGACCATGAGAATCCAGCAACGCTGCAGCAAGCATGGACGAATTATTACTACAAGAAGCTCCGTCAGAACACGAAGTGTTCGTCGAGCCCGAAGGATAGAAAGGACTGTGTGTCGGAACGGGACTGTACACCTTCGATATAAACTCCTCAAAGGTTGTACTGCATTTATGTTTCGTTACTACAGTTTCCAAAGAACGAGCACGCTCTTCATAACTGAAAAAAAAGATAACAATTATTGGTTTATTTTCAATATTTATAATATAATAAATGTGTTTATCTATCTTCCTCAAAAAACTTTTTTTTTGATCCCCCGAAGACGTGCTTGTTAGGGGCAAATCTTAGTATTTTAAATTATAAATATATAAAAATATTCAAATATTTTTTTAAATATTTGTTAATATTATATAAAAGTTAAATTGCAAATATAAAACGTTTAAGTATATGTATATAAATATAAACGCAGTTTTTTGAAGATATATGAATTATAAAATTTTGAAAAATATATTATTCATAACAATATTAATTAATTAAAACATTTCCAAATTTTTTTTAAATTATCCGTTTCCAATATCCATGCTTTTCTTTCGACTTAACATTTTTTTAATGAAATATATGTTTCAATTGGTAAATAATCGTTTAAATAAAAACATAAATATTTGATATTTTTTTGTCCAATGGACTTATTTATTTTAGGTTTTATGGTTATTTCATTTTTATGATGTGTATTATGATTATGGTTTTAAACTGTATAAGATTTTTATTTTTAAATATGTATATTAAGATGATATAAATGTAAAGTTGTATAATATTAATTTTTTCTTGTTTCAGAATATAATTTTATTGAAGGATAAATATAATCTTTATTAAATATAATTTTTAGAAACATTTTTTGTACTATTTCTAATTTTTTAACTAAAGTTCTATTTATTCCTCCCCAATCTAAAATTCCGTAATTTAAATGAGTTTTAACTAATGCATAATATAATATTTCCATATGTTTTACATTCAAATTTCTTTTAATGTTTCTAAAAATTGGTAGTAAACTTCTTCAATTTTTAATCAAATATTCTATGTGAAAATTTCAATTTAATTTACTGTCAAAGATTATTTCTAAATATTTTACTTGATAAACTTTCAAAATTTGAATGTCATCATTTATTTTAATACTATTCATATTTTATGGTATGTTAATTGAATTTAAAGTAAAAGAAAGATAATTAGTTTTATCAAAATTAATTGTTAATAAATTTTTATCAAATCAATTTACTAATACTTACTATTGTTGATAAAACTGGTATGTCATTCTTTTAGATCTGCTAGCACACACCGCTGTAGCTCTAACTACTCCTGCTAATATATTGGTCTCTACGATTGCTTCATTGAATAAGACACCGAAATAAGGGACCTAAAACATTTAAAAAAAATTGTTTCGACAAGACCTTAGAATTAGAAAATATTTTTACCCGTCTTTAAACGCTAATTTCATTCGCTTAAAAGTATAATTCGGGGATAAACTCTCTTGGTTCTTTGTACTTTGTTAATTTAGTTAATGCATCTATAAAATACGTAAAACAAGTATTATACTTACGTCCACTTTGCAGTTGACAGTGACTCGATTTAAATTGTTTCCTAACGGATAAATAACTATTAATATATCACAGAACTCAGTGGGAATGATATCTCTTCTATAATCTCTATTATGTTCTGACCATACAATATGGACTTCATCATTACCCAAATGTCTTATCTGGAAATATGACAAAAATATGTTTGAACATGTTACTGTTAAATAAAATTTCAATCTATAATAGTTAAAATTTAATAAAATGTACAGACAGTAATATATCTATGCACACACACATTTGAAGAAATTCTCAAATGTACAATCCACAGGCTTTGTCAAGACTAATTACATTATTTTAATGTACCCTAATTGCACTGGCCCGCGATTAGTTAATAAGGGTGTCATACACTTACAGAATTCACAGTGGTTCTTTTTTCGTGCGTCATTGTTCAACGATTAAGCGACAACGTGATTTACAACTCCCCATCTGTATTTACTATAATAATTGATCATTTTCAAACAGCTGACTTTGACATGTCGGCCATTTTGTCTGGAGGGCAAACACCGTATTAAGGTTACATGCAAAAGCAATGCAAACCAGTTGAGTTTTGAGTTTACTAGTTTAAAAAGTGGTTTAAAACGACGCTTTAGCTGATTTGTTGTGATAAAATGATTTTATTCTTAATCTGTGTATACCTATTATAGTGGAAATAAGTGTTTTAACCCGAGTAAAAACAAATTGAAAAGACTTTTAGCAATGGAGAGAAGTGCTTATGAACATTTATCTCAAAGTGTAAAAGACAATATACAATTAAAAATCATCAATGCCAAAGATCCATACCTTTTGAAAGCCTTAAGTGTATTTACATTCCCTGCCTGACATAACTATGATTGACATGGTAAATTATTTAATCCTAATACATAGTTTTTATACTGGACAACAAATGAAGAAAAATGAAAGTGAAACGTCCATATTCACTATGCTTCATGGATTTGGAAAAATTTGCTGCAAAAGGAAGTTCATGTTTGTTGGCGGAAAATGGTAAATACAAACTGAATAAAAACCACATGTATTTCCACCAAATTCAGTGCCAAATGTTTACAATCAAAACAAAATATTGTGACTTTGTGCTATGGTCAAAACAAAATTGGTTCGTTGAAAGGATTTTGTATGATGAACATTTTATTATTGTAAATTACCAAAAGCATTGGACTTTTTTAAATATATTATCAAACCTGAACTACTGGGAAAATATTTTACACAAAAAGCCGGAACAGCAAAGGTCTCTTTGTGGTGTGTGTGAAAAGGTAGATGACAGTAGCCCCATGATAACGTGTGATAATGAAAAATGTGATATTGCTTGGTAGCACTTTTCATGTGTTTACATTACAGAAATTCCTGAAGGGTTGTGGTATTGCCCCAAGTGCACATTTGTGTATTTTTGTTTGCACTTTTTATAATCATTATTGTTCAATATTTATGTGCATATAGTATATAAACATACTTTTAAATGTAAAATAGTGACATACAAAGTGGATAACATCTGTCTTCCAAGGGGTTATAATGGCACAATTTTACTTGACAGGTTCAAAATAAATACTATTGAAGATCGACATAAATATCAAAAAATTGTACAATTATGGCTTAAGCTTCGCTTGGTTCAATGCTGAACCTGCTTAAGCCGTAATTTTACAACCGGATCTTAATGTTGATTTTTTTGCATGCACCTTGCATACTTCAAAGTAGGAATGCTGAATTATATATTTTGTAAATTAAACAAATGTACAGAAGATAGCTTTTTATGAAATAAAACACATCAGTAAATTTGGTATCAAAGTTTTATTAAAGATTAATAATGATAATATATTAACGGATTCAGCCAATTACAAATTCAAAACATACATAGATTACACGAGCCATCTATATAATAAAACTAGATATATCACAAAAGTTTACCAACAATTTATTCCTAAGTTATTTATTTATATATTATGAATATTAAAAATTATAAAAAAATTAACTTATGGAATCGTGAAGGGCACAAATTTATTAAGGCACAACATACAACAATAATTTTGTCAATAGAAATATTATCGTTCACCATGTTTGACAGCATAGTCATTGGTATATTTCTGCTCGTGCCTGGAATTTCTTCATCTTCAACCACTTGCTGTTGAGAGTCACTTAATGGTCCCCTTATAATTGCTTTTATCTATATCTCTTGCCTGTGTCTAGATAGATAGGTTTGATCAACCGCATTTTTCAAAGCAGCAGGTATTCTGAAAAACCTTACATTGTCTCTATTTCCTCTCATCCCACAATTAACTACTGTACATTATGGCATTACTAAAGTATTTAAGTTTATGATTTAAAGAAAATAGCACATAAAACCACTTAAATAACCGCGAAAATGCTTTAAAACACAGCACTTCGCCTAACCTAGTTTAAGTTTGTTTGCCCTCCAGGCAAAATGGCGACTGCCTTGTGACGTCATGTGAAAATGGTCAATAAAGAAGAATAAAAACATAACCCAACATCTTCCGGCCACTGTTCTATGGCGCAATACGTCGTTGTCAATGAAACGTGCTAGACAGAGAAATAATTGTAAGGAAGAGTTGCTGATTTGACTATTTAATTTTATTATTTTTTAAAGTTTGTCCCGACTTCCGATCGTTTTTTTTTAAATGTTATTTTGATTTATATTTTTTTACATTTCTGTGCCTTGAAAAATTTTTATTCGTAAAAATAATTATTTTCGGAGCTTTTATTATCTTTCTCGTGTTTTCGGTAAGTAGTTTAGTTTATGATTCGTATTTATTTATTGTAAAAAGTTCTAACTTTGAATGGGTATGTCGCGAAAAAAATAACGGCAGTGGCTAAAGTCCTCTAAATGGAGATATGCTAAAAAATTAAATATTCATGTATACTTTGTTGATAAAAATCTCATGCAAAGTGCTTTTAAACTATCTACTATAGTACGCGTTACCTAGCGGCACTCCTGTAATTATGACGAATGTCTTTACAGGTGATTTCCTCTTAACATTTTATTTATTTCTATAAGTTTGTTAGAGGTGCTGGTATGCTCAAGAGTGTCTAACGACACAGATGTCGCTCCGTGCAACATCTTGCTGGTGTGCCCCACCAAATACTGTATAAGCAGTTTTGAGTTGCTCCTTTCTCCTTTCGTCGAATCCTTGCTCTACTGATGAGCCATGATATGAGGAAACGCGTCTAGGGATGGATCTGACGAAATAAAAGGAAATTCTTCTTCTGTATCTACTAAATGTTTAGTTTGGTTTTGTACTAGACCTAAATTTTTTATTCAAAACTTTAAACAATTTTTACGAACCCGTACATCGGAACATTAGGCACATACATAATAATATTTATGAAATCAGACTTTGTTTTGATATTTCTTCGATTTAATTCGTACGATTTTAATAACGTATGACGCACGAGTAATCATTCACTGAGAATACTGTATAGGATATAGTGACACAGTGTGGACCTACCTGATCTTGATAAAAATGATAGATTTCTGTGAAAAATAATGCTAAACAAGTGACATTATTAAAATATGATTTGGGTAGTGTTGACCTTTTAGATATACAACATGGTGGTTTTATTAAAATATATCAACGCCCAACGCTAGCCCAAAGCAAATACGATATACTGAAAGACCTACTTAAGACGAATTTTTGAGTTTGCATGTGTAAAAGTAAATAAGATAGAAATCATTATGTTCTTAATAAAGACTGGAGGTTATCAACGAGGCATCTCGCGCTTCAATCCTGAAATTAGCACGGATTCAGACAATAAGCAAAAATGTTTGTGTGTACTTAACAGCAAATTTCTGTATTACATTTGAAGACTTACTAGATGATCGTTTACCAGGATTCCTTACTTACCTTACTAAGTACAGCCTCAGAGCTTTCTCCTGGCATTCTCGTAGCTACATGGAAAATAGCTTCCATAAAACTAGTTGCTACATAAGGCGCGGTCATGCCAGTAGAACCCTGTTTCTGAAGACCGCCTAAAAACCCTGTATG
The DNA here is from genome assembly GCA_935413205.1 of Polydrusus cervinus. Taxonomy (NCBI): domain Eukaryota; kingdom Metazoa; phylum Arthropoda; class Insecta; order Coleoptera; family Curculionidae; genus Polydrusus; species Polydrusus cervinus. Next base: position 96,295,252 of record OW284510.1, on the reverse strand, counting down.
ATATTCCAGTTCGATTTCCCAAGCTAGTGCCGCTAGGAACTGTTCGTACGCTGCACTGCCGCTTTGGTTTGAGAGAATAGAATTTTTATCTTCCTGGCCTGGAGCGACATACATCACGGCAAACTGAAAATAAAAAGAAAAATTAAATCGAACAAATATATGCAGGGTGTTTTTGAGGTTACAACTGAATATGGCTTATTTTGGGATTAAATTTAGATCGGCGACTGAGAAATACGTAAAAGCAGTGGCGGTGGTGCATAAGCGCTGCAATGGTGCAGAGCTTCCCAAAAAATAGTAATCTAACTAAAATAATTTTCAGTCCAAAAAAAAAGGCTTTATACTATTTTCCCTGCTTACTTTTTGGTGGTGATAGAGCTTAGACAGAAATAAGGGCCGCCAATCTAGAGCACTTGGGTTTGAAGATAAAAAGACAACTTTAATGACAAAGTGATTAGAAAACAGAAACAGGAAAGAACGTAGGATAGACTTAATTTACAAAAAATTTAAAAAGATTTTAAAATAATAAAAAATTGGATTGATAAAAATTTATTAACAATTAATTTTGATAAAACTAATTATCTTCTTTTTACTTTAAATCCAAATAACATACCACAAAATATGAATAGTATTAAAATAAAAGATGACATTCAAATTTTGAAAGTTGATCAAGTAAAATATTTAGGAATAATCTTTGACAGTAAATTAAATTGAAATTTTCACATAGAATATTTTTGATTAAAAAATTAAGAAGTTTACTACCAGTTTTTAGAAACATTTAAACAATTTTGAATGTAAAACATAATATGGAAATATTATATTATGCATTAGTTAAAACTCATTTAAATTACGGAATTTTAGATTGGGGAGGAATAAATAGAACTTTAGTTAAAAAATTAGAAAGATTACAGAAACGATTTCTAAAAATTATATTTAATAAATATTATCTTTATTATTCAATAAAATTATATTCTGAAACAAAAAAAATGAATATTAGACAACTTTACATTTATAACATCTTAATATACATATTTAAAAATAAAAATCTTATACATAAAAGCCATAATCATAATACACGTCGTAAAAATGAAATAACCATAAAACCTAAAATAAATAAGTCCATAGGACAAAAAAATTTCAAATATTTATGTTTTTATTTAAACGATTAATTTACAAACAAAAATTAAAAAATATATTTCATTCACAAAAATATAAAGTCGAAGATTTGTCCCTAACAAGCACGTCTTCGGGGGATCAAAGAAAAAGTTTATTGAGGAAGATAAATAAACACATTTATTATATTGGAAATAATTTTATTATTATATTATTAGGTACGTTTTTTTTTGCAAAAACTCCTTAAGATTTTTACCAGGAGCCGCCACTGGTAAAAAGGATAGTAGACTCTTAAGGATAATTAAAATATTTAAATTAATGCAAGCATTACCATCTTTAATACTTGTATTCTAAATCATATATACCTTATGTGTTTCTCTGCAACTTTGATTGTCCAAATTTCTAAGTTCTCTCAGCAGCCTATCATTTTTATCTACTAAATGAACCTGCTTGCGACGTTCCCATCCAGACAGGCCCAGTTGTGAAAACAGTAAACGACATTGTTGGAACTCGGTTTGTTCTGTAAATCCAGAATGGCCTACAAATAAGAAACATAAGTAAAGTTATATATTATATATAAGTTATGCGCGTCATCATACCGGTGCAAAGGATACTCATGTTTAGTCGGCCGTCAGTTCGTGGACTGTCCGTCCGTCAGCCGGCCGTTATCGATAGTCATAAAACACCTTCAGTTTTGTTCACCGATAATGGCCTGCAGTTCTTGGCCAGTTTCGATTGCGGCCTCCATTTCATTATACACACACAGTTTTTATCGTCAGTTCAAACATGTCACAAGAAGAGTGTGGCAATTGTTATTATATCATACGAGCAGAGAAAAAGGAAAGGAAAAAGAATTTGGGCGAAAGAGTGCATATATTTCTAATAAATGCATATATTTCTAAAGACATTTTACAATGTATAGATTTCGTCACTTACATAAAACACAAAAAAATTGTGATTAAAAATACTTTCTTATGGTGAATGGTAATTGTTTTTGAGTATTTATCACATTGTGCTTCTTTTTGATATTTTAACCTTTTTAAGTTTCTGAATGCACTTTTTATATTATGTATCTTATGTTCCACAGACAGTAGCTTCGACATCTACTGCTTTATACAGTAAAAGTCATTCTTTATACGCCTTCGTTCGCAAAAGCTCTGTTGGCTTAAGTAGACCTCCAGTCCAATGCCGGCCGGCAAACGACTACACACGTTCAGTTTTAACAATCGACAGCAGACCGCCGGCCGGCTCTGGCCCGTCATTTAACTGTGTGTTTATGTAGACTGCTACTGCAGTTTTAGAAACCGCGCTTTTGGCGTACTTTTACGAAAAATCTGCTGTATTAAAGTCTCCATTAAGCTTATGGTGTGAATATTCCATGCTGAAGTCCATCCTTTTCATAGAGGAAAACATAAATATTTCCAAGTATCCTAAACTTCAAGCATTTTTAAAAACAAAAAATGACGGATATAAACCTAAAAAATCTAATGTGTTTGACAGGGAAGATGTAACTAAATTCCTGTTTGAGCCCCCGATGATATTTATTTAATGATAAAGGTTGTAATGATAACGGGAATTGCTGGAGCGTGCCGTTCTAGTGGACTATGTGCAATGAAAATGGACAATGTTGAATTAAGGCATAAAGTCATATTTGTTACTATTCCTGATTCCAAAAATGGAATGGCACGTAAATTTATAGTGACTAAAAATGACAATGAGAAGGTTTGTTATTTCAAAATAGTTCGAAATTACATTGATATAAGATTCCACATGACGAATTTTAATCCTCGCTTCTTCATGCGATATTAAAATGGAAAGTGCTTAAACCAGCCTGTCGGGAAAAACTCTATTTCTTCAATTCCAAGTAAAATTTCTGAAATTTATGAACTTTCAGAACTTTAAGGAGTATACTGGACACTCCCTTAGAAGAACGTCGGCCACTTTATTAACGAATAGTCGAGTTGATGTATTAGCCCTCAAGCGAGATGGCGGATGGAAATCTGCAACTATTGCGAAAAGTTATGTAGCGGAGAGTGTCAACAATAAAAAGGAAGTTGCAAATAAAATGTTATTCAATATAACGAAGACAGAAGTCTACTACAGTAACAGAAAACTTGGTTAGAGATGAAGAAATTATGGAGTCAGAACATTGCATACAAATCGAGAAAAAACGCGAAAACATTTATACAAATTTTGTAAATAATGTTCATAATTGTAATAATTATTGTACTATATCACTTAAGGTTACTCAATTTTTATAAATCATTTTTATATGGCACAAATTTTTACCACTCACGGGTGGTAAGTTGACTTATAACCCGTCGTCAAGGGCAATTGATACTTTTTTGGTAATTGTTACTTACGTCCTTTAAAACAGTGTGAAAATGCGTTGTTTACAATATAGGGAGGAGAAAAACTATATTATCGCATACGTTCATTGTTAATGTTTTGCAAGTGGGCTATGGGCCTCTCCTGAGATTCCGAATAATGTGTCAACAAATCTTGTTTTTTACAGTTACAAATGTTAAATTAGGTCCGCTATACTGATTTAATGTATATTAATCAAGGATTTCATACCATGTTGAAGTGATGTCGATATTTCTGAACTGGTACTATGTCGTCTAACAGTTCTCGAATTCGGTCTAGAAATTGGTTTTCCTAGCATCGAATTCGAATGTTGCATTACTCTCGCTTCCTCCACTTCCACGTTTCTTTGACTTATGACCGATGCTATAACCTCCTGTTCTAGCTCGATGGACATAGGTGGCGCTGCAGGTTCGTTAAGTTTTATATTAGGAGATTCTAAACATTCTGGACTAGTGTACCCAAGATATTGAAGAAGCTAAAAGGTTAACAATAAATAATGATTAAAAATACAAAATGTTAATAATATACTGAAAAATCTATTACCAGGAAAAACAAATCGCGCTGAAGAGTCATGTATTAAACAACAAACGTTTATCGGTGGCCATAGCGTAGAGAATAGAGCTCTAGCCTATAGACCGCAAGGTCATAGGTTCAAGTTCCATCAGGAGTATTTGACTTTTTTTTTATAAAAACATTAAATAATATATAGAATTAGGTATTTTGAATTGAAATCTTCCTTGTTGGGTGGATTTTTTAAATTTACGTTTAATGCATCTTTCCTTGATTAAATTTGAAATTTTTCATTCTGGTTAATCTAGAAGTAAATCCAGGATTAGTTCTTCCTATGATAATATAAAATATGAAAAAATGAAAAAGTTAAACTACAAATAAAGGAAAAGCCTATTGACAAACTATGAAACCAGATATTAAGTGGAACATAATCATAAGTATGCTAATTTCAACACTAGTGTTGATATTTTTTTTTCAACACTAGGTAGTGTTAAAATATTTTTTTTACAAATCAAAGGTTTTTTCAATAAATCTTTGTGGTAGTAGGAAAAATAGTGTACATTACTCGTGTTAAAGTGATTATTCTAAAACACGGAGAATTTCCGCACTCGGCTGACGCCTTGTGCTAAATATCTCCTCGTTTGAAAAGTGTCACTTTCATCACTTGTTATGTAATATAATACTATTATGTAACAAATTTAATCCCGTCAGAAATGACCATTAGTGTTTTGACTATTGCCGCTTGATATAATAGAACACTTACATCATCTAACTGATCCAAGTCCGGGGCAGCATTTGATATTTCAGGCAGGACACCAGGAGGTCGATGTCTCATCGCCCTCTGAGGTAAGTTTTGTGGAAATAACGTTCCAACCATCAGACTTTCTGGTTGTGGATTATTAGGCAAATCATCTGATGCAAAAGACGATGGCAATTCTTCTTCGAGCTAAAAATAAATTATTAATATTATATATAGAAATGTTAACTTACAATAAATAAAATATAGTAAAAATAGAAATACTGATTAAAAAATGCCAGTAATTATGACAAATTATTATTATCAAAATACCTCATATATTATATAAGGGTGCTACAAATTCGTGTGTGTACAAGGGGATCTATAAGAGTTACGAAGACGGTTAATTTGAGGCAAAGCTACGTATTTGGGGAGTCATAATTTAGTGGAAAAAAACTGCAAATATTCCGAATACCTTCGGAGATATCCGAAAAACACCGAAATTTTTAGTTTTGGTTTTTAAGTTTTTGCGCCTTTATTATTGACTTAAGAAAAAAACACTTTCTTATAGCCGGTTTTTATGTTCTAGAAGATGGCGTTATTAGTTTTCAAATTCGATGTCTCGTTCTTTATATATCAACCTAAAGTCAATTTTTTTAAATAAGGACCTGGAATTTTAAAAACAGTTTTAGAGACTTTTACGCGTTGGAAATGTAATAAAATATCAAGATTTTTAAAATTTTATCGTTTTGTCATCAAATAATACATCACTAGCATTTCAAATTATTCTTTCTTTACTATTACGGCCCTGGCAATTATTCTTAGGATAACTTAAATATTAAAATTACATTACAGGAAGTTATGGTGTTTAAGTCGTTAATTATTTCAATTCAATTCAATTTCAAAAAAATTAATGCTCCTGAGTGAAGAAAAGGTAATTGGAGTGTTAGTCTAGTTATGCTACTGTGGTAAAGTGTCCAAGGTGGATAGGAGAGAGGGTAGAGCTCCATTACAAATTTTAGTATTCATACGATATTCTGCATCGTACATAACTTAAAATAACTCACCTCGTGTACGCTCTCGGGATTTCGGTACAATATAGAAGCATCCCAGCTGGCTTTCCCGGACATATCTCTTAGAAGTACTCTCACTTGCTTGTCGGCAGTCAGTAATCCTGCAGTAGCTCCACCTCCTGGAGAGTCCAAAGTCGGTAACTCTATTAGACTTGCAATGACGTTCTTGGATAGTATAAATAACTACAACAAAAACGAATATTTTAATTTTATTGTGCTAGTTACATCTACCATTGTAGATATTTAAGTTAGACACGACTACTCTATATAAAAGGCTAGTGGTGGTCTATATAAAAGGTGGATGGAGGTTACATAGATTTGTTAATATAAAGAGTAAAGTTTCCCTTAATACCTTACCTGTATATTAGGCACGGAAAATATAACATTAGACAAATCGTCCGAAGACAAATTGGGCACGTCATCTTGCTCAGCCACCAGGGAACTCAAACGTGCAGCACCAATAGCCATGGGGAAATGTCCCAGGTGATTCACTAGGTGAGATAAGACCGTCTCCGCACATAACGCCACCGCTTTCTGACATTGGATGCTTTTCGTTTGCATTTTTGTCGGAGACCTTTCTGTCAACGTTGCACGCTGGAGGTCGTCGGAAATGATGGTAGGGTCGAAATCATCCGAAACGCTGGGTTGAGTTAGACCACTGTGAACTGATTGGGATGCGTTGCCAGTGATTAGCTTATGTAGAACCTAAAATAACCAATCATATGTTAACTTTACTTATTTAAACAGAGAACAAAAAAATAGAAGATTAACATAAAGAAATACAGTTCTCGATTAGTTTAACCGCGTATTAAAAAGACATTTTATCAGAAGCTGGCAAGGCCAACTTCCGATTTGTGCGAAATAAATTTATATTTTACAATAAGTAGCATCTGACAGCACTGAGAGCGGCTATCTTTGGCAAAATCTAAGGCAATTTTGCGCAAACACGCAGTTGCCTTTGCAGTCTCTGATTAAATTTTGTCTTTTTAATACGCGATTAAGCTAAGCGAGAACGGTTTTTCTTTATGCAAGAAAATTATATTACTCTCATTATTATATAAAATAAAAACAAAATATATTTATTAATACAACAGTGAAAATAATAGAATATTAAGAAAATTGTATAACCGTCATTGTCCCTGCATAACACGAAATTTAAAAAAAATATTTATTGTTATTATCACAACAGTGTACAATTATGTACTAAATTCAATTAAGAACCTTCTATACCAGCGTGAAACGTGGCATCGTTTCCTGGCTTGTCTAATTGAAAATTTAACACAAAAATGTTAGTAAGGGGTTGTCGTTTCTTGTCCTTCTTTCGACTTAGGCTTTTTACCTCTTCGTTCGCTGCTACGGGGGACCCACAGCTTAACGTGGGTTCCGAACCACGATCCCCAGTCATGCGACACTCCCCCCCCCCCCCGGGCTATCAACCAATGGTTTCTTGCGTCATTGCATGATCTACCGATTGGGGAGTGTGTACCTTCTTCCGCGCCCCACGAGATTTCCGATCTCATCCGGCCTGGTTACCGGCGTGAATGGGATAGGTTGAGAGATGATATATTTTACACTCTTCCCTGCATTCATAAACATGCTAAAATTCGAACATAGTTTTTTTTTATTGTGTGTATGCCCACTTCTAGGATCTAACTCGAAACGCCTCGATCAATCCCAGTTACTTACCACTGAACCACCGCCGTAGTTTACTAAAGGTTTCACAAGAACTTCTAGTTTGGCGGATGATACCTTTTTTTTGTGTCAAAAAAAAATTGAATTTATAAGTTTCAAATATATAAGGGAGTTCTCTATAAGTTCCATGTAGGAGAAAGTACAACGTCTTTTTAATCAATCTTTCATCCATTTTTTTCCCTTTCCTCTTTCTCTGCTCGTATGATATAATAACAAATGCCCGCTATGCACACTCTTCTTGTGACATGTTTGAACTGGCGATAAAAAAACTGTGCGTGTATAGTGAAATGGAGGCCGCAATCGAAACCGGCCGAGAACTGCCGGCCGTTATCGGTGAACAAAACAAAAGGAGTAGTGTAACTATCGATAACGGCCGGCGGACGGACTGACGGCCGACTGAACGTGAGGAGACTTCTTTTGTTGCAACACTTTTTTGGCGAACCCCGTATAAATCAGGAAAATCAACAACTGCATGTTAAATCAATATTATTTTACTTGGTTACTCGTTTCTTAATTTACTAGTCTCTAGCAAGTGTGTGAAGCGTTACCATAGGAACGAGATCAATTATTACATTGACATTATTACTTACGAATTTCTTACAAATAATTTATTTTAAAATGGCTAATATACATCTGACCCCGAAGCACAGTTCCAAATATCTGCCTACCGCCTTGGATAAAATAAGGTCTGAAGCTCGCGAACGGAGACGTAACATCCTTCATTTAATTTTGGGATATTTAAGAGACAATATGCTTGAAAACACCGCAGAAAGCTTGATAAGAGAAGCACAACTTGAAAACGACTACCAAGTATGTGAAAACGTGGAACTTGATATTATATTGCAAGAATACCAAAGTTATTACTACACAAAGTTTCAAAAATATCCGAAAATAATTCGCAAGTTGGATGAAAATGAAGTGAAACATGCTAGTCGAAGTGCCAAAAGAGGAAAAAGTGCCAAAAGATCAACCGCAACTCCCGTACCGCCGAAAGAAAAAAATGAAGATCCCATTGAAAGCGATGCAGACTTTCAATTTGAAATTATATCATTGAATGGGACGACTAATTCAAAAGAACTAAAAACTGATATGTTGAAATGCGATAAATCAAAACAATTTATTCCTGAGCTTGAACACTACACAACAGATAGTAAAGACCTGATAAATCAAATATCTAGTCAAGTTATAACACAAAACGCCGAAGTCAAATGGACTGATTGCTTGGGGCTTCAAGATGCCATAGAAGTTCTAAAAGAGTCTTCTATTTACCCACTTCATTATCCTGAGATATTTAAAGATTTAATTCCGTGGAGGGGAGTATTATTACATGGACCACCTGGTACTGGGAAAACTTTGTTAGCTAAAGCTTTAGCTACAGAAGGACATATGACATTCTTTAATGTTACCAGCAGGTAAGTATGTAATAATATTCTAATTGAACGGCAGTAGAGTTTTGGACTTGCATTGTCTTTATTTGTTTTGAATCACTACGTTTCAACTGGTAAGCATCTCCAGTCGTCTTCAGGTGAATGCAGTATGATGCTTATTATTTTTGATAACAGCGCAAACATTGTCAGTTGATATACAGGGTGATTCCTAAGTTGATACTTTTTTTACCTGTGTATAGAAGGCATTGAGATAAACAAAATTTTCAAATACCTTTTTTCAAAAAACTTAAAAATAGGCGAGATACAGAAGTAAAAAATTTAAGTGCGGGCCTGGTCATCAAAACGTAGCCTGCTATACTTTATGTTGTTTATTTTATTAGTTATGCAATTTATGGGTCAGTTATTTGACAATCCGCTGCGGTGTTAATTTTAAATTGGTGACACGTGAAAATTGTAAAATTTGAAAACAATGAACTAGTAGATATGGTGCTAATTTACGGTGAGTGTCGTCAAAGTGCAGCTGCTGGTTCGAGATTATACGCTTTCCCTTGCGGGCTCATCCTACAACCAGAAGTTTTCTTAATGTTATTCAACGGGCAAGTTAGGCAGGACCGCACTTGATACATAGTGTAATAAATTAATGTAAGTACCTCATTTTTAAGTTTTTTGAAAAAAGGTAATTGAAAATATTGTTTATTTTAATGCCTTCTATACACAGCAGAAAAATATTACCTTGAGCCAAAATTCTGAATCTTAAATTCTGTATGTGAGGTAGATAATAGAAACAATAAGGAATTCTTATTAAATATATTTTTTTTTCTGTCATCTTTCTCAAGATAAAATGGACAGATCATAGTATTGAAAATCTATTGTAATATCCTTTAAACAATATTATATTATACAATATTTAATAAGATTTATACCTTTTATGAAGTCTACTTAACACCAAGATATAATTCAAATATATTTTTAGCACCTTCATAAGCAAATGGCGAGGGGAATCAGAAAAAATGATCAAACATCTCTTTGAAATGGCCAAACTTCACTGTCCAAGCACCATTTTTTTCGACGAAATAGATGCGTTAGTCTCAGGAACAAAAGATATACAGCATGAAGCATCGAAAAGATTCAAAAGCGAACTCCTAGTGCAACTCGATGGAATATCTTCAACCGATGGACAAATATTTATACTGGCTTCAACTAACACTCCATGGGATTTGGACAATGCCTTGTTAAGACGATTTGACAAAAGAGTTTTAATAGATATGCCCAACAAAGGAGCGCGTGTTCAGATCTTAAAACACTGTCTAAGACATACAAATACAAACATTTCTCTCGAAGAGTATGAAGAATTCGGAACGCTATCTGAGCAATACTCAGGTTCTGATATAAAATGTCTTTGTAAGGAAGTTACTATGTCCATTGTAAGGGAAAAAATAAAGGCAATTGAGAAAGGCAATAAAAATTCTACCAATAGAACAGTAACATTTTCTGATGTTAAGCGGGCACTGCAAAAAATAAGACCAGCGACATCTAGTTCGAACTATAAGAAATATTACCAGTGGCAAAACGAACACGGTGCCGTTTAGATTAGATTATTATCAAAAATTATTTTGACTTGGCCAAATTTACTTATTATTTTTTTACAGTGTGTTTATGTGGAAAAATATTATTTATTGCCGGTAAAGAATTATAATTACATTTTTATTAACTTGCTAAATATACATATTGTATGTACTTGTACGTGTACTATAGTTTCATTTGAATGGGGGAGTGAGTTCTCTTCCCTTTACAGCCGTATTCACCATCTTTAACTTAACAGTCTGATAGTTAACATCGGTATAAGGATTAACAGTATGGTAATGAAATATCGTATTCACCATAAATCAGGTACGCTCTATTAACAAACAGAGAGTTAGGTTGATGTACGTACGTCTGAGCTGACATTTCTAGTTTATAACTAACTTCAGAGTAAAATATTCCAACCTTATATATTTTCTGAAATATCGTTTAATCAATTAAATTCGTTCTTTACGTCACTTTACGCTAATAAATTAATTTTGAAATGATCCTGTAACATATTATCTTAAACAAATTAGTATTTCATATATTCTTGAAATAGGTTGATTTCTATAATTTACTGGTTCAACTACTCCATCTAACTGATTCGCCAATTGCTCAAATGTGTTTTTATTTCTTCTAAACCGTTTTTAAATTCAATATCGTCTATTTCTTCAAATACATTGTTACGCACTTTTACGTTCCTTTCTCGTACGATTTCCTCATCATCGGAGTCTGACGAGTCTATAGTAAACGTGGAAAATGTATTCGAAAGTCTAAATTAATTTTTAAACGAAAAACCTATTAATAATTGTTATTATTTGTCATGTGTTTGTCAAGTTGTTATAATTCTAACAACAATTTTAAAACTTAACAGCTTGTCATTTCTTATCAGCTCAAAATTTCACTGTTAATTTTAACTCTCTGATATGGCTTAAAATCCAATGGTGAATACGAGAATAGAATTTAACAGATTGACAATAATCTTAACCGACTGATAGTGAAAAAATAGTTGTTGGTGAATACGGGTGAGTTTTTAAATAGTTATTTATACTACAAGGAAGCTCTTACCAGTAGAAAACGTAGTTTGTGCCCGAGCAATAGCGGGGACTAGCAAAAAGTCTAAGAATGGGTAAGAGCACGACCTCCCAAGTTGTGTATTATATTTTTTCAACTCCGATTGTTCTAATTAAAAAAAAAATGGTTTCTTTTTAATGTACAATTCAAGTTATCCAAGTTAGATACCCTGTACGTATAATAAAATAAAATGTCGCGTTGTTAAACTTACCGTAAATACTTGAAGTAGAAGGCAACTTCCTCTATTTTCTCCATACTCATTGGGTTCAAGAAGCCGATGAGTACCAACCCTCATACACCACTCGCCTAGACACAGTAGTAAAGCTGTACCCAAAGCTCGATCACTTTCTGAGGAGGTAGAACCTAAAAAATTAATATTTACTTTATCTAAGTACCATCGTTTACCAATAAAAACTAAGAACAATAATTTTAAGCATCATCTCCTAGTCTATTAATATTTTACTTATTAATTAATGATTTTGACATAAATAAATTTTTCGGTTTCGGTCAAATAGGTCATCATTAGGACATGCTGTAAGCAGAGGCGGATTATAGTAGAAGCCGAAGAAGCCTAGGCTTTTAGCGCCAAATCTGAAAGGGGCGCCACATTTTCCAGCGCCAAGACTCCATGAGAGACTAAGATAATCAAAAAACAAGATATGAAACTAAGCGATTTCAACCGTGGTTAGAAAAAAACGGCGTTTGATTAACCAGTTAATTTTTAGCTAACACCACACGCCATGTATATTATTCTGTAATAATTATTGTAGCTTATTTTCCTAGACTAATACGCTTCGCATCGCGACATAGCCATCTCTTTGGCAGCGGGCGGCGCAGTGGCTACGCTAGTGGGGCCAGAGGTGGTCCGGGCCACCCCAAAAGTTTTTTCGGACCCCCTAAAATAAATTTAATCTTAAGAAGCTCTTGAAAAAGTTATTCACTTACTTTATGTTACCAATACATAATATAGGTAGTTGTAATATACAAACTCTATTCTTGTGCTTTATTAACGAACCTATTTTGCGCACAAGGAATCCCCCCCCCCTCCCCCCGGTAATTTCCAGCCTACCAAATGGCGTAAATGGTAAGTAAAATACTTACTATTGACCAAAAAATTATTGTTTTGTTATTCAAAATAGCGTAGATATGCCGGAAAATTTAAAACGACTGGTAAAAGTAATAAATATGTAATATATTTTTTGACAAAATGGTGCACATCGATGGGCCCGGCGGGGCGGGCGGATACCACATATATACATATACTTACACTATATTGCCAATACAAGCAGCCGCACGAAGCAAGAAGATACCCATCGTAAGATTCAAAATAACCTGAATTTGGGCTCGTCGCTTGTGTAGTGGGAAAAAAATTAGGCAACCGACACGATATCTAACAGATTGTAAACAGAACCGGCTCGCCGTTATTTGCACATTAGGTGTTATGTAATTGTATTCTTATTCGTCGTCATCTTTTGTTTCGTTCGTTCGTGTGTGGTTATAATTTCCAAGTTTTGGGTGTTAATATTTATAAAACTTTACATTAGACATTTTTTTTTGTTAGTTTGTAAGTTGTTAGCCGTTTCCATCTTTTTTTACGTTGTATTCGTTCGGATGTTCTGTGTATGATTGTGGATATTATTTTTAAGTTTTGGATGCGAATTTAGGTATAAAACTTTACCAGACATTTCGTTATTGTTAGCGACCTGTGTCTCAAGATGGGTAGAAAAAAGTTCATGATCCTTTTTTGCACGAATCGCGGTTCAATACCAGGAATAAGGTATTTCAGGTGTGTAAAATATTGGTTACTTAGTTTTATTTGACCATAAACTGTACACACCCGAACTAACGGGTAAATTCAAATAAAAGCTTGTAAAAATATTTTGAAAGTAGGTCCTGTCAAATGTTTACATCAAGAAGCAAATTTCCGAGCTGCGCAAACTCAACGGACCCTGATCATCTGCCTACAGTGATGTCATTATTGAATTATGATATTAGCAATATAGTGTATGTATATATGTGGCGGGTACCGACTAGTTTAGGCATCAAGTAATTTAAAATTGATAGATTCAGCCGATACTAGGTGGAAATCCATAACTGTAGACTTATGAAGTACAGTAAAACACAAATTAAACTGTAAATAATACTATAATTATAATTATTATATAATATAATTATAGTAAACACCCTTTTGATTTTCCCAAAATTGTAACCCTCCCTCTATTTTATCGTTATTTTAAATTATCTGAATTTATTTTAAATTATTTTCAGCAATCATTATATCAGTGTTATCTGACGAAGCTACAGTGTTAGCGAAACATGTCATATTATAGTTAAATATAGTGAAAATTTACAGTTTAATTTGTGTTTTACTGTACTTCTTAAGTCTATATCAAGTAATTTTTTTTTACCTAAAGGAGCATGTCTCAGTAGTGCGGCACAAAGTTCACTGATAACAGCGTTTCCAAGTCTGGGATACTGAGCCCATAAAAGACCAGCATGATCACAGAGCAGGAAGAGCAAATCACTAGCCAATTGGGCAATAACTTTGTTGTTAAACTGAAAAGTAGAAAATTTTTAAAGATTTTTTGGTTTCGAAACTAAAATCAATCATTTTAAATGATTTGTCAGAGTACAAAAATAATACGCTGTAACTTTAAAGAAAGATAGTCGGTAAAATTACTGAATGCAGTTACCTTTAATGCTAACAGAAGTACGTTGATAGCCTCAACAATTTTTGGATGGAATGTACGGTTGGTAAGCTCCTTGTATATGAACATGCCCAATCCAGACAATGCTATACACCTCGCTTTACCAGAAGGTTCTCTTCTTCCCGCCCTTAATAAAATACTTACAACATGTTCCTAAAAATAATCATATTAAATATTAATAGAGCCTGCAACGTACATTTATTAAGACATCGATTTTTTTTAGAAATAAAAAATAGGTATTGAGTGTTGAAAATATAATTTTCACACTAGTGCCGTAAGTTGTCTGACACACGTATTATATGATATATCATAAGTCCGTAGAATCGATCCCGCATGTCTTAAATTATTACTCTTGAAAGGTAACTTAGCTAAAAGTGAATGAAAAATAGAACTATTTTGTAATAAAAAATACACAAAGTCTCGCCCGCAGATATTTTTCTGTCGGGTTATTTTTGTTACATGTTTCGCCTTAAGCTGGCATCCTCAGACCATAAGGTCCCGGTACATGGCGCGAGAGCAGGCTACATAATACGTGACGTAACACTGCGAACTTTAAATATTTATAAAAAAATTACGGAATGATATTCAAGACATAATATTTTTCATGTGACTAAACATTTTAAGCAATATACTTGCGAGTTCTCTACTGTTAATAAACTCAAACAAAGACCTATTCACGTAACACTTAGTATATTAAATTTTTGAAACCATCGCAATAATGTAATTTTCTTAAAATAAAAATTTCAGAACTTGACAGTTCCATTTTTCATTTATCTTTACCTTTTACCTATAGTTTATTTCAGAAAGGTGTAGAGTAATAAAATGGGAAATTCCGTCCAGTTCGGCTAAATTTCGGTGTCGGCCATAGGCGCCGGTAAATTTTGTGCATTAAATTATTAATGAGAACTATAACACCGTTTTATGAAATATGCCGTGGAAGATATAGCTGAAAAACATAGTATAACTGTGCTGCGCACACCGCCATATCATTGCGAACTAACTCCTATAGAACTTATATGGGCGCAAGTGAAAGGATTTGTAGCAAACACAATACGACATTCAAAATGAAAGACGTTAAGCTACTGTTTGATCAAGCCCTTAAGGAAGTGACACCAGACAACTGGCGAAAAGCAGTCCATCATGTCAATAAAGAAGAGGAGAAAATGTGGAATCTTGACCACCTGATCGATCAGTTAACCGTTAATTATAAAGCCAAGAGTAGATGACGGTTCCCCAAATGACGAAGAATATTATAATTTGTTATAATTTAATTTCTGTATAATGTATTTTTTGTATTTTGTGTTTTTTTATAGTGTTTAATAAAAAATAAGTGTACCTAATACCATGTCCAAAATGCACGCCTTTGTCACACCATTTTCAGTGTTTTTGAATGGATAACAATAGGAAAACCCATAAATTGACCCAAACCCGGGTGGTACTACCTGCACTTGATGAAAAGAATGAATTTTGCAATGAAATCAATGCCAAATTATAAAAGTGGCTTTAATATTCGTTGGGTCACTCTGTAGTCCCTTTGCATACCTAATGAGCTTTTAATACTCTACACCTTTCTGAAATAGACTATAGATTACCTTTTAAGAACAATAATTTAAGACGCAGGGATTGATTTCACATTTTTTCCTGTAATGAAGTAAACAATTTTTTTTAAATATTTTTAGTAAAGGAAAAACTTATTGATAAACAAACTTACCTTTATATCAGGACAATTATTCATAATAGTAATGTCAGGTTCCGGTTGCAAAACCGATATGGAACTTAAGTCATCTGGCAAACTTAGCAAATTAGTTAATATAGAAACAGCTTCAGTCCTGGGTGTAAATTCGATTTTATCAGAGATATTTAAGATATCGTTGCAGGCATGGACAATATCCAACAAGAGTAGAGATGAACCAGGTAACTGCAGTGACAAAAATCGAGGCCCGAGGTATTTAATCGAGGTGTTTTTTGTTGATTTCTTAAGGCCAGTTAATGCTAAAATACGTTTAAATTTATATACTAGAATTCCCTGTAGTTTGTTGTAGTTGTTTGTTGTTATCTCATAATAGTTGCCTCTCGGGCACATTTTTCAATATGAAAAAAACTGAATACACTACAGCGAATAACAAACAGGGTTTAATTTATTTGAGCGTTACAGAGTTTTATAAGCATTATTTATCACTAAATAGGTGTCATATAGAGAAACACTTCATACCTTTTTTTTAATCAATCATCTAAAAAGTTGGGTAAGGACCTCTAAAATCAGCTACATCAAAAAATGTAGGCAGTGGCGTATTTATTTGGGGGGGGGGGGGCTCCCCCGAGCGTAGGAGTTCGGGTCTAAAAGTCTAATTGCAACCTAATTTTTCGTCTCACGCTTGGACTCTTAATTTAAATATTTAAATAATGTATTCTTTGCTTACATTACAAAGGTCTTATAGAAAGCATTTAGTTCTTAAAATTGTCCCTCTAAAAGTCCGGTTTTATATAGAGATTAGGGTTTCAGACGCATATCGTTTTAGTTATTGATTTATGATGCAATTTTAAAGGAAAACGAGTAAAAAGAATAATAGTTTTCTATTATATTATACTTGTCTGTTCCGTTTTCTCTTTTCTAGATTAGGTATTTATTTTTAAAGAGAAAAATAAAAATTTTAATTGAAACATTTTTTATGGAAGAAGTGTGATAATTTATAATAAAAAAATAGTGCGGGAAGAAACGAGAATGCTTTTTTATGAATATACAAAACGGCACTTAAGAAGGAATATTTCAAAACTTAGGCATTTGCACCAAAAACTGCTCCTAGATCTATGCTCCTAAAATACATGATCTCTGAAAAAATCATCAATTTTGGCGTGGTAAGTGATGTTTACTTTATTTTAAATAATGAAAAACCTAGCCCGAAAAACACTGGTTAGAGTCATACATACAGACGTACGTCTTATGTTAAAATTTTGGATTGACACCAATATTCATATTTTTCATAAATTTAAAAAAGATTTTTTTTTAAATAAAGAGCTAGCAGGAATTTCAAAAAAAAAAGTTAAAAAAACATTTACAAAAACAAATTTAATCCAACCATGCAGAGGGGGAGAGGTAATAATTTAATTTTCGAAATTTGATAGTAGTTAGGTGAATTTTAAACGAACATTGGGCGTGGGCCCGAAAATTTTTCGCCTGCGGCGCTTTTCCACCCTCTTCTCTTGGTACGATATTATGAATTACATGTAGTCCCGACTGTCCCTCCAGAAATAAAAATGTCCCACTTACGCCCACTGAGCCCCCCCCCCCCGGGGAATATTTGTTGGTTACACCACTGGAGGTAGGTAATGGACTCTTAAAATTAACGATTAGGAACTCAGTCACTTACATTGTATAATATTACACAGTATCGCCGACATGTAGAACGTACTTAATACAACAGCTGGGGGCTTGTCAAAATTCATAGGTTACGAGGATTTCCTTTCATTGTATCGACCCAGTGAAAGATTAGTATGATGAAATTTTCATTATTATTGGAATTAAGTGCCAGCAAGTGAATAATTGTATCCAGGATCGAAAAAAGCAATGTCGCTTAATAAACGTATTCAACAAGTGCCCAGAGTTCCGGAAACCATCAATTTTGCCGTTGAAGAAGAGAAAATTTTAAAATACTGGAAAGATATTAAGGCCTTTGAGAAATGTAATAAACAATCTAAAGCAAAACCCAAGTAAGTATATTGTATTTACCACTACCAATTACTACTAAAAAACTAATTAAATTTTATTATTATGTTTTTCGTGGATTAAATTAGTTATTTCGCGGATAAATAAAGTTCTTTGCTTATTATAACAGAAAAACAGACAAGCCTGTTTAAAAATTACGAAATATTCGAATTTTCCCACAAAACTAAAATAAAATATCTTCCTTGATGTTAAAGATACAAAAACAATTTATAAGAAGAATTTTATATCGTCTAGGTAATGTCAGCGAGGCGGGACCTACAGCTTAGCGAGGGATCCGAACCACGCGTATGCATTAGTTTATCAAAAGGTAGAATCTTGATTAGTAATTAATCAGTCTTACAAACCGACCCGAAGAAAAAAATTTTTAAATGAATTTTAAAAGTCAAATAAACTGCTGGACAACTGCTTTCGAGCAAGAAAAATTTCGCCTAAATTTAACAGTTAATATTTTTTGAACCAGATATGATATCAACCTACGGTTTTGAATAATTGATAGATTTATCCCTTGGGAAACAATTGTCGATGTTGGATTTTCTTTAACTGTCAGAAAATTTTATATACAGGGTGTTAAAGAAGACGATGATTTTTGCTCCAATTTTAATGGCGTGTAACTTTCACAATAATATTTTTAAATTTGATCACTCTATGTCAATTGAATCACTGATTCATAGCAAAGAAAATAATTTGTCAAATTTTTGATATCTGCTATATTTTAAGAAATACCGATTTTTTTGGAAATCCTTGCTTTATTTCAACTTATTGGTAGCTAGATCTCACTGTGCGTTGTATCGTGCAAACTTTGCGGGTAGTTATTATACCTTATGAAAAGCTTGATTATGTTCAGTAACAATAGTTGTACCTAAATGTTCTGATGTACAGTGGCGTACTTATAAACACCTATATGTCTATTATTTACGAGTATCTCTCAATTTTTCACGATTGTTTTATATTGGAAAGTACTCGCCCCTCGATTAGGTAAATTTTTTCTTATTTTTTAGTTTTTCATATCGCACTACAGGTATATTATACAGTGTGTTTACAAAATTTTAACAAAGATAATTTTTAAAAATTTAATATTTTTGGAAAAAATGTATTTATTAATTTCTAACTTTCCTAAAATTAAACTTACATTGAAAGAGACTTTGATATTAAATATCACTAACTGCCGTCAAACCAAAACCCGTCCGTCCGAGGAGGGCCTACAAGGTATTAATCACATCAAAATCAAACTAGCGTTACTTAATTTTAAGGATCCCTTTCAATGTAAGTTTAATTTTAGGTAGTGTTAGAAAGTTAGAAATTAAAAAATAAATATTTTCCAAAAATTAAATTAAAAAAATTTCTTTGTTAAAATTTTGTCAACACCCTGTATAATATACCTATAGTGCGATATGAAAAACTAAAATATAAGAAAAAAATTACCTAATCTAGGGGCGAGTACTTTCCAATATAAAACAATCGTGGAAAATTGTGAGATACTCGTAAACCATAGACATATAGGTGTTTATAAGTACGCCACTGTACATCATAACATTTAGGTACAACTATTGTTACTGAACATAATCAAGCTTTTCATAAGGTATAATAACTACCGGCAAACTTTACACGATACAATTGACATAGAGTGATCAAATTTAAAAATATTATTGTGAAAGTTACACGCCATTAAAATTGGAGCAAAAATCATCGTCTTCTTTAACACCTTGTATATAAAATTTACTGACAGTTAAAGAAAATCTATCATTGACAATTGTTTCCCAAGGGATAAATCTATCAATTATTCAAAACCGTAGGTCGATATCGTATCTGGTTCAGAAAATATTAACTGTTAAATTTGGGCGAAATTTCTCTTGCTCGAAAGCAATTGTCCAGCAGTTTAGTTAAATTTTTTTATCAGATTGTATACTATTATATTTAAAATAGGTTTTATATTTTTCTGTATGATGTATTGGTATTTCCAAATTGTGGATTTTTAAGTTATTTCAGCCATTTTAAATTACAAAATTTTCGTCTAAAGTAAAAGAAGGCCTGCAGGCCAATGCCGGCCGACAAACGACTACTACACACGTTCAGTTTTAACAACCGACAGCCGTCGGCCGGCCCAGACCCGTCATATAACTGTGTGTGTGTGTGGTAGCGGAATCGGCCGGCCGCCCTTTATCTCTCCGGCAAATACCGACCGGCGCGGCGGACTGAACGTAAGTAAGCTATTTAGTAAAACGGTTATTTACAGGTTTACCTTCTATGATGGACCACCTTTTGCAACCGGTCTACCCCACTATGGGCACATTCTTGCAGGTACAATCAAAGATGTCGTAACCAGGTATGCTTATCAACAAAGCTTTCATGTAGAAAGGCGATTTGGGTGGGACACCCATGGTTTGCCTGTAGAGTTTGAAATTGACAAAGCGCTGAACATCAAAGGCCCGGAAGACGTAATGAACTTAGGTATAGATAAGTACAACGCAGAATGCCGAAAAATTGTTACAAGGTATAGTAAGGAGTGGGAGGAAATCGTTGGAAGACTTGGACGATGGATAGGTCAGTTCTTTGTTAAAATATTGCATCTATCTGTGTATTTATACTTTCACTTTTCTCTCGTCTTGTCTTGCAGATTTTAAAAACGACTATAAAACACTATATCCGTGGTTTATGGAGTCGGTATGGTGGATTTTCAAGCAGCTCTACCAAAAAGGTTTGATTTACAAGGGAAACAAAGTTATGCCTTATTCCACTGCCTGTAGTACTCCATTGTCAAACTTTGAAACTGGTCAGAATTACAAAGATGTGGTTGATCCGGCTGTAACAGTCAGTTTACCCGTATTGAACGATAGTGAAAATGCTGCTCTGCTTATTTGGACTACTACTCCTTGGACTCTGCCTAGTAATATGGCTGCATGCGTGCATCCTACCTTGGAATACGTCCGACTCAAACAGATATCGACTGGTTGTATTTATGTATTGATGGAAGCTAGAATTGAGTCGGTATTTCAAGCTGGCGACTATGAAGTTCTAAAGAAATTTTCTGGAAAAGAACTTGAAGGAACGAGATATGACCCTGTATTTCCCTATTTTAAAGAGTTTGGAGAAAAAAATGGTAAGATAAGATGTCTTCTTATACTTATCTTTTTTTACCTAAATTGGATTGGTTGTAGGCGCTTTCAGGGTACTAGTAGATGACTATGTAACTGCAGAATCAGGTACAGGAATTGTGCATAATGCGCCCTATTTTGGAGAAGACGATTACAGGGTGTGTCTGGGAGCAGGTATTATAAACAAAGACATGGATCCTGTATGTCCTTTAGACAACATTGGCAGATTTGTAGATCCTGTCACAGACTTCAAGGGTCAATATGTGAAAGATGCTGACAAAAACATTATATCTGCTCTTAAGGAAAATAACAGATTGATTCATCAGTCACAGGTTAGTATTGTAAGAGGTCTTAGTCATAGCCAATAGCGTATTTATAACAATCACTTTCTAAATAATAGTTCTTATATATTGTAGATCAAGCACAGTTATCCCTTTTGTTGGCGTTCCGATACTCCTTTAATCTACAGAGCTGTACCATCTTGGTTTGTGAGAGTGGAACACATGCAACAAGAATTAATAAATTCAACTGCTGACACTTATTGGGTTCCAGAATTCGTTAAAGAAAAACGGTTTGGAAATTGGTTGAAAGAGGCTCGTGATTGGGCTATCAGCAGAAATAGGTATTGGGGCACTCCAATTCCAATTTGGATATCTCCAAGTGGGGATGAGGTAAGATGTATTGGAAGTATTGCCGAACTGGAAGAGTTGACTGGCGAGAAAGTTACAGATATACATAGAGAGAGCGTGGATCACCTAGAAATTCCTAGCGTTAAAACTGGAAACCCACCTTTGAAGCGTATTCCTGAAGTTTTTGATTGCTGGTTTGAATCTGGTAATATTGTTTTTTACATCACGCGCCTCAACTACTAATTATATTCTTTTTAATATTTTTCAGGATCTATGCCATATGCACAACAACACTATCCATTTAAAAACGCAAAAGAATTTGAAGAAAACTTCCCGGCTGACTTTATTGCAGAAGGTATTGATCAGACCCGCGGTTGGTTTTATACCTTAACTGTCATTTCAACAGCTTTATTTGGCAAGGCACCCTACAAAAACTTAGTTGTCAATGGACTTGTCCTTGCTGGAGATGGACAGAAAATGTCAAAGAGAAAGAAAAATTACCCTGATCCTTTGAACGTAGTTAATAAATACGGCGCAGATGCACTAAGGCTATATTTGATTAGTAGTCCTGTGGTCAGAGCAGAAAACCTCAAATTTAAAGAAGATAGTGTTAGAGATATTATTAAAGATGTTTTTCTCCCATGGTACAATGCTTTTAGATTCCTAATGCAAAGCATAGAAATCTACGTTGAAGGGAACAGAAAACCTTTCCTATATGATCCTACCAATGTTACAAGTAACAATGTTATGGACCGGTGGATATTGTCATTTACCCAATCTCTACTAGAATATGTTAAACACGAAATGAAACTTTATCATTTATACAATGTTGTACCAAAGTTGACTAAATTTATAGATTACTTCACTAACTGGTACGTAAGGATGAATAGAAAAAGGTTAAAAGGTGAAGGAGGAGAGGCTGACTGCAAAACAGCTTTAACAACTCTATACAACATTCTATACAATATCATAAGAATGATGGCCCCATTCGCTCCTTTTATTTCAGAAACTATGTACCAATACATCAAGAACCTTGCAGATTCCCCTTCAGATAGTGTCCATTTTCTTATGTTTCCTAATTCTGACCCTTCTTTAATAGATATCAACATCGAACGCGCTGTATCGAGAATGCAGAGTGTCGTAGAACTAGGAAGAGTGGTGCGAGATCGAAAAACGTTACCAATAAAGTATCCACTTCCAGAGGTTATTGTTGTTCACCAAGACCCGCAATATATTGATGATATACTATTACTTCAAGATTATATTATTTCAGAACTTAACGTGCGCAAAATCAGTACTACCACTGACAAAAGTAAGTTTGGAATAACTCTCAGAGCTGAGCCAGATCACAAAGTATTGGGCTTGAGATTAAAGCAAGACTCTAAAACTATCACTCAGAAAATAAAAGCTCTGACAGACCTTGAAATAAACGAAATGATTTTGAAAGGTTATAGGAATATTTGTGAGCATCGCATCGAACTTTGTGAAGTGAGATTAATATTTAAAGTTGAGAGTCTCAATAATGATCAATATGTAGTGAACAGTGATAATGATGTCTTGATTTTGATGGAGATTACTCCTGACTCTTCCATGAAAGATGAAGGTACTGCAAGAGAAATAATCAACCGTATACAAAAGCTTAGAAAGAAGGCTCATTTGGTACCCACAGATGAAATTGTGGTATTTTATGAAAGCGAGGGTAATTTAAAACGAGTTGCTACCGAATTTAAAGATGATATTGAAGGCACTATTAAAGCTTCTATAAAACCTATAGAACAGAGAAAGTCTTCTAATCAGCTAATAATCGAAGATACTCATAAATTACAAGACTGCAACCTGCACTTAGTTTTAACCACAACGGATAATATGCTGCTTCCCAGTGTTAGATGGGTGAATGTACAGGTGATTGGGCTAAAATCAAAGTATTGTAACAACGCTACTAAAGGAGTTGTGCTTTTGGAAGTTACTAACAAAGTCCTTTTTCTAGAACAGTTTAAACATGAAATTTTAAAACTATTTGGCTTAGCACACTTTAATCTAACTATAAAGAGTGATATTATAATTGATTCTGATCAAAAGCTATTGAAAGCTGCAGGAAGCACGGTATTCATTATACCAAAAGATAAAACCGTTGAACTGCCTGAACCCAGCAATGTTCCTTTTTCCAGTTTTGTTAACTTTACCAATGACGGCATTTCCGGGACGATTCTTTTGGAGAACCCTGTAGGTAATCAAGTGATACAGAGTTGAAGCCAATGTAGCATAGAAGAGTTAACATAAATATTATAATTAGTGGAAATAACGGTTTATATTTAGTTTAAAAGTTCAGTGTTCAATAAATAACATTTAAAAATATAAGTTTTTGGTTTATTTTAAAACATTACTGGATGTGTGTGTGTGTGTGTGTATAATTTTCAATGGCACTGGAAAATTTCCAACAGGCCAGACATTTTTAAAAAAAAAAATATTTAGTATTGTCATTTTTGATCTTTATTTTTCCGTCTTGATTTATTTAATATTGATAATCAACTTAACCTAATATGTCTTATGGCTATCAACGAGTATTGTTAGCATGTTAAATATTTTTTTTTTTTTTTATTTTTTTTTGTTCTTGTTTTTTTTTTGTTTTTTATAGGTACGTAGTTTTTTTTTATACGTAGGTTTTTTTTTTTTCTTTTTTCTTCTTTTTTTCAAAATTTATTTTTCTTAACACTGGGACACTGTGTAGGGATTTTGGTTTTCCGGTTGGCTGTCCCGGAAGGAGATACTAACAAGAGGCCAGTTTTTAGGGTTGGGTAGACATGAGGTGACACAGGATTCTTATAATTATTAATCCCCCCTTGGCCGAGTGTAGGGATGGTTAGCCTACCCTCCGTCAAAGAGAGGTTGTGATTTAATATAATGCTTATAAACTATGTTGAAATTTTTAACGTCGGTCAGTAGATTTGCGAGGTTAGAAGGAAGCAAAATTTTGCATTTTATTAGCTGTAAGAAAAAATCTTGAATATTATTTGTGTTTAATGAACATTTAAATAGAATATGTTGAGGGTCGGCTATTTCATTGCAGGTATTACAATTAGGGTTTTGACTTAGTCCTATTTTAAATTTATAGCTAGGGCAGATTATGTGGTTTGCACGTAGTCTCGCTATGACTTGTATAGCTTTTTTATTGGTTAGATTTGAAAACCATGGTTTTCTGGATAACATAGGTTTAATGTTACGGAAATAACATCCTTTAGTGGCTAATTGGTATTCAGATTGCCAATCTTGGTACATCTTATCTTTGATGGTCCTAAAGAAATCTGTTTTCGGAGTTTTGTAGTGATTATCTACATGTCCATTAGTAGCTGCGTCTTTTGCTAGTTTGTCCACAATTTCATTTTCATATATCCCAATATGTGCTTTTATCCATATTAGTTTAACTGTTTTAGTCTGGTTTGTTATCTCGTAATTTAATTTCAAAATGTCGGCTATCAGATGATTAATTTCTATTGTTGGTGAGGTTGATCTCAGTTTTTGAAGAGCACTTAGGCAGTCCGTAAATATTATGTAATGTTGATTATCATTTTCCAAGCATATTTTATATGCCTCTTTAATTGCATTTAGTTCGGCAGAGAAATTGGAAGAATGTTTAGGTAGTTTAATTTTGATGGAAATATTTTTTGTAGGGTAGAATACAGCGCTCCCTACATTTCCATTTATTCTAGAACCGTCTGTGTATATTATTTCATGGTTTGGCCATCTTTTATTTATTTCTGATTTGAAGGTGTTATTTCGGGAGGTTTCTGGTATATTTCTATAGTCTTCTATAGTGTCTGTGTCCACATTATGAAGAAAATGTTCGTATTGGTTTGTGAAGTTTGGTAATTTTTGGTTGGAATACATTTCCCTAGAAAATTCTGACACATATATAAACCCTTCTACGCATAGGGGGTTATTTTTATTAAACCAGTATCTATGGGTAAGGCATAATGTTGTAAGTTGACTGATTTTCTTTAGAAGGGGACTATCCTTTGAGTGCAGCTTAATGATGAATTTGTTTGCTAAATATTGTCTACGGAGTGTTAGAGGGGGTTCACATGCCTCTGCTTCTAGTGCTACGATTGGTGTACTTGGTAGCATTCCCATGCATATTCTAATGCACTTGTTTTTAATCATTTCGATTTTTTGGAGATGTGTCTTAGCTGCTGTACCGTAGAAGATGCTTCCATAGTCGAGAATGGATTTAGCTAGACTTTTGTAAAATAGAAGTCCTATATTTGGGTCAGCTCCCCAGCTATGTCCACAGAAAGTTTTTAAAATGTTTATAGCATTTTCGGTTCTTTTTAGGGTGTAAAAAATGTGTTCTTTCCAGTTTAATTTTTGGTCCAGAATTATTCCTAAAAATTTAGTTGACATTTTATGAGGAAACCGGTATCCTGATAGATTTATGTAATCAGATGGTGGTATAAACCTCTTCCTCGTAAAAGTAACTATGACTGATTTGTTTTCAGATATTTCCAGTCCGTTTTTCCTTATCCAATTTTTCATTTTTGATATGGCTTCTTCAAGGAGTTCTTGACTTTTCGCTGTTGAGCTTGCCGACGTATATAAACATATATCGTCCGCAAACTGCAATACTTTTACGTTCTTGTCGAATATCATGTCAAAATCTGCAGCATATATCAAGTATAGTATGGGGCTTAGTATACTTCCTTGTGGTAGTCCTTGATAAGCTACTCTTGGTCCAAAGGTTCTGTCTTGAATTTTAACGTAAATGTTTCTCTGGTTGTACAAAGCCATTATGTTATTAACTATGTTAGAAGGAATTCCCAATCTTTTCATTTTTTCTGATAGGATGCCTAGGTTGACGTTATCATAGGCGCCCTTGATGTCTAGAAAAGCAGCAGATATTGAATGGTTTTTTGTGAATGCTAGATGTACGTCTGTAACGAAGTTAGCTAAGCTTTCTTGTGTAGAGCGACCTTTCCGAAAACCAAATTGGGTTTCTGGAAGTTTGTTATTTTTTTCCAGCCAGTGTTCCAGTCTGTTTTTGATAAGTCTTTCATATGTTTTTAATACACATGAGGCTAAGGCTATAGGTCTATAAGAGTCTGCAGAGTTCGGTGGTTTTTGTGGTTTTAAGATAGGAATAATGGAGTAATCTTTCCAGTCAGCTGGGATATTTATTTTACTTTTCCAGATATTGTTATATAAATTTAGTAATGTTATTTTTGCGTTTGTAGACAGATTTGAAAGCATTGAATAATGAATATTATCCATACCTGGGGCTGAGTTGTTGTTGCTTTTTAGGGCTCTTTTTAGCTCTGTCCGGGTAAATGGTTTGGATAAGTATGTATACCTTAATGTGGGCGTAGCCTGTATTTCGGGTTTGAGCATTTCTGCCCAACATGGAGCAATTTTTTGATGGAAGTTATCCACCCATTCGCAACTATTTAGGTCAAACGGAATTCTATTATTTTGCTTTCTATTTTTGTATCTATTGACCTTATTCCATACTTCTTTTATGTTTGTATTTTTGTTTAGGGATGAACAATAATTTCGCCAACTATTTGTCTTTTCCTTTTTGATTGTTAACTTTGCTTGTGCGTCTGATTTTCTGTAGTTTAGTAGGTTTTCTAGACTAGGGTTTGTCCTGTATGTTAAATAATCTTCTTTCCGTTGGTTTACGGCCGTTTGACATCGATCAGTCCACCATGGTTTAGATTTTGTTCGGTTGCCCTTTGATTTTGTTTCTGGTATATTGTGTGATGTTATCATGTTTAGGTCGCTTATAAAATTTAAATAGTTTTCTGATGATTCTTCCTTTGAGATATTATTCGATTCTTGTGTATAGGTTATCCAATCAGCTTTATTAATGTTCCACTTTTTTCTGTTATATTGTAAATGAGTTTGCGGGGCAATATTATAGTTTATTATTATTGGTAGGTGATCTGATCCACAAGGATCTAAAAGTGTATCCCATTGACAGCTATTGGCTATGTCCGGGGTTGCTATTGTAATGTCTATGGCTGAGTTTTTACAATTTAATCTACCTATATATGTGGGTTTACCGGTGTTTAAAAAAATTAGGTTATCTCTGTGTAAAGCTTCCAAAAGGTTATTACCAGCTATATCATTAGAATCACAGCCCCATGCCAGGTTATGGGCATTGAAATCCCCTCCCAGGATAAAGGGTTTAGGGATAGAGTTAAAAAAATTTAGCCATTGGTTAATCGTTATCTTAGTGTTAGGTTTAACATATATAGAGACTAAAGTTACTGATGTTAAATTATTAATTTTTAAATTTATACCGACCACTTCTATCCCTACTCCCATGGGCGGTAGATTGATCACATTATAGATTAGGTTAGATTTAATTAATATTGCTGTACCGCCTTTTCCATCAGGACGGTCGCAGCGTTCAGAGTTATAACCTGAAAAATTTATATATTTTTGGGGTTTAAACCAAGTTTCGGATAGCATTGCTAGTCCGATATTTTGTGTAGTTAACAGATGTTCTAAATTACCTTTATTTGAAATAGCCGATCTGCAATTCCACTGTCCGATAATTAACCTATCCATCGTTATTAATTAAATCAAGATCAAATTTTTTTTTAATAACTTCTACTAAATCTAATTTTTGGATATCAAAACTTTTTTTTTCCTTTAGAGAGCTTACCACAAACATGACAATATCCAGTATTTTGTATGTAAATGCCTCTTCAGCAGAGAGGGTCTGGAGACCAGACCTATAGATAGAATCATTTAGGATTCCTCCTTTTTGATTAGGGAGAGTGTAATTTTTGATTAATTGATCATATTCCATTCTTGTCATATCTGGGCCTGAAGGGCGGGGTCTTTTATTATTATTTGTTTTAGCAGAGAAGGTGAATGAACTTTTTGAAGGGGGGTTGGTCACTGTGGAGGTACTAGGGGCCGGGTTATCATAAACATTGAAATTTACCGAGTCTTTATTTTGTGTTGTTTCTGTATTATACCTGCTTAGTTCAGGGGTTCTATTTTCTTTCTCATTATTTGAATTTATAGCATCAGCATATGACTTTTTTGGAACTTTTCCACTAGCGTCTCTGTAAGATAAGTTTTCCAGTGCCATTGTTTCCTTAATAAGTTTTTGTCTTTTGAATTCCTGACAGCTTTTAAAGTCCGATGTCTGGTGAGAGCCTTTACATCCGAAACATTTAGCAGTTGATTGTATGTCAGTACAGTCTTTTGTCTTATGAGCTTCTGTGCATTTTTCACACCGCGGTGCGCTTTTGCATTGTTTTGCCTGGTGGCCATATCTATAGCAATTATAACATAAAATTACTTTTTGTATATATGTTTCCACTTGGTATCTTACGTGACCTATAGCTACATATTTCGGCAGCTGTTGAGTTTTGAACGTAACGATAATTGTACGGGAGGGAACTCGTTTATTTTGTCCGTTTTCATCAATTATGGGTTTTTTGTTTTCATCTAGTTCTTTAAAAGTAATTCTTTGCACTTCTTTTACCGTAAATATTGAGTGCATATCAAATGGTTTTATTTGGGTTTTTAGAAATTCTTCAGTAAATTCTGTGTCGATCTTTTTTATGACCCCTGTACGCAGTAGTATAAAACTTGGTATATATAGATTTAATTTATGGTTTTCTTTTAAATATGTAGATTTAATTAATATGTTTGCTGATTTATGGTCTGAAAATATGACTCGAATTTTTTTCTTACCGATAGACTCTATTTCTTTTATTTTACCATCAATTTCGGGGTGATATGAGTAGATTAGCATATTTATTTTAATTGGGTTTAATTTGCCTGCAAAATTAGGATCTGAAGGTTCAACGTATACTTGATAAGGAGCGACATTCCTTTCATTGTAAAGAAATATTTCTTGTTTTTTTGTTTGTTCATGTTTATCACTGTTTTGTAAATTTAAATTCCTATCCGGGGTTTCCGTATTTTGATTGTTGGGTAATGGGGTATCTACATTTGTTTTTGTACTTACAATCTGGTTGGCATCAAAATTAATTAAATTATTTACATTACTTTTTATACCACCTGTTTTTTTTAAAACTCGGGAAACTTTATTTTTTGCCTCACGCATTTCTTGGTCATCAAAACCACAAAATTCATTGTTTGGGTCGGGGGGATGACCCCCCGGGTCAACATTCATTTTTTAATCACGGCAGTTCCGCACGTCTATTCGTAAGTTTTTGTATATTCTTATCAGTCACCGTTAACAATTCGTACGCTTGATCGAGCACAATCCGACCTTCTCGGGCGATAACCAATCGATCACTGTTACTGGATGTGAAATTCTAAAATATCTACACACACAAAAGTAAATTTTCTTTTTTAAATAGAACACCCTATATATTGTAGCATTTTTGAATTCGAGAGATCAACCCAATTGAAGTTGCTATTTTTTCTATACCTAAAATCCACCTTTAACGAAATACTGACGTTTGAAAAATGACATTTTTTAAACTATGACATCTAAATTTTTGTAGAATTCTAATTAAAACAATTGTTTTTATTTATTTGATCATGGAGTTCTCATGGGCGTCCGGCAAATTTGGTCTGATTTTAGGGGTCCTTACCCAACTTTCTAGACAGTCAATTTAAAAAAAAATATGGAATATTTTTAGGAGGTTATAGTAGTTTGTACAACAAGAGTGGATATTGAAGGGCAGTGGAGTTTTGGACTTCCATTGTATTTATTTGTTTCTGAATCACAACGTTTCAACTGGTAAGCATTTCCAGTCGTCTTCCGGTGAATAATCAATATTCCATATCGCACGAGGAGGTAAATTGAGCACGATGCCGTAGGCGGAGTGCTCAAACTTCTGAGCGCAATATGGACAATCCACTCGAGTTGTACAGTATATTTTTTTACGGCCAAACTCGGAACTTCAAAACAATTTTTTTTTAAATTATTTAAATTAGGCTTTATAACTTGTAATTTTAGTTGGCCGCGAACTTTTGAGAGATAATAAAAAACAATTGAAGAAAAATGCATTTCGTGGGCAAATCCATGGACCATTGTTACACTAATAATAATAATAAGAGTTTATTTTTCAATATTTATAATATAATACATTTGTTTATTTATCTTCCTTAATAAACTTCTTCTTTGATCCCCTGAAGACGTGCTTGTTAGGGGCAAATCTTAATATTTTAAATTATAAATATATGAGAATATTAAAATATTTTGTTTAAATATTTGTTAATATTATATAAAAGTTAAATTGTAAATAAAAAAAAAACTTTTTAATATATGTATATAAATATAAACACAGTTTTTTTGAAGATATAGGTATAATTAAATTTTGAAAAATATATTATTCATAACATAACACTGTAACATCGATTTGGGTAATTTCTTATATTTATACAAAATCACTTTGAATAGTTAAAAGTTTTCACTTGTGTAAATCATTGTAACTGGTTTACTCTGTATATCTAAGATAATAATTAAATGAATCAATTAAGAGTCCTTTATTACGTTTTCAGGTGAATTTTCAATTTTTTTTGAAAAATAAAATACCCGGCAATATATTCTACGTCAACCTATACTCATTTTTTTCATCCACAGCTTGGTACTACAAGATATTAAAATATGAACAAAATCCAGCCGTTTGTTTTCAAATTTCAAAAAATGAGAAACATTTTTTTTTTGCTTTTCATAATTTTTTAATATTAGTTTTTATTTAATCCGCCTATAAATTATTCAACATCCTATACATATTTTATTTCTATATAAGTGAAAGAAAACTTAAGGCCTACTTTTCTACCAATAAAAAAAATAAAAAAGTTGATAGTTTCTAAGAAACAAGTGAAAACTCCAGACAATGCATAATATCTCAAAAGCAAGAAGTTGCCAACTTTAAAAGGCCATAACTCAAAAACTAGTCATAGGATTGGATTACGGCCATGGACACTTTTAATCAGGACGTCAAGATCTAGAAAATACTAAAAATTCAGAAAAATTAGCCGAAAGCCATTTTCCATAAGCTTTGTGCGGGGTCTTTTGGTTTCATATCCTAACTAGGATGGATATGAAATTATATTCGTTCAGTTAACCGGAATTTTCCAATCGCTTTAGTGTAAAGATGTGGGAGTAGAAAAAAATATAATGCGTCGATCCTATAACACTCTGTGGGTTAATAAAAATAAAGACATACCTGTATGTAAAAAGGAATAAAACTGAGGAAGAGACGTCCTATATTTAGGGTCACAGTTCAACATCACAGTAATCAGTAATCGCAAAGCGTTCAATTTCCCTGCCTCGTACTGCTCCGGTAAACACAATGCGCCAAAGCACCAAGGAAGTATCAGCGTTACCGGTGGAACTAGTTCAGGTGCTTGTGGAGTGCTGACGTTATCCAGAGACACTCCTTGATTGTGTTTAATTTTGATTAACGTGTCGGTTAGTTTTATTAGATATTCAAATACTTGAGCGTGCAGCTTGGCATCTGATATTTGGTTAACGTCTCCTAGAGCACATAGCATTCGCTTCCATAGAATCACTGCTACATCTGGCAACCAACCTCTAACTGATCCGCCACAAACGACACCCCTAAAATAAATGTAATTTGAGTCGTTACAACAGTTATTTAACTTGAAGAAATAGTCCATATACTTGACGTAAAATAGAAATCTAAATGGAAAGAAATGAGACACTCGAAGGTCGGATTGCACAAAGATTTTTAAAGTCTATTTCTGAAAGGTGTAGTGTAGAGTAATAAAAGCTCATGCAAAGGGACTACAGAAAGACCCAACGAATATTTAAGTCATTTTCATAATTTGGCATTGATTTCATTGCAAAATTCTTTATTTTCATCAAGTGCAGGTAGTACCACCCGGGTTTGGGTCAAATTATGGGTGTTGCCTATTGTTATCCATTCACAAACACTGAAAATGGTATGACAAAGGCGTGCATTATGTACAGACATTATAATAGGTACACTTATTTTATTAAACAAAAAAAAATACATTATACAGAAATTAAATTATAAGAAATCATAATATTCTTCGTCATCTGAGGAACTGTCATCTCCTCATGACATTATAATGAACGGATCGACGGTTCGATCGGGTGGTCAAGATTCCACATTTTCTCCTCTTCTTTAATGACATGATGGACTGCTTTTCGCCAATTATTTGGTGTCACTTCTTTAATGGCTTAATCAAATAGTAGCTTAACGTCTTTCATTTTGAATGTCGTGTTGTGTCTTGCTACAAGTCCTTTCACTTGCGCCCATATAAGTTCAATAGGATTTAGTTCGCAATCACATGGCGGTGTGCGCAGCACAGTTACACCATATTTTTCAGCTATATTTTCCACGGCATATTTCATAAAACGATGTTTGTGTAAATTTATTATAGCTAATAGTTCCTTCTTTATCAAATTATCTTCTTTTTTTCTTTGGTTAGTTATCATAAATAATTTAATGCACAAAATTTACCGGCGCCTATATCCGACACCGAAATTGAGCCGAACTGGACGGAATTTCCCATTTTTTTACTTAAAAGTTTATTTTCTTCTTTTTAGCTAATTCAACTAAAAGCTTTTAAGTTTTTTAAAATATTAGTTTATGTGATTGTACTATAAATAAGTGATTTATAGTACCAGACGCTTATTATAAATTCAAAAAGTGGAGAAAATATAAATGTCCTACCTTTCCTCAAAACAATTATACGAGAATACCAATTTCACTGTCTGTCTATTCACGAAATGCTAAAATTAATTTCAATAAAGGTCATATGTGTGCACTCTACACACATGCACCATTTGCTTAAATAGAACAAAACATTTAAACTATTTAGATAAAATACTGTAACACTGATACCTGGGAATTGTTAAATTGTTTCGAATACCGATATTGCCCATTTACCGTGACAATATAAAACCACATTATTAAAATTAACATAAAATAGATAACGATACGCCCACTCAGATGATATTTCACAAAAACCTACCTTCTTTCGAAGAAATGTATATAAAAATAATATTTTGAATCAATGTAAATTAAAACAGAATATAAAACTATTTTCTTATCATGGTTTTAATGTCCGACATGCTTATTAATTTTACCTGCATTACTGATAGTTATTCTTCTAAGAAGGTAAAAGTATAATAATTGGGTTCATTCAAGCAATTCAAGGAGACAGGCTAGCATTGATTTTGAATTTGGTATGCATTAATTATTATTGATTTTATTGGCAAACATAAAGTAAACACAAAAAAGAAATTGAATGGGCAAAGACAAAGTTCTCATCGCACTCAGTTGTCAGACAGAGAGCCGTGCTCAGTGGCGTATGGGTGTTGCGTTTAGTTTTTAAACTTTTCCTTCTAAAAGTCCTGTTTTATATAGAGATTAAGGTTTTGGACGCATATCGTTTTAGTTATTGATTTATGATGCAATTTTAAAGGAAAGTGAGTAAAAAGAATAATGTTATAGTATTTTTCTATTATATACTTGTTTGTTCCGTTTCCCCTTTTTTAGAGTTATTTTAACTCAACAAAAATATAACCCAATGCAATAAAATATTTTTATAACAAAAACAAAAAACAATAAAACAATTAAGCATTTACATTTAAAGCGAAAAATTAAAGTAAAAATTTTAATTGAAACATTTTTTATGGAAGAAGTGTAATATATTATAATAAAAAAATAGTTCGGGAAGAAACGAGAATGCTTTATTATGAATATACAAAACGGCACTTAAGAAGAAGTACTTCAAAACCTAAGCATTTGCACCAAAAACTTCTCGATCTACGCTCCTAAAATGCATGATTTCTGAAAAAATCTCTATATTATTTCGACATTTTGCCATCATAAAATTTACATTTTTTATTAGTACTTTGGCACATTTATCTCAAAAACGAAAAATAGTGACATATGCACTTCTTGTACCAAGCCACAGATATAAAATGTCATATATCTAAATTCAATTGTTTTTGATATATTGACATTTTAAATCTGGCATTTTTAGACTTTGACAGGCTGTAGTATTGGAACGGCGCATCTTAGAGAAAAATAATGTTTACCTCCCTATCTTATAGTTTATTTCAGAAAGGTGTAGAGTACTAAAATGGGAAATTCCGTCCAGTTCGGTTCAATTTCGGTGTCGGCCATAGGCGCCGGTAAATTTTGTGCATTAAATTATTTATGATAACTAACCAAAGAAAGGTTGAAGGACCTTCGGAGATGGTTTGGGTGCCCTTCAATTGAAATCTTTAGAACTGCTGTGTCTAGAACATTGTTAGCCATGTGGATCGCCAACCTTCGTAGGGAGAGGGCGTCGTAAGAAGAAGAAGAACCAAAGAAAAAAGAAGAAGATAATTTAATAAAGAATGAACAACTAATTAAATCCTATAGAACTTATATGGGCGCAGGTGAAAGGATTTGTAGCAAGACACAACACGACATTCAAAATGAAATACGTTAAGCTACTGTTTGATCATGTCATTAAGGAAGTGACACCAGAGAACTGGCGAAAAGCAGTTCATCATGTCATTAAAGAAGAGGAAAAAATGTGGGATCTTGACCACCTGATCGATCGGACCGCCGACCCGTTAATTATAACGTAAAAAGGAGATGACAGTTCCTCAGATGACGAAGAATATTATGATTTTTTATAATTTATTTTCTGTAAAACGTATTTTTTGTATTTTTTTGTTTAATAAAAAATAAGTGTACCTAATACCATGTACATAATGCACGCCATTGTCACACCATTTTCAGTGTTTATGAATAGATAAAAATAGGCAAACCCCATAAATTGACCCAAACCCGGTTGGTACTACCTGCACTTGATGAAAATAAATAATTTTATCTAACTATCTATTTTTATCTGTTACAACTTCCGGTTTAACATGTTAAACCGAAAGTTGATCTTGGATTTCACGTCGTGCGACTTATTTTTAAAAAACTCTAACATAATCCATGTAAAAATAAATTTTAGTGTTCCAAGATTGATTACAATAAAAAAACCTAAACTTTACCTATTTTCCCCAGATTGATCCACTGCATGGTTTTCAGTAAGTACATCCAGCTGTATAGGAGAATCTTTTATCGAATTGCTTTCTATACCACTAGATGGTGCCGGAGATGGCGACCTAGTACGATCTGTAGATTCAGTATCAGGAGGAGGGATAAGCTCCAAAGATCTAGATCTTCTATGTTTTGACTAAAATCAAAAATATATATAATTAAAATGTACGTTTTATTTAGTTCAATAACAACCAGTGGCGGCTCGTCAGGTGAAGTAGGTGAAGGGGCTCTTCACCAAAAAAAGTAAAACCAGGGGGAAAGTTTTTCGACAATATTAAATATTAAAAAATAATTATATTCGAATTAATAATATTAATTTAATCCAAATGTAGCTATGCATAATAGGGCCCCGGTTAACTCCGATGGGCAATAATTGTAAACACTCGTACATTTTGGCGCCCCAGCCAACCGTGTCCGTTAGCTCAAAGTAAGTGAAGACCAACGCCTCAAATGGCTTTGATATTCACCGTTGCTATGGTTACGTGACTTTAGTCACGCAAACAGCATGTAACAATTTGCATTATGATGAAGGGCAATTTAAAAATAGATCAGTCATTTATTTTGAGGCTTCGCGAAACTTACGGTTATAGATATCGTTTTTACGTGATTTACTGTGTGAATAAAGTTTTGTTTTTATTTTTCAATTAATTCAGTAGTGTACGTACCTACTTAGTATTGTGTTTTAAAAATGAATCCAATTAATAACATAGTTTGTAATTTGTTGGAAACTCCATTTAGTCGTTGGGCAGATGACGATAAAAGAGATATTTTGTTCAACGGGTTTTTAGTTAATGCTTGTTTAAGTACCCGCAATATACCTAGCTCTTCACCATTTTTTAAGACGGCGAGCCGTCACAACGATTTGATTTTGCAGTTTGTTCAAAGATAAACAACAACAAATACTTACATAGGTATGTCTAATCCCAGTTCGAGGTTTAATATTTATACTAGTTTCACTATAACTCCTTGACAGACCAGACTTGGCCTTCTTAGAGGAAAATATGTTACCATCTGGCATAGACGAATCCTGCCTGGTCACAGGTTGATGTAAGGAATCACTTGCAGCACTATTAGAAGAAGATGATACGTTATTTTCAGGACGAACAATTATTCTTCTAGTGCGCTTAGATTTTTGTTCATTTAACCTGTCTAGAGGTAAATTTGTCAGATCTAAATTGTACACATGTCTTGCCAATACCCTAGTGAGCGTCTCCATTGTTTTCTAAAAACATAGACATAGATAAACTGCATGTTTGTAACAGGATTAACATATAATTTATTTGAGTGACACTTGACATAAACAAACAATACTTATTTTAAAGCTTCTTTTATATATACAGGGTGTCCCGAATTTATGTGACAATATTTTAAGGGGATAAAGTACATCCAAAAATAGGACTAAAATCCTCTATTAATATACCTTCAAAAACGCTTCGTTATGGGGCTAGAGCCCCCCGAATGGAAGCTATGATAAGCGGTTTTTTCACAATATCTCAGAAACTGTTTGAAGTATCAAAACAAAATTTGATTCATGTTTTACCCATGACAAGACGCAATAAACGTTTTGTTTAGCTTAGGTGTATTTCTTCCAGTGGCGTCCCACTGGGTAGGTAGTGAGGAGAATATTGCCCTAACTTTTTTATTTGTAGGATTTTTTAACGCCAGGTGCAATTTTTAAAAGCACTAAAGTCTTCTATTGAAAAAAGATACTCTTGCTTCATTTCGGTAGGATTCACCATTTTTCGGTAAAATCGATTTAAAAATTTTCGGTTTTTTTTCAAGCTAAGGTGTTTTTTTGCATATCTCAGCAAATACTTGATATTAAAACATGAAATTTATTAGAAGTTCTACTAGCGACAAGGCATATTTATTAAAGGATGTAACATTAAAATATTTTTCTGGTGACGTCGCACGGGGTGGAGCCTAAAGTAAATATTACAATTTTTATTTTAATTTGAGGGGCTTTCATACTTTTAATGTAATTTTTTAAAATTTTCAAATTTTTTGTTAATAAAACCTTCCATTATTGTAATTTGACAGAATATAAGGTTTTCAACGGATTTTTAGACCTTGTTTTTTAAATATTTATTGGTATAAGAGACTTAAAATAAAACAAGAAAGAATAACAAATTGCAAATCAAATTTAATTGTAAAACCACATGGGAAACTAATTCTTAAGCAAATGTTCGAAATGATTTCCATTTTGTTGGATGCAAAATCTAGATCTGCGTGTTATGTTTTGTGAGGCACGAAGAATTTGAAAATGGTGTAAAAGGAAAGCCCCTCAAATAAAAAAAAATAGTAATATTTACTTTAGGGTCCACCCCTTGCGACGCCACTAGAAAAATATTTTAATGTTACATCCTTTAATAAATATGCCTTGTCGCTAGTAGAACTTCTAATAAATTTCATGTTTTAATATCAAGTGTTTGCTGAGATATGCAAAAAACACCTTAGCCTTTTCAACGGCTTGTAAAAAACCAAAAATTTTTAAATCGATTTTACTGAAAAATGGTAAATCCTACCAAAATGAAGCAAGAGTATCTTTTTTCAATAGAAGACTTTAGTGCCTTTAAAAATTGCACCTGGCGTTAAAAAATCCTACAAATAAAAACCACTGGAAGAAATACACCTAAGCTAAACAAACCGTTTATTGCGTCTTGTCATGGATAAAACATGTATCAAATTTTGTTTTGATACTTTAATCAGTTTCTGAGATATTGTGAAAAAACCGCTTATCATAGCTTCCATTCGGGGGCTCTAGCCCCATAACGAAGCGTTTCTAAAGGTATATTAATAGAGGATTTTAGTCCTATTTTTGGATGTACTTTATCCCCTTAAAATATTGTCACCTAATTTCGGGACACCCTGTATATATGTCCAAATTTAGCATAATTGTCACATTGTTGCCACTAGCTCATAAAATCATAAAATAGTATAAAAAAACAAATTGATGTTTATACAGGGTGATTCAAAAATACTTTGACAAACTTTGGGATATGGTTGTTGACATTATTTTAAGAGGAAAAGTTTTAATGAACCATGTTCTTTAACGGCTTCGTTTAGAAAATACAGGGTGACCAAAATTTAAAAAAAAGTAGTAATTTTTAAATAATTAATAAACCAGTAGGGGTTTTTAGGTAAAATTTGGTAAATTAAATGAGAAGGTAATCTCCTCAAGAGCTCCATTAGGATGTCACTGACAATTTCCTAACTTAGTGTAACTTTTAATATTGATTATTCTCCTGAAGATGAACGTTTATACGTTCGGAACATGTAGAGAGTACATTTAGAAAACTTTTCTTTGAAATATATCCTAGTGAAGGTTGACTTAGAGTGTTATTTCTCCGCATTTAATTGTTAATACATTTTTATCAAACCAATTTTTTATTATTTTAAAATCTTTTTTAATTTTGTTATTTAAGTTGTCCCAATTTGTATTTGTATAAAAAATTGCAATATCATCTGCGATAATAAGATAATACTAATAGTTGCTGCTAAGATTTTCTAATAGGTCACAACTTATTCACACTTTTCCATACAGATACCTCATACTAGATACATACCGCCCATTCTTTAATAAGTTCCTCCCAATTAGTCAGAGATGTCAAAACATCCAGGAACCTATCCCAAAGCTCCCTAGAGATAGCAACGTTTAAATTGGCCTTAATCCACGTCACTATAAGAGTTTGAAAAATTGCTGGTGCCAATTTCCCACCGAGCGTCAGCATTTTCTTCTTTGGCAGAGTTTCTCCCAGAACCAATGAGGTGATTTGTAAAAGTACAACTAATAATTGTTCCCTAAAATTGAAATTATAAAATGTTTTTCTCAAATATTTGTTGTGATTTAAAGCAAATAAAGACACTGCAAGTCCACAACTCACTCAAGAAATATCATTATGTAACATGTAAATTGTTGCTGTTGATTAAATGAAATATTGTGATGATACAATATTTTCATTCTAGTTTATTTAATTTATACCCAGTTATTTTTTTTAAACTTACCATGTATTACTGTCCATTCTAACATTCATGACCATATATCTATATATATTAAGTACTCGTTTGCAAGCATCAGTCTGTTCCTCTAAAAGGCGAGGAATATGGGGATTGACTTCCAGTAGAAAATTATTTGCCGCGTGAGTCATAAAAAGTTGGTAGAGATTCTGGAATGAAAATATGTTCATTATTTATGGGTCAATAATATACATACAAACAAAAATATTGCATAATTTATTTTAAGTATTTTTCATGTTTATTTATTTTCCTTTAAAACTTTATGTATATTCAGAGGATAAGAACGCACTGGCGTTGCCGACCTGTATTAAATATACAGGGTGATTCCTAAGCTCATACTTCTTTTTTAGCTGTGCATAGAAGGCATTAAAATAAACAATATTTTCAAATATACCCTTTTTCAAAAAACTCAAAAATAAGGTACTTACATTCATTTATTACACTATGGATCGAATACGGTTCTGCCTAACTTGCCCGTTAAATAACGTTAAGAAAACTTCTGGATGTAGGATGAGCCTGCAAGGGAAAGCGTTCTGCGTATAATCTCGAAACAGCAGCCGCACTTTGACGACACTTACCGTAAATTAGCACCATATCTACTAGTTCATCGTTTTCAAATTTTACCATTTTCACGTGTCACCAATTTAAAATTAGCTTGCTTTAGAAAAATACACCGCACCGTACCAAATAACTCACCACCGACTCGTAAGTTGCATTACAAATAAGAGATAAGACAAACAACATAAAGTATAGCAGGCTACGTTTTGATGACCAGGCCCGCACTTAGATTTTTTACTTCTGTATCTCGCCTATTTTTAAGTTTTTGAAAAAAGGTATTTGAAAATGTTATTTATTTTAATGCCTTCTATACACAGCTAAACAAGAAGTCTCCACTTAGGAATCACCCTGTATAAGCAGTTTCACCTGTATAACTTTTAACATTTTTTTACAAACTAAAATATTCATAAGTAATAGTCATGTTGATGGCAAAAAAAATGTTATTAAGCAACTCGATATTGAAAATTATTTATTTAATCACAAAGTCCACAAACATTAAAATAGTGTAATGCTAAACAAACCGAACGACGCCATAATTAGACCAATATTAACATTTTTCTTTGACATTATCTAATGCAACAAGTAGATTATGGCGGGTTAGCGCTTTCTTCGTCGGTTTTGTACAGTCTCAAACAATGTGAAATTTAATATAGAATAAATATTTTGGCTTAACGTTTCTTTTAAAGGATGGTTCCTTGTCCTATTTCACTTAGCTTACTACAGTATAACATATAACACAGTAGAATAATAGAATATACAAACCATGAATAAAATATAATTTAAATTTAAGACAAAAATATCATAATTTAACATATTATGTACCTGTATTCCAGCTCTAACTAGTAAATTCTCTTTATGAATAGCGCCTAAGTAAGAGTCATTCCTAAGCCTACTACTTCTTCCATTCTCATTCATCTCTTGTTGTTGCCGAGTTGTATCATCGGGAGGTTCCAAAGCATAAACAGGTAACTCGGATACATTTCCTTGTATCAGATCTTTGTAAACCAAAATAATCTTCCTTATGGCCACAACATGGCTGAAATTCAATAGAAAGGCTTGACGGTAAAGTTCATGGACAAAATTTACATTGTCGCGGGTGGAGCACAACACG
Source organism: Polydrusus cervinus (assembly GCA_935413205.1). Classification (NCBI taxonomy): domain Eukaryota; kingdom Metazoa; phylum Arthropoda; class Insecta; order Coleoptera; family Curculionidae; genus Polydrusus; species Polydrusus cervinus. Next base: position 96,253,861 of record OW284510.1, on the reverse strand, counting down.
TCACGAACTATTTGTTGTGCTAGTTCTTCGTCTGTGGCAGTCTTATTGGTTTGTACAGAGAGGGCTAAAAATAAATCATGAAATGTTAAGAAAAATAATAAAGTGGACACTTGGAAATGTATAGGTCAAAATTGGTTTTTTAATGACATACAACTTAACATTTAGGAATACTCACTAGAATCCAAACTAGGATGGGACGACTCACTAGCCTCTTCTTCATGGACAGGTACAGGTTGATAATTGCCGCTATTGGGGGGATGCGTTGGTTGCTGGTTGGGATGGTTCAGTTGACCTGGTTGATTTTGATGCCCGTGGTGATCTCTCTTTGTCTGGTGCATGTAGTTGGTAACCCACATAATCAGAGAAACGCGACAGAACACAAATTCCGTCTCGTTTTCCATTTTTCTCATTACGGGAAGTTCTAAAATATAAAATGCCATATGGTATAGACTGAAGAGCCGATTCTTACTTTTACATACAGGGTGGTTGCTTAGTGCGAAACACTACAATGGATCAGTTATTCAAAATAAACTAAAGTCTACATTTCAAAATTATTTTTCAAAAACAACACGAAAAAAATATATTATTTGAAACATATAATTTTAATGGCATTTTTGAATTCTAGGAATTAAATCACGCAAACTTGCTAATTTCATCGTATATTTAAAACCTACTGTTTCAGAGATATTGACATTTCAAAAATTACATTTTTTATACTTGACAGCTTACAGTTCTGATACAACTTGCAAGGAAAACTGCTGCGGAACCATGGAAAGGATAGAAAAGAAATTTCCTGTCTATTAACCTTTCTGTTCTTATTTAGCACTATGTAAGATCGCTCGGCTACATTCGCGATGGCCGAAACGCGACTCGCCCGATAGACATGGGAATGAAGAGCTTCACGGCTCTTTCCAATTGTCTTTCTTGCTCTTTTAAATCAGATTTTCCGTATTTCTGTTTCATTCCAAAAATGTCTACTTGTTCTGTGGTTTTTACGTTGTGTCAAGTTACCAACACAGAAAATCTTTATATAGTACCAAACAGGGGTATGAAACTTGGATCCGAAAATGCTCAGCAGTCACTGTCATTAGTGTCACTTGTCTTCCACTACTTTTGCTGTCATCTTTCACCAATCACGGTGCTTTATTTTCTTAACCAACCGTTGATGTTTTTCCTTGTATTCGGCTTCGGATTTGTTTTTGGTATTTTTAATGACATGGTTCTGTGTTAAAAAATTATTTTGTGTTTTTACCACAAATATGGTTTGAAAATCCAAAAAAAAGTATTATTTCATGTCTGGGTAAGAAGTTATATTAATATATTTAAGAAAAAAATCTGAAAACAGAGTTCAAACTATTTTCTAGCGGTAAAGGTCGACGATCCTAAATTTTAAAACAATTTTTTACTTCTCTGTCAGAAATAAAAGTATCTTTGTATGTATTTGTTGATTGAGCGATTTAAAAAAAGTCCCCATTTTTACAATATAATATTTTTTATTGAAAACTTTAGTCAGTTTCTTATCGAGGTTGTTTAAAAATAAAGACTCAATGTTATTGCACATATTCCCCTACCCCCCTTCCACCAGCATTAGTTCAAACGCACTACGCTTCGCAGTGTTAGCATCGCCATTAACGTCATTTAGAAGTCACAGCGGCATTTATCATTTAACATGTTAATAACGTTTCTCTTTGTTAGAGTTCTGTGGTACCAAATCATACAAGAAAAAATTTCCTTTCTATGTTTCTTTCTATTTCTATTTCGTTACATGGTTACGCTGCTGCTTCTACAATTTTGGTAAACTGTCATAACAAATTATGACACTAACAGAAATAAAATGTTCTTAAAAATATAAATTTTGGAACTTAACATTTCTATTTTTTATACACCTTTACCTATGCTCCTGTCCAGAGTAATAATTAAGACATTGATTGATTCCACAGCATACTTTGGGAATGTTATATTTTTTATCTTGCAATATGTATATAAGTAATATTGTAAAGATGGTATTTAAAATAAATGCAATATAATGATATAAAAATATACAACTTACCTAAATTAGGTCTATACAAAGAGGTTTCGTTATTAAAACCAGAACAAATCTTTGGTAAGTAATAGGTTTTAAACTGTTCCAGCAAGAAACTAAAACACCTATGATGATGAGATGTTTTATCTTGCCATTCTAATTTTACAACTGTGTGCACCATGTGATCTAATAAAGCTTCTAAATAAAATCTAAAATACAAATTAAAAAAATTACATCTTGAACTTTAAAGTTTGTTTATCATAGTTTTTAAAAAAACAGAACCTCCTTCAAAAGTTCTCTCAGACGGTTTTTTAAATTCTTATGTTACCTTTAAACCTATAAAACCTGAAATGAATATACCGTACATGTACTACAATGCGTAAGGGTTAAATAGACAGACATCGATGTTATTTGTTGAAAATTTTAAATTCATTAAAAGAATGAAAAACCGAGTGTAAAACCTTATTGTTTTATTTGAAGAAATAGTCCATACTTAAAGTGGAGTGGAAATTTAGAAGGTAAGAAATAAGAACACAAAGTCTCTCCCCTCTTATAACAGTGGAGGAAGACTTTGTGTTCTTATTTCTTACCTTCTTATTGTTTTATGATGTGACTCATACCTGCTTGGATGGTCTGGAGCCTTCTCGCCGCTGGAAGGAGGTAAAATGGGGAGCATTTCAGGAGAACTAACTGGATGTTGTGAATCATGAAAAATACTACCAGTTGTCTGAGAGGATGCAGTAATCAAATGGTTATTAAACCCTGGTACTAAAGCTGCAAACATTTTATGTACATATTCTGGAGCATTATCATTTAATGCTTGGTACCTTAAAAATTGAATATTATATTATTTATATATATTTTCTTATTATGTCAAACATGGTATTTATTGCACAGTTCAATAAATAGGGATCAACCATGGTTAACAGATATTATGATGACTTAGTTAATGCATCCTTAAATATCTTTAAATCCCCTGCTGAGGGTTATTTTAGGTTAAGAATGTATTATATAACATGACTTGGTTAGAAATAAGGCACTTTTTTACAGGCTAGGAGATAAAAAAATTTGGAGCAGGTTCTATAGATATATAAATTTAAAATTGTCCCTAACTTTTTGTGATCAGTACACAAACAAAAGCATAATAATTACCACATTAAAAAATATTTAATTCCCTGTCTTCTTAATCTCAGGGAATTCCCAGAATGTAACAACTTGGCTAACATTCTCCCCAGCGAATGCAGTTGCCATCTTCTGTGTATCAGTTCCGGCAAAAGACATATTACTTGTTCGAGAATCCATAATGTACAATCAAGTTCTTCTTTGTGTGCTTTATGAACTAAAAAATAATTACGTAATTTTAATTATTTATTTTTCTTTATAAAGAGAACTTCTACTTACCAAGATGGAAAGACAGTTCTGAAAGCCCCGAAAAGAAACAAAAATTCCTTATTAGTAAGAAGTTAATATAAAGAAGTGATAAAGCGTACAAAGTGTGCTAATTTTATTTGCTTATATCAACATTAGCGAGACATATTTATTGCAAAACATTTAATTAAGTGTGAATAAACCTTGTTTTTTTGTAGGTGTACAATTATCAAAGAAAATTAGCATATCTTAGTATTTAATAGACTAAACACCATTAATACATGTATAACATCTACAGGGTGGACTTTTAGTGAGTGAGGCGAAGTAAAAATATATTTTCCTCTACAAGGGGCTCAAAACAAGGTACACACTTTTTTTGCCATAGTTGTCACTGAATTTCTCCAAATTTAAAAATACAGAAAGGTACAACACATACACTGTGCTTTTAATGTTACAAATTTTTAAATTTGTTTAAATTTATTAAACAATAATTTATGCTGGTATAGAGGTTAACCTTATTTGGTAAGTGAGCCCTAAGCCTAGACTTTCAAAATCCTGTAATTTTCATCTTTCTTTTTGAGCCACCTTGTAGAATCAATAATAATTTTATAGTGTAGGCCTTTTGATCTCCTTCCTTTAACTTTTAGATTAAAGAATTATATACATAAGTTTTCAATCATTTACTGGTAAACATTTTTTTAATTACAGAATTAAGAAACAATCTAGATCAGCCATACCTACAAATTAGTGTAGCAGTAAATTACATCCTACTGAAAATTAAACAAACTAATTACTAATTAATAGGTGTAAATGTTCCAAATAAATTCAAAAATAACTGTGCAAATATGGTATGCTACAACAAATTACAAAATTGTATATTAATTAGCATTTAGTTATTACACTAAATAAGCGTCAAAATTAACCCAATTGGTTTTGCAAGGGGAGAGGAAATGACTAATCCCTTTTTGATAAAATTCAGGTAATGAGAAAATTACTTTAGCAACAGTAAAAAAACTGTATGCATTTTCAAGTACTGGATGTTAGATACCACCAAGTACAATCGAGGATGAGTCATTATAGTAAATATAGTTATTATTCAAATTAACTACCTCTCTGTCTCAGGTTTGACTCCATCTGAAGAAAGCTTTCATAAAGGATATTATAAATGTGACTAAAATTGGCTTCGAAAAGCCCTTTGGCTTCGGCTGTATCAACATTATCTAAAAACAAATTACACCCCATTATCAATTCCTGATTAAAATAACTTATCCATAAAATGAAATAATAAGTACCTAAGATTAATTTCAAATGTTTAATACGAGTTGCTATATCCTTTTTGGGGTCTTGTAGTTTAGCTGTGGATTTTTTAATATCCACCAAGTTCTTTTTGCTGAACATATTTTAATTTATCCAGTAATCCTTAGAACAAAAAGTAGGAGACACTTGCTTAATCCGATTTTATACACGTAAAGTATTTATTCATGTTTAGGTCAGAGAACCCTTTAATTTTCTACATTTTTATAAATATTTTTTATACTTTTTTAATGGTTGACGTTTTACAAGTTTTTTTTTATCTAAACACCATTTGACATTGACAAAAACTGTCAGATTCTGCTTTTTTTCAATTTTGTTCCAAACAGTTAACTACGTGGGCTAAATATACAGCCAACCTATTTTCTTTATGTTGTACCATGATACAACTATACAGTTGTAGCATGATGTTGTACAGCATGTTGATAGACTGCCAAGAAAGTTTAGAGAAGAGTAATTTCAACCTAACCTGACTTTAAGGTAGCACTTAACCTCTTTTTTATAAACTTGACTCTTGTCTTTTAGTCGAATATTTAGTTTATAGCAACGAAGGTTTATAGTCTTCTATTGCAAGAAGATGGCACAGAATAAACCCCTTTTTAGAGATTTAGCAGGAGATGATCCAGATCCAGAAGCCACAATTGTCGAATCTATGTGTATGAACTGTCACGGAAATGTAAGGAATTTTTCTGAAATTGTTATTATTTTCCAAATTACATACTTTATTACATTACATCTTACCATGATACAAAGATTACAAGGTTTTGCATTCAGAGGCTGTGACGTCGTCATCTTGTGAGTAAAATATCTATTCGTAACCACAGAAACCTGATGAAAATGACCATCTGTTTTTTGAGTAACTTACTATTTACTCACAGGATGACGTCAGCCTCTAAATATCATATCTGGTAATCTTTGTATCGTGACATCTTAGACCCATTACTTATTTTCATCAGTGATCTAGCTAATTTAATTAAAGGTAAAACAATAACATTGGCAAATGAAGGATCTCAGTTAAGATCCAGAACTAAAATTAACTTCTCTTTTTTCTGAGTACTATAACTCAATTGCAACAATGAATAAATAACCATGCAGATATCTTTGTTGTATTATTAAAATTATTTCTTCATATCCTATTTTATTTCAAAAATGAGAGATGGTTACAGAAATCAAAATGTTTATTATTTTAAATAGATCAATGTTTTAGGGTCACACCAGGCTGCTTTTAACAAAAATTCCCTTTTATAAAGAAGTGGTATTAATGTCATTTACCTGCGATAGCTGTGGCTATGAAAACAATGAAATTCAGTCTAGTAGTGTTATTCCAGAGAGAGGAATTAAAATAACATTGACAGTTAAAGATAAGGCAGATTTAAACAGACAGTTGGTAAAAAGTGACTTTACAAGCATAAGGATACCAGAGCTTGATTTTGAAATACCTCCACAAAGTCAGAAAGGAGGTAGGCTGTATTTAAGTTATTCACTAAATTAAATTCCTTAATTTGACATTATGTTATGTTGTACATATTTTGTTTCTCCTGAATCATTGAGAACTTTTTACACAACAGAATAATTTAAACAATTTTAAAATATTGGCAGGTTAATTATTAAAATTTAATTCATTCAATATAGCTCCTTAGTTGTTCCAATGTAGTATTATGTGTTTGCAGATTTCGTGAGTTAATTGACTTATTATTTTTAAATCTGTAAATTCTAATATGCCAACATTTAAGGTGAAAGTAACAAACTACGGACCAAAAATCGAAATGGAAAATGCACCACTAGTCCTAACTCTTAAAACAAGTTTACTGAACGGGTACATTTGATTTTTAAACTTTTTAAGCAAGGTTTACATATATTATACTTACCTTTATTTGCAGAGATTACAACTGTTGAAGGAATCATCAATCGTATCATTGCTGGTCTTAATCAGGATCAACCTAGTAGAAGAGAGGAACATCCTGAAGCTGCAGAACAAATTGATCTATTTATTCAAAAATTAGAGAACATTAAAGAATTGGAAAGTCCTTTTACCTTGGCAAGTATTTTATAAAAATATAGTGCCCTTTATCTGGAAAACATAAAAGTCAATTGTTCATAGCGACAAATGATCAGGGTAGCAACAAAAACCGCCTATTTGTTCAAGGCATGGCTTTAAATTACAAATTTCTTATAGATACAGGGGCAGATGTAGCGATCCATCCAAATTTAAATCAGTTTAGTAAAAACATACTTGGATTTGAAACTTGAAATTCAATATAAGTTTTATTAGTATCCCGTGTATTAAAGTATGTGTTTTTAGATTTTAGAAGACATGTCAGGCAATAGCTTTATAGAAAATATAAATGCTCCAAAAGCAGACCCAAAATGTGTGAATGAATACTTTAAAAGAAGTAAAGAGCAGGACCATCTCTTGGGTATATTTTCTCAAGAAGAAGTCAACGAAAAAAAGGAATCGGACTCATCTATTTTACATCCTATTAAAGAAGGGGAGTTTCCCCTAGAGGATATTGAGGGGGAAGTATTCCAGTTTCCCACCAATTGCCCTAATTGTAATTCTCCTTGTGAGACAAACATGAAGTTGACTAGTATCCTTTTATTTAGTTTCATAACTGATATAGTGAAGTAAAGGAATCACAAAGGTATAATGCAGCTCTAAAACCTACATCCTCCCCCGTTTTCGAGAGTGGAGAATACGAACGAAAAATAAAATTAATGCTTATAAATAAAAAGTCAGTTTGAGGGCTGAAAATTAAAAACTAAAACTAAAAATTTTTGCTTTTTTCGTGTATATTCGAACGTATTCGGAATATTTACAATTTTCTTTCACCAAATTATTAAGCCTCAAGATTAACAACTTTGCCTCAATTTTAAAAGTATAATATGTGAAAGTTTCTTAAATTTTTGAATATTTTTGTACCTTGCTGAAATTTGATATCTAAGTACATTCGTTTTGTATGTATTTTATTTTCTTATGGTACTATTTAGAGAAATATTGAAAAAAAAATAAAACTCTGCCATCCCCCACTTGAAAAATTGAATTTCTAAACCCTTTAGTTTAGTATTAAAAATAATAAATTAATTTGTATTCTGTCTGGGGTTAATTTGTATTCCTTATCCAAGAAATAGATATTCCCCATTTTAAGGAAGTAATAATAATGGCCACCACGTGTGATATTTGTGGAAGTAGAACCAATGAAGTCAAATCCGGAGCTGGTATTGAACCTAAAGGTGTTTATATTCAAGTTCAGGTTAAAAACAAAGAAGATTTTTCAAGGGACGTTTTAAAGGTAAAATGAAGGTTGTATTTGTGCTTAGTACTCGAAAATGGGATTTTAGATTTATCGTATACAGGGTCCTGCAATAGTGAGTCAGGCTTCTATAGCGCCTATACGATATAAAATATTCTTCCATACAGGGTTGTGTGATAATAAAAAGTTGTATATTTTTAAATGGAACACCCAGTATTTAATTGCATATTTAGGTTCGTATTAGGGACCTTGATAATTGTCTAAAATTGTATTTATTTAGCTTTGGTAGTTTGAAAGTAATAAATTAAAAACTAAAGAAATAAAGTTTTACAGTCCTGAAAAAAAAATCAAAAAAACACATCTAAATAAATTTTTTTAACCATGAGATTGGGTGAGATTAATGACAAGGGGGAGTCTAGAGATATTATTTATTATATATTATAATAGTGTTTATCTATTTTATATAGGGTGTTCATAAAAAGGTTTCAAAAATGACACATTTTAAATCAATTTTTCTAAAATTTTCCAAATGAAACACCCTGTATATTATTTGACTGTTTATTGTAAAATTTATAAGCAATTTTTTTTTGTATTACAAGCTTATAAGTTATTTCCAACCGTTTTCAAAAGAATTGCAAATTTCGTAAATTATATGTTTAAAAATAAAGTTTTATTATTAAAATTAAATAGGCGACTACCCTAAACTGCGTTACCTATACGTTCAACATGTCTTGCATTTTAATTTGTGCACAAGTTAACACGTTCTCGAAAACATCTGTCTACATTCCTTAATATTTCAGGTGAAATACAAGCAAAATGGTTCATTAAGTATAGTCTGACGCACGGTTCTAGAGTTACAATGCCTGATAAGGCAGGGAGATAACGGCCGCATTAAAAAGGCAATTCCCCTTAAAATAAGGTAAAGTCCATACAATTACTGTCTGGATGCACATCACAGCTTCTGACGTAATTTTTGATTCGAGTTAGGTCGTTATCTCCCTGCCTTATCAGGCATTGTAGCTCTAGAACCGTGCGTCAGACTATAATGGTTATGCTTAAGAGCCATAGAAAACCGCGGCTGTGGCTCAGAGGTAGAGCTACTGGCATTCGACCGCGGCGACCCGGGTTCGATTCCCGGAGTGGGCATACGTATAATAAAAAAAATATGTCCGAAATTTAGTGGATTTAAGAATGCAGGGAAGAGTGTAAAAGGTATCATCTCCCAACCCACCCCATTCACGCCGGTAACCAGGCCGGATGAGAACGGATATCTCGTGGGGTGCGGAAGAAGGTACACACTCCCCAATCGGTAGGTCATGCAATGGCAATAAACCAAGGGTTGATAGCCCTTGGGGGGTGTCGCATGACTGAGGATCGTGGTTCGGAACCCACGTTAAACTGTAGGTCCCCTCGGGAATGGCCCTGGCAACGAACGAATAGGAAAAAAGCCTAATTCGAAAGAAGGGCAGAACGGCATAAGAGCCATAAATAAATAATAAATAAGAACTTTGAAATAAAATATGAATTTATTTGTTTATTATAATTTTACAAGTTTTTAGTTAATTTGATTGATTTGCCTATGTTTAATTTTAATAATAACTTTATTTTTAAACATAATTTATAAAACTTTCTAAAACTTGAGTAAAATGAATTTAAAATGTGTCACTTTTGAAATTTTTTTATGAACACCCTGTATAAAATAGATAAACACTATTAGATTTGTAATATCTTTAGACCCTTGTTATAAATCTCACCCAATCCCATGGTTTAAAAAATTAATTTAGATGTTTTTTTAAAATTTTTTCCAAGACCATAAAACCTAATTTTTTTAGTTTTTAATTTATTGCTCTTAAACTACCAAAGAAAAATAAGTAAAAGTTTGGACAATAATTAAGAAACTCTAATAAGAACGTAAATATGGAATAAAATACTGAGTTTTCCGTTAAAAAAATACAACTTTTTTTCTTATCACACTTTTGGGCCATCCTGTATATGGAAAAATATTTTCCTAAAAAGCATGCGGTGGTAGCCTAAGCAGCTCTGGCTACCAGCCAAAGAGAAAATTTTTTTTTGATATTTGTAGTTGGAGGTTAGAAAAAAATGTAGGCGGTGACTAAAGAAACAGAGGTGTTACTTTTATATTTTCCTTAAAGTAACATCAACGACGTCATTATATTCTTATGTTCTGTGACTTGTCATATCTATTTACGTCCTCATCAGTTTGTAAAAGTAAATCCTGTAGTAGAAGACAATACGGCAATGAATGCTTGATGGCCGGACTGATGTAAATTTTCATTGGAAACAAGACTGATGCAAGAATAACGAAGGATTGAGATCATTCTTTCTGGAGTGGTGACGATAACGGTCCTGAGAACTTACTTTTTCTTTGTAGGAGCAGAAGAATGCATGACTGTCATTTGTTTTTCTTTTTCGTTTTGATTTATTGAGTTTATATTTTTTATTAATATAATATGTCTTGTCAGTCCAAATGATCGTGTAGGGTCTACAATAAAGTGAGATGTTTTTGGTGAGGACAGGACTGTCTTAATTAAAACCAATGATATATTATAATTTAAAAATTTAGTTGTTTATTAGGGGTTCTACATTTTTATATTACATTACTAAGGGAAAACCCTGATTAAAAACATTCATATATAGATATTAATAAAAATATTCCAATGTAATGTAGATTAACATAATTTTTTCTTATACATGTATAACATAAATAGTTACCTACATCTTTTATTCACAAAAGAAGGACACTTGGGAACCTTTAATAGTTATAACCAGCTCTAAAATATGTATAGATATTGAACATGCATTGCATATAATTAAAAATGTACTACTTACTATCATAAGTATTATTTCGGTTTAAAAATTGTATTGGCCTTTTATATAACCAAGCTCTCTTTACATTTGTGAAGTTTTGCGTGAATTTATTCTGGAATTTTTCGTGAACTTGGTGGTTTTTACATAATGCATCGGGTAATTTTTTTTCTCAAGTTTTGATGTTTGTGTGGTTAGATTGATTTGATTTGGTTTGCAATAAAATAATTTAACAAAAAAACTTAAACTTGCACGGAGGGAAGCTGCAGCAATGTCATTATTTAGTTTAAATTTCCAATAGCCAATTTACTGTAAATGCGACCCCTGCTCTGGTGGCAGTCTTATAGTCCAGGAGGCAATGACGATTTTCGGTACTTATTTTCCCAGTCAGCAAACATGGATAGAATTATTGGGTTTGTTATTCTAAGCAAAATTCATATATATGAAGGGGGGGGGGGGGTTCCGATGGGTTGAGGCGGAAAATGCGTTAGAAAGTACAAATATACTGCACTTTTCCAGTGATAAGAATTATTGAGAGAGATTAGTGAGAGATACAGTGAATTTAAGAAAAACAATAGTCTGGCTAATCTGTGAGGATGGGTAATATGTCTGGCAGGTGGAAAATTGGAAAAAATTTAGCGAAACCATTGCCCTTATTTTCGCAGTCCTAAAAATTTGTCAGATGATAGTTTATATTATAATAACAGCTAAAAATATAGTCTGGCTAATGTGGAACACCCCGGCAGCCTTGCCAGACTCGTCCAACGCTCGACAGGCGCGCTAAATTCGGCATGTTCAATTATACAGGCGATTGTTGTCATCTCTACATGTTTTTACTTTTCATAATTTCTGCTAAGAAAAGTATTGGTTTAGGGCAAAATTCAACTATGGCTAAAAAACATTTTTCTCACCGTTTTGAGACCCCAGAAATCCAAAGAATATGGTTTTAGCAAAATGTCAGTCCGTCCGTCCGTCATCAAAAAACTTTATTCGCAAATAACTTTGTAACTATCAGAGATACGAGAAAATTGTGCAGTTGTGTTTTGTAGGGAATTTAATTCTCTACAAAAAGATTTTTTAACATTTTTGTGTATCTCGTTTAGTTTTTGAGATATAGTCAAAATATAAAAAATTGCGAATAATAATTCTTACATTCAGACGCGACTATCTCTGGAATTATATAAATTAAACGAACAAGACTAAGAAGCAATATTGTAGAGAAGTAAATTTCCAACAAAAATATTAATGACGGATGAACGAGCGGGTAGACATTTCGCTAAAACACGAGAAATATCACTTTTGGCTGTTTAAAAAATCAAGATAAGCAAATTCACTGTAGTGGGTTTATAAGTACAGAATTTTTATTGGGCAGATTGAAAAATATTTATTTGCGAAATCTAAATGCAAGTAACTGACAGAGATAGGGATATAAGGGACTAGGGGCTAGGCAGCTGCTCTCAGGTCACTCGCATTCCAGCGTCGTTACCTAAATACGCACCTGCCGCTTCCTCTCCTCATCTAACTATCCGACTTGTGAGTCTGGCGGAGCTTTAGTGATTGTAAATGACAGCCAGCCGTGTATTTTCTATGAAATTATAGTATTATTTATCATGTGACAAATTTTCAAATCTAGAAAAATAAGAGCAAAAATTTTGTAATTTTCACGATTTTCAAGATGCCGCCAGACTCATTTGCCAATTTCGTAAATCAGCCAGACTTACTTTTGATTATAGTTGATGATCGTACTAAATGATACGATAAATTTCAAGCATGGGAAAATAAGAGTTACGGATTCCAAAAATCGGTCAAATTTTTGCATCCGTAAATTTTCAGCCAGACAGACTTTCCTCCACTTGGGATGTGCCAGATTGTTATTTCCTTTAATAAAATTACTCACTTTAATTAATGTCAAATATTTATGACTGGGAAAATAAGTTATCTCCTAAACCCATCCGAAAATTTTAGCCATACTCACAAATTGTCGTTTTGTGTTACCTTCCGAGCAGACTATTTGATATTCACCGACTGGGAAAATAAGTACACAAAAAATTCACTACCTCCTGGACTATTAGAAGCTCATTTGACTGGCATTTTTGACTAATAAATTTAGGTTAGACAATGTTATCGTTTTTTCGTGTTCCGCAAATGCATACTATATTTTTTTTAAGTATTAAATTATTATTTTCTTAGCTTAATATGATTACTTTTTATTTCAGTCTGAAACTTGCGAGTTGAAGATTCCCGAACTGGAACTAGAAGTAGGTCCTAATGCCCTCGGAGGACGTTTTACTACTGTCGAAGGCCTAATTTCGGCTGTAAAAAATCAACTAAACGATCCGACTTATTCTCATATATTCGGGGACTCGGAACAAAAGAAGACTAGAGAGCAATTCGATGAGTTTTTAAAGAAATTCGACGACATAATTGAATTAAAATTTCCAGTTACCCTTGTTCTAGATGATCCATGTGGGAACAGTTATATACAGGTACGTCATCAATGGCGGTTTGTCATAAGCAGTGGCAGCAGCTCTTATCTCTCTATAAGCGTATTAGAAACGAAAGAATTGGGTCGATGTTAAGAAATTGTGCCAGCTGCCAATCACTTCTTTAAGCAAATTTAATTCTTTATATTTGTTGGTCATTTCACCTAAATATATATATAATCATCATTAAAAACACATAATGGAAAAAATTGAAAATATTGGATTTAGAGGAAAGCAATTCGAATTAATTAAAAATTATTTAAAATATAGACCAACTTATGTTCAAATAGATAAAGAAAAAAGCTATCCTAAAATAATTAAATATGGTGAACAAAATTGGGACCATTATTTTTTAATATTTATATTAATGATTTATTTAATATAAATTGTGATGGAGAAATTCGCAAATGATACTGCAATTTTTTTTACAGATACAAAAACTTGAATAACAAAATGTAAAAAGATTTTAAAATTATAAAAAATTGGTTTAATAAAAATGTATTAACAATTAATTTTGATAAAAGTAATTATCTTTCTTTTACTTTAAATCCAAATAACATACTACAAAATATGAATAGTATTAAAATAACTAATGACATTCAAATTTTAAAAGTTAATCAAGTAAAATATTTTGGAAAAATCTTTGACAGTAAATTAAATTGTAATTTTCACATAGAATATTTGATTAAAAAATTAAGAAGTTTACTACCAATTTTTAGAAACATTAAAAAAATTTTGACGTAAAACAACTGGAAATATTATATTATGCATTAGTTAAAACTCATTTAAATTACGGAATTTTAGGTTGGGGAGGAATAAATAGAACTTTAGTTAAAATATTACGGGAAAGATTTGTAAAAATTATATTTAATAAAGATTATCTTTATCTTTTCAAAGAACTATATTCTGAAACAAGAAAAATTACCATTAGACAACTTGACAGTTATAACATCTTAATATATAGATATTTAAAAATAAAAATATTATACAATTTAAAAACCTACACGTTATAAAAGTGAAATAACCATACTAAAATAAATAAGTCCATGGGACAATTGTTTTAAAAATATTTATGTTTTTATTTGAACGATTATTTACCAACAAAAATTAAGAGATATATTTCATTTAAAAAATATAAAGTCGCAAATAGATAATTGAAAAATATTTTTGGAAATGCTTTAATTAATATTATTATGAATAATATATATTTTATAATATTTTTCAAAATTTTATTATAAGTACCCATATTTTCAAAAAACTGCGTTTATATTTATAAGACATTTTGTTTGCCATTTAACTTTTATATATAATTTTTAAAATGTATTGTGGGGGAAGTCCTCTTCTCCACAATACAACATTTTAAGAATACAAGTTCAAGGACGCTAAATAAACTTACAAAAACTTTTATATAACGTTAACAAATATCAAAAAAATATTTTAATATTATATATTTATGATTTTAAATACTTAAAGTAATCAGATTTGCCCCTAACAAGCACGGCTTCAGGGGATTGAAGAATGAGTTTATTGAAGAAGATAAAATAAACATATTTATTATAACTATTAAAAATAAACTTATTATTATTAATATCACCTATTTCATATTTGATTAAAATATGCAGTTTTGGAGATTTCTATTCAATTAACGTCCTTCTTCTATACATCTTTAAAACCTTTTCCAGTTTAACAGGAAGTGAAATCAAATTTTAAATGGAAACCAGTAATTTTTATTTGATACTTAAATTCTAGACTATGCAGGTATAAGCTAATGATTGTAATTACTTTATTATTAACACAATTTGAAAATAAAGTTCATTATTAATAAATTTGAAAAAAATATATTCAATAATTTATCTAAAAATGTAAGTGATATTTTGTAAGAAAAAATACACAAAGTCTTAAAGTTTTCTTACAAAATATCAAATATCAGGTCTCTTTGAGTAAAAATGGACGAATTCTTCGAATTTAATAAGTGGTTGTGGTGTATCACCTTGTTTATGTTATCGTTACCGCGCATCATCAGAATCTTATAATTTATATTTTAAAACAAACACCTAATTCTAAATTTTTTTTTTAGAGTATGAAAGACGACGAATTAGATGACCAATTGACAATAACTCATTATGAGAGAACGTTTGAACAAAATGAGGAATTGGGTTTAAATGATATGAAGACCGAAAATTATGAATTGTGACTTTTGATATAAAAAATTTTCTAAAAGAATTATATAAGTAAGAACCTGCATTTATTTTTATCCTTTTCGGATTGTATACAGGGTAGGTATTCCATAATTACAAAAAGTGCAAGAGAGAAAAGCTGTAATACATTACATATTACCATATAAAATAAATTGATAAGTTTTTTGTGTAACCTTATTAATCAGAAAAAACGTTTTTAAAAAAGAACCTATTTCAAAAAGGTATAGAATAATCATTTTAAAGATAAATTGATAGATTCTCAATAATTAAAGTTAATACCTAACTTTCTAATATCGGCGCAAGCATCGAAAGTTGATAGAAAAATATACCTTTACGCTAACATAAAATAGCTTATTAGCTAGAATATTGTAATTTGTCATATCGGAACGGTGGTTATAGCGGCGTTGGGAATAAGATTTCTCTAAAATCCAAAAATACGCCCTCAAAAATTTTTTATGGGCCTCGCTTTTGTCATGTAAAAAAATTATTACCCCAAGGAAGGGGCGCAGCCCTAACCAACTCTTTTTCAATTTAGAGGGTACCACTTGTAGCACCTTTTTGGAAAGCTTATTGAAAAAGAAATTTGTCCATATATTTTTTTTACATGTCAAACCATGTGTCAGAAATTTAATAAAAACTAATTTAAGGAACAATTACATTAACAATAACTTAAAAACTTTAATGTCACTTTTTTAGCATGTCAATTGTTGAAAATGTGCCCCATGAATCTGTTAGCACAGACCAAACCGATAAAAGAACTCTTTCCAAAACTTCTGGCGTGGTTAAACGTATCTCTGCCCGAATTATTGCCTTCAACTCGTCCAGATTTCTAAGTCTGGTGACATGTACTCTTCTTTTTAAATCGCCTGATAAATACCAACTTAAGGGTGTAATATCCGGAGATTTGGGCGGACACTCTATAAATTCTCGCACTCCTATTTGGAAAAGTAACATTTAATAATTTTCTTACATTTCTTGCAAAGTAAGGAGGGGTTCCATTCTGCTGGAAAAATATCCCTTTGTCTAGATTTT
Source organism: Polydrusus cervinus (assembly GCA_935413205.1). Lineage (NCBI taxonomy): Eukaryota > Metazoa > Arthropoda > Insecta > Coleoptera > Curculionidae > Polydrusus > Polydrusus cervinus. The sequence continues at coordinate 96,237,369 of OW284510.1, read as the reverse complement.
TTATAATTAGGTAATATTTTCTTTGAAGTTCTGGTATTAAACCTTTAAAAATTAGTCAATTAGTACCAGTGGCGCAATCAAAAATATGTACCGGGGGGTGCAAGGACTCAGTGGTGGCAACTAGGACATTTTTTCTGGAGGAAGGGGCAGTCGGAACTATATGTACTTCATGATTTTGTACTTAGTCAGGAAGGCGACAAATCTTCGGGGTCACGCCCAAAGTTCGTTAAAATAGAAACTCACCCATAGAATTTCGAACAAATTAACTAAACCAGAGTTGGATTAAATGTTTTTTTACATTATTTGTGAAAAATGTGAATGTTGTATTCCAATACAAATTTTCAGATTAGACGTATGTACGACTCTAACCAGGGGGTTTTCGAGCTCAGTTTTTTGTTTAATAATAAAGTAAACATCTTCTATACGCTCACCACGCTAAAATTGATTTTTTCAGAAATTATATATTTTTGGAGCGAAGAATACGAATCTGAGAGCCGTTTTTAGTTGCAAATGCTTAGGTTTTGAAATGTTCCTCCTTAAAGTGCCGTTTTGTATAAAGGTTAGGTTTTGGATTCATGATGAAGCATTCCCGTTTCATCCTGCTTTATTTTTTTATTGTAAATTTATCATACTTAGATAGAAAAGTACAATTTTTTTTGTTTTTTTCAATTAAAGTGTTTACTTTATTTTTGTCTTTAAAAATAAATAATGGAGACTGATGGTTGTAATTTGTTTTTGTTGTAAAAATACTTTATTTTATTTGGTTATATTTTTGTTGATTTCAAATAGCTTTAAAAAAGGGGAAGTAGGACAGAAAAACATATAAAATATTATTCTCTTTATTCGTTTTCCTTTAAAGTTGCATTATAAACCAATAACTTAGAAGATATGCGTCCGAAACCTTAATCTCTATAGAAAACAGTACTACTTTTAGAAGGAACATTTTAAAAACTAAGCGATTCCAATAAAAAATTCTTTGTGATCTAAGCCAAAAATACATCACTCCTTATAAAATCATCAATTTTGGCGTGGCGAGTGTGTGTAATTAACATACCTTTATGCGGTTTTAGTTTTACATTTTTTAAATAAATATTTAAAGATGATCAGCTTTTCTGTAAAAAAATTTAAGGGACACTCTAGGTACTCTTAGAGATCGATAATAAATACATACAAACTCAAAATCAAATCTACAAATGCTGTATTTATCAGATAAAGAATATAAAAAAAATATTTCCATTAATCATATTTTATGTTATTTACATAAACATTCTTATAAATAAAAAGTTTAACTAAAAGCTAACCTAGTAGACAGGATCAGGTGTCTGAGTTTTTAGTATGCCAAATCGAGTTTTTATGATGATCCTCTGCTTGGAATATTTATCTTCAGGGGAAAATCGAGCTAAAAACCATAATAAAGAAAAGAAGCTACATTTTATCTAAATAAAAACAATACTATTTTGGAAAAATATCCCATTTTCAGAATGTCAGTCAATTTTTGATATTGTTTTTGAGAAATCTTGGTTCAACCTTGTTTGAACTTTAAAAAATGCTTCTATTATGTATGTATGTATGTATCTCATCCATAAACAACTTGCTTTTAATGTAAAAATTGTATTAATATTTAAGAAATTTCCTTCAACAATGAACCCAGGAATGGAAGTTTCACCTTATTTCCTTCCTCTGCACTTAGTCATGCAGTTTGTGTTTCCATTCACATTACTTACCAGGATGTGCAGATTGTGTTGGTTTACCATATGGATCTGTCTTCTGAAAATAAAAATTACAATTTAGAACATGTATTAAAAAAAATTAAATATTGAGCGTGTCAGAGCTGAGAGTAACTATAGTCTGTTTATTTTCAATTGGCAGCAATTTAAAAAAAATACATATGGACACTCAACCTGAATAGAGTAGTATTCAACAGTCTATAATACTTATGCAGCTGCACAATCCTTAACAATGCACAATAAGACAAGCACTGCACTATGCAAATCATAAATGCCAAAATCTAAATAAGTTTTAAAATAATAAAACAGTATGTTGTGTGAAATAAAGCTACAATATAATCGGAAAAAGTGTTTATTCAAATGCGAGAGCTGAATACAGTCCTGTACCAATTGAAACAAATGTTTTCTGTTAGGTTTTTGTTTAATATCGCTGTCAGTTGAAAATAAATACACTTTAGTAACTAAAAGTAACTTGAAAGTATCTAAGTTACTTGATTATAACTTTGTTTCTGTTTTAAAAAACTTAAAACTTACACTCCTATCTGACCTTCGGCATTTTCTATTAGGTACATACACTTTAGTATTATTAAATGTATTATAATTACAATGGAAATAAAGACCTCATTTATTTATTTATTTATTTTAAAAGTATCTTAGAACTATAGAGCCAGGCATGCCAAGCGGATTGGCCACCGCTGGTCTAGTTTATTCTTAAGTTGATTGATCGAAGTTGCAGTAACTGTTGATCCCACGATTTGAGACAAAGTCTATTTGCAGAATTTTGGCACATATATCAATATCTTGCATTCAAAAGGCTCAATGATAGGAACTACGTGGGTTAGGTATGTATATGAAATCATTTCTACATAGTAGTACATCAATAAGGCATTTCCCACAATGTCTGTGAGCACTGTAGGTATTGGTGGAGATTCCTTGTGTTTCAAAAAGGGCTGCAAGGAAGCTCTTAAAATACAAGAAATCTTGGGCTAAACCAAATTAAAATGTTTTTCTTGAATTCAAAGTAAGTACACCGGAATTTTAATTTAATTTATTATAAAAATTGAAATAGCACTCACCTTGAGGGTGTAAATTCTGTTACCACTTTCGTCCAAATAATACATTAAATACATTTTAAGAAAAAGTGAGTAAATTTATAAACGGGAAACACGTGCAAAGAACTACAATCACCGAATTACTACAATCAATGTTGCCAGGTCAAAAAATTAAAAATCACCAGACCCTTGCTTTAAAAGTTGCCAGAAATCACCAGATTCTTAATTTCTTCGCATTATCACATACAGCACCATATAATTAATGTAAAATGAAATAATAATGCTGTGATTTCTAAAAAAAAAAAAAAAAGGTCATACCTCGACATACCTCTCATTTAAGCTTTTGACGCCAGGGTGGGCACTCATGTTTGTTTAAGCTATAAACATGAGTGCGCACTCCGGTGCCAAGACCTTAAATCAGATGTATGTTATTTCCGAGGTACGACCTTTTTTTTTTTTTTAGAAATCACTATATAAAAAACAGTATATATAAAACAGTAACAGATACAAATTCTGTAAATCCCTCGCTACTAAGAAATATTCGGCGCAGAGAAGTAGAGAGTTTCCAGACAAAGACAAACGCTTTTCGCTTTTGAAACCAATAAGTTTTTGCGTCGATGTCACCATTTTTAACAAAGAAGAATAAAACACAATCAAGCCATTTTTCTCTCGTTTTTTTTTAAGATATAAGCTTATCATCAGTGTCGAAAAATCACCAGAAATTAGACTTTTTTAAAAAGTTTTCACCAGATCACCAGATGGGGTTCAAAATCACCAAATCTGGTGAAAAATCACCAGACCTGGCAACATTGACTACAATCAACAAATAAACCAATGTTGCCAGGTCAAAAAATTAAAAATCACCAGACCCTTGCTTTAAAAGTTGCCAGAAATCACCAGATTCTTAATTTCTCGCATTATCACATACAACACCATATAATTAATGTAAAATCAAATATATTGCTGTGATTTCTAAAAAAAAAAAAAAAAGGTCATACCTCGAAAATAACATAAATCTCATTTAAGCTTTTGACGCCAGGGTGGGCACTCATGTTGTTTAAGCTATAAACATGAGTGCGCACCCCGGCAATGTTGCCAGGTCAAAAAATTAAAAATCACCAGACCCTTGCTTTAAAAGTTGCCAGAAATCACCAGATTCTTAATTTCTCGCATTATCACATACAACACCATATAATTAATGTAAAAGGAAATAATAATGCTGTGATTTCTAAAAAAAAAAAAAAAGGTCATACCTCGAAAATAACATACCTCTCATTTAAGCTTTTGACGCCAGGGTGGGCACTCATGATATGAGTGCGCACCCCGCGGTGCCAAGACCTTAAATCAGATGTATGTTATTTACGAGGACCTTTTTTTTTTTTTAGAAATCACTATATAAAAAACAGTATATATAAAACAGTAACAGATACAAATTCTGTAAATCCCTCGCTACTAAGAAATATTCGGCGCAGAGAAGTAGAGAGTTTCCAGACAAAGACAAACGCTTTTCGCTTTTGAAACCAATAAGTTTTTGCATCGATGTCACCATTTTTAACAAAGAAGAATAAAACACAATCAAGCCATTTTTCTCTCGTTTTTTTTTTAAGATATAAGCTTATCATCAGTGTCGAAAAATCACCAGAAATTAGACTTTTTTAAAAAGTTTTCACCAGATCACCAGATGGGGTTCAAAATCACCAAATCTGGTGAAAAATCACCAGACCTGGCAACATTGCACCCCGGTGCCAAGACTTAAATCAGATGTATGTTATTTCCGAGGTACGACCTTTTTTTTTTTTTAGAAATCACTATATAAAAAACAGTATATATAAAACAGTAACAGATACAAATTCTGTAAATCCCCCGCTACTAAGAATTCGGCACAGAGAAGTAGAGAGTTTCAAGACAAACGCTTTTCGCTTTTGAAACCAATAAGTTTTTGCATCGATGTCACCATTTTTAACAAAGAAGAATAAAACACAATCAAGCCATTTTTCTCTCGTTTTTTTTTTAAGATATAAGCTTATCATCAGTGTCGAAAAATCACCAGAAATTAGACTTTTTTAAAAAGTTTTCACCAGATCACCAGATGGGGTTCAAAATCACCAAATCTGGTGAAAAATCACCAGACCTGGCAACATTGAATGAAATAGGAAATCCAGTATAATAAAGTTTATTATAAACTTTATTATAAACTTTATTATACTGGATTTCCTATTTCATTCAATGTTGCCAGGTCTGGTGATTTTTCACCAGATTTGGTGATTTTGAACCCCATCTGGTGATCTGGTGAAAACTTTTTAAAAAAGTCTAATTTCTGGTGATTTTTCGGCACTGATGATAAGCTTATATCTTAAAAAAAAAAGAGAGAAAAATGGCTTGATTGTGTTTTATTCTTCTTTGTTAAAAATGGTGACATCGATGCAAAAACTTATTGGTTTCAAAAGCGAAAAGCGTTTGTCTTTGTCTGGAAACTCTCTACTTCTCTGTGCCGAATATTTCTTAGTAGCGGGGGATTTACAGAATTTGTATCTGTTACTGTTTTATATATAGTGATTTCTAAAAAAAAAAAAGATCGTACCTCGGAAATAACACACATCTCATTTAAGGTCTTGGCACCGGGGTGCGCCCTCATGTTTAATAGCTTGTATGTTATTTTCGAGGTATGACCTTTTTTTTTTTTTTTTTTTTTAGAAATCACAGCACAGCAATATATATTTGATTTTACATTAATTATATGGTGTTGTATGTGATAATGCGAAAAATTAAGAATCTGGTGATTTCTGGCAACTTTTAAAGCAAGGGTCTGGTGATTTTTAATTTTTTGACCTGGCAACATTGATTTCATTGCGTAGTTGAGTATAATAACTAGGAGAGTGACTGGTGTCACGTGACTACCTAAGTATTTTTGTTAAAAAATCCCGTGATTACTGCTCTAAATAGCGTCTACCAGGCAAATGAACACAATCATCATTGTGAAGTTAGGTACGATCTAACTCTTCTTTTTTGTAAAATGGTTGTTTCTGTTTGGGTCGACCCAATTTCTTTAATTAACCTACACTTTCTCTGTGGGTTTAGCCCATGTAGCAAAACCCTCAAGATAATAAAACAAAGTGATCACAGATGTCACTTTAGTCAATGTCAAGTATGTCATTGTCAGTTTGCCCTTTTTTAGGATTTGGAAAAATGTCCGGTGAAATAATTTATTTTTAAATAATTGGTGATTCTTAGTGCATATTATTTACTTTTGTATTGTTCTTAATAGTTTTTGCACTATTAGCAATAGTACTTTTCATTACATATCTGACGTAAACTGAAAACTGGATGTTTTTGTGTGGGTCAACTTGAATGTTAATTGACGCCGTGGCTTTTCATGTTTTGTTAATTTATTATTATTGTTAACGGGTATTCGCATTTATTGTGTATTATTAGGATTTCAAATCGAGAAATGGTTAGTATTGATCTTCGTTTTTACAATAAAAATGATTTATTCAATTAGTGATTCCTCAGTTACTTAGCTCATTTATGTATGTTTTAGGATAACAAAATCAAACCAGAAAAAGGACAAAATGGTGAGGGCGACGGAGAGGTGAGTACCTTTTCAAAAATATTCACAAAGAATAAAATATTAACCACTAAGCCAATGGTAAAGTGTAGCTTCAATCCATATACTATGTATGTATACATTCATTCATATCTAATATGTATTGTATTCTTTAAGTGGTATAGTAATAAATATAATCAAAAGAAAGACAAAGCTTGTTAGTCACTAGTAGATAATGTAAAATAGTGATGGCTGTGGACTGTTAAGGGCTTGTTTTCTAGATGATTGGTTGCCCATAACTAGGAATTAATAATCTTAAACCTACCAAACAATTTTAACAACCTTTTTTTTTGTTTTACATATCAGCTACCTTTTGTGATATTTTATTCATATTTCTTATATCTCTCAAAATCATAATGTGCTTTGGATTTCCCTGAATTTGGTTCAAAATATTTGTTGTATTCAAAAGTACTGATAGAGGATTGTTTATTTAGGGTTATCTCATTTAAACAAAATAAAACTTTAAACTTTGCCCATAATCTATGGGCTATACCTAGATAAATTTTACTTACAAAGAAATTGTACTATTAAGGCCTAATATTTAGGTAGCTATACTCAATTGTACAAGAACAGAGCACCTACCAACAGGTACTTCGGTTGGCTTCTGTTGGGTGAATAATTTCTGTAAAATTGCCCATTGTAGGTCAGTTTTCTCAGTCAGAAGCCAACAGAAGTCTGATAGGATAATATTGGTTAAACAGGAAAACATTTTTGCATAAAAAAAATAAGATTTAGAAACATCTATTGACTTATTTTTTCTTTTAGATGATTAGAAAATAACTAGAAAATATGATTAATTCATACTTGTTTTTACAACAATACATCATATTTTACAGTACCAATAACTGAGTAAACATTTTGTAGTTTGGGACACTTAACTCTTTTCTTTAGAACTGTTGTAGCACTTCATTCAAAGTCTAACAACAAACAAATAAACAAATCACCAACCCTACCTACAGGGTTACAAGAAACAAATCAGCCTTCCATATATACCATCCCCCACTTAATCAAGAATCACTGGCACCTGTCAAATTTTTTTTTGAATTTGAAATGTATTTTATGTGTATCAACTTTAATTTTTCATCTCATGCCCTATACATATTTTTAACCGTTTACTACATATTTATTTATTTATAAGTACTTTATTGATTAGGTACTCAAAAGGCCATCGACCGAGGTTCTTTAGACTGTCAAATTTACAATTTCTTTGTTTCTAATGGTACTATTACTTAAAATAAAACAGAATGAAAATATGTTGCCAAAAAATAGTTAGATAAATAGACAGTTTTGTAACTAAAATATGTGCAACATCTTACTGGTGTGTCCCATCAAATACTGCTTAAGCTGTTTTGAGTTATTCCTTTCTTTTGTCGGATCCTAGCTCTACTGATGAGCCATGATATGGCGAAACGCGTCTAGGGATGGATCAAACGAAATGAAAGGAAACTCTTTATTTGTTTTAAAATATTTCATTTGAGCTTTTTCCATAGTGTGTTCTCTGGTTTACGAAATATTAAGTTTTGAAACGAAAGGTTTTGAAGCAAAATAGACAAACTACCAAGTATGAAAAAAAATGTTGAAAATGTTCCTACCAACTGTTCTGCGGTAGATCAGTTGATCCAAAAATTCCTGTTGTACATTTTGTACTACTTGTAGAGAAATTTCTCGTATTACTCGTTGACCCTCATCTACATATCCCTCGCCCCAGGAAAATTGTATTTAAGTAGGTACTCTTTTGCATTGGCAGCATAATGCGAGCGAGCACAACCAATCATAAGGTTAAACTCGGTAAATCGGGATCATTATCATCTGGAAATAGAGTGAAAAGAGCTGGAACCAGATCATTTCATGAACCTGAAGCTAGCGGCCAGCGGCCAACGGCCGAATAAATAAATATTTCGCGCGGAGTGTACCACATAGGCAGTGTATGCTTTCCCTAATAGAATTATAAATATATATTTTATTTATATTATTATTTTTTAGAAGAACTATTATAGTGTATTTAAAAGGTGGAGAATACGCAATTTAATAGTCGTTATTAATACCAAAAAAATAAACTACAAGGTCGATTCAAAAATTAAGGAAAAAACAATTTCTGCAAAAATGGTAGTTCACAATAAAACTTCGTGGAGGGCTTTATTATATTACAAACCACAACATATCTAAAGGATTTTTTCAGAAATGGGGTCTACGGGGTTCATTAAGAAATTTAAAAAAAAAATTTTTTTTATAAAAACCGTAGTTTTAACTAGTTCACGTTAAAACTTCGTGAATGGCTTCATTATATTACAAACCACAACATATCTGAAGGATTTTTCTAAAAATAGGGTCTACGGGGTTCATTCAGAAACTTTAAAAAAATAATTTTTTATAAGAACCGTAGTTTTAACTAGTTCACGTTAAAACTTCGTGAATGGCTTCATTATATTACAAACCACAACATATCTGAAGGATTTTTCTAAAAATAGGGTCTACGGGGTTCATTCAGTAACTTTAAAAAAATAATTTTTTATAAGAACCGTAGTTTTAACTAATTCACGTTAAAACTTCGTGAATGGCTTCATTATATTACAAACCACAACATATCTGAAGGATTTTTCTAAAAATAGGGTCTACGGGGTTCATTCAGAAACTTTAAAAACATAATTTTTTATAAGAACCGTAGTTTTAACTAGTTCACGTTAAAACTTCGTGAATGGCTTCATTATATTACATACCACAACATATCTGAAGGATTTTTCTAAAAATAGGGTCTACGGGGTTCATTCAGAAACTTTAAAAAAATAATTTTTTATAAGAACCGTAGTTTTAACTAGTTCACGTTAAAACTTCGTGAATGGCTTCATTATATTACAAACCACAACATATCTGAAGGATTTTTTTAAAAATAGGGTCTACGGGGTTCATTCGGAAACTTTAAAAAAATAATTTTTTATAAAAACCGTAGTTTTAACTAGTTCACGTTAAAACTTCGTGAATGGCTTCATTATATTACAAACCACAACATATCCGAAGGATTTTTCCAGAAATGGGGTCTACGGGGTTCATTCAGAAACTTTAAAAAAATAATTTTTATAAGAACCGTAGTTTTAACTAGACTAAGTTGAGAACATATCAATGGTCTGTAACTGTAAACCAGCATTAAAGTATTAATATTTCGTAAACGGTTGAATTATAGCATGGAAAAATATATAATATGTTCCATTAAAAAAATTAAAGTTGATACACATATCATTTTCATGATCCACCCTCTATAATATCTTTTCAAAAAAAATGCATTTCAAAAAAAAATTATTCTTTAATTCTTGATTAAGTTGGCGGTATTCTACAGGGTGACTCCTAAGTTGATACTTCTTTTTTAGCTGTGTAGAAGGCATTAAAATAAACAATATTTTCAAATACCTTTTTTCAAAAAACTTAAAAATAGACGAGATACAGAAGTAAAAAATCTAGGTGCGGGCCTGGTCATCAAAACGTAACCTGCTATATTTTATGTTGTTTGTCTTATCTCTTATTAGTCATGCAATTTACGGGTCGGTGGTAAGTTATTTGGCATTCCGCCGCGGTGTGTTTTCCTGAAGCACGTTAATTTTAAATTGGTGACACGTGAAAATGGTAAAATTAGAAAACAATGAACTAGTAGATATGGTGCTAATTTACGGTGAGTGTCGTCAAAGTGCGGCTGCTGCTTCGAAATTATACGCAGCACGCTTTCCCTTGCGGGCTCATCCTACACCCAAAAGTTTTCTTAATGTTATTCAACGGGCAAGTTAGGCAGAACCTTATTTTTGAGTTTTTTGGAAATAGGTATTTAAAAATGTTGTTTATTATGCCTTCTATACACAGCTAAAAAAGAAGTACCAACTTAGGAATCACCCTGTATATAAAACGCTGATCCGTTTCTTTAACATAATCCTGTATATTAGTATAGGGGAGTAACTTGGATTAGAGGCCGAGTTTTCACCTCGGGCCTTCACGCGGCCCGGCACGGCTCTCGGATCGGGCCAGGCCACTTAATAAAGGTTCGGGTTTTCGGGCCCTAACAATTTTTGCCGGGCTTGACGGTCCCGCCGACCGGTCGGGCCTGCGGGGCTTGCCGGATCTTTGTGTCCAGCCGGTCTTTCGGGTCAGTCTTGGTTTGCTTTAAAAAAAAAATATTTGTAAAATAATTTTCAAACCTTAAAAAAAATTTCGGGCCTTCCGGACTGTTCGGTTTTGGTTGAGGGGCCGTGTCGCAAAATTTAGGCTCGGGCCAGGCAGGTCGTGAAATTCCGGCCCGTGCAGAGCTTTAACTTGGATACCCTTGATAAACCTGATGCGCCGCTGCTGTCTGACTTGGCGCCATAAAAATTAGACACCCTGTATGTGTAATGTTATGTATTTTAAAATTTATTTAAAAATAAAAATCGGCGCCTGTTTTAGCACGACGCGACGGAATCAATTATTTTAAGCTTTTTACCGTTACGTATTCCGATTAGCTCGAATCTCGAATCGACTATTGTCGTCGTTGCGTTTTTGTTTACGTTTGCATACTCGATTGCGGGCGTTCGCAAATTTTTGGCAGCTGTTTTTGTTTTTGTTTTGGAAACTATGTCGCATTGTCAGTGCATCGCCACCACTGCGAATACACGCAACAAAAATATTGTTTTAATTTTAACATGAATTCTACCTACCCGCTCTAATAAAATGCATAAGTGTACAATATAAGCTTGATCAACGTACGTGATTCGCGATTTGCATTACATTTGGAATTGTTAATGTGGTTTTTGATAGTATAAAAAATGTGTTTATGAGTTTATGTTTACGATCGTAACGTGTAGGTAATGGACGGGCGGACTATTATTTATTAACAGTTCACATAATTAACTTTGGTTTAGTTCATGTTCCTGCAAAATGGATATTGGTAGCATTTTTAAAAGGAGAAAAAAGGGCGCCTTTGACAGAGTAAGAAGTTATAAGTTTTAGGGATTTTTTAAAATGTAACATAATCAAGTTAGTGTGCTAACCATCAATGGTCTTGATTATTGAGAAGTTATTTATTTATAAGCTATTATTAGAGCTACATTGTATAATACACGCAGCACCTAAAGACTTTGAGGAGGTAAAGGCATCAGTACAATGTTTTATGTATCGAAACCAATTTGGTTCAACGTAACGTCTACTATTTTGAACTCTGACCTGGCGTGTTTTGTTTATTTGGTTTCATAGCGCCCTCTACATTATTTCAAGGTTAGCACTTTAGTGAATCAGACCACGCTAATATGTTCCGTGTTAAATTGGTGTTCTTATCGGCCCGAATTGAAAAAAGTAAATGATTGATTATTAAGTAGAAAATAAAAAAACCAACACAAGAATGTGGGAATGGGGAAGCTTGTTTCTCGAAGATGCACCATTAAAATGCTGTACCCTGTCAAAGTGTCAAAAATATAGTTTTTAACTACTGATATCTCAAAAGCAGGATTGCAATAAATCACGATTTTCGTGATTTTTTTGATTTTTATCAATTTATACTGATTGTTTTCCTTAAATATGGTAATAATGAACTTTAAAATCACTTATTTTCAATGTTGACATTTTGCCAACCAACAAAATCCAGCTAATCGATTTTTCAGGCGCTAAAATCTCCGCACTGGCTGATACCTAAAAGCGGATTCTCGATTCGCTGGAAATAATTATATTTGCCGCTGAATATGAAACAGGTTTTTACAAAATTGTTTATGTAGATTTCGAGCAAATCACGTTTGAAATAGCCTTTAGAGGGATTTTGTTTGCAAATGTCACCATTATTTTGTCTCTTATTCGCCCAAAAATATTTGTTATCTAGATTTATAGTTAGAAATTCTCCTCGGCGACATACAAAATAACTTGTATTGACATGAACATTTTCGGCAGCGTGCCGCGGCTTTCCTGTCTGAACAAGAAAATTTGTTCATCTTTATAATGTGCGGTGGACACGAGGCGGATCATTTTGTTAACTTATAGTCGGCCCATACGGCCATACAACACTTCGTTTTAAATAAACTATCTTCCTTTTTTTAAATTTCCTGGTGAGTTATTTGCATCGGCGACTTGTTTTTACAGCAATTTATAATTTGATTTAAATCACGATTAAAATGAAAAAATTAGTTGATTAAATCGTCGCAACCCTGCTCAATTTAGACGTTGGACCTGTTATACAAAACTTATTTAGAATTTTAAGAATAATTAAAACATTTAATATTAACTTATGTGATAGAAAAACGCCAATTTTTACTAAAAGAGGCATCGACGTAGCTAACCTTAGTTTTCAGGGGGAGCCTGGGCCGTGTACGGTGGATTAAATGCAATTTTTTTTTCTATTGAATAGTTCAGGGGGGCCTCAGGGCCATCAAGATGGGCCAGGCCCCCTACCCCCCCCCCCCCCCTAGTTACGCCGATGAAAAGAGGGCATATCTAAAATATATCTAAACATAAGTTTAAAAAATATATTATTTGAAGTTTCCCCAAAAGTTCTAATAAACGTTCGTCGTGAATCACCCTGTATACATAACGTTAATATGTTGTTGCCCATATGCCTCCTTAATAAATAAGGGTTGAAAGGACCTGAAAAATCGATTAGCGGGATTTTGTTGTCGCTAACATGAGCCCCAAAATCTTAAATTTAACATTTTTCACTTCTCGCACTATTTGGTCCATTGTTCAATATACCCAATTGTAAAATTTAATTTCTCTGTTAAAAAAATCTATGAGAATTGGATATTTTTCAATTTTACACAAAACGATTATTACAAGTCCAATATGTAAAGATTTCCCAGTATACAGAGAGCACCACCCCCACTGTTGAAGGAACGGAAAAAGAAATAAAGAAAATTATAACGTTCATCTCAGCCTGAAAAAAGAAATCATTTTTAAACTTAATACTAAATTTTTACGAACGCCGCTGGTTATTCGTGACATTTATTTGTACCAAAAATAAAATATAAAGAATGCAGATGGTTTTAAATTAGAGTATGCCATATCATTTTTTAAAATAAATGTTTGGCGTATTCGCAAAGCTAACATGAAATGTGTTTTGATAAAATTCCTAGTAGGTGTATAATTTGAAGTTGGTTTTAATTTACCAGTCATTGTCAAAGTAATAAAACACTTTCATGATAATCCTTGCATATTTCTCTGGTTTGCAAGGTATAGGTACCTTGGGTGTACAGGGTGTCCCAAATTCGAGCCTCATCGTGGGGATCTTGGAAACTATAAGAGATACAACATCGGTAAAATGGTGGCAAAGTTGCGGAATTTTGTGCCCAGTAATATCGTAAAAAAATATTTTAGCTACCTTTTTTAGTTTTAGAAATATTTGAAAAAAACTAAAATAGTAATATTTTGTTTTTTTAAATTGGCCGACTTATTTTATCAAAATACAGGTCCGTATTTAAAAAATTTAAGTTGATCATGGTCCCACAAAAACGAAACGTTGCAACGAAATTCTAAATACACCACGATATGGAGCAAGAAAAGTTGCCTTAACAATGTTAAGTTTGTTTTTTTATAGCGGATAAAATAAGTCGGCCAATTTAAAAAAAACAAAATCTCACTATTTTAGTTTTTTTCAAATATTTCTAAAACTAAAAAAGGTAGCTAAAATATTTTTTTACAATATTACTGGGCACAAAATTCCGCAACTTTGCCACCATTTGACCGATGCTGTATCTCTTATAGTTTCCGAGATCCCCATGATGAGGCTCGAATTTGGGACACCTTGTACACTTATTAGACAGTTTTTATTTTACTTAACAATTAAGTATTAGGTTTTTTTCAATTAGGGCAATTCAATTTTAACCCAAGAGGAAGAAAAAAAATTCTCTCGGGATAGCCTTCATCCGACACGTCCCGACCTGAATAAGCTCTCGAGACTGTTGTTCTGTTTCTGATCTGTTCTTTTCTATTTAAGTTATTGAAACAAGGATAATATATTCGATTGCACGACTCGCAAATAGAAGAATTGCGCGGTTAATAGGAACGAAAAAAAATTTAAAATTTATTTTAAAGTTTCAATTATGTAGGTTCAAATTATATCATCCTCCATGCAGAACATAAAAATATAAATATTGCGGCTATTCATGTTAATTTCTTATTTTCCATTAAAGTTATGAACGATGATGCCACGATATTATCTTAAAAATCTCCACTGACGCCGCGCCACCTAATTCTCGTAAAAATAAAAAAAATAACATTTTATTGCTATCGCCAGACACAGGTACAATATGCGCGATCTGATGGAAATGTACTATTTGTTCGTGATTATTCATTGACTACTGTTTGCTCTTTCCATAAATTATGTCAATAAGGGATGCTTAATTATTATTTTTATTATTTTCTTCCAAACGATAAGTTTTAAGAGAAAGATGAATGAGACCTTTATTGTTTAAAATTTAATGATAAGTAAAATTAAAGCAATTGTTTCGAAAATATCAGTGGCGTAACATTGTAGATACTACCTTTCCATTGGTAAATACAGAAATTCAATATCTTGCTTAGTTTTTTGCAATTCGAGTCAAAAAGATATTCCAAATAAAATAACTTATTTTAGGTTTTAATAAAATAGGTTTACCTGAGGGGTTTGCCGTTATCATTGTAATTGGCTATAAAAAAATAACAAATAATAATATCTAATAAAAAAAATAATAATTTATATTTCTAGTTAAAACAATATTTAACTTATCTTTATTTATTAGTTTATACATATCATACCAATAAGAAGCGTTATATTATCAACAATTTACAACAAATGCTCGAAATTAATAACGTTTGCTCACACACCATCGTCACATTTTTATGATTCTATATACATTTTTTAAATAAGTAGAGGTAGCAAATAAAATATCTACATATTATAGGTATACGACGTGAGTCTCACAGGAAATTGATTATTAGAGATATTAAAGGATATGTTGCTTAAAATATTTGCCTCCTGTGGCGTAGCCAGAAAATATGCTCGGGGGAGGGGGGGGGGGGCTCAGTGGGCGTAAATAGGACTTTTTTTCTGGAGAGGGGGACAGTTTGGACTATATGTATTTCACGACATTGTACTTAGGATAGAAAGCGGAAAAGCGCCGCAGGCGACAATATTTCGGGGCCACGCCAAAATTTCGTTTAAAATTCACTTAACTTCTATCAAATTCCCAAAATTAAATTATTATCTTTTCCCCTCTGCATGGTTGGATTAAATTTATTTTTGTAAATGTTTTTTTTTTTTTTACTTTTTTTTTGATATTATATGGCTCTTTATTTGAAAATTTTTTTTTATATATTATTTGTGAAAATATTAATATTGGCGTCAATCAAAAATTTTAACATAAGATGTACATATGTATAACTCCGACCAGCGTTTTTCGAGCTCGGTTTTTCATGATTAAAAATAAAGTAAACATGGCTTACCACGCCAAAATTGATGATTTTTTCAGAAATCATGTATTTTAGGAGCGTAGATCTAAGAGCAGTTTTTGGTGCAAATGCTTAGGTTTTGAAATAAACCTTCTTAAGTGCCGTTTTGTATATTCATAATAAAGCATTCTCGTTTCTTCCCGCACTATTTTTTTTATTATAAATTATCACTTTTCTTCCATAAAAAATGTTTGAATTAAAATGTTTACGTTTATTTTTCTCTTTAAAAATAAATTCCTAATTGTTTTTTGGTTTGTTGTAAAAATATTTTATTGCACTGGGTTATATTTTTGTTGATTTAAAATAGCTCTGAGAAAGGGAAACGGAACAGACAAGTAGGTATAAAATAGAAAAATACTATAAAATAATATTCTTTTTACTCGTTTTCCTTTAAAATTACATCAAAAATCAATAACTAAAACGATATGCGTCCGAAACCTTAATCTCTATATAAAACAGGACTTTTAGAAGAAAAAGTTTAAAAACTAAACGTTTCCTACAAGACCTTTGTAATCTAAGCCAAGAATACATTATTTAAAGATTTAAATTAAGTGTCCAAGCGTGAAACAAAAAATTAGTTTGCAATTGTTCTTTTAGACCCGAACCTCGTAGGCTCGGGGAAGGGGGGACGCTGCAGCCCGGCAGCCCCCCCCCCCTAAATACGCCACTGTTTGGCTCGTTTAATTTCAAGAGCCCCTGCTCATATATCCCGATTTGTCAGGCCTTATTTACCGAACACATTCGACGAAGCTCGTATCGGAACAACTGGCCCCTAAGCATGTATATGGATGTACTTTAAAGTTATTCATTTTTATTTTTTTTATAAGTCGCTAATCTTCGACTTTTTTTTAGAGTGGTACCTACACGGAGGGAAATTCATAATACAACCTATAAGAAATATAATAATATGTATTATAATTTTTAGTAGTATACCGTGTGACACAAGAAACCCCCAATTTTTTCCGTAATTTTAAAAGTAAAGATTTAAAAATTTGACAATTTAATAAGTGTGTAATTTACCATTTTTCAGCCAATTCAATAACACCCATAAAAATCGTCTAAGAACATACATTTTTATTTGTGGTAATATATTTGTCTCATTTTTAAGGCCAAAAACAACCTTCATCAAGGACCCCCGCCTCCGACGCCACTGAACAAAGCCAAGTTAACAGCTGGAGCGATTCAAGGCCCTCTGATTAAGAAAGACAAAAGACACTCCAGTTCTAGGTTTAACATAACCAAGAATAGGGAACTGGAAATGCTTCCGTCATTGAAAGGTAAGTTTGGGGGTACGTTGTTGGGTAATTATTTTAATTGTGAAAAGTGGCTGATCTGAAAAACCTAAATTTTATTTTGGAACAAATTTAATACAAGCATTTTACTAAGGAGTTCACAAGAACTTCTAGTTTGGCGGGTGATACTTTATTTTTTTTTTCAAAACAAAATTGAAAATTTATTTTAAAATTTCAATTATACAGGTTTAACTTATATCAAAAAACATAAAAATAGAAATATTACGGCTATCATCCTAATTTCTTATTTTCCATTAAAATTACCAACGATTATTATTATTATGTATACAGTGACCGGCAAAAAGTTGGACCCATATGGAAAACTTTTTAATTATTGAAATTGTAAAAAAAACTTTTTATACTAATAGCCTCTGCATGATTGCTAACCTAAAAATTGGTTTTGACATTAGTCACGTGACTACTCGTTTGTCTGGAAAATTGAAAAGTATATATTTTGTGTAAAAATCTGGTATTAGAGTACAAGATATTGAAAAAAGTTATTTGAAAAAAGTGTTTAGATTTTAATTTTATGCTGGTGTGCAAAGTTTAAAACAAAAATTCAAGAAAAAAATATTTTTTTTTTTAAATTTAAAAAAATATCAAATGGTACTTTCATATTTCCAGCAATTTAATAAAAATGTGTTAAATGAATAAAAACCAATATTTAAACATTTTTATTATCTTGAACAAATGTTATTTGCTAAAATTCAAAATTTAGCTTTTTATCATGTACTGGTGCGTCCAGGCCCTGTATCTAGCAACCATATTTACCAATTATAGGTATTTCTGGATCAACATGCTTACGAAAGGCAGTTCATTCTAATTTTGAACAGGTTTTAACGTGTTTCCTAAAATTGCTCCTACTAAATTAAAAATTAGAAAAACGAATTCTGGGAATCAATTGGTAAAAATAAATAAATTGATTCCAAGTATGTATTCTTTTTTCTAATTTTTAATTAGGTAGGAGAAACTTTAGGAGACACGTTAAAACTTGTTAAAAATTAGAAAGAACTGCCTTTCGTAAGTATATTGTTCCAGAAATACCTATAATTGGTAATTATGGTTGCTAGATAGAGGGTCTGGACGCACCCAGTTACACGATAAAAAGCTAAATTTTGAATTTTAGCAAATAACGTTTGTTCAAGATAATAAAAATGTTTAAATATTGGTTTTTAATAATTTAACATTTTTATCAAATTGATGGAAATATGAAAGTAGATATTTTTTTTGAATTTTTGTTTTATCCTTTGCACACCAGCATAAAATTAAAATCTAAACACTTTTTTCAATATCTTGTACTCTAAGAGCGTTTTCACACGGCACCATATATCGCACGCGATAAATGGTCGCAATATTGCTTTACACCAAATTATGTGTTCTCTAATATCGCTTGTGTGTGAAAATGGCTCATTAGAAAACATATAATTTGGTGTAAAAGCAATATTGCGACCATTTGTCGCGCGCGATATATGGTCGCAATATTGCTTTACACCAAATTATGTGTTCTCTAATATCGCTTGTGTGTGAAAATGGCTCATTAGAAAACACATAATTTGGTGTAAAAGCAATATTGCGACCATTTGTCGCGCGCGATATATGGTGCCGTGTGAAAACGCTCTCATACCAGATTTTCAACAGTAATATACCGATAGAGGAGGCGTCTTATCGGTAATACCGCTGTTTTTTACAAGAAATCGATTTTCTGATCATTTTCACTCAATATAATTTTTACTTATAATCTGATAAGATCCCGAGAGCTTTAGCTCGAGGGTCTTATCTTTGATTGTAAGTAAAAATTATATTGAGTGATAATTTTCTTAGAAAATTTAGTTTCGAGTGAAAAACAACGGTATGAAGATAAGATGCCGCTTCTAGAGGTGTATTTTATTGGATAATTTACTGAACCCGAAACAAAAGCCGTTTGTGATAAAGGAAAATATGCAAACACATCATTATGATTTACTTTTAAGTTTATAAACGTGCCACAACTAACAATTAATTAAAAATCCAAGACTAAATCAGCCGCGTGGAACGTCAAAAATCAAATTCGCTTATTTTCATCACGGTTGCCATAAAAACGCGAAGATTTCCTAAGCTCACGTCAAAGCAAAGCACACTGGGTTTAATCTTGCATACATTTTGTCATAAAACATTTCTTTAAAAATGTCAAAATTAAGTTAAGTTTATGCCCTAAAATCACCTCAAATAGTATTGTGTGTCACTTTTATTTTGTAGGGGTTATAATATTTATTTATTAAACTTGATTTCTTAAAAATAAATTACTGTTTGTTTGACAAAAAGCTACTGTGGTCTTACCGAGCTAGTCGTAGGTCTTATCGGGTAAGACCACGTTACCAAGGTGGTTGCTATGAAAATTTGCGTTCTGATTGGTTCTATATATGTATGTGAGGTAAATTATCACGACAAAATATATATTAATATCAATTTTCCAGACAAACGAGTAGTCACGTGACTAATGTCAAAACAAGTTTTTAGGTTACCAATCATGCAGAGGCTATCAGCATAAAAAGTTTTTTACAATTTCAATAATAAAAAAGTTTCCCATATGGGTCCAACTTTTTGCCGGTCACTGTATAAAAAAAGAAATTTTATTGTCATCGCCAGACGCAGGTACAGTATGCACGATGTGGTGGAAATGCAGTATTTTTTAATTGTGATGACTCATCGGCTACTGTTTGCTCTTAATGAGCAATGCATTTTTATGATAATTGCATTTAATCATAATGTTTGAGAATAGATAACTGTGGTGTGTAAAAAATTTTAATAAGCACTAAACAGTTTCTTACATAATGCTTATGCATAATTACCATGGTAATATAATTTCGCGAAGAAAATGTAGTTATGTATATTTTTATGTGACAGTGCATGCCAACAAAGATTAAATGATAAGGGATCTATTTAAGAATTTACTTTTTCCATAACCTTGTGTTAAATGTCGCCTAATTCCAAGAAATATCTAATTAGTGTAAACTGCTGTCTCTTCACGTGTGATATTTTAATACAAGATACATACATATTTTCTTTGTATACCGGGTGGCACAAGACAGTGCTGCCCCCACATTTTTTCCATAATTTTAAAAGTATAGATTTAAAAAATTGAGAAATTAATACGTCAGTAAATTGCCATTTTTTGGCCAATTTAAACCGTTAACCCCACTTCCGGTAAAACCAACCGGAAGGGAAGTCAACTTTTAAATGGTAAACGTAAACCCCTCGTTTTTATTCGATAATTAAATTCTGTAGAAAATTCTCTTTTCAATGACATATCACACTTTATTATTTGTTTTATAAATGGCTGCCTAAATCAATTTTTCTTTATTTTCTAAAATGTCCATAACTTTGATAAATCAAGTTAAGTGGCAAAGAGTAGGCCATGGAAACGTAAAAATGGTTCATTTCAAACTGCTTTATAATATAAAATTCACTTCCATGAAAAAATGTATCGTTAAGGGTATTTTATTTACAACCTGTTTTTTAAAAAAACGAGCACAATTTCTCGATTTTTTCAAATGGCAACCCATCTTTGTTTTACTATAATATAATTCTTCATTTAATTGTCTTTCTAACGGTGTATTACAAGTTAATAATTATTTATTAAGTTATAGTAGAAATTAACAAGAAATATAATAAATGTAATTTCTAGGCCCGTATAAGCCATGATAAGTTATGTCAAGTATGCCGTGGAAAACAACTCAATTTTAATCTAAAAGCAGAAATAATATTTTTGTTCTCCACGGCATACTAGACTATTAGAAATTACATTTATGATATTTCTTGTTAATTTCCACTATTACCTAAGAAATAATTATTAACTTACAATCTTCCAAGCCTCATGTGCTTGCACTGACCGAGACAAAAGTCAGAGCGTCAACGAACACCGTCAGCTATTTATATCCTGGATATGATTTTCACTTCCGTTTTAGACGCAACTTTGGGGTCTGTCTGTTCATTCGAGATGATCTTTGCTGCCAACGGGAGGAGTTACTGGAACCGAAAGACTTTGATGTAATGTGGTTTAAAATATCTTCACAAAAAATCACTAAGTTTATATGCTGCCTTTACCGGCCTCCAAGCGACATGCATTACAGGGCCCTCTTCTCATCACTAGCCAACACAATCGACTTCTTGCAAACCAATCATCCGAATGCCGAAGTCGCTATCTTTGGCGACTTTAACGTCCACAATGTCAACTGGCTTAAATACTCAAACACCAACGATGAGCAAGGCCGCGAGGCCGAATCTTTTGCGATCAGTTCTGGTCTAACTCAACTCGTAGAAGAACCAACGCGGGTTCCAGACCGAGCTGGGGATTTTGCTAGTCTTTTAGATCTCTTTTTAACTTCAAATCCAGACCTATATACGGTCACTGTACAACCACCATTGGGCTCTTCCGATCACAAACTTATTTCAACCCTAAGCGAGTTGCCAATTAGTTCTGAACAACCTCCTAAACCCCGTAAGATTTGGCACTATACATCAGCTAAGTGGGAAGACCTAAAGGACCATTTTCGCAACTTTCCCTGGCTAAGCGTATGCTTTTCTTCCGATGATCCATCTGTCTGTGCAAAGGAGGTCTCCGACGTCATTCTAACTAGCATGGAGGCCTTTATTCCTTTCTCCAAAAAGCGCCCTTCCAACGGCAAGCCCTGGTTTAGCAAGAATTGCGAGCGTGCTGTCAGATCTAAAAACCTGGCTTACCGACAGTGGCGTAAAAACCCTACTCCTGAAAATCGCGCCATCTTTGTTACCACCCGAAACCAATGTAAGCAAATGATAGACCAAAGCAAAGAAGCTCATAACGAGAGAATCAAAAACAAACTTCTTGCCAGTCCTAACGGATCAAGGTCCTTTTGGTCAGTCGCTAAGGCCGTCAGCCAAAACTTTACAAAGTCAACTATTCCACCTCTAACACGTTCCGACGGCACATAGCAACCACAGCCGGGGATAAAGCAAACCTACTTGCTGAACTGTTTTCCTCGCATTCCACTGTAGACTTTCAGGGAAAACCACCACCCAACATTCCCTCAGTTCAATCGCAAATGTCTGAAATCGTGTTCCGTCAGCGTCTTGTTAAACGGATTCTTAAAGGACTCGACGTCAATAAAGCTTCTGGTCCAGACGAAATTCCTATCATTGTTCTCAAGACATACGCCGATGAACTTACACCAGTATTTTGTAGACTTTTCAACTTATCCTACAAAAAAGGAATATTTCCATCCTGCTGGAAGTCGGCGCGTGTCCAGCCCATTCCAAAGAAAGGTAAAAAGACCCTGCCAAGCAACTACCGACCCGTCGCATTGCTTTCAGTAATTTCAAAAGTAATGGAGAAAGCTATTAACCAACAACTCCTAAAGTACCTGGAAGGGCTTAACATTATCAGCGACCATCAATACGGTTTTCGTAAGTCCAGATCAACAGGTGACCTTCTGGCATATATCACCCATCTTTGGAGCAACACCATCGAACATCATGGAGAATCCCGGGCTGTTGCACTGGACATCTCTAGGGCTTTTGATCGTGTAAATTGCGATCCTACGGTATGCCTAATGGATTTTGTTTATGGTTAACCAGCTTCCTTAAGAACCGTTCTCTGCAAGTGGCGATTGACGGGTTTCTCTCAGACACCTTCACCATCAATGCCGGTGTTCCTCAAGGGTCCATATTGTCGCCTACCCTCTTTTTACTGTATATTAACGACCTTCTAGTGAAAACCCAAAATCCAATTTATAGCTTTGCTGATGACAGCACACTTGTCTCATCTTTTACCTTGACTCCCCAAACATCCGCTGCCGACGCACATCTTCGCAGGCAGCATGAAGTATTGCGCCTCAACAAGGACCTGGAAGAAATTTTGGCTTGGGGTGACAGTAACCAAATCGAATTTAATGCTAAGAAAACCCAGGCAGCAGTCTTCTCCAAAAAGGTTAACATTGCAGAACCGGATATAGTCATGGCAGGACACGCAATTCCCCTGGCACCGTCTATTAATTTGCTGGGGGTCAATCTGGGAGGTAACATGTCTTGGCATGATCACGTTGCCGCAATTGCCAAGACAGCTGCACAGAAACTTGGTGTACTTTTCCGCACCAAAAGGTTGTACACACCTCATCAACTTTTGACACTCTACAAAGCCCAGATTCGACCATCATTAGAATATTGCTCTCATGTCTGGAGCTCTGCACCCAAGCACACCCTTCGGCTACTGGATTCCATTCAAAGGAGAGCCGTTCGTCTGATCGGCGACCCCGAGCTGACCAAGACCCTCGATAGCCTGGAGCATTGAAGACAGGTTGGTGATTTGGCTCTCTTTTACAGATATTTCCATGGCAGGTGTTCGACTGACATTGCCCACTTGATTCCACCTAGAGCAATGCAAAACAGAAATACACGGCGAACCACTGCCGCTCATCCATATGTTGTTCAGCTTAGTACTCCTCGAACTTCATTGTTCAAGAATTCTTTCATCTGGAGAACGTCATCTTTGTGGAATGATCTTCCTGAGGTCGTGTTTCCCAAAGAATACAATCTTCAACGTTTCAAGACCAACGTTAATCGCTTTCTTCGCACTCGCACCGCTCCCAGAGCGCCTTAAAGGATTTTTCCTACAGTGCAGGTGTTTTATCATAAAAAAAAAAAAAAAAAAAAACTTGTGATACACCGTTGGAAAGGAAATTAAATGAAGAATATTATTATAATAAATCAAAGATGGGTTGCCATTTGAAAAAATCGCGAAATTCCGTTTTGTTTTTAAAAAAATAGGTTATAAAATAGCCTATAATAGGATACATTTTTCTCAAGCACGTCAAACCTTTATTATAATATAGGTAGGTTAAAATAATAGTATATTACATAACAAGTGATGAAAGTGATACTTTTCAAACGAGGAGATATTTAGCACGAGGCGTCAGCCGAGTGCGGAAATTCTCCGAGTTTTAGAATAATCACTTTTACACGAATCATGTACACTATTTTTCCTACGACCACAAAGAATTATTAAAAAAAGCCTTTGATTTGTAAAAAAAAAATATTTCAACTCTAGAGTTGAAAAAAAATATTTCAACTCTAGAGTTGAAATTAGCATACCTAGGATTATGTTCCACTTAATATCTGTTTTCATATAGTTTGTCAATAGGCTTTTCCTTTATTTGTAGTTTAACTTTTTCATTTTTTCATATTTTATATATCATAGGAAGAACTAATCCTAAATTGACTTCTAGATTAACCAGAATGAAAAATTTTAAATTTCAAGGAAATATACATTAAACCAAAATTTTAAAAATCCACCCAACAAGGAAGATTTCAATTAAAAATAATTCTATAAATTATTTAATGTTTTTATAAAAAAAAGTCAAATACTCCTGATGGGATTTGAACCTGTGACCTCCCGTTCTGTAGACCAGAGCTTAAGTGTCTACGCTATGGCTACCAATTAACATTTGTTGTTTAAATATATGACATTTTCTTCAGCGCGACTTGTTTTTTCTTTTATTAACATTTTTTATAATTTCACATGGCGTATTTTCACACTCTAATTCTAAATCACTCGACAAATACATGAAAAATAAGTTAAAATACTTTACAATTAGTGATTTCTAAAATTTGTTCTTTTTAATTAATAGGGGTGGTCTGTCAAATTGATATATGTTTAAATTAAATAGTGTGCCTTGTATTACCACTCTAGAGTTGAAATATTTTCTTTCAACACGCGTGTGATATTCGGCGCTTTCGAGCCAGGTTAACCGTGATTTTTTTCTCTTTTTCATAGGTGGTCGTAGGAAAACCATTTTAGCGTTTCCATGGCCTAATCTTTGCCGCTTACCCTGTTTTACCAAAGTTATGGACATTTTAGAAAACAAAGAAAAATTGATCTAGGCGGCCATTTTTAAAACAAATGATAAAGTGTGATATGTCATTGAAAAGAGATTTTTTTGTAGACTTTAAACGTTGAATAAAAATTAGGGTTTTCCATTTATAATTTAAAAGCTGACTTCACTTCCGGTTAAACCGAAGCTATCGCAATACGTACCGTTACATTTAAAATAATAAAGTTGCGGGTAAATTTCATGAAGACGCGAAAAAGGTATACCAAACTAAAAATAAACGCAGCCGTAGTTCTGTATTTTTTTTAGCAAATAAAGTGATTTCGTAATACTGAATTTATTCCAGTTAAAAATTCCACCCTGTATACATATGCCCACACGTATTTTTTTAATTTTAACATCGATTACATTTAGATTGATCCTCGTAAAATTTGGTCCCGTTGTAATCCCTTTATTATTGACTGGGAGACGGAAGGGCAAAGGCGACGTCGTTTCCAGACGCAAACAGGTGGCGCCTGCGCTCGTAATGAAATATTTGCTTTACAGGGTTGCCAGTCTTCCAATTTTTTCAGTATTAAGATCTAAAGGTTAAAGTATAAAAATATATATAGGAAGGAAGATATTTTAGATAAAAATATATACAGGGTGTTCCTTAATGACGTGCTAATATTTTAGGGTGTGATTCCTCAAGTAATTTTATGAAGAAAAGTTCATATAAACATATGCCCTAAACGGCTTAAATTTTTTGCTACAGGGTGTTGAATTATTTTTTTTAATGCTTTTTATTTTTTGTCCCACCAGTGGCGTCCCTGCGAACATTTCCTCTGATATTTTTTTAGAAAAAAAGTTGTACGCCACTGATATTTTTCCATGTGGATATCATTTCTGATTAGCCTGGTCAATTCTGCATAACAATGGTCTCTTGCGTTTTTCTCTTCAGGCACACCGTTCTTAATTAAAATAATTAAATTAGCTCTACTATTTATTATTAACTTTGTTTTATAAAAATTGTTGGAAATGACCACCTTCATTATTTAATAGGTATGCTTCCGCCCGTCTAATTTAATTTAATTATTTTAGTTAAGAACGGTGTGCCTGAGAAGAAAAACACAACAGACCATTTTTATGCAGAATTGACCAGGCTAATCAGAAATAAGATCCACATGGAAAAATGTCAGTGGCGTACCACGTTTTTTCTAAAAAATATCAGGAAATGTTTGCAGGGACGCCACTGGTGGGACAAAAAAAAACTTTTATAACTAAAACATGTGGTTTTATATTCTATTAGCACATGCCAAAATTGAAAATATTATCTAAAGTACTTTCGGAGATATTACAAAAAACGCATTAAAAAAAAATAATTCAACACCCTGTAGCAAAAAACTTAAGCCGTTTAGGACATATATTTATATGAACTCATAAAATGACCTTAGGAATCACACCCTAAAATATTAGCACAACAGGAACACCCTGTATAGGAAGGAAGATATTTTGGATAAAAAAATATGTTTTATCATTGGAAATCAATAGTTAATACATTGTTTAACTGGTATTTATCTGGCTTAAAAGATTAGTTACTTAGTTTTTGCAAATCATTTATTTTGTACACGTTTTTGAATATACGGGTTCCCTGATAATAAATAACACACCGAACCAGTGGCATAGCCAGAAATTCAGTTTGGGGGGCCCAAAAGGATCTGAAATCGAGTAACTAGCGTCGCAGACGAAAATTTTTTCGGGTGCCACTCCCAAAATACCGTTTTTTGGACCATAAAAAAAAATCCAAATTAGATTAAATATATATTATTTTTATAGAAACTTGTAGGGAGTTAGTTATACTAATACACTAATACAATAATTTAAAACTAACAAGGTTAGTACAAAACGTTCATTTTGTAATTATACATATAGTACATTTTATGCATTAAAATCTTGTAGTAATTATCTAGAAATAAGTGGAAAACTGGAGATTTTTTAAATAAGAAAGTGCATCTGTGCACAAGCCTTTAGATCGGTAGAAATATATTTTGGTATTATACCTTCAATATTATACCTTATTCCTGGTATCGAACTCCGATTCGTGCAAAAAAGGATCATGCACTTTTCTTTACCCATCTTGAGACACAAGTCGCTAACAATAACAACATGTCTGGTAAAGTTTTATACCTAAATTCGCACCCAAAACTTAAAAATAATATCCACAATCACACACGGAACATCTTAACGAATACAACGTAAAAAAAGATGGAAACGACTAACAACTTACAAACTAACCAAAAAAAATGTCTAAAGTAAAGTTTTATAAATATTAACATTAACATCCAAAACTTGGAATTTATAACCACAAACGAACGAACGAAACAAAAGATGGCGACGAATAAAAATACAAACAACGGCGAGCCGGTTCTGTTTACGTTCTGTGAGATATCGTGTCGGTTGCCTAATTTTTTCCCTACTGCGCAAGCGCCACGGGCCCAAGTTCAGGTTATTTTCAATTGTACGATGGGTATCTTCTTGCTTCATGCGGCTGCTTGTATTGGCAATATAGTGTATGTTTATATGTGGAGGAAACTCGAATAGTCTAGTCGCCAGTCTCCACGCTACTACAGTTTCTTTTAAGTTTCCCGGTGTGAGGACTGCCTTAGGTGTTTAATTTCAGATTGCATACTTAAAATTGTGCGTAAAACACATATTAAATTCTTTATCTACTTTAAAATCTAGCGTAACCCGTCCTTGTATTTATTATTTAAAGAAATGATCACAAAATTAAACGGTATGTAGTATTTAATTCATTTTGCTCGCAACTCAACTGCATTTTTATTTATCATCTCTAATGTTAGCAGGAAAAAAGATACATAACTCCATAATTTTATTGGTTAAAAATTTAGCAACGATATAAAAATAGACTACGTACTGCATGAATGATTATTTTCGTTCCTTTATGATCCATAATGAGTTTCTAAAATTCTAATTTTAAACAGAAAAGTACAATAAAAGTAAAAAAATTGTAGTGAGTGGCGTAGCCATTGTTTTTTCTCGTTTTTTTACAAAGTTTTTTTATTTGTATTGATGTTGTATCGTTGTCTAAGGTCTTCTAATTCTCTTAGATACTCCTTTGATATACGGACTGTTGAGTGTTGGTTGTGATTATTTTTGCTTCTGTTGTGTATTTAGTCGATTCTTACGATTTTCCAATATTCTGTCAATTAATTTCATGGGGAAGTAGCCATTTTTGTAGAGATCAGTCTTGATGTAGTTAATTTCTTTTAATGATCCAAGACTGTGAATTCCGGATGTTCCAGATGTGCCATGTTCCTAATCGTGAATTAGATTGCATCATCGTATCCTCTCTTGTAGTACAAAAACTTTTAGATGCGCCTCTACTTGGACATGTTTATACATTTTGACTCACTACATAGCGTAACCAGTCATCGACTTGACAACACCGCACGTGCAATAATCCATACCCTCTCCTCAGTTTTTCCGGATTGTTCACGCTTTTCACACACATTCGGGTAGATCAGCACCCAACAAAAAAAAATAAATTCTAACATAACCACTAAACATAGCGATTCGCGATAAACCCGGACTATGTAAAACACATTTTTTGAAATTTGATCCTATTAATAATTCTGGTTTGTTGACTTAGTTGTTTTATTACATTTGTATGGATGCCTGACGTCAAAACGTTTTACAATATCTATTGAAATTGGTTAAATAATGTTTATAAATATGTAAATTTATAAACTTTGTGCTGGTAGTCGTTCGTGGTCTATTTTTGGCAACTGTTACCTCAATTTTCGCATTTTATAGTGAAAATATTTGCATATAGCGGCTGCAAAGGTAAAATTGTTTGCTAATTGCTAAATATTTAGGATAAGAATTTTACTGCCATATTTAATAGCTATAGTCTATTTCAGAAAGGTGTAGGTACCGTAATAAAAGTTTATTAGGTACGCAAAGTGACTACAGTACAGAGTGACCCAACAAATATTTAAGCCACAAAAAAAGCAAAATTCTTTATTTTCATTAAGTGCAGGTAGTGTAATTTGTGGGTTTGGGTTGAAAATGGTGTATATAATGTACATAGTATTAGGTAGACTTATTTTTTATTAAACAATATAAAAAAAATACAAAATACATTATACAGAAATTATGAGGAACTGTCATCTCCTTTTGATGTTATAATTAACGGGTCGACGGTCACGTGGTCAAGGTGGTCAAGATCCCACATTTTCTCCTCTTCTTTAATGACATGATGGACTGCTTTTCGCTAGTTCTCTGGTGTCACTTTCTTAATGACCTGATCAAACATTGCTAGTATGATTGTGAGAAAATTATTTCTGCCAATGTCATGGTTGTCATAGTCAAATTTGCTGGTTAGTTAATTGTGGTTAAAAATTTATATACAACCCGACATTTTTTCTTTCGTTTTAATATTAAAATGTTTTAACTAAATAAAATTCGTCTATATAAATGTTTTTTCCATAAAAGTTTTTTATTTTGTTTTATTTTATCGAAAGGCTAATGACTTATTGATCGGACTAGTAAATTATCTTTTTTTTATAAGGAAATCGGCAAAGTTCATGTTCGAATATAAAATAACCATGTTGTAAATAATTCGGAAGTCGTCAACAGTAATGTAATGATAGTCATTACTGGAAATTTAATAAATTTTTTATTACCTTAACAATGTATGTCGATATCGTTTTAGAAATTCCGTTTCTTCTTTTTTTGTGTGGACATAAATAGAAAAATAATAATAGGCTTAATTGATTAATACAGAGGCTTGTTACTTAAAACGCTCCGAATTAATAAGTGCACTTATTGACGTCACATTCGCATATTTTACTCGCCTCTATTTCCCAACCTATTGCAGGCATACTGCGTATATCAGGCGGATAGCGTGATGGGGGGGGGGGGGGGGGGGGGTGGGGGGGGTATTAGGTGTTCTTGTTTCAATGTTAAATCATGGACATAAACAAAATGAAGATCCAGTTCAGTCAGTGATGAACACAAAGTTATACATAAAGGTCTTTAAAGGTGATCGTTTGAAGACTTTCTGTTTTCTTTTCATGTGAACATTCATATTTGTTTTTGTACTACATTTCATCCCACATTTTATCACATTATATAGTAAGTATACAGGGTGATTTCTAAGTTGATACTTCTTTTTTAACTGTGTATAGAAGGCATTAAAATAAACAACATTTTCAAATACCTTTTTTTAAAAAACTCAAAAATAAGGTACTTACATTCATTTATAACACTATGGATCAAATACGGTCCTGCCTAACTTAAACATATTCTCGAAGCAGCAGCCGCACTTTGACGACACTCACCGTAAATTAGCACCATTTTTTCCGTGTCACCAATTTAAAATTAACTTGTTTCAGAAAAACACACCGCAGCGTATTTCCGAATAACTGACCACCTACCAGTAAATTGCATGACTAATAAGAGATAAGACAAACAATATAAAGTAAAGGGCTACGTTTTGATGACCAGGCCCGCACTAAGATTTTTTACTTCTGTATCTCGCCTATTTTTAAGTTTTTTGAAAAAGGGTATTTAAATGTGGTTTATTTTAATGCCTTCTATACACAGCTAAAAAAGAAGTATCGACTTAGGAATCACCCTGTATAACAAAATATACTTCAAATATACAAGAAGCCCACTTTAAAAATGCATACTGAAAACAATCGACTTGTCAGACAGCTGGTCGTTACGATTGATTAATGAACGAATGCCACTAGAAAATGTAGTTGACAAACATGAAAAATAATAGTTTTATTTTGCCATAAGGATGCCAGTATTATTTTTAAAATATTAACATATAGGTAGTTTGTTAAAAAAATAGGAAAAAAAGGTGTTGCTAAAATATTTATTATTTTTACAGATCAACATTTTTCTAATTTTTTTCGCGTATGTGCGTTATCATTTGTCTACTTTTTATAGTATATTTAGTGCAGGTCGGCAACATAGTGTTGCGATCACAACCTTTTTATTACTAGAGTGTAAATTCTTATTCTGTGAACATCGGATGTCTTCGTGATGGCCCAATGTAAATAGTTTTGTCTACGCTACGCTAATTGGTCCGAGCTACTACTACTACTACTAATTAATATTGGTCAACAAACCAGAATATTTAAAAAAATCATACACTGGATCAGCATAGCTGGGTAGTAACTCACGCTGTACAAGGCATTATTAAAATAGTACATAAGGTCAGTGATGGGTGATTATATGTCTCGTTAGCCCTTCCTCTAAACTTACCCAGTGGTTTAAGTAAGACTTTATTTGAGCACTGTTATATCTATTATTTTTAACTGTATATATTACCCATATCCTTTACTTTAATATCACCTTTAAGGAGAAAAAGGGGGTGGGGGGAAACAAGTGCGCCCCTTCCACACACCTATCTACTTGCCTTTCTGTTTTTGAGACATTTTTACAAGCGTATACGCAAGAAGACATCCTGGCCGCGATTCCGTTATGGGTCTTAAACCAGCCAATTGCAGTGCTTTATTACATGCCTGAGGGTGAATATTAGTGTCTATTTCTATTGGTGATTTTTCAAAGTATTCATAAAAAAACATTCAACCGCGACGGCACCGGTGGTGATACAATATTTTCCATTATCCAGATCCAATTAAAAAAATAACTAATTTTGGCCCTAACCTTAACCTAACAATTTTAGAATGGGTTAATTACCAAAGCAAATCACTCTGCGATTTAAATATCCCGCCCACGCGCATGACGTAAAGCACTTTTAATTGGCTGGTTTAAGTTCCATAACGGAATCGTGGCCTGGATGTACCGGGTGGTCAACTAAGAATGACCGCCGGCCATATCTCAGAAACTAGTAATCGTACAGCATCCGGGTAACTTTTTTTATGACAAAGGTGTCCGAGAGAAAGTGCTGAAAATTATTTTTAAGTTCCGCATTTTGCCGCAAGAGGGCGTAATTGATAAGTAAATTTTTAAATTTTACATATCTCCGAAAATTCCACATTAAGGTATATCTTTGATAACACCATTAAAAAGCTTGGACAATTATGCATCATTTTGGTCTTATGCTCATTGGCACACCGACTTTAATAAGAGGGGGGGAAGCTGTTGAAAGTGTAATCAGTAAAATCGCTGTAACTTTTAAACGACTTATCCGATTTTAGCAAACTAAAAACTATTTGGAAGAGAAATGTATGCACTTTCGCCAATCGTATTTAGTTGTCCATAATAGTTCTAAAAAAAATGCTAGAGGGCGCAATTTGCAATAATAACACATTTTTTGATTTTACTCCGAAAAAATAAATCATACGGTATAATTATGATACCATAATCGAAAAGTAGATGAAATTTGCTAAAAAAAATATTAAAACCGCAGCTCGATATCTCCGTTCGTTTCAGCGTTATCGCCAATAGAATAATTTTTAAAACTAAGCGATTATATATTTTTTAGAAAAAAAGTGGTACGCCACTGATATTTTTCCATGTGGATATTATTTCTGCTTGGTCAATTCTGCATAAAAATGGTCTCTTGCGTTTTTCTCCTCAGGCACACCGTTCTTAATTAAAATAATTAAATTAAATTAGCTTCATACATGCCTATTAAGTGAAGGTGGTCATTTCCACCAATTTTTTTAAAACAAAAATTTTGCATTATCAATGTTAATAATAATAGTAGAGCTAATTTAATTTAATTATTTTAATAAAGAACGGTGTACCTGAGGAGAAAAACGCAAGAGACCATTTTTATGCAGAATTGACCAGGCTAATCAGAAATAATATCCACATGGAAAAATATCAGTGGCGTACCACTTTTTTTCTAAAAAATATATTATCGGTTAGTTTTAAAAATTATTCTATTGGCGATAACGCTGAAACGAACGGAGATATCGAGCTGCGGTTTTAATATTTTTTCTAGCAAATTTCATCTACTTTTCGATTATGGTATTATAATCATACCGTATGATTTATTTTTTCAGAGTAAAATCAAAAAATGTGTTATTATTGCAATTTGCGCCCTCTAGCATTTTTTTTGAGAACTATTATGGACAACTAAATACGATTGGTGAAAGTGCATATATTTCTCTTCCAAACAGTCGTTAGTTTGCTAAAATCGGATAAGTCGTTTAAAAGTTACAGCGCTTTTACTGATTACACTTTCAACAGCTTCCCCCCCTCTTATTAAAGTCGGTGTGCCAATGAGCATAAGACCAAAATGATGCATAATTGTCCAAGCTTTTTAATGGTGTTATCAAAGATATACCTTAATGTGGAATTTTCGGAGATATATAAAATTTTAAAATTTACTTTTCAATTACGCCCTCTGGCGGCAAAATGCGGAACTTAAAAATAATTTCCAGCGTTTTCTCTTGGACACTTTTGTCATAAAAAAATTTACCCGGATGCTGTGCGATTACTAGTTTCTGAGATATGGCCAGCGGTCATTCTTAGTTGACCACCCGGTACTGTTGCTTTAAAAACTGAATAGAAATTCATTCGAAAGCTGCGCGCGCATTCGATTGTGGAACTTTCTTAATAGACGCTTGTGACATTTTTGATCTGGGTATTATAATAATAAAACTTGTATCTTTTTTTAAATCGATATTGTTTCATCCAAAACTACATTAACATTTTGACCCATATAGGGCATTCTATGTCAAAGCAGACATTTACTTCACCAAGTCTTTTATAAAATTAAACAAATTTTCGAAACATAGATTCACAAAAAAGTTTCCCTGATGGTCAAGACTTTTGCGCGGACACTGTATATTACATGTATTTATGAAATATGACACAGTGATGTTCACAGTATAGTTGATAGAATACGTTACAAAATAATCGTCGAAATTTAGGACGATCAAGAAAATCAGGGTGTGATTTGACATGGAATGCCCTATATTTAATTTACCATTTTAAATCTGTGTTGGTTATATTGGATATATTCTATATTTGGAGCAGTTTAATAAGGTATGTGGGTAGATTTTGAGAGGGTAAAGTTCACATTATAGAACCTTACGAGTTCTATTTATATACACTAAAAGGAATTAGACGGCCTTTAATGTTTAATAAATCTGTTGGAGAAGGCCTCAAAGGGATCTCAGTTAGATTGACTAAGTTTTCGATGTCTGTATTTGCAAATATACAATAATAGAAATTTTAATACAAGGGACACAAGAAAATACTACTTTTTTCACTTAATTTTACAACTTAATCTCCTTTTTTTAATTTGTGTTTTTAATATTACGGATTTATTGTTCGTTGACTATTAATAGGGTTGGTTAAAGGTAGGGTTGCCATTTGTCCTAGTTTGGAAGGTGTCCGGGGAGCGTCCGGGCGGAGTTTTCTTTACAGTCCGGGTTGTCACCACTTGCCGTTTACCGACAGTTGCGGTACGACGCTGTGTGATTCCTCAAGTCATTTTATGAAGAAAAGTTCATATAAACATATGTCCTAAACGGCTAAAAGGTTAATGGATTTTGTAAAAAAAAAAGGTTCTATGACAAAAGTATTTTAATTATTAGGTTAATTAGTTACCACAAATTACTTCATGTCGTTTGAAAATAGTATTCTCTGTTGATTATTCTAAAAAAATCTCAATATTCTAAAAGAGCCTATACCAAGTTGTTTGTAATAAATTTAATTGGGAACCGAGAGAGCTAAAATTTGCCTTGTTAAACTGCTCTTCTTCTTGACCAGATTTACAAAAAAACTAAACAAATTTTGAGTTTTTTTCACCAATGGAAAATTGGTTTTTATGTAGCTGCGGGGAAGTTATTTTCATGCAAAAAAAACGAAGAAAATGATTTTCCAATTAAAATCATAAAAATTTAAATTAGACGGGCGGGCGGAAGCCTATTAATGAAGGTGATCATTTCCAACAATTTTTATAAAACAAAATTTTGCATTATCAATGTTAATAATAATAAATATGTAGTAGAGCTAATTTAATTATTTTAATTAAGAACGGTGTGCCTGAGGAGAAAAACGCAAGATACTATTTTTATGCAGAATTGACCAGGCTAATCAGAAATAATATTCACATGGAAAAATGTCAGTGGCGTACCATTTTTTTTTATAAAAAATATCAGAGGACATGTTTACAGGGACGCCACTGGTGGGACAAAAAAATAACTTTTATAACTAAAATCGATGATTTTATATTCTATTAGCACATGCCAAAATTGAAAATATTATCTAAAGTACTTTCGGAGATATTACAAAAAACGCATTAAAAAAAAATTCAACACCCTGTAACAAAAAATTTAAGCCGTTTAGGACATATGTTTATATGAACTTTTCTTCATAAAATGACTTGAGGAATCACACCCTAAAATATTAGAACGTCATTAAGGAACACCCTGTATGCTCTCCTCCACGGATATTCTATAAAATAATAGTTTATGAAGATGTCAAATTAGAAGAATTTCAATTTATTGTATTAGTGTAAGATGAAAATTTTCTAGCAGAAATATCCGGGTTTAAAGCTAAAAAATCCGGGGTTTTCGAGCTTCTTGTCCTAGTTTAATGATTTTACAGATGGTAACCCTAATTAAATTACTTTATAATTGTTTCGATCGATATTTTTTCTGGTTTCTCCCGTATTAATTGTTAACGGTATTGACTTGGTTAAACTTATTGCTCTCCCTTCATGTTATATAATATTAAGCAAAGCTCTAGTAAAACCCATCACTGACTTTACCATAAACAGGTCTTCGAGCACCTATGTTTGCCTGCAGCTGCCCTTCTTCTGCCCCCCTGGCCCTTACCTCTTACCCACAACGATCATAGTCCTGAAACACCTTATCTCCCGTCCAGTTCTATCTACCCACCCTCCGCCTATCCTCCTCGACGTTATCGTCAGCCCCGTTTCGGCTGGAACTCCTCTAAGTCCTGCCGTCGCTATGCGCCGCCTGTGGTGACCAGAACTATGGTCCATTCGTCAAATTTTTACCAGCAGGTAAGGTTTTCTTTTTTTATTGGATTATTAGAATCGAATTGAAATATGGGATGATTTTGTTGCATCTCAAAAAGATAGAGATTGAAACTTCTAGTCGGGGAGAGAAACGTCAAGTTCGTAAACTGGCTGTCAAAGTCAATTTAAAGCTAAGAAAAGAATAACACGTTTTCTTATGACCACCTATGAAAATGAGAATAAAAGCACGGTTAATTTGGCTAGAAAGCGCCGTATATCACACGCGTGTTGAAAAAAAATATTTCAACACTAGTGTTGAAATATCAAGGCACACTATTTAATTTAAACATATGGTGCCAATTTGACAGACAACTCTTATTTATTATAAAGAACAAATTTTAAAAAGCAGTAATTGTAAAGTGTTTAACTTATGTATTATGTGTTTGTCGAGTGATTTAGAATTAGAATGTGAAAATACGCCATCGGAAATTATAAAAAATGTTAATAATATACTGGAAAATCTATTACCAGAAAAAATAAATCGCGCTGAAGAGAGTGTCATGTATTAAACAACAAATCTTTATCGGTGGCGATAGCGCAGAGAACAGAGCTCTAGCCTACAGATCGCAAGGTCAGGTTCAAATCCCATCAGGTGTATTTGACTTTTTTTTTATAAAAACTTTAAATAATTTATAGAATTATTTTGAACTGAAATCTTCCTTGTTGGGTGGATTTTTAAATTTATATTTAATACATCTTTCCTTGATTCAATTTAACATTTTTCATTCTGGTTAATCTAGAAGTCAAGCCAGGATTAGTTCTTCCTTAAAATATGAAAAACTACAAATAAAGGAAAAGCCTATTGACCAACTATGAAACCAGATATTAAGTGGAACATAATCCTAAGTATGCCAATTTCAACACTAGTGTTAATGTTTTTTTTCACAAACAAGGGCTTTTTTAATAATTATTTATTTGTGGTCGTAGGAAAAATAGTGTACATTACTCGTGTGAAAGTGATTATTCTAAAACTCGGAAAATTTCCGCACTCGGCTGACACCTCGTGCTAAATATCTCCTGGTTTGAAAAGTATTACTTTCATCACTTCATCACGTCAATAATATACTATTCTTGACAAAAAAGTAGTTTCTGGACATTTTAAACAGGCCGCATAATGTAACGTTTTAAGTTTTTTTGGTGACTTAACGACTTTTTTTTATCTCTATCTTCTTTTTCATTCGGGCTTTTTCATTTCTTTTTACCTGAATGTCACGATTCACTAATTTTTTTATTTCCTAATCTTGAAATAAAGAAACATTAATTTAATTGCATATACAGAGTCATACTTAATGGTATGTATTTGCTGATTTTAAGGGGTTATTTTTTGGCCAATTTTAAATAGAATTTGCTCAATAGAATTTTAACTAAAAAAATGTTCATCAGGTATTCACCTGAAGACGACTGGAGATACCAGTTGAAACGTTATGATGTAAAACAAATAAAGACAATGCAAGTCCAAAACTCTTCTATCGTTTAAAAAAATGTTACGCCGCTAATGTTTCCAAAACATAAATATTTTATTTATTAAATTATTTATAAAAAGGGTTGAAACTTTTTTTTAAGTGAAATATGTTCTATACCAAACTTTAGTATAATATCTCTTTTAATTGAGGTCAGTGACCTGTGTTTTCCTGTTCTAAAATTAAGAAAAAAAATTATCAAAAAATCCCCACCATAACAAAAACAATAAATTTAAATTCAATCTACGATAAAAACTTTTGCCGCCAAATCACTACATCACAACAAATAAACACAAAACACAACTGTGCCAAAATAGGTTTTTTCACTATAATCGAACTTTAATCATATTCCACACTAACATTCTGAAGTAAAACCGACTAAAAATATATTCAAAATGTTCCTAGATTGTCACACACCTTTTCCAGAAACAATTAAAAACACGTCGCAAAAGCAGGAACTTTAAAAACATAAGGTAAGAAGAGATGTACGTCATCCTACCACGCGATTCTTTTGCCACCAATCATATTGTTATCTTGGTTTCGATAACTTAAATAGACAAAAAGAGTTTAGAAACACGAAACCAGACTCAACATCTGTCAGATAGGACTGCGTCTTTCACAGCGATCGGCTGTTGCCATTGCATAGAATTGTTGTGACGTCGGGAAGTTGTTTCGCGTGTTTTTATTATATTCTCGGTAAACAATTACAGAATTTAAAAACTTAAACCGTAAATTTTTTTATTTTTTCGTGCTCTACAGGGTCCTGCGCCTCACCTCCCGTCTTCTCTAGCTCACTTAATAATCAAGTTAGGATTTTGATATTTTGCAGACTTTACCTGTATCCTAGGGCGCATTTCAGGAAAATATTTTTGTTTATACAGGGTGTTCCAAAAAAGTGTGACGTCATAAGGATATGCTTTTTTAGATTACATGCCATATATTTTCTTACTTATTTGGATGCATCTTGTAGTTGCCTACATACCCCTAAAATTTTAATGAAATCGGTTCAGTATTATAGGAAAAAAAAAATAAAAACTAAAAAAAATCAGTTTTGCACCACTGGTTTTAAAAATTAATAAAAAATAAAAATAATGCCTTGTCATTAAAATTCTACAAAGGCACTTAATAAATAAGGTCCAAAAATCTCGTTAACCAAGTTTGATTTATACGAATTGTACAGGGTGTCCAAAATTTAGTGTCAAACTTTGTAAACTTTAAAGCAATTTATTTTTCTAATTTCAAATTGGAACCCCTCTATATTATTATGTCATTCGATGCAGAATTAAAATTTAAACATTTGTTCTAATTACAACCCTATCGCAATTTCTAACGCATTAAGACTTATTTACAGAAAACTCGTTTCATCAACTTTTCCACCAGTCATTATTATAGTATAATAAATATCAAAGGTGGCTTTGAAAAACAATTTATTCATATTAAAGTTTATTGAAGTGACAAATGCCCATTTTGACTTTAGTTATTTTATAGTTTCAAATATTGTTAGATTAGTATTAATTATTTAAGCTATATTATTTTTTGTGATGGAATATAACCAAGAAGAGCTTTCTAGATAATATGATTTTCATATTAGGAGTATACTATACTTTAATATCAATAAATTGTTTTTCAAAGCCACCTTTGATATTTATTATATAATAGTGACTGGTGAAATAGTTGATAAAATGAGTTTTCTGCAAATAAGTCTTAATGCGTTAGAAATTGCGATAGGGTTGTAATTAGAACAAATGTTTGAATTTTAATTCTTCATCGAATGATATAATAATATACAGGGGTTCCATTTTGAAATAAGGAAAATAAATTAATTTAAAGTTTGCAAAATTTGACACTAAATTTTGGACACCCTGTACAATTCGTAATAATAAAACTTGGTTAACGAGACTGTTCCACCTTATTTATTAAGTTCCTTTGTATAATTTTATTAACGAGGCATAATTTTTATTTTTTATTAATTTTTAAAACCAGTGGCGCAAAACTGATTTTTCTTAGTTTTTAATTTTTTTCGCCTATAATACTGAACCGAC
This sequence comes from Polydrusus cervinus, assembly GCA_935413205.1. Classification (NCBI taxonomy): domain Eukaryota; kingdom Metazoa; phylum Arthropoda; class Insecta; order Coleoptera; family Curculionidae; genus Polydrusus; species Polydrusus cervinus. Next base: position 96,197,950 of record OW284510.1, on the reverse strand, counting down.
TTCATTAAAATTTTAGCGGTATGAAAACAACTATAAGAGGCATTCAAATAAGTAAAAATATATATAGCATGTAATCTAAAAAAATAAATCCTGATGACGTCACACTTTTTTGGAACACCCTGTATAAACAAAAATATTTTCCTGAAATGCACCCTAGGATACAGGTAAAGCTTGCAAAATGTCATAATCCTAACTTAATAAGTGAGCTACAGAAGACGGGAGGTGAGGTGCAGGGCCCTGTATACGATAGCGTAAATAAAATAGTCCATTGTATGTTTAACCGTAAACTTTTAAATAGTGAAAAGGTAAAAACCGTACGACTTGACACCATTATGTTATTTGGGTTGGAAACCGGATCCGTGCAAAGCGAGGTTTCGCGTCAGTTATCATTCTACCAAACGGTAGCAGCGGACACAATCTAACTCAGTGTCACTCATAATAATTAGGTCAGTGTAAAATAGGTCAAAGAATCACCCATTAAAATCAGTACATACGATTAAAAAACACTCTGTATATTAATGATGCGGTAACAAAAAATATTTTTAAATATTTATACAAAAACATCTCTAAGAATTACGGGGTAAGTATCATTGTTTTTATCATCATTTTTTTTTCGCGCCAGGGTAGATGCACTTTGTAAATAACAATATATTTTTGTCAAAGATAAGATAAAATTTATATTTAGCAATAATCAACAATGAATAAATTTAAATAAAGGTAAACAACTACCGAGGCAAGTATTCAATTCAGGTTCAAGTACAGGGTGCCCCAAATTCGATGCTCATCATGGGTATCTCGGAAACTATAAGGCCTCTTTCAGACGAGGCTACTGTATGCGGGATTCTGTATGCGAGATACCGAATCACAGCCGCATACTACCCCGATACTTCTTTGGGATCCTTTTTATTACACATTTCTTAACAAGCTTCAGTGCGGTGCAGTCGTTAATCATGAATATTGAAGAGTGCGTTATGTTATGGTATATATCTAATAACAAGAAAAAACTTAAAAGGAGACGAACTCTGTGGGTTCATCCTATGGTAGAATTAAGGGAAGCCGGGCGGCTGATTTCAAGATTCAAAAATTCTGTCGCGCGATACTGTATGCGGCGTCGAATGCCGTGTGTAAGCTACAATTTAAGGCCTCTTTCAGACGAGGATACTGTATGCGGGATTCTGTATGCGAGATACCGAATCACAGCCGCATACTACCCCGATACTTTTTTGGGATACTTTTTTATTACACATTTCTTAACAAGCTTAAGTGCAGTGCAGTCGTTAATCATGAATATTGAAGAGTGCGTTATATTATGGTATATATCTAATAAAAAGAAAAAACTTAAAAGGAGACGAACTCTGTTAGTTCATCCTATGGTAGAATTAAGGGAAGCTAAGGGAACATATAATTTACTTCATCAAGATTTATTACAAGACACTACAAAGTTTTTTAATTATTATCGAATGTCTCCACAATCATTTGAAGAGCTGCACAACATTTTGTTTGGCAATTTCCACCCAACATCGTTGCTTTTTGTTTCTGTCAAAATAATCTTCGTGACTAGTGTCCCATAAACAAGAATTTGGCTCTATCAAACTAATAAACTTCTCGTTATCGAAAACGGCACGATCCATAGTTTGTTCGGGTTTGTTCAACTACTCACTATCACTTCTAAATAAATACTGGCCGCCTCTGAAATCGAACTTTTTGCGTCGCAAAAGTATGCATGTCTGAACAGGTCCATAAGCCACCATGATAATTCTGTATCTCGGATACTCCTACGCCGCCGGGCGGCTGATTTGTCAAGATTCAAAAATTCTGTCGCGCGATACTGTATGCGGCATCAAATGCCGTGTGTAAGCTACAATTTAACTGCATGCTTTTTCTGTATCTGAGATACACGCGTCTGGGATACAACGTCCTCGTCTGAAAGAGGCCTAACTGCATGCTTTTTCTGTATCTGAGATACACGCGTCTGGGATACAGCGTCCTCGTCTGAAAGAGGTCTAAGAGATACAGCATCGGTCAAATGGTGGCAAAGTTGCGGAACTTTGTGCACAGTAAAACCGTAAAAAAATATTTAAACTTTTTTTTTTGAAATATTCGAAAAAAACTAAAACTTTGATAATTTATCTAACTTATTTTAACCGCTACAGAAAAATAAATAGAACATTGTTAAAACAACTTTTTAGCTTTATACTACCGTGTTTTTAGAATTTCGGTACATCGTTTCGTTTTTGTGGAATTGTTATCATCTTTAATTTTTTAATTACTAAGCTCTTTAAGCCCTAAATTCAACTATGTATCACATTTAATAATTTTTAGACGTTTTGATGTCAACTTTAAATCATCAGGTATTTGATAATTACTTTTAAATAAATACGCCTCTGCTGTCATTTACTTAAAAATTTTTATCAAATACCACATGGAATTTAACAGTTGTAGAGTGAATTAACTATACAGGGTGTCCCGAAATTAGGTGACAATATTTTAAGGGGATAAAGTACATCCAAAAATAGGACTAAAATCCTCTATTAATATACCTTCAAAAACGCTTCGTTATGGGGCTAGAGCCCGCCGAATAAGATAAGCGGTTTTTTCACAATATCTCAGAAACTGATTGAAGTATCAAAACAAAATTTGATACATACACCCATGACAAGACGCAATAAACGGTTTGTTTAGCTTAGATGTATTTCTTCCAGTGGCGTCCCACTGGGTAGGTAGTGAGGAGAATATTGCCCTAACTTTTTTATTTGTAGGATTTTTTAACGCCAGGTGCAATTTTTAATAGCACTTCTATTGAAAAAAGATACTCTTGCTTCATTTTGGTAGGATTTACCATTTTTCAGTAAAATCGATTTAAAAATTTTCGGTTTTTTACAAGCCGTTGAAAAGGCTAAGGTGTTTTTTGCATATCTCAGCAAACACTTGATATTAAAACATGAAATTTATTAGAAGTTCTACTAGCGACAAGGCATATTTATTAAAGGATGTAACATTAAAATATTTTTCCAGTGGTGTCGCACGGATTGGAGCCTAAAGTAAATATTACTATTTTTTTTTATTTAAGGGGCTTTCCTTTTATACCATTTTCAAATTCTCTGTGCCTCACAAAACTTAACACGCAGGTCTAGATTTTACATCCAACAAAATGGAAATCATTTCGAACATTTGCTTAAGAATTAGTTTCCCGTGTGGTTTTACAATTAAATTTGATTTGCAATTTGTTATTCTTTTTTGTTTTATTTTAAGTCTCTTATACAAATAAATATTTAAAAAACAAGGTCTAAAAATCTGTTGAAAACTTTATATTCTTCAAATTACAATAATGGAAGGTTTTATTAACAACAAATTTAAAAATTTTAAAAAATTACATTAAAAGTATGAAAGCCCGTCAAATTAAAAAAAAATGTAATATTTACTTTAGGCTAAACCCCGTGCGACGCCACTGGAAAAATATTTAATTGTTACATCCTTTAATAAATATGCCTTGTCGCTAGTAGAAATTCTAATAAATTTCATGTTTTAATATCAAGTGTTTGCTGAGATATGCAAAAAAACACCTTAGTTTGTAAAAAACCGAAAATTTTTAAATCGATTTTACTGAAAAATGGTGAATCCTACCAAAATAAGGCAAGAGTATCTTTTTTCAATAGAAGACTTTAGTGCTTTTAAAAATCGCACCTGACGTTAAAAAATCCTACAAATAAAAAAGTTAGGGCAATATTCTCCTCACTACCTACCCAGTGGGACGCCACTGGAAGAAATACACCCAAGCTAAACAAACCGTTTATTGCGTCTTGTCATGGGTAAAACATGTATCAATGTTTGTTTTGATACTTTAATCAGTTTCTGAGATATTGTGAAAAAACCGCTTATCATAGCTTCCATTCGGGGGGCTCTAGCCCCATAACGAAGCGTTTTTGAAGGTATATTAATAGAGGATTTTAGTCCTATTTTTGGATATACTTTATCCCCTTAAAATATTGTCACCTAATTTCGGGACACCCTGTATAATATCTATTTATATCTGTTTCGAGCAAATTGTATTACTTAGATTACCGATGCGTAGATTAAAGAGCTATCGAACTATTAACCAAAAATTACTTATTTAATTGTAGTTTTTATTAATAATCTAAAGCAGATAATTAGAAAAAAAATAAAAATTTTAAATAAAAAAATAATTAAATAAAAAGTTCAATCCAGTCACACAAGCAACACTGACAAAAACTTAGATTTAAGATATAATATAAATTGAATGAAATAAAGCTAAACAAATAAAGCTAAACAAACCAAAGGTGATTATGACGGATCTTGATTATTTAGCTTAATTATGTTGATAGATGTAGTGAGTAGTCACATTTTTATGTTTTATGGGCGATATTTAAATTGCGGTGGATTACTCAAACATGCATTTGAGAGGAAAGTTGTTATTTATTTGTGGTCACAAAAAGTAAAAAAAGTTTTTTTTTTACTTTTTGTTTTTGTTGCTGGTATTTTCTCTTTTTTTAAAATATCTTTCCTACATAGTATTTTATTTATATCCTGCTGTATGCAATTATACCTTAAATAAAGGCCTGATGGGCCGTATTTATTTAAAAGTAATTATCAAATTCCTGATGATGTGAAGATAACATCTAAAAATTATTAAGTGTAATAATCATTGAATTTAGAGCTTAAAGAGATTTCAAATAATAAAATAAAAAGTGAAGGTCGGTATTTAAAAAATTAAAGTTGTTAGCGGTTTCACAAAAACGAAACTTGTTTCCAAAATACTAAAAACACTATAGTATAAAGCTAAAAAAGTTGCTTTCACAAATTTGGAAAGGAAGTCAAATTTTTGTATTCAAAATTGAATTGAATACAAAAATGTCTTCCCTTCCACTTCAAAAAGGGCGCACAGCCGCTACAAACCTACTTTAAAGTCGTATTTGTTTTTCTGTAGCGGTTAAAATAAGTCAGATAAATTTAAAAAAAAACAAATACTCGAAATTTTAGTTTTTTCGAATATTTCGAAAAGTAAAAAAGAAAGCTTAAATTTTTTCTACTATATTATTGGGTACAAAGTTCCGCAACTTTGCTATCCTTTATAATTTCCGAGATATCCATGATGAGCATCGAATTTGGGACACCCTGTACAGTTCCTAAAAGAATAGCTTTTGTAACAAGCAATTTGTTTCTAAATAAAAAAAAATGCTAAGAAAGAGCAACCTTTTTTAGCCTACTATGGAAGTTAAGACTAAACACACTGAGGCATCTATCCTATCAGGGCTAACACAACTAATCCAATTTGACCATAACCGACACACTGATTTTCCCTTTTATTCAATTTCAAAGAGCTGGCAACCGTTTCCGCAAACTCAGAGCGGGAGAGATACGTCCTGCGGGATTCCCAAGTCGCCCTCCTTCCACAGCGGTCTCGACCTGCTGGTGGCCTCGGCCAGTGTAGATTCGCTGAAGGCTCACACCCTTGACCTCGAGCTGAAGAACATGGCCGAATCGCCGTCGGGGTTCGGCCAGAATGGTTTAGTCGTGCAGGATTTCTATGGTTGGTTTAAATGTGAATTGTGATAATTACCATCTAGTTTTAATATTTTGTCCCCTGAAGTTCTATTACAAAACAAAAAGTCATTGCGTTTCTTCTGCTACCTGCAATGTGACTTTTTCTTTCACGATAACTATTAAAGTTAAAACTTTAAAAATTATAGTATTGTGGGTACTTTCGGTAGCCATTTTAATAATAATTAAAGTCAATCAATGTGTTTGACTGTTTCGAATGACAGGTAGACAAATAACTTACTCTCTTCTGATTATTATCATCATAATTAGCAAGTCAAGCACGGCTAGAAAAGATATTTTTATAACGGAAAATGGTACGGTGCTCTCCGATGAGACGGTAGCTAATGGTTTTATTGAGAAATTTACAGTTAACTCTGATGATGCTGATAAAATTGATTATAATTTCTTAGAAGAAAACGTTCCCTTTAATAATGTCTCATTCTTCCTTCATCCGGTGACAGTATTCGACTGATAAATTAATCGATAGGCTAAAGAACTCTAATTCTGCTGGTGTGGACGGGGTAACTAATATTTTGCTAAAAAAAATGCAAACCTGAACTAGCTTCTGTTCTGACCGTTTTAATAAATTTAATGTTTTCCACTGGAGTTTTCCCTGATGAACTTAAGTTAGGATGTATAATACCCTTTTTTTTACAAGAAGGGGGACTCTAATGACTATGGTAACTACAGGCCTATTAGTCTTTTATCTAGTATTTCTAGTTTTTGAGGTTACAATACTTGAACAGCTGACAGATTTTTTTAATAGACACAAGCTGCTGTCACCATGTCAGCATGGATTTACTAAGGGTCTCAGTACCGAAACAGCCCTCTGCTCCTTTGTTAAGTCCATCGTGGATAATCTAGATCAGGGCTTGTTTGTGTCAGGTTTATTTATAGATTTTTCGCGGGCTTTTGATTGTGTTAACCATGTCCTATTATTGGAGAAATTGCATCGATATGGTATTAGGGGCGTTCCGGTTAATCTAATAAAATCTTACTTAGAAAACCGGTACCAATTTGTGAAAGTTAACGGGGTTAGAGGAAATACTAAACAGATCTCACAGGGTGTTTCCCGAGGATTAAACTTGGGCCCTTTTCTCTACATTGCTTATGCGAATGACCCAAGTCCATATATCACTACAGAAAAAGTATTTGATGTCTGCTATGCAGATGATACTAACATCCTAATAACTGCGGATGATCGGTCGATACTAAATGATGAATGTGAGAGTGTTTATAGTAAAGTAGAACTGTGGGCGGATAAGAACTTTCTAAAACTAAATAAAGAAAAAACGGTATTGCTTTCCTTCACATTATCAAGACGAAATAACGAAAGTACCTTTAAATTGTTCGAAAGAACTTCAGAAGAACTAAACTGTCAGGAAAATACAAAGATGTTGGGGGTGGGGATTGATTGTAAACTTAAATGGGGATTTCATGTTGATAATCTATGCTCCAGATTGCGGAGCACTTGCTATGGACTACATTTTTTGTCTGGGCAATGGGGCTTGCCTACACTTATGTCATTATATTTTGCAAATTTTTATAGCCACCTTAGATACGGTATATTGTGCTGGGGTAACAGCTGTCAAATAAATAGGGTTTTTCTACTTCAAAAGATTGCAATTAGAATACTATTCAAGCATCAACGATGGGAAACCTGTAAACAAGCCTTAAGAAGGAATAAAAAATTCTTAGTTTTTGACATATACACACTTGAAGTATGTTCATATGTTTATAGAGAGAGGCATCTGTTTAAGGGTTTTCAATTTAATCATAAATATAATACTAAAGGACACTTAAGATTGTTGCCGCCGCCTCATCGAACAGCTACCTACCAAAAGAGTTTTTATTTTAACTGTTTTAATTTTTATAATGCCCTAGATAATAGCATAAAAGTGGCGCCTAACATTGGTACTTTTACCAGTAGACTTAAAAAGTTGTTATTCCAAAAGAATTGTTATAGCCTTGGTGAGTTTTTCCTGTAGTGCAATGCTCTTCCTTACATGACGTTTTTTCCAATTATTGTACTTTGTATTGCTTTTCAATTGGGAAAATAAATGATATTATTAATTTACCGTTTTAATCAATACTGAAAGTACCTACTTTAGTCTACGTATGTTGATGGTTAAGGTATTATTAATTTCATTTTAGATTACAGTCTTAGGTTCTAAAGTTCACTCAACGGCCTCCTAAAGGTGTGTTTACTATGGCCCATGCCACTAAGCTTTTACTCTGTACTTTTGTACTGTACTGCTCTTTTACAAAGCCTAAGAACTATGCTAGTTCCGCGGACTTAGTCATTTTCAAGCTTTTAACTAGATTCTGGTTGTTAGGAAGTTGATGGCTTCAACATATTGAGGCTCATCCACACAGGACACCAACAACGTATGGAATTTTGTCTTCGTGGTATTTCGATATTTTTCATTACACCTTCGCATCTAAAGGTTGTATACAGTGTCCTTCGACGACAACTTGAAGCATTCTTTGACCCATGCTTTTATATATACCAAGTAAACCTTCAAGACGTCCTCAGATTACTCTGCACACCACCCTACGGTCATCCCCAGATATTTTGTGTGATTTCATAAGAAGCAATGAGGCCAAAAATGTTGATCGTTGTGGCATTGATCTGTCCTGATATGTCCTAATACTTTTCCTTGAGGCACATCTACATGAACTCTTTTCTTATCTGAGTATTCATCCTTCTGTTTAATTCTGAACACTTGAAATACAATGTTTAGGTTACGTCAAGGAAGATGGTTGAGCAGTAAGCCAATTTTCTGCTTTTTATTTTTACATCAACTGTCATCGTGGAGTGCTTACAGTACAACTTGTCAATTTGGAAGATGTTATAGAGTTATTATTACCTTGGCTTACAAGAACTTATACAGGGTGCCCCATAACTTATGGGCCGTAGAGTAACTGGAGATACTAGACATCAAACTTAGCCCATTATGTCATATAAGTTTTTTTTTTGTAATTAAAATGGGATGGGATGTTTAAAGGGAAATATCTCGAAAACTGTTAAAGATATTAAGATCATTCAAGTACCCCTTTTTGACTCAGAAAATGCCCTTCTTTAAAAAACTATAATTGAAAAACACCTAATATCACAGGTAAGAAAAAAATCATAGATTTATAAAGCCCAGTGTATGCAACTAGCGCCCTCTAATTTCAAACTTAAAAATTTCTACAAATTCTTATTCCTTGCTCATAAAAACATAATGTTGCCAACTTTCAATTCGATTCATTAAACCGTTTTAAAATTATGGCTTATTTTCGAGAATAAACTTTTACTTTCAACACCCTGTATCTCTAGAACGAGTAACAATCCGAAAAAACTAATATGACATAATCGGCTTAGTTTGATGTCTAGTATCTCCAGTTACTCTACGGCCCATAAGTTATGGGACACCCTGTATAATGAGGCCACTGAAAGGTATTAATTATATTTATCCTCTCTAATTTCCAAACGTTTCTAAAAGCACTTGAAACCCAAAAAGTCCTGGCTTGACTTTGCCATTTCAACATTGAATCAGACGACAGCCTGTTGCTCCTCATTAAAATACAAAAAATGTTTCGGAATGGGTCCTAGGGGTGAACTTTACATACACGCATTTATCCGCAAAAAAGTAATTTTGTATTAAGAAAAAAATCAAATACTTTATAGAAAATTTTCAATAATCAATAAAATTTACTGGTGGCAAAATAGGATTTTTTAAAATGTATTTACATTCTTACGTTTAGTATTTAGACTAGGCTGATTTGCACCAAAGTACATGTAAAAGCTTACGAACTATATGTATACAATGTAAAATGTATGTTTAAAATATGTCAATCAACATATTTTTTTCGCTTTAAGAATTTCAAAAAAGTTTAATCCAGAAATATTTTAATTCTATATTTATCTATCGCGTCTAAATTTAACCATCAATATACGTAGGCGAGAGAAAATTGTTTACAAACTTGTGTTTTTTAATATTATGCCAAATTTATAGTACCTCTACTCCTCTACAGTATAGAATAATATATTTTGTGTATAAGGGATTGGATATTGCCACTTTTTCAACGCGTGTAAGAGCAAGTATATCTCTCATCATACCTCATGTTTCTAGGTACACGCGAGTTTTGTCGTTGCACGATTCCCATAAATTATTCTGGTTGAGATATTCCATACAAAATCTGTTCGTTTTCATTGGTAAACAATATTTTTTAGCAACACATCGGTTGTTTATATTCTGATGCTCCTAGTCAACGTTTTACTGTTCTGCGGAGGATCCGGGGAAATTGTTTTCCTTAGAAAGTTGACTAACTCGATATCTTCATCTTCCGTCGATATCTTTGTCCTACCGAAACCTGGTTTTCTCTTCATTTCCCCCGGATCTTCAATTTTGTTCTTGCATAATATTGTATTCTTTCTTACTCTTAATCAAAGCTGGGTAATAATTACCTCGAAAATGCTTCAAGCACAATAGTGTTTCGGTAATTAAAAAAAGTCCTTTGATAATTGGTAATGGAATTTCGCATTTCAAGCACTCAAAATTACTTTCGTTGGTGATTGGTAATTGCAAGGACTTAGAAGTTTCAAAATGCTTGATACTGGCAATTAATTTTCCAAAGGGCTTGGTGCTCGAAGCATTTTTCTGAGTCCTCTTGTGTGTCGATTTCTTATTTACTTAATATTCTCTCAGCTTGTATATAATTCCTATTGAACCCATTGCAATAAAACTAGCTTAATGCAGTTTTTTTTATTGTAAAATTACTTACAATTAGTCTCAGCGATAAATTTTGCTGGAACATAGCAATAAAACATTTTTATAATAATTAGACTATTACCATTATTAACACAACTTTTCATTTTTCCTATGGAAATGTTTATTAACTTTTCAACTGAAAATTAGAGTAGAATTTCATGGGCTCTGTTATTTCTCGATCCCATTGATGTCCCAAGTCTCATCGCATGTCAAATTCGGGGTCTAAAGAAATATAAACCTCTCCTCATAATGAGAGACTATGAAGGGTACAGTCAAGTACAGGAAAAAATGGAGGAGAATCTTTGTTCGCGGTAAGGATTCTAGACCGATTCGGGACTATTGGCATGCCCAGTTCAAATAATCGCGTTCGCTGATCACAATACTCCCTAACCTTTATTAAATATAATATTTAGAAATATTTTCTGTAATATTTCTAATTTTTTAACTAAAGTTCTATTTATTCCTCCCCAACCTAAAATTCCGTAATTTAAATGAGTTTTAACTAAAGCATAATATAATATTTCCAGTTGTTTTACGTTCAAACTTTTTTTAATGTTTCTAAAAATTGGTAGTAAACTTCTTTGACGACACGTGCGAGGATGCTTAAGGCCGGTTTACATTAGGTGCAAGAAAATGATTATTATATTTTTGATTAAGAAAATAATCCCATTATAATAATATGCTACCTTAATTCATCTCAGCTACTTCTTTTAAAAGGTCTTAATTACAAAAATCGTAAAAGTTTTCCCAATTTTTATGTCAGGTTAGAACCGTCAGTCGCGTCAAAGGATTATGCAACCGTGCTCGCATTATCGTGACGACACGCGCTGCGATGCATACCGTTGTAGGTATATCGTGGTTAAACCATAAGAAGACACCGAAGGTATTCAGTTTTTCCAATTTTGATGTCTCTTACATCTGATGAAACTTACGTCTTGCTATACGAATAAGCGAATTCTATTTTCCACAGAGAAAAATTTTTTGCGGAACTCTGGGATTTAAGAAAAAAAGGCACACTATTTTTGTGCTGTAATATCCAATCCTTTAAAACAAGCCCTTGTATAAAGTTTTCAGTAATTTTTACTATAAGAATATTTAAGGTTCAAATGGAAGCGAAGCAATACCGTCGAGTGATTCAATGAAAAATGACTTTGATTTGAACATAATGACGATTACGGCTTTTAGGGGGTCCAGTGCGGAGCGACCATCTCCTGTTAAACAATTTCCCCTTCTAACAGGTAAATCTTTCATCCCCTCCGAAAATAGCATATTTCATTAAAATTATTGGAGAAATTTGTGTTGCATGTCAAATTTTGCAGCACTTCCGGTTAAACCGAGTGAAATAGTTGTGACTCATTTGTACCGAATACCTACCTTACTTATTCATTTGTTTTTTGTGAAAACTATAAAATGTGTGGCTAATTTGACATTTTCTAACGCCATTTTCCCAGAAACTGTCTTAGATAGGTATAGGATATGATGATATGATACATATTCAGTGCTTAGAATTCTTTGTAGAATGCATATGTTTTTAAATATCTTAATAATAATAAGTTTATTTTCAATATTTATAATAGGTATAATAAATATGTTTATTTATCTTCCTCAATAAACTTCTTATTTGATCCCCCGAAGACGTGCTTGTTAGGGGCAAATCTTAGTATTTTAAATTATAAATATATAGGACTATTAAAAATGTTTTTAATATATTTGTTAATATTATATAAAAGTCAAACTGCAAATAAAAAACGTTTAAAGGCCGTTTGCACGGGCTCCACTTAAGACATGTTAGGTGGGGCTTAACTTAAGGTGTCAATTAACTAAAACTTTTCCGTTGCACAGTCGCTAAACCGGCACATAAGCCAGCCCTAAGTAGATATAAATTAAGTCAAAGATTTTTACGGTTTATTTTATATCTACTTAGGGCTGGCTTATGTGCCGGTTTAGTGACTGTGCAACGGAAAAGTTTTAGTTAAATGACACCTTAAGTTAAGCTTCACCTAAAATGTTTTAAGTGGAACCCATGCAAACGGCCCTATGTATATCTATATAATTATAAACGCAGTTTTTTGAAGATATATGATAATAATATTTTGAAAAATATATTATTATCCTTATTAAATTATTATAATATTAATTAAAACATTTCCAAAAATTTTTTAAGTTATCTGTTTCCAATATCCATGCTTCTATTTCGACTTTATATTTTTTTAATGAAATATATTTTTTAATTTTTGTTGGTAAATATTCGTTTAAATAAAAACAAATATTTGAAATTTTTTTGTCCTATGGACTTATTTATTTTAGGTTTTATGGTTATTTCATTTTTATGACGTGTATTATGATTATGGTTTTTAAACTGTATAAGATTTTTATTTTTAAATATGTATATTAAGATGTTATAAATGTAAAGTTGTCTAATATTAATTTTTTTTTTCAGAATATAATTTTATTGAAGGACAAAGATAATCTTTATTAAATATAATTTTTAGAAACCTTTTCTGTAATATTTCTAATTTTTTAACTAAAGTGCTATTTATTCCTCCCCAACCTAAAATTCCGTAATTTAAATGAGTTTTAACTAATGTATAATATAATATTTCCATATGTTTTACGTTCAAAATTGTTTAAATGTTTCTAAAAATTCGTAGTAAACTTCTTAATTTTTTAATCAAATATTCTATTATTTAAGTTGTCCCAATTTGTATCTGTATAAAAAATTGCAGTATCATCTGCGAAACTGAATTTCTCCATCACAATTTACATTAAGATAACAAAGTAGTGCGCACTTCGGGTTCAACCGGAAGTGACTGTCAGACGTTTGAATACTGCAAAGGTGCGCCCAGTATAATCATATAACCTACCAAAATTTCATAACAATGTTTATTTTATAAGGACGTGACAAGCTGGGTAGTAATTTCGTTGGCACATATTAAAGATTTTTAATTGCCTCAGACATTGTTTAAATAAAAGTAAATATCGCCTTAAATTTATAATTTTTTAAAATTTACTTAGTTTAACTTTTTCAGATCAGCCATTTTTTATTCTGTGAATTTATCCATTGGTTATTAAGCTTAAATAGTGTGGTTAATAAAACATCTTTTAATTTTTATTTAGATGCTATTCCTTCAGAACGAGAAGAACTTTTTATCCAGAAACTGAGACAGTGTTGCGTACTTTTTGATTTTGCGTCGGATCCCCTGTCAGACTTGAAATGGAAAGAGATCAAAAGAACTGCCCTTACGGAAATGGTGGAATTTGTCACCCAGAACAAGGGTATTATTACTGAAAATGTTTATCCAGAGGCTGTTAATATGGTAAGGTATTTTTGATATATAACATAGTTATCTAACTAGTTTCAGAAAAGTAGCGATTATTTTTCCTAATATTAAACAATTCAATTGAAAATAATATGTAACATAGTTGTTGAAAAACATCAGTTTTAATAATGTTAACCGCACATCAATAATCAGATTTATTGCTATAGTCCGTAGCCTTGAGACTTTGTGTCTTTTCTTTATTAACCGTGTATAATTTTTCACTTCAAAATTGGTATTTTTAATAATATTATTATTACAAATTTACATACATAATAATACATTAAATATACGACTCTCACCATTTGGATATCATAAACTATAAGAGATACAGCGAATATTAAATTGGGGCAAAGTTGCAAATTTTGGAGACGACTAACAAGCCAATGACATATTTGGCAAATTTCGAAGATATTCGGAAAAATCGAAAATTTTCGTTCCTGTGTTTATTTTTCCTAGCTTTAGTTAATGAGATGGGTAAAAATAATTTTACTTTTACATTGCCACTTTTTATTTTTCATAATGAGGTTTCGTCTTTCGGGTACCATCATCGGGTATGTTTTTTTAAATATTTACCTAGATTTTTTATTGCAGTTTCGTAGACCATGTATCTAATAAAATAATAAAGTTTAATCAAATAGTAACGTTTCGACCCCAATCATAACACCTCAATCTTTATATTGGTAAACGGCATATATCTTAGATTAAATAATGGCAAAATTGTACAATTTAGAGTCGACTAGCATGCCTTTAAAAAATATGAAAAATTTAGAGTACTTTCGAAGATATTTGTAAAAACCGAAAATTGTCGTTCATGTTTCTTTTTAAGACGTTATTTACAAAGATTACACATAACGAGTTTTACATTTTCATTTCCTATTAACTTGGTATGTCGAGATTTTGAGGCCGACGTTTCGTCTTCTGGGGCTATCATCAGGTTTATTGTAACAGTATTTTTTAATAATTTAAGAAGGTACTATTTAATAAAAATGTATATCACATTTAAATTAAATTAACAAGCCTAATGTTAACAAAATTAGAATACGTTTTTATTTAAACTATAAACCTGAAGATAGAACAGACACGAAACGTCGGACTAAAGTCTCGGAACGATAACTTAATAGAAAGTAAAAAGCGACAATAAAAATGTAAAATTTGTTATGTGTCATCTTTGTAAATAACGCCATAACAAGAAACACAAACGACAATTTTCGGGTTTTTACGAATATCTTCGGAAGTACCCGGTATTATTGAAATTTCTTATAGGCACGTTAGTCGACTCCAAATTGTGCAACTTTGTCGTCATTTAATGATGTAGGTATCTCCTACAGTTTACGAAGATACAGATGTAATTATTGGCGTCGATACGTTGCTATTTGACTAAAATAGTATTACATTATTAGATACATGGTTATAATACTGCATTGGCCCGTATTTGAAAAAAACCTACCTGATGATGGTACCCAATAGATGAAACGTCATAGTCAATTTCTGATAACAAGTTGTAGAAAATAAGAAGTGGCAATAAAAATGTAAAATTTATTTTAATTATGAGATCCCTATCGTGAGCGTTAAATTTGTAACACCCTGTAAAATTATATTTTATTTTAATTTAAACATTTATTATGTCAAAAATTTAGGACACTATAGTCTATTTCAGAAAGGTGTAGAGTAATAAAAGCTCATTAGGTATGCAAAGGGACTATAGAGTGACACAACGAATATTTAAGCAACTTTCATAATTTGGTATTGATTTAATTGCAAAATTCGATATTTTCATCAAGTGCAGGTAGTACCACTCGGGTTTGGGTCAATTTATGGGTTTTGCCTATTGTTATTCATTCAAATCACTGAAAATGGTGTGACAAAGGGGTACACTTATTTTTTTTTAAACATTATAAAAAAATACAATATACAGAAATTAAATTTTAAAAAATTATAATATTCTTCGTCATTTGGGGAACCGTCATCTCCTCTTGGCGTTATAATTAACGATTAACTGATCGATCAGGTGGTCAAGATCCCACATTTTCTCCTCTCCTTTAATGACATGATGGATTGCTTTTCGCCAGTTCTCAGGTGTCATTTCCTTAATGGCTTGATCAAACAGTAGCTTTACGTCTTTCATTTTGAATGTCGTGTTGTGTCTTGCTACAAATCCTTTCACTTGCGCCCATATAAGTTCTATAGGATTTAGATCGCAATTATATGGCGGTGTGTGTAGCACAGTTACACTTTGTTTTTCAGCTATATCTTCCACGGCACATTTCATAAAACGGTGTTTGTGTAAATTTGTTTTAGCTAATAGTTTTTTCTTTATCAAATTATCTTTAAATTCAATACCTTTGGTGGTTAACCTGGTCGATAATTTCTTGTTTTCTCCAAGATGAAGTTGGAGTCTTCTCTGTGCGTCGTGAATGATAGCTTGCGATATCCAAAAAGTAAAACAGTGTATCACCAAAATAGTCATCAAAAACATTCGAATTCATGTCCTCGTGGTAATCTCCCGCATTGAACCATTAAAAGGTTAGCAAACCTGCTTTTAAAAATCTTGAGCCGAACTGGACAAAATTTCTCATTTTACTACCTTTCTGAAATAGACTATATGAGTATAGAGGTTTGAAGTTTATAAACATTTAAAAAACATTAAAATATCATAGTACTCCCGTTATTTACCCGTTTTTATTTCCTACAGTTTTCGGTAAATCTCTTTCGGACCCTACCGCCGTCGTCGAACCCCAACGGGGCCGAATTCGACCCAGAAGAGGACGAACCAACTTTGGAAGCTGCCTGGCCCCATTTGCAACTTGTCTACGAATTATTTTTACGGGTCCTCGAAGCGCCGGATTTCCAAGCCAATATTGCCAAGAAATACATTGATCAAAAATTTGTATTGAACCTGTTGGAATTGTTCGATTCGGAAGACCCCAGGGAGAGGGATCTGTTAAAGACCACGTTACATAGAATATATGGCAAATTTTTAACACTTAGAGCATTTATTAGGAATCAAATTAATAATGTATTTTATAGGTAAGTATAATAATACTGACTTAATAGTAATAAAAAGTTATAGAAACATATACAGGGTGTTATGGAATTGCCTTAGTATATTTGAACCCGGAAATACTGATATGATCCCCTTCGTAGAAAAAATATTTTTAAATGTTGCTTTGCTTTAATAAGTGAGAAATTTCACCTTTTGTGTTTTTTGATCCCGACGCATTCACTGCCTAACCCACGTGCGTTTGTTTTGATTTTGAACTGTCAAACTAAAAGAAGAAGATCGAAGAAATCGTCCATATTTCTCAAAGAGACCGGATATAGATTTAAATAAAAAAAGGAAAGACAACAAAGTCTCGGTCTCAGCAAATATAATTGTGTGGTTACACGTGTTTCACCCTTTCGGGCATCATCAGACCTAAAACAAGAGACCTAACTAACAGATACACGAATAATTAAAAACCACTAATTACCCAGAATTTAAAACAGAAAAGAAACAGTTATAACATATTAAAATTTAAAAATGTAAATAACAAAAACAAAAAATCAAATGTCAGAGAGCAGTCGGGTCAATTGGATCAATAAATCCAGTGAAACGAATGCGACGGGATCTAACTATGTTCAAATGCCTGAAAATATGAAAGAAGGCATTTGAACATAGTTAGATCCCGTCGCATTCGTTTCACTGGATTTATTGATCCAATTGACCCGACTGCTCCCTGACATTTGATTTTTTGTTTTTGTTATTTACATTTTTAAATTTTAATATGTATAACTGTTTCTTTTCTGTTTTAAATTCTGGGTAATTAGTGGTTTTTAATTATTCGTGTATCTGTTAGTTAGGTCTCTTGTTTTAGGTCTGATGATGCCCGAAAGAGTGAACCACGTGTAACCACACAATTATATTTGCTGAGACCGAGACTTTGTTGTCTTTCCTTTTTTTCTTTAAAAGAAGAAGGTCAGTGACTTCACAATGTTGCATGACAGTGACCTACTAAATAAGAGTTCACTGAGACCTTATGTCATTAGGTATATTCAAACTTTTTAGAAATTAAAATTAAACTACCTCAGCAAGAGTCCTTAAAAACTGGCTTAAAAACCATAATAAAATAAACAAATTCTTTTAAATCAAATCTGCGATTCACACTTTGAAAATTACCCCGTATTTCACAACAAAAACAACACATTATTTAAGCAAGTCCACATTAAAAATTCTTTGTTAAACTGTTTACTTCATATGGGGTCCTTACACAAACACTTGTTTTTGTTCATATTTCTTTTTTTTCTTCAATAAAACCGACAAAAACCTTTCGTTATTCCCCCAACGCAAACACGTTTAAGCTGTCAATTACAGTTAGAAAGTACGCCGCTAGCGATGGCGCTGATTTAGTTAGTGAGGGGCGATGTGTATAGATACTTTTCTAAACATCGGAGTTTTGTTACCGATGATTGATATTTTGCCATCGATAATAATGGTCACAAACAACAATAAAAGCATCGATGTTTAACCTTCGATGTTTGACACTGCGTTTTAATATTTGACGCCACCTTTTTATTTAGAAATAACTTTGGTGAGGCACGCCAGGGACTGGCGGAACAAAAAAAACATCGATGAACCTCGCTCATCACTATAATTTAATTTGCAGTTATGGTCAAAAGCATTGAGTCACCCAGCAATGCACCAAGAATGTCATTTTGGAACAAAAAATAACCTTTTCGTGTCTTATTCGTGTATTATGTAAAAACGTGTTTTTATTCCGTCTAGTTATCTCTATGAAACGCGGGGTTGTAATTTTCTCTGTGGAATAACATCTTCTTTTGAGAAAAAATGCGATTGTTAAAAGTCAAAGGAGACTCCAAAGAGTTCCACACTATCATGAGTCTCGAGATTTTTGTCGAGTTCCTCTTTTAGAATGTAAAACAATAAAAACTGGTAAATAGGCACTCCTTATTTTTTATTAAAGCAACTTTTTATCTAAAATTTGAGTACCTATTTTACTTTATGGTAGGCTGCTGATGATTCCGTATTTATTGTCTTATTTTTATTTAGCTAAAAAGTGAAGCAATTAAAAAATAGTTTCTTGTTTACTAAACACAAGCAGCTGATGCATGAGTTCATCTAAACCCATATGTTTTATTTACTGTACACCTAATTTTGACACTTTGATATTTGGCAACGTTGCGACATCCATCTCTCTCACTCGCTAGGCTAGGCTTTTGCTCTCATTCTTTTACATTAAGAAGTTCATGGCTTTTATTCATTGCCATCGGGCTGATTTTAGGGGTCCTTACCCAACTTTTAGATGGTCGATGTAAAGAAAACTATGGAGTGTTTTTCTAGGACACCTATTTAAATATAATAAGACTATTCCATAACGCGCTGTATCTACGTGCTAAGTCCTCATTGCAAAAATTTGATGCTACCAAATGTCAGATAGAAACAGTTAAAATAACAGTAAACCAACAAATTTATAAAATACAATTTTTTATTGTTTTAATTTTAGGTTTATTTATGAAACTGAACACCACAATGGAATAGCAGAATTACTAGAAATCCTCGGATCAATTATCAACGGATTTGCTTTACCGCTTAAGGGAGAACACAAAGTTTTTCTCTTAAGAGTATTAATGCCTTTACATAAAGTCAAATCGCTGTCAGTTTACCATCCGCAGCTGGCCTACTGTGTAGTCCAGTTTTTGGAAAAGGACCCGTCCCTGACCCAGCCTGTTATTAGAAGTTTATTAAAGTATTGGCCCAAAACTCATAGTCCTAAGGAGGTTATGTTTTTAAATGAGCTCGAAGAAATTTTAGATGTTATTGAACCTGCAGAATTTCAGAAGGTATGTGTTTTTCTGTCCCTTCTTTCCTTCTCATCCTTCTACGCTTAATCACTTTGAGGACGAGTTCATTCAACAACCTATTAAGGATGGACCCAGATTGTTCGCTATTAATAGCGATCAGTCTAAGCACTTTTGCCAGATCCTTCAGATAATATTTTTTTTTGATTCATGCAAAAAAAATTCTCTCAATTTGACTTATCTACAAATTAAATATAAATTGGCAAGTGTAAATGTAAATAGTCTTTAATGTTACCTATTTTACGTTCAATTTTAAACCTACGAAATTATAAAAATACCTTTTAACAAAAATTTAATTTGTTCTGTTTAATTATTTTTGGTAAGTTTGACAACGTCGATAATCGACAACAGCCAATGCAAATGAAGCGCGTCAATTTTGGTCCGAACGAAGCCGATCGAAAACGATGGACTGACATTTGTCAATTTGTAAAATCTAGGTTATTATTCGGTAAATCGGGGTTTATTTATGGTTTGATTAGTGTTGTTAGTGTGCAAAATTTATGGACAATGGTTGCCGAAATTATGCTGATTCTTCTCCAAATATTACTTTTCACCAGTAAGTGTATCCTGTTAATTCTAGTGTCATTTTAGCCAACAGAGACGGCCTAGCCATTTAACTGGCTAATACCACAATAATTATTCTATTTTTTTATATTTCCTTTAATGTAAATATACGTAACCAGTAAATTGAAGTGTTGGGTTACAAAACACATATTCAGGCGCGTAACTACAGCCCCCCCCCCCCCCCCCCCCGACGTCACTAGCCCCTCCCCCCAGAAAAAAGGCGGACTATGTAAGCTCCCTACTCGCCTCGCAAATATATCATACATAACCAAGGTCCTTAGATAGATGGGTTGTCTGGTAACATTGGGGCGGAAGCGACGATGAGCGGGGTGTCCGCGTCATCACGAGGAACTAATACATTTGTTTACATCTGATTTGTATGTGTTTTAAGCTAGATACAACGCAAAAAAGCGGTTTTCAGTGTTATTTGTGTGTTTAACGTTAAATTCTTAAGTGTGAATATATTTGTTTTTGAACTGATAATAACATTTAGTGGAAAAACTATTAAAAATACTGAATTTTCATCAAAGTTTTCTTCTTCTTCTTGTTTTTCTATTTCGTTTGGGTGGCCTTAGTGGTCAAAGTTTTAATTTTGTGTATTTTAAGGTTAGTTTATTAAACTAGATTCTCACGCTAAATCGTTAGTTTCAAACGAATTCTGTGATTATTTATTTAGATAATGGGTGGTGGCAATGTTTGTAGCATAGCTACATGCAAAAGTAACTCCAAAAGGCCAGATCCAGATGGAAAAAAGATAATTTTTTTTACATTTCCAAAAAACCCCAATATTTTGAAAGATTGGATTAGAAAATGTTGCCGAAAAGACAATTGGACGCCTCAACACAAACGATTATGCAGTAAGCATTTTCTTTTAACCGATTACGATGACGAAGTTCAAGCTAGGATAATGAATTTCCAACCAATGCATTTAAAAAAATATATTTGTCAAATATCAAACAATCTATTAAACCATATTTTCAGAAATATTTTTATACCACCAATACATTTTGATAGTGATTTCAAATGAAAGTGTGGTGGGGTGTGGTTGGTTAACTTAGTATAGTTATCTCTAAGTTAACCTGAACTAGAAATACCCAACAAACAGGTATTAAAATAAAATAAGTAATCCAAAATAAACAATGTTTTTATAGACTTGCAAATCCATGCCTTCACAAACAATTTAAAAGAGAATAAATTCAGTTCTTAAAGATCACTCTGGTGTATCATTACTACATCCCCTTTACACCCTTTACATGGAGTACATCACTAAAAGTATTTTTAAATTTATGGTATAAGTGTAGTTTTATTTCTCGCAATTTCCACAATTCCTATTTATGATAAAACGTGTTTTTTTAAATATACATTTTTTGACACTATCAAGTCCAATTCTTTTAATAATTTTAGCACTTGGACCTATAATGTTTCTGGGGCTATTTTCTGATAGACCTATTTAATCACAATATTAATATAATAAGGTATTTATTAAAAGATTTTTTTATATATTACCGCAATCATAAATTCTTCAATAAAAGAAAATCAATCAGAAAAATATTTTGTTACGATAATAGTAATGATTTGTAAAAAGCGTTTTAAGGGCTAGATTCAGTTTATTTCCCCTCTTAAATAGGGTTCGTCCATCGGGACTATATTTCTTCATTTCTATATAATATGTATGATTTACACTTGCCTCTTTAAAGTTGCGGTAACTACGTGATTCGTGATCATGTGCCAGAAGTTATATTTTTTAAATTTAAGCTATGTAAAAGAGTCACAATATCTCAATATTGGCTGAGCGATTTATGGCACACCTACACACAATTTGTCGACAAATGATATTTAAAAAAACACGTTTTAAATTACATTTCCAAACTCCTTAGCTTGTATTCGTATATCAAGAGATTTTTAAAAGTTCCTCTAAATGACGCATTCCCGCGCATTAAATGCGAACATCTGATTGGTCCAAAGTTACCAGACAACCTATCTATCTAAGGACCTCGATACATAACAATGTCATTTATTATATAACTAATCTAAAATTTTGACGTATTGCTTTTGCTTTAACATATTTTGCTGCAAGGCTGGCAACCAAACATACAATAATAAAATTATAATAAATGTATTTTGGTTGTCAGCCTCAAACTTATTTGGTATATATAACTCGACCATCACTTTTTTTATTGGTTAAATTTTTCATTTTTCACTCAAACTTTTTTGGCAATACTCGTTGAACTTTGGGCTTGTTTATTCAAAAATTAATTCCCTCGAGCTTCGCTTTCGGGATCTAATGAGAATAAACATGTCCAAATTCAACTTGAAAAATTTCCAAAAAAAGTTTTTGTGACAGCTGAAAAATCTAACCGATAAAAAAACGAGGTCATGTGATATTACTGTTGATTATTGACCAAATTTGGGCGTGGTCCAAAAAAAATTTGCACATTTCGCCTGTGGCGCCACTGCAAGTCACAATAACAGACCCACCCTAGGCCACCCCCAGGTCAGAGGGCTAGTTACGCCACTGCACATATTTACCAAAAATCCTACATATTTGCTGCAAAGATTTTAGTTTCGATGACTTTATGTACAGAGTGAATGTAACGAACGTTGAAAAAGGAAGTATTCCCAAAATGTCCTAAACTTTTAATGCAGGAAGAAAGGTGGGTAAATTATAGTTTTATAAGATTTGTGGGAATCATTGGAATTAGCAAGACATCGAATTCTTTCACACCAACTTAGTTTAACGATAATTTGTACACAGTATTTTTGTAAATTGATAACAAAAATGACATTTAAAAAAAGTTGCTACGTCACTGAGTTTAGGGATAGTAACTACTTATTATGTGGACCATCGAACCCCTCAGTCCCCTCGCCTATACTATGTACTCGGGAAGGCGAAGCCATTTTTATGAATGAACGTATTGTCTATCTATAATAGGTTGTTCGGATTATCAGTGTATAGTTGAGTCTGTTAGCTACGTAGCTGTTACTCAGCTTTAGCTAGCAGTCACTCCTGAAATAAAACGGACGATTGCTGAATCTTAAATGGAATCTGATTGAGTTGACTGTCGATCTGGTTCAGCGTCGCATAAGGTGATAAACGCGGCGATGTCTGGCGGCTCTGTTTAGTTAAAAGTTGAATTTGAAGTGATTGCCTTACCCCCGATATGGTGGTTTATCGTTACCCGGTTCAGTAAGTTGGATTTTTGCACTGATCTAGATCCGGTGACCCAGTGGCGTAGCCAGAAAATATGCTCGGGGGGGGGGGGGGGGGGGGGGGCTCACTGGGCGTAAGTAGGACATTTATTTTTCTGGAGAGAGGGACAGTTGGGACTATACGGATTTTATGACATTGTACCTAGTGATAAAGGTGGAAAAGCGCCGCAGGTGAAAAATTTTCGGGGCCACGCTCACTGTTCGTTTAAAATTTACCTAACTACTATCAAATTTCGAAAATTAAATTATTACCTCTTGGATTAAATTTGTTTTTGTAAATGTTTTTTTTCTTTTTTCTTGATATTCCTGGCTAGCTTTTTATTAAAAAAAAAAACATTTGAATGAATATTGGTGGCAATCCAAAATTTTATGTACGACTCTTTCGGGCTAAGTTTTTCAAGATTAAAAATAAAGTAAATATCGCTCACCACGCCAAAATTGATGAGTTTTTCAGAAATCATATATTTTAGAAGCGTAGATCTAAGAACAGTTTTTGGTGAAAATGCTTAGGTTTTGAAATACTCCTTCGTAAGTGCCGTCTTGTATATTCATAATAAAACATTCTCGTTTCTTCCCGCACTATTTTTTATATTATAAATTATCACACTTCCACAAAAAATGTTTCAATTAAAATTTTTACTTTAATTTTTCTCTTTAAAAATAAATACCTGATTGTTTTTGTTGTAAAAATATTTTATTGCATTGGGTTACATTTTTGTTGATTTAAAATAGCTCTAAAAAGGGAAAACGGAACAAACAAGTATATACGTAATGGAAAAATACTATAAAATATTGTTTTTACTCGCTTTCCTATAAAATTGCATCATAAATCAATAACTAAAATGATATGCGTCCGAAACCTTAATCTCTATATAAAACGGGGGTTTTAGAAGGAAAATTTTAAAAAATGAACGTTTCCTACAAAACCTTTGTAGTCTAAGCCAAGAATATATTATTTAAAGATTTAAATTAATAGTCCAAGCGTGAGATGAAAAAAGTAGGTTGCAATTAGACTTTAAGACCCGAGCTCCGAAGCTCGGGGGAGGGGGCGGTAGCCCCCCCTCCCCCCCCTCCCCTAAATACGCCACTGCGGTGACCCAAACACCAAAAAAGACCTGGACGCCCACCTCATAAAACAGACGAGCTTCTCATGCAGGCAGCACTTACTTGCGCCGCCAGACTGTATACTTCATCACCCCCTACTATTATCCATACTTCTTCAATTTATGATAATAGATATCCGTCAATTTTACTTAATTTGTACATAGTCAGTTGACGATTTTCTGTAGCTGTATGTTTTTATATTGTAGATTATGGTTCCTCTATTCCGCCAACTCGCAAAGTGTGTCAGTTCGCCGCACTTTCAAGTAGCAGAGAGGGCCCTTTACTACTGGAACAATGAGTATGTAATGTCATTAGTATCTGAAAATGCGACCGAGATACTGCCATTGATGTTTCCTAGTCTATACAAGAATTCAAAAAGTCATTGGAATAAAACAATCCATGGTCTAATTTACAACGCCTTAAAACTGTTTATGGAAATGAATCAAAAGTTGTTCGATGAATGTACCCAACAGTACCGGCAAGAAAGGCAGAGGTAAATCTTTAAAATATTTCCTAAGATCATTTTTGTAATTGAATGTGTCTTTTTTAACTGTATTATTTATTTATTTTTTGAATACTAAAATGTTGTTTTATATTGTTATTTAAGTTAGTTTTTTTAGTTTATTCCTCTAATAAAACTATACAGGGTGTCCCGTACCTTATGGGCCGTAGAGTAACTGGAGATACTAGACATCAAACTAAGCCGATTATGTCATAAGTTTTTTCGGATTGTTACTCGTTCTAGAGATACAGGGTGTTGAAAGTAAAAGTTTATTCTCGAAAATAAGCCATAATTTTAAAACGGTTTAATGAATCGAATTGAAAATTGGCAATATTATGTTTTTATGTACAAGAAATAAGAATTTGTAGACATTTTTAAGTTTCAAATTAGAGGGCGCTAGTTGCATACAGTGGGCTTCATAAATCTATGTTTTTTTTCTTACCTGTGATATATGGTATTTTTCAATTATAGTTTCTTAAAAAGGGCATTTTCTGAGTCAAAAAAGTGTACTTGATTGATCTTAATATCTTTAACGGTTTTCGAGATATTTCCCTTTAAACATCCCAAGGTATAAAAAAAACATAGTAAATAATTAAATTAACAAAATTAAAAATTAAAAAAGTGACAATCCGAAAAAACTTATATGACATAATCGGCTTAGTTTGATGTCTAGTATCTCCAGTTACTCTACGGCTCATAAGTTATGAGACACCCTGTATAGTTGGTTACGAGTAAATAAATAATAAGAAAAAGTTTACATGATCCCAATATAAGTCATATACAGGGTGTTTTATTAAAGCTGGCTACCGGCCTTATTTCGGAAACTACTGGGCATAGAAACTCAAGGAAAAGAAATCATAATTAAATTGGCTATTTTATTTTTTAAGTTCGGCATTTTGCCACAAGAGAACACAATTGAAAATTAATTATTAAAACTCTAAATTTCTCCGAAAGTTCTCACATGAAGGTATACCTTTGGTAACAATACTAGAAAGCTCAGACAATTCTGTATCATTTTGTTTTAAGGCTCATTGGCGTACCGATCTTAATAAGAATGGGGGAAGTTATTGAAACTGTAATAATTTAAATAGCTGTAACTTCTAAACGACTTATCCGATTTTAGTAAACTTAAGCTTGTTTGGAAGAGAAAGATAAGTACTTTCAATTGTCGTACCCATTGGGTACACACGATGGTTTGTAATAAAATTGCTAGAGGGTGCAATTTGTAATAACAGTTTTTTTGATTTTATCCCGAAAACTCAAATCATAGGGTATAACTATAACATTATAATCGAAAAGTAGATTAAAATTGCCAGAAAGAAAACATGTGAAGACCGAAGTTTAATATCTTCTTTCGTTTCAGAGGTATTACCAAAATAGTAATTTTTAACACTATAATTGAAGAAGTGATTATTTTCATAGTTCCGAGGTCAAGCAGTCCACGGCAAAAAATATTTTAATATCTATGATTATGTTTCTATCGGGTTAAATAATTTGAAATAGTTGTCAACTTATTTAATTTTGATGGGTTTTGTTTCACGACTATCTATATTTATTTTTTTTAAACACCATATTAAAAGTTTTCCTTGATTATATTAATAATTCTAAAGTAGTTTTTGGACCATGGAATAATGAGTAACACAATCATAAAGTTTCAAAATATTTTGTCGTGGAATGCTTGACCACGGAACTATGAAAACAATCACTTTTATTAAAGTGATGAAAGTTATTCTTTTGGTAATAACTTTGAAACAAAAGAAGATATTGAACTACACAATGATAAAGTTTCAAAATATTTTGTCGTGGAATGCTTGACCACGGACCTATGAAAACAATCACTTTTATTAAAGTGATGAAAGTTATTCTTTTGGTAATAACTCTGAAACATAAGAAGATATTAAACTGTGGTATTCACATTTTTTTTGGCAAATTTAATCTACTTTCCTATTATAATGTGATAGTTATACCTTATGATTTATTTTTTC
Source organism: Polydrusus cervinus (assembly GCA_935413205.1). Classification (NCBI taxonomy): domain Eukaryota; kingdom Metazoa; phylum Arthropoda; class Insecta; order Coleoptera; family Curculionidae; genus Polydrusus; species Polydrusus cervinus. The sequence continues at coordinate 96,171,093 of OW284510.1, read as the reverse complement.
GGGATAAAATTTAAAAAACTGTTATTACAAATAACTCTGAAGCGAACTAACAATTTTATTAGGAACTATCGTGTACGATGGATACGATAATTGAAAGTACTTACGTTTCTTACTTCAAAACAAGCTTCAGTTTACTAAAATCGGATAAATCGTTTAGAAGTAAAAGCAATTTAAATTAATACACTTTTAATCACTCTTATCAAGGCCGGTACGCCAATAAGCTTCAAACCAAAATGATGCAGAATTTTCTAAGCTTTCTAATAATGTTACCAAAGATATACCTTAATGTGGAAATTTTCAAAGGGATTGAGGTTTTAATAATTAATTTTCAATTGTGGTCTTTTACGGCTTAACTTAAAAATTATTTCCAGGATTTTCTCATAGCCGCTCTAATTACGATTTTTTCCCCTGAGTTTCTATGCCCAGTAGTTTCCGAGATATAGCCGATGGCCAATACTTATGTAAAATTTTAAAATTTACTTTTCAATTACGCCCTCTTGTGGCAAAATGCGGAACTTAAAAATTATTTCCAGGATTTTCTCATGGCCACTTTAGTTATCATTTTTTTTTTCTTGAATTTCTATGCCCAGTAGTTTCCGAGATATGGCCGCTCCTCGACCTTAATGAATCACCCTGTACAAGATTTCATAAAAACCAAATAAATGTAACGAGTTTAGGAGGTTCCTAAAAGTAATGCGATGACTTAATAAATGCTCTGAATGTACAATTATGTATTTATTTACCACTGACTATGCACCTTCAATGCATACACTAACATGCATGTATTTTTCTAGAGAAAAAGAGAGACAAAATCAACGCCAAGAATTGTGGGGAAGAGTAGAATCTCTTGCAATGTGCAGACCAGAGTATGATTTAATTAGGCAAAAACATATGGATGACATAAATAATGTGATAACCAGTCCAGAAGGTGAAGATGAAATTAACTTAGAGAATTTAGAGCAAGAAGCGCTAGAGGTAAATCGCCTATAGTCCGTAGCATTTGTAAATTTATTTAAAGGCTAAATAGCTTAGTAGATTAATATTTTTGTAATTACGCTTTCTATGCCCTAGTAGACAATTAATGCTGATGATGTAGACGTATGCATTGAAAATGACAGGTGAGCGTGTGTACTGGTCTATGTCTGTGTATTTTCACACATGTATTACGTCGCTTTGCTTTAATAGAAGTGAGAAAATTCACTATTTGTGTTTTTGAATCCGACGCCTTCACTACCTTACCCACGTGCGTATGTTTTGATTTTAAACTGTCAAACTAAAAGAAGAAGGTTAGTGACTTTACAATGTTGCATGACAGTGACCTACTAAATAAGGATTTACTGACCTTATGTCATATTCAATCTTTTTGGAAATTAAAATTAAATATACCTCAGCAAGAATCCTTAAAAACTGGCATAAAAGTCATAATAAAATAAACAAATTCTTTTAAATCCAATCTGCGATTCAAACTCTGAAAATTAACCCGTATTTCACAACAGAAACAACACGTTTCGTTATTTAAGCAAGTCCACATTAAAAATTCTTTGTTACTGTACACCTGATTTTGACAGTTTGATATTTGGCAACGTTGCGACATAGATCTCTCTCATTCGCAAGGCTATGCTTTTGCTAATAATATCTCTGTCCTTTACATTGAGAAGTTCATGAATTTTCTTCATTGACGTCGGCCTGATTTTAGGGGTCCTTACTCCACGTTTTAGATGGTCGATTTAAAAAAAAACTATGAAGTGTTTTTCTAGGACACCCAAGGAGTCATCCATTTAAATATAATAAGGCTATTACATAACACCCTGTATATGTAAATAAATTTTACAATACAATAATTCTATAACATATAAAAATCCTGCTTAATGTAAAATGTACATATTTCCAATGGAATAATTTTAATTCGTATAACATGCCCTTTGTTTTTAAATTTCCCATATCTTTTTTGTATACCACTGCAATATTTAGCACTTTGAATGTCATCCTGAAGAGGGGGGATTAAACTTTAAGACTGACGAAACATGCATGTGATGCGAACTTTTTTTTTTAATCATTAAATTTGCTGTTTAAAAGTAGGGTGAATTGCAGGGGTGGATTCAGAACCTTGTGGAAACGAGTGGAAAATTTATAAACCGACCATACAGCGCCGCAGGCGAAAATTTTGCAAATATGTAATAGGAATTTGAAGCTGGTCTAGGACAATAGGAATTTTTCTCTTAACAAATGCAAGTAAATACGTTAATAGGCTTATTATTTTGCTTGTGTTGATTGGATCTTGGGGGAAGGTTTAAACCTTCTCCAGCGGTACGCTCCTGCTTCTTACAGCGGGTTACATAAAGAAATATAGTTCTCGATTAGCTTAACCGTGTATAAAAAAGACAGAATTTAATCAGAGGCTGGCAAGGCCAACTTCGTATTTGTGCGAAATAACCTTTTTTTTTTTACAAGAACTGGCATCTGACAGCGGCCAGTTTTTGCAAAATCTAAGGCAAATTTACACAAACACGCAGTAGGCCTTGCCAGATTCTGATTAAATTTTGTCTTTTTAATACGTGGTTAAGCTATAGTCTATTTCAGAAAGGTATAGAGTAATAAAATGGGAAATTTCGTCCAGTTCTGCCTAATTTCGGTGTCGGCCATAGGTGCACGTAAATTTTGTTCATTCGATTATTTATGATAACTAACCAAAGAAAAAAAAGATAATTGTATAAAGAAGGAACTATTAGCTATAGCAAATTTGCACAAACATCGTTTTATGAAATATGCCGTGGAAGATATAGCTGAACAACATGGTGTAACAGTGCTGCGCACACCGCCATATCATTGCGAACTAGATCCTATAGAACTTATATGGGCGCAAGTGAAAGGATTTGTAGCAAAACACAACACGACATTCAAAATGAAAGACGTTAAGCTACTGTTTGATCAAGCCATTAAGGAAGTGACACCAGAGAACTGGCGAAAAGCAGTCCATCATGTCATTAAAGAAGAGAAGAAAATGTGGGATCTTGACCACCTGATCGATCGGACCGTCGACCCGTTAATTATAACGTCAAAAGGAGATGACAGATCCTCAGATGACGAAGAATATTATGATTTTTTATAATTTAATTTCTATATAATGTATGTATTTTTATAAAAATAAGTGTACCTAATAGTATGTACATAATGTACGCCTTTGTCACACCATTTTCAGTGTTTGTGAATGGATAACAATAGGCAAAACCCATAAATTGACCCAACCCCGGGTGGTACTACCTGCACTTGATGAAAATAAAGAATTTTACAATGAAATCAATTCCAAATTATGAGAGTGGCTTAAATATTCGTTGGGTCACTCTGTAGTCCCTTTGCATACCTAATGACCTTTTATTACTCAACTGAAATAGACTATAACCGAGAACGATATTTTTTTATGCAACCCACTGTTAGAGTATAATATTTAAAAAATCATTAGTTATAGAGCTAACATTTTGGCTCCACACTCAATCCTAAAGAAATGTTAAAAAAGAAACTAAGGGCGGAAATAAATATTTTTACATGTAGGTAAGACTATATTTAGGGACTTTCCACATGCCTTTTACTGGTGGATCATAAAACGTTGTATTATTCGGTTTTACTTCATATATTAAATTATTCAAAAACCTCGCGCGTTTTGACCTCAATGGTCATCATCAGGAGAGGATATCTGCAGATCTATTACAAAGATATCAATATAGCATGGTTTGTACCTAGTTAGTTTTCTTCTAACACACTTTTGGATAGCCGCTTAAAGGTTAATGTGTAATTAGCATAATTTTTTAGGTCAAAAAGGCCCGTAACAGCAACAAGCCCCTCGTACGTCGCAAATCTGAGCTCCCTCAGGACCAATACACCGTCAAGGCACTAAGCGACCACAAACGGGCCGATGAGTACCTCTCTACACCACCAGATGTAAACAAGTGCTAGTCATATCTTTATCTTACTAAGCTTAGTGCCAATTATACTCACCGAACAATTATTATATTATAGTACATTTAACGGCCGTAAGAATTTTGACGTTTTAAAGTTGACAGTGCCTAAAAAATCAAGAGATTCTTTTTTATGTAAGATAAGGTAGGGACAGTACATATATTGGAATTGCTTTATAAGCATCAAAATACTTATCGAGCGTTGAATGGACTATAATCAAAGGCAACTTTATCGCGGTGTTAAATTAGTTTACTGGCTTTTTTCTTAACGATTTCTTTGATAATAAGTGAACAATAAGTGGCACGTTATAAAATGGCACGTTACAATATAGCTCCTCAAAAATATATGTAGTGTTATGACACAGAACGCATTGGCCTGCGAGTAGCCTCGTCAATTACCATCTTTAGTAAGGCGGCGATTAAGGCAATCTGCCCCAGCAGCGTCAAATCAAAGCTCATAAGGCGATGCCACAACAATCTATGCACACTTGGCAACCAACATCGGGATGGACAGAGTTAATAAGCTATAGCAAACCCAGGCAACTCTGGCCAATATTTGATAGAAAGAGAACCGCAGAGCACAGTCGGAAAGACTTGAGAAATATTACTGCGGTTGTTACCGGACATTGCCTCTTCGATAGACATGCCGGGGCAGGTGAAACTTACAGCAAGAAAGCAACATTTATAAATGTACTTATTTTCTGGGTTAAAGAATCGCATAAGATTATTAATGTTTATTGTGAGGTTTTTTATGGATGATTTGGCCATATGAGGGGGAAGTGCTTCGTAGCCAAGGGGAGCGAGCGAAGAGTGCGGTATAAGGCTGAAATAAACGGACATGCGCAAAATACTATCAGTTTCGCGATACTTCGTAACCTCATGTAAGCCCAGCAAACTTGGCGGGTGCATAAAAAATCCAAAGAAAACTAACATTGAAACATCGAATGCTGATTTCTTAAATAGAATTGGCGATAAGTAAAAAATCGTCCTAATGCACCCGCAGTGCGCTTAACTTTAAGACATAATAGAAAAGGGACCGAGTTATCTAAACTAGAGAACGTGGTCAACGTCACTAGGGTCGTCATAGCTAACTAAATGTTTATGCCTTGAGGGCATGTAAGTGTTAAGTTACCTTAAAGAAGACGGTCTATAGTAATAAGGAGTTATTTTGTAACGTGCTGTCTTATCTAGAACATATTTAATTTGATTCGAGAAATCGCCAAACTTTTTCACTTAGCTGAATCGAAAAGTACTCAAGAGAACACGCGAATAGTTGTAGGTAGTACCAAATTAAATAAGATTGGTGATGACTGTAAAGGTAAGATATAATTATTTGGAAATTTAATATTAGGTTTAGGGTTGTGGCTGAAACATTATATGATTAAAGCCGGACTTTTTAAAATATACATTTCTGGGGGGAGGGTCAATTTTTTAATACTAGGAAAAGTACTTTGAAATAATGTAATTTTTCCAGTCTTTACAAGTTTTTTGGGAAAACTTCTAAAAATACTTTTTTAAGTTCTATTTTCGATGTGCGGTTTTTAACTAAAATGTTGGCTTTTTATTATCACTTCTGGTTAAACCGGAAGTAGCTGTCAACTAGGTCATAATGTCTAAACTAAATAATTTTTGAGAGATTGACATATAAAAAATAACATTAATGGGACGGGCTATAGGATCTTAACGGTGCATCTTAGAGAAATATGGCTTGTACATTTTTGTTGGTTTTTCATTTTCTGTACATTGAAAAAATATTCACTTCCGTTTTAACCGCACGTCCGTAAATTAACCGGGAGTTAATTTCTATAAAAATGTAAGATAGCAGCCTGTACCAAAAAGTAATTTTGCAAATGCTAATATCTCGAACACTATTCAGTATAAATGTTTGACCTTTAGAATCTTGAGAAGAATCCCAAAATGCAATAGAAAATTATGGTATCCCATTTAAAATAACAAACTTGACAGCTATTTTCGGTATAACTGAAAGAGTTAAAAAAACAGTTTTTTAATTAAAGAGGGCACATAAAAATATACAGGGTGATTCCTCAGTTCATCCCTTTTTTAGCTGTATATAAAAGGCATTAAAATAAACAACATTTTCAAATACTTTTTTTCAAAAAACCTAAAGATTGGCGAGATTCAAAAGTAAAAAATCTAAGCTGCTATACTTTATGTTGTTTGTCTTATAAGTCATGCAATTTACGGGTTGGTGGTCAGTTATTTGGCAATCCGCTGCGGTGTGTTTTTCTAAAGCAAGTTAATTTTAAATTTGAAAACATTGTTTAAGTTAGGCAGGACCATATTTGATCCAAGTTTTCCCAGAACTTCTAACGAAGGCTCGTCGCGAATAACCTGTATATTAACTTGAAAGACTTCTGGTCTAACCTTTGATAACGCGATTTATGCCCGCTGATATTACAAAACGCATCAATTGAGACTTTACACATAAAACCTAAGTTTTTTCATAACGTGATTTTTATTTATTTCACAAGCGAGCACTTTTTCAAGGGCTTTGCCCAGCTCTGCCATGCGCTTAATGTAGTCAAAAACATAACAAAAAGTTACTAGACAGGGATATATATTTTTTTAAATTCGGCTATGGTGTAAATAAAAAATATTTAAATTAGATTACAGGGTGTTATGAAAATTATTAATATTACGCTCATTTATATATCAGTGTTTATCAAATCGGCCAAATCCCCCAATTTAAAGTTAAAAAAGTTTGAATGTATAAAGAAATAAAGGCAGAAAAACACAGGGCAAATTTCACAATTTTTCGTTTTTTGCTTTTACTACTTCATTAATAAAAATTTCTTTAGTTCAAAACTGTTGATGATTGCTACTCAAGGACGGGTATTTGGTCCCTTTTTAAATAAAGCGAAAATGATAAGAAATATTGATCAAAAAATTAAATGGCGAATGCATCACTAGACTTCACTTGAGAAAATACAATATTACCGAATACTCTATTTTACCTACCCTAAATATTTAGGGGTGTTTCCAAGTATTGTTGGAATTAAAGCGTTTTAACGCGTACCCTATTTTTAGACTGAAGTTGTTAAACGGCGAGAGGCCGGACAGCGACCTCGCGAAATGTCAGTCGTCATTCAAATCCGGTTACATTCAAGCGCTTATTGGCGTCAGCCCAACTCAGTATTAGGAGTTCTTACCCAACTTTTTAAACGGTCGATTAAACAATAGTGTGGAGTGTTTTTCTAGGATACTCAAGGATTTTAATATAATGCGTCAGTTCTATAATACCCTGTATGTATTTTGTTCTATATAATCTTTATTAAATACAGGATGTCTCTAAAAGGTGTGTACAAAACGTTAACACAAATTCCTGAAATTATTCTAGTAAATAGTTTGTGTAAAAAAATAATCAAAAATTTGCTTTAGACAAATTTATACTTTTGAAAGTTTTTGGAAAAAATATTTAATTATTATAAAATCGGTTTATTTGATAATCAAATTTAAAATTTCATTAGTTTCATTCAAAATAAGTATTTAAAATAAACTCACAAATAAAAAATGGAATTTTTAACCGGAAGTTTGGAATCAGGCTCAAAATATGAACCAATATTTTCTTATATCTTTTTACACTTTTGTCAGCTTGAAATTTTTTTATAAGATTTGACAGGTGGAACCCATGTCACAAGTCAAATATGTTGAGCTTTTTTTTTGTTCTGGGTCACGCAGAACTTAATTCCCAAAACAAATTTTAAAAAATAAATGGATATAAAAGTTTCCCATATGGTGCAAACTTTTCCGCGGACACTGTATAGGGTGTGAAAGCTATTTTTTTTAAACTTTTGTAAAAATGTATCCTAATAATAACATGATTTGCACGAAATTTGGTACTTATATTTTTAATTATTCTAGTAATCAGAAAGGGCTGCTTGAATATACTAGGTATATCTTTTTTCTAAGTTAACTTTCTTTCCCATACATCCCCCCCCCCCCCCCCCCATGTCCTTCAATTAATGTCGCCTCTTAAATTATATTAAATTATTTTCATAGCACCATGTTAATTTTTCCCTGCATTATTATTGTAAACATTTTACTGAATTTGTAGGGATTTTAGTTCATTTGATGTATGACAATATCATAAACAATATTTGAAATGTTTTTTTACCTCTTATCTCATTTATTTTAAAATTGGGGTAAAAATTAAAAACTGTTTTACACAAGCGAGCTTTATTAGTAAATTAGGATACAAGATGATGCAAAAAACAATGAGGTAAAGATAATACTTGTTTGATAATTTAGTCGGCGTTATTATGTTTATATGGCAAGGTTTGGGGCTGGTTCTCAACATACCTTCAGATATCTATAGTTTAAAGCCTTAGTCTGAGGAACAAAGATAATAATCAATATCTACGTTAAAGATTCCAAAATGTCAACTATGAGAAGTGTGAAAGTTAAATAAAGTTGTCAAAAGTAAAGCGACTGAAAATAAAGATACCAAGCCGTGTTAAATAGTTCATAATAAGCCTTTAGGGAAACTGTGATTGGATTAATCGGATTAAATGGATTACTAATCCTAACTGATCTGATGAATTTCGTTTACCGTTGTAGGGTTAGCTAGATTGGCAGTATAATAAATTAATAAATATACAGGGTGATTCCTAAGTTGATACGTCTTTTTTAGCTGTGTATAGAAGGCATTAAAATAAACATTTTCAAAAAACTCAAAAATAAGGTACTTACATTCATTTATTACACTACGAATCAAATACGGTTCTGCCTAACTTGCCCGTTGAATAACATTAGGAAACTTCTGGGTGTAGGATGAGCCCGCAAGAGAAAGAGTTTTACGTATAATCTCGAAATAGCAGCTGTACTTTGACGACACTCACCCTAAATCATACCTATACTAGTTCATTGTTTTCAAATTTTACCATTTTCACGTGTCACCAATTTAAAATTAACTTGCTTCAGAAAAACACCCCGCAGCGGATTGCTCAACACCACCCGTAAATTGAATGACTAATAAGAGATAAGAAAAACAACATAAACTATAGCGGGTTATGTTTTGATGACCAGGCCTTCGCTTAGATTTTTTACTTCGCTATCTCGCCTATTTTTGAGTTTTTTGAAAAAAAGTATTTGAAAAAGTTGTTTATTTTAATGCCTTCTATACACAGTTAAAAAGGAAGTATCAACTTAGGAATCACCCTGAAGAATGATGGTACTTTTTAATGAAGTTATTTATAATATAGAAGTTTTGTTATAATTAAATAATAGTCAAGATGACCATGACCATAATAATGCTGTTAAATAAACACGGTGTAATATTGATATATCCCAGTTTGCCTTAACAGAAATAAGGTATTCCCATGACTTTAATTCGCCGAAAATCGAGATGGGCTCCTTATTAAGGGGTGAGATGCAGTCAGGATTTTCGAAAAATCGATTTTTTTTTGCATTTTCCCAAAGTATGATGTTTCGAGAATGTTCTCTGAAAATTTCAAGTCAATCCGATGAATAGTTTAACTTCATCCATCGAGCTCGAAATTTAACGAAAATATAATGCCGTATCTACGTCGAAAATCTTGAACGCAATTTTCGCGAAACTATGTTTTCCAACTCGGTGACCACTCTCATTCAAAAACCACTCAATGGACTTTGATGAAATTTTTACAGCTTATTATGTACACTGAAAACTAGTACTTGATCGAAGTATTTTCATTTTTGTTGAAAATTTCGATTTTTTTTCAACAATCAACTACAGTTTTTTTGGTCGAAAATCCAAAATTTACTTTCAAAAGCCGCCATTTTGTTAATTTTCAAAAAAAAACTTCGATTAACCACTAGATTTATTATTAAACTAATGATTTTTATTTGTTTTGCTGATTTGAGATAATCCAGTGAGATGTACTGTTGGTCACAGCGAAGCACTACTTGCGGAAGGGGGTCCACAAAAATGGCGATATTTCAATAAATAATTAATTTTTTTTTTGAAATTTTGTAAAAGTGAAGTTAAAAGATGATATAAAAAACCTGTGTTATTAATTTTTCGAAATAAACCAAATTATCATTAAAAAAAATTATTAATTATACTCCTTTTTTCACGCCTCTGAGTGCATCTCACCCCTTAATAACAGCGACGATATATACGTCAAAATTGTCGGGTTTGTGGAGAAAGTGATTCTAATTTATCAGATAATCAGCCTAACCTAAATCAGCTGTTACAAATCTAACTGATATTAAGGCCTTTTTACATTAGGTGCAATTTCAAGAAAAATTGCCTGAAAGCATGCGCTTTGACGACAGCTGATGCAGGTTTTAAATGGGAAAACTAGTATCAGCTAATTAAAACGTCGTCAAAGCGCATGCTTTCAGGCAATTTTTCTTGAAATTGCACCCAATGTAAAATGACCTTTGATTACAGTTTCCTTAAAGGCCTAATGTAAGATATTCCAAGGCAATTTTTATTGATTAGTGACCCACGGGTGTAAATTGCTAATAAGCCTAAATTAATTTATTATGAATTCATTGAGTTTGAAGGGAAGTAATTGCTGATCTAATTTTTCTTAATATTACTGTCTGGATGAAAGTATGTTGATCGCTGTTTATTGTCTTTTTTCCATCAGGGCAAGGCCCAGTAATTTTATTTTTTATTGAGCCAGGAAGAGTCTGTAATACTACTAACCTGATATGTTAATCAAAGATAGCTTTAGTTTGTAAAACAATAAATTTAAATAAGGTTAAACATAGTTTTTATTTGTTTCTTACGTCGGCACTGGAACGAAATATGTTATTGCTACAAAATTTGATTATTTTACATTAGCTAAGTATATAAAGCATTCATAAACGAAAACTTAATAGATATATTGAAATAAACCAAGTATTTGTCACCATAAAAAATTGTTTTTTGGTAATTCTTCGGTTTTTTATTTTAACAAGTTAATATTAATTAAATTACTAATTAATGAGTTAATAAAAAAAACTTGTTATTAACGTTTTTTACACAATATTTTCAATGAAAGTGGGTGCTTATCAACGACGACAGAATAAAATAGACTAAGCATTCCCTTTTATCACAACAAAACGACAACACATAATATGAAAACGTCCACTAGGGTTTTCACGAGTTCCTGAATGAAATACACAATGCCACGATACACTAACACCCGTATGCTAACGCGCATAAATTCTCTCTCTCCCCGCATTGTGACGTCACTTGCGAGGGCGCTTTAACAATGCTAAGGCCGGTTTACATTAGGTGCAAGTACATCATTTTAAATAAGAAAAATTGCATCAGTTGAGTAAAAAGTCATCAAAGCGTATGGTTTTAGGCAATTTTACCTAAAATTGCACCTAATGGTCTTTAAATATATGAGGAATTCAAGCAATAGGAATAAAAATTTTCCGAACTAAAAATAAAAAACATCCACAAAACGAAAATTTGCCTTTTTTTACAATGACCCGACAATGTGGACCAATCAGGATCGTTTACGTCGTTACCCCTAACCCCCCACCACCGTGTCGTTCGGTCGGTGTCGCTGTAGTTGAATTATTTCAACTTCACTTTGTTTACGTGTGGCGAGAAGAAGTGGGGATATGTCGCCTGCGACAACCGTAGCTCTGGGAACGCGGCTTTATAGTGCACAATACAAAATAACTTAAGTCTGGAGATGGGCAAAACGGTTAATTTTAAATAACAGTTGCGACTGTTATTGTTATTTTAAAATAACAGGTTATTTATGGCTTTGTAAACTGTTATTTTGTTGTAATAATTCGGGTTGGATTAATCGCCGCCTAGACAGCGTGCAAGTCAAAAGACATCAATGGAACAACGCGTATTATAGTTTCTAACTTGTTATTTATTTCTAAAGATAACAGTTGCGACCTGTTATTAATAAGTAACAGTAACTGTTATTAGTAAGTAAAATATAATCGATTAATAACAACCCATCACTACTTAAATTACAGTCTGGAAACTATTGTTCTTAAGACGAGGTTATGTCAAAACATTTTTACGTGTTGTGTTAACATTATAATGAAACGATATTACAAGACAGTGCCCCAGGACTTTAAAGTAACTGAATTGGAACGTACCAGCATTTTCATTTTGCAAGTCAGTTTTTCTTATACATGTCATACGATAGAATGTCCTCTATAAACAATATTACATCAACTCAGCGAAAAAGTACCTTTATAAATTAAATGCTGGGTCTGTTTTACTCTGTTGTTATTAATGCTTATGTTCATATTTTCAAATACTTTTTTATCACGATTAATAATTTCCTATTGATAAGACGATAAATTTAAAAAAATCTGTTTAATTTTACTGCGACAAGAATGTTACAATTACCTGAGGTATGTATGACTTTGGATTTATCCCAAGACCACCATAACTTTCATATGGTATGCAAAATTGCTGATCAAAAAACGAAATAGCGAATGCGTCACTAGACCTCACTTTTGAGAATTAGGTCTAATTGCGCATTCGCCATTTCATTTTTTATTAATATTTCGCTTTATTTTTCCTTTCTCCAAAAGCGGCCAAAGACCCGTCTTTGAGTAACAATTATACCTACAGCTTTAATTTAAACCAATTTTGATTTGTCCATATTTCTTCTCCTGATTTTATGACTTATTAACTTAAATGCAAGCTTTGTTAACTTTGAAGTGTAGGTAATTATGTTCCAAACATGGATATGCTACACAAAGATTTTAAACCAGAATTAACTAACCAGCAGCTTTGTTAAAGTAATAAATAAACCAAAAATACTACATGATATAATATTTGGAATAAAATTGGTGTTAAAATAAGGAATGTCAAGTGCACACATTTTAACATTTAACCTATTATTTATTTTTCTAAGCGATGCCACTAAAGGGATTTAAAATTTAGACCATCGAAATATTTATTTAGATCTATAGTCTCACAGTTTTCACCGTGGCATTATTTTATAGCCATATGATAATAATAATAATAATAAATTTCTTTATTTCAAGTCATAGTCAAGAAGAATACAAAATGAAATGACGTCATAACAAAACAATGGAAATACTTTATAAACAATTCACACTATAAACTATCAATAAAATCACCTAAATTATAGGGTTCTAAATCAATTAACAATTTTCTAATTTCCACTTTAAAAAGTTTTTGTGAGTTTATTTGTTTTATTCTAATCGGCAGAGCATTAAAAAAATTTGAGCACATGTAATGGGGGCATTTTTCAGTAAGAGTTAATCGATGTATTGGATACGAAACATCCAGAGTTCTTGTTCCATATTCATGGTTTACCCTTAGAGTGAACATATCTCTGTGTTTAAAGAAAAACATTAAACATTCATAAATATAGATAGCATATACCGTCAACATTCCTAAATTTTTAAAAACATTTCTGCAACTTTCCCTATATTCCATTTTCTTTATAACTCTTACTATCCTTTTTTGAGCTACAAAGATATTCTGGATTGAGCTGTGTCTGCCCCAAAAAATAACCCCATATCTTATCAATGCCTCAAAGTTTGCATAATAAAGCATCCTGAGAGTCCTTTCTTCCACATATCTCGCAACGACCCGTATTCCATAACAAACCGAATTAAGTTTTTGCTCCAAGTTATCTATATGACATGACCAATCAAAATTTTCATTAACAAATATACCTAAAAATTTTGTATTTTCTGAAAAGTTTACGTCTTTATTATCTAGTTCTACAGTTGGAGGTTTCTCTACTGTTAACTGTTTTGTTCTAAATAAAATAATATTTGTTTTATCTTTATTTAATATAAGCCTATTCTTTGTAAACCAATCTGTCACTTTTGCAAAAAAATGTTTTGCTTCAGTGAGCAGGATCTCTAAAACTTCATTACCTATAATTAGATTCGTGTCATCTGCAAATTTAACAATATATTGATTCGGTTCATTAGTTATGAAATCCAGGTCACTGATGAACAGTATAAACAAAACTGGCCCTAAAATGCTACCCTGTGCTATTCCTATATCATTTAAAAGTAATTCTGATTTACATGTTTTACCTGCTTTAGTGATTGATACTGTTGGTTTTCTATTGTTTAGATACGATACAAACCACTTTTTGGCATTCCCCCTGATTCCATATAGATCTAGTTTTTTTATTAATAATTCCCTATCTAGACAGTCATATGCCTTTGACAGATCTAAAAACATCCCAAGAGCCATTTCGCCTTTTTCAAGGTGTTCAATAATAAATTGTATAAACTGAAAGATAGCAGTTTGTGTGGATTTTCCTTTAATAAAACCATTTTGATATTTGGTAAATATGTTGCATTCTTTCATGAAGCTAACTAATCTACTGTTCATTGCTGATTCAAAAATCTTAGAGAATCCCGGTATGACGCTTTTATATTAATTTGATTTTTTTGTAATTAAATCGTCTTACGGATAAATAATTTGACCGGAATGTTGCAAATACAGTTTTAGTTCTATTAAAGAACACAGTATATACTAGAATACGTTTTTCCTTATAAATTTAAAGAAAAACCAAAAAAATATTTACAATACAAAACTTAGTCGACTTTTTCTGACACTTGTCATTCTAAACCCAGAACTGTCAGTTTAGGACGGTTTTAAATTTAGAACCCTTTAGTGAATACGGCTGTAAGTATCTGGCTAAATAGAAGATCTGCCAAAGCCCAAAAAACTAACCAGCAAGTTTGATTGTGCAATAAATGACAGGTATTATATATATTCACAATCAAAGGTTGTAATTAGTAAATGAAAAATTAAGGTCCCCGGGCCAGTATGATTGTGAGAAAATAATTTCTGCCAATGTCACAGTCAAACGTGCTGGTTAGTTAATTATTGGTAAAATTCTTTGTGCAGCCTAACATTACCTCTGCTCAAAATCAGGAATAGATTGGGTTTGCTCTCAGATTAATTATCATACACAAAGTATTTCATTCTTCAAACAGCTACACAGTCAAAGTTTTTTGCGATACAAGGAAGTCTTCCAATCTTAAAAGGAGGGATCAATCGGGACACGGGGTTAAGTGGATGAAATGGAGGGGATACTACTTGTATAATCCTTTAACCACAGTTCGTCAGGTTACGAACATGGCCGATTTTGTTCTTACCTGTAAAATGTTATTTCCCGGCTTAAATGGATTTATTTCTTGCACACTTTAAACTGACATGCCATTTTATACAGTATTAAAAAAAAAACACTTCAAACAAAGTCGCAATTTCACTTTAAATTATGCATGCTAAAATCTTCTTGTCTGACAGCTGGTCGTTACAATTAATTAATGGACGAAGGCCACTAGAAAAAGTAGGCAACCATCAAATCATAATTATAACAGACGCAACGATAGTTGCGGCATATCCAACATACTTTTTTTTAAATGGAACACCGTATATATTATATTATTTTCTCAATTCTTATACAATTCCACATGTTTTGTATAAGATGTCACATCTAAATTCATTTGTTTTTGAAATATTTACGTTTAACTTATGGCATTATCAGACTTTGATAGGCCGTAGCATTGGAACGGCGCATCTTAGAAAAAAATGGTTTTTACTTCCCGTCTTAGTTTTTTATTCTACATCTAAAAGTTACAACTTTTAGATGTTAGTCTCTTTGGATGCATGCATGCAGAAAGCATATCAAATGCAGTTTTTCAATGTTCAACCAACGTAGTTCTTATAATTTTGGACCGACATGTTCCCTGCTGATGCCCAAACCAAATATGAAACGAACACAAGAGTTTTATATATTTTGCAATTTATATTTTGTACTGACATCTAGACAGGGGCCATACACAAAATTGCAGTGTGAAAGTACTAATGAGAAGATTACGCGAATGGGTGCTTCTTAGGTGCGAATTCAAGCTTTAAAGTTGGTATTTTATACAGCGTGTTCCAAATTCAATGGATTGCTATCTCTGTAACTACAAGAGATAGAGAGTTGATTAAATGGAGACAACGTTGCATATTTTAAAGCTGAATGAATTTTAAGAAGAATATAAATAATTCCGATGACTTTTCGGAGGTATCCGAGAAAACCCGAAAAAATCATTTTTGGTTTTTTTTGACAAAATGCTGATTAGTTTGGAAAACTAACAGCGCTTCCTTAAAGCACCTTTTTATGCTATTCAAGAAAATTATGTTATTTTTCAGATACGTTTCGTTTTGTAAATACCGGAGGATTTCCTGATAAAAAAAAGTGTGCAGTTTTAAGGCTCGACTTACTGAATGCTATTCTATGATAACCTTGGTAACCTAGTCTGGACTCTGAAGTTAACCTGAGTAGTCAACAATTAGCTAATAGTGTTTCTACACAACCAACGCTTTCAATTTAAAAAAATGTAAAGTGGCAGCCGTACCATAGTATTTTTAATAATATTTTTCTAAAGTGGACGTTATTGATACATATCTTTGATTTTTTTACTATTATCTTATAAGATATAGATGTGAACAAAAGAACACTAAAAACTGTACATTAAAAATATGTTATTTTAGACACCCTCTGTAAGTTTACTCTCTGCGAGAAGACATTATGATATGTTATTTTTGTATTTAAATAATTTTATGTATATACTGGGTGACAATAAAATTACTTCCCAGCTTGTCACGTCTTTATAAAATAAAATATTATTATGAAATTTTGGTAGGTTATATGGTTAGACTGTGCGCATCTTTTCAGACAGTCAGACGTTGGAATGCTAAATATGTGTGCACAGTGCAATCATATAACCTACCAAAATTTCATAATAATGTATTATTTTATAAGGACATGACAAGCTGGGTAGTAATTTCGTTGTCACCCGGTATATGTATCACGAATTTTATGGGGATCCTTTGTAAACATACGTACATGGTGGGAACTTTAACTGGAACACATTCGCTAGAAGTTTAGGAAAAAATATTTTTGAAAAATGGAAAAACACGTTGATTAAGATTTTGTATGTAAGTTACATTTTGGCACCAAAAAAAAATGTTTACCCCCTGTATAAGGTAAAACATAACCCAGCTAAATTTTGTTAAATGGGAAAATATCACTTATGGTACCTTTTTGGAAAGTTTTTTAAATTTATTTTCATTAACCCAGGGTGGGGACTTTCACCAGAATGTTTGAAATGTATGACATTTTTATAACAAATGCAAAAACACGTCGATTGAGATGTTTTGTGGGCTTCATATCATAAGGAAAATTTGTTTTTTCAATCCTCTTAAGGAGGTGAAACATAACCCAACTTTTTTTTACAATAAAAATAAATTGAAATTAAAAACAATAGGATATTCAATTTTCTCGCTAAAAGAGCTTTCCAAAAAGGTATCATAACTGGTATCTTAACATTTTAAAAAATTAAGTTTGGTTATGTTTCACCTTATACAGGGGGTAAAAAAAAATTTCGTGCCAAAATGAAGCACATACAAAATCTCAATCGACGTAGTTTCCCCTTTTTCAAAAATATTTTTTCTTAAACTTCTAGCGAATTTGTTCCAGTTAAAGTCCCTACCCTGTATATTTGTAAAGTTGTACATTATCACCTAGAGATCTTGTAAACTATGCTGTATTAAAGATTAGAGTTATAAACATTAATAGATTAGTAAAGTGGCTTTATGTGTCAACTGATCCTTGTAACAAAACGTAGGTCTAATGTTATTGTCGAAATACATTCAATAATTAGCTTTAAGGATATACACTATTTAGTAAGATAAAAATAAATCTGTATAGTACTATTAAGAAGTTGATATTGTATTAGACAGTATTTTTTTAATGTACAGCTTCGCTTTATGGAATATATTGTTTTAAAATTTAGGTGAATTTTGTAATCATCCAAAAACATACTTATAGGCTAAATTAACGCCTTACAAAGACATTTGCAATTTGGCAAATGTTCTATGCGGTTGAATTTGAACCATTTCGTCTACAGGATGTTACAAATTCGACATACGAGCATTGGGATCTCGGAAACTATAAGAGATAGAGAGATGGTTAAATTATGACAAAGTTGCATAATTTGGTGTTTAATAAAACATTGCGTTAGACAAAGAAAGACACACAACTACATAAAGGTAAGAGAATTATATAAAGACATAATAAAGTAAGGCTGCTTGATGTAATTTAAAAAAAAAGTCACAGCAAAAACGCGCGGGGGGGGGGGGGGTGCCTCCCCTGGAAATATTAATGTTAAAATACGTTATTTTATAAATAGGTACCCACAATTATACCATTAAAACAATTTTTAAACATATTTTTTAATATAAAAACACAATAATATAATAGTTCCTGCATACATTTTGCGAACTTTTTTAAAGTATCTAATATTTAATTATTAATTTTAATGAGCAATAGCGTCCTTATCCGTTTCATTGTTATTGCATCTTGTCTCGCTCTTTACTGGATCGCAGTTTATCGGAAGCGTGCAGAGGCAATTCGAACAACGTTGCCTCTGTAGTCAATGTTTTTTGGAAATATAATAGTAAAAATACAAATAATTATATATTTCAGGAAGCGTAGTGCGCTTTTTCGCATGACGCAAAGCGCAGTTAAGAGGCAAGCACGCCTACTGCGCTGTAAACCAATAAGATTTTAGGAATTTCGAATTAGGTGATGTAGTTGTTACACCTGTTACCGTTATGTTAGTGTAGGTTATGGTTTTTCAATGTTTTTCATAATTCTTCATTCTTGTGATTTTGTTATACGTGAAGGTGTTATCGAAGGTAAGGAGGGTAAGTTCTTAAAATTTAATTTACTAAATTCATTATTAAAATTGGAAATAAATGAAGGATCTGTAAGAAACACAAAGGATATCGTAGAATTTCTTATTAAATTTAACTTTGGCAGACTTTTATACGACAAATTATTCGTGAAAGATGTAGGGATTCCTCATCCAGATTTATTGACCAACTAGAGGTCTCGTTGTAAGAAAACTTATTTTGCCTTCCTCCTTTAACCACAATATTTTTAGCTTCGCAAAATTTGCCGGTGTTGCGATTAAAAATACGAAGTACTTAATTACGGTAATTCAAAGAGTCACTTTGTTTAGCAAGATTGACTCAAATTTTAATAATAATTTTTGGTGAATTCCTTTCGGGCCCTTATATTGTTTTAAACATCATAAATACCTATAAAAAAAACTTGTTGCTTTATTTTGCCTCCCCATTTAACTTAGCCACGAACCGCCACTGATTTAAAGGAATCGATTTTCGAAATACGAACAATTTGCTTGTCAGTGCAAGCTTTGTCTTTTTTACAAGTATAAAAAGACCGGTAAGTTAAATACAACAAATATTCCATACCGACATTAAAACTTGATGGTGTAGAAATTAATAAAACGCAAATATAATAATTAATTCTTTATTTACAATGGATAAGGATTCGACAAATATTTTTTAAGATAAAATTAATTAGGCTTATAATATAGTATATAAAAGAATTTTAAATACAAAGATACAAAATAATACAATTAACATGGTCAGCTTAAAGTAATTCAATTTACAAAAATAAGTTGGACAGTCACTGTTTGAGGAAGTTACTAAAAACATGGCACAGCTCTAATGGTCGTGAATTACTTGGTTAAAGAGGCGCGATTCCAATGGCGCACCATGAACCCGTAATTTTAGGCCGTTGTATTTTAATATTTATAACAATGATTCATTCACGTTAATAAATAATTTTTTATCTTGTGTATGTCATTGTATACCATATATTTTTCTGTATTGGGTGACTGACCTGACCATTTTAGTTCTTGTCGGTGTGTTTTGATAAAGGGGAATGCAGGGTCTATCTTTGCTTCCTCGTCGTTGGTACAGACTTAACAAAATAAATGTCAAAACTAATATAAAAATGAGAGTAGTGAGAATCCATTGATCAAAAAGTTCCAAAATCAAAAATCCCATCCGACTTCGAAATCTAATCATTGTATGTATGTATTAAACCTTTGAAAAGTTTCTTTAAAAAGTTTGCCTCTACAAGAACTTTAAAGTACACCTACGAATATATTACATAAAAACTGTGCCATGTTTTTCGTCTTGGCGACTGAAATTAAGGTTGCTAGTGACCTTCATCATAGGTCTTTTCGCAGAGTCGCTCCAAACCGCATTCAGTATCTTATCGTATGCGCACTTTAAAATTGGCTATGCGCAGTGACATTAGTGCGCATGAGATAATACTATGAATGTGTTCGAGATCGACTCCGCGAAAATACCTATTAATCTTAACCTGTGGTACTGTTATTAGTACATTTGATTTTCTGAGTGATCTATTTGATGTTAACAGTAAAAGATCGACATCAGCGTTTTGTTTTTGTAGTACGACTAGCTCACCCAACTAGCATTTTCAGGACTTATGACTAAATATGAACTAAATCTGACGTCAGAGTTGGTACAACTTTGGGTAATACAGTTACTCAAGATGTCTAGTTAGCATTTACCGGCTAAACTACGTCGTGTAGATGTCACTGATGTTCTTTCGGATTTAGGTCGCGTATAGTCCCTACTCTTACGTCGTTTAAACGTAGTAATCTGACTTTAAATGCCGAGGTAGTATGTGAGTTGCTAAAACTAGTCACACAGACGTCGTATTATGACTCATTTCTGAAGGTCCTTAAGGGACTACATTTATGGTCGGCTGGACGTGAAAATATTGCTAAGGGTTTATAGAAAGTAAATTTTTTTACTTGATAATGAGTTAAAAGTCTTGCACTTTCATTACCTATGCACGATTCTGTCTATACGTAATTTGTGTTCGACTTATTCTTCCCTAAAGTTTGTTTTATAATATTTTAGGTAACGACGTGGCCTCGCCATATTTTGACGGGAGACAATTTTAGGGTTTGGTTTTTCACAATATAATTTTGGAAAACATAAAACCAAATACTGGAAACTGCCTCTGTTTGATCTATAATAACCTACTTTAATTATTCTGCGTGTTTCGATGCTAGTTTAATTTATATAAGTTTTCTCCTTTATCCAAGATATAGTATTATTATTTCCAACCGAAATATTTTAAATAAGGTTATTCTAGTAAGAGTAAGCTCTTTACATATCAGCCATTACTTATATTTTATGAAAGAATCCACAAAATATCAGTTGGTCATATTTGTTAATGGTCCAGTATGTGCAGCTAAAACTTCCCGACATTTTAGGTGCAGAATAAGTAACAGATATACATAAAATTCGTTACTTATAATGTGCCATATACTGACGTCCTTACAACCTTTATTTTGTTCATCAAATTGGTGCAAATACGAGTATTCTCGAAGTCAGATCGACGTAAGTTTTCAACGTCAGGTTGAAAAATGTACGACGTAAAAATGCTAGTTGGGCAATTAATACAGTAACCAAAACTATTCGATTGGTGAAACATTCTCAATTCATACATATTGAAGCCTCTACCACCGAAATAGAGCAATTATAATACAGGGTGATTTCTAAGTTGATACTTCTTTTTTAGCTGCGTATGGAAGGCATTAAAATAAACAACATTTTCAAATACCTTTTTTCAAAAAACCTAAAAATAAAGTACTAACATTGATTACACTGCAAATCAAATACGGTTCTGCCTAACTTGCCCGTTAAATAACATTAAGAAAACTTCTGGGTGTAGAGAAGAAACATTCGCACTTTTACGACACTCATAATAAATTAGCAACATAATTAGTTCATTGTTTTCAATTTTATCATTTTCACCAATGTATTAAAATTAATTTACTTCAGAAAACTACAACGCGCAGCGAATTGCCAAAATAAATCACTGACGACCGATCCGTAAAATGCATGACTAACAATACAAAAAACGGAGAAAAACAATATAAAGTAAAGGGCTACGTTTTGATTACCAGGCCCGCACTTAGATTTTTTACTTCTGTAACTCGGCCATTTTTAAGTTTTTTAAAAAAAGGTATTTGAAAAAGTTGTTTATTTTAATGCCTTGTATACACAGTTAAAAAAAAGTATCAACTTAGAAATCACCCAGTATATCGCTTGAAAAGGCATATTTGTTAAACACAAAAAATAACATAGTAGCTAAAAAACCAGTACTATAAGAGGGCAATGTTATTTCTATAAAGTTTTAAATCTAAATTCATAGTTACAAAACTGGCCCAAACTATGGAAACCCTAAGCGTTTGAATAGTTATCATAAAATCTACCAGAGCTGGGATTTATTATTTATCACAATAAAAAATACAAATTTTGTAAAATTATCCTTAACCATAAGCTTCATCAGTATTTATGGTTAGTTTAATAATCTAACATTTTTCTATTTAAAATATCAAAGTCCAAAAAGATCTTAAAGATGGTAATAGATTATTTCACATTTAATTTTACGGTAATTACCAATTTATGTACGCGTAATTGTATGTAAAATAATGAATTATTAACTAGAGATATATTAAAAGTGGTTATCAAATAACAGTACACTATTGATCAACATTTATGATGATAATATTAGATCTTTGGGAAATATTTGACATTTACACAGTTCAGGTTCGAATAGGATACACATAAACATGTCATTTTTATTTAGAAGTTTGAAATACAAATGTTTACAATAAAACTGGTTAAGTATATAACTCTTTTAACCGTTATACGTCAGGCGCGGCTCATCCAAAAGGTTATGACCCACTTAATTTATTTTTCAAATCAAATAAAAATTATTATCCTTCAAAAAATGCAAATATTTTAAAATGTGTCATGCGAAAACTCCCAAATACAGATCAAAGCGCTCCAATTACGTTTAGTTCGCGATTAACCTCATGGGTTTATGTTGAATTAGAAGACGAAGAACGAAACGGACATACGCGCTCTCGGAAGTTAAAATGAGACAAATCCGGTCGTCGACTTCGCCACACTTCGCGTTCAAACGGTCAGTGGTTCAATCACGTTCAATAGGCCTTTATGGAAACATAGTCAAACAGCTCCGTGAATCATGCATGTTATTGCAAATTAAAACTTTGCGTTAGACAAAAAAAACTCACAGCAAAAATGCAATTTTAGTATTTTATGTTTTTGCGGTGTTTATTAGTGGGTAAAGAATTATTATTTGACTAAACTCTGCACTAAACTGCATTTTACTTGTTAGGTTACTGCCATCAAAACTTGCCCCACCTGTAAAAAAACTCACGAGCCGCGCCTGTTATACGTTATCTTCATAAGTACATAGATAGTGGGCATGAAAAACTAGCCCTGTGAAGTCATTTTTCTCCTCTTGGCAATACCATGACGAATATTGGTGTCTGGTCTGTGATCAAGACCGGATTTATCGATGTATACAGCTACGTAGCTGCCAGTCAACTTAACCCTTTGAATAAAAAAACACAAAGGAAAGAGTTTAAATTGTATTTCCCTATTCCTATGGCTACGAGGGATATGACGACATAGTAGCTATTTTAAAATATTACTTTGAAATGTTGTTGTTATAATGTCTAATAGGAATTTGAACATGTAGTTTGTTAAAAAAAAATGTTAGAAGTAAAATAAGTTGAACGGCAGTAGAGTTTTGGACTTGCATTGACTTTATTTGTTTTGAATCACAACGTTTCAACTGGTAAGTATTTCCAGTCGTCTAGTAAGTATTACTCAACGACGAGAAAGCAAAGATAGATCCCGCATCTCATTCATAAAATTACTTTTGCACCGAGCATACAACTCACTGTTTATAAGAGGGCGATAGCATGTGTAGTACTACGAAAGTACGAAATCCAGGCACTGAATCGGTTTTTTTATAATTAACCCACGCTTTCAAACACTAAACTCACCACTTTTCATTTAATAAAGCTGGAAATAAATAATTTATTGTTGTTAATGTCAAAATTGTCATTTTTCATTTCCGTATTTTCACTTGCTACCGCTAGGAGGCAAACGTTGCCAAGTTTTGCACGATCGATACGAAAAATAAATTTATTATAAGTGCTCGTTGACTGTATGTTAAAGGCAATTATAAACTATCATCGTAATGATGCTAATTCGCTGTGTTTTAAAATATACATTTACTTTTCGAATTCATGAATAGATGACTATGTAGTATACTCAAATCGTTTTGACTATTATAATTAATCTCTACAGTAGTTCAGCTCAAAACTTAGGTTAGGTTTGACATATCAAACTGACAATCACGTTCCAAGTTCGATTATGTTACGGTTTTCATTTAAATCTCGATACGGATACAATTACAAAATATGCCAAGTCGACCTTGAATAATCGAACTCAATACCTGTGTTGATGTAATTTTAATTCGCTATGAGGATTTATGTATATAAATAAGGTACTTCATGAAAATGTGGTAAATTATTAGAAATACGAGAATACCACTTCTGGTAGCAGAAGCTCACTTAGGTGCCATTCAATGAGAAATGTTTGTCGTTATTAGTAGTTTAACTACTTGGAGGTTATATAGAATATGTTTTAGGCAATCCAAGGATGTGTTTAATAAGGTATATTCCTTTTTTTCACCGGTGATTCCATCGGTTGAGCCGAATCTTGTTCTTAAGTTGCCTGTAGTATTACCGGTTGGATATAAATCATGTTCGATTTCTGGTGATTTCTATCAACGCTAACGAGAGAGATCGTAAAATAATTAACGAACCGGGTGATGACGTCATTCCCCCAGCTACTAATCATAAGTTAATCACTTCCACCACTGGTTGAATTTACCGGTGAGGTGAAAAAAGAATATACCTATTTGAGTTCAAATAAAACCCACAATAGGGGAATCTTTAAATCATTTGCCAACAGCGTATTATACGCTCGTAAAAATTTCCTACTATTTCGATATGGTTCATTCATGAACTCGTCAGAAACTAAGTGGTAGCTTGAATTTTAGTTCCTGTCGGCTTGTTTTGATAAAGGGAAATGCGAGGTCTATCTCTGCTTTTTCGTCGTTGGTTAAAAGACTCCTTTCTTTCAGTATTTTTATTCAAAGAATACTCAACCACAAACGTAGACATTGGGAAAGTCTTGGTTAAAATTTTACAGTATGTCATAGAAATCAATTCATCAGTGACAAATAGGACAATTAAAAAGATATATACACATCTAATCTCTTGACCTTGGAAAATTGAACTATAGAATTAGCAATAACCAACTTTGTGATTACGTCTGATATTTACAGTGATCTTCGTAAATAAACATAAATATTTTTTGACACACAACGTCTAGACGTTTGTTTATATTTTATAAATAATAATAACACTACAACACACCGGTAAAGGCAAAAGTGTGTAATGATGCTAATTCTATAGGGTCGATTTTCTAAAGTTTTAACCTTAAAGGTAAAACACATTGCGGAAAAAGGAGAAAAAAAGCTGAGTAGGGCGAAAATTAAAAATAAAATATTTCTTTTCTATACCTTCAAGATCAGTGGTCAAATCGTCAGAAATGACCAGTAGCTCATAATAACAATTTCATTCTCAAAGCTTGGAAATATCTCTTTTAGGAAATTTATAGACAAATTTTACTTTTATAGTCAAATATAGAATATTGACTTCAAAATCCCTGTTATAATTAATACCTTTATACCGTACATCAACTTCCATTAACTTTAAACTTTTTTGGCGCCCAGTTTCATGGGGCCGCCTGTAGTTCTATTTGCCCTTCTGGCTTCCAATTCTTTTTGCCTTTGGAATTTCTTTTCTTCGCGTTTTTTTCTAGCTTCTTCTAATTTTTGATTACCTACAGTGTTGGCAAAAAAACAAGAATTAATAAGAGTGGCTACTGTAGAATTAACGAAAAAAAACTTTTGTATTTCAAATTTTTATCTAATACTTAAGATAAAGGCGAAAATTAGCTTTACTCGATCGTTGACTCACCCTGTACGTACAATGCAAATTTCGCATTAGAAACTTAAACTCTACGAACAGGAACTTTAAAAAGGAATATCTTAAAGAACTAAGCGTTTCCGCCGAAAATAGTGTTCACCGCAACTGAAACATTGTTGTTAAATTGTTGGCTCGGTAGAAGTAGTTGAAGTAACTTGCCCGAAAGGGGTACAATTCTGTTGTGACCGATAAAACAAGGTACTCCCAGGCGTTTGATGTGTGCCAATCTTCAAGTTTCACCGTAGTTTGGAAAATGTTTCGCTTTCTCAATATAAAATATGAATCACGCCTCTATTTTTTTTTTTTTTTTTTTATGATAAAACACCTGCACTGTAGGAAAAATCCTTTAAGGCGCTCTGGGAGCGGTGCGAGTGCGAAAAAAGCGATTAACGTTGGTCTTGAAACGTTGAAGATTGTATTCATTGGGAAACACGACCTCAGGAAGATCATTCCACAAAGATGACGTTCTCCAGATGAAAGAATTCTTAAACAATGAAGTTCGAGGAGTACTAAGCTGAACAACATATGGATGAGCGGCAGTGGTTTGCCGTGTATTTCTGTTTTGAATTGCTCTAGGTGGAATCAAGTGGGCAATGTCAGTCGAACACCTGCCATGGAAATATCTGTAAAAGAGAGCCAAATCACCAACCTGTCTTCGATGCTCCAGGCTATCGAGGGTCTTGGTCAGCTCGGGGTCGCCGATCAGACGAATGGCTCTCCTTTGATGGAATCCAGTAGCCGAAGGGTGTGCTTGGGTGCAGAGCTCCAGACATGAGAGCAATATTCTAATGATGGTCGAATCTGGGCTTTGTAGAGTGTCAAAAGTTGATGAGGTGTGTACAACCTTTTGGTGCGGAAAAGTACACCAAGTTTCTGTGCAGCTGTCTTGGCAATTGCGGCAACGTGATCATGCCAAGACATATTACCTCCCAGATTGACCCCCAGCAAATTAATAGACGGTGCCAGGGGAATTGCGTGTCCTGCCATGACTATATCCGGTTCTGCAATGTTAACCTTTTTGGAGAAGACTACTGCCTGGGTTTTCTTTAAGTTTTATTATTCATTAGTTTAGTTAAGATATTTTTAAAGGGATAACGGATAAGGTATCGTAAAATAGGAAGCACTTTTGTGATAATTAAAACAATTTTTGCTGATAGGCTCATAATATTTAATAATCACTAAGCCTATCATCATATTTCACATAATAATTGACTTCGTTTTTAGCAACATTGGTTCAATCAGGTGGATGATAGATTTTTAATTTATAATCAGTTTTTTCGCCCATTTGCTAGACTTCGCGCCGTCGGGTTTCGGGAAAAAAATAAATATGGAGGCGTTAATTGTTACTATTCCGGCTAGCAGCGCATCTGCAGAACGATACTTTTCTGGATTAAAAAGAATTCATACCCATTTACAAAACATACAGGGAGAGACAAGCTTAAGTGAATTAACAATAATATCTCTGGAGACCGACCTTTTGCAGATAACCAATTTTTATTACGATGTTTTAAAAAAAAATTTACGTAAAGACCGCCGTGTTGAACTAATTTACAAATAATATCGTTTTATTCTTCTTCTGCCAGTGTTCTTCTCACAAAACCAAAAACATGACAATTTGTGACTACATTTGAAATTTAAATGCTTGAATGCAATGGAAATTTTTGTCTTAAATGCAATTTTTGCCTACCCTGGTTAAAACAGCATTGCACGCCACTGTCTTTATCCATAAACTTACCAAAGCCAGAATTTTCATCAATAGGTTCAAATTCCGTGTCTTCCCAAGCAGTTTGCGGTTTACGGTTTGAGATAATAGACATACTGTTATCTGTTTTGGGGGGAATAATTGGAGTTGTATCAGACGGACTCCAAGCGTCTGATGGAGAAGTCAATTCAGCCTCTGCTTCCTAAAAGAGATAATATATTGCCTGTTTTAAAAATTAATATACAAGATCATGTGTTTTTTTTTTAATATTTCTGTACAGGGACATTATTTTAAGTGTCTCACCCGATTGGCGACTTTGCTATCGACCACAATAAAAAAAACAATTATGTATTCCCTAACAGCTTTTAGTGAAGAAGCTAAATTTGATGTCAAAAAAAATCTATGTTTACAAATTTGACAGATACGACGCCATATTGGATTTTCTTAAATGGCAACCCTACCTTATAGTAAGCCAGCTGCATTCGCCTATTTGTTCCAACATTAAAAATATATAATTGTCAATATTTATTTTCAGCCGTTTCGGAGTTATGAGGCTTCGAAGTTGGTGATTTTGTTATCATCGAATTAACAGAAGCTTTGAGATTAGAATCTCAATTTTTTCTGAGGATACGTAATTTTTTATGGCGGAGCCACCCATGCTATTGTCATATATGTCAGATGTCAAAAAATGACAGTTACGACGCCATTTTGAATTTTTTTAAATAGCAACTCACATTTATAACTACGTCAGTGTATGGTATTTCGCGGTCCGATTTCAAAAATATATAGTTGTCGATATTTATTTCCAACCCTTACCGAAATACGACCGTATCAAAAACTGCATCGTATGATTATGTGTTTTAAGTATCTCACCCCATTAAAAAATAGAAGCTTTGTGCTTAAAAAATCAATTTTTTCTGAGGATACGTAATTTCTTATGGCGGAGCCACCCATGCTATTGTCATATATGTCAGATGTCAAAAAATGACAGTTACGACGCCATTTTGAATTTTTTTAAATGGCTACCCACATTTATAACTACGTCAGTGTATTGCATTTCGCGGTCCGATTTCAAAAATATATAGTTGTCGATATTTATTTCCAACCCTTACCGAAATACGACCGTATCAAAAACTGCATCGTATGATTATGTCTTTTAAGTATCTCACCCCATTAAAAAATAGAAGCTTTAAGATTAGAAACTCAATTTTTTCGGAAGATAAGTAATTTCTTATGGCGGAGCCACCCATGCTATTGTCATATATGTCAGATGTCAAAAAATTATAGTTACGACGCCATTTTGAATTTTTTTAAATGGCTACCCACATTTATAACTACGTCAGTGTATTGAATTTCGCGGTCCGATTTCAAAAATACATGGTTGCCGATATTTATTTCCAACCCTTACCGAAATACGACCGTATCAAAAACTGCATCGTACGATTATGTGTTTTAAGTATCTCACCCCATTAAAAAATAGAAGCTTTAAGATTAGAAACTCAATTTTTTTTGAGGATACGTAATTTCTTATGGCGGAGCCACCCATGCTATTGTCATATATGTCAGATGTCAGAAAATTACAGTTACGACGCCATTTTGAATTTTTTTAAATGGCTACCCACATTTATAACTACGTCAGTGTATGGTATTTCGCGGTTTTTGTTTCTAATCTTAAAGCTTCTATTTTTTAATGGGGTGAGATCACATAATCATACGATGCAGTTTTTGATACGGTCGTATTTCGGTAAGGGTTGGAAATAAATATCGACAACTATATATTTTTGAAATCGGACCGCGAAATACCATACACTGACGTAGTTATAAATGTGAGTTGCTATTTTAAAAAATTCAAAATGGCGTCGTAACTGTCATTTTTTGACATCTGACATATATGACAATAGCATGGGTGGCTCCGCCATAAAAAATTACGTATCCTCAGAAAAAATTGAGATTCTAATCTCAAAGCTTCTGTTAATTCGATGATAACAAAATCACCAACTTCGAAGCCTCATATCTCCGGAACGGCTGAAAATAAATATTGACAATTATATATTTTTAATGTTGGAACAAATAGGCGAATGCAGCTGGCTTACTATAAGGTAGGGTTGCCATTTAAGAAAATCCAATATGGCGTCGTATCTGTCAAATTTGTAAACATAGATTTTTTTTGACATCAAATTTAGCTTCTTCACTAAAAGCTGTTAGGGAATACATAATTGTTTTTTTATTGTGGTCGATAGCAAAGTCGCCAATCGGGTGAGACACTTAAAATAATGTCCCTGTACATACATTAATGTTGTGACTGAATGACAAAGTTACCATATTGACGAAAAAATTATTTCACGTTATTGATATAGAAATAAATTGAATCGTGCAATCAATGAGTTGTTATAGTCTATTTTAGAAAGGTGTATTAAATTATTTATGATACCTAACCAAAGAAAAAAAAAGAAAATAATTTGATAACGAAGGAACTATTAGCTATAGCACATCTACACAAACATCGTTTTATGAAATATGCCGTGAAAGATATAGCTGAAAAACATAGTGTAACTGCGCTGCGCACACTGCCATATCATTGCGAACTAAATCCTATAGAAATTATATGGGCGCAACTGAAAGAATTTGTAGCAAGACACAACACGACATTCAAAATGAGGCATTAGGAACTGGCGAAAAGCATTACATCATGTCATTAAAGAAGAGGAGAAAATGTGAGATTTTGACCACCTGATCGATCGGACCATCGACCCGTTAATTATAACGTCAAGAAAAGATTGATTTTTTTATAATTTAATTTCTGTATAATGTATTTTTTGTATTTTGTTTTATAATGTTTAATAAAAAATAAGTGAACCTAATACTATGTACATAATGCACGCCTTTGTCACACCATTTTCAGTGTTTGTGAATGGATAACAATAGGCAAAACCCATAAATTGACCCAAACCGGGGTGGTACTACATGCACATGATGAAAATAAAGAATTTTGCAATGAAATCAATGCCAAATTATAAAAGTGGCTTAAATATTCGTTGGGTCACTTTGTAGTCCTTTTGCATATCTAATGAGCTTTTATTACTCTACACCTTTCTAAAATAGACTATAGCTGGCATTGTAACCAGCGTTCATCGTCGACGGCATTTATAAACTTGGAGTTGACGTGGGCGTCGTTTCTGTTCGAACTGCTGTTGACACTGTTAAG
Source organism: Polydrusus cervinus (assembly GCA_935413205.1). Lineage (NCBI taxonomy): Eukaryota > Metazoa > Arthropoda > Insecta > Coleoptera > Curculionidae > Polydrusus > Polydrusus cervinus. Next base: position 96,140,465 of record OW284510.1, on the reverse strand, counting down.
ATAACCAACCTAATTAATATATTGTTGTTTTAACAGCTGTCAACTTGACGTGATACAAATAGTAAAATACTATTTACTTGACGTCATTGCTATGAACGCCAGCGCCGAAAAGTCAAAATTCAAGTCGAACGGCTGCTGTTTATAAACCGCTGTATTATAATTCCATTGTTTTAACTTCTAGTGCCAGCGCAAACGGCGACGCGAACTTCGAGTTTATCAATCAAGCTTTATTTTAACAAAATTAGAAAACCCTAAAAAGAAACAAATAAATATAAAATCGACTTTAAATACTCTCTAAACGGTATAAAATTATATTATTTAAAAATATTACAATGCAAAATCGACGAACAATAAGTTCAAATACCAATATATATATATATAAAAAAAACATATTTATTATAGTGTTAACTTACTGGTTCTTCTTCTAAACTTCCCCATTCTTCATTGTCCCAACCATCTGTCACTTTTGCTCCACCTCCCGAACCTGACGGTGGACTTGTCGGATCACTTTGAGTGCCGGTTATACCCCCGCTTCCACTGCTACTTGCCATTTGTCCTCCGGTCTAAATATAAACAAATTATTGCTCGATATTCATTCTCGGCACATATTCAAGTTACGACCAAATATCTATTTTGTATTTATTTAATTACAGAACGAAGAAATGTCTGGTTTCAACAGAATGGAGCCCCGGCTCATTTGGTTTGCAATTGCATCAATTTTTGATCCAAATTTTAATTTCATACTTACTTCCATATCTCCCCAATTATCATTGTCACCCCAATGATCATAATCATAATCTGACACTGATTCATTTCCTCTGCTTCCCTCTTCATGCTCAAGAGATGTCATAGATGTCACACTAGATGTGGTTGTCGATATACTACTGCTCGATGGTTGTTCTGAAAAACACATCATATCTTTTATGAATTTAAAAAGAGAATCATCTCTAGCTTCTTCTTCTTTTTATAGAAACAAGTATATTTACATTTAAAAATGTTACCAAGATTGTTGCACTTATATGCCTGTTGAGCTTTCTTTTTTACTTGTGGGAATATTCGAAGAATTTTGAATTTTTGTTATTTTAATTTATTTGACTTATTTTAACCGTTACAGAAACACAAGTATGACTTTGTGATAGCAACTTTTTTAACTTTATACTACCGTGTTTTTAGAATTCCTCTATAACGTTTCGTTTTTGTGGAACTGTTATCAACTTTAATTTTTTTAAATACGAACCTGCGCTTTTTATTTACACCACTTAAAAAATACTTACCTAAAGATCCAGGTTTATTTAACATTTTATTAGCGAATGTGTTCATCGATTTTACAGTGTCTGATTGACTTCTATAGAATTTCGCCGTAACGGCTGTTACGGCCCATCCAGCCCAAGTTGCTGCTGCATTGCTTAGACTAGGTGTAGCAGTATTGACATCGGCTTCTATAAAGCAGACAAAAAAAATGTATGAGTTCAATATAACATGGGAAATGAATCTGATTGTAGTGTTCCACATGATGAAATCAAGAAATATGTTTTTAAAAATACCTTAGTTATGGGCTTTGTCGCTAAATTTTTTATTTTGGTTGTAGTGTATAATACAGGAACAAAAAAATGTCTGTGACTTTTTATTAATTTTTTTTTTCGTTTAGCAGGTAACAGAAATTCAAAAGTGAATATTATTTTGCATCCCCTCTTATATGCCATTTTCCGCGAGTTTAATTCACCTAATTTTAAAAAATGGGTTAATTTCTACTGTTAAATTTTTTACAAATTTACTATTTATAAAAAATATATTTCTTATTGATCAAGGTGTTCCCTTACCCATGCTTTCCCGTAGACTAGGATCTTCAGAAACCTTCTCGAGTTTTCCTAGAAAACCTTTAATAGTCCTGAAAACAGAGTCTCTGACTGATTTTTCAGGGTCTAAGGCCAAATGACATAATGCTGGTAATATTCTTTGAGACACTTCAGCCAGTAGGTAGTACTGCTGGGTAGCTGCAAGAGCTAAAACTCCTAAAACAATAAATAACAGTTAATTAATAAACTAATAATAATGTTGGGATGTTGATAGATGATTTTTAAAGGATTTTCTTTAAGTTTTCCAATTGGATTTCAGTTTTTTTACGATATTTTTGTTTAAAATCAATGGCGGCTTGTGGGCATTAAGTATGGGAAGGCGCATATCTAAGTATGCAAGAATGAGTGCATGCGGAGATATTTTAATTTTAACGCAAAGTCTAAAATGCATGACTTACACATATATGAGATATTAAATTATATTATTTCATACGGTTAGTATATACTCAAAATGACGTAAATCTGTAACAACGCAGTCATCAGTAGGTATAATATTTTAGATGTGCAGACATAGACAATCAGCAATTTGGGTGGGATTTAGCCTCATAACGCATCAGCAACAATAAAGATACTTACCGGCATTTCTAGCTGGAGGAAAAGGATCTCTCATAGCTCTAACAAACGCTGATATCAACACTTTCTGTCTTATTTGCGGGTGCAAATGATGGGCAATTTTTCCTAGACAAACTGTGGTGTTAGTTCTAATACCGCCCTGGTCATCCTTTGCTTGTAGTCTAGCAAAGTGTCTCAGTACTTCAACATTTAAATTGTTATAGCTTAACTTAGGAGCTAGATGTATCACAGACTAAAAATATAATTTAAATTGAAGAGTGAAACTTGTTAAACATTAATGAACATGCAAGAAACTTATTTACAGTGGCTAAAAATATATACAACCTAAAAACTGATTAATGTATGAACATTTTAATTGTGTAAGATTTTTTTTAATTTCCAGCCAACTAAAAAGTTTATTATAGGGAATGTTAAACTAACTAAGTATCTAGCATGAAGTATTTTTAAAAAATCATAAGTTTAAGAATTAATAAAATATCAAAACGAAATGAATAAAATGCCTATAAAGATTTACTTTTCCAGAAAAAACTTTTTTAAACATTTCCTACATTTTTCTGAACTTTTAAAGTCTGTAATCTTTTTTTGTAAATTATTATATACCGTATGTTCAAAATAAAGTCGGCACTAATGCTAACTTTCTTATTCTAAGAGATACGACGACGACGGTTAAATTAGTAAAGAGTAGTAGTTTCATGTGCTGATGATTATGGTTAAAATTGTATTGAGGCTTAGCTGTACCTACAACACTGCTTTGAGAAAGAAAACATTTGTAGGGTAAAAATATGTGTTCTTATATTGTAATTGTCTACCAAAATGTATTGTAATATCTCAAGCGGTCTTTGAGATTTTTGAGAAAACCCCTGAAAAAAATAAAACTTTTACACTCTGTATATCAAAAACGAAACATTTTAGGACATATGCGTATTTGAACTTTTCGATTTAAAATTGGTCCAGGAATCACCCATTAAAATAAGTATATATCATTAAGTAGCACCCTATATACAAGGTGATTCCTAAGTTGATACTTCTTTTTTAGCTGTGTATAGAAGGCATTAAAATAAACAACATTTTCAAATACCTTTTTTCACAAAACTAAAAAATAGGCGAGATACAGAAGTAAAAAATCTAAGTGCGAACCTGGTCATCAAAATGTAGCCTGCTATACTTTGTTATTTGTCTTATCTCCTATTAGTCATGTAATTTACGGGTCGGTGCTCAGTTATTTGACAATCCGCTGCGGTGTGTTTTTCTAAAGCAAGTTAATTTTAAATTGGTGAAACGTGAAAATGGTAAAATTTTAAAACAATGAACTAGTAGATATGGTGCTAATTTACGGTGAGTGTCGTCAAAGTACGGCTGCTGCTTCGAGATTATACGCCGACGGCTTTCCCTTGCGGGCTCATCCTACACCCTGAAGTTTTCTTAATGTTATTAAACGGGCAAGTTGGGCAGAACCGTATTTATCATAGTGTAATAAATGAATGTAAGTACCTTATATTTTTCATACATAAAACATTAATAAATAATTGTTTCTGCAGACCATACATTATAGAAGAATGGCTAATGTCACTACTAAATTAACACCAAACAAGAACTTAAAACAACAATAAACAATGATATCAAAATATTTTCTTACTTTGACAGTCTGTTCACGAATGGTTGGATTAGTGTCCATGAACCCATGAGCAATTTGAGGAAATATTTGATCATTTACAGTGCTCGCCTGTAGATGACTTATAAAATGCTCCAACTGTTGCAACAGCCGAGACCTGGTAGCCCTGTCATTGCTACCAAACAACTTTACTACACATGGAACTATTTTCTTTTGGTATTCGGCTTCATCTAGAAGTCTTCCAAGCTTGAAAAAACGTTAAAAATAATAGAGTATATTTAGGTATGTATAGGTTTTTGTACATATCCTAAACGTCGAAATATGGAAGGTAGTTTTAATTCTTTTTTAAAATTAATTTTTCTTAATTTATTCCCTTCCGAATTTTCAAGTATTCTCGTTCCTCCCAACCTTATTCGTTTCCAAATCTTATTTATCTCTTGAAGGTATCACAGCCACATTTGTCACCCTATATTTAAAAAAGCTAAGCAGTTAAGGACATATATTTACTTAAAATAAAAAAAATATTTTAAAATAATAAAGAACTAGTTTGATAAAAATTTATTAACAATTAATTTTGATAAATCTAATTATCTTCCTTTTACTTTAAATCGAAATAACATACCACAAAATATGAATAGTATTAAAATAAATGATTCAAATTTTGAGAGTTAATCAAATAAAATATTTGGGAATAATCTTTGACAGTAAATTAAATTGGAATTTTCACATAGAATATTTTGATTAAAAAATTAAGAAGTTTACTACCAATTTTAAGAAACATTAAAAACATTTTGAACGTAAAACATATGGAAATATTATATTATGCATTAGTTAAAACTCAGTTAAATTACGGAATTTAAGGTTGGGAAGGAATAAATAAAACTTTAGTTAAAAAATTAAAAATATTACAGAAAAGGTTTTTAAAAATTATATTTAATAAAGATTATCTTTATCCTTCAATAAAAGGCGAAATAAAAGCATGGATATTGGAAACAGATAACTTAAAAAAACTTTGGAAATGTTTTAATAAATATTGCTATGAATAATACATTTTTCAAAATTTTTATATCCTATATCTTCAAAAAAAAACTGCGTTTATATTTATATACAATATAGTTAAACGTTTTTTTCTTTGCCATTTAACTTTTATATAATATTAACAAATATTTTTAAAAACATATTTTAATATTCTTATATATTTATAACTTAAAATACTAAGATTTGCCCCTAACAAGCACGTCTTTGGGGGATCAAAGAAGAAGTTTATTGAGGAAGATAAATAAACACATTTAATATATTATACCTAAATATTAAAAATAAACTTATTATTATTACTTGAATTTATAGTCATAAATTAAAACACTAGATCACATATGTACTTCATTTTTTACCAATTGATTTAAAAACTTAAAATAGGTACCTTAAACATTGGAGCCAAAACTGCAGAACCTGCATCTCCATATTCAAAAGCTGTTATAAGTTGGGGCAAGATTTTGTGCTTACAAATGTTATCAGGAAAGTTATCTAAATGAGGAGTTAAATTTGAAAAGAATCTATTCTTTTCATTTTTATCTTTTATTTGTATTTCTTCCAAAAATAATAAAGTGTCAACAAGATCATTTTTAAAATATCCACCTAGTTTTCTACATCTAGTAATAATGTCAGCTGGATTTGGTCTAGACTGGGGGTTAGAACCCACAAGTTCTGAGTACAAATGTGTAAGTTGTCTTGGGATCTAAAATAATAAATATATTTTTTTTACAATACCAATAACTTTGGTAAATTTTAACAATCTTAATGGTTTATTGTCACTTCTGTTACCTTTTCTGAATTTCTCAAAGCACTCTGCTGAAAAAGCGGTCCATTAAAAACTTCCCATATAAGACATCCCAGCCCCCACATATCTGAAGAACTAAAATACAAAATTTAGGGTATAAAAATATTTAAGTTTTTTCAAAAATAGACAAATATTACCATTTTGTTATTGATCGCTGTTTACTTGGATCATTTTTTTCTGGAGGATCATACACCTCTAAAAAAGAGGTAACTTTGTAAAGGGCAATGTTATTTTCTTGTGCACTTGAAACATATTCAACGCCTCCTAATTTCCATTCCCCAGATGTGTTGACATATACTGACCAAATATTAACATTGTTGTGTCTTAAACTTCCATCATTATTCAGAAAAGACAATCCTCTCTGAAATTTTAACAATAGTTAAACTAGCTTCCTTATTAAATCTGATGGCAACAGTTGTATACTTATCTTACTTACAGTAATTTGAAATACTCCCCAAGCTACATATAGTTCCTTTTGAGGTTCTTCAAGAGGAAGTTTTTCCAAGTGAGTGCTTAAAGGGTCTATGTGCTCTGTGACTAGATATACAACTTTCTCAGACTCAAAGCTATCTAGATATGTCAGGATACTTGGATGACGAAGAGTTTTTAGCCTCTTAACAGCTGCTTTTGCAATTTCCAGCTGTGCATCAGAACCATTTTTAATATCATAAACAAATACAGATACTTCTTCACCAGTGCCCTTAAATATTATTTTTTATTTAGTAAGTAGTTGATCAAAAAATAGAGTTTTTAGCAAATGTACATTATTACCTTTTTCTTTCCTTTATGAAGTGTCCAAACAGTTCTGTTTTCAAAGCCTGGAACTACATCGTTAATTTCAAAATTAAAGTCTTTGGAAGGATCTCGTGAGAAAAATGACCACATATTATAAATTTTGCACTATTATTTTTACATTTAACTAGAATATTTACAAAAACATGACGCACCTAACCTAAGATTCCACATAATCAGAAAAGACATGCATGACATACATGATTCTTTTCAATTACTTTTTCTCGTTGGTCCAGATATCACGTGCTAACCTTGCCAAATTGTATACATGATCACGTGAAATGGGTCACTCTTGTGTCACTCTCAACAGCATAATTAAAAAGTGACGACGAAACTACCATGTCAGCAGTGCGGATAGCGGACAGTTAGTTTATTGGTTAAAAATTCCGACAAATGAGGTTAAAAATTCCGACAAACGACAGGGACGACCTATCATTCCTCTATGATTAAACTGCCCTCGAAACGATGCGGCTAAATTCTCGAAGGCGATTCTCGAGTATACCTACTAAAATTAAAACAAAGTAACTGCGACAATATCGCCACTATCTTGTGACCGAATATATAATTTAAATTTGGTGGGGTATTTCTTCCCCTTTGGTAGGTATGTTTTGGAATATTCTTGCATAACATAGATTATTTATTATAGGAAACTCATTATCAGGGCCGAATTAGCGATTGTTGAGGCCCTAGGCTAAAAATTTCTTAGGGCCCCTCCTCCTCTCCCTATCCAGAACATTCAGCATATTTTATGGTACGGTACCTAGGGTAGACATTTTTTTTTGATGAAGTAAAATGTGAAACAAAAATTGATAGGTTTAAAGGTATTTATTAAAATAATATCTTGATTTAAAAAAAAAATTTACTCTAAAAATATACATAAAAAATCAAGGAATATCTAAAAAGAAAATAACCTAAAACATTTTCGCTAAAAAAAAGAATATATTATGTAATTAGGTGGTGGTGTGTACGCGTGTACTCAAATAAATACTCGTTTCCGTGATTTTAGGGTTGCAAAACTCTCAATAATATTTTCGGTAGGAATTTTATTGAGAATATCGTGTTTTATAGCCGTGCCGCGGCCAGATTTAGTATAAATAATGATAATTATTATTATTATTTTGTTATTATTACATCATGGTCATTGACCATTGGTCAACGTATTATAGTAAATAGATGTTGTATACCGTTTTACTTTTTTTTATTTGAGAGTAAAGGGCCCCCGCAAGTCGAGGGCCCCTAGGCTATAGCCTATCTAGCCTATTGGATAATCCGGCCCTGCTCATTATAGTGTCTTATCTCATTTTTCTCGGCTTTGGCACGGTTATTCATTATGCTTTCATGCTTGGAGTTGTTGTTTCTTTGTGAAGGCCAAACAACAACACCAAAGACATGATGAATGCATAAACTGTAAGTGTGATATGATAATTGATAACACAACATATAAAGGCTTTGAGAAACGATCCAAGGACCAAGGTGCACGAAGCGTCGACAAAATAAATTAATTTTCTATTTTACACTCGCCACGCCTTTCTAGTCGTTCTACTAAGAAATTTTTTTATAATTGCGCGAATGCTTCAATAATGCCTGAAATTATGCGCTTTGATGACTTTTTGATCAGCTGTTGCATTTTTTTTTCTTGAAACGACCATTTACGCACTTGCATGTAATGTAAATCAACTAAAAATATGATTGGTTATAGCCTTTTCATTAGTTTGCGTGTTTCTTTATTATTTAAAAATGTTGTTATTTGATTGAATTATTTGATCACACATTTTTTATATAAATTTCATTTCACTTTTAAAATCAGTAGTTCGATCTTTTTTGAATATGTATTTAAATAACCGATATTAAAATACAGTAAGATATTACTGCCAATTCAATTTATGCACAGTTTATTTCATTGTGACAGGCCCGAGCATGTTAACAAAATTTATCTCTCTGGCATGTGAAACTTTAACCACGATTTTAGGAAACGTCAAAATGACATAAAACATCTGACTTTTCCAAGGCCATTAAAAGACTTTGATTCTGTCCATTTTAATGTGATTTTGATAAAAAATGGGTCAATAATTTTACTAATATTTCATATCTCCACATAATGAATAATATTTTTCGAAGTATCATTTCGAAGCGAGATGTGATAAACCAAGTATGTAAAAGGTGTATAAACACCACAAACAAAGTTTGTACTTTTTTGGAGAATGATGATAAGGGTGGCTATAAGAGCAAGGAGCCACCACCAGGATTCAAAGAAAAAATGAGAGTAGGGCTTACTGAACTAAAAAAGGAAATAAAGTTATGGTCTCAGGAAATAAAAGAAACTTGGGAAGGTAGGTATGGGTTTCATTTTGACTATTTTTGAATTGTTTTTAATTAAGGTATATTTTTCAATTTAATTAGGTGATCCTATACTGACCTATCGCTATGGAGAAGTAGATGTAGCATGGAAATTTGTAGAAGAAAATTCTTTAGATAAATGGATTGTGTCATCTGATTCAGATCACAATGAGGGGTTTAGTACATGCAGCTTAGTTCGAACAAATTATGGAAAAGCACTTTTTTCTGGCAATATATGCTTAAGGGTTCCTAAGGATGGTAGAATTAAAAGAGCAGGATATTGTAATATCAAAACGGTGCGACACAGGGTAAGACATTATTTCTTCTGTGGTAATTTTTATGAATTCAAGAGAACAATATTTACTATGACATAATAGATATTGTATAATCAGCAAACAATAAATTTATTGTTCATAAAAATTGACACAAGGTCATTTATATAATTTGTTTTCATCCACTACTTTAATGGTAAATTAAGTTATTTTGGCTGTTTTGGACAATATTTATTAATTAAATTAATGCCAACGTTTCGATGGAGTCCACACCATCATCAGGGCTAGATATATATTTTTAAAGTTACATCCATCAAAGGATATCATTATTACACAAACAATAACAACACTTCTGGAGATATTGTTGTTGTTGTTGTCACGCGTGTAAACGGGAGTAGTTTTTGCAAGTTTTTTCACAGATGTTATTTTAATATGTTAAACTTTTGAACTGTTTAAGAAAATTAACGAACGAGTGACTATTTTCGTAGGAATTTACCAAGATTTCGATATTATTACAATTCTTCAAATATTATAACCTCAAAATGAGTGATGAACACGTTTGTTTTCGTTGTGGCGAATTTTGTGCCCCCAAGGAGGATAGATCGGTGCTGTTTGGCTTCTCATGCGATATTTGTCACAAAATAATCTGTAGAAACTGTTCCGGGATAAGGTCCTCTGAGATTAGAGTGCTCGTGATGAAGGAGAGATGCCTTCGACATTTTTGCTCTGACTGTGCTAATTGCTTCGTTATGTTCCCAGATATGAAGAAAAGGATCTCTGATCTAGAAAACGAGGTACAAAATCTTAAATCTAAACCTGTGAGTGCCCATGACTTAGTTCTAAATGGAGACTCGAACAGTGCTGATGGAATAGAGCACAATACTTTGCAGGAAAGCAGCATCGACAAGATTCTTTCCTCTATCTCTCGGGATTTAAAAAACCATTCAGAATCAATTTCCAACCTTTTGTCCGTAACGGTAGAGGCCATAAAAGGTGCCAACAAGGAGTTAGTCCGATTACTCACTTCCTCTCGAGTTGATAACTCACTGATTCATCAAAGTTATCTCGACAATCCAAAATCCAAACCTGGTTCTGCTCTGAGGGCCGCTACAAGTGTCCAGCAAGAAGCGAGAGCCCACTCTTCGGCAAATAAGCAGAATCCTACTATAATGGGTAACTCTTCAGATCTTACCAGAAATGATAACAAAAAATTTGTTGTCACAGGTACAAATGGTAATCCCGCAGCAATATCTGTGGCTCCAGAGCGTAAATGGGTTTATGTGGGCAATCTTAGTTCGGACTGTTCTGTGGAATTAATTAGATCTCACCTGGAAACGAACCATATTCAGACATTAAGCTTGGAAAAACTAGTATCTAAACAGGAACACATTGCCTCTTTCAAGATATCCGTACCTCCTCACCTCGAGGAAACTATCTTTAATAGTGATAATTGGCCCACTGGTGTAATGGTTAAACCCTTTAATTTCTTGGGCCCCCGTGGGCGCTATGGCAGACGTAATTTTCGGGGGAAGTCCCGACAGCAACAGATCAAATAAATCTTCATGTTAATAATTTTGAACAAACAGCAGCACGGCGAGGCTCAGATCATCTAGTCTACTATCAAAATGTGGGAGGCCTCAAAACAAAATTACGTGAATTCCAACAGGCAGTATTAAGTGGAGTCTATGATATTCTAGCCTTTAGCGAGACCTGGCTCGATGGTCAAGTAACGGATGCTGAGCTCGGCTTGACTGGTTTTGATGTATTTCGGGTAGATCGAGAGACAACTGACTCTGTGAAGAGGCGCGGCGGAGGTGTAATGATAGCCATTAGGAAACTCTTTAAAGCACGTATAATTGAGGTTCCTCAAAAGGAAGTAGAGCAAGTTTTTGCTATTATTAAACATGGTTGTGATAGTGTTATTCTTGGCTGTTTGTATATTCCCCCCGCATCTGATGCAGAAGTATATCAGATACACTGCGACTCACTCGAGTTTATTATGGAACAGTACCCTAATTCAGAGCTGGTCATCGTTGGTGATTACAATTTGCCAGAGGCTGTGTGGAGTAAGGATGAACTGGGACTTACCGTGCAGTGCCCCAATGTTTCCAGTGCGATTACCGTAGCGGGAGTTTATGGATTTTTAAACTTATGTCAATTTAATTCTATACTGAATAGTAGAAATGTTTCCCTAGACTTGGTGTTCTGTAATTTTCATGTAGTTGTAGAACGTGCGGATGATTTAATTCTTCAGAACTCAATGCATCATACTGCAATTTATTTTAAGCTTAACTTGGTAAAGAAATTTGAGTCAATTCAGTATGAGGAATTTTACTATGATTTCAGAAACGCTAATTATATTGCAATTAACGATTGTCTTGCTAGCATTGACTGGGTGGCTATTTTTATGGATAAGGATGCCAATGACGCAACCTCTATATTTTATGATATATTGTATAATGTTATTAATCTGTTTGTACCATGTAAACGTTTTAAAACGTCCAACTTCCCTAGGTGGTTTGATGCACACTTGAGAAGGCTCATCATTGAGAAAAAAATAGCTCACTCTAACTTCAAGAAAAGTCACAGTGCATACCATTATGAAGTGTTTTCTCATTTGAGGGAACAGTGTCGTGAGCAGCGTCGAGTTTGTCATCAAAACTACCTGAATAGAATTGAAAATAATATAAGAATTGACCCTAGGTGTTTTTGGTCTTATGTAAGGGAACAGAAAAATGATTATAATCTTCCGTTATCAATGTCTTATAACAACCAAACAAGTAGTAACTTAAGAGAGACTGTGGACCTGTTCGCATCATTTTTTGCCTCAGTCTATGTTCATAGCAATGAGCCTATTGACATTCCAACATATTCATTTCGGCGTGGTGTTAGCATCGATCATTATCATACCGAGATCACTGAGGTTTACGATGCCCTGGCTAATTTGCCTTTGAGGACGGCTTCTGGTCCAGATGGGATCCCATCGTTATTTCTTAAACAGTGTGTTAGCACACTTGCAATACCTTTGAGTGTACTGTTTAATATTTCCTTGAGTACAGGTATTTTTCCCGAAGCCTGGAAGTCCAGTTACCTAAAGCCCATTTTTAAATCAGGAAACCGTAATTTGGTGGAAAACTATAGAGCGGTCTGTATCCAGTCTGATATGCCCAAGATGCTGGACCGTTTGGTGAGCCAGAGGTTGTCTTGGGATCTCCGGAACGTTATTAATCGGGAACAGCATGGGTTCATTAGGGGGCGGTCAACCAGCACTAACTTGTTTGTTTACCAGAACTTTATTATTAACAGCCTGGAGCGTCGAACTCAGGTTGACTCTGTATATACTGACTTTTCTAAGGCCTTTGACAGGGTTAATCATTGCTTATTATTTGGTAAATTGCGAGCTCTCGGTGTCGGTGGTGCTGCCCTTGAGTGGATTCAAAGCTACATTTCTGGTAGAACACTGTGTGTTAAGTATGGGGGTTGTGTCTCGAGACAGTTGTCGGTTCCCTCTGGGGTTCCACAAGGGTCTCATTGTGGCCCGGTGCTGTTTGATTCTTACTTGATAGATTTGGATCCTTGTATTTTATACGGCTGTCTTTTGATGTTTGCGGATGATATTAAAATGTTTCGCACAATATCCTCTGTGCAGGATTCTTTAATGTTACAGGAAGATATTAATAGTTTCTACAAATGGTGTAATGATAATAAAATGAATTTAAATATAAAAAAGTGCAATATAGTAACATTTTCAAGATCTTGCTTACCCTATCTCCACGAATATACACTTGATGGTTTAGTTTTGCCTAGACAGAGTAATATACAGGACCTTGGCGTTGCGCTTGATTCTAGTTTTTCTTTTGGTCGTCATATTTTAGGTGTTTCAGTAAGGGCCATGAAGATCCTGGGATTTGTACAGCGTCTAAGTGTTGGCCTCTCCATTGACACTTTTAGGAATCTTTATTGCTCCCTTGTTAGACCGATACTGGAGTATTGCTCGGTAATCTGGTCTCCTAATTACAGAATCTATATAGAGACTATTGAGAGAGTTCAACGCAAATTCCTGAGATCTGCGGCCTTCAGATTGGGTCTCTTTCGTGATGAATATACCTATGATGATATTTTAACTCTGTTGAGATTAGGAACTTTGGAGTCTAGGCGTATTGTTATTGATCTTTGTTTTTTACATAATATTATCAGTGGTCGTATTGACTGTCCTGTGATTCTGGGTCTTATAAACTTCAACATCGTTGAAAGGCGTGGTCGCCATACTCATACTTTTAGAATACCCTTCCACTCCACTAATTATGGGAAGAATGAATCAATGACCAGAATTGTCAGGCAGGCAAACGAACTATTGGAAGAGCATAATATATGCATTTTTGGCTCTTCTTTGGCTGGTTTTAGGAGGATGTTAAGGTCGAGAGTCTAGGGACCTGCACTGGGCTGTTACGTGTTGTAAATATTGTACAATTACTCTATCTATTGTTTTAAGCATTTATGTTATACATTATTTTTTATATATATATTATGCATTTTTTTTTTTTTTTATTTATGTAAAATGTATATTGTTTCGTAAAGTGGATTTACCGTAAATAAATAAATAAATAAATAATGAAAGTGTAAAAGAGACGTTACGTTATAAATAAAACACCCGGTTCGTCGTGCTATGAAGAATATGTACAGGAATAATTAACTATACTTATACTAATATAACAATGAAAAATGAAGTCTATGAATGAGAATATGTACAGGAATAATTAACTATACTTATACTAATATTTATAACAATGAAAAATGAAGTTTTTAAAAAAGTGTTTGGTTTTAGACCCTTTTCGCGGTACCTGCAACGTTGCTTTCAAGGGTAGTTCTTTCTCGGTACTGCAGTTTATTTCGGTCGCACCATGTGTTTTTTGGGATGGCTCTCCAGAGTCCATCACCCACTTAAAATTATTTTAGGTCCTTTCGGCCCGATTACCGTGATTTTTCACAATGATCAAATATCACCCACAACACCAGCAGTTTTACTACCTGGATGTTTATTTATTTATTTACAGCTGCTTTAGCAATTTCCAGCTGTGCATCAGAACCATTTTTAATATCATAAACAAATACAGATACTTCTTCACCAGTGCCCTTAAATATTATTTTTTATTTAGTAAGTAGTTGATCAAAAAATAGAGTTTTTAGCAAATGTACATTATTACCTTTTTCTTTCCTTTATGAAGTGTCCAAACAGTTCTGTTTTCAAAGCCTGGAACTACATCGTTAATTTCAAAATTAAAGTCTTTGGAAGGATCTCGTGAGAAAAATGACCACATATTATAAATTTTGCACTATTATTTTTACATTTAACTAGAATATTTACAAAAACATGACGCACCTAACCTAAGATTCCACATAATCAGAAAAGACATGACATACATGATTCTTTTCAATTACTCACACCAGCAGTTTTACTCCCTGGATGTTTATTTATTTATTATTCATTTATATAGATTAATAATAGTAAAGGACCAAGAACAGAACCTTGAGGTACTCCACAGTCAATTCTATTAATTTTTCATTTCTCACCATTAAACATTAAATTTTTTTCTAGAAATCTTTCAAGAGAGATTCTCATTATGATTGGACACCCTATAATATGCTCATTATGAAAATCAGAGGTGATGGTAGATCTTATTTAATAAATATATCCACTAGAGGATATTACGATGTTACCTGGAATGACGTATATCATTATGTGTTGTTTACTAGAGGAGGTCCATACTGGCAAATAGCAAGGGTAAATTACTAGACATATTGTATTATCATTGTCAAAAAATAACTTCTATATGCAGAAATTTAGATTCCAGTGTAATTATTATAGTTCACTAAATTTCATAACAAAATCACTCTATTCCATAAAAGTATATCCAAAATCGATAAACATATATTTTTAAATATTTGAGATTTCCTTTCATTCAGTTAAAAAAATGCTAAAAAGTTACTACCTTTGCACATAGGATTTATTTTGTTGACAAGGACATTCTACTAAGAAAATAAAACTATAGTTGGCTTCCTCTTAATTTTTGGTTATAATATAACACACAATATAAGATAACACAATAATTGTCCAAAGTACGAATAAATATTGTCAGAATTATCAATTATGAAGATTCTGCGCCTACTATTTGGAAAAGTTGTAAAGGTTTATATAGCGCGACCTGGAATAAAATGCATGGCCATAACATTTATCCTGTATTCATCAAGAACTAAAGAATATCAATAGTGACACAAGGGCGTCGCGAAGGGGAGCAAAAGCGCTCCCCCGAGAGATTCGAAAATGTTGATAGATAAATAAAAATGGTATCGTTAAAAAATGGCGCTAGCACTTTTCGCATCATCTAAAATACACTCGGCGCAAATGATAACTGGGCATGTGAGTGGAAAATTTCACAGAAGTTTGCGTAACGGAAATCGATGTTTGACAACAACAACAAAGAAATAAAAAGTATTTTTGGTATTCAGCGTAAATTTATTTTTCTATTGCCTAGCGCTTTCAGCCTACTGGAAGACCATCTTCAGGGCTTAGGTTTCGTCAAATCTTTCCCAGGAAACAAAAAATATTAATCAAAGTGAAAATAAATTTTTTAAACAAAAGTTTGTTGTGCGTCATGTTTATTGTTTAATTCATCGGGGAACAACAAATACATTTTTGGCAACACGGCCTGCAACTCTCTTACCCCCTTCGTTCCTAAAAATTAATGCGCCATTATGTAATGTGCTCGGTTGTGGCGCGGTACCGAATTCTCTGCGGCAGCGACTTTCATACAAATACGTAAAATCAACGACATCCGGACGACACTATTCCATTGGCTGTGTAACTGAAAATAGGCTAAAATCTCGTTATATTTTCCGCGAAGGTCTCGCGGCTTTTGACAAAGCACCAACGCAAAGTGGAAGACGCGGCGAATGGATCCAACTATACCGTGTGTTCAAAATGAAGTCGGCACTATTGCTAACTTTCTTATTATAAGAGATACGACGTCAGTTATGCACGCTGCCGTAGCCTCCGACAAATAAGACGGCATTGACGCTGTATTGTGAAAAAGAAAAATATGTGGGTTTATGGCATTTTTCTTTTTCACAATGATAATGATTTTCTCACCGTTTACTCATTGAACCGTTTTTCATTGAACCTACAAATTTTGATGCTCCGTTAAGGTGATATTTACTAATTTCTTCTTTTCTATTTATTCTTCTGAAGATGAATTATTCTGCGTTCGAACATGTTGAGGAAGAAAATGTGTTCTTATTTCTTTCCTTCTGAATTTCCACTCCACTTTAAGTATGGACTATTTCTTCAAATTTATATACATATATATAATTTCGCATGGAGCTGGCAATTTTGGATAATAATTTAGAATTATTGTTCGGATGCTCTTAAAAAATATAAAAACTAGATAGAAGTTTGTAAGTCATGCATTTTAGACATTGATACTGTTTTTGTAATTAACAAAAATTTTCAGAATTTGGGAAAAAAATCGTCGAATCTGACTATTAATGGTTAGTTCTGGCAACACTGCAGAAAACTTTCTTTTTTTTTAAAGGCTAGAGTATTTTATTAACAACGTAATCGACAAATTTTGGAAAAATTAAATTTCTTTGGGTTTTTTTTTAAATTTTTTTATGAATATTTCTTCAAGTAAAAAATTATCTTTAATAATTTTAATGGTTCTACTTATATTTATTATATGTAATTTCCAAGTATGTATTAACAAAAAATAAAGCATGGTAGTGTTTGTGGGACCCAATAAGTCACTTATTTAAATATAATGCATCAATTCCATAATATCCCTGTATAGAATGTTTGTGAATTCTTAATTAGGTACATACATTATTAAATAAATAAATTAGGTCTCACATAAAAATGTTAGACCTCCACCAGTATATTACTCCTATATTAACTAGGTTTACATCAGTGGCGGCTCGTGATAGTCGATACAGGTGGGGCCAAAATATCAAGTCAAAAATCTTTGATGAGAGTACAGGGTGTTGCAAATTCGATACATTGACATTGCTGTCTCAGTAACTATAAGAGATATAAATTTGGTTAAATGGAGGCAAAGCTGTACATTTTATTGATGAATTATTTGTTAAAAAAAAAATCCGATGACTTCCGGAGCATCCGAAAAAAACACAAGAAAAAATTAATTTGTGTTTTTATTGTCTTTACGAAAAAATATTTTTTGGACAAACCAAGAGCACTTACTTAAGGCAATTTTTTATGCTCTTCAAGAAAATAATCTTATTTTTCAGATACGGCGTTCGTTTTTTAGATACCTATATCAACTCAATTTTTTCAAATTCAAACCTGAATTTTTAAAAAAATTTTGAGTAGCTTTTGACCTCTTAAAATTATTATCTTGTAAAATACTTAAGAAAGTGTCCTTGGTTTTAAAAATAATAAGTACCTACTTTTGTCATAAAAAAATAAAAACAAGTTTTTCGTACAATTTTTCGGATATCTCTGGAAATCATCGAAATTTGATTAAATTTCTTTTTAACAAATTGTTCAGCATTAAAATATTCAACTTTTCTCTCATTTACCAAACTCTCTTGTAGTTACGGAGATAGCAATGCTAGTGCATCGTATTTGTACAACCCTGTATATAAAAAAAATCAAAAAACTTACCGACTAATTAAATGGAGCATTTGCAATAGTTGTAACAAAAAATATTCACAAAACACTCAAATTATCTTATAAGAAAACTCTATAGGTACGTCTTTTTGTTATTTGTTTTTTTTAAATGAACGCAACGTCGTGAATTTTAAATTATTTAGTTACAAAAAGAATGAAGCCTAAAGATGCAAAGCAATGATTGAGTGTGAGTAAAAAAATAACTTGGTGTACAGGTAGGTAGGGCCATGGCACTGTGGCCCTACTGTACGAGCCGCCACTTGTTTACATCATCATTTTTTTAAATAATTTTAGATCCCATTTTCAAAGTTCTTTTTATCATCAAAAGGGAGAATTCAAGATAGACAGGAATCGATACCTTTGGGAAAAGTTTCAGCTTTTGGTATATCCGCTGCCGACAGGTATGGCGGCGATTTTTCTTTAGAAATCGATTATATTGGACTAGAATATGATCCTACACATACAGAAGAGTTTGCATATGAAATGTATGCAGTCGAGGCAGGAATTGCACAAGTGTAAAGTAATATAAATCATAAATTAAGTAAATATGTGTTTTTGATAAATCCATCATATCGTCAAATTGACGTTAAAATAGGTAAAGGGGGACATAGCATCCCTTTAAATCAGAACTATTCTAAGTAATAAAACACAAATTTTACAGGAGCAGGTTTTTTTTATTTCTATGAAACCCTAATTAATATTGTCTTGCCAAAGTTTATTTTTTTTTCCGAGGGCCCGTCCGTACGCCGGATGCACTTAGGCCAGGTTTGGCCCATTGTGCTCCTTGCCAAAGTTACAAAATACATGTTTTTACACTAGTGGGCGTGGATATAGAATATTTTGTAAAAGATAAAGCAGTGGCGTACAATGTGTTGTAATCAGGGTAGGCAAAAATTGCATTTAAGACAAAAATTTACGTTCCGTAGCATTCAAGCATCTAAATTTCAAATTTTGTTACAAAATGTCTTGTTTTTGAGTTTGTGGAAAGAACACTGGCAGAAGAATAATAAAACGACATTATTTGTAAATGAGTTCAACACGGTGGTCTTTACGTAAAAATTCTTTTAAAACATCGTCATAAAAATTGATTTTGCGTTTTAAATCCTGCAAAAGGTCGCTCGTCAAAGGGATTATTGTTAATATGCGTGTCTCTTCCTGTGTGTTTCGTAAATAGATGATTTTTTTTTAAATCCAGAAAAGGAACGTTCTGCAGACGCGCTGCTAGCCGGAATAGTAACAATTAACGCCTCCATATTTCTTTTTTCCCCAAAACTCGCCGGAGCGAAGTCTAGCAAAAGGGCGAAAACACTAATTATAAATTAAAAATTTATCATCCACCTGATTGAACCAATGTTGCCAAAAACGAAGTCAATTATTATGTGAAATATTTTGATAAGCTTACTGTATATTAAATATTATGAACCTATCAGCAAAAACTATTTTAACTAAAGTGCTTCTTATTTTACGATACCTTATTCGGTTTCCCTTTAAAACTATGCCAACTAAACTAATTATTAGTAAAACATATAGAGGCGTGTTTAATATTTTATATTGAGAAAGCGAAGTATTTTCCAAACTAAAGTAAAACTTAAAGATTGGCACCAGTGCACTTACCAAACGCGTGGTTTCTTGGCGCGAGCTGATAGAAGGAAGGTAGAAGGTTGCGACGGGTTTATTTATTACATCTCTTTCTACCCTACTGCCTACCGGGTCTCTCGCTTGCTTCCACTTGTACAAAAGCACTGCTTTTGCATAAGACGCTAATGTACAGCGAGATCTTTGCTTTTAGAACGGGATTACGGAATGCCTATACAGGGATCTAGTTTACGATATAAATAAGCAAAGAATGCGTTCGTGGAAATGATATAGGATTCATTTTTCGGTCCTATATTATTATTTATTATATTAATGTAGAGATAAATTGCCATTACACGGATAAAAACTAATATATAAAAAATTGTTTCTGTTTGTTTTATTGTTTCCAGGGTAGGCAATGCTTTTTGGCCTGTATTATATGCATGCCACTGAGATAGAGCAGCTCTAATTATGTAAATATAATACATAATAACTTTTTCATTTTTTCATCATTTATATTTCATAGGAAGAACTAATCCAGGATTGACTTCTAGATTAACCAGAATGAAAAATTTTAAATTTAATCAAGGAAAGAAGAAATTCAAAAAATCCACCTAATAAGGAAGATTTCAATTTAAAATAATTCTATAAATTTTTTAATGTTTGTATATGACCTTGCGATCTGTAGGCTAGAGCTCTATTCTCTACGCTATCGGTACCAATAAGGATTTGTTGTTTATTACATGACACTCTCTTCAGCGCGACTTGTTTTTTCTGGTAATAGATTTTCCAGTAAATATTAACATTTTTTATAAATTCAGATGACGTATTTTCACACTCTAATTCTGAATCACTCGACAAATACATGAAAAATAAGTTAAACACTTTACGATTACTGCTTTCTAAAATTTGTTCTTTTTAATAAATAGGGGTTGTCTGTCAAATTGGCATCATATGGTTAAATTAAATAGTGTGCCTTGATTTTTCAACACGCGTGTGATATACCGCGCTTTCTAGCCAAATTAACCGTGCTTTTTTCTCATTTCCATAGGTGGTCGTAGGAAAATGTATGAATAGGGACAAATAAAATTGATTTATATTTAGTAATATTTTTAAATTAATAAGATAATTTTAGATAAATTGCTTTTAAAGTTGAATATTAACTCTTGAATGGACTTAAATCAAAATAAACTCCGCCACCGTGGGCGAGGCATGTGGTTGAACGAATACCAGCAAGTGTAGGTCGGTGACAGCTTCTTTATAGTTTTTGCAAAAGAATAATACTAATATTTCTCAAAACATATAATTTAAAAAGTTTTTTATTTGTATTAGAAGACGACAAACCTGTGCTGCAACATGTCAGACTTTTTTACGATTTTTTGTTTGTTTTGCATATAGTAATATATAAATCTGTCGATTGATTTCGATTTTATAAATATTTTTTTACAATAAAAATGTTTAGCCGCATCTTAGTTTTGCAAATGAAGTATTTCGTCTTAAACCATATGAATAAGTATAGTGTCGCTCAGACCGAGCGCGGGGCCCAAGACCCGGGCTTATTGGGAAAATAGGCCCTGCCGAGGACACATAACATTTCAGAATATGAACTATCATAGAAAATTAAGGCAACTAAATTCAAGTTGTAAATATTTATTTTGGTAGTAAATTTTGCCATAAACCTGTACAAACCTAATTAAAACCTATTAGACGTCAGCACACTTTAGTTACTGCATTTAAAAACTTTTCATTAAGTAAAAATAGTAATTAATAAGGTATACATCAATCCAGAAATGAAATTCTAAAGAAAACTGTTTCATATCTAAAGAAACTACACCTTAGTCAAGTTCGTTTAACACCAAAATATAAGCTAATTTTAGAATAAGACAAGTGGATAATTTCACCGATAATACATCGAATAGAAGTGAAGTTACCGGGTAAAAGTTTTTTCTGAATTCATAAAATATCACTTATATTGGAAAAAATATTGTTAGGACTACAGCCGTACAAGATAGTAACATGTATCAAATTTAAAGTGACATAGAAAAAGTTACAACGATTCTATAAGGTGACCCTACACGATCGGTATTATTGACAGTATATATAAAATGACAAAGTAAAACCATTCGTTACTAGATACATTTTTATTGTATTAATACCAATTAATTGCTTTGCAAAGCAACTTTTGATATTTATTCATAATAATGACTGTTGGAATAGTTGAAAAAATGAGTTTTCTGCAAATAAGTTTTGATGCGTTAGAAATTGCGATAGGGTTTGAATTAAAACATGTTTGATTTTTAATTCTGCATCGAATGACATAATAATATACAGAGGTTCCAATTTGAAATAAAAAAATTAAATTGATTTAAAGTTTGCAAAGTTTGACACTAATCATTGGACTGTTCGACCTTATTTATTAATTACCTTTGTATAATTTTAATAACAAGGCATTATTTTTATTTTTTTTCAACTTTTAAAACCAGTGGTGTAAAACTGATTTTTCTTAGTGTTTATTATTTTCGCCTATAATACTGAATCGATTTCATTAAAATTTTGGGGGTATGTACGCAACTATAAGAGGCATCCAAATAAGTTAGAGTATTTATGGCATGTAATAAAAAAATTGATCCTTATGACGTTACACTCTTTTGGAACACCCTGTATAAACAAAAATATTTTCCTGAAATGCGCCCTCGGATACAGGTAAAGTCTGCAAAATATCAAAATCCTAACTTAATTTATAAGTGAGCTGTAGAAGAGGGGTGCAGGACTCTGACGACTCTGTATATCTTGAAATTAATTCGGTAGCTTTTTTTAGTCGTTTGTAAGAGTGAAAAATACCCAATAAAGATGATTGCCCCTAAGACTGCTTAAAATGTCTTAGATTGCCTAATTAGGACCATTTCAGTGAATACGGCTGTTGATGTTTTATCGGTGAAACTAAAATATAGTCCTAATTTCGCCGAGCTAAGCAATAATCATAAAAGAAATAGTGTTGAGATTCCGAAAGACGACACTACATACGTTATGATATGGCGTTCAGACCAATGTTTTGACTTTGACGTTAATAGTAATCGTATTGTCGGCGTCGCACATTATATGATTTGACCAATCTAGCGGAACAAACGTATGTGGTTAATCTCCATGCGCTTTACTAATGAGGTATATTTCGCTTGACACCAAGGCAAAGATAAAGCGGTGAACATACATTGCTTGGGTCAAGATAATACTTGCTAGGTGTGTAGGCTTCCAGAGTATCATATGAGGAACGACTATCCGTTTTATTGGGGGGGTATACTTTACAGACAAAATATGTTTATATGGAAATCCGCATAATTCCGTACTGTTAATGGTTGAAGTAAAGATAAGACAAGATAATATTTGAAATAGATATGAAGAGTTTGCAGCTTAAGGTCATAGAACTTTTTATTCAATAACACAAAGCTTATGGGAAATGGCTTTCGGCTAATTTTTTTGAATTTTTAGTATTTTGTAGATCTTGACGTCCTGATTAAAAGTGTCCATGGCCGTAATCCAATCCTATGACTAGTTTTTGAATTATGGCCTTTTAAGTTTGGCATCTTCTTACTTTGAGATTTTATGCATTGTCTGGATTTTTCACTTGTTTCTTAAAAACTATCCACGTTTCTCTTTTTTTTATTGGTGGAAAAGTAAGGCTTAAGTTTTCTTTCACTTGCGTAGAAATAAAATATGTACAGGATGTTAAATAATTTATAGGCGGTTTAAATAATTAATAATATTAAAAAATTATGAAAAGCCAAAAAAAAAATTTACTCATTTTTTGAATTTTGAAAACAAACTGCTAGATTTTGTTCATATTTAAATATCTTGTAGCACCAAGCTGTAGATGAAAAAATTGGGTATAAGTTGACGTAAAATATATTGCCGGGTATTTTATTTTTCAAAAAAAAATTGAAAATTCACCTGAAAATGACTTTTAATTGATACATTTAATTATTATACCAGTCTGTAACAATTTTCTTTTACAATAATTATTTTTTAACACATTCTTATCTTATACAAGGCGAAAAAAATATTTTATAATTTAACAATAATATTTTATGTCATTTGATAAAAAAAAACATTTTTTAATTTTCCCATTTTTAAGTGTTTTCACTTGTGTAAATCATTGTAACTGGTTCACCCTGTATACCTAAGATAAGAATGTGTGAATGTGAATAATTATTGTAAAAGAAAATTGTTGATTGGCATAATAATTAAATGAATCAATTAAAAGTGGTTTATTACGTTTTCAGATAAATTTTTAATTTTTTTTGAGAAATAAAATATTCGGCAATATATTCTACTGCAACCTATACCCATTTTTTTTATCCATAGATTGGTACTACCAGATATTAAAATATGAACAAAATCTAGCCGTTTGTTTTCAAAATTCAAAAAATGAGTAAAATTTTTTTTTTGGATTTTCATAATTTTTTAATATTATTTATTTAATCCGCCTATAAATTATTCTACATCCTGTACATATTTTATTTCTATATAAGTGAAAAAAAACTATAGGCCTATATTTCCACCAATAAAATAAAATAAAAAAGTTGATAGTTTTTAAGAAACAAGTGAAAACTCCAGACAATGCGTAAAATCTCAAAGTAAGAAGTTGCCAACTTTAAAAGGCCATAACACAAAAACTAGTCATAGGATTGGATTACGGCCAGGGACGCTTTTAATCAGGACGTCAAGATCTACACAATACTAAAAATTCAGAAAAATTAGCCGAAAGCCATTTTCCATAAGCTTTGTGCGGGGTCCTTTATTTTTCTGGGTAACTGCATAACCTATTATTTTATTTAAATACTGGTAGGATGACACCACCACCACCACCAAGGTCTTCACTTTTTGGTAGTACCATGCAATCTGATTTGTATTTTAATATCTAACAGTGTCAGACCAAATATGATAATCCTTATAGTACAAAAGGGCTTGCAAGCACTCTAAAAGGCTTTTCCAAAGTGCTTGGTGCTTGCCTGTTTTGCCCAGCTCTGCTGACTAGTAAGGAATTTTGTTTTTACAATTCAAAACATTTAATAACGTAAACCTAACATCGATGATCATATTTTCTGAACTTTGCAATTATACCTTGTGTCCCACTAGATTCGTTTTTGTTCATTAGATACTGTGCGTCCTTCGGAACTTAGCCCAGAATATACATAATACTATAAAGACATACAATTCTTATATACAGGGTGTTGTGAAATGGTCTTAATATATTTGAACCCGTAATGATATAATAACATTCGAAGAAAAAATATTTTTAATTTATAAGCGAGAAAATTCACTATTTGTGTTTTTGAACTCGATGCCTTAACTGCCTTACCCACGAGCGTCTATTTTGATTTTGAACTGTCAAAATAAAAGAGGAGGAAGGTTAGTGATTTTACAGTGTGTGACACTGCGTTTTAATAATTGACGCCACCTTTTTATTTAGAAATTACTTTGGTGAGTCGGAGTTTCAGCACGCCAGGGACTGGCGAAACAAAACATCGATGAACCTCGCTTATCACTAATTTAATTTGCAGTTTTGGTCAAAAGCATTGAGTCACCCAGCAATGCACCATGAATGTCATCTTGAAACAAAAAATAACTTTTACGTGTTTTGTTCGTGTATTATGTAAAAACGTGTTTTTATTCCGTCTAGTTGTCTTCGTGAAACGCAGGGTTGTGATTTTCTCCGTGAAATAACATCTTTCGAGAAAAAAATGTGATCGTTAAAAGTCAAAAGAGACACAGCAGAGTTTCACACTATCATGAGTCTCGATTCGAGATTTTTGGTGAGTTCCCCTTTTAGAATGTAAAACATTAAAAACTGGTAAATAGGCACGGTTACTAGTGGTAAATATGTATCTACTTGTTATTTTTTATAATGCAACTTTTAATCTAAAATTTGGGTACCTATTTTACTTTATGTTAGGCTGCTGATGATTCCGTATTTATTTTATTATTTTTATTTAGCTAAAAAGTGAAGCAATTAAAAAATAGTTTCTTGTTTACTAAACACAAGCAGCTGATGCATGAGTTCATCTAAACCCATATTAGGCGAGTTCGGTTAATCATCGGCGAGGTCTCCGATCCCTCGGATTGTCAAAATGCCGTTAATTTAATCGTTTCAAAGCTGACGGCTGACATTTATCTGCGTTCGTTTAAACTGGGCCAGATGATTCGGAGCGTCATCTTCTTCATCGGAGGTTTTTGACCGAGGAAACCGAGGATAAAAGCAACGTCAGCTGATTGACAAATATTGCTTAAGAAAGTTGGGTGTTGGGTTATTAATTTCATTCAATTCAATTCATCATCAAATTATGGCCGATTTCAACAATTGGAATTAAACATTAACAAATTATTATCCATTTTTATCATGAAAGGCCAAAAGTGAGGTTATCCTGTTTGTCAAATGAATATGAACCATTCCGTAATTACCGACTAACCTCGGAGTAATCTGCTGATCAGCTGTTTTAAATCTGTGTTCTCTTTCATTTCATCCGCGAGTAATAACCGAACTCGCCTATTGTTTTATTTACTGTACACCTGATTTTGACAGTTTGATATTTGGCAACGTTGCGACATCCATCTCACTCACTCATGAGGCTATGCTTTTGCTCGTATCTCTTACTCTTTTACATTGAGAAGTTCATGGCGATTCTTCATTGGCGTCGGGCTGATTTTAGGGGTCCTTACCCCACTTTTTAGACGGTCGATTTAAAAAATATATATATATATGGAGTGTTTTTCCAGGACACCCAATGAGTCACCCATTTAAATATAATAAGGCCATTCCATAACACACTGTATAATTATATCTCGGTTCCAAACAGGACGAAATTAATGATGTATTTCAAAGAAAAATCAAAACAAATATATACGCTAGTCCAAAAATTGTTGGCTGACAAAACTGCCGAATGTAAAAAAAATCAAGATGAAAAAAATGTAATATTGGTAAATATGTACACAGAAAACCTAGTTTATAATACAATAAAATACAATTAATGATCAAAACAGTAATAAATGAGAACAAAACCTACATTTAAATATGACGCGTTTGCAAGACTGCCAGGAAATATTCAATATACAGGAAAGTCACTACCCATCATCACTAATGTATTCTAGTTAAATCTTCCACCGTTTTAATTAAATGTTCAACAGTTACCTAAAAAAAAAATATATCTAAATTAGCGCGAATCGTGAACAAAGGCTTTTTCATTTTTATATTTGTATATATTTTATAAATGTGGCATGTCACTATACAGGGTGTTACAAATTCGACATACCAGCATTGGAATCTCGGAAACTATACGAGTTAGAGAAACGGTTAAATGGGGGCAAAGTTGTGCAATTCGGTGCTGATTATAATGCCGCTTTAAAAGTTTTCAAATTCCGAATACTTCCGATTTTATTCGATAAAAACCGAAATTTTGCAAAATCGTTTTTATTTTTTCCTGCGCTCATTTGACTCGCTATTTAAAAATAAATGACACTTTGTCATTGCCACTTTTTCAACTCTACAAAATGACGTTACTAAACTAAAGATCCGTCGTTTCGTCTCCGAGCGGCTATCACCAACTTTACTTTTTTAAATACGGACCTGGATTTTTTTAACCGATTTTTAAACCCTCCTACCCTCAAAATGTAATGGCGATATTACTTTCTCATAATAATAAATTGTCCTTGCTTATTTTTTTAAATTCATATTTTTTACACTTTTTGTCAGTCTGGTCCTGGCAACGAATCACAATATTAATTAAAATTTTTATTTAATTTAAAACATTCCATCCATCCATAAGTAAAATAATTTATTTTATAAAATTTTTCTAATAATTCTAATTTTACTAATTATAAATCCTAATTTTCTAAATGTTCAAAGAGATTGCCGTTTTGCTCAATAAAACGATCGATTTTTCTTCCAATTTTGGCGACAGCCCTTTCAACCGATCATCTCCTTATCCTACCAAATGCAACCTGTATGCGTTCTTCCATGATATCTACGTTATTTTTATAAATAACATTTTTACATAATTAATATTGTGTTCGTTGCCAGGACCGGACTGACAAGATGTGTAAAAAATACGAATTTAAAAAAATAAGCAAGGACAATTTAACATTATGAGAAAGTAATATCGCCATTACATTTTGAGGGTAGGAGGGTTTAAAAATCGGTTAAAAAAATCCAGGTCCGTATTTAAAAAAATAAAGTTGGTGATGGCCGCTCGGAGACAAAACGACGGATCTTTAGTTTAGTAACGTTATTTTATAGAGTAGAAAAAGTGGCAATGACAAAGTGTAATTTATTTTTAAATAGCTAGTCAAATGAGCGCAGGAAAAAATAAAAACGATTTTGCAAAATTTCGGTTTTTATTGAATAAAATCGGAAGTATTCGAAATTTGAAAACTTTTAAAGCGGCATTATAATCAGCACCGAATTGCACAACTTTGCCCCCATTTAACCGTTTCTCTAACTCCTATGGTTTCCGAGATTCCAATGCTGGTATGTCGAATTTGTAACACCCTGTATAACATAATTAAATAATAAAAACTTTATTTTAACATATCTCTTCAAATAGTAAAAAAAAAATTAAAAAGAAATTGCGAAAATTCGGTTTTTCCCAAATATCTTCGGAAGAATTCGAAGTTTTTTAAATTTGAAAACAAAATGTTGTCGAATTAAATAGCAAGATATTTTTACCAATGAATATATGATGAAAACCCAGTATCGCCATCCGTAGGAATTAACTCATTGCAAAAGATAGCCATCAGACGTGAAAACATAGAACTAATAATAAACTAGTAGGTACGTTAGGGAAACACATCAGTATAGGAAACGTTTTTGCTCATCCCTACACTTTTTCTACGGGTTTGTAGATTCAAATATAGATCGCGCTGCAGTAGCCCACTGGGTGCAGTACCAATCCGTACGTGCCACGTCTGATGGCTATCTTTTGCATTAAATTGATTTCTACGGATGGCGATACTGGGCTTGCATTATTTATTTATTCGTAAATATATCATATTTTCGCTGTACTGGGAATTGCTTAGTTTTGGCTTTCTGATGAGTCCTACAAAGGACACTCGCGTCTATATCCCAACCTATTGGCGGTACAACTGCGCATGTCAGGCGGATTTAAAATATAGGTATCAATGGAATTAATTATTTTTTTACGTCACGGTGTTGAGTTATAGCCGAGGTATTACGTTTTCTTACAAGAACAGTTTGTTAATTTGTGGCCTTGTGGGGCATAATTAAAATGGAGGGGCAGGTTATTAATTAGTAAGTTTTGTTATGGCATGCGGCTGTCACAAAATATTAAATATTTTGTGGCGGCTGTCGTCAAGCACCTGTAAAGTAAAAACCTAACCGTCATTTTTTAAATTGTAGAACAGTTTATGTGTGCACAGACTGTGGCATGAAATGTAGTACAAAAACAAATATTAATGTTCACATGAAAAGAAAACACAAAAGTATTTAAACGATCACCTTTAAAGACCATTATATGCCGTGCATTTCTGATATTAATGCACTGAAAACAACAATAAGCCCTATAATTTCTTCTAACTGACCCTCATAACAAAAAGTCGGAATTACAAAATCGTATGTAAAAGAAAAAAAGAGAATAAAGTGTTTGATTTAAAAATATAAATAGAATACCGTAATATTAAAAATTTAATTAATTAATCGCTATATCAATCATATTTTACATGTAATAATTGAACTCATTTCTACCTATGTTAATTTCAAATATCCCGTCATCACGCTATACGCCTGATATGCGGTGTGCCGGCAATAGGTTGGGATATCGACGCGAGTCAAAGGACGAAACAGGCTGTCATTGTCTACCTATACCCCAGAAAACCCATGACCTTAGGCGTCCTTATGTGCTTTAATGCAAAAGATAAACGCACTACTCTGTCCGTTTGCCGCCAAGTTTTCTTTCTATATATTTTAACGGACACTAAACTCTACTACTTCATTTTGACTAAGTTTACGGACAAAACTTGGTAAAAAATATCCTCAAATAAAGCAAATAATAATAAAATAAAAATCTGTATACTTACACCCAACGTGTCCGCTACCTCTTTCATTTTGTCTGGCGAGAGATCTAAAAAGCTTTCGATTAAATCGCCATCTATAAACCCTTCGCTACTTTCAGTCTTTATGTCTGTGTGGAAGGCTCGCCAAAATGAGTGTTCTATTCTTCCAACTGATTTTATTGTAGACGCCAATTTGTTTTGTAAATCTCGTAATGATTCATAAAATTCTTGAGATATTTGTGTTACTAAACCTGAAAAAAAAAATTGTTAATAATGATAGTACTTTTGGTTTTTAGTTTAATCAATTGCTTGAATGGAGTAATATTAGTTAATAATAAGTTTATTTTCAATATTTATAATATAATAAATGTGTTTATTTATCTTCCTCAATAAACTTTTTCTTTGATCCCCCCGAAAACGTGCTTGTTAGGGACAAATCTTAATATTTTAAATTATAAATATATAGGAATATTAAAATATATATTTTTAAATATTGGTTAAATTTCAAATAAAAAAACGTTTAAGTATATGTGTACAAATATAAACGCAGTTTTTTAAAGATATAGGTATAATAAAATTCTGAAAAATATATAATTCATAACAATATTAATTAAAACATTTCCAAACATTTTTTAAAGTTATCTGTTTCCATGCTTTTATTGCGACTTTATATTTTTTTAATGAAATATATTTTTTAATTTTTGTTGGTAAATAACCGTTTAAATAAAAACATAAATATTTGAAATTTTTTTGTCCTATGGACTTATTTATTTTAGGTTTTATGGTTATTTAATTTTTATGACGTGTATTATGATTATGGTTTTTAAATTGTATAAGATTTTTATTTTTAAATATGTATATTAAGATGTTATAAATGTAAAGTTGTCTAATATTAATTTTTTTTGTTTCAGAATATAATTTTATTGAAGGACAAAGATAATCTTTATTAAATATAATTTTTAGAAACCTTTTCTGTAATATTTCTAATTTTTTAACTAAAGTGCTATTTATTCCTCCCCAACCTAAAATTCCGTAAATTAAATGAGTTTTAACTAATGCATAATAAGTATAATATTACAAGTTATTTTACGTTCAAAATTTTTTAAATGTTTCTAAAAATTGGTAGGAAACTTCTTAATTTTTTAATCAAATATTCTATGTGAAAATTCCAATTTAATTTACTGTCAAAGATTATTCCTAAATATTTTACTTGATTAACTTTCAAAATTTGAATGTCATCATTTATTTTAATACTATTCATATTTTGTGGTATGTTATTTGGATTTAAAGTAAAAGGAAGATAATGAGTTTTATCAAAATTAATTGTTAATAAATTTTTATCATTTTTTAAATTTTGTTATTTAAGTTGTCCCAATTTGTATCTGTATAACAAATTGCAGTATCATCTGCGAAACTATGAATTTTTCCATCACAATTTACATTAAATAAATCATCAATATAATAATAATAATAATAATAATAAGAGTTTATTTTTCAATATTTATAATATAATACATTTGTTTATTTATCTTCCTTAATAAACTTCTTCTTTGATCCCCTGAAGACGTGCTTGTTAGGGGCAAATCTTAATATTTTAAATTATAAATATATGAGAATATTAAAATATTTTGTTTAAATATTTGTTAATATTATATAAAAGTTAAATTGTAAATAAAAAAAATAAAAAAAAAACTTTTTAATATATGTATATAAATATAAACGCAGTTTTTTTGAAGATATAGGTATAATTAAATTTTGAAAAATATATTATTCATAACAATATCAATTAAAACATTTCCAAAAATATTTTTAAATTATCCGTTTCCAATATCCATGCTTTTATTTCGACTTTATATTTTTTTAATGAAATATATTTTTTAATTTTTGTTGGTAAATAATCGTTTAAATAAAAACATAAATATTTGAAATTTTTTTGTCCTATGGACTTATTTATTTTAGGTTTTATGGTTATTTCATTTTTATGACGAGTATTATGATTATGGTTTTTGAATTGTATAAGATTTTTATTTTTAAATATATATATTAAGATATTGTAAATGTAAAGTTGTCTAATGTTCATTTTCTTTGTTTCAGAATATAATTTTATTGAAGGATAAAGATAATCTTTATTAAATATAATTTTTAGAAATCTTTTCTGTAATATTTCTAATTTTTTAACTAAAGTTCTATTTATTCCTCCCCAACCTAAAATTCCGTAATTTAAATGAGTTTTAACTAAAGCATAATATAATATTTCCAGTTGTTTTACGTTCAAAATTTTTTTAATGTTTCTAAAAATAGGTAGTAAACTTCTTAATTTTTTAATCAAATATTCTATGTGAAAATTCCAATTTAATTTACTGTCAAAGATTATTCCTAAATATTTTACTTGATTAACTTTTAAAATTTCAATGTCATCAGTTATTTTAATACTATTCATATTTTGTGGTACGTTATTTGGATTTAAAGTGAAAGGTAGATAATTGGTTTTATCAAAATTAATGGTTAATAAATTTTTATCAAACCAATTTTTTATTATTTTAAAATCTTTTTTAATTTTGTTATTTAGGTTATCCCAATTCGTATCTGTATAAAAAATTGCAGTATCATCTGCGAAACTATGAATTTCTCCATCACAAATCACATTAAATAAATCATTAATATAGATATTAAAAAATAATGGTCCTAAAATTGTTCCTTGGGGAACACCATATTTAATTACTTTAGGATAGCTTTTTTCTGTATCTATTTGAACATAAGTTGGTCTATCTTTTAGATAATTTTTAATTAATTCAAATTGTTTTCCTCTAAATCCAATATTCTCAATTTTTTCCAACAATAGATCATGACTAACTGTATCGAATGCTTTTGCTAAATCCAGAAAAATACAAATAGAAGGTTTTTTTTTTATCTAATGCATCATATATTTGTTCTGTTAAATAGCAAATAGCATTTTGTGTCGATTTATTTTTTTGAAACCCAAATTGTTTATTAGAAATAAAATTTATTCTTTCTAAATAATTTTCAATTCTTGCTTTTAAAATTTTTTCAAAAACTTTGGCTAATGAAGATATTAATGTGATAGGTCTATAATTATTAATTTTATTTGAATCTCCATTTTTAAAGATAGGTTTTATAACACCAATTTTAAAAGCTTCTGGATATATACTTGTTTTAAAAATATTATTTATTAGAAATGTAAGTGGTTTTGAAATAGTAGTTTTAATAGTTTTTAATATTTCAGTAGTTATACCATCGGCACCAGGAGATTTTTTCAATTTCAAACTATCAATCATATTTTCAACTTCTTGATGATTAGTTTCTTCTAAATAAAATGAATTAATATTGTTTATGTTTTTATCTAAAGATGTGTTATTACATTTATTGATTTTATTTGCTAGTTTTTCGCCTATTTCAGAAAAATAGTCAATAAAGCTATTTGCTATACTTTTGTTGTCAGTGAGTGAGTTATTTTCTATTTTAATTTCGTTTATATTTTTATGTTTTTGATTTTTATTACATATTTTTTTTATAGTTTTCCACATATCTTTATTAGAATTTTCACATTTATCAATTTCATGTTTATAAAAATTTGTTTTTGCCTCTTTAATTAGTTTAGTCAGTTTGTTTTTATAAATTTTATATTTATATAATAAAAATCGGTTATTTTTATTTTTTTGTAAGTTTTTATAAAGTTCGTTTTTGGTTTTAATAGAATTAAGTAAGCCATTAGTAATCCATTCTTTTCTTTTTTTAATTTTAATTTTAAATTTAGTCGTACATTGTTGTACATTGTTTTGGATTTCTTTTATTAAATTATTGGATAAATCATTTGTTTCGGAATAAGAGTAATAATTTGTCCAATCTATTTTTGTTATATTTTCTTTTAATTTATAATAATTAATGTACGTTTGGTACACTGCTACAGGTTTTTTATTAGTTTTATTATCAATCAGTTTTTTTTGTAAAATTGTTGGGTAATGATCCGTTATTTGATATTTAAAGATCATTGATTGGAAATTATCTAAATTTTCGTTTGTTTTGACAAAGATATGATCAATACAAGAGCTATAGTCTTTTATTTCCCTTGTGTTTTTATTTATAAATGATATAAAATTATATTCACTTAATAAGTTTAAATATTAAAATATATAGATATTAAAAAATAATGGTCCCAAAATTGTCTCTTGAGGAACACCATATTTAATTATTTTAGGATAGCTTTTTTCTTTATCTATTTAAACATAGGTTGGTCTATCATTTAGATACTTTTTAATTAATTCAAATTGTTTTCCTCTAAATCCAATATTTTCAATTTTTTTCAACAATAAATTATGACTAACTGTATTGAATGCTTTTGATAAATCCCGTTGTTTTGTAAATTCAGTTGTCAACGGTCATTAGGATGCGCAGTGACAACATGAAGTTTTCTGGAATGAAAGGAATACCTGAAAAAAGTTGGGGATTGTTTTTGAAAACAGCTACAAGGTTCCCAAGATGCCCAACATTTTTTTTTAAATCGAAAATTTTCTAAAACCAATTTTTTTTACTGCAATATAATTATTGTAATACTTTAAGATATAAACGAACAACTCCACGGTATAATTTTGCGTTGTTTAATAAATACTAGCCATACCCAACTTACCTATAGCTCCACCAACGCTTCCAAACAAAACACACCCTCTCGTAGGCGTCGAAGTTTCACCTATATTTTGCATTACTAGAGATCCATGTCTGAATACATTAACCATATCGCCAATGTGGAAGTGTCCCACTTGATGCATCTGCGATCGTTCTTCATCTGTCGTCGCGGCGCTGTCTTTTTGACACACGAACATGTTATAACAGTTTTCTGCCCCGAGGAATATTTCATCGTCCAAGAATTCAATAGCTGTCATCCAGTTTGGATTGTAATCGCGCGCTTAAAAATATAAGCTCTATTATTAAAGGGGGTGTGCGTCAAAAAAACAACTTTATTTAAAAAAATTAAGAAAAAAAAACTAAGAATAATAGTCTAAACCGCACCCTTCTATCACAAATAATAATAATAACAATAACAGAATCGTTTAATTAATAACAGACCTGGCTTATTTTTTGTTTCTGTTATGATTGATGATTGAAATAATATCCACATAGAAAAATGTCAGTGGCGTACCACTTATTTTCTAAAAAATATCAGAGGACATGTTTGCAGGGACGCCACTGGTGGGACAAAAAAATAACTTTTTTAACTAAAATATGTAGTTTTGTCCTATTAGCACATGCCCAAATTGAAAATATTATCTAAAGTACATTAGGAGATATTACAAAAAACGCATTAAAAAAAATAATTCAAGACCATAGACATAAAAGAAACAGAGACAGAATTGTTTACATATTATCGCAATCAGACCGATTTTTAACACAAAGCGATGATGACAAATTTCTGCGGGGTGCCCTAGATCTAACTCCTGTGTTTGAAAATAAAGGGTATACTTAATCATAGTATAATGAGTAAATTTGTATGTGTACTTAAGTAATAATAATACACTAAATTATTAGTGTGCATTTTTCCATCAAAATACGCAATTTCTACTTTTAAAATTATTTAGTTTCCTAGTTACATAAAACTAAAGTGTATATGGGAAAAACCTTTGGCACCGCTGTACAAGCGTTTACTATTACTGGCGACGAGAATTTCGCCGAATTTTACGAGTTCATTCATTTTATGTGAAAATACGTATTTGCAGTGTTTCTGTGCGGGGCCTGTTACGTTTTACAATTTTAGATTGATTTTTAGTGTTTTTGTGGCAAAAGAGCTGTTAAAGCTTTTTTATTACCAATTCTAAATGGTTCGCCAGTGCGTTGTTTGCAAGAAAGTTGATTATTGTAGCCCCGGATTGGTATTTCGGCGGTAAGTGAAGTTACGTTTTTTTAGCTTAACCAGTGGTGTGATTTATTGTATATTTAAAGTAAATAACTGCAAAAACAATTCCATTTTGTCTGAACTTCTTTAAAAAAACGTAGATGACGGATTAAACAAGGAATATAGATATTATTGTAAAATTCTAATCTAGATTTCCCAGTTTAAAGCTTATCTTTACCCTCTACACATTTTTTAATGCACGTAGTTATTTACTAATATATTGCAGTACACACATAGACATTCTATGTCTGTACTATGTCTCATTACTTTACATTAAATGCAGGATTTGATTAAATGTTATCATACATCTAGAATATTATGTATATTTATTTTTTTGGAAAAAAATTACAATTTTCGTGAATTTTAAATACCTACTTCATAATATTGTTGTGGCATTACTTTAAAATTATTTTAATGTTAGAGAGGTTTCCTGTCTAAAAGAAAATATATTATGAAAGGGTTTTACTATAACTTGGTATAGTATTTTTATTCCGAATTGAAGCGCTGTGCCGGTATACATTGAATAAATATTGACCATGGTTAGTTGATGTATACTGGCAATATGTTTATCAGTGCTTCAATTTGGAATAAAAGTAATACACTTATTACTATAGGTTAGTACTAATTTTATGATAGGGTTTAAACCAGTGCCAATAATTTACCTACACACACAAAAGTATATTAAAATGGTGTGTTATATTCCTACGTTGAAAAGTGGAGTATGTATGTATATAACAGCCTGTATATTTTAATCTAAAAAGATAGCATTTTATATTCTCTTTCTAAGTATATAACACTATGGATGATATTGGTTTCCTAGGCGATTTATTAAAACGTCATTAGATAAATCACAGTAGGCCATGAAACAAAAGCTAATATCCTAGAAACAACTATGTTAACAGTCTAGTTGTTAATAACATTTAACGTCAATTTTATTTCTACCTATTCGTTTGTGAAAATGGTTTATCAACATTATGAAAAGTTTGATATTATATCATATTATGTTGAAAATGAAAAAACCGAAGAAATAAAAAAGAGATTTTAAAATGTTATCTTTTTAGATTAAAATATACAGGGTGTTCCATTTAAAAAAATGAGGTTAAGTCCGTTAACTTTTTTACCTGACCCCGTATACTTATACTGAAACCGGCTGATTATTCAGCAATCCTTATAAAGAAAATTTTTGTATAAAATACTTTTCTGTATCTCTTTTAACTCCGAAAATATAGGGTAATTTTGAAATTGTCAATTTTTCGATTTTCCCTCGTATCTCTTAAGCAAGCGAAAATTTTCAAATTTTGATTTTACTATTTTAAGTTTGAATTTGATTGAATTGAAGTTCGATAGCACTAACAATAACGGAGATACCCTATAAAAGTGTCG
This sequence comes from Polydrusus cervinus, assembly GCA_935413205.1. NCBI lineage: Eukaryota > Metazoa > Arthropoda > Insecta > Coleoptera > Curculionidae > Polydrusus > Polydrusus cervinus. The sequence continues at coordinate 96,103,584 of OW284510.1, read as the reverse complement.
AAAATGGGACACCCTGTACTGAAATTTTTGTTCTTATTCAAGAAATGGCGTAAATTATGGCTAATAGTTCCCAGGTTAGTGGTAGAAAAAATATTTTACAGTACATTATAAATATTTTTTAATTAATGGACTTTTATTTTTCCCTAATCAAGGCGCACGCCACTGGTAAAGGTAATCGGCTAAGGGGACGGCCAAGTTACAGCGTTGCCATTTTTTATGCCATCCTTTTTCAACTTACTTAAAACTAAAAAAATATAAATGATTGTAAACAAATTGTATTTATGAATGAAATGTTTTGTCTCCTCTTTATATGTCTATGTTCAAGACCCTGTAGCAAAAAAAAATTTAAGCCGTTTAGGACATATTTATATGAACTTTTCTTCATAAAATGACTTGAGGAATCACACATTAAAATATTAGCACGTCATTAGGGAACACTCTGTATATGTCAATAAATAAAATATTTATATATGCTTAACTCTTATTACACTTACCAATCTCTTCAAAACTACCCTCCATTGTCTTGTACTGTAATAGAGTCATACTACGCATTAAATCTCCCACCAAAATAAAGTCTCCTTTAGTCTTCAGATATAACGATACAATATTATTGAAATGTGAGCATTCCAATCGTAATTCTTTCTCGGCGGTCCATTCAAACAGTCTAACTGTACTATTAATACTGGCCAATAATTTTCCATTGAATTCGGAGAGGGAGTAACAGGCTCCCTTTATTTCTTTTTCGGACACTTGTATGAGTTTATTGTCATTCCAATGAAAAACAATTAGTCTGCCTTGTTTAGGTTCAGATTCCTCAGGGTTTACTGTTGCGGTACCTAAAAAAGCAATCAGAATTACTACAAAAGTAAATACAAAAAAAAAAAGTTTCCAAAAAATGCCTGTATAATCTACGAGACTCGACTGATTACTCTGTCCCAATAACATGCTTCGACAGGAGGTATTCTATACTCATTCCGAGTGGGGAAGAGTGGAAAATCAATCAAGTATAATGAAAACAGATCACTCAATCTTCAAAGACGGTTCAAAAATAGACGTTGGTGTGGGAGCCGGGGTCTTTTCCGAAAGTCGCCAAGTACAGAAATCGTATAGACTACCCAACTATTGTAGTATTTTTCAAGCAGAAGTACTGGCAATAGAGAAGCCGGTCAATATCCTGCAAGGACACCTTGGCCTGGGAGTAGCCTCGTCAATTACCATCTTCAGTGATAGTCAGGCGGCGATTAAGGCAATCTGTTCCAACAGCCTCAAATCAAAGCTCGTAAAGCGATGCCGCAACAATCTATGCACACTTGGCAACCAACATCAGGTTAGTCTATGCTGGGTTCCTGGACACTCCAATATAGATGGCAATGAGGCTGCCGATGCGCTCGCAAGAGGGCGCAGGCATGCCAGCTAATCTACCAGACAATTCGTCAAAGAGATTGATTATACAGCCAAGCAGCTTGCACGAAAAATAGATAGAGTTAATAACATGTATCACATCCAGGCAACTGTGGCCCATATTTGATAAAAAGAAAACCGCAGAGCTATTGAAGCACAGTCGGAAAGACGTGAGAAATATTACTGCGGTTGTCACCGGACATTGCCTCTTCGGTAAACATACCGAACGTATGCAAATACCCACTAACGACTTCTGCAGAAGTTGCAGAGATGAGAAAGTATTCAACATTTTCTGTGTGAATGCCCTGGCCTCGCAAAAAGAAGGTTCACCGCCTAGTAGGTTTTCAAAAGTCTGGAGGAAATAAGCATCTTCCAACTTGGTCAACTGAGCGGGTTTTTGAATAGTAGTGGCTGGTATGAATGAGTTGTTATAATCCTTCCGCGGTGTACTCCGCACTAACCATCAGAGATCTGATTAAGGTGGGTTCTACGGAACACGCGTGGTATCACAACGGACATAATAGGACTACGTGAGACTATTTGGAGAACCAAAGGTCTGCCACGCTAACCTAACATGTATAATAAACACATTTACTCTTTAATAAACTTATTCATTAATCCCCTCCTTATCTCTCTTGACGTATCATTCCTCTTTACTTACCAACAATGAAATATGTAGTAGGATCGTTGCCCAAGTGACATGATATTAATGACATTGCATACTCTTGCTGCATGAACTGATGCGCTGCCAGTACTTCAAAGGTATTCTGATCGATAATTAGTAAGTTATGTATTTCAACTTCTTGACCATATTCCGGTGAACCACCGCCACCTAAAAGACAAAAACAGACACTGAAGTATGTGTAAATACATCTATATCAAATATATCAGTTTAAGTTTTTCATTTTATTTATTACCTGTACTAGTTGAAATCGAACTGCTCCCACTAGATTTACTCATAGCTAAACCAGCAACACTACTCGATACCGTTACAGCTTGCGTCATAGTAGACGCACTCTGCCTTATAGGATTTAAGCCGGTTGAATCTTGTATATCAATCCGACAAGTTGTCACACCAAATACCTGAAATAAGTTTAAAATAAAAAAAACTTGCTAGAAGTCATATTTGCATATTTCAAATTTATATTAAAATGTAAATAATTTTACCTACTTGACTACTTTCTTGATAAGCAATTCTTCTTGGCGACTCTTGTAAAGGTATTGTCCTAATGTGAAGTTTCTGAATTTCATCTATGGTTCCTATTGTAACAGAAGTTGCAGTCGCTAATGCCAGACTATAAAAAAGAAATTATGTAAAACATTACTAGTATCGGAGCATGGAATGTAACCTGGGCCAACCTCATGGTTGGGAACATAGGAAATCCCATACAAGTTTTAGACTGTCCAAATATTTGCTCCCCTATTTAGAGCGGGTTGTAGGGAGACTTTTTGAGGTCTCTGTGTAATTAGTACACATGCGGAGTTTGGACAACCCGATCTTAACTTATTTGAATAGGATTGCGGTTTGTTTTTCATTGGAATTCAACAGGTGATGATGTGGACAGCAGCATTAATTGGACTTGTATTTGTTATTGTCAAATATAATTTGAAAGTATTAGATTTTTTTACTAGTAATAATTTTTTACCTAGGGAAGTATTATAAATTACACAACATTATAAATTACACAAAAGTCGCTATGATAAAATAGTACTATGTGGAGGAAAGCTTAAGTATTGTATCTGATATGTTTTCCGTTTATTTCCCTGATAGACCCACTCCTACCAACTCGGCAATACAAAAAGTTATTACTAAGTTTGAAGCGAAAGGCACTGTAATAAACAACTACAAATGCACAGGACAGAATCATGAGGGAGCTGAAGAAAACAATGATAGAGATCTTAATATTTTACTTCACGTCGAAGAAAATAAAAATATCCGCACTAGAACTCTCGGACAACGGGTAGAAAAACATCACACCACAGTACTAAGAACTATCAAAAAGCATAAATATCATTCATATAAGTATTAAAACCATCAAGAATTGCTAGAAGGGGTTGAGGATCACTTTTTTGTTTTGAAATTATGGAGTGAGCTAACAACATATATATTTTACAAAATATTTGCTTCTCAGACGAATGTACGGTTACATTAAATAATGAGCCGAATATACAAAATTATCGGTACTAGAGCCTACAAAATGAACATCGTCTTGAATGCACTCGAACCCAATACCCTTAGAAAGTGAATCACTGGACCATTTTTTGTTAACGGAAATCTTACTGGTCCAACATATTTAGATCTTCTTCAAAATCAAATTGGACCCGCACTGGAGGAAGTTGCTCATGAAAATCTGGAGATCTGGTTCCAAATGGATGGTTGCCCGGCCCACAATTCGCTTGTGGTACGCGAATATCTGAATAATGCCTTTAATGGGCAAGTTGTCGGTCCAAACTCAACTATTAATTAATTGGCCAGCAAGTCTCCTGACCTCTCACCAAATGACTTCTTCTTCTGAGGGAATTTAAAAAAAAATGTCTTTACAAAAGTTAAAATTTAGAGCAGTTAAAAAGTTCAATTTTAATAAAATCTGAAATAATTACCTAGTACAAACTCGCTAATGTTCGTAAAGAATTTTACGATCGTTTGGAATATTGTTTAGCTGCAAATGGCGAATTATTTGCACTTTTAATCAAGAATTAACAATGTTCCAAACGATTGTACAGTTTTCTTAAAACACAATTAGTATGTTTGTTTTAAAAACAATTGTTTATTTTTAAACACCTTCTTATTTTCTTCCCGTTTAAGTAATTCCTAACGATTTTAATACTATTTAATAGATTTTATTGTAAGTAAAATATTTCGTTTTCTATTAAGAGATCCGTTTTGAAAATAATGTTAGTTTTATTATATTATGCATTAGTTAAAACTCATTTAAACTACGGAATTTTAGGTTAGGGAGGAATAAATAGAACTTTAGTTAAAAAATTAGAAATATTACAGAAAAGGTTTCTAAAAATTATATTTAATAAAGATTATCCTTATCCTTCAATAAAATTATATTCTGAAACAAAAAAAATTAACACTAGACAACTTTACATTTATAATATCTTAATATACATATTTAAAAATAAAAATCTTATACAATTTAAAAACCATAATCATAATACTCGTCATAAAAATGAAATAACCATAAAACCTAAAATAAATAAGTCCATGGGACAAAAAAATTTCAAATATTTATGTTTTTATTTAAACGATTATTTACCAACAAAAATTTAAAAATATATTTCATTAAAAAATATAAAGTCCAAATAAAAGCATGGATATTAAAAACGGATAATTTAAAAATATTTTTGGAAATGTTTTAATTGATATTGTTATGAATAATATATTTTTCAAAATTTTATTATGCCTATATCTCAAAAAACTTCGTTTATATTTATATACATATACTTAAACGTTTTTTACTTGCAATTTAACTTTTATATAATATTAACAAATATTTAAACAAAATATTTTAATATTCTCATATATTTATAACTTAAAATATTAAGATTTGGCCCTAACAAGCACGTCTTCGGGGGATCAAAGAAGAAGTTTATTAAGGAAAATATTAGTTAAATCCAGTGTAAAACGTAGCTGTTAAAGATTTGTAAAAAGCCTACCGTTTGCAAATTACATTTGACAAAAATAAATCAGTTAGACAAGTTCAATCAACGCTGGTGTCAGCAGCATCGCCTGGTGAATTCCAATAAAAAACCAACCGCAATCATATTCAAATAAGTTAAGATCGGGTTGTCCAAAATTGTTCAAACTCCGCATGTGCACTCACAACACACAGACCCTACAGTTACCTACAGAGAGCTCTACATTCAACAGGGGAGCAAATATTTGGACAGTCTAAAACTTGCATGGGATTTCCTATATCTCTAACCACGATGCACCACCCGGTATAGTCTCTCTCACTTCTCAAATTCTAGGTCACGGTTTACAGGTACATATCAAGATTTACGAAAAAAATTCAAAAAGATCACAAAATTTGTTTGTGGTGACATTATGTATATCAAACAGCAATATCTTTGCCGAGAATAGTACCTGCTGGTAAACAATTTTGGTTATGAGTCCACGTAGAATTGTACATACTGTCTGGATGACTTTACTAGTAAAATTGGATCTACTCTGCAAACACTTAAGTTTAAATAAAATGGAAATTAATATAAAATAAATACAATACCTATCAGGATAAGCCTCAGCATTCAGGGAACACATCTGATTGACTTCTCTTAAGTTGACGTTGGAAAATACCAATTTATGATTGGATGAATAAATGACAGTAGGTCGATCCGAGCATGCAAATACATTTGTTGAATTAAGTGATCTGAAAGTTCTCAATATTGTTGGTTGTGTACCCAGTGTTACTTTCTTTTTATCTCTTAACGTTCCAGAGTCTTTTTGCAGCGAAAAGTAGTACATTGATCCATCGCCAAGTGCGCAGAGTAGGTAGTCGTGGCCCTCAAATGTAGCCATAAGAATAGAACGAGGCATAATATCTTAAAAAAACAAAACAAATAACTTAATATAACACTTCTTGTATGTTGTAATTTTTGTTTATTAAATAACTGATGTCACTTTATAAATAATCTAGATTTACCTCCTCCCAGTAACTCCTTGTGAGCCTCAGTTAGATTGGGTAAACATAAAATTCGAGCGGAGATATCTGTCCATAATCCCACTGCAACAATATCTGAAGAGGTAGCATTATCTCCTAAGGGACTAATATCAAGACAGGATACTTCTACATCCAATGTTGTTTCTCTAAAAGGAAAACAAAATGGTATCTTTCATTAAATTTTGATTTTGGTTGTAGTGTATAAAGGAACAAAAAATAAAATTTTCTGTGTTTGTACTTTTTATTTTTAAGCCATCACTAAGAAAATAAATAAAAAACTATTGGAATAAAAACACCGACTTCATCAAATATACGTCATGAAAACGTCAGCTTGACAATGTTGCCATTATTCTCTAAAATTTTTATATTATAATACAATGACAAAGTCTGAAAAGTAATCCATAAGAAATATATGTCCTAAACGGATTTATGTAGAAAAATTTTAAAAAATCATAATATTATTTCCAAAATGTTATCTATATTTTGTCTTAAAATAAGTAATTAAAGTTCTAGGAATAAAATATATTATTTAACTAGCATACAAGATTTTATATGTGGGAATACCGAAATTATTGACAGAAGACTCAGGAAATGAGAGTTGAACAAAGTCTAACCTAAGTTATCGGTCGATCTTTCTGCTCTATGAGCAAATAAATGAATTGTAATTTTAAACAAAAATACATCAAAATTCGGATGTAAGTGGGATGTAAACAAAAACACCGACATGATAAGTGAAAGATCGGTAACGATGTTCACTGTAAATTTCTGTCGTCATCACGTAATCGTGCCAGTTTGGCGTTTTTAAAATTTGTGGATATTGTGTTTTCAATGAGCTGCAAAAAATTCATGGTATGACCTAGCAATTTTATTGATGATAAACTCCTATTATAGCACCGACTTAACAATTTAAATGCTTTCAAATATAAGAATATTAAAAGAGCCCATTGTGTGGTACCTAAGCATAAATAATTGTTTTCCTTCGATTCTGACAAGCTGCGACTCTCTTTTTAAAGATGATATGCATATTTTGTGTGTGATATGGTGTGTGTGAGTGTGTATTACATACAGCTCCTATGTATAACTTTGCTTACCCTTTTAAAATTAACTCGTTCGGATGAATTTCCAAATAATATAACTGGTTACCAGTAGATACTATTAACTGTTTAGTATTGCATGCAACAACAATAATGTGCTTTTCGGTAGGTGGTTTCCATTCTGACACCAAATTCTTGTCTTTAATTGATACTAAACGGGCTGAAAGTGGAGTAACCTGCAACAAATATTACTTAAAAGATTTGTTTATAAACGCGGTGTAAAATATGTTTAAAAAAAATTTATAACACATTCAGGGACAAAAAAAAACTAAGACTTTTATCAATTTTGATGTCAAAATTTTCATTCAGATTTTTAATTTATACAAAATTTTATTTCTGGTATTGTACCAGGGCAGAGAAATGTAAACGATAATCTTAATAAATTCATCTAGAAGTTTAGATCAAATTAAAAGGAAGTTTTGAAAAAATTGTTAATTGTTCAGGGTTACACAAAGAAACCTTTTATGAATGTGAACAGTGTAATTTAAGTAATAATGTTTAGATTAACCTCGTCTTTCGATCTAAACTTTATTATTTACTTACTTACTCCACATTCATAAAATACTTCTTCGGTAACCCTCTCACATGAACAATTTTATCAAAGCTCCATTAAGATGACCATCAGCTTCCTTTTTAATTTGATCTAAACTACCGTCTGTTTCTCCTGATGAATGTTTACACATTCGAAACATGTAGAGAACACTTAAAGTATCTCATTTCCTTTAATTTAAAAAGGTTATTTAATACAAAACTCTTTTGTCCATGAGTTTCGCTTTAAGAACTTTGCTTCCTACCTGAAGAAGTTGTTCATGTGCTACATTTCCACAAAAGAAAGTTTGCTGTTCAGATGTAAAACCAGGAATATCCGTTTCTTCTACTTCCTCTCCATTTAGGCTTAAAATGCGCGTCTGACCAACAAATGATAGAACTAGCGTGTCGTCTAATTTACTGCCTAAAAAATTCTTATTATAAAGATATTTTTAAAGCTCATAATTTTATTTGTACCAAAAGAGCTGTCGTTTTTAAATAAACCACAACAATGGAAATGCTCTAAAATGACGTACGTATATTCTATTTAGGAATGGTTTAAATAAATTTTAATTAATTGACCTTGTTAACTACACAGTTAGAAAGCCAGGATAAAATTGCACTTAGAAATGTCCAAAGAAATATTTTATTTGACTTAAGCAATAATTTAAAGGTACCAAATAAATAAAGCTGTAATGAATTTTTCTCTTCCGAAAAATTCGTTTATTTTTACTCAAAGAGACCTGATATTTGATATTTTTTAATATATTATTTTGAGGCGGAGACTTTGTGTCTTTTTTCTTATAAAATTTTTTTCTTAATCTAAACGACAAAATTGTTCTTTAGTTCTCGAAAATTTCGTACTTGTTAGGCAGTCCACGAACTCAAAATATACTTTATTGTCCAAAAAAACAGTATGCTTATCGACAAAGTCACTATTTGCTAATATCTAATATGCTTACATAAATACATCTAAAAGCCCTAGAAAAAATAAACAAACAATTAAGGGGGAAAAAACGTTATGCCCAACACGAAAGGGTTTAAAATAAGTAAAAATTTAGAAAACAAAAAAAAACAAAAACCGATTAGTTAAAATTTTATAAAACACAGAGAGATTAACATATTACTGATGGATCATTGAAACATTCATCCAAAGTGCAGTAAGCTTTTTCAGTTAAGAAACGCTTAGTTAGTTTTTTAAACTTTTGCAAATTTTGTGCCTTCTTAAAGAGAGAGGAAGATGATTGTATATTTTCTTGCCCTTATATATAAAATATTTTCTAATTTGTTCTGAATGAGGTATAGGTAAGCTTAAAGAAAAAAAATTGAAGCGTATTATAATGAGAAGGCAACAACAGCTCACTTTTATATTTTTTATAAATAAGACAGCAAAGCAAGATAAGTAGTCTCTAAAATAAAGATAGAACAAAGAGTCAATATTGCATGCCTTATACATAGTGGGCGACAAGAATCCCTAATTTTAGCACTACACATGTATCTTATTGCTCTCTTTGCAGAACAGACATCGTGACAAATAAATATTGGGTACATGATCCCCAAATACAGATTACATAACGACTCTATCAGAGTATAGTAAGAGCTTTTTGCCAAAGTAAAATTTAAGTTATTTGATATCACCCTTAGAGCATAACAGAAGAAATTTTATTACACTAATTGATAATATATGATTTTCAAATTTAAGAGAGCTGTCTATTGATAATCCCAAAAACTTATTCACAGAGAGCACTGAAATCTTTGCATCTTTCTCATCCTGTTCAAGTCATTACTAATGTCTACTTTAAGTTTATCAAGATCTGTTTCGTGTCAAAGAATGGTAGTGTCATCAGCAAAAATAGTAAATTTCCCAGATATTGGCAAATGAGGCAAGTCATTGAAATAAACTATAAAGAGAGGGGGGCCCAAGACTGAACCCTGTGGAACACCCGTGTCAGTGCTAAGCTTACTAGAACCATTATTTTGAAAGGTGACTGTCTGCACTCGACCTGTCAGATATCAGCGTTACTCGAAAAAACTTAAAAGAAACTGTAGTAGCGTGGAGACTAGCGGACTGGACGACTAGACTACTCGAGTTGCCTCTCATTCCCACACGGCCGATACTAGTCACGCAGCCGCGAACTAAAAGCCACATTCATGAATATCAGCTTAAAAATTTGCTCCATATTTATTATTTTGTATCAAGAGACTGGAGTAGCGTGGTGACACTGCATGCCGAGTCGCGGATACTCGGGTTGCCGGATCTCCGGTTATATGGGGAATAAATGACATGTCATACCCAAATCCGTGATTTGTTGTATCTGACGATAATTGCATTTGCTTACCATTAGCCTGCAGTGCCCACATGCCTTTAATTCCCATCAAATCAATTGAAGCATGCTCCTGAATTCCAATTCCGTTTCTTATTATCCTTAGGGAACCTTCTTTGAAAGCGCCTGAACATGTAACCAGCTGACCCTGACTTTGGCGCTCCAAATCGACTACACACATATCTAATACCGGCCCTAAATTGGTAAAAGTTTCCATCATAGTGACGTAGGAACCATTTTCGTCGGCTTTGGTGTTCAATTTGATGAGTTGGGAATCGCCCAGTCGAGCACCGATGAAGAGTACACCGTTGTCGAGGTAAGTAATGCATTCGGGAATCGCAATCTCACCTAAAATATTTTTAAATATACAGTGAAAGAAGTTCATTTTTTAGTTTTAAATATCTATTTTAGTAATCATTTTCAAAAATATTTTTGTATGCACGTCACAACTCGCAAATACATAATCATAACAGAAACAAACACGTTATTAATTAAAGGGTCTTATCAATTGACGTAAAATTCGTTTTGACAACCTTTGACATTTCGAAAAACTTTAATTTTGTGTGTTAAAAGTAACAAGGACAACTTAAATAACAAAATTAAAAAGATTTTAATATAATAAAAAAATGGTTTGATAAAAATGTATTGACAATTAATTTTGATAGAACTAATTATCTTCCTTTTACTTTAAATCCAAATAACATACCACAAAATATTTAGGAATAATCTTTGACAGTAAATTAAATTGGAATTTTCACATAGAATATTTGATTAAAAAATTAAGAATTAAGAAATTTTTGGAAACATTAAAAACATTTTGAACGTAAAACATATGGAAATATTATATTATGCATTAGTTAAAACTCAGTTAAATTACGAAATTTTAGATTGGGAAGGAAAAATGAACATTAGACAACTTTACATTTATAACATCGTCGAAATAAAAGCATGGATATTGGAAACAGACAACTTAAAAAATAATTTGGAAATGTTTTAATGAATATTTTAATTAATATTGTTATGAATAATATATTTTTTAAAATTTTATTATCCTATATCTTCAAAAAACTGCGGTTATATTTATATACATATACCTAAACGTTTTTTATTTGCAATTTAACTTCTTTATAATATTAACAAATATTTAAAAAAAAATTAATAATCATCTATACATGTATATATTTATAATTGAAAATAATAAGATTTGCCCCTAACAAGCATGTCTTCGGGGGATCAAAGAAGAAATTTATTGAGGAAGATAAACACAATTATTATATTATAAATATTGAAAATAAACTTATTATATTATTATTAATTTGAGAGCGACAAATAATTAATTGGAACATATTCTGAAAATATTTCATTATTTAACAAAAGAAGAAATGCTCATTTTTAAGCTTGATTAAATCCTAACAAAATTGAAAAAATATACGATTTAATCAATGGCATGATTCTAATCAAAATGACGTCAGAAGCTGTGACGTGCATCCAGCCAGAATTGTACGGACTAAGAAGTGTATAAACACTCATCATCAGGAGAAACAGATTGTAGTTTAGATAAAATTAAATCAAAAGAAAGTTGAATATCATCTTAATGGAGCTTTGAGAAAATAGTTCATAAGAAAGAGTTAAACGAAGAAAAGTATAATGAATATGGAGAGTATAATGTAAGTAATAAAGTTTAGATCATGTTATGAAGTTAATATTTTGGAATAATTTGTCTAGTCCAACACGATGGAAAGGTTGTGGTATTATTATTATTTAAAATAAATAGAACTCCTATTTATTCACGCGTTTTGACAAATTCTTAAGATAAGTTGTGTTTTGGGATATTATAAAGCAATACCTAATAATGTGAACTAGTGAAAACTGCGATTTTTAGAATATTTTTTTTTAATTTTAGAATTTACCTTGTAGCTTTTTTAATATTGTGTATTTAAACGTCCTACAGCCCACCTTTTAAACAAACTAGTTTAAAGTTATATTTAATTTTTCCTTGTCATTCACTGTTTCCTGGAGTCCTTTTGAGAACGAACATTCATAACAAGTTATTATAACAGTGATTTCTATTAAGTTAAAATACTGCTGATACTTATATAAGACTTACCCAACATTTCTACTTTTAGATCTTTAACAATTTCTTGAGCGTCGCCTCTATTTTCTGTCTCCAAAAACAGCATAAACAAATGCCCGGCCATATCGCCAAGAAGATAGCGGAAACCACTTGGATCTACTCTTGCATAGCAGGTGATGGTGCTTTGCTAAATAATAAAGTTTATGATAATAAAATATTTAATACTTCACGATGTAGCAAAAAAAATTATGTTCACTTCAATTTTCAATGCCAAAAACTTTTAATGTAAAATCCAATACGACTTTGTGAATGTTAAAACAACGCGGAATAGACAAGATGGATTGACAACGCAAGAAAAGAGATATGAGAGTGCAAAAGAGTAAGAAAAAGAGGCACATATACAACGACATTTGATGCGAGGTGCTACAAATATTTACACGATTTTTAACTGTCTCTTAGTCATGCATAGGTTTTATATCCATCTCTTATCAATTCAGCAAGTTTCAGTATCTGCGCAATGTTTTCTAAAATAGGTGACTAGTTGGCAAATATATTTGACAAGGGAAATGTTAACAACGCAAGTGAATTGGAGTATACCTACCTTTATAACAGCAGGAGCCACCACAACCGAAGTAATACCGTCATGGTACAAAATACTCTCCTGGCCAATGATAATGGCTCCACCAAGAGGCGATGGTACTGGTATAATGATGGAGGCTTCAGTTTCCACATTATCTTGTCTCCAAGGAGTCTTAACGAACTCCTTTTCACGCAGCGAGATTTCATGGGTTTTTACGTGTCGTCCGTTAACGTCCTGATGAATCAAGATTAGGGTCGGATTGGCGCAACCGTGTAGAAATTCGACGTCGTGGACTTGCAATTCATCCATTCTACAAAATAAAATGTGCATAATGTAAATTATATAAGAGAGATGAATATGTGAGGTTATTATTTAGAAAAGGTCCTGAATATGATATTCCCTTCATAGGCACGCGTCAATAGAAAAGTTGATAAACATGTTTGATAGAAAAAGATGCAGCGTTCCTTACCCCTGTCTGTATGTTTAAGCGATTATAGCGCAGGCGCTTTTAGAGAGCACTGACCTGTACTTAGTTTGTTACTATGTCTGTTTGATGTCAGAGTGTTTGGTATTCCCGAGTGTTTGTTCCAGTTTAATTACCAACAATGTGCTTTTTCACTAAATTTTTATTTTGACCCTATCATAGAGCACGAAAAAATAACATTTTCTACGGTTTTAGTTTTTAAATTCTTTAATTATTTACTGAGAAAATAATTAAACAGAACACGCTTTCTAATAAAAACACGCGGAAGAAAATACAGACGTCACAAAAACCGGAATGGGCAACCTGGGACAGCCTTTATTTGACACGCTCCGACCCATCACTGACCTGACTAATCTCTCAAGACAGGTGTTCTATTTTTAATCTGTTTTTTTCTATTTAAGTTATCGAAACAAAGATAACAAACAATATAATCGGTCGCACGATTAGCAAATAAAGAAATTTTGTAGTTAATAGGAAACGTACATGCATTCTCGCCTAATGTTTTTAAATTTGCAGCTTTTCCGCCGTGTTTTTAATTTTCTATAGGTTCTAGTTCAGGATGTCAGTGCTGAATATGATAAATTCGATTATAATGAAAGAGCTCATTATGCATCAGAACCTAGGCTCACCTAAAATTTGAAGCTTTAAGTTCATAATTCTCTTTCTCCAAAGGTATAATTTTGAACAAGCCATCATACAGCCTTAAGCCAATAACTCTTGCTTTGGGATCAATGACAGCAAGTATTCCAGTCTCAGATGGTTTACCAATGCGATCTGCTACATTTCCATGCGCCTTGGTTATTATGTCTAAATTATCTCCATCGCTAACACATTCCAAAATCATTGCATTGTATCTGTATGTCACAATAAACAACAGATCTTTTTTTTCATGCTAAAAATTTATTATAAAATCTCATTACATAATACAGGGTGATTCCTAAGTTGATACTTCTTTTTTAGCTGTGTATAGAAGGCATTAAAATAAACATTTTCAAATATCTTTTTTTTTTTTAACTTAAAAATAGGTGACATACAGAAGTAAAAAATCTAAGTGCGGGCCTGGTCATCAAAACGCAGCCTGTTATATTTTATGTTGTTTGTCTTATCTCTTATTAGTCATGCAATTTATTTTTTATTTGATCAGTTATTTATTTGGCAATCTGCTGCGGTGTGTTTTTCTGAAGCAAGTTAATTTTAAATTGGTGACACGTGAAAATGGTAAAATTTGAAAACAATGAACTAGTAGATATGATGCTAATTTACGGTGAGTGTCGTCAAAGTGTATCTGCTGCTTCGAGATTATACACAGAACGCTTTCCCTTGTGGGCTCATCCTACACTTAGAAATTTTCTTAATGTTATTCAATGGGCAGAACAGTATTTAACCGATAGTGTAATAAATGAATGTAAGTACTTTATTTTTGAGTTTTTTTAAAGAAGGTATTTGAAAATGTTGTTTATTTTAATGCCTTCTATACACAGCTAAAAAAAAGTATCAACTTAGGAATCACCCTGTATATATAATAATATAATATATAAGATAGGTTAGTATCATTGACATATGTAAACAATTAACTGTGATAACATGAATAAATACTTTGACTTATATTTTTTATGATATTGGATCACTCAACCAATCAATGAAAAAGTGCAATTTATTTCATAACATTTCTTTTATTAAATTTAGGAAAAATAAAGCAAATTTTCAAATTTCCCCTTTTTTCCAGATAACTTCAGGATAATTATTTGGAATGTCTTCAATTTTTAAAAGATATTTAATTGAGCACCAAATTGTGCAACTTTGCTACAATTTAATAATAAAGCATGATCTTAATATAATATAAGTAGTAATGTTTGATTGTATGTTATTGTACTAAATACTACAAAAAGGGGACAAAAGGCAGTATGATACTGAAACAATTGTTTTAGTCGCAACTTAAACTTATCTCTTAAGGCTCTACCACGCGCAAATTTAGAGGATGAAAAACACCGTTTCGCTACTGCAGGATTCTGCAAAGGCTATTTGAGATATTTGTCGGGACAATTTAAAATTTAATAAAGGAATGTTTGTATTTCTAAGGTACAAAGCCCTTTTTTGAAAAAAATAAGAATATGTATAAGAAAATGCCCACTAAAGGTGCGTATTTTTAGGCACTTTCCAAGGTTAATATCGTAGCTAAGAATTTTTTTTTCAAAAAAATAGCCATGTACCTTAGAACTTCCATGTCTTATCTTTAAGACTTCAAAAATTGAGACAAAACAATGTCGTAATAAGTCCGTTATCTTGCAGCGCGCAACTCATGTTTTAGGTAAATTTTGTTGTCATGTTATAGAAGTTGCCTATATACAGCTGAATTTATTCTCGGCTGACGTGAAACAATTTACATCCAGAGAGAATAATGATACACTGAAAAAAATTATAGGTGGTCGAACAAGAAGTAATTTCGGGGGTAATTTTGGGCTAAATTTTATGTTCTTCTTTTTGGATTGTCAATGCCAATAACAGAATATCTAAGCGTCAATTTTAAAAAGACGTAACTAGTAGTTGTGCTATATACTCTGGGTTGCCATAAATGTTTCGGCTTAGACCGAAATGGTTTATAATGCACCGGAAGGCAAAATGTTCAAGGCGCTTTCACCATTTTGTCAAAACGGGTGTTTGGGCTTTCAAATTTTTTTATTCATGTTAGGTAAGGATAAGAATTGAACGAAATGCAGTGGATTTGTTGATGTATTGCAATCAAAAATGGGCTATATTGAATTTTTTTTTTTTCGTTTTTTATCGAAATGGGCCATTGTCTTGATAGTGAACAAAATATACTAAGGTAAATAGCTTATTGGTATTAGAGGCCCAAACTGGATCACCGGGAACTTATGACAAATCCCAGGATGTATGGTAACCCTGGTATATTAACTCTTAGATCTAAAATTAAAGTTTAATTTGTCTTGGTAAAGGGTGATAGGTGCAATAAAATAAAGCCATTTATGAAGGTTCTTAGTGAGTAAGGAAACCAACTGTTGCATAATGAATCTATTTCTATTCGATTGTTTTTATATTTTATGCTCATTATACAGGCTCTATATATTGTTTATATAGTCTGTCTAAACCTGTTAAAATATGAATTCATCTTAAAGGTGAAATGTGTTTATTATTTTATCCATGGTTTAACGATTTAAAAGTAGTTGTCAGGCACGAATTTGGCGTTGGTCACATGATATTTATCTGTCCATGTTATTGGCTCGCAGCTACAATTTGGTGCAGCGAGACTACTGTATAGTGACAATGCTAGGTAGGTATTAAATAAAAATTGGACAGTATGCCACGCAGAGTAATAAAATACAATTTTTTGTTAGGCATAGGCGTCCATAGAGAGGGCTGTTGCCCCCATCTCTTGACCAAGGGGGACCGGGGGGGGGGGGGGGGGGTAGATATTCTTTTTACTAACAGGGGGAGCGGGGGGGGGGAGGTAGATATACTTTTTACTAACTTTTGTTAGGGGGAGTTTATGAAACGACTGCGACATTTTTTTTTGTAGGAATCACTTTTGATAGAAGTTCTTGAAAACGCAAAGTTTTGTTTTTTTTGTAGCCACTTTTGAACAGTGGAGAAAGTGTAGAAAAGGCTGCGAAGTATTTTATTTTATAGAAGTCACTTTTGAGAACTTACACGTTTTTTTGGCTACCCCCCTATCACTTTATGTTTATAAAAAACATTAATACCGTGATTTTGTATCGGATTGGCGCGACGATACGGTACTACCTCCTGTTGTTTCTGTGTTACTAAAAAAAAGTCTAGGTACTTACTTTTTCCTCTTTTGAGGGTGCAGCGCAACTAATCGTCAAAAACATACCACTTTAAAAAAAAATAATTATAATGGCACGGAATGCGACGGACAAAATACTGCGCGAGTTAGTAACCACAGTCAACAAATCCTGGAACCAGCGGGACTTATCTTTTGTTTTTTAAATAAACACGGTGAAAAATTTGTAATATAAGAAAATTTTGTTTGAAAAACTATTGACCTTACGAAGTATTTGATAACCAATGCTGAAAACCTTTAGTTTCAGGGTAGGCCTGTGCCTCCCAATTTTGAAAATTTGACAGTATATGCTAATGCTGATGGGGGCGATCGGGCTAAAATATTTTTATAATGGTGGCACTTCCCGTTATACCGGAAGTAAGTGTCAACTTGCTTATTTTAAATAGAATACTCTATATATTACTACATTTTTGCATTCTACGCAAGAATTTAGGCATATCTTGTATACCATGTCCTATACCTATGTCTAAGCGTTTTAGATATTTTTAATAGATTTTTTATAATATTTTAATAACTATTAATACAGGGTGTTTAAACAATACGATTAAAAATTAAATTGAAAAACTGCAAAAAGACTAGTTTTTCAAATGGAAATACATAAATTTTATAATTATTCCTTATTTAACATTAAAAATAAGGGTAAGTTTGTATATCCCAAAAAATTTTAGTTTTAGAAACATTGCCAATTTAATATTTTTATATGGCGATTTTGCTGCAGATTTTAAGTTTAGTTACTTTTAGTTGGCTATAACGGCGTTGAAAAACAATCAAATGCGAGAAAAATTTATGAAGCTGTCACTTACCATTTAAACATCATTAATTATCATGTCTGTGCGCTTAAATTGTACAAACGAAGATTATTTAAATTTATTTATTATTTATGGAGAATGTGTTAAAGTTATATTAAGAACATTGGACACATTTGCCAATCGATATCTTCAAAACAGAAGCCATCACAATGTGCTTATTAATAATATTCAAATGGTAAAATTAGATTTTGCTGGTTTTCAACGCCGTCATAGACAACTAAGAGTCACTGAACTAAAAATCTGCAGCAAAATTGCCATATAAAAATATTAAATTAGCAATATTTCGAAAACTAAACATTTTTGGAATATACAAACTTACCCTTTTTAATGCTTAACTAAAAGTAATTATAAAATTTAGACTTTTTGCAGTTTTTTCAATCTTATTGTTTAAATACCCTGAATTAATAGTTATCAAAATATTATAAAAAATCTAATAAAGCAGGTCCTTTATAACAAGGAATCCCGCATAAATTAAATAAATATAAGGCTTCTTTATAGAAAAAATTGATAATTATTTTAAGGCTTGCAAACGTCATTCTAATCAGAAAAATTCAAATATGTCAAAAACGCTTAGATATTTATAGGTATAGGTATACAGGGTGGGGACTTTAACTGGAATAAATTCCATTTTATTAAACCTGCTGAAGTTGCGCCTACAAAATTTAGTATGTGGGAATTTTGAAGCATGCGGAATTGGATTATGAAGTCGGCGCAGTTGCCAGATTTCTCAGCTTTGCGCTACACGTAGTAATTTTGTTATTTTAAATGGAATGCACTATTTATTTTTATTGCAGTGAATTGGTAGTGTCAAATTTAGTAAGATCTCAAAATTACAAAATTCTATCTTCACTAGTTTCTGAGCTATGGCAACACTGTAGTTCCCTTAAAAAGTACCGGGACGCTTGTCTACCTCCATAGTTACTAAGTTATTGACAAGCTTCAAGAAAAGTTCTTGTCTTTTCAAAATGGCCAATTTAATTTAAACTTTAAAAATAGAAATTCTCATGATACTTTTTAATGGAACTGCAGTGTTGCCAGAGCTGAGCAATTAGTGAAGATAGAATTTTGTAAATTTGGCATCTTATTAAATTGGACACGCCCAATGCACTGCAATAAAAATAAATTGGGCATTCCATTTAAAATATTAAAATTACTACGTGTAGCGCGAAGCTGAGAAATCTGGCAACTGCGCCGACATTATAATTCAATTCCGCATGCTTCAAAACCCCACATACCAAATTTTGTAGGCGTAACTTCAGCAGTTTTAATAATATCGAATTTATTCCAATTAAAGTCCCCACCCTGTACAAAATCTGCCTAGAATCTTACGTAGAATGCAAAAATGTAATAATATATAGGATGTTCTATTTAAAATAAACACACTGATACTAGGGTTGCCAACCCTCCCGATTTAGTCGGGAGGCTCCCGCTTTTTACTAAACCTCCCGCCGCCCACGCACTTAAACAAAACTCCCGCTTTTCCGATAACACGACGGACGCCTAATAACTGTACAGCTGCCTTAGAGAGGGGCAACCTTTTTTTTTAGAAAGCACGTTTGATGAGAGGAGGAAGAAATATAAAAGGCACGCCACAGCGTAAGGTCAACGGGGTATCGACTTTTTGTTTAGAAATCATCAATCAATAATTATTTTAAGCACCTCAAAAAAAACTTGTCCTCCAGGCACTGTCCACCTCCCGCTTTTCAATTTTTAAAACATGACTACCCTAGCCGACACTAACTTTCGGTATAACCGGAAGTACCACCATTATGAAATTTTTTTAGTCCGGTCGTCCCCATCAGCATTACCACGATGGCAAATTTTGAAAATTTTCCTATGTATAGTTTTCCATATATAGTTCGAAGCGGTTCCCGGTGGAACACGAACACCCTGTTTCTTCAAACTTTCTGCTCTACCTAACTTTATTTTTTGTAAATATTCTAGAGCTTTAATAATAAAATAAGACAAAATTTAAAAGATATATCCGTATACCGATTAGATACATTATTTTAACTAATACAATAACAAGTAAAATACTTATTTTCCTCAAAACAAATTTCTCATCTTCGAAATAAAATCAACCGAAACTCATTAGCATAAGAAAGAACCTGCCGCCTCGTCTCGTGGTTTCAGTGTATGTCGATGTTTACGGAATATTTTTCACCACGTCATAAGCTCGCTAGTATGCCCACTTCGGGTGAGACTCTCTTGCAAATAAATTTCTTGCTGCACAAAGTTCCGCCTTAATAGTTTCTGAGACCCTAATGTTCACCTTCGAATTTAGGACATCCTGTACAGTTAAATAATATATCTTAAGATGGAAAGTTCTTGTGTATAAACACCTAATTTGAAATTCAGAAAAAAGTATTTCCTCGAATTTCAAATTAAGTGTTTATACACAAGAACTTTCCATCTTAAGATATATACATACTTTATTTTCTTACGAAAAAGAACCGATAGGTATTAATCAGCCGGGCCTGAAAAGCATGCATCTGGTTGCCGAACGGTAATGTTGTTGTTTAAAAAGGGTAAAAATGATTTACAATATCTATCACTGTGCGTATTTAAATAATATATTATTAAAAACTATGTATCTTCTAAATACATAGAATTTTTTCCAGAAACAAAAATTTCTTCTAAATAACGAAATTTATTTACCTGAGGACGAAACAATTTCATCACAGCTACTTTACCATACAATCCAATTTCTTTTATAGCTCTTAAACCTTCAGGGGTGACCAAGTAGATATCAAGTCTATTATTTTTTGCCACTATCAGATTCAGATCAGTGGCTGAAGTAAAATTACCTAAAATAAGAAAAACACGCAGTGGCATTAGTTTTTGTATAATACTATGATAAATTCAGTATAGATGGTTTTATGGGCTTAATGATCCTTAATAAGCACATGCCACAAGCCATTCCAGTACAGAGTGAAAATGTTGAAAAGTTATTTTTAAATAAATATTTTAAATTTCATACTACTCTCAATTCCAGAAGTTAATTTCATATAATATGAAGATTGGCTCAAAAAAAAATTATGACAATAGTTAATTTTTTTTTCTTACTTAAATTATTAATAACTTTATTGTAAATAAAGTCTTTGGTTGTTAGACTGACAGTGATGGTTGTCTTGTCTTTTGATAAGAGTCTCACAAAAGTAATGTTGATTAAATTGATATTTAAAAAATCAGTATGGTTCAATGAAAGAAAATGACTTTGCTTGCTAATTGTTGACTTTAGGTATATAGACAATATAATATGATGATATAGGTAAATTTATGCAGAAATCAAAAATAAATGTAAAAATAGGAGTTTAAAAAAATAAAGTAAGTCATCATAACTTGTTTATTAGACAAAAATAAAAAAGTGACAGGTCAGAGCTGTCATATCTTAAGAAAGAGAAAATATCTACCGTTGACAAGTAAGTCAATATGAATAATCTATTATGAGTATTACTTATTTTTCAAATATTTATTCTGTCATATAAAGGCAGAAACCTTCAAATAAATATTCAGAAACATTTATTCCCCAACAAGGCGTTCCCCAGGATTCACCTTTATCCCCTCTGATTTACAATGTTTACTGTTACAACATATAATTACATAGGTGACAACCCAGCATTTTTGGACCATATATTACATATTCTTCAATTTGCCGATGATACTGCCCTTATAAGTCATAATACAAATATCAATACTACCATAAACTCTCTTCAACTTTTAATAGATAAAACAATGGCATGGTTTAACCTATGGTGATTAAAGCCGAACCCCCTAAAATCCCAGTATATAATATTTAATCGTTCAATAAATCAAAACTCTCCAAGCATTATTATTAACAACCATGCCATAATACCACAACCTACAGTCAAATACTTAGGTATCACATTAGACCAGAAGTTAAATTTTAATCAACATACAAAAGCGATTAATGCCAAATGTATCACAAGGGGTAACTACTTTTGGAGCCTAACTTACAAAAAACAAGGTATCTCTATAAAAATTGCAGTACATACATATATACCAGTTAATATGTCGCCCTCTTTTAGAATACTGTCATCCTCTCTATCTAAACTGTAGACCTCCAGCAATAAAAAACCTACAAGTAGCAGAAACAAACCACTCTTCATTTCATTACCAAAATACAACATCCAAACAATCCATTCAATTAAAGATTGTATGAATTGACTAAAGATGAACCAATAGCTACCAGACTTAAAACACTAAGCACCAAATTTACTAACAGACCAGAAAATGTAATGGCTAGGCAAGCAATGTGCAACAACAATACTCCTTACAACAGGAAGAGGGTTTATCCAGAAATAACTCTATTCCAGGCTATTACAAACTTGAATTCAACACAATTCAATGAGCAATTTTTTTTATATATTTTCTTCATTGTAACTGTATTTACTACTCATTTTAAAGATAATTTTGTTAAATATAATGCTGTATAAAAGGCTGAAAGACTTCGGTCAATGGCCAAATGATATCAATAAAGCACTACATAATAATAATATATTATGTCATAAATAATACTCCCATAATTTTTTTACGTTAATGCTAGGCCCAAGCCCAAATGCATAAAGACATAAGCCTAAAAATGAGTTTCTTAAAAACCACTGGTGTATTTCCACTACGGTAGCCCGTCAGTGTTACCAGGTACCAAAAATTCTAGTACTGGGTACTAAAAGAAAACACGAAAACTCATATTTTATCTATAAAAAATACCTAAAGTTGTACATATTATGCATATTGCAATTGTAAGTCAAAATCCCAAGAATAAGACCTTTTTCTCTTGCCACAAGCAGGACTTCGAATATAAAAAGTTGATTTCAGGGTCACAGCGTTTTGGCACTTAGATTAATTGGCACACTAAACAGGCAACCCTCATTTGTATGCACAATTTGTATATTAATAAATGGACTTAAATCTTATACCACCAACACTGCACAAAAAAAACACATCAAAATTTTCAAATTTGGCCCTCTGATCAATCAGAGCATTCCCTCTACAAATTATAATAGTATCTTATAATAGTAATGTGAATAAAACTAACCCAAACACAGTCAAAAGTATAGTAAAGATAAGGGAACTTTGACAAAATCAGTTATTTTCATATTACATCAACCACCTCAAATCAATGGCTTGAGACAAGAGACTCCAATTTTTAGTTGTAAAATGTACGCAATAGCATTTATTCCTTAGTTTTCTTACTACTTAATAATACAAAAGGGATGTGAAGTAGGCAGAAGAAAAAATTAAAATAGTCTTACCTGTAACACAAGCAGTTACCGCTGTCGGCTTATGAGCCGTTACAACGTAATGGTATGCCATAATTACCCTTGTGGACACAGCTAAAAATGATTTACAATTTAAAACACATGTAACTCTTCTTTAAAAACTCACTTATATGTTTGAATTTGTTTATTTTTTGGTTCGAAAAGAAAAGTTCGCCAAGCTAAAAGCACCACTTCTCTCTCCTTGAAAAACTAACCTATTCTTCTTCTTTAAAAAAAAATAGGACCTATTATTACAATGCCTGTACTTAGCGAGAAGATTCGAGAATGTCAAAATGTCCGGATAGTTACTGCCAAGAATTTAAAACGAAGACGAAATTAAAATATGTCACAAACAAAAAATAAGCAAACTTCTGTTGCCGTTTTTTCTTGCTATGTTACAGAGAAAAACTATAATAAAGAATGATCCCTATGTTTTCTAAGGCTCTGACTGAAATTTGAACAACGAATTCTGTCTTGGGCGTTTTAATAGTGCGACAATTTTGGCTAAAGTCATTCAAAAATGATAGACTGAAATAAACATTATCCTAACCATTCTATCAAATACACCTACCAATCAACTTAAAGAAAGAAAAATGACACACGGATACATTACATGTCTTCATAATTTTAGATGGGCACCCTTGGTCTGCTCTTGGCACCTCTGCTGATTTTCATGTGTCAGTGATGCATACTTCCCAGAATTAGAAGAATTTTATATGTATCTTTATCAGCTTCCTATTTACCAACAGGGGGGATAAGCAGAGCTTCATCCTGATGCTTTAACAATGCGCTTATATTTATGGCTCTATCCTAGAAAATAACAGTAAAATTGACTGGGGCGGCAATCGTACCCTCGTAAAACACAAACTAAACTATCCTCTGTGTTACGGGCCACAACTGGCTATAATTAACCTACTTTTTCGTTGTGGACACAGAAAAGTCAAAATATTTTTATAGATTTTCTGAAAAATCAACAAACTCAATTTATATCGTTAGCAAACAAACCCTATAAATTTTCTTTGATAATTAGTTGCATATTTTGATCTGATTTACTCCTAGAGATCGTACTGCAAGGCTGTGCGAATATTTTCTAAAAGGTATGTGAGTTTCAATTTGGTAAAGCTCTACACTAGTGCCAGTCAAAAAAAAGTCAAAAGGTAAAAGAAATGGAGTGGATAACGGTGTTAACTGACTCATTTTTTAACACTCATATTTTTAGTGAATAAAGGTACTTCTGTGATTAATAATAATTATTATTCAAATCATAGTGAATAAAGGTCAGTTGGAAACCAGTTCTAGCCACATATATACTAGCACCTTAAAACCCCCTAAAAATATAGATTAAAATTAGCCAGTTAACACCTTAATTATTAGTTGTAACTCACAATGTTTCAAGTAGTGATATGTATCTCCATTCGTCTTCTGGTGAATACTTTATATTTAGTTGAAACATTCTGAATTAAAACAATGTCAGTCTAAAACTCTTCTAGTACCTAGTATGTTGTTCTTGTCTACAGGATATATTCAAATTCAAAATGATCGTTATTGTCTTTAAAAGACATGGCTCTATAAATAAATATATGTAAATATTTAAAATATTTAAACAATAAAATAAAACAAAATACCAATAGAGTTGTTAATAGAACATTAAGTATGAATAGGTATATAAACAGTAATAAAAACAATCATTGGGTAATAAAATTATATTACAAAGAAAAAAAACAAAAACATAATATATATTATCAAGGAATTTTGAGAGTGAGAGTTATCTTTGGTATGATAGGAACATATCATTTATATTATTCATGATCTTAGTACCTACTCTATAAGATCATTTTATATTTCATACTGTCTCAACTGAAATTGTATGAACTTTACTGACTATAAAAAACACATCATTATTAAAAAAAAAATTTTCAGCATTTAATAAGGTTTTAAAATTGTAAATATAGTAATACTTAACCACCAAATATGGCTGATGTTCGAGATATCATGGAGCTGGAAAGACCACCCACCCCAGAACTAACAAGAGAATCTATTATTGGTACTGATAGGCCAAAAAAAAAACTGTCTGCTGGACCGAAAATTCCAAAAAGACCAGAGGGAATGCACCGGGAAGTATTTGCATTACTCTACAATGACAACAAGGATGTTCCACCATTGTTTCCCTCTGATACAGGTACTTATTTATTTAAGGTTAAACCTTTATAAATAATGATTAAAAATGGCATAACACAGACCGAATTAGAAAACAAGAACTGCTTTGTTTGTTTTTTATAAGGAATTAAAATAACCTAGTATTAAAAATAAATTGAGTCCATTGCCTACAATAATCTTTTCAATAATAGATTTTAAAATATTTTATCACAAACCCTATGTTTTATATCTAGTTATTATATATTTAGGCAAGTATTAACTTATCACAAAAGGGTGTATTTCATAATTTTTTTATTTTAAAGAGTCTGGCATAACCACTAAACCGTCTTCTTTTAATAATATGTAATTTGGCAACTGACAAAAACCTTGTAATGACTAAAAAAAATTAATGAATTTGAGATGTGCCTTTTCCTATGAAAGGTGACAATATGTGGTAGTTCTGATACTTTAAGTCCCTTAAAAAAATATTAAATACATTCATAATTTACCTTTCCTAGAACCCACTGAAAATTTGCATTCAAATATTACACCGACACATATCAATTCATTACATCACCATAATACACGTAAAAATAATGAACTTGTTGCTTCTTTAGTAGTAAAGAACAATTTTGGAAAAAGATCAATTTTATAGAATGGAATAGTTATATATAATAATTTACCAAAAAAGATTAGACATAAAATTTAAGAAATGCTTAAAAAAGTTTTTCTGGAAAATTAAATTTATAATAATTTAAGTATCTTATTTGTTTCATTTTTGATTTATATTATTATTTTTATACTTATTATTTGTTAAAAAACATTTAATGTTAGATATGTAAGTTAGTTTAATATTCCCTGTAATAAACTTATAAAGAATTCAAATAATATGCTTTTGTTCCAGTTGGTAATGGCTATAAACAGACTAAAATCAAGCTTGGAATGAGAAAACCAAGAAAGTGGAAGTGGATGCCATTTACTAATCCAGCGAGGACAGATGACGCTACATTCTGCCACTGGAGAAGGCCCACTGATGAACCCAAGGAATATCCATTTGCTAAATTTAATAAGGTTTGCTATTTTTATTTCTTTTTTTAATTATGTCAATTTTTAATTGTGTACCAAAAGACATCAAACATTACATGGTAATTTTTCTTCTTAATTATATTGTAAATTTTCTGCAATCAATTGGATGTTGGCAAATGCAAATTGTGTGGAAGTTGATGTATTCGCTTACCTAAAAAATTAGTTAAAAGATAGACCAACTTATGTTTAAATAGATACAGAAAAAAGCTATCCTTAAGTAATTAAATATGGTGTTCCTCAAGGAACAATTTTAGGACCATTATTTTTATTAAAGATTTATTTAATGTGAATTGTGATGGAGAAATTCATCGTTTCGCAGATGATACTACAATTTTTTATACAGATACAAATTAAGACAACTTAAATAACAAAATTCAAAAAGATTTTAAAATCATAAAAAACTGGTTTGATAAAAATGTATTAACAATTAATTTTGATAAAACTAATTATCTTCCTTTCAGTTTAAATCCAAATAACATACCACAAAATATGATTAGTATTAAAATAACTAATGACATTCAAATTTTGAAAAATAATCAAGTAAAATATTTAGGAATAATCTTTGACAGTTAATTAAATTGAAATTTTCACATAGATTATTTGATTAAAAAATTAAGAAGTTTACTACCAATTTTTAGAAACGTTAAAACAATTTTGAATGTAAAACAACTGGAAATATTATATTATGCATTAGTTAAAACTCATTTAAATTAGGGAATTTTAGGTTGGGGAGGATAAACGAAAAAAAAATAAACAGACAACTTTACATTTTTAACATCCTAATATACATATTTAAAAGTAAAAATCCTATACAATTTAAAAACCATAATCATAATACACGAAGATAAATAAACATATTTGGCAAGGGCCTGTCGACATATTAAGCACCGGTTCCCGCAGTTCACCGAAGTTAAGCTGTGTCGAGCGCGGTTAGTACTTGGGCGGGTGACCGCTTGGGAACACGGCGTGCTCTTGCCTCAGGGAAGAGTGTAAAATGAATCGACACCTAGCCATCCTATTCACGCCGGACAGGCCGGATGAGATCGGATATCTCGTAGGATGAAGGTGCCGTTGTTTCACACTCCCCAGTCGGTAGATCACATTTGTGGTCGATGACCGGTTCAAGATGGCCTACGTAGTCGGCGAACCGTAAAAAAAAAAAAAAAAAAAATAAACATATTTATTATATTATAAATATTGAAAATAAAAATAAACTTATTATTATCACTGGTTTGAAAAGCTGCCTAAATTGGCTCTTTATTTTTGTATATCATATCTACCTAACCAAGTCATTATTTGTAAAATTTTCTCGACAATTTAATTTCTATTTGGTTTTTAGTAAGCATGTCTTGACAAACTCTTATTTAACATAAAAATTAGGTCACTTTCGTGATTGTTGTACTTTTTTGTTAATTATTATCGATAAAGGTACTGAATTCCGTTAAAAATCATGATGATTTTTTACACAAATTTATTACAAATTTCATTCAGACAAATAAGTTCATCTTATTGTGTTTGAATGTTCTTTTTGTATCGTAGAAAGTCGAAGTTCCATCATACACAGATGTTGAGTACCAACAACACCTTACTTGCGAATCGTGGACAAAAGAAGAGACCGACCATTTAATGGACTTAGCTCAAAGGTTCGACATAAGATTTATAATTATGACTGATAGGTATGACACAGAGAAATTTTCCAAGCGATCAGTTGAAGATTTAAAGGATAGATATTACAAGATACATGGAACACTTGCAAAGGTAAAAAAACATTTCTTTTTACAGAAAAAAACAACTTTCCGCCACAGTTACTTTGTTTTGAGCGAAGTCGCATTTTTAATAGAAATTTTAGATTCTACGATCGAATATAAAGAAGATGGCTATATTGGTTTTAATAAAGATACATTTAAACTAAAAAAATAGGCCCCTGTTTAGTCCATGCTGGATGACACTGTACTTAACTAAATATTTAATTTTAGCTAAATGGCGAAAAAAAGATTTATACTTATGACGCAGATCACGAAAAACGGCGAAAGGAGCAGCTAAAGAAACTTTATGAGCGTACTCCCGAGCAGGTAATATTTTTTAATAACGGGTCTTTATAAATTTTCTTTCAGCAATGTCTATTTTGCTTCTCTAGTTATTTACGTAAATTACCACTATGTATGTGCTCAGTCGCATGTTAATCTATTTTATCTTACTATTACATACATTATGTTCTTTTACATTCTAGATTGAAGAGGAGCAGTTTCTTTTAAGTGAATTAAAGAAAATAGAAGCTAGAAAGAAGGAAAGGGAGAGAAAAACTCAAGATTTGCAAAAGCTTATTAGCCAAGCAGATAGTCAAAATGACACTCCTAGAAAGACAGATAAGAAGTTACCGAAAAAGAAGATAACCAATCCTTCACGGCCCTCTAGAGTTGACACAAATGTAAGTAGACGCTTTTATATTTATGAGTTACAGTGAATTCCATTAAAAATATCCTAAACAACATTTGTTGACACATTGCTTGGAATGTCAGAGGAGGTTGACTTCTTCACTTCCTTTATATTGGTCCTACTATTATTACTATTATTTCACGTTAGCTCTAATGGCCGTCGATGACATACGTCATTTCTAGTTATATTTATTTTATAGAACCTAAGGTTTGGTTAGTTAAAACCCATTATACTTTGTGCCTCATGTATTTTAGATATTATATTCCCAGTAAATGTCATGTTGGTGTCAAACACAACACCCAAATCCCGCTGATTATCCACTCTTGACAAATTTTGATCACCCATAGTGTAATTACTATTAATTATATTATGATTTAAAGAGAAAGACATACAAGAGTATTTATTCACATTATGAATAAAGCCATTCACGTTACACCAATCAGCCACACGACACAGATCATTCTGTAACTTGTCACAATCATCCATGGTAGCAATCTCAAGAAATATCTTAAAATCGTCTCGCAAATTATAAATCTTTAGAGTGCCTTGCAACACCAACACTGCCATTTATAGCCACTGAAAACAATAAAGGACCCAAGTTAAAGCCTTGTGGCACTCCAGAGGTGCTTTTATACTTTGCCGACTTAGATCCTTTCAGTTCCACATATTGCTTGTCCTGACAAATAAGATTAAATCAACATGATTAAGTTTAAAAAAAGTTACTTGTTGGTAACAAACATTTCTGTTGAGAAAAACGTGTATGCTCTGGTATAGAAAAGTGTAACTTTACAGACATGCACATACAGAAAACTGTATTATTCCGCAATGCATGCTTGTCAGAAAAAATAATATATTCTTAAATACCGTTCTTGGATTTTCAAGCACTTTATTTAAATATTATTTTTAATTTATGTTTTTATAGTATATTTTACAAGCAGTAGAAACGGCAGGTATAAAATTCCCAGACTATAAGAACAGTGGAGTCTCTCTTCGGTCACAGAGAATGAAGTTGCCAGCCAATGTTGGCCAGAAGAAATCCAAGGGCATTGAGCAATTGCTCCAAGAATTAGGATTAGGTAAGTTGATTAATTATAAAATCGAGATATGTTCAAAATGAAAAACGATCTTTTTTAAATACCGCTTACCTGTGGTTTAATCAAATCAAAACGTTTATTTTCCTAGAGACAATTGACAATTGTAGAGGAATAGTCAGGTTTAATTTAATACTAGATACTAACTAAAGTAACTATAAAACTTAATAATACAAACAAAACTTTATAATAACGCAATAATCACCACATAAAATATAAAACAAATGCTAAGACAAACAATTAAAAAACTCATCTAAATCATAAAAATATTTAGATAGTAAAAATGACTTTAGTGACTTTTTAAAACATGGTACAGTATTACAGCCCTTAATTTTGTCAGGCAAAACATTAAAAACTCTTATGCCAAGGCATTTAGGAGAATTATAGGCTATTACTCCCACAGCGTGCGGAACACGAAAACTATCTCTATATCTTGTATTAAAATTGTGCATGTCCCTGCCTTGTACAAAGTCACCCTTATTACAAAACACAAATACTGCTAACTCGAATATATGTAGACTAGGAAGGGGTAGGAATTTTAAAAATCTCTCTGCAACTGTGCCGATTTGGAACACCTGCTATACATCTTAAAATCTTTTTTTGTTTTATAAAAATATTTTTAAATAGGGTCGAAGTACCCCAGAACGTCAGACCATATCTCAAGTATGTTTCTATATATGCATAATATAACATTATTAGCTGTTCTTTACCTAATATGGATCTTAAATTTATAAATAGATAAAATGATGAACTCAGTTTAGATACAATATGTTCACAATGTACCCTCCAGTTCAAGCACTCGTCCAGATAAAGACCAAGAAACTTGGTACTCTGAACACGGCATAAGGGTTTATTGTCGATACTTAAGTTAATGTTATCAACCGTTCTTTGTCTGTTATGAAACCTAACGAACGAGTCTTGTCCACATTCAGGAACATCGAATTCTCTCCAAACCAAGCACAAAGTTCAGATAAAACACCACTTAACATCTGCTCTAAGACGTTAGAAAACCTATTCGAAACTAGAAACGCAATATCATCGGCAAAAGCCGTACGATGCGTTGTCTGACCCACATGGGCAACGTCATTAAAATATAATAAAAATAACACAGGGCCCAAAATGGAACCCTGTGGGACGCCAATATTGACTGTCAAGGGTGGCGAATCTGTAATCCGCTTGGCATTACCATTTAAGTTAGCAATACTGACATACTGTTGGCGATCCATTACAAAGGATCGTATCCATGCAAGTGCAGAACCACTAATGTTATAATTAATTAGTTTCTGGAAAAGAATTTTGTGATTAACACAATCAAAAGCCCTGCTAAGATCGCAAAAGATTCCAACAGGACTCTCATTCGCGTCAATAAATTTAGTTAATTCCTCATAAAAGGCATGCATTGCAGTATTAGTAGACTTTCCATTCTGAAAACCATGCTGATCTGGAGAGATTATTTTCGATTCGTGTAGGTTAAGATATTGCTATGTGATGCTTAACCTAAAATTGAATGTATTATTAGAGGACTTTTTATTAAGGGAAACCGTAATTAAATTTATTTAACTCTATTTGCCTATGTTTAAGGGAAGGCAGTTTATTATTAAATTGACTAGCAATTCACCACTTCCAAAGCTGGGGCTAGGGGTTAATTTGGAATTTCCATCGGCAACTCCCAATTTTTAATGCATAATCTATAAAACTATTGAATGAAATTTTTCATAATGTTAATATTCATTTATAGAATTAAACCCAACGCCAACAGAAGATGTTTGCCAACATTTCAATGAACTTAGAAGCGATATGGTGTTACTGATGGAGATTAAGTCAGCACTGAGCACTTGTGATTATGAACTACAGTCGTTAAGACATCAGTATGAAGCTTTAGCACCTGGAAAGGTATGTAAAACTTTTTTTTTCATTGCAAATTTACTGTGAGTGCTACTAAATACAGAATTTAGATTCAAGCACCTCCCCATGCAATACTAGAGGGATTCATAACTGGTGTTGGATTTGTGTGAATTGATGTGATTCAGCTTTTTCTTGTTCTAATTATACCTGAAACTTTTTAAATTTATTTTAACTTTTATACAGCCAATTTAGAACCAATCAGTAATGCTATCTTTCTGGCCATTGGCAACGTATCTGCGACATTTCTAAAACTTTTTCACGACTATTAAGTGATATTTTCACAACCCCCAGACTGAACTGAACTAGTTTAA
The DNA here is from genome assembly GCA_935413205.1 of Polydrusus cervinus. NCBI lineage: Eukaryota > Metazoa > Arthropoda > Insecta > Coleoptera > Curculionidae > Polydrusus > Polydrusus cervinus. The sequence goes on along the minus strand of OW284510.1, from coordinate 96,071,553 downwards.
GAGAAATTGAGGATTGTTAAACCTATCTTAACAACTCTAAGTTTTGTTTATAAAAGTTATAAGTTAAGCTTCAGACAAGTCTTTTAGTCGATACAGACATTCAATACAACTCTTTCCTAGCAGTATGCCACGTCAGACATTGAATTCTACGGTGCTTTATTGTGAGTCACGCATGCTCGCCAAAGACTCCTGAAACATATAGTCAACTTTAAACATTTTCCGAGATTCTTTTTCCCAGTAATGCAGAAATCTTAGCCCTATTTTCTAATATCCTGTTGACGTATTTACAAAATTTACTAAAAGTACCCATAGAATGCATTAACTTAACTATTGGCAACACTGAAAAATTCACCCCGCTGAATCGAGTTATTTTATTTCGGATAGTAGCGACATCATGTTTTGTTTAGGTACATTTTTATTTTTGATTATAGCATTTAGTTTTTTATTTTTAAAATAGTGAAGTTGCGAAACAACAAAAAAAAGGCATAGGCATACGTAAGAAATATTTATTCTAATTGTATAGTATAAATTTTTTATTTGCTTGTGATATTATGTATATGCCGTTCTGTAATATATTTTTTGAATGTAATAAAGATCAATTACTAGATTAAGGAATAAATATTATATTTTTATTTTTATTTATTTATAAGCATCCCTTATCAAAACCTATTTATAATTCTACAACGTAGTTTTAAGTTATTCAGTTTGATAATGTAGTAGTACTACGAAACTGCAGTCACCAAGCAATTAATAAAGTGATATTATAACAAAGAAAATTACTCATATTGTTTTTTGTTAATATATCTTATTTGTAGTATGTAGCAGTTTTATCGGATTTAGTCGCCTACTGGTCTAAGTGATTGATATCGAGATTGCAAAGGTTTTTAACAATAATTAACTAACCAGACAACTTTAAATGTGACAATCAAAAGTTTCTAGTTATTAAATTAAGAATTAACTAACTGGAACACTTGTGAGAAATTAATTTCTGCCGCTGGTTTAAAATCTTTCTGTAACCAGATACGATACTAATCATAGAGATGAGATAAACGGCGACTTTCAGGTAACCGATGACAGTGACCTTAGTCACCGGTATTTTTAGCAGCGACTTCAGTCCCGGTGACTTTCTAAAAATATTATTTACCTTTGGATGTAAATGATGAAGTTTAAAAAAAATTGAAAATTCGAACGTTCGCCGGGTAAATCCGATACTCGCTGCCGCGAGCTGGCGATTGACAATAAAGCGAAGCGACCATATATATGGTATATTTGGTCACCGCTAATACGGGTGACCAGTTAGGTCACCGGTGTAAAAATATCGCTCATCTCTAACTAACCCTCAGAAAGTCGGTTTTTGATTAATTGCATTATTGTTCTGTTTTTGGTTTTATATTTGTCAGCCACCGCTCTTCTCACAAAAAATATCAATACAGTCTCAACAGTGTTATTTTTTTGCATTGTAACATGGGTCTCATGAACCGTTCATTATACTCTAACTATTACTTTTTTATTTCAGACTTTAGTAATACCAGCTCAACTGACAAACAACGAACATGAAGCTAAAATAAGTACAGGTGAAATTATTGATGTGGTGGGTTCGCCTGGGACTCCATTGAATACCTAGCTAATGTTGTTACGAATCTAGTATGTAGAAATTAACCCCCGTATTCACTAAATAGGTTTTAAATTTGAGTGTACCAAGAAATGTACCATTCAAACAAAACAGTTAGTTAAAAAAACACAAATTTTTACTTCCTAAATTCCTGCCTACCGCAATTAAATTATAGTTATATAGTTTAATCAAGGTAATCATTTCATTCCACCCGCCATTGCCGCGCTACTTCATCCGCCAAGCTTCGCGCGCTGTTCAATGGAGGCTCGTGGTTAAAGAAGGGTGAGGTGCTTTTTTTATAAAACAAAAATTTAAAACAAGTTATTGTCATTTTCATGTTTTATAATACTAGTCTTTATAGTAGAGGTACTCAACCCAGTATCAATTGAAAATCAGTTGAACTTTTCGCGGGCTGGCCGGCCGTTCAATTGGAAACGGCGGGAAGTTATAGATTTTCGGGACCAAAAAACACCTCCCCGGTCGTAGTCAAATTTATTTATTTATTTACAAACTCTACAATAAATTCAATTACAGAGTAGGATAGTTGACAGAGTAGAAAAAAAACTAAAATATTTCATTTAACATTTTCCTAAGCCTAACTTTACTAATATTAAACAAATCACATTGGTTTTGTATTTAATCATATATATTGCACATTTGCGTAATGGGTGAATTCCTATAGTAATTTGTACGGGCGTTATCAACATACAATGTCAGAGGATTTCTTGTTCTGTAAGACTGTACATAAAAATTTAAACAAGATAATAGGCTAGTGTCATCAACTAAGTTATTTACTAGCTTGTGAAAAAAAGAACAGAAGCTATTTTCCTTCGATTCTCTAAGCTCTTGAGATTGTACGCTTTCATAACATCCATTTTGGGTATATGCATCTGATATACTCCATTTTCTTTATAATAAATATATCTTAAAAAATTATTTTGAATCTTTTCTATGGCAAATTTATGGTTCTTATAGTATGGACTCCATACAATTGAGCAACATTCTAAAATACTTCTTACATACGCAACACAGCACTCTTATACATTTCATACTTGTAAACAGTCTGCAATTTCTAACCACAAATCCATACATTTTAGAAGCTTTTTTTGTAATTTTTAATAAATGAGTTTTAAAAGTTAATTGAGAATCAAAAATGACTCCAAGATCCCGCATCTCGGTAACCCGAGCCAATGCCGTTCAATCAATTAAATATTCATAATTTATTATATTTTTTTTCCTGCCGTAGCACATTACACTTACTTATATTAAAATCAAATCGATTTTTAATTTTCCATTGATATAGTGTAATGGAGCAATACACAACATGAATACACTCGACGTTGTCACTGCAACTGTCGGTTCTCGTCACTGGTGGCGCAACTAGATACCTAGCTTAAGCCTTACACAATATACTGTATTTCACATACTTTTTAATGCTTTAACGTTTCTCTTGTCAAACTCGTTGGCCACCATGTGATTTAATTCCTTAATTCCGAAAACGGCTTTTCCTCCCGAACATTAGCTAGCTTCATGAGAAATGGATATATAACTTACCGTAAATATACACGTACACGACAAAGATACACACTGAACACTCCAATATGTTGCCCTTCAATCAGCTAAAAACCCATCAAGAGATTATTGTTACAGCACTGATATTGACCGCCGTTAGTATGTTATCTCTTTCTTACGCTCGTGCCCTTGCACATTTCTTTCCGTACTTTATCAATACAATTGTCTTCTCTGCGTTCTTTCATTATCACAGAGCCGGCATTTATTCGTTCACGCGTTGAGTAATAAGTGCAGTATTGTTGTTGTATTTGGTATTTTTATGGATCATTTTGCCATTATTTTGTGTGTAGACCTTCAGGTTATAAACTGTTGGACTGCGTGCCAATCACTTCTTTAAGTAAATTAAATTTTTATATTTGTGGGTATTCTCTGGTGAAGTGGCACTTCAGCAGATCAATCTCACTGCGATTTGTTCTCAATGAAACATGAAGTTAGACACCAATGGCGGAAGACATCATATTTGGAATATTTAACCATCAGTTGTCAAATAAGAAATGTTTTAAATGTTAAACATTTAGTGAATACGGATGTTAAAGTTTAGAGAATAAGAATAAAACATAAAAACCAGATAATGTAAGACACCAACTTATATTACAGATAAATAAATTTAATGTATAAATATGGCCGACTACAATAATAATAAAAATGGAACATAAATACTAATTCTTAAGTTTTTAATCTAATCATAACCTTTATTAGTAGAAGTAATAATCGGTTATATATAATTATTTTTCGTAAAATATGTTTTATAATATGAAACAATTTCAATATATATATATTATTTTGGTAGCTAAATCTGCAATTAAATAAAAAAATTTATCAAAAAAATATAACTGCCTTAAAAAGTATAAATAATAGTTATTAATGATTTAAGTGTTAAAAGTGTAATTTTAATTTGTGAGAAGGGAAAATGGATAAGAGAGTAGCAAGTAATTCAACCCTTCGAACAAAATAAAAGCCCTTTTAACATGCACATCATATAATATTTTATCTACCAGCACTATTAAATCACTCTAGAGAATGAAAATTTAAAATAAGAATGTGTGTAAGCTACTTTTTCTAAGATTTACCCGTTTAGAACATAATCTACTACTGCCCCCACCCCACCTATGACAAACACTCGCGTCTATATCTCAACCTATTGCCGGCATACTGCGTATGTCAGGTGGATAGCGTGATGACGGGAATTTAAAATATAGGTAGAAATGGGTTTAATTATTTTTTTACGTCACGGTGTTGAGTCATAGTCGAGGTATTAAGGTTTCTTACAAGAACAATTTGCCTGTTTGGTAATTTGTAGCCTTGTGGGGCATAATTAAAATGGAGGGGCATGTTAATAATCAGTAAGTTTTGTTATGGCTGTGGCTGTCACAAAATATTTCATCCAGGGAAAGTACCATAACACTTCAGTTGTTTTCCCCCAAAAATAATCTTTTTCCTGAAATCTTTATAATGTTTATTAGATAAAAGAATTTTTCTCTCCTTTCTTATATAACTTCACCACTACGTTTTTATACCATATGTGTACCAACTAATTATGTACACATATGAGGCTTCTGTCCCGTAACCACATATAACTTCTTCTTACACCGTATAGCAAGATTCAATAACTCAATTTCAACAATATGCTTCACCTCTAAAGTCTCTTCGTTTTCATTATAATTCCCACATAAAGGTCTTAGCTTGTCACTTTCTATTTTGAAAAATAACAACGGTTATCCCAACTCTATTAACTTGGTAGTATGTTTTTATCTCGTACTTCTATGGAAGTCTTTCAACTTTTCTCTTTATTTAACTAATCTCCTCAAGAGCTCCTTTAGGATGTCACTGACAATTTCCTAACTTAGTGTAACTTTTAATGTTGATTATTCTCCTGAAGATGAACGTTTATACGTTCGAAGCATGTAGAGAGTACATTTAGAAAAATTTTCTTTGAAATATGTCCTAGTGAAGGTTGACTTAGAGTGTTATTTCTCCCCATTTAACTTGCAACTTCACTTCAAGTATGGACTACTTCTTCAAACTAAAATATTAAATATTTTATGGCGGCTGTCGTCAAGCCCCTGTAAAGTAAAAACCTAACCCGTCATTTTTTAAATTGTAGAACAGTTTATATGTGCACAGACTGTGGGATGAAATGTAGTACAAAAACAAATAATGTTCACATGAAAAGAAAATACAAAGTCTTCAAACGATCACCTTTAAAGACCATTACATGCCGTGCATTTCTGGTATTAATTCACTAAAAACAACACCAAGCCATATGGTTTCTTCTATGACCCTCATAACAAAAAGTCGGAATTACAAAATCGTATACTGTCAACACCGGTAACCACATCTTTGAATTACTTAAAACGTAAAAGAAAAAAAATAGAATAAAGTGTTTGATTTAAAAATATAAATAAAGTACCGTAATATTAAAAATTTAATTAATTAATCGCTATATCAATCATATCTTACATGTAATAATTGAACTCATTTCTACCTATGTCAATTTCAAATACCCCTCCATCACGCTATCCGCCTGACATGCGCAGTGTGCCGGCAATAGGTTGGGATATAGACGCGAGTCGACAAACTGGTCAGCTATCCATTTGTCCCTTGCCGAAGATTCTGCACAGATAAGCCTTCTGTAAAACCATGATTCTAGATGCATTGGCACTGCCGTTCCAAAACAGGAATCATGATACTATTACTAAAAAATAAAACCACTTGTCGGCATGGAAAGCCCAAGTGCCATATTTAACTATTCGAAGTTCGACCGACCGGCCGAGCAAATCGGGTCTCGACGTGACGTCAAATAGAGGCTTGGGCAGTGGCGTAATCAGAAAATATGTTCGGGGGTGAGGGGGCGCTCAGTGGGCGTAACTAAAACTTTTTTTTCTGGAGGAAGAAGCAGTCGGGACTACAAGTATTTTATGAATTTGTGTTAGGAAGGCGGGTGAGCGCCACAGGCGAAAAATCTTCGGGGCCACGCAAACAGTTTGTTAAAAATGCACCCAACTACTATCAAATTTCGAAAATTAAATTATTAACTCTACCCCCTCTCCATGGCTGGATTAAATTTGATTTTGTGAATGTTTTTTTTTCACTTTCTTCTTGATATTTCTAGCTGGCTCTTTAATTTTAAAAAAGAAAAACATTTTTTACATTTGTGAAATATATGAATGTCGTGTTTCAATCCAAAATTTTCGCAAGACGTATGTATGACCCTAACCAGAGTTTTTTAGGCTCGGTTTTTCATGTTTAAAAATAAAGTAAATATCTTTTATACGCTCACCACGCCCAAATTTATGATTTTCACAGAAATTATGTATTTTTGGAGCGTTTTTGTTGTAAATGCTTAGGTTTTAAAAAATTCCTTCTTTAAGTGCCGTTTTATAGGTTTTGGATTAATGGAGCATTCTCGTTTCTTCCCGAATTAATAAAAAAGAATAAATTTTTTTTGTTTTTAAGTAGTAAGTACCTAAGTAAAATTTTTCTTTTTTCAATTAAACTTTTTACTGTAATTTTTGCCTTCAAAAATAAATAAAGGAGACTGATGGTCATTTGTTTTTGTTGTAAAAATATTTTATTACGCTTGGTTACATTTTTGTTGATTTAAAATAGCTCTAAAAACGAACGTTCCTTTTCGAAATAAGGGTTTACACGGCATCATAATGTATATTCACAAGGATTTTAGGCAGTATTACATGTCAATGAGTAAAACTTTTTGCTTTGCATTTTTAATTTAGATATGTAAAAACGGGTACCTACGCCTACGCTTCGAATACAAATGTTTCAGCTTTAATAATAACCGTTAACTTTTGATACTATTTTGTGTAGTGCATTCCTACTCTTTTAATTATTAGTCATCTTCCTGCCTTGCGTCATCGGAAAGGCGTGACATAGATAAGCTTTTATAATTGAATTATTGTGATTATTGGAGTTTTCAACACCTGAAACCACTAGAGTACTAAAGGAGATAATAAAGCTGTTACTGTGGCGATTATTCTGTCAAAATCACCACACACACCTTAGTTAATGAGACTTTGAATTTATCAAGATGACCCGATAAGTAGCGGTTGTAGCGCCCCCCCCCCCCCCCCCCCCTAGATACGCCACTGCGTAGGTCATAGCAATCAAAACTCGTAACGTATCGATTCTGTACTGTACATGCGCAGTTCCATAAGGATGCGAAATATAGCAGGCTTTAAGTCCCTGCCACAGCCTCCTTCTAGAAGTTGATAAAGCTGTGTCCCTGCCTTGAAGGCATTTTTCGTGGGTAACGTAAGTCGATACAACTACGGATAAGTACAAATTTGTAAGATCTGCTTTAAGCGTTTATTTTATTATTTATCATTGATCTATACATACATAAAGCTGAATATAATTGATCAGGAAAAGAAAACCAACTTTGAGATGTGGTAGGAAAATTTAATTTTCCACGTAAGTAGATATAGTTGGCCGGTGCTCAATGCACCCCCCTCCACTTTTGACCTCAATCAAAAAACGTGGAGGGGGTGCATTAAGCACCGGCCACCTGAGAAACTTCTCCCACATCTCTTGTTTACTTTTTTGATTGGTTGACCCCCCCACCCAAGCCACACCTCCTCAACCAATCAAAAACGTGGAGGGGGTGCTTTGAGCAAACAGAAAGATGGGTTCGATTTACTACAAAGTTTATTTTCTTCTTTTTAATTCAAATAAAAGTTTTTTTTTTGTTTAATAATTTCTTTTTTAGTTTTCGTTGAATATTTTTTTTAATGTTCATTTTAATAATTAATGCGTCATTGTTGCATTGTTACGAAACATTCGAAACTAAATCAACATGTAAAATTTCAACTCCGTAGTATAAGAGAAAGTGGTTCTCATTTATTTTTCATATTTTTTGCCCAACTCTGTATACTATTTAACCTGAATCCATTCTAAGAGCACTTGAAATGGTTATCGGACAAACAATAACTTTTGGAGATACCCGCCCTCTCCTATAATCGCCCCGCCTTTCCTCCAATTGCCCTGCCCTTTCCTCCAATCGCCCCGCCTATTCTTCTAGTACCATGTAAAATTTCAACTCCGTAGGATAAGATGAAAGGATTCGGGATTGTTCGATTTTTTTATGATAAAAAAATGCATTGTCATCCGTACTGAATCACCACATTATAAAATGTCAACTCTAAGAGGAAGGGATTTAGGATTTTTTATCATCAAAATGCATCATCTATTGCAACTGATTCATCATGTAAAATGTTAACTCCGTTGGATAAAAGAAAGTGATTCTAATTCAGCCTGCAAGATTTTACCCTAACACACTAACATTGCAAGTTAAATAAAAGCTTTTAAAAATTTATCTAGTACAGAGTTTTCTAACCAGGGGCCTATGTTGTCCAATGAATACAGCTTTGTTTGTAACTGACTTTTTAGGCTAGGATGTGGTGTTGAAAATAGGTTCGTTATATTATAATAGGAAATACTGATCATTCTGAATTTTAAGAAAAATCTCAAAAATTAATACTTAAGTCCGATTCTTACACTTGTCATTTTAAACCTAGGCGGGTTTATCAGCGCACTTCTAAGGTTTCAATTTCATAGCTGCCAGCCAATTATAACGTGGCGTTTAGATGACCTGCAGCTACCACTTGACCAACAGCTAAAGTACAAACCATGCACTGATCAACCAGCCCTCAGTCAATATAAAACTGTTTTAAATTTAAATTTTAATGGTTAACTCTTTTATAGTCGACACTTTTTGGCATAACCTGTTTATGTTATAGAATATCTTAAAACCTGCTACCTTTGATTCTAGACCCCAAACACCGTTTCATGCTCACGAACAATTTAAATAATCTGAGAAATATACATGTGATGTTTTTTTTATTGAAAAATGAATATGTCTCAATGAGGAAGTCCAATAACTGGAAATAACATGCTCATTAAAGTTTCACATTTAAAATTGCATTATCACAAAAAATAACAGTAATCTCTGCACTAAGAAAATGTACCCAATCTGAAAATTAAAATCGGGTGAGATATACAACATAATTTCCAGAGTAAATTAATAAGTATACAAACATAACATTTAGGAAGTGTACAATATGTCCTGTAAGTATACATAATTCAACATTTAGTATGCAGAGATCATGAAAATGAGAACATCTTTTTATGCTATAATTTATTTAAACTAACAGTAACACCTTACTTTTAACAATAAATATATAGGAGTAGATATAGTATAGTACCTACTTTAAATTAAGTCATTTTTTATTTTGAAAGTTACTTATATAACAAATTATTCTCATTGTATATTATAACACTAGTGTTTTAAATGGAGGACATATTGTGCCAACCTAAATATGTATATACTATATACAAAACAATATTTTTAAACCAAAACATACAAAATGCTCTTTACTCTTAATCCAGCATACTGTGATTGCCTTCTAATCTTGGTCTCTTCCGACAGGGCTCTTGTTCTACAGGGGTAACCTCTCGTTTTTTAGTAGCATTCTGTAAAAACATACTTATTTCATTTCAATATTACATTTTTTTATTTGAAAAATCATCTTAGAACTTTCACAAAACTAATAGTAATAATTATTTAAATATTAAGTGAAAACAGTTTTTTTTTTTTAACCTAAACAAATAGTATAGTTGTTTGTGTGATTTAATTAATTAATTCTGTAGCTGAATAACTTAAGGTAGATGGCCATTTGGTTAATGCAAATATTGTATTTATAGTTGGCCAATAAAAATATTTAAATAAATAAAAAAAATAAAAAAACTTTGCACAAATTATGCAAAATAATTGCCAGTTATTGTTTCTATGAAATCCCAAAAGTAAAGTCTCTCTAACAATCCCTAATATACATAAGTACTTATATGAAATATTTAAAATGGTAGACGGAAACATTTTTACCTAGGATGGAACAGATTATAATTACCTTTTTGTCCCAATGTTGTTGCATATATTTTAAAAGTATGGTGGTCTTCTCAGTCACTATTACTAAAACAAAAAAGAGGAATGTAAGTAGGGATTAGAGATATCATTTCTTTCTAATACAAACATGGTATTATATTTTAATTATGGGTAAGAAATAGTATTCAATATTAAAATTAGGGCTAAAAATACTGTTGCATTTCTTACTCTGTTCTGGTGGATAATCCTTTGTTGGAATGTATACCGAAGGCCTTTTTGACTGAGATCTATTGTTGCTATCCATGTGAAATTTAGAGAAGTTTGTTTCATTGTAGGAGGGCAATCCAGCCAGGAACTTTGCTACAGACTAAAAGAAAATTGTTTTGAGACGGCACATTCAAATTTATTCAGAAGCATGACTTACCATTGTGTTCTCGATTTAATTAATTATAAAATTCGGAGATAGAAGAAAGAAAAACTACAAGAAAAACAAATACACAATTTTTCTTCGCGTCTTGTACAGAAAAATATTCAGCAAGCCCAAATGTCAAATAAATAAAGTACTAATCTTCAGATTTTGACAATTGACTGAATTGACCTTTCAAAAATACTTTCTATTTCTCCCTCTTTCAACTTTCTTTTATGGCCGTAGCTCACTTAGCTGTAACACAAAAGACACGATAGATAAAACGCTGTAGAGGATACCATCACAGAAGAAATATTGATCTCCATTCGAAAAATCTTTAAGTGCATGGTGTATACAGGGAAACGCCAAGAATCGCACCCAAATTACCTATACAGATAAATATTACCCTATTTTAGTTTAAGAAAGTCCGCATGGACGAAAATATGAAAGCGTACCTACTCTATATTGAATGAAGGTCAACTTATTGACGGAATCAACGTCAATCCGTTGTCTCTTTACGGCTGACTTACGCTGTCATATTTACTCTCTTGGGGACTAGGACAGAAATTCTAACCTTTTCATTTGGTTGGGCACTTTGAAGGATCAGCCTTGCTGAGTGGCCTGAGCCGCTGAGGCTATTTAGCCATGTATGTTCCCGTGTATCTGCACAGGTTCTGTGGGATGCTTTGCTGAGATTGATTACTTTCAGCTACGAACGAGTTTTCACACCATGCAGGGTTGTGTTCTAAGCGGGTGTTTAATAAGCTTTATGTTACTTGTATGAAGATAGCGTGATAAGGGTTTATTTTATAATTTGAAGGTCCTCCCTCAAAGACTGAGCAAGGACCTTGTCTAAGGTAAGGACCATAAAAAAAATTTGTAAACCTTTTTTTCTTCTGTCGGTCAGGCACTTTTTTTAAAAAACACAGAAGAAAAGGGGGAGATTTGTTCTTATGATGTTTGGTTTGTTTGTATCACTATCATGTTTTCCTCGCGTTTTTTGATTATACTTCGTTAGAGTTTTACTATGCCTTAGTTTTGGCCTTAGCAGAGAACTACAACCATAAGTGTATATCGTGTACGTTACTTAAAGTGTACTCAAACGTACCGAAAAACAGGTACAGATGTAAAAAAAGTTTATTTCCACATCATAATTTTATTTCAGTTCATTCCTGACAATTTAACTACTAAATTTAAACAAAACCCAGTTCCCAGTTTAAAACATGAGTATATGTGTAAAGGACCTTATCCTACCTAAGTTTATAGAGCCCACTTTTTATGTAAACTTCCATAAAATTCAGAGGGCAACAAAGAAAGATAGTTCACTGGATAAAATTGAGAAAACAAATAACCTGCTTTGCTGGAAAATAGAAAATAAAAATCTCTCAAGTATGGGAAAAAATGATATTGGAATATTATTTGATGGTGAGTTTTATATAGTGCAATGGTTATTTGATTTAAGAACTAAAAATCAAGTTTTAAAGGAGTCCTTAGTATACTATTGGAAAGGACAGAGTGCCCCAAAAGGTTACACTCCTTTACCGCCAGAACTAGAAGAACAATGTCCTGTTGAGCGAATTGTCCAGTGGAGTGAGCCTGCAATATTTTTTCACGGTTTTCAAAAGAACATAATTTGTTTTTCTGGAAAAGATCATGAATTTGTTTTCGTTGCTCCACACTTGCTACTGGCAAGGGGAGAGCTGCCAGAAGAAACTCATTTTTATGAAGTGCCATGTAAAAAAGTAAGTTTAAGAAGCAGGACCAGTTTTTTGCTTATTGTTCCAGAAAAGAAATCTTTTTTGTATTGGCATGGTTCCCAAACATCTATTGAACAAAGACAAAAAGTGGTTAGTCTATGTCAGCCACATCATTATTTAAGTAAATGGCAGAAGAACTGGTCAAATTTTCTAATTTATGAGCAAGAAGAAGGTCAAGAAGATAACTTATTTTTAGAATCTGTTCAGGGTGATCAATCGGACTTTCTTCACATGAAGTTATTAAACGATTTTAGTCCAAAATTATTTTATTTAAATACAATAACTGGTACATTTTTGGCTACAGAAATTGAATATCCACTTAGGACTCGCAGTGAAGTTGCTACTTTTCCATTTTTACAAAGTCATCTTTACACTGCCATACAACCAGGTAGAATTTTGGTAGATTTTCATATCATTTACAGTCCTGCTTTTCTATAAGAAAAAAGGAACATGTTTTTCTTATGATTGTATACTTTACTGTTCAAGACTTGATATGGCATAGCTTTGTATGGTACCTATCTAAGTGGTCAGATACAAATAATTTTTTTTTAGCAATATTTCTTCTGGATAATAATACCGAAATATGGTTATGGGAAGGGATGAAAACAGTAAATTGTGATAATAAAGATTTTGATGAAGAGTTAAAGCAAGCTAAAGAATTACAGAATCACTATGCTGAAGAAAAAAGAAAAATTATTGGGAAAACTATTACATGTTTTCATATTTATGCTTATAAGGAACCACCAGAATTTAAAAACGTTTTTCCATTTTGGGTAGACCTAAGCTTAGTTATTTAATGTATTTAGAACTAGAATACCAAGGGTGCAAAAAGGTTTCCTGCAAGTCTATGTAAGCTCTAACGAAAAATTGATGGTGCTTTATACATATTGAAATAGGCATATATTTTTCATATTCTGCAAATGCAGTCTCATTGTTATTTAATAACTTAAATAAAGATAAGTTCTAATGGTAAATATCCATTAAAATAAATCATATTACTACAAAAATGTGACAAACAGTTAAAATATAAAGATAAATTCGAAAAGATTGAGCAGATTAGGGGCAACTTTTTTTGAAAATCTCTAATTTCATTTTCGGATTATGTGACAACCACGAACTTTAAAATAATTTTTAATTTTTTGTAAGGTTCGTGGTGACAACCCAAAAATGTGTGTTCTGGGCTTAGACGAGGAATCTTTCCTCGCCTCAGGTTCTGGGTTACGGTGGTCACTTCTCGCAACGCATAAATAATAAAAAGCATTGATTGCAATAACTTCAAAGAATAATTGGGTCATATCATATGTGTTGGCTTAAACCGTAGAGGAAGTTGATACCGCTTTGTACTTGTATATTTCCTGGTTGTACTCTGTGCGTGAGGCACAGAGGGATGATAGGTCGTCGCTATCTATATGTATAGTTACGATCTATTATTCCTCTGTGATGTGAAGCTACGACACAGAGGAAAAATAGTTTGACTGTCATGGCAGATTTAGCCTATGAATTTAGGTAAAGACGATAGTCCAAAATCGTTTTATTTTCAAAACACGATTTACCTTAGGTGTACTAAATGCAGCTTGATACCATGGGTCTGAAAAATGTAATTTGGTATGCCCTGGGCAAACCACTGGCGAGAATTATTGTGGAAAGGCCTGCAGGGCAACTCGTAGACGCAAACATATAAAAACAATGACTAGCGGGGGGACATTACCGAAAATCTTGTTTGTTGTGACGATCCTCAGTCATACGACTCTCCCCAAGGGCTATCAACCCTCGGTTTCTTCCATTGCATGATCTACCAATTGGGGAGTGTGTACCTTCCGCACCCCACGAGATATCCGATCTCATCCGTGCTGGTTACCTGCGTGAATGGGGTGAATTAGGAGATAATACATTTTACTCTGTTGTGCGTAAGAAATGATTTACTTATAGATTGAACTGTACGTAAAATACTGTTTACTATATATAAGAGTAGAAAAACTTATTTACCTACTAATAACCGCCAAAACATAATATACTAAAATTGCATTTTTGATTTGACTTTTTTTTTTAAATTACATCAAACAGATTTACTTTATTATTATTTTTTACAAAGTTCTTTTACCTTAATGCAGTACTGTACTTATTTGTATATCAAATCGATCCTTTTGTTTGGAAAAATTTTCAATCACTCTAAAGTCATTTACAATTATAAATACGTGTGCTTAAGTCCACCACGGGTTTGTCTCTTTTCACCTTACGAGAGCGCGTATGTGTGTTTTGCTCTTAGTTTCCAACTCACTTATATATAGTCTTCAAATTTAATATAAACCCACAATATTCAACTGTGAGGTAAATTTAAAAACGGAGCGGTTCGATGTGGCTTCGATTTATATTGGGGAGTTTTCGCATGAAACATTTTGGACTTTTTGCATTTTTTGAAGGATAATCATTTTTATTTGTTTTAAAAAATAAATTAATTAGTTGGTTAAATTTATAGGAGGGTCTTTGACAAAATGACCATATGGACAATCAGCCGCGCCTGCTCCGCAGTATAAGCTTTGGATAAACATGATCAAAGGTGTTCACAGAAAATTCTTGAAATGCATGCATTACAAAAGATTTGGGATTTATCCTCTTTAAGGTTGTGATCATGATCGAGTATAGTAAAAGAAGGATATACGGATCTTGTGTACAGTATTTAAAATCCTTAAGGTGTGATGATATTGATTGTCCTGATATTCTTGAACAGCTGCTGTTTCCTGTAAATCGTTTTAATTCTAGAAACCGTAATGTTTTTTTATCTGACCTTTCCGCGAACTAATCTTTATAGGAGTTCTCCCCTGTATAGATTATGTATTTTATTTAATTTATATGCCTCTGATAATGATATTGACCTTATTGTTAATCTCAGAAGGTTTAAGACACTTATACAGGATCAATTAGGTACGCATATACGCACTTTACTGTATATTTAGTATTTTATGATTCTGTGTTGAGCTAAGGAAGACCGATACAATGCAATGTAATACTGTTACTGCTCATAATTTTGGACCACGTCCAAATCTGTAACGGGTTACGCCAAACGTTGCCTGTAATTCAGCGAACGCGAATATCCATCTAAAGTCACTTCGCATTTACGTCGCGGCCTTAAGCCACGCTTTAACCCATTTAGGTCGGATGTCTAGGTTTACTTAGTTTATGGCTAAACTAATTGAACGTCGATATCCTCTGTGTACAAGACACTTGCGCACTTTTCAATGCGCTTATTGTTTTTAAAAACTTGCCCTCCGATCGAATATCGGTTAAAAGTGGTGGGGGAAAAGTCAATTTCAAAAAACTGACACCCGACATCTTTTATGACGGATTGCTGTTGTTTCGTAGAAAAATAAAATAAATTCATTTCTTGTGTTGTCCAGCGATTTCAAAAATCGTTCGTTTTTAACTGCCGTTTTCGAAAACAAACATTGGTAAGTTTTGTATCCTATAAACCTATACACCGTAACGTGCAACTATGGTAAAGTACTTGTCGCCTTGGGTATTCCATTTTTGGAGTGATTCATTTTTTTTTATATAAAAATTGTTAAAAACGTTCGGCCTTTTTTTCTGCAGATGCATACACGCTTTTAAGCTAAAATGGAGGACGAAGAATACAAAAAATTGCCAGCTGAAGAAAAGTGTGTCCACAAACTATGGAAAGCCAGGGTGTGTGGATATGAAGAAGTAACACAACTGTTTAGACAAATTGATGATGAGAAATCTCCAGAATTTGGAAAGTATTTAGGATTAGTAAAAAAGTTTGTGACCGATAGCAATGCTATGGGACAAGAAAAAGGCTTGGAAGCTACTCTGGCTTATGTGGAAAATTATGCACATGCAGGAAAAACTGTATCGGAAGTCATGTCCGGAATTGTCACTAAATGTGTAGCAGCTCCTAGAACTAAAACCAGAGAGTTAGCTTTGCAAGTTACCTTGATGTATGTTGAAATTGAGAAATATGAATTAGTAAGTCTGTTTTATATTTATAATAATAGTAATAATAATAATAATCTTTATTTAGCACTTGGCTAGTTATTACTTCAAAAATACAAAACAGTTTTAATATGTTAGTTACAAAAATATGTACTGATTACTAATAAGAAAATAAACCCTAATCTACTTGTCCCTCAAATAATTAAACACCTCTCTGCCAAAAATACTCAGTATCTGCTCTTTTAATCCTCTGCGGGAGGGCATTAAAAAGACGAACTCCCTCACAAAATAAAGAATTCTGTAAGGATGTAGTTTAAACATCTCAATATACTTAGGAGTTAAGTTGGTTTTTGGTATTTTTTTAGTTATTTAGATAAAATAATTATTAATTTTGGGTAATTGGTTTTTTCTCAGTGACAGGGCAGTGTTAACTAATACTTAAATAACAAAATTGTCAAAAGACCCTAAAGTCTGACCAAAATCAGAATGGTACATTAACTGGCTTTGACACAAGTTCCACAGTGGTTTGCAATTCGATTCTATAAATATATTATTAAAATATCTTTATACCACTTATCCAATATTAGCTACTTCTAACCTTACTAATAAAAGTTCATTAGAGAGATGACTTTTTCTTTTTGCATGTGTTCTTACTTTAACCACCAATTTTGTTCTTGTTTGATATACAAATGCCCAGTGGTTTTTTTTGTGTGAAACCCATTTAAGACCTTCATGGTTTTTTGAATTTTTTTTTATTTCTTTTTTCTTAAACTGAAACTCTTTGTACTTTTACAAGTCAATTGATTTTTTTCAAAAAACAATTTTAAATTTTTTAATTAAAAATTAAATTTTGCCTAACACGGAATGAAACAATACAACACATAATTATGTGTGTAAAAAAACTCAAGGCTTTAATTAAAAGCAGTACAAGTAAGTTATTAAATATATTTTTTTAAATGTTTTTTTACTAAAATTTGTACAGAATTATAAAACCCAAAACCAGGGTTTTTTTCTACCCTGCCTACAAGAACAAAAGGAAAAACTAAGATAGGGTTATGCCCGGGATTATGCAAGCCCTTTTTTCCAAGTTGTATAATAGATATGTAGCCTGTCAAACATAATTATAATTATTAAAAAAGAACAGACAGTCAAAAAACTACAAATAACTAAATGATAAGAACTTTGATGAAATGAAAAATATGTATCTTAGGTTTAGGAACATTAATATAGGATCTAAAAAGGTTTAAATGAAGTAATTTATAATTATTATTAATATACCATAAAAATAAAATTAACACCCTAATTCTTCTTAACAAAAATAAACAGACAAAAAATATTTATTTGAGATTTTCTGTCTTCTTACAAAACACAAGATTTGTTGTCAATGTTGCAGATGAATAAATTATTTTTTGTAACATTGTTATCAATTAGGACTTAAACTCCCTTTGCGTTTTTTCATACATAAAGAATCATGCATATACCGGGTGACAACGAATGTTGTTACCCCCCCCCCCCCCCCCTATTTTTTCCGTAGTTTTAATAATACAAATTTTAAAATTTTAGGAGATTCTAAGTATATATTTTGTTAGTTCTTAGTAAAGTCATAATTTTAAAATCACTTCCGGTTTGACCGGAAGTGGTATCAACTCTTTTATTTTAAATAGAAACCTATTATTTTTTTTCGATATTTGAATTAAACTTCAAATTTCCTTTAAAATGACATATCACACATCATTTGTTTTTAAAATAGCTTCCAGGAAAAATTTTCAAGAAAATACTTAGATGGCCATGGACTCGCTAATATAACATGACTTTTTGAGAGTGGGCCATGGAAGTTTTAAAGTGGTCTATTTTAACCAGTTTTATGTTAAACAATAACATTCTTTGCGAAAGATGCTTCTGTCAAAAATATTTTAGATATGTCATATTTTTTTAAACAATGAGAAAGAATTACTCAATATTTTTAAATGGCAACAAGCCATTCATTTAGGGCCAAAAAATAGCTTATTAAATTATCTTTTTAAAAATGTTTCATAAGCATGGTATTATACTTAAAGGCTAAAATTGAAAAAAAATCGAGTAATGTCATATTTCAAAAAAAAAATTGAGTTCTTCAATTTTTGTACGAACACTTTTGTCATTTCACAGAATATTTCATAGCCTACTTGTTTAACATTAAACAGGTTAAAATAAACCACTTTAAAACTTCCATGGCCCACTCTCAAAAAGTCATGTTATATTATTGATTCCATGGCCATTTAAGGATTTCCTTAAAAAATTTTCCTGGAAGCCATTTTAAAAACAAATGATCTGTGTGATATGTCATTTTAAAGGAAATTTGCCGTAGAATTCAAATATTGAATAAAAATAATAGGTTTCTATTTAAAATAAAAGAGTTGATACCACTTCCGGTCAAACCGGAAGTGATTTTAAAAGTATGACTTTACTAAAAACTAACGAAGTATACACTTAGAATTTGCTGAAATTTTAAATATTGTATTAATAAAACTACGGAAAAAATAGAGGGGGTAACAACATTCGTTGTCACCCGGTACATACACTGTTTTCATCAAGTAACAATTATTGACATTGTGAGTTTATAAGAAGTTAAAAGTGATATCATACTAAGCCTGAATGACCACAATAATTACTATTAATGGATGGTAAATTCTATAAAACGCTCAAGCATAATTTATTTTATTTAGTTCAGTTGTTACAAGATATATTTCTGGCATGACTGAAAGTGCTCTGAGATCATATTATGTTAAGGGGCTAAATAATTGTACAGGTAGTTCATAGTAAATGCACAATGTTGTGTTATAAATTTTTCAGTGCACTTTCACTGCTATAAAATTAAAACGTTTCTTGCTATTCCCACGCTGCACAAACAATGCCTATGTATCATTCATCGATTATAATAACATCTAGGTACCTAGTATGTGTTTAAAAGTTGGAGACAATGACGTTTCTTGAACGGAAGTAGAGTTTTGGACTTGCATTGTCTTTATTTGTTTTGAATCACTATGTTTTAACTGGTAAGCATCTCTAGTCGTCTTCAGGTGAAATCACTATGTTTCTACTGGTAAGCATCTCAAGTCGTCTTCAGGTGAATACTACTATTCATGGAGATTCTTACCAGTTGAAACGTAGTGATTCAAAACAAATAAAGACAATGCAAGTCCAAAACTCTACTGCCGTTCAAGATCTAGGTACCTACATCTATACAGGGTCCTGTAATAGTGCGTCAGACTTCTATAGCTTCTATACGAATTAAGTTAGGAATTTCATTCATATGCAGACTTAAGTATACTATATTATAGGGTGCATTTCAGAAAAATATTTTTCCATATACAGTGTGGTAACAATTTTTTATATTTTTTGAAATAAAACACCCCGTATATTATTGTATATTTAGATTCGTATTAGTCTTTTATAATTGTCCAAAATTTAATTTTTTTTTGCATTGGTAGTTTAACGTCGGGTTGCACAAAGAATTTTAATAATAATTCACTAACCAGCAAGTTTGACTGTGACATACATGACACCTGCAGGAATAATTTTCTCACAATCATACTGGCCCGGTTACCTTAATTTACTAATCAGGCACCTTTGATTGTGAGTTCATAATCTATATCAGTGGTGCGCAAACTATTTTCATTTGCGACCCCTTATTTTGTGTAAAATTTTGTCACGACCCCCTGGACAGACAGTAGGCGTTCTTTTCATTGTCAACGTAGTTACATTGAAATTTTTCTGGGATTTGCTCTTACAGGGTCTTCTTAAAAGAGTGTCTTGACGTCATTTTAAAATAGCGCACCAAACTTATAAACCATCATAAAAATGTTATAAAAGTTGTAAGATCATACAAATCAGTTAATGAATCGACACATAATTTTATGAAACAATGCTTTATTTATGCATAAGGATATAAATATTTTTTAATGAAAATACTTTTAAAAAACTTTACATCATAAGAAGTCAATGTGAGGTATGTGCTTGCAAAGAGCTCATGATTGCTTCTATAATCGGATCTGTATTGGAAATCGCAAGCCGCAAGTCATCCTCTGGATCCAATCGAAATCGATATTTTGTTTTAATGGCAACTAATTTTGAAAAGCCGGATTCACATGAGTAGGTCGATGCAAACTGAATCAAAATATTGATTGCCTTTCTTTTCAAATCGGAATATTCGTTTCCAATCGATAACCAAAATTTTTGGCAAGTTAGAGAGTTAAATTTGAACATCAATTACCTGTTCTTTTCATTTAAAGGGATATTAGAATTAATAATATCAAACGAAAATGGATCACGGATCCAACCTAATTCATTTTCTGGAAATTTTTCGACCCTTTTTGTAAAGTTTTCTCCTAATTTTATCAAATGACAAAAAATCTATATTATTTTCTTTAGTAAATTCTGAAAAGCATGGGAACATGTCTGTGTTGTTTTTGTTCAATTCCCCTTGCCAAAGTATCAGCTTATTCTTAAAAGCTTCAATTTTACTGCTCAACGTTAAAATATTTGTATTCTCTCCCTGTAGACTCATATTCAGATCGTTCAGTTTTTCGAAAATATCAACCTGCTGCTACCTTTGGCTTGGCGTAGGAGTGAGCGAGAATACTAGTATTTTTTGTTATAGGTGGAAATGAACAGCCGATACCGCGGATCACTATGCATGATAAAGGGTTTGTAAACCCCGTGATAGCGGTATCAGTATCTCATCGAGTTTACGAGCGCGCTCGTAAAATAATAATTGTCAGTTTCTTCGCTTGTATTAATTCCGTTCTTTGAAATGAATAATATATTTTTCATAAATTTGAATTTCTTTGAATTTGGCGACCCCCACAAATTCTCTCACGACCCCTCCGGGGGTCGCGACCCCCAGTTTGCGCACCACTGATCTATATCACTGTCAGTTATGTCACAGTCAAACTTGCTTATTAGTTAATTCTGGTTAAAAATCTTTGTGGAACCCAATATAAGAGTAATAAATTAAAATCTAAAAAAATTAAGTTGTACAGCCCTTAAAAAAAAATATTTTCATTTTTTAAACCATGGGATTGGGTGAGATTTATGACAAGGTATCTAGAGATATCATGAATCTAATAGTGTTTATCTATTTTATACAGGATGTTCATAAAAAGGTTTCAAAAACGACACATTTTAAATTCCTTTTTTCTCAAGTTTTTCAAATGGAACACCTGTATATTATTTGACTATTTAATGTAAAATTGTTAAGCAATTTTTTTTGTATTACAAGCATATAGGTTATTTCCAACCGTTTTCGAAAAAATTGCAAAATTCATAAATTGTGTTTAAAAATAAAGTTTTTATATTAAAATTAAACCTAGGCGACTAAACTAAGCTACAGTAAATGTTCGAAATATCTTTCATTTTAATCTGTGCACAAGTCAACACATTATTGAAAGGATCTGTTTACATGCCTTAATATTTTAGGTGAAATACTAGCAAAACGTTGGTATTTAGGGCGCTCTCCACCACCAAGTACAAAGATCATATTAACCAACTCATTTTATTAAAATTTGTTTTAATTTCTTATAATTTATTCACTCTAAATACCAATTATCAAATTAATGAAATAATTTTTAACATTTAAATTAATAGTCCAGGAGGCAGTGAATTTTTTTTGTACTTATTTTACCAGTCGGTGAATATCAAATAGTCTGCTCGGATGGTGACACAAAACGACAATTTGTGAGTCTGGCTAAAATTTTCGGATGGGTTCACGAGATTAAAAAAAAAGTCAAGTCCACTTATTTTCCCAGTTATAAATATTTGACATTAATTAAAGTGATGACATACTAATTATTCGCAATTTTTTATATTTTGACTATATCTCAAAAACGAGATACACAAAAATGTTAAAAGATCTTTTTTGTAGAGAATTAAATTCCCTACAAAAAACACAATTTTCTCGTATCTCTGATAGTTACAAAGTTATTCGCGAATAAAATTTTTTGATGACGGACGGACTGACATATTGCTAAAACCATATTTTCTGGATTTCTGGGATCTCAAAACGTTGAGAAAAATGTTTATGCCATAGTCGAATTTTGCCCTAAACCAATACTTTTCTTAACAGAAATTATGAACAGTAAAAACATGTAGAGATGACAGCAATCGCCTGTATAATTGAACATGCCGAATTTAGCGCGCCTGTCGAGCGTTTGACGAGTCTGGCAAGGCTATCGGGGTATTCCACATTAGCCAGATTTTCAGCTGTTATTATAATATAAACTATCATCTGACAAATTTTTAGGACTGCGAAAATAAGGGCAATGGTTTCGCTAAATTTTTTCCAATTTTCCACCTGCCAGACATATTACCCATCCTCACAGATTAGCCAGACTATTTTTTTTCTTAAATTCACTGTATCTCTCACTAATAGAACTATTTTTATCACTTGAAAAAAAAGTGCAGTATATTTGTACTTTCTAACGCATTTTCCGCCTCAACCCATCGGAACACCCCCCCCCCCCCTACATATATATGAATTTTGCTTAGAATAACAAACCCAATAATTCTATCCATGTTTGCTGACTGGGAAAATAAGTACCGAAAATCGTCACTGCCTCCTGGACTATTAGGAATTTTAACAGGTCTTTTCAATAACGTGTTGTCTTGTACACAGATTAAAATATGAAAGACATTTATTTTATTTTATTTTGAACATTTACTGTGGTTTAGTCTAGTCGCCTATGTATTTATTAATTTAATAATAAAACCTTATTTTAAACATAATTTATGAAATTTTCAATTTTATCGAAAACGGTTGGAAATAACTTATATGCTTGTAGTACAAAAAAATTGCTTAACAATTTTAAATTAAATAGTCAAATAATATACAGGGTTTTACTATTTCCAATTTTACACCACTACTTGAGAAAAATTAATTTAGAATGTGTCGTTTTTGAAACTTTTTATGAATACCCTGTATAAAAAAGATAAACACTATTAGATTCGTAATATCTCTAGACCCTTGTCACAAATCTCACCCAATCCCATGGATTAAAAAATGAAAATAGATGGTTTTTTTTCCAGAACCGTAAAACTTTATTTTTTTTAGTTTTTAATTTATTACTCTAATGTTGGATTGCGCAAAGATTTTTAATCAGAATTAACTAACCACCTAGTTTGACTGTGACATAATTGACATTGACAGGCATTGTGAAGTCACAGTCAAAGGTGCCTGATTAGTGAATTAAAAATTAAAGTAACCGGGCCAGTATAATTGTGAGAAAATTATTTCTTCCAGTGTCATGTATGTCACAGTCAAACTTGCTGGTTAGTTAATTACTATTAAGATTCTTTGAGCAACCCGACATTAAACTACCAAAGCAAAATAAATAAAATTTTAGATAATTATAAAGGACTCCAATACAAACCATTGTAAATATGCAATAAAATACTGGGTATTCCATTTAAAAAATACAACTTTTTGTTAACACACCTTTTTGGGCCACCCTGTATATGGAAAAATATTTTCCTAAAATACATCCTATGATACAGTTTAAGTCTGCATATGAATGAAATTCCTAACTTAATTCGTATAGGCTCTATAGACGCCTGACCCTGTATAGAACATATTAGAGAGAGATAGAACTTAGATTTAACTGTATCAAAATAGTAATAATCTATTATGTTACCTTTATTTTAGGTACAAGAAGAGTTAATGAAAGGAACAGAACAAAAAAATCCCAAAATCGTTGCGGCATGTATTCAGGCTCTGACAACAGCTCTACGTGAGTTTGGTATAAAGATTATAACCCCCAAGCCAATAATTAAGAAAATTGGACTCTTGTTTTCGGACCGAGATAAGGGAGTACGAGATGAAGCCCGTTTATTGGTTATTGAACTTTATAAATGGATGGGGCCTAGTTTGAAGTAAGTCATTGTTTTTTATGTTTTAAATGTATGTTCAGTGGCGTAGCGTAGGAGGGGGGGGGGCTCAGTGGGAGAAAGGGACAGTCGGGACTACATGTACTTATTTCATGAAAGTGAAAAAGCGCCGCAGGCGAAAACTTTTCGGGGCTACGCCCAAAGTTTGTTTAAAATTCACCTAACTACTATCAAATTTCGAAAACTAAATTATTACCTCTTCCCCTCTGCATGGTTGGATTAAATTTGTTTTTGTAAATGTTTTTTTTACTTTTTTTTTGATATTCCTATACCTTTTTAAAAAAAAACATTTTTATATTTGTGAAAAATATGAATATTAGTGTCAATCCAAAATTTTAACATAAGACGTATGTATGACTCTAACCAGCATTTTTCGGGCTCGGCTTTTTTTGATTAAAAATAAAGTAAATATCGTTCACCACGCCAAAATTGATAATTTTTTCAGAAATCATGTATTTTAGGAGCGTAGATATAAGAGCAGTTTTTGGTGTAAATGCTTAGGTTTTGAAATACTCCTTCTGAAGTGCCGTTGGTATATTCATAATAAAGCATTCTCGTTTCTTCCCGCACTATTTTTTTTATTATAAATTATCACACATCATTCATAAAAAATGTTTCAATTAAAATTTTTACTTTAATTTTTCTCTTTAAAAATATATACCTAATTGTTTTTGTTGTAAAAATATTTTATTGCATTGGGTTATATTTTTGTTGCCCGGCAGCAAAAATAAAACGTCGTATCCGAAAAATAAAGTAATTTTTTTTAAAAACATAAAAAGTGCCTTAAGACAGTACTCCCGAGTTTCCAAACTAATCAGGATTTTGTGTTAAAAAAAGGATACCATTTTCTGGTTTTTTCAGAATCTTCGGAAGTCATTAGAATTTAAAAAAAAATTTTTAACAAGTTATTCAGCATTAAAATATGCAACTTTACAGTCTATTTCACGTATGCTTATAATGGCTGTCGATGACACACCTCATTTCTAATAACATTTATGTTACAGAACTTAGGGTTTGGTTGAGTTCGGACTGGTATTCTGTAATAGTTAATTACAAATTAAAAAATATATTTACTTGCTTTTTCATAAAAAGAACACTTTAGGGATACACACAGTCCAACAGTTTATAACCAGAAAGTCTACGCACAAAATAATATCAAAATGATTTCTGAAACTACCAAATGCAACAAAACTGCCCTTATTATTCAACACGTGAACGAATGAGTGCCGGATCTGTGATATTAAAAGAACGCAGATAAGACACGCGTAAGAAAGAGATATACATATACTAACGGCATCGATGTCAGGTTCTGTAACAATAATCTCTTGACGGGTTTTAGCTGATTGAAGGGCGTGTACATGTAAATATACAGTAAATTATATATCCATCTCTTATGAATCTAGCCAATGTTCGTGAGGAAAAGCCGTTTTCGGAATTAAGGAATGTTTAAATCACATTTTAGCCAACGCGTTTGACAAGAGAAACATTAAAGCATTAAAAACGTACGTCAAATTTACTGTAGCAATGGTAGTGCATCGAATTTGTAACACCCTGTATACAATTGTATTTTTTTAATTCCGTGTAAAATATAATTAGCATAGATTAGGAAACAATTTATTGCATTAGCTATGCTTGTATTTTTAAAGGAACCACCTACAAGCCGCAAACTTACAACAAGTACAAATGACAGAATTAGAAACGGAATTTGCCAAAGTTGAAGGACAAAAGGCGGTTCCTATAAGATATATCAGATCCCAACAACAGAAACAGGCCAAGTTGGCCGCAAGTGCCGAAGAAACGAACGGTATGTATTAAAAATAGTTTTCAATGATCTACATTTAGCCGGGTTAAAATTTTCTATATTAAGGCCTGGAAACTGTTTTTAGAGTTGGAATTTCTATTTTAACCGTTTGATATATTTTGTAAACTATTATTTCTTGGGATTAAACCCATATTTGGGAGATGACTACATACATGAGAGGAAGTGTAGTATTTTAAGTAGGTTTTTAATATTTTATTTTATTGACTTAGATCTGGTTGTACAATTACGGCTTACGGTTCAACGTTGAACCAAGCTCAAACTTAATTTTGACAGCCAACAAGAATTTAAAGTGGTGGTCAAAATGAAGTTTGGACTTGGTTCAACGCTTAACTAAGCTTAAGTTGTAATTGTACAACCGGATCTAAGATACCTTAACAAACATAATACATTATCATCATCAAGGTATATTACTTTACGATTACATTTTTTTGAAGTGTTTTTAGTACTGTCTATATATTTTATTTGTTACATTAAACATACATATACAGGGTGTTTCATTAAGGTTGGTCACCGGCTATATCTGGGAAACAGGGCATGGAAAGTCAGGAAAAAAAATCGTAATTAAAGTGGCCATAAAAAAATTATGGAAATCATTTTTAGGTTCCGCATTTTGCCGCAAGAGGAACAATTGAAAATTAATTATTAAAATTCTAAATTTCTCTGAAAATTCCCACGTTAAGGTATACCTTTGATAGCATAATTAGGAAGATTAGACAATTCTGCATCATTTTGATTTAAGGGTCATTGGCGTACCGACTTTGATAAGAATGGGGGAAGCTATTGAAAGTGTCATGTCATTTAAATTGCTGTAACTTCTAAACGACTTATCCGATTTTAGTAAACTTAAGCTTGTTTGGAAGAGAAAGGTAAGTTCTTTCAATTGTTGTATCCGTTAGTCCACGATAGTTCCTAATAAAATTGTTAGAGGGCACAATTTGTAATATAAATAGTTTTTTTGGTTTTATACCGAAAACTTAAATCATACGGTATAATTAGAACATCATAATCGGAAAATAAATTGAATTTAAAAGAAAGAACGTGAAAATTGCAGTCCGATATATTCGTTTGTTTTGAAGTTATTTATAATAATAATAGTTTTATTGATTTTTATCCCTAAAACTAAAATCATACGGTATAACTATGACATCATAATCGGAAAGTATATTAAATTTGCAATAAAAACTGTAAAGACCCCGGCTTAATATCTTTGTTCGTTTCAGAGTTATTGCCAAAAGAATAACTTTCACCGCTTTAATAGAAGAAGTGATTGTTTTTATAGTTCCGTGGTCAAGCATTCCACGACAAAATATTTTTAAACTTTATGATTGTGTAAGTTTGTTACTTATTACTTCAAGGCCCAAAAACTTAAGGATTAATAATATAACCAAGAAAAACTTCTAATTTGGCATATTTTTAACATGGTGTTTTAAAAAATAAATCTAGATAGCCGTAAAACACAATCACCTATCAAAATTAAATCAGTTGACAAGTATTTCGATTTATTTATTTAAAGACGACTAGAGATACTTACCAGTTGAAACGTAGTGATTCAAAACAAATAAAGACAATACAAGTCCAAAACTCTACTGCCGTTCATGAAACGTCATCGTCTCCAACCTTTAAACAGACATTATTTCAATTTATTTATAGATATTGTTAAGTATTTTGTAATTTATTTCTTAAAACACCATATTAGAATTATGTCTAAATTTAAGTATTCGATGATATTATTATTAATAAGTAGTTTTTGGGCCATTGGAATAATGAGTGACAATCCTACATAATCAGAAAGTTAAAAAAAAAATTTTGTGGACTGCTTAGCCTTTGGAACTATGAAAACAATAATTTTTTTCAATTAAAGGGTTAACAATTCTTTTGATAATAACTCTGAAACGAAAGAAGATATGGAACTGCGGTCTTAAATTTTTTCTTGCAAATTTAATCTACTGTTCGATTATGATGTCGTAGTTATACCTGATGATTTGAGTTTTCGGGGTAAAATCAAAAAAACTGTTATTACAAATTGCGCCCTCTAGCAATTTTACTACGAACTATCGTGTATCAACGGAGACGACAATTAAAAGTACTTCCCTTTCTCTTCCAAAAAAGCTCACGTTTATTAAAATCAGATAAGTCGTTTAGAAGTTGCAGCTATTTAAATTATTGCATTTTCAACTCTCTCTTATCAAGGTCGGTACACCAATGAGCTTTAAACCAAAATGATGCGGAATTGTCTAAGCGTTCTAATGATGTTACCAAAGGTATAGGTTAATGTAGGAATTTTCGGAAAAATTTATAATTTTAATAATTAATTTTCAATTCTACCCTCTTGCGGCAAAATGCGGAGCTTAACAATTATTTCCAGGATTTTCTCATAGCCCCTTTAGTTACGATTGTTGTCCTTGAGTTTCTATGTGCAGTAGTTAATGAGATATGGCCGGTGGCCAGCTTTAATGAAACACCTTGTATATCTAGGTATTTTATGTTTATAAGAAATGCTTTGTCAACAAGTACTTGTATTTAAATGACCATAAAGCAATGTTTTGAATTTGAATAAAAACCAAACACGAAATCTCAAAAGAACACAATTTACTCTCTAAAAGAATAGCTGTGGTAATTGGCGCTTGCGCAGGCACAGCAGATTTCTTCACATCGTAAGAATGTTGAGATCAAAAATGAATATTTATAACCAGATTTGAGAGCAAGCAGATGCAGATTTTTAGAACTAACGTACAACAATAAGCGAAATTGCTTGAGTTTGATAACTTTTTTGAAAACGCTATTGCATGATTATAATTTATATTATAAAATATTACTTATTTTACTCACATAAATAAACTTGTATCTAAATTTAATAGAAGAAGAGGAAGGCGACGAGGATGAGGCTCCACTAGAGATCGATCCTTACGAACTCGCTGATCCAGTTGACATTTTGTCCAAATTGCCCAAAGACTTCTATGAAAGACTTGAAGCGAAGAAATGGCAAGAAAGGAAAGATGCGTTAGAAGCTTTGGAAACGCTTCTGAAAAACCCTAAGTTGGAGAACGGGGATTATGGAGATTTGGTTAGAGCCCTTAAAAAGGTAAATAAATTATACAAGTATCATCATGAAATGGCAACTCTTTCTAGCTTTCCGCCTCTAAACTTATTGGTGAAAATACAGGGTGTCTTTGAAATGACTGTACAACGCTTCACCACAAATTCCTTAACCAAAAATAAGGCGATAAGATGATTAAATATTTTCTTACCACCATATATAAAAGATTTTCTAATTTGTTCTGAAAGAGGTATAGGTAAGCTTAAAAAAAAAGATTGACGCGTATTATAATAAGAAGGCAACAACAGCTCACTTTTATATTTTTTTTTATACAAGACAGGCAGTCTCTAAAATGAAGATAGAGCAAAGAGTCAATATTGCATGCCTTATAAATAGTGGGCGACAAGAATCCCTCCCTATTACATTTAAAAAATTGATAAACATATTTGCAAAAACAAGCTATTTTCATAATTATTTAAAGTCATTTCCAACATTTTTTTTTTCAAAGTCTTAGTGAAATTTTACAGAACTTGTAAGAAAGTTTCTTTTAGTTTAAAATATTGATTACGTTGAAAGCTGTCACTGCCTTATTCTTTCATAACGATTGATTTTATTTGTGGTATGAAGCCACCGCCACTTCCAATTTAAAAAATTTTGAATGACATTGACCAAACATTATATTGTAAACTTTTTTTTATTTAGGTTGTCCAGAAAGATTCTAATGTAATATGCGTCGCAATAGCAGGTAGATGTATAGCAGGTCTAGCATCCAGTTTAAAAAAAAGATTCCAGACCTATTCAGGGGCACTGGTATCTACACTCCTTGAAAAATTCAAAGAAAAGAAGCAAAATGTTGTTACAGCCATTAGAGAAGCTATTGATGCAACTTATCTAACTGTAAGTATTTTTTTTGTGACATAACATTTTTTAAGACCCGTTTGCATTAACTAGCAAAATAATCTAAATTTCTATTGAGGTACCCGTTACTTGATGTAAATTAATTTTACAAAGTGCATAAATAATATAAGCTATTATAGACATTTCCACTATATTTTTAAATTACTATGGCAATTGTTTGGACATACTGTATCTTCTTCTGATAGTCTTAACAAATAAAAAAATATAGTGGAAATTATTATTTACCAATTGTTAACACATTTTTCCTTTATCTCAAAAACGCTAATACCAAACATAATAATTCATAACGTTTTTGAAAAATACAGTACCAACGAAAATTATTTAATTAATAAAAAAAAATTAATTTATTTTTAGACAACTTTGGAGGCTATCTTAGAAGATGTGTTAGAATCGCTGAATAATAAAAATCCATCGGTTAAATCGGAAACATCTTTATTTCTGGCAAGAGCTTTTACAAAAACACAGCCGACAACGGTGAATAAGAAGCTTCTTAAAGCTGTGACAGGCGCTTTTACAAAAAATATCCAAGAGTCTGGTAAGAAATACAATCATTATTATTATATATTAAAAAAATAAGTTGAAGAATGTAATTGCATATTAAAATATAGTTTTACATTCCGAACAACTTTTCATAATTACAGTTTTCGATATTGTCAAAAATAAAGGTACTTTACTTTTGGGAAAAATTCATATTTTTTGACAAACCTCGTATCGTATACGACTATTTTGGACTAAAGACAAAAGAGCTAAAGATAGACGCCGCGTTCCCCTATATCAAAACAAGCCGTCATAAACTAAACTTCACGCTACCACTTAGTTCCTGACGAGTTCCATGAATGAAACCATATGGAAATAGAAGGCCATTTTTACGGGCGTATAATACGCTGTTTGCCAAATGATTAAAAGATTCTCATATTTTGGGTTTTATTTAAGCTCAAGTTAAACACATCGTTTGATTGCCTAAAACATAATCTAACCTCTACAAATTATACAAACTACTAATAACAACAAACATTTTGAGAAAATTTATCATTAAATGGAGTGGTGGTATTCTCGTATTCCTAATAATTTACCACATTTACATAAATCGATCTGAATCCACATAACGAATTAAAAATTATACGAACACAGGGTCGCGTTCACAGTCGACGTCGGATGTTCGTCAGGCGCGCTCTGGAGACTCGATTCTCGAGTTACGACGATATCTTTCTTAGGCGACATTTATGGACAGTTTTAAGCTAGATTCCAGAAAGAGCGCGCCCGACAAACGACTGTGAACGCGACAGGTCGAGTTGGTATATTTTGTATTCATGTATTCGTATCAAAATTTAAATGAAAACCGCAATAGAAGCGAACTTGGAACGTAATTGTCAGTTAGACCTAACTTTTGACCTAAACTACTGTAGAAATTATTTATAAAATAGGTAGTTATCTTGTTAAAACGATTTGAGTATTCTACTTTGTCACATCATCACCTATTCTTCATGAATTCGAGAAGTAAATATATTTTTTAAACTACAGTAAATCATCATTACGATAACATTTTAAAATTGCCTTTAACATACTAATGTCTGGTTGCACAAATAATGTTAATATTAATTAACTAACCAGCAAGTTTGCCTGTGACATACATGACATTGGCAGAAATAATTTTCTCACAATCATCGAGGCCCAGTTACCTTAATATTTAATTTACTAATGAAGCACCTTTGGTTGTGAGTACAAAACGCCTGTCAATGAAATTTACTGTCATAATAAATTTATTTTCCGGATTATTCCACACTGGCGCATATAGTTCGCCAAATGAGAATCGTGAAAAACTTGGCAACATTTGCCTCCTAGCGGTAGCAAGTGAAAATACTGAAATGAATGACAACTTTGACATTAAGAAGTATTGAACAATAAATTATTTATTTCCAGCTTTAGTAAATAAAAAAGTGGTGAGAATTTATTGTTTGAAAATTTTGTGGGTTAATTATAAAAGACCAATATGATGGGACAGCGCTAGGTTTGTAAAATAACCGATTCAGTGCCTGGATTGTGTAGTCTAAACATGATATCGCCCTCTTATAAACAGTGAGATGTAGGCTCGGCGGAAAAGTAATATTATGAGATTCGGCGTCTATCTTTAGCTCTTTTGTCTGTGTTTTGGACCATGCAGAACTTTTTATGAAGAATAACTTTTTTTCATAAAGTTAATAATGTGTAATAATAAAAAGTTTCCCATTAGGTGCGAACTTAAGCAGACACACTGTATACTGTATATATATTATTTTCTTTTCAGTTGTGTCAACTGTGAGACATGTTTGTTATATTTTGTGTTAAATTATAGATCCTTCTGTTAGAGAGTCGTCAGCTGAAGCCCTGGGAACTCTAATGAAGTTGGTAGGAGAAAAAGCCATCGGTCCATTTTTGGTCGAACTTGAAAAGGATAATTTGAAAATGGCCAAAATAAAAGAGTTCTGTGACAAGGCGGAAATAACTGTCAAAGTTGTTGGTGTCAAAAAGTCGAGACCTCAGACAGCACCTTCGAAAGTCGTAGTACCTGCTGGAGATGCTCGTGCTCCGCCAGTCAGACCAGCCAGGAAAGCAGCTACAGGTAAAAAGAAAATCGCTTGATAAACTCTATTATATGCTGCGGTAAAACATTGTTACAATCTTTGTTAGGAACTGTCAACAAATACAACTGTCTAAAAAGACAGCTCAGTGGCGATGCTTATGGTGTTTGGAATGTCGTAAACTGTAAGAGATACAGAAAAAGTTAAATTGGGGCAAGGTTGCGCAATTTAGAGACAACTAACAAGCTTCTAAAGATATTCGGAAAAAATTAAAATTCTTGTTTTTATTTTTTCCTAGTTTTATTTACAGACATTGCAAACGATTTTACATTTTTATTTTCTATAACGTGTCGCTTTCAGATATTGATTCCGACGTTTCATCTGTCGGGTACCATCACCAGGTACCAACTTGTTTTTTAAATGCACTGTCGTAAACCCTGTGTCCAACAAAACAATAACGCAATAATAGTTTACTCAAATATCAATAGGCACTTACTGTATTCATAGTGAATGATTACTGTAATTTAAATCGTACGGATCAAATTGAAGAAATATGGTCAAAACAAAGTTTAATTTCATAAATATTATAATAGATGTGCCTAATGTCCCGATGTACGGGTTCCTAAAAGTATTTTAAAGTTTTGAATCAAAAATGTAAGTCTAGTACATTTAATAGATCGTTCAAAAGCACTTTGCACAATATTTTTATCAAAAAAATACATGTGTATTTAATTTTTTAGAATATCTTTATTTAGAGAACTGTAGCCAACACCTTAATTTTTTTCGCGGCATACCATTAAAAGTTAGAACTTTTTACAATAAATAAAAACTACTTACTGAAAAAACAAGAGAACGATAATAAAAGCTCCGAAAAGAACTATTCTTACAAATAAATAATGTTTCAAGGCACAAAAGTGTATAAAAAATTAAAAGTCAAAATGACAATTAAAAAAAAACAATGACGTCGGAGGTCATTGGACAAACTTAAAAAATCAACTAGTCAAATCAATCGACAATTCTTCCTTACAATTTTTTCTCTCTCTAGCACGTTTCATTGGCAACGACGTATTGCTCCATTAAATAGTGCTCGAAAAACGTTGAGTTATATTTTTATTCACCTTTATCATTATATTAAATAAATATGGGGAGTTGTAAATCGCGTTGTCGCTTAATCGGTGAACAATGACGCACTAGCAAAGAACCAGTGTGAATACTGTATATCTTTTCTTGCATTTTTGTAAACCTTAGGTTTTTTCATTTAATTTACACGTGATATATATTTTTTATTAAATAGTAACCTATTGAACCATTAAAAAACACCTTTAGTAATGTATTTTTTCTCAATATTATAAATATTTTACATCTTCGTAGAGCTTTTCACCACATGAAAGAGGTTTATAACTTCACCAGATCTTTCAACATCAGGTGCGACTCTGACATATTGTCAAAAGGGACACCTCCGCCATTAGACAAGGGCCTGGTTTGGTACACTGATAGATCAAAAACGGCCGACGGAGTAGACGCTGGTATATTTAGGGAAATACCCATCCCCTGAGAAACTACGCCACAGTATACCAAGCTGAAATACTTGCTGTACAAGCATGTGTACAGAAAAACATCGAAAAGGGCTACCACGACCATACATTTTGTCAGACAGTCAAGCTGCCCTCAAGGCTCTAAACTCCAACTGACTCAAATCGAGGATCACAATGGAGTGCCTAAACAACCTGAAAGACCTAGCAGCAAGGAACAACAGGGTATAACTCCTATGGGTCACTTGGGGATAGCGGGCAACGAAAAAGTCGGCTAGAGCCAGATCATCTTAAAAGCTCAGGAGCCCTGAACCCGCCCTTCGCATATTAAAACAGGCAACCAACGCAATATCAGACAGGTGGGCCCAACAACAACACCTATCCCGATGGAACAGGATACCTGGTCAAACCCAAGCGAGGGCCTCAATTGGGAAACCCTCTAAAAAGCTATTAACTGGAATGTTGCTTCTAACGCGCACCCAGCTAAAACAAGTGGTTGGCCTACTAACAGGCCACTGCCACTTAAGAAAACACCTACGTCGAATAGGAATCTACAATGGTCCCATTGAATGCAGACTTTGCGGCGAAGAGGACGAAACCGCCTCACATATCATATATAACTGCGAAGCACTGACCCTAAGAAGATTAAAACTCTTTAAAGGAATCCAATGTGGGGATAACCTTCCGCATGACAAACTTGGTAGGAAGTAGGAAACAAATCTTTCCAAGCAAGATAGGGGCGCACAATAAGTCACTAGGCTGCAGTGCAGGAAAGTTGGGCCGAACGCCCAATCCCCGCCATAAATTAACCAACCAACTAGAGCTTTTCACAACATTCTTAGAACATTAAATACTAAAATTAGATGGAAACGGAGAAAACCATAACAAAGACTTTATCATTTAAAAAGAACAAAATTGAAGATGGTATTATTGGGATTAAAATGTTGACATTTGATTAAAGTTGCATTGCATTATTATTTTATTAGACACAAGTTCTACGAAACTGCATTAAATGGTACAGGGCCCTATTAAAAAAACCCATATCGCCTGATCGTCACTGTCGTGACTCTAAAGGTAAAAGTCATTACATAAAAGAATTTAAAAAAATTTGAAATTTTAATTTTTTTAATTTTTTTTTCATTTTTTATAATTTTTTTTTTAAATATTCTGTTTTACTATATTATTTACTTTTGTATCACACTCCTTCGGACTGTGATGTGAAAACATATCGCCTAATTTGTCGATATAAAACCTGTCAAAAAATATTTACCAATATTTCATTTAATATTTGTATTTCAATCTTAATATATGAGAACTACACCCAACAACAAAATATTTTTTTATAAACGCGATTATTACACAAAAAAAAATGTCAAAATGACAGCTGTCAATATATAACTAATAATACTGTAACGTGTGTATTTTATTTTTATTCCTTTTATTTATGTTTCACAAAATTAACACTTAATATTAAATAGTTTAATTGAAATTGTTGAACTTTGAAATTGTCAAAATCACAGCCAACAAAAAACAACCTCTTTTCTACACACAAAATCTTTGTTCCACAACATTTTTCATTCGTATGCCAAATTTTGTTCAGACCAGATAAGTAGTTTTTAATTCATGCTTTAACTTTTTCGGATATATATTCGTTTCTCTAACGCATTAATAGCAGTCCATTTTAAATTTTACAACTATCAAACTTTTCCGAATATAAAGATTGAAGATGTTTTATAGGATTGAAACGTTAATATTTGGTTAAAGCAATATTGCACGAATACGTTACAAAAAGCAAGATTTACGAAACTGCAATAAAAATTACAAGTTTATATTTAAAAATAAAAACCTGATGATGGTATCTAGATGATGAAACGTTTTACTCGAAATCTGATGACATCTTATGATAGGAAAGAAAATACGGCAATGCAAAAGTTAAATTATTTTTTCTTTATCTCTACAAATAAACTCACAAATTCAATTATAAAAATATAAAGATTGAAGATGTTTTATAATGTCGAAACGTTGATATTTGATTAAAGCAATATTGCACGAATACGCTAGAAGAAGCAAGATTTACGAAACTGCAATAAAAATTACAAGTTTATATTTAAAAATAAAAACATGATGATGATATCTAGATGACGAAACGTTTTACTCGAAATCTGACGCTATTATATGATAGGTAATAAAATACGGCAATGTCAAAGTTAAATTATTTTTTCTTTATCTTTTCAAATAAAGTCACAAATCCAAATATAAGAATATAAAGATTGAAGATGTTTTATAGGGTCGAAACGTTAATATTTGGTTAAAGCAATATTGCACAAATACGTTAGAAGAAGCAAGATTTACGAAACTGCAATAAAAATTACAAGTTTATATTTAAAAATAAAAACATGATGATGATATCTAGATGACGAAACGTTTTACTCGAAATCTGACGCTATTATATGATAGGTAATAAAATACGGCAATGTAAAAGTTAAATTATTTTTTCTTTATCTTTTCAAATAAAGTCACAAATCCAAATATAAGAATATAAAGATTGAATATGTTTTATAGGGTCGAAACGTTAATATTTGGTTAAAGCAATATTGCACAAATACGTTAGAAGAAGCAAGATTTACGAAACTGCAATAAAAATTACAAGTTTATATTTAAAAATAAAAACCTGATGATGGTATCTAGATGACGAAACGTTTTACTCGAAATCTGAGGCCATCATATGATAGGAAATAAAATACGACAATGCAAAAGTTAAATTATTTTTTCTTTATCTTGTCAAATAAAGTCACAAATCCAAATATAAGAATATAAAGATTGAAGATGTTTATAGGGTCGAAACTTCAATATTTGGTTAAAGCAATATTGCACAAATACGTTAGAAGAAGCAAGATTTACGAAACTGCAATAAAAATTACAAGTTTATATTTAAAAATAAAAACCTGATGATGGTATCTAGATGACGAAACGTTTTACTCGAAATCTGATGACATCGTATGATAGGAAAGAAAGTACGGCAATGCAAAAGTTAAATTATTTTTTCTTTATCTTTTTAAATAAAGTCACAAATCCAAATATAAGAATATAACGATTGAAGATGTTTTATAGTGTCGAAACGTTGATATTTGGTTAAAGCAATATTGCACAAATACGTTAGAAGAAGCAAGATTTACGAAACTGCAATAAAAATTACAAGTTTATATTTAAAAATAAAAACCTGATGATGGTATCTAGA
Organism: Polydrusus cervinus; assembly: GCA_935413205.1. Taxonomy (NCBI): domain Eukaryota; kingdom Metazoa; phylum Arthropoda; class Insecta; order Coleoptera; family Curculionidae; genus Polydrusus; species Polydrusus cervinus. Next base: position 96,034,338 of record OW284510.1, on the reverse strand, counting down.
TGACGAAACGTTTTACTCGAAATCTGAGGCCATCATATGATAGGAAATAAAATACGACAATGCAAAAGTTAAATTATTTTTTCTTTATCTTGTCAAATAAAGTCACAAATCCAAATATAAGAATATAAAGATTGAAGATGTTTATAGGGTCGAAACTTCAATATTTGGTTAAAGCAATATTGCACAAATACGTTAGAAGAAGCAAGATTTACGAAACTGCAATAAAAATTACAAGTTTATATTTAAAAATAAAAATCTGATGATGGTATCTAGATGACGAAACGTTTTTCTCGAAATCTGATGACATCGTATGATAGGAAACAAAATACGGCAATGCAAAAGTTAAATTATTTTTTCTTTATCTTTTCAAATAAAGTCACAATGATAAGAAATCTTAACGGCAATTTTCAACTGTTCCAAATATACCCGATATTGAAAATATAGGGCTTGCAGACCGACATTAAAATGAAAAATACATCTATAAATACTATATTTGGAGCTATCTGTTTTATAGCACTGTAATGTAGAAGTTTCGAGTTATCTCTTATCCCACATTTTAAAGCGCGACATGCTAGAATAACTTTAAACACTTGCGATGAAATATGTCATTTTCGGCTATTTTTGGCCTTTTTTGACACTTCATATTTTTAATATCCACGATGACGTTTTATGCATCCAAAGCAATCTCTTCGAAAAGTCATAATTCTGTTAAAATGAAACTTTTACGGAAATTGCAGAGTCTTTTTAAAATTAAAAATTCGATAACTAATCTGACATATGAAGCTTTAATTTTGGTCTCATTAAATTGTAAAAGTCCCAAATAATCTATAACATTCAATTTTTAACGTCAAAACGTTGAAACAAGGTCACATTCTGAAGTCAAAAACACCCATTTTAGGCCAATTTTGACAGCTGTAATTATTTCAATATGGAAGCCTGTTTGAGATTTCATGGCAAGCTATTTAAAAAACGTTGGATTTCGAGATTTGCCGAATTTTTCTGTTCGCGCTCTAAAAATATCAATTTTACTCTAATTTAAAAAAATAAATTGGTATATTCAAGTATACAGGCGTGTTGAGAAAAGATTGAGGAATAAAATAAGCCTAAAAGGAACTCTCTAAGGATATTACAGTAGAAGCTATAATCGATCATAAAAAACTTTTCATAAAAAAAACGTAAAAAAATTAAATAATATTTTTTTTGAACCACTAAACGTCATAACGAAGAGCGCGCACGGTATGAATTTTAAAGTCTATTTATGCCTCTAAACAACAGTCCAAAAAAAAGTTGAAAAAGTTAATTACAATAGCTTACAGACGGGTTTAAGCGGACCAGTACCTAAAAAAAAAATAGTAAAAAATCCAAAAAAAAATCAAAATTCATTCGTTTCGTCCTCTGTAAATTAAAATGATTAAAAATCGAAAAAATATATTTTAAACGTAGTTCGACGAGCTCTTTCCGATAGGATATACGACATTTTAATAAAAAAAATATTTTTCGAGAAAAAAATTAAAAACCGTAAAAATTTTGGGTCTAAAATCGTAATTTTTAAATTTTCACAATTTTTCACAATTTCTAATCATTTTAGGTATATAAAGATGTATTGTGAAAAGATAGTATTTGAGACGGCCCATCTGATCGTTTAAACCGGAAATATGTCCGACGTACCCAATTCGAGTTATTCGGTACCCAAGACGACCCTGCGATGGCCATTTTTTGACTTTTAAAAAATAAAAAAAATTACTTTCCATTTTCTAATCTTTCTCAAAAACAATAGGGTTGGGCGGCTGCCGGTCCTCTCGAACCTCCAAAAGTAAAAATCGAAAAAAATAATTTTTGCGACCTGAAATGCGAGACAACGGATTTTGCATATTTTCCGACTTTGACGTTTAATAACTTTTTTCCGGTACACCCTGTATATTTAAAATTTTTCACAAAACATGCCCCCGTTATTCCTCTATAAAACCAAATAATCAAAATCAGTTAGAGTTTTACCACTTGAGAGAAAAAAAATCGAAAATGTCAAAAATCGCGATTTCAAAAATCGGGTACGACGACGACGACGACAACCCTCACACATTTTAAAAATAAAGGGGAGATATACATATCGCTCGAAAGGGGCGATATGTAAAAACATACCTGATGATTATATCCGAAAGTCGAAACGTCGGACTCATTATTTGATAACAACACCTTATAGAAAGTGGCTATAGAAATGGAAAATTAATTTTTCGCTCTTTCTCTCTGTAAAAAAAATGGAGACATAAAACCAGAACCGATATTTTTTTATTTTTTTTGAATATCTTCAAAAGTACTAATTTACCATGTTTTTAGGTTAGTTAAAACTTTAGGTATATTTCTAAAATCTATTTTTTTTCTCAACCCGGTCTTCTTTGTTCCGCATTCATATTTAAAATAAAATATCATCTCAATTTTTTTTCCATTATCTTTAATATTTTTCATTTTTTCAAACCTTTCATTTTAATCCATGTTTGTATTTTTATTTTCTAGTTATTATTTTCCTTATGTTGTTTTTTATATTGTTTTGTTCTGCTTGCTTTGTTAATCGCTAGGTAATGCTCCATCAAAAAAGAAACCTTCAGCAAGTAATGTTTCCTCAGGTTCGGCAACAGTTGTGAGATCGAAAGGTGGTAAAGCTGCCGCCAAATCGGTAACCAAAGCTATTGAAAAGGAGCTGGACGATGGAGAGGTTGACGCCATTATGGAAGATGTGTTGCCAAGTAATGTTTTATTAGAGTTGTCGAGCCCGATTTGGAAAACTAGGTAAAATAAGTTTTGTTTAATACTATTATGTTTTTTTGATTTTATATTTTTTTATATAAGAAAACTGACATAATTCGGGCAGGCGTTACGCTCCTGGTACGTGGGGGACGCAAGATGTGTGGTCAAAAATTGGAGAATTTTGCAGTGCGTAATTTGTTAACTACCTCTAATTTCTCTATGGGGTTTAACATACTTTGCTGCCCCCTAACGTCGAAAATTCATAAATTGAATTGCTTGATCTGTCTAACGGAGATTTTAATATTTAGATTGGCTTCAGTGGAGGAAGTTATGACAAAGATACAATCAATGGACGCGAAATCTGTTCCAACACAAGCTATCGTCAAAACCATAATGAAGAAACCAGGTCTTAAAGATACAAACTTCCAAGTATTAAAAACCAGATTGGAGGTCGTGAAGGTAATTTTTTGCAGTCAAGTTTGATAAATATTAAAACTATTAGGCATTTTTTAAATTTTACTTTGTATGCGTTTTATCAGGGATTAAACGAGCCTATATTAAAATTAAAAATAAATACCACGTAAATTTAAGCCAATAAAATAATTTATTCTTTATCAAGAAAATAGGTGTTATTACCTAAATATTCTAAGCAGTAGTTGTTTGTAAAATATAATATTTTGTTTTGTTTTTTTAGTTACTAAGAACTTGTTTGAAAATAAATATAACAATTAATTACTAACTAGATGTTTATATTAATTTTTTCCTCTTTCTAGTACCTGGCGGAGAATACTACGTTTTCCACTACAACTGTCGACTGTTGTATCAACGACATTGCCGAAAAGTTCGGGGATGTCAAAAATGGCATTACAGTAAGCGAGACGGTGACCGCAATGGCAGAGGCTACCAGCTTGGGTCACGTGTCTGGCACTGTATTAGATGTGGCATTTGCACAAAAAAGTCCTAAGGTGCAACAGGAGGCGTTGATTTGGTTGTCCGGGGCTATTAAAGAATTTGGATTTGGGTAAGTATACTTCTGTAGTACAAAAACATACTGTACCTACTGTTATAAAATTTATTATTAATTTCCATTAGATTCACATATTTAAAACTAATATATCACCAATGATTTGCCAAATGTAGCTCGTATCTATCCGGGTTTGTAATTGTGCGCAATATGTAGTATAAATAACACATTTTAACCAGATAATGTATTGATGCGAGTAGAACTGGATCATACATTATTTGGTGTGATTGTTTTCGTGTATTTTTGTACTACTACCGACCCTGTTTAATGTTTACATGATACAGAAAATATTGTGAACTGCGCAAATTCTGTATCCCGGTTTAAGTCCTCCATCTGGGTCACAAGTCTTGTATACAGTTAATTATAAATTATCTAAAAGATGGACAAACTTATGTTCAAATAGATAACGAAAAAAGCTATCCTAAAGTAATTAAATATAGTGTTCCTCAAGGAATATTTTTAGGACCATTATTTTTTATTATCTATATTAATTATTTATTTAATGTAAATTATGATGGATAAATTCATAATTTCGCAGATGATACTATAATTTTTTATACTGATACAAATTGGGACAACTTAAATAACAAAATTAAAAAAGATTTTAAACTTATAAAAAATTGGTTTGATAAAAATTTATTAACGATTAATTTTGATAAAACTAATTATCTTCCTTTTATTTTAAATCCAAATAACCTACCACAAAATATGAATAGTATTAAAATAAATTATGACATTCACATTTTGAAAGTTAATCAAGTAAAATATTTAGGAATAATCTTTGACAGTAAATTAAATTGCAATTTTCACATAGAATATTTGATTAAAAAATTAAGAAGTTTACTTCCAATTTTTTAGAAACATTAAAAAAATGTTGAACGTAAAACATATGAAATTATTATATGATGCATTAGTTAAAATTCATTTAAATGACGAAACTTTAGGTTGGGGAGGAATAAATAGAACTTTAGTTAAAAAATTAGAAATATTACAGAAAAGCTTTCTAAAAATTATATTTAATAAAAAACTATATTCTGAAACAAAAAAAATGAACATTAGACAACTTTACATTTATGACATCTTAATATACATATTTAAAAATAAAAATCCTATACAGTTTAAAAACCATAATCATAAAACACGTCATAAAAATGAAATAACCATATAACCTAAAATAAATAAGTCCATAGGACAAAGAAATATCAAATATTTATGTTTTTATTTAAACGATTATTTACCAACAAAAATTAAAAAATATATTTCATAAAAAAAATATAAAGTCGAAATAAAAGCATGGATATTGGAAACAGATAATTTAAAAATAATTTTGGAAATGTTTTAATTAATATTGTTATGAATAATATATTTTTCAAAATTTTATTATACCTATATCTTCAAAAGACTGCATTTATATTTATATACATATACTTAAACGTTTTTATTTGCAATTTAACTTTTATATAATATTAACAAATATTAAAAAAAAACATATTTATACAATTTATGATTTTAAATAATTAAAATACTAAGATTTGCCCCTAACAAGCACGTCTTCGGGGGTTGAAAAAAAAGTTTATTGAGGAAGATAAATAAACAATAATAAACATATTTATTATATTATAAATATTGAAAATAAACTTATTGCCATTAGCAATATATTGGTTTTAAGTATGTGATTGTACCCTGTATACATCATTTATTTAAATTCTATAGATAATATCTAATTTTTTTAATTTTATATCCATCTTTTCAAAGATTTAAATAAACAACCTTTTATTTTAGTTGACCGTCAATAACAATTAATTTTTACTATTTTTACAGAGGTATACAAATAAAAGCTCTTATCGATTACTGTAAAAATGCCCTTGGTTCAAACAACCCAGGCGTAAGACAAGCCGCTGTGCAGATGCTGGGGGTGATGTATCTCTACATGGGCGCAGCCCTGCACGTATTTTTTGAAAATGAAAAGCCGGTTCTGCGTGATCAAATCAACGCCGAGTGTGATAAATATGAAGGCGAGACCCCTCCGAGCCCTACAAGAGGTAAAAACTTTAGAAGTTATTTATTTAAACTGGAAAATTTTTACTGGAATTGTTTAAAAAATAGTTAATTTCTTTCAATATACGAGAAGCCTTACAAAAATGTCATCTCCCAGATTAACACAAAATACAGTAGTTTTTGTGGATTTTTGAACGTGCCTAATCGTTTAATGATAAGGCGACAACGTGATTTACGACTCTCCATCTTTTTTTTTTAGAAACATTAAAAAAATTTTGAACGTAAAACATAATATGGAAATATTATATAATGCATAAGGTAAAACTCGGACGGAATTTTAGGCTGGGGAGGAATAAATAGAACTTTAGGTAAAAAATTATAAATATTACAGAAAAGGGTTATAAAAATTATATTTAATAAAGATTATCCTTATCATTTAATAAAATTATATTCTGAAACAAAAAAAAATTAACATTAGACAACTTTACAGTTATAACATCTGTACATATGTACATATCTAAAAATAAAAATCTTATACAGTTTAAAAATCATAATCATAATACACGTCATAAAAATAAAATAACCATAAAACCTAAAGTCCATAAAGGTAAATAATAACATAACTGAACCCAAAGAGAAGGATTTATAAGGAATAGTTGTAACCTGATTATTTAATGTTAAGGTATTTGAAAGTTTCTTCATTAACTTCCACATGTCATCTGTTTTTTAATTGACATTTTGTGTTATACTTTTTTTCGTTTTTGTGCCTTAAAAATGTGTTAAGTCAAATTTTAGCTAAACTGACAAAAAAAATTTGATTCCGACTTTTTTGTATGATTTTATTTTATTGTTTAATAAACCTTATACATTTATATTTTTAGGTGTTGTTGCCAAGTCAGCCAGCTCGAACAGTTTAGATACAGATGAAGGAACTGTGGACCAGCCGGAGCCTATAAATATTCAAGATCTCTTGCCTAGGGTGGACATAAGTGGACAAATAACAGAATCACTAATAAATGAATTAGCCGATAAAAATTGGAAGGTAAAGGTTAGATTGTTTTCAGCATGCATCATTTAAAGTGAGCTTTTTGTATATTGTGACTTTATTTAAAGTCTTTTTTTAATAAAAAAATATACTGTATATTGTTATAAAATGGCACGTCAGTTTAAAGTAAGCAAGAAATTAAGCCATTTAAGCCCTAACATGACATTTCACACTGTGGTCGAAGCACTTTGCAAGTAGTATCCTCTCCATGTCATCCACTTCCCCTTGCGTCTCCATTGATCCTTTTAAAGGTGGGAGACTTACTTGTATCGCCAATGGGACTGTATCCTTGTTCCCACAACAATAGCTATTTGATGAATAAAATACTTTTGGTCTATTCCCACAAGCAATCGCGGACAAGTTATCGATAGTTTGGCAGTTCTCTAACTAATCCAAACACCCAGAAATCCGCGTCCGAGTCTATTGCGTAGAATCCTGATTGTCACGGACTGTCCGTGACTGCTATGGAAACAAACCCTAAGTCTAGGGTAATTGGTCTGAGATTAAAACCTGTTAAACAAATAAAAAGGTATCCGGGAAAAAACTAAAGTTAGTTAAAAATTTGAAAAGTTTTTTTTATAAACAATTATTACACATCATGAACTTTTTTTAAATTTTCTTATCTAACCAGCAAAGTTATTTGTTTTTTACCATTTGAAGTTAACAATTTTTTTTCTAGTTCATTATTTCTGGTATTTCTTTTTGTAAACAAAAATTACAAAAATGAGTTACTAGCTAAAAATATATTTTCCGAAAATCGATCGGAAATATTGACATTATGGATAACATTTCTGAAAGAAAAAATCAATATTTCCTTACATTTAGTCTTTTCTAGACAACGGAAAATAACTTTTAGGAAATATTTATTATTGTACTGTAAGGAAATATTATTTCTGTACGGCTACTTGTAAACTAAAATGTGTTAAGCTTGACAATTCAATATTACTGTGTTTCCATAGTTACAACACAAGTATTTAAAGACATCCTTTATTTGTGAACAAAGTTAATAATATTTATTTCAAAATTTGAATGGATAATAAGTTATGTCCTTTTAATAATTTTCGGTTTATGGAAAAATAGTATGTATACCTCGTAGAAAAAGCCACATTCCCGGACTCCGTATTGTCAGTCTCGGCTTGCGCGTCGACATACAATCTTTACGGTCGTCCGGGAGTGTTCAGCTTTTTCTACTAGGTATACAATGTACTATTCCACACACATTTTCCTATTGAAAATATATATTTCCTTACAACAGATATTTTAAAATAACTTTACATTTTATTTAATTTTTTTTTATTATTTGTTATTTTCGTCTGCGATTCTTATGTGATATTATATTCATTTTAGGAACGAATTGAAGCTTTAAACAAAGTCAGTACTATCATCCAAGATGCCAAATTTATTAAGCCAAATCTGGGAGAACTTCCACAAGGGTTAGTGACTCGACTTACAGACAGCAATGTTAAAATTGCCCAGACTGCGCTTAATATTTGTCAGAGTATATCCAAAGCTATGGGCTCACCTTGCAAGCAGTATGTACGGACATGGTTTCCGGGATTTTTACAAAGTAAGTGGCCATAAATAATACAAAAATTGGTTTGATAAAAATTAATTAACAATTAATTTTGATAAAACTAATTATCTCCCTTTTACTTTTAATCCAAACAACATACCACAAAATATGAATAGTATTAAAGTAAATGATGACATTCAAATTTTGAAAGTTAATCAAGTAAAATATTTAGGAATAATCTTTGACAGTAAATTAAATTGGAATTTTCACATAGAATATTGATTAAAAAATTAAGAAGTTTATTATTAATTTTTAGAAACATTAAAAAAAATTTAAACGTAAAACATTTGAAAATATTATATTATGCATTAGTTAAAACTCATTTAAATTACGGAATTTTAGGTTGGGGAGGAATAAATAGAACTTTAGTTGAAAAATTAAAAATATTACAGAAAATGTTTCTAAAAATTATATTTAACAAAGATTATCTTTATCCTTCAATAAAATTATATTCTGAAACAAAAAAATGTACATTAGACAACTTTACATTTATAATATCTTAATATACATATTTAAAAATAAAAATCTTATACAATTTAAAAGCCATAATCATAATACATGTCATTAAAATGAAATAACCAGAAAACATAAAATAAATAAGTCTATTGGACAAAATTTCAAATATTTATATGTTTTTATTTAAACGATTATTTACCAATAAAAATTAAAAACTATATGTCATGTAAAAAATATAAAGTCGAAATAAAAGCATGGATATTGGAAAAAGATAAATTAAATATATTTTTGGAAATGTTTTAATTAATATTGTTATGAATAATATATTTTTCAAAATTTTATTATACCTATATCTTCAAAAAACTGCCTTTGTATTTATATACCTATACTTAAACGTTTTTTATTTGCAATTTAACTTTTATATAATATTAACAAATATTTAAAAAAAAATGTTTTAACATTCTTATATATTTATAATTTAAAATACTAAGACTTTCCCCTAACAAGCACGTCTTTGGGGATCAAAAAACAAGTTTATTGAGGAAGAGAAATAAACATATTGTGTGTGTATTATTCCCCTACTCATAATATCAATCCACTGAGAGATGGGCTACTTCCACAAAATTATTATTATTCGTTATAATTTCATATAGCAACTTTCGTTATTGGGACATAAAAAATCAATAATTTGATGATATTTATGTTCAGAACTTTACATTTTCCCATTATCAATATCTGCGGCTACTAGTTGTTTATCTTTGACAATAAGAAAACTTTTTTCAATATTTCGTTTTTTTGTTTACACTGGTTCTTTTTAGATTTGGGTGATAGTAAAGGCTGGATGAGAACAACCGCTTTGGATACCATTAATTCATTTGCAGAACAAGGTGGTTACAAGGAATTTTTCGAAAGTGAAATGATAGGGGACGCGTTGAAGTCAGGTTCCCCTATTCTCAGGTCAGAGTTGTGGGGTTGGCTGGCGGAGGTCCTACCAAAAAGTAAGTATTTTTTTTTCTAATACTGATTATAAGCAAAAATTACTAAAGAAAACAAAAATAGACCTCCTCACAAATCTATATTTAAAGCTGTGATACTTATTTCGCCCATCTCATGGGATGCATATTCAGACATTCTAGTGGCGGGCATACAATACAGGCAAAAAAGCATTGCCTACCCTGGGATTAATAAAACAAACAGAAACAATTTTTTTTGTATTCCAGTTTTTAACCGTGTAATCCAACTTTTCTCTACATTAATATGATAAATAATAATATAGGACCGATAAATTATTCCTATATTATTTCCACGAACGTATTCTTTGCTTGTTATATCGTTAACTAAATCCCTATATAAGCATTTCGTAAGACCGTTCTAAAAGCAAAGATTGCACTGTACATTAGCGTCTTATGCAAAAGCACTGCTTTTGGACGAGTGAAAGCAAACGAGAGAGCCAGTAGGCAGTAAGAAAGATGTAACAAATAAACCCGTTGCAACCTTCGACCTTCCTTCATCTATCAGCCCGTGCCGCCCAGAAAGCATGGGTTTGGTGTGTGCATTGGTGCCAATCTTCAAGTTTTACCATAGTTTGGAAAATACTTCGCTTTCTCAATATAAAATATGAAATACGCCTTTATAAGTTTTGTTATTAATTAGTTTAGTTAAGATATTTTTAAAGGGGTAACGGATAAGGTATCGTAAAATAAGAAACACTTTTGTGACAATTACTATAAGTTTTGCTGATAGGTTCATAATAATCAGTAATCTTATCATCATATTTCAAATTCAATTCAATAATAATTGACTTTTGGCAACATTGTTTCAATCAAATGAATGATTTTTAATTTATAATTAGTGTTTTCGCCCTTTCGCTAGACTTCGCGCCGTCGGGTTTCGGGAAAAAAAGAAATATGGAGGCGTTAATTGTTACTATTCCGGCTAGCAGCGCGTTTGCAGAACGATCCTTTTCTGGAATAAAAAGAATGCATAACCTATTTACGAGACACACAGGGAGAGACACGCTTAAGTGAATTAACAATAATTTACGATCATACGCCTGCATTGGATTCAGACACCAAATTCGTTCCTAACAATTATATCTTCGGAAAATGAATTTATATTTATAATTAATTATTCTTGTGTTTATTTCAGTTCCTCCTAAATCCATTCCTAAAGAAGAACTTTTAATTTGTGTGCCACATTTATTTAGTAACCTTGAAGACCGAAACGCTGACGTGCGAAAAACTGCCGGAGAAGCTTTATTGGGAGTGATGATTCATTTAGGTAATAAAGAGTACTTAACAACACACATGATGTTGAGAAAATGGCTTTTTAACATTATGGATTATAAAAACAACTTAAAAAAAAGAAAAATGTATTAATTCAACCTTTTTCTTATATACAGGATGATTCCTAAGTTGATACTTCTTTTTTAGCTGCGTATAGAAGGCATTAAAATAAACATTTTCAAATACCTTTTTTCAAAAAACTCAAAAATAAAGTACTTACATTCATTTATTACACTACGAATCAAATACGGTTCTGCCCAACTTGCCCGTTGAATAACATTAAGAAAACTTCTGGGTGTAGGATGAGCCCGCACACTCATAGTACATTAGCACCATATCTATTAGTTCATTGTTTTCAAGTTTTACCATTTTCACGTACTTATCACCAATTTAAAATTAACTTGCTTCAGAAAAACACACCGCAGCGGATTGATTAACACTCCCGTATGACTAATACTAATAAGAGATAAGAAAAACAACAGAAAATATAGCGGGATATGTTTTGTTGACCAGGCCCGCACTTAGATTTTTTACTTCTTTATCTCGCCTATTTTTGAGTTTTTGACAAAATGTATTTGAAAAAGTTGTTTATTTTAATGCCTTCCATACACAGCTAAAAAAGAAGTATCAACTTAGGAATCACCCTGTATATTATATAATATTTTCTCGGTAAATAATTAGAAAATTAAACACTGAAACTACAGAACATGTTATGTTTTCTTGCTTAGTAGATAGTGTATACATTCACAGTATACCTTTTCTGTATAAATATTCGTTTTTTCATCGGCCACGAACCGATTGTGTGATCAATGTTCGGAATAAACTTCTAAAAACCCAAGAATTTCCAAAATGTAATAATTTACTTACCTTTAAATATATTAATAATTTGTACATTATTAATTTATAACTTAACAATAATTAAACTAACTTCTTAGGTTATGAATCAATGGCTAAACAAACCGAAAAAGTAAAGCCTAGTTCAAAAACTGCAATAATGACTGCCTTGGAAAAGGTCAGGCCAAACTTACCAGTGAAACCTCTTCCCAAAAAGGCAACAGCAATTGAGGAAAAACCTGGCAAAGGGGCGAAACCAGCAGCCAGTAAACAGAATGTGGCTAAACCAAAGGTAAATTATTTTTGAAATTTATACAGGGTGTCTCTGAAAGGTTTGTTTATACAAATAGTATTCATGTGCTACAATTTCGTGTACGTCCAAGAGGATCTCGAAAATGGTAAGAGATACGAAGATGGTTAAATTGAGGCAAAGTTGCGTTTTTTGGGGCTTGATAAAATTATTAAATAAATTTCCTTTATGTAGGCTTCAAGTGCACCCGCAAAAGCTGCTCCCCCCAACACAGGCAACAGAAAAAAAGACGATGACATTGATACTTCACCACTATTGGTTGTTAATAATCTTAAACATCAAAGAACAATTGATGAGTCTAAACTTAAAGTTTTAAAATGGAACTTTACCCAGCCAAGAGAAGAGTTTGTTGACTTGCTAAAGGATCAGATGACTGCTGCCAATGTGAACAAAATGCTTATGGCGAATATGTTCCATTCAGATTTTCGGTAAGTTTATAAAATATATTGATCAGTATTTCAAAAATATTCTGAAATAATTAAATATGGGGTACCTCAAGGAACAATTTTAGGACCATTATTTTTTAATATCTATATTAATGATTTATTTAATGTAAATTGTTATGGAGAAAATCATAGTTTCGCAGATGATAATGCAATTTTTTATAATATACAAATTGGGACAAATTAAATACCAAAAGAAGAAAATTGGTTTGATAAAAATTTATTAACAATTAATTTTGATAAAACTCATTATCTTCCTTTAAATCCAAATAACATACCACAAAATATGAATAGTATTAAAATAAATGATGATATTCAAATTTTGAAAGTTAATCAAGTAAAATATTTAGGAATAATCTTTAACAGTAAATTAATAATTTTCACTTAGAATATTTGATTTAAAAATTAAGAGGTTTACTACCAATTTTTAGAAACATCGAAAAAATTTTGAACGTAAAACATAATATGGAAATGTTATATTATGCATTAGTTTAAACCCATTTAAATTACTGAATTTTAGGTTGGGGATGAAAAATTAGAAATATTACAGAAAAGGTTTCTAAAAATTATAATTAATAAAGATTATCTTTATCCTTCAAAAAAATTATATTCTGAAACAAAAAAAAATTAACACTATAGACAACTTTACATTTATAACATCTTAATATATGTACATATCTAAAAATAAAAATCTTATACAATTTAAAAACCATAATCATAATACACGTCATAAAAATGAAATAAACATAAAACCTAAAATAAATAAGTCCATAGGACAAAAAAATTTCAAATATTTATGTTTTTATTTAAACGATTATTTATCAACAAAAATGAAAAAACATATTTCATTCAAAAAATATAAAGTCAAAATAAAAGCATGGATATTGGAAATAGATAATTTAAAAAAATGTTTGCAAATCTTTAAATTAATATTGTTATGAATAATATATTTTTCATAATTTTATTATACCTATATTTCCAAAAAACTGCGTTTAGATGTATATACATATACTTAAACGTTTTTTATTTGCAATTTAACTTTTATATAATATTAACAAATATTTAAAAAAATATATTTTAATATTCTTATATATTTATAATTTAAAATACTAAGATTTGCCCCTAACAAGCACGTCTTTGGGGGATCAAAGAAAAATTTTATGGAGGAAGATCAATAAACACATTTATTATATTATTATTATTTATCTAATGCAGAAAAAAAATGCTGGCGGTTTCTCTAGTAATAAATTGTCTTTACACCTCTGGGTTTCCAATTAATGAATTTATGATTATTTTAGATATCATATCAAGGCAATTGAATCGTTGATGGACGATTTATCAGAACATAGTGAGGCATTGGTATCGAATTTAGATCTTATATTGAAGTGGCTGACCTTAAGATTCTTTGATACCAACCCATCGGTATTGCTTAAAGGTCTGGAATACTTAAATTTGGTTTTCAATATGCTTATTGAAAAAAAGTATCACATGTTGGAAAATGAAGGATCTTGTTTTATTCCTTATTTGGTATTAAAGGTAAATTTTTTAATATTAGTTCTTTAGCGCAGTAACAGATAAAAGTGTTGCTGGAATACCATTTATTTTTTTAAACGAATTAACCTTTAAAGCGTACAATTTTTTTTCTTCTAAATAAACATGCATTTTAGATCGGCGACCCAAAAGACACTGTGAGGAACGGCGTTCGGTCACTTATAAAACAAATCAGCGGCGTGTTTCCAGTTAGCCGGCTCTCTGTGTACGTAATGGAAGGAGTTAAATCGAAAAACGCCCGACAGAGGGCGGAATGTCTTGAAATGATGAGTTCGATGATTGAGGATTATAGTATCACAGTATGCCAACCTACTCCGGCCGCTTGTCTTAAAGAAGTAGCCAAACAAATTTCGGATAGGGATAATTCAGTGAGGAATGCGGCACTAAATTGTGTTTTACAGGCCTACAATATTGTGGGAGAGAAAGTGTATAAAATGGTTGGGAACGTAAGTAGTTTACGAATATTAGTGTTTGTTATCTGTGTCAAATACCAGGTGTTATGGAAATTACTGAATATATTTAAACCCCCAAATCCTAATATGGAAAGACATGGCATAAAAATCTTTTTAAATGTCTCTGCCCGTCGATACTTAGATTATTTGTAAATAAAGCGGCAGGACCGATGACAAGTACTAACCAAACTCAATTTGTTTATTCATGTCAATATACATATAATATTATTGTATCTCAAAATCTTGACACATTTCATCATTCATTTTAAATTTTAATTTATAAGAAATACATAGATTAGTCTTGCGACAAGTTTTTATGTCATAACATTTTATAATGTAACAAAAAGATGGGTTTGATTTTCTTCTTTTTAGCGCTTTCAAATAATTTTTTTTTTAAATATTAGTTTATTATTATTTATATCAATTTAATTATATATGTAATGTTTAAAGGTAATGTCAAACTCTTTGTAGACAATACCACTATTGTATACCTTTATGATAATATCTAGAAAATACAGGGTGATTTCTAAGTTGATACTTCTGTTTTAGATGTGTATAAAAGACATTAAAATAAACATTTTCAAATACCTTTTTTCAAAAAACTCAAAAATAAGGTACTCACATTCATTTATTACACTATGAATCAAATAGGGTTCTGTCTAACTTGCCCGTTGAATAACATTAAGAAAACATCTGGGTGTAGGATGAGCCCGCAAGGGAAAGCGTTCTGCGTATAATCTCGAAGCAGCAGCCGCACTTTGACGACACTCACCGTAAATTAACACCATATTTACTATTTCATTGTTTTCAAATTTTACCATTTTCACGTGTCACCAATTTAAAATTAACTTGCTTCAGAAAAACACACCGTAGCGTATTGCCAAACAACTCTCCACCGACCCGTAAAGTGCATGACTAATAAGAGATAAGACAAACAACATAAAGTATACCAGGCTACGTTTTGTTGACCAGGCCCGCACTTAGATTTTTGACTCCTGTATCTCGCCTAGTTTTAAGTTTTGTGAAAAAAGGTATTTGAAAATGTTGTTTATTTTAATGCCTTCTATACGTAGCTAAAAAAGAAGTATAATTATATTAATAATTTTCAAACTTATTATTTGTTAAAATATTTTATGCAAGCTTCGCCTATATTTTTTTAGATTTCTGACAAAGATATGTCCTTATTGGAAGAAAGAATTAAACGATCAAGCAGAAAGTCGGTAATGCCTAAAAACTCACTCAGTAGCGTCACCGTTGCCGAGGTGCCCTTACCACCAAGAAATGATATTCACCACAATGAGACACTAGTGATCAAAGATGAGGAGGACCAAGACATGGATGAAGACGAGACTTTGGTTCCCATGTACGTTTTTTAAAAGTTTTTATTTAACTTGCAATGTTAGTGTGTGTATGGGAGGGCTTGTGTTAGGGTCAAATGTTGCAAGATGAATTAGAATCACTTCCTTTTTTACTACGGAGTTAAAATTTTACATGGTGATTCAATTCCGAAGACATTGCGTTTTTATGATAAAAAAAACTGAACAAACACAAAACCCTTCCTCTTAACCTACGGAGTTGAAATTTTACATGGTGATTCAGTTCCGATGACAATGCATTTTTATGATAAAAAAAAAACAAATTCCTTTCTCTTAACCTACGGAATTGAAATTTTACATGTTGATTCAGTTCCGAAGACATTGCGTTTTTATGATAAACAAACTGAACAAACACGAATCCCTTTCTCTTATCCTACGGAGTTAAAATTTTGCGTGGTGATTTAGTTCCCGTGACAATGCATTTTTATGATTTAAAAAAACCGAACCCCTCTCTCTTAACCTACGGAGTTGAAATTTTACATGGTGATTCGGTTCCGATGACAATGTTTTTTCATGATAAAAATACGAACAAATCCTTAAATGGCTTCATTCAAACAAACAAGCCATTTTATCACAATATACAGTATATTTAATAAAAAAATACAAAAAGCTCACTTTAAATAATGCATGATGCTTAAAACAATCTAACGCGTCTGACAGAGTGCATACATTTTTATCCAGTAAACATCAGACATCCTTTAGGGGAAAGATAAATAGTTAATATCGCAAAACAAATTCGGAATACGCCGAAAAGAATAAATTATAATTGTAAAAGTCTCATTCTAAAGGATATGCGATAGAATTTTAAATTGTTTTTTAGTAACTTTAATTGATTTGTAAAATGTACTGCTCATTTTTAAAATAGAAATTTTGCAGAAACCATGAGAGTAATCCAGTATTATCAAGAGTACCTTTTTTGTTGTAATAAGTTACGTAATCTAAATTTTATGTCTAAACTTATTTTCTTCCATTGGAAATTTTAAATATATAATTATTAAAAACCCCACGTTCTTAGTCTATGGATTGATGTTACTGAAAATTTTGGTATGGTTTTTTTTCTTTAATAAAACTACGCCAACGTACCAATTTTCAGAAAATTAGATAAACTATTTTAAAATCATAATAAAAAAACATCAAAATGTACTGCGCCCAGGTAGGTTTTAAATTTATAACCCTTTAGTAAATACGGCTGTTAACGTTTAGAAAAATACAAGCAATGTTTATAGTCTATTTCAGAAAGGTGTAGAGTAATAAAATGGGAAATTCCGTCCAGTTCGGCTCAATTTCCGTGTTGGCCATAGACGCAGGTAAATTTTGCATTAAATTATTTATGATAACTAATCAAAGAAAAAAAAGGAAGATATAATTTGATAAAGAAGGAACTATTAGCTATAGCAAATTTACACAAACATCGTTTTATGAAATATACCGTGGAAGATATAGCTGAAAAACATAGTGTAACGTGCTGCGCACACCTCCATATCGTTGCGCACTAAATCCTATAGAACTTATATGGGCGCAAGTGAAAGGATTTGTAGCAAGACACAACACGACATTTAAAATGAAAGACGTTAAGCTACTGTTTGATCAAGCCATTAAGGAAGTGACACCAGAGAACTGGCGAAAGGCAGTCCATCATATCATTAAAGAAGAGGAGAAAATGTGGGATCTAGACCATCTGATCGATCAGACCGTCGACCCGTCAATTATAACGTCAAGAGGAGATGACAGTTCCTCAGATGACGAAGAATATTATAATTTTATATAATTTAATTTCTGTATAATGTATTTTGTATTTTTTTTATAATGTTTAATAAAATATAAGTGTACCTATAATATGAGTCGGAAATAATAGTCAGTGACTCATCGCTTTCATATCGAGAGCAACGGCTTATATGAAGTCAGAGGGAAAAAAAATCACGAAAATAAATATTCTGCTCCATTAAAATTTCAAAAAAACACTGGAATTGTCTCCCTTAACTTCGTTCAACCCACTACACTCTATATGAAAGCCATGAATCACTGACTATTATTTCCGACTCATACTATATGTACATAATGCACGCCTTTGTTACACCATTTTCAGTGTTTGTGAATGGATAATAATAGGCAAAACCCATAAATTGACCCAAACGCGGGTGGTACTACTTGCACTTGATGAAAATAAAGAATATTGCAATGAAATCAATGCCAAATAATGGAAGTGGCTTAAATATTCGTTGGGTCACTCTGTAGTCCCTTTGCATACCTAATGAGCTTTTATTACTCTACACCTTTCTGAAATAGACTATAGAAACAATATTTCTGAACAAGTAGGTATTTTATTTTAGTATGTTTAACCATTTAATTATAATTATTTGTAGGTTACCTCCAACTGTGGCACCGGAAGTTCCAAGAAAAGAAGTGCAAGGACCATTTAAGCTAGAATCGGACTTTATGAATGACCTAGATAAAATTACGCCATTCTTTCAAAAATTACCAATTAAGCCTATTGATACGGGTTTCTTGAAAGAAGATATAAAGATGCCATCATTTTATGACAACAAGGCAAAGTAAGTGTTCTAAGACTTGTGTTACGCGAACTTAACAAATTTCTAAAATGCGTTCATGCGAACATTTAACATACCAATTTTTTAAAATAATGAAATCTTAAACACACTTTTCAAGCTGAAATTTATATTATTTTTGATATTCTACCAAAGGCGGGGGCCACAATTTCAATAAATTTACTTTTAAAATTAATTTTACTTGAAAACTGTGCTTCCTATGGAAATGAAACAAGCGTTTCTTTTTTTGAAAATAAACTAGATTTTCAAAAAATTGCATTTAAAATTATAAAATCTTAAAAATAAAAATATAGGATTATATTTACCTTAAGCCTCACTTCGTGCGACGCCACAGGAAGAAGTATTTTCACTTTAAATTCACTGTAATTTACAACTTATCGGTTGTAAGGCATATACCAATTTTTATGTTATTATCTTAAACGGTTTCCATGCTATTAAAAAAAAAAGAAACTTTCATTCGACCCCCTTTGAGTGGCTCGAGCCCCCTAAAGAAGCCCTTACTTTTATAGGACATTTTTATCATATTTTTTGAAGTATTTTCTTAAAATATTTAATTATTTCTTTTCGTAACAGATTCCCAAGGTCTAAAGAAAGGGTTTAGATCTCTCACTCTTTACATGAAATTTACATTACACACTTTTACGATGCAAGTAAACTTTCACTCGTGAGGGGGGAAAAGACGATAATGCAGAGTGCAAAGAAAAATGGATACTTGTGAGGACCACGCGATTACTTGGTTTAAACCATTCAAGCGATTCTTATACTGTGATAATGTGTATGCTGTCAAATTTAAACAGATCCATCTTTCTTTACTTAACTTAATGTAACGAATCTGTTTTCCATTATTTTTTTAAAAATTTATTTGTAGAATAATGCCACTATCACCTCCCAAGCCTGTTATTGCCAATAAATACAATACTCATCAGGGAGTGACAAGTATGGATCCAGAAATCGTTAAAATCATAAAACTAATTGGAACACAAAATCTCGCAATAGGATTACAGGTAAAAACTCACAAACATGGGCTCTCACTAAATTTTGATTTTGGCATCGCCGCTTAGAGCGAATAAAAATCTACAGTTTATATATACATATATACTTTATTGGGTGGATCAGGTACCAATTAAAGTTAACTGATAAACAGAATTAACTGTTTTTAGTCTATCTATAATGTTTATATTCTACTACGCTGAATATAAGAATATTAATTTTATCACGTATTCGAATAAAGTTCATCAATCAACAAAAAAATGAAGTGTTCTTCATTTTAGGTTGTTAAAAAAATTTATTTACTCTTTGTTTTCGAAGGTTAATGAGGATTTTATAAAACTGCCTTTTTTTTAGCGAAGTTAACCTAAACCTGGCCGTTAAAACTAAAGTTAACTTTTGCCCGTATTATAATACCCACCCTAAAACAGCCATGGAGAGAAGTTCAGTTCATTTTTTTAATGACGAACTTAGTATTCTTATATCTATAGCGTAGAAGAATATAAAAACTTTATAGGGATACCAAGAACTGTCATTTCTGTGCATCAGTTAACTTTAATTAATTTTGATAAAACTAATTATCTTCCTTGTACTTTAAATCCAAGTAACATACCACAAAATATGAATAGTAATAAAAAAAATTAAAAAACATATTTTAATAAAAAATATAAAGTCGAAATAAAAGCATGAATATTCGAAACAGATAACTTAAAAAAAATTTTGGAAATGTTTTAATTAATATTATGAATAATATATTTTTCAAAATTTTATCATACCTATATTTTCAAAAAACTGGGTTCATATTTATATAGATATACTTAAACGTTTTTTATTTGCTATTTAACTTTTATATAATATTAAATAAATAAAAATAAATGTATAATATTTTAAAAAAAATTTTTTTTTAATATTCTTATATAATTTATAATACTAAGATTTGCCACTAACAAGTACGTCTTCGGATAATCAAAGAAAAAGTTTATTGAGGAAGATAAATAAACACATTATATTATAAATATTGAAAATAAACTTGTTATTATCAATTGGTACCTGATCCACCCAATAAAGTTAACATTGAAATTGTAAACTTAACTTTAACTTGTGACGTTATTCTACAAGTTAACCCACCCTAAGGCCCGCTATACCAATCTCTTGGTAACTTTATCAGCCAGATAATTTCTTTGGAAACAATTGTTTCAACAAAGGTTTCTTTGGAAATTATCTTGTATCTCCAGGAAGATTTTTATTATTGGAATATATTTTTAATTCAAGGTTCCATATCAGAAAATAATAAATTCGATTATAGTGAAAAAGCTCATTGTGTTCTGTTGTCTCTTAAGTAGTACTAAAATCCGTTTTAATTTTTTAGGGACTTACGCAATTTCTAGAACTTATGACCAGTCCTACAAAGGTACAGACATTTACCGATTTTGAGGAAGATTTTATGGACGCGATCGTGTCTTTGTTAAGGTATTTGCAGACGTTGGATCCTCTTAACGATCCAACTGTCGCAAGAATCTACAGGGACTTGTTTAGGAGTATCGATACAGTAAGTATTGAATTTTAAATCTGAAGAATAAAGTTAGATATGGCTGTAAAATATCGAGCGTTTCGGCAAAGAACTCATTGATTATTTCTTGCAATGACGACCGAGCAAGATACCCATGACATTCTCTTTTTTCACAACAAATCGACAAGACCTAAAATGTAAACGTCCACTAGGTTTCTCATGAGTTTATGAATTAACACTTATTACAGCTCAAAGCTTAATAAACATATTTATTTAGTAAAAATAAAATTATCGTTCGGATCAATTTTTATTCATAAATGAATCAAACTAAAAACATTTACCTCAAATATAAAATTCGGAGAAATATCAATTTCAATGGCCATGGCCATCGTAATATAGCTCCGACGCTCGCACCTCGTCCTATTTTCTTGTTCACGATCGTGTATTATCTTCGCCTGTGCCGTCTTGTTCTAAGATAAGCGCAGCATTTCTCTATTCATATAAGCTAATGCCTATATGGGAAAAATATATAATTTTACTCGTAGTAGTGAAAATTAATTAAAATAATTTTTCCGTCGACCGTGTATTTACATCCGATATTAACGTTCCCAAAATCATTCATTAATGACCCCTATTAATGCATGATTTTCTGTAAATGCACGACTTCCCAAAATCATTCATTAATGACCCCTATTAATGCATGATTTTCTGTAAATGCACGATTTTGGTAATTAAAATTAAAGGCAGCCATGCAAACAAATCAACAAAATAATAAAACGTCAATCCAAAACGTCGTCCGCTGTCATTAGTATTTGTAGAATTGTGAAATCTGGATTGTAAAATAAAAGTTGTTAACTGTTTTTCTTCACTTTAGTAAAAAATACGGTCGACGAAAAAACATTGTAACCAACTATTACATTAAAATGCGATTAATGATCTCGAATATTAATCGCCATTATTAATGTACTTGTTGGTTAAATTACTATTAAGAAACTTAAGAGAAGGAAAATTAATAGATTAGTATTGATTTTATGAATATACAGGGTGATTCCTAAGTCGATGTTTCTTTTTTAGCTGTGTATAGAAGACATTAAAATAAACAACATTTCCAAATACCTTTTTTAAAAAAAGTTTAAAATAGGCGAGATACAGAAGTAAAAAATCTAATTGCAGGCCTGGTCATTAAAACGTAGCCTGCTAGACTTTATATTGTTTGTCTTATCTCTTATTAGTCATGCAATTTACGGGCGGCGGTGAGTTATTTGGCAATACGCTGCGGTGTATTTTTCTGAAGCAACTTAATTTTAAATTGGTGACACGTGCAAATGGTAAAATTTGAAAACAATGAACTAGTAGATATGGTGCTAATTTACGGCGAGTGTCATCAAAGTGCGGCTGCTGTTTCGATATTATACGCAGAACGCTTTTCCTTGCGGGCTCATCCTACACCCAGAAGTTTTCTTAATGTTATTCAACGGGCAGAACCGTATTTGATCCAGAGTGTAATAAATGAATGTAAGTATCTTATTTCTGAGTTTTTTGAAAAAGGTATTTGAAAATGTTGTTTATTTTAATGCCTTCTATACACAGCTAAAAGAGAAGTATCAACTTAGGAATCACCCTGTATACTAGATTTGTACAGTATATCTATCAAATATTTGGCAACATCTGGAGTTCCCCAAGGTTCCATCATTGGTTCTCTTCTTTTTACGTTATTTATAAACAACATTGTTAATAAACTTACTATTTGTTTGCTATATGCAGATGATCTAAAAAGTTTCTGTTTAATCTCAAGTTTAATTCACTGTTTAAAGCTACAGAGTAATTTGGACATATTGTATGATTAGTGCACCATATTTTTTTTTCAACAAATGTTAAAAATATGAGATTAGCCGCCTCTCTTGATTCATCATCTTTTGTGGTGAGGATGGTGTCTCTGCAAGAATATTTCTCTCCCTCCCTGATTGTGCACTGGAGGCTCTTTCAAGTGCGATAAATCATTCCTGGGTTGAAGGAAGGTTTGTTGAAGCTGGCGAAGGTTATTCCCATCCATAAGGGTGGCCCCCTTGATGATCCCAGTAATTTTCGACCAATTTCTTTATTGTCGACACTTTCAAAGATTATTGAAAGGTTAGTTAAGGAACGTGTTGTGTCTTTTCTCAAGCAACATCAAATCTTGCATTCGCGCCAGTTTGGCTTTCAGACAGGGAAGGGCACTGACGATGCAGTATATAAATTTCTTGAAGATGTTTACTTTGGTCTCAATTCTGGAGAGGCGGTGGCAGCGGCTTTTTGTGACTTGTCAAAAGCGTTTGACTGTGTAAGTCATGAAATCCTGCTGCGCAAACTTAATGTGTACGGTTTTAGGGGGCAGGTTTTGGAGTGGTTTCAATCCTACCTTGAGGGACGCACCCAAAAGGTCTTTATGGGCTCTAAAACATCAAAAGAGGGTAACATATACTACGGTGTTCCTCAGGGTTCTGTGTTGGGTCCCCTTCTTTTTCTGATTTATATTAATGACCTTGCTTCAGTGGACATTGCGGGCCAATTTACGATTTTTGCGGATGACACCACTATTCTCTGGCATGATTTTGATTCTGATATGTTGAGGATCAAAATTTCAACTGATCTCACTAAAATTAAACAATGGTGTGATGCCAATCTTTTGACCCTGAATTTTGATAAAACCAATATTGTGGGTTTTCGGTGTGGCGTGCACGGTTTGTATCTTGGGGGGGCATTACTTACAAAAAAAGCTAACACCAAGTTTTTAGGAGTCTTTATTGATGAGTGTCTAAAGTTCGACTCTCATATTTTGGAGCTCACAAAAAAAGTGGCTTTGGGATGCTACGCTGTGCGTTTGATATCGGCGGAGATTGGAACCACTCTGGCTAAGAAGGTCTACCACTCACTGGTAGAATCTCACTTGCGATACGGAATTGTGTTCTGGGGGAATACATGTAACTACCTCTTGAGCTCGTTGTTTGTTCTCCAGAAGCGGGCTCTAAGGTATGTTTGTGGTGTGAATGGCAGAGAGTCATGCAGACCGTTGTTTAGATCCAGGAAAATATTAACTTTAACATCTCTGTTTATTCTTGAAACGGTCTGCATGATTTACAAACACAAAGACACATTGCCAGTTCCCGACCACTCTCACAATACTAGAAGGTCACGAGAACTGTATCTGCCTATACCATCTTCCACCCTTATCAAGAACTCAATTATTTATGAAAGCCGTAAACTATATAACCATATTCCGGAATATATAAGGGACCTTCCTACCCTTAAATTATTTAAAAGAACTGTAAGGGAACTACTGGCGGAGAGAGCCTATTACGAGTTGGTTGAGTATTACAATGACACATTTTAACTCAGTGTGTTAACAGGATTGGTCATTTTGTAAAATTTGTTTTGTGTGCCATTTACTCGTAAGTTGTTTGTCGCTACTTGTTTGTTTTATAGCGTGTTATGTTTTTGTCTTTGATTATTTTTATTGTGTACTTTTTAAGGTTTAAGCATGGTTCTGTTGCACCTGCTTGTATATATATTTTAGCTTTGTTAACAAGATTATTTCTTTAGAACAATAAAGCATATTTTGATTTGATTTGAAACAAGATAAAAATCAATAAAATCGGTTCATAAATAAAAGTTATTATATAAAAACACAATTCTGTTTTTTTAGAACCCCATACAGGGTGTTCCTTAATGACGTGCTAATTACAGTCAAACCTCTCTTAAGCGGCCGCCTAATAGAGGTGTCCGCCCATGGGAAATTTGTTATTAGGTAATATGTAAATGCAAAATTATTACTACATTTATGTATGTACAAATAAACATTTATTAAACATAACAAAAATACACTAATTTTAGTTAGGATTAAAAACTGCCACAACATCATCTTTCAGACCCAAAACGCGACGTTTTTCTGCCATTGTTTACGATTTTAACCTTACAACTCACAAATAAACGGCAGACTGCTTTCGGGGAATCACACTACTTTCATTCGGTGAAGACCTTTTGCGCTGCCACGCATACGCGATTGGTTGCCGGTCTGTCTTCAGAGAGTTTTTGCACCATACTTATTCGTCTCCCAAATACTTTTTTCTGTCCGTGTAAAGGAGAGTTTTCGCACTCTTTGTATGAAAACAGCCTGTCCGCGTTCACTCAAAGGAGAGTCCGCCCAAGAGAGGTTGATTTTCATGAAATTTCATATACCTAGTTCCGGACTATGAAAAAATGTCCGCTTAATAGAGATGTCCGCTTATCAGAGGAGGAAAAATAAAGCTATTTTAATTTAATTATTTTAATTAAGAACGGTGTGCCTGAGGAGAAAACGCAAGAGACCATTTTTATGCAGAATTGACCAGGCTAATCAAATAATATCCATATGGAAAAATGTCAGTGGCGTACCACTTTTTTTCTAAAAATATCAGAGGACATGTTTGCAGGGACGCCACTGGTGGAAAAAAACAACTTTTATAACTAAAACATGTGGTTTTATGTCCTATTAGCACATGCCAAAATTGAAAATATTATCTATAGCACTTTCGGAGATATTGTCGCGTATCAAAATGATAGGCGACGGGAACGTGTAGCTTAGATGATTTGAAATTACGTTTTAATTTATTTAATTTGTTGTGCCCTATTTAGTTACTAAAACACCAAAGATTTTTAATAGTTTTATTTAAGCGAAGCAAAGCAAAGCAATTGACGATTACATAATGAATAAAATAGAAGTCTTTAGAAATAAAAATAAAGTTCTTAAATTAGTAAATTTAGAGAGTTTTCTCTAAAGAAGAGTTGTTTCCTTAAAACTCACATACGAGGTTATTTGTTCTAAGTTCAAGAAAAACAACTTCCGCTTTACAGTCAACTCAGGCCAAAATAGAAATAAACAATTTAACAATTTAAATAAACATTATCAAGATCACTTACTCACTGGTTGGAAACTGTTCTGATCTGAGATTCTGTTTCTACATCTTTACTTGAATGACCAAATGGGCAGAGGTTACCCTTGCACTTGAAAATGTTAAACAACTCCACTGAGTAAGTGTCTGTTTAAGTTTTTATAATGTTTTGTAACCCTTACCAGATGGGAGAAGGGGTTCCTTTTTGTTATGTCAGCAATTTATTAAAAGAGGGGATTTCCCTGGATGGACTATTCAAAATGGAACCCTTTATCCCAACCAATTCAAACAATTATGTTTATCAACTTTCGTCTACAAACTCCTCCTACAAAACTAGGAATGTCCTTGTTCCACACACTATCTTTTCACTACACCTATTCTTATCAGCAGACTCAACACCTATTAAGCGTCTTAGCACCACAGCGAAGTATGAACCGATTAAATTATCCTTAAGGGTACCAATCCATATCCGACAATATTACAAAAAACTCATTAACAAAAATTCAACAACCTGTAGCAAAAAATTTAAGCCTTTTAGGACATATTTATTTATTTATATGAACTTTTCTTCATAAAATGACTTGAGAAACCCCTAAATATTAGCACGTTATTAAGGAACACCCTGTATAAATATCTTGCTTGTCGTCATATATTATATTTTCAATACCAGCAAGGCAAACAGTTAGTTGCAACTGAAATTGTCAATTTTAACATAGGAAACGGTTAAGTTTAGTTTTTAGTATTAAAAGTCTGTTATAGCATCGCATTTTTGAAGTTGTTTTTTTGCTAATTTTTGGTATTTTTTTAGTTTTATCAAAAACCTCAATTGGGTAAGCGAGTTCCCGTAGCATCTTTAAAACAACTCATCAACTCGCTTATCATCTTATTGGTGGAAGAAAAGTTAGAAAAATGTGGTGACGTCTATGTCAAAGTAATAAATGTTAATTGTGTGAAGATAATCGAACAATCCGATCACACGGCCATTTTATGGTATGTAGTTTATTTATCATTTTAAACATTATAGTATTTCACATACGTTTTTAATGCTTTGACGTTTCCCTTGTCAAACGCGTTGGTCAACATGTGATTTAAAAATATATGAATTCCGAAAACGGTTTTTCCTCACGAACATTAGCCAGCTTCATGAGAGATGGATATATAACTGACTGTATATATACATGTACACGACAGAGATACACACTGAACACTCCAATCAGCTAAAATCCGTTAAGATATTGTTACAGAACCTGACATCGATGCCGTTAGTGTGTCTCTTTCTTACGCTTATGCCCTCGTATATATCTTTCTGTACTTCATCAATCCGCGTGTCTTTTCTGCGTTCTTTCAATAGTAGAGAGCCGCACGCGGCACCGCATTATTACGATTTGGATCGTTCACGTGTTGAATAATAAGTGCAGTATTCTTGAATGATAGAAGAGTTTTGGACTTGCATTGTCTTTATTTGTTTTACATTACTACTGGATTCACCTAAAGACGACTGGAGATACTTACCAGTTGAAACGTAATGTAAAACAAATTAAGACAATGCAAGTCCAAAACTCTTCTATCATTCAAGAAACATCATTGTCTCCAACCTTCAAGTGCAGTATTGTTGTATTTGGTATATTATATAGATCATTTTGCTATTGTTTTATCCGTAGAGTTTCTGGTTATTAACGGTTGCACTGGGTATATCTGTAAAGTGTTATTTTTTATAAAAAATCAAATATAGTATACCTAGAAGGAAAAGCTGAACATTCCCGGACGACCGTAAAGATTGTATGTCGAGGCGCAAGCCGAGACTGACAATACGGAGTCCGGGAATATGGCTTTTTTCGAATCATACATACTATTTTTCCGTTAATCGAAAATTATTAAAAGGACTTATTACAATCAACTTGTTAAAATTTTGAAATAAATATTTATAACTTTGTTTACAAATAAAGGATGCCATTAATATTTGTGTTGTAACTATGGAAACACAGTAATATTGAATTGTCAAGCTTAACACATGTTACCTAGTTTACAAGTAGCCGTACAGAAATAATATTTCCTTACAGTACAATAAATATTTCCTAACAGTTATTTTCCGTTGCCTAGCAACGACTAAGTGTAAGGAAATATTGACTTTTTCTTTCAGAAATGTTATCAAAAATGTCAATATTTCCGATCGATTTTCGGAAAAATATATTGTTTATTTTGTAATTAACTATTACAGAAACACCAGTCCGGCCCTGCCCTGACCAAATCTTAGGTTCTGTAAAATGAATGTTACTAGAAATTACGTGTGTACGTAAATACCCTACACATAGTATTTAACGTAAAGAAAACTATCACCAAAAAATAATTTTTGTTATATTTTTATTTTAGTGCACTTATAAAACTTATCACAGAATGTATTGGCAATGGCAATTGTCCCGACCGACACATTGATTTAGCGATGAAATGTCTTTGGAAAGTGATCAAGTTGATGCCTACTTGGGGTGAAAATGTCGAATACGAATCCGTACTTTTGGAAGTGCACCAGTTTTTGGTGAAATTTCCATCGAAATGGTGGACCAAGAGACCCGTCGACACGCCTTTACGTACAATCAAGACCATACTACATTCGACGGTTAAAATTAAGGGTGCGAATTCTATGCAGCTTTTGAGCAAAATACCGAATCCCGCCGAGTCTGAAATAGAATCGTACATTTTACGATTACTGAAGGTAAGACATTCTGTATAATTTTTATTATGCATATTTATGTATTTAGTTAATTGCCAAAACCTTTTTTACTAACATACCAACACAAAACTTTAAGACATGTTACGCCAAAAGTAAACTAATCCATAGGAAAAACATCCTAAATCACAATAAATCAGAGTTTAGTTAACATTACCACTACTTACAGGGTGATTTCCAAATAAGTACAAAAATACTATTTATTATGTTTTAAATGTGGTGTTATTGAACTTTTGAAGCTCTTCGTGAATTAAATCATGAAGCAAGGGCGTAGATGTGGGGGGGGGGGGGGATAAAGAGACCCCTCCCGCATAATAAGTACCATCCCCGGAGCATAATAATAAAACTTAAAATATTACGAATACCTAAATAACTAAAAAATAAAATTTTATTGATATTGAGCTATATTTTACTAAACTTTATATAAAAAACTTTATCTTCCTCAAATATATAATATTATGAAATGATAACAACATAAAATATTAACATATTTTTGCTACCTCTATACAAACTTTATTTAAGATCTTAATAAAATAAAACTTTATTGGAAGACAGTTTAAGAAACTTCAAAGTACTCCGTTTTTAATATACAGGTTATTATACCTGACATCGATGCCGTTAGTGTGTGTATTTCTTTCTTAGGCTTATGCCCTCGCATATCTCTTTCTGTACTTCATCAATCCACGTGTCTTCTCTGCGTTCTTTCAATAATACAGAGCCGCACTGCGCACGAGGCACCGCATATATGATGGTTTTGATTGTTGTGATTAAAAATCTGATTTAAAAGTAATTTATTTTATATTAATTATTTAAATTAATGGCAATAACGCAGAAAAAGTACACCTATAAAATAATCATTATTGTACTCTAATTGTATTATAACAGGACTTTCCTTTGCTGCTGGTCGAGTGACGAATACACAACAACACTCATAAGTATATTATTTGTACAGTCATATTTTTGTCGACACTTTCACATCAGTGCAACGTGATGAAGGCACGAATTTCACTTGCTAAAATATATATTGCAGTAAAATTATATGTATGTAAAAGCCAGTAACATTTTTTTCTTTAATAAAACCATAAATATATAAGTGGGCTAAATTCTGGTAAAACAAAAAGAAGATAGACATACAACTGTTAAGTTATTTATATAAATATAAATTGTTTGGTTTAGAATAATTGCTCTGAGTTATTACTACACTATTTTAGATGGAACTTTGATTCATCTGACCAGTCGCCATTGCAAGTTAGTAAAAGAACCGTAAAGTCTTGTATTGACATAGAAAATCGAGTTTTCGGACCTACATTATATTTTAAACAGGTCGCAATATAAAAAATTCCAGGGCAATTTTTTTTATTGTTGGCCAATATAGGTGTACTGCTATAGGTCCCCACTAAATTCATATGTTCTGTTTCAAAATTATTGTGTTAGAAGGAAAATAATCCTCCAACAAGATTATCTTACTTTTTTTTGGATTATAACCTGAATTAAAATGTTAGGCCTTTTTATTTTGAAGTTTTATTTTATCTTGAAGTAACGAATTCTATTTTGACAGTTCGATATGTATCCTCTTTTTGGCGTTACTAAGTTTATGTTTTTTCCCAAGAATATGGCCTATTTTATCTTGCTTTCGTTGTTACGTTTAGTTTTTTTGTTCTAAGTAATTTCTGAATTCAAGGTTCCTTATTTTAAACAATGTATCGCAGGAAAATGATGGATGAATGTTTTCTAATTCCTTTAAAATGACTTGACCAAATTCATGTAAGATTTTTATTTTTGAGGTGTTCATCAAAATGCTTTTGACTTTTTCCAGGGTTTTTGCCTATTTATCAGCTCCGCCTACATTTTTTTAAAATATTCAATTTACTACAAAATTTTTACAAAAACTTCACAAGAACTAAATGTGATAATGTATTTCAATTATATACGTTCAAATTATATGATCCGCCATGCAGAACATAAAAATATAAATATTACGGCCATTCATGTTAATTTCCCATTAAAATACAAACAATACCCCGATATTATCTTAAAAATCTCCAATGACGCTGCGCCACTTAATTGTCGTGAAATTCGTTTTTATAATAATTTGTATATAAAAAAAAGACATTCTATTGCCATCGCCAGACACAGATACAATATGTGCGATGTGATGCAAATGCACTATTTGTTCGTAATAACTCATCTACTATGGAATATTAAATATTACGCTTTATGCAAATGCATGAACTATTTTGATTAAAATTACATAATTTTACCTGTAAGATTAAGAAAAAAATATTTTTTTAGAGCTTAAAAATTGCCCAAGCCCAAGATGTCCCTCTTCAGTCTCAACGAAATTCTTTGTCACGAGCTAATCATAACATGTTAACAGACGTTTTTCAAAAAATTGGTAGCAAAGAAGAAACCAAAGAAGGACTGAATCTCTTGTACGATTTTATGCAACAACACCCTGAGGCGGACATAGAACCATTTCTAAGTAAATCTAGTAAATTTTTTCAAGAGTACATTAAAAATGGTTTAAAGGAAATTGATATGGGCAGAAAACTTACCAAGACGGCCCATCCAGGTGTGTAAGTGGGAATTTTTTTTTATTAGAACATTTGAATAAAAATACTGAAACGAAGGAGTTTAAATACTATTTTCATTAATAATAGAAGAGTTTTGAACTTGCATTGTCTTTATTTGTTTTTAAATCCCAACGTTTCAACTGGTAAATATCTCGAGGCGTCTTCAGGTGAATACTGTACCGGGTGGTCAACTAAGAATGACTGCCGGCCATATCTCCGAAACTAGAAATTGTACAGCATCCGGGTAAATTTTTTTATGATAAAAGTGCTCAAGAGAAAATGCTGGAAATTATTTTCGAGTTTGTAAAATACCCGCATGGGGGCGTACCAGCCATAACCAAGGTTAAAATTAGGATTTTCATCGTGTTTTGACTAATTGAGCGGTATAAAAAATATCTGTATATTAATCCTTACATATTTCCTAATACTTTTTTTTCTACACAAATTTTCCGATCTAGTGAAATAAAGTGGTGGGGGAAATTCATTATTTTCTAAAAATACGCCACGGTTACTCCGGTTTGGCATAACCGATTTGAACAAACTTTTAGTCTCCTTTAAGAGAGCTTTATTTACCCTATTAACTGGGCTTTTGTTTTTTATTCTTGAGTTTTTCCATCGCCGCTAGATGGCGTTAACTGAAATATAAGCAAGTATTAAACTTTTTCTCGGAAAAGTTAAATGCAATGATAAGTTTGTTTTATCATGGTATAAGAGAGAAATAAATCCCTAACATTTCAGTTAATGCCATCTAGCGGCGATGGAAAAACTCAAGGATAAAAAAAACAAAAAAGTTTATAGGGTAAATAAAGCTCTCTTAAAGGAGACTAAGTTTGTTCAAATCGGTTATGCGAAACCGGAGTAACCGTGGCGTATTTTAAGAAAAAAATTAATTTCCCCCGCCACTTTATTTTACTAGATCGGAAAAATTGTATAAAAAAAAAGTATTAGGAACTATGTAAGGATTAATATAGAGATCTTTTTTATATCGCTCAATTAGTCAAAACACGATGAAAATCCTAATTTTAACCTTGGTCATGGCTGGTACGCCCCCTTGCGGGTATTTTACAAACTCGAAAATATATATAAAATAATTTCCAGCATTTTCTCTTGGGCACTTTTATCATAAAAAAATTTACCCAGATGCTGTACGATTACTAGTTTCGGAGATATGGCCGGCAGTAATTCTTAGTTGACCACCCGGTACAAGTGACTGTATTCACCTGGATGACCTAATAACCTATTCCGGTACTTACCAAGATATGCCTTTATTTTTCAGATATTCTGATAAATAACAAGTGTGATGAGCAAATAGATACAGAAAAAACTCCGGAATACTATCAAGAAAGACTGAATAGATGGCGCAGTATATGGGATGAACTTATGTCTGGCAAGAAAGTCGATCATTCACTATGGCCGTTGCCCCCAAACCAATAAAAATTCTCAAAATCCATGACAGTTTTTCGAATCATAACAAGTTTAGTGTTCGAGTCTCAGTTGTTAGTTATAAAATTGAGACCTAGAAACGTTTAGCGTCCAAATTGTTTAAAATTAGGTGTTAGTGTATTCACATCACAAAAAACACGAATTAAGATTCACAGAAATGTTAAATATTTAATCTATTTTAGTGGAAATGAAAACTAAACCCCAACTAAATAAAAAACGTATACTACCCTACATTTATTTATTTAACCTTGGATGATCGTTGTTTATTTTGTCGATCTTTTTTTTTATTTATTATACATGTTTTGTTATCATCGTTTTTACTGTTATTTTTTTACTGTAAGTAATTTTCTGTTACGGATTTTGTCTGAGTTTTTAATTAGTATTATTTAATTTCACTTTGATTTTATATTTTACATATTTGTACCAAAATAAAATTACTAAAATTATTATTTCTTGATAATGTTTTTGTTTAAAATATACCGGGTGACACAATAAAGTGCTACACACCCTTCCCAATTTTTTACGTAATTTTAAAAGTAAAGATTTAAAAATTTTGGGATTTAATAAGTCTCAGAATTGCTATTTCTCGGCCAATTCAAACCTTTAAAACCACTTCCGAAAAAAAACGAAAGAGATGTCAACTTTTTAATTTAAAATTCCCTTTTTAATGACATATCAACGTATTATTTGTTTTAAAAATGGGCTAGATCAATATTTCCTTTACCTCGATGGTTTCCTAAAATGGTCATAACTAGGTGTATTCTTATTTTCACCGGTGTGAATTCAATCAGTGGTGGAACCACATATATACAAACTATATTGCCAATACAAGCAGCCGCAAGAGACACCCATCGTGCGATTCAAAATAACCTGAGTTGGGGGCCGTGGCGCTTGCGCAGTAGGGGTTAGTTTGTAAGTTATAGTCGTTTCCATCTTTTTTACGTTGTATTCGTTCGGATGTTCCGTGTGTGATTGTGGATATTATTTTTAAGTTTTGGGTGCGAATTTAGGTATAAAACTTTACTAGACATTTTGTTATTGTTAGCGACTTGTGTCTCAAGATGGGTAGAAAAAAGTGCATGATCCTTTTTTGCACGAATCGCGGTTCAATACCAGGAATAAGGTATTTCAGGTATGTAAAATATTGGTTACTTAGTTTTATTTGACCATAAACTGTACACACCCAAACTAACGGGTGAATTTAAATAATAGCTTGTAAAAATATTTTGAAAGTCGGTCCTGTCAAATGTTTACATCAAGAAGCAAATTTCCGAGCTGCGCAAACTCAACGGCCCCTCATCATCTACTTAAAGTGGTGTCATCATTGAATTATGGTATTAGCAATATAGTGTATGTATATATGTGGGTGGAACTGATGAATTTATAATTGACAGCTGTTGGAATGACGTTATCGACCGGTTGGTTAACGGGTTTTAGAAAAAAAGAACGCAGGCGATGGTGTATTGGTACAGCTTAACCAAACATTTCCTGGTCGCCGTTAACAGTTTATTCAAAAGTTGTCTTTTTACTAAAATCACTTAGTTTTAATGATAAAGGCTCATTGGATGAGGAAACAATTATTTTAATTCCTAGTACACGTAGCCAGGTCCGACAAGAGAGGGGGGGGGGGCAAATTTCCCGGGCCCACGTCTCTTTTTAAGGGCTCGGACGCGAGCTGCGCAGTTAAAAAATGTGATAAATTGTGTAAAAATATAAAATTTCTGTTGACAAAAAATTATTTTGTAAACATTACATGTGTAAATTATTATATTTTAAAATAAAAACGTTACTAATTATTGGTATCTTAAAGCTTAAACGATCGATGTGAAAGTTAAAAATATTTCTAGCCTGATGAACGATTTAAGTTTAATTAGAAATAACTGGCAGTCCATAAACCATAAATGCAAGTCAGTTGCTGAAAAGTTAGGTTTAACGGGGACTTGTGTGGGTGACATTTTGCCAACTAACAAAATCCCGCTAATCGATTTTTCGGGCCGTAAAATCTCCGCACTGGCTGATCCTGATTCTCTATTCGCTGAAAATAATTATATTTGCCGCTGAATATGAAACAGGTTTTTACAAAATTGTTTGTGTGGATTCCGAGAAAATCACGTTTGAAATACCGGTTAGAGGGATTTTGTTAATTGGTAAAATGTCACCAATAGCCAGTTTTTGCCAACCAACAAAATCCCGCTAAACGATATTTCAAAAGCAAATTTCTGTGAAAGTACAAAAACAATTTGTTAAAAACCTAGTTCATATTGAGCGGCAGTGGCGTAGCCAGGGGGGGGGGCAGACCCCCTTTCCCGAAATTCAAAAAACCAGATTTAAAATCATCTTACATCATACAAAATGCTTGCAAGATAAACTGAAATCCACGCAAATCTTAAAACTTTTAAATAGATACACCCGCGGCGCGCGACACACTTCGGATTTTATTTATTAATTTAATAAGTTTTATTGGTGTTCTAACTAAGGCTTCTAATAATAATCGATTATAGTTAATATATTTGTTTGGTTTTCAATAAAAAAAAAAAAACCTTATTTTTTGCTCAGTTATGCTTATTTCATAAAGTTTTTTTTATAAGTTTTAGATTGTTTATATTAGTAGGTACCTATATTAGTATAACTCCCTACAAGTTTCTTTAAAAATATTATGTTTTTTCTAATTTTTTTTATGGTCCAAAAAAGGGTTTTTTGGGCTTGGCACCCGAAAAAATTTTCGTCTGCGGCGCTAGTTACTGAATTTCAGATCCTTTTGGGCTTGGGATGCCACACAGCCCCCGGACCCGACCTGGCTCTCGACGGCCCGTAGCCAACGCTACAGTGTACACATCTCATTATAAAACTTTGGATTTAATTGCCGTTTGCACCGCCTCGCTTAAATTTAAATGTTAGCTAAGGAGAACCTTATACTTAAGCTTCAACTCAAATTAAAATGGGATGCACAGAGTCACCACATAAGAAAAAGGTTTTCTAAAAGTTTGATAATTTTTTTTGTCAAGAAAATGTGTTTCTTTTGTGTGAAATTAATCTGGGTTTTGTATAATTTGGATTTTGGTGCTAGCAGATTCACTAAAAAACGAAAAAACCGTAATGAATTTTCACAAAATAAAAAAAAATATTGACAATTGTAAATTTTAAAAACAAAAAAACGGACACAATAACATGGAAAAAATAACGCATGGCAGAAAATTACTGATATTTTTAATTACCAACGTCCTGAAAGTTTTTTTTGTAGAATGCGATAATATGAAAAAAAAGTACGAAAGAGCATCACCGATGAAAAAAAGAACTTTATAAAACAACGGCAGGCGGGGAACCCTCAAAAAATACAAAAGATTGAAATTTAAATTAAAACAGTTTTATGCTACCTGTGGCTTATACTTACTTAAAAGTTAAAATTTGTTGGCCTTTTTTTTCTTATTATTATTATAATATATTATGCGTTGGTAACACCTTACCACTTCTTAAAATATATTAGTAAATGTTTTGTTAAAAAATAAAACTATTTTGACAAGTTCTGAGCATTTTATTAAATTCAATATTAAAAAAATATCAATAACATAATAAAATTGTAGGTTTCAACCAAGATAATTTCACCTATTAGAATAGTCTAAAACTAGGGCAATGGTTAGATGCAGCTCGCATCACTTTTAGTTTAACTTAGGTTAAATTGGCAGACCTTTGGTACTGTCCAAGCAGTCTCATGTAGATCGTTGTGATACCACACGTTCTGTAGAACCCACCCTTATCAGATCTTTGATGGTTGGCATACACAGAATGATCTTCACGACTACAATTGACATACAATATATCTCCACCCTCTATATACATACATATACCTCGATCTACAGTGGACACACTATACTGATAAATTTAAACATACTGTAGCAATGTTTATTATATTCTACACTGGCCTTTGAGTGGATAACACTATTTCATACTCGCAAACGAAACATTTCATAGTAACATTACTGTCAAACCCACGTCGTTGTTCTCTATGTACTCTCAGTAATCCGCGGGTACATTGCTGTGAGTGTTTATATTGGTATTCCATGCACATATTCATTACATATTTCAAGTCTATAATTCTAAGGCGTTCAATTACTTTTGATGTTTGAGAGGAGATTCCTTCTATTCCCAACACGTCTGGCAATATTCTAAAAACATACAAAGAAGTATTTTCAAAGGAGAGTTTTTTTTTATATAAATAAACTTTCTTTTTAGTTTAAAAGCTCACTAAAATCCCTGGGTAGTAAGTTATAATGGGCTCTTTCACTAAATTTTTATTTTGGTTGTAGTGTCTAAAGGAACAAAAAATAGAATGTTATGTATTTGTACTTTTTGATATTTTTAAGCCATCATTGAGAAAATAAATAAACAAAAAACTATTGGAACAAAAACACGAACTTTATCTAATGTACGTCATGAAAACGGCAGCTTGATAATGTTGCGGATGTGCTTAAAAAAATTTATAATAAAAGACAAAGTCTGAAAAGTAATCCAATAGAAAGAATGGTACAAAACAGACTTAGCCGATTTCCAAAATGTTATCTATATTTTGTGTTAAAATAAGTTAATAAAGTTCTAGGAGCAAAATATATTATTTATTATATTATAGGATACAGTAAAACAAAGTTGAACTTGTAAATTTCCACTATATTAAAAAGAAGAAACATAACATGTTTCGCTGCACGGCAGCTTCGTCAGATGACAATGTGAAATAAGATGTAAAAGGTATAGATTATTGACAATGTAAATAAAAACAGTGGGAGGGTTAAAAGCTAGGAAAAACCCGGTATAATTCAATTAAGTAAAATGATGGGTTTTTTCAACCATTGTTAGGTATACAATTATCAACAGAATAAGTTTAACAAAGGTGAACTATTTAAATCTAATTGATCATTAAGTAACAGGTCCGTATTCTTAAGTTTATTAATTTCGACAGACTCTAACAAATTAAGTTTTAAGCCCTTATTTTCTGTATGTAAGATTTTAAAAGATGGATCAAAATTATGTTGGTTGTTGAGCAAATGGTTAGCGTAGTTAGAATCGGTTTTATTTTTAATGAAACTATTATAATGTTCGTGTATTCTTTTGTTGAAGTTTCTCCCTGTTTGACCTATGTATGTTTTCGGACAATCCTTGCAGTTTAATTTGTAGATACCAGAATTTTTGTTTTTATCACTTTTGGTTTTATTGTTTTTAATAAATTTACCTAAAGAGTTATTAGTTTTGTAAGCCACATTTATATCAAGTTTATTGAGAAAATTGCCAATTATTTTGCTAGGTTGACCAAAGAACCTGAAAATAAACTAGTAGAGAAAGGTTACAAATACAATATACAAGATAATATTTCTCCCAAAACCTTAGAATTGTTAGGTGTCGAAACCGAAATTGCTCTTAAAAACATTCCTTCTAACATTTCTCTGAAATATCAAGCCTCTTCTATAATAAAACAAGAATTTTTAAAACAGACTGTTCCAAAACAGGAAATTCGATTAGCTAAAGATATTAAAAATAAATCTAGTGATATAATTTTTACCAAGGCAGACAAAGGTAATACGGTAGTAGCAATAAATAAAACCGATTATATTCAAAAAACTCTCGAATTTCTTAATCCTAATAATTATCAATGTTTAAAACGCGACCCTACTACTATATTCCAAAAGTCTATAAAAACTATTATTCAGAATTGTAAAAGTTTATTTTCTGACATAGATTCTTTCAGATTAAGTCTCATGAATCCTCAACCCCCTAAATTGTATTCACTAATAAAGCTCCACAAAGGTGGATACCCTATTAGACCAGTAGTTTCTTTTTTCTCAGCACCGTCATACAAACTTTCAAAAAAACTAATCGATATAATTATAATGAACACACAATTTTCAGCAAAATTTGCAATAAAAAATTCTCTCGAGCTAGTAAATAAAATTAAGAATATTGATTTACCCAATAATGCGAAACTAATTTCTTTTGATGTGACTAATTTATTTCCAAGCATACCTATTGATGAAACTATTACCTTAGTTAATAAACTTCTCACCCTAAAAAATGTTAATTTGATCAAAAAACAAGAAATTATAACTTCACTAACCATATGCTTGGAACAAAATTACTTTGAGTTCAACGATAAAATATATACAAGTAAAAATGGTCTTATTATGGGTAATCCCCTTAGCCCCTTGTTGGCTGAAATATTTATGGATTTTTTAGAAGATAAAATCAGCAAACATCCTCTTTTCAAACAGTTTCTTTATTGGCATAGGTATGTTGATGATGTCCTAACATGTTTTCTCGGAACTGACAGACAGTTACAAGTCTTTTTAGAATATATCAATAGCTTACATAAGAATATCAAGTTTACAATTGAACATGAAATTGACAATTCTATTAATTTTCTTGATTTAAATATTAATAAAGAAAATGGTAGACACATTTTTTCAGTTTTCCATAAACCTTCTCATACTGACACGGTTATAAACAACTCTTCATGTCACCCTATACAACAAAAATTAGCGTCTTTTCATAGTATGATACACAGATTAGTATCTCTCCCTTTAAACACAATCAATTTTCAAAAAGAATTAAACATCATAAAACAAATTGCGGTTAATAATGGTTATAGCTCTAATCTTATTGATCAAATTTTAAAAAAGAAAACCTACAAAAAAGCTATTGACCTAGTTTTTCCCAAAATCAAAACTTACGCTAACAATTTTAAACTTGTCACTTTCTTTGGTCAACCTAGCAAAATAATTGGCAATTTTCTCAATAAACTTGATATAAATGTGGCTTACAAAACTAATAACTCTTTAGGTAAATTTATTAAAAACAATAAAACCAAAAGTGATAAAAACAAAAATTCTGGTATCTACAAATTAAACTGCAAGGATTGTCCGAAAACATACATAGGTCAAACAGGGAGAAACTTCAACAAAAGAATACACGAACATTATAATAGTTTCATTAAAAATAAAACCGATTCTAACTACGCTAACCATTTGCTCAACAACCAACATAATTTTGATCCATCTTTTAAAATCTTACATACAGAAAATAAGGGCTTAAAACTTAATTTGTTAGAGTCTGTCGAAATTAATAAACTTAAGAATACGGACCTGTTACTTAATGATCAATTAGATTTAAATAGTTCACTTTTGTTAAACTTATTCTGTTGATAATTGTATACCTAACAATGGTTGAAAAAACCCATCATTTTACTTAATTGAATTATACCGACCCTTTCTTTGGGTTTTTCCTAGCTTCTAACCCTCCCACTGTTTTTATTTACATTGTCAATAATCTATACCTTTTACATCTTATTTCACATTGTCATCTGACGAAGCTGCCGTGCAGCGAAACATGTTATGTTTCTTCTTTTTAATATAGTGGAAATTTACAAGTTCAACTTTGTTTTACTGTATCCTATAATATAATAGTTATGGATTTCCACCTAGTATCGGCTGAATCAATTAATCAATTAATATATTATTTAACTAGCATAAAAGGTTTCACATATGGCAACACCGGAATTATTGACAGAAGACCACGCTCATGAAATGATAGTTGAAAAGAATCTAACCTAAGTTATTTGTCGATCTTTCTGCTGTATGAGCAAATAAATAAAAAAAAGTTATTTTAAACAAAAATACATCAAAATTCCACATTAATTCGGACATAAGTGGGATATAAACAAAAACACCGACATGACAAGATTGGCAACGACGCTCACTGTAAATTTTTATCGGATCGACATCGAGTAATCGCGCCAGTTTTGCATTTTTAAAATTTGTGGAAATTGTGTATGTTTTCAATGAGCTGCAAAAAATTCATGGTATGACTTAGCAAAAGTTTTATGGATGATAAACTCCTATTATAGCACCGACCTATAGCTATTAATATAACGAGATTATTATGCGATTTATAATAGTCGAGGACATTACTAGGTGACGAGGCAACAGCCGAGTCACCCACAATGTCCGAGACGGTGTTAAATCGCTAATAATCGATTTGTATTCAAAGCTTTATCGTATCATTGACAACAGCGATGCGAAAATAAAAACAAGGTTTTATGTCATTATATTTTGGCATTTTAAAAAGTCATCATTAAAATCATGCAAGATTTTGATATTCCTGACAATATATTAGCTGCAGCCAACATTATAAGGTTGAACTTGCTTCCGGACAAGTCTAAAATCCATTATGAAAAAGAATATCGGCAGTTTTGTGAGTGGCGAAACAAAGTACATGTTCAAGGTGCAGAAGAAACGGTATTGCTGGCGTATTTCGCAAAACTCTCTGAGGAATACTCTGCTTCGTCCTTATGGCCGAAATATTCCATGTTACGAGCGACTTTAGAACTGAAGGAAAGAGTGGAAATCGACAAATACGGCGCCTTAATACGTTT
Organism: Polydrusus cervinus; assembly: GCA_935413205.1. NCBI lineage: Eukaryota > Metazoa > Arthropoda > Insecta > Coleoptera > Curculionidae > Polydrusus > Polydrusus cervinus. The sequence continues at coordinate 95,993,124 of OW284510.1, read as the reverse complement.
CATCAAGAAGAAAAATGTTGGATATAGAGCAAAAAAATCAAAAGTATTTACAAGAGAACAAGTCAACGAATTTGTGTGTTCTGCCTCAGATGAGAAGTTTTTAGTGATGAAAGTGGCTTTTTTAATTGGAACTAATGAATTAGCGAAGATGACCACGGCAGATGTTGACGTTTTAGAGGACAAGCTGATTGTTACTATTCCCGACTCAAAAACCCACAAGAAACGTATTTTCGCTGTGATATTTGACGGCGAAGTCAATCCTGTGCTTTTATTTAAAAAGTACGCAATGTTAAGGCCAGACCATGTCACTCACCAAAGATTGTTTGTATCATATAGAAAAGGGAATTGTACGGTACAGCCCTGCGGCATTCACTTCTTCTCTAAAATACCTCAAAAAATAGCTAAGTATCTCTCACTTAAAAATCCTAATTTGTATACTGGTCACTGCGTTAAAAGATCTTCGACAAATTTTCTTGTTAATGCTGGAGGAGATATATTAGACCTACAAGAACTTGGTGGATGGGAATCGGCGAAGGTTGCTAGAGGGTATTTAGAAGAAAGTGTGACCAAAAAAGTTTCCATTGCTCGCAAAATTCAAATCGGCGATGTTTCCGACAGAGGATTAAGCACTGGGGAACCGCACGAAATCGAAAGGAGTGCTTGCTCGGTCATTAATCAGTCTTCAGAGGGCATACCTAAGATCGTGGACGTTAAAGACAAAGGTGTATCCATCAAATTTGAAAACTGTCAAAATATTGTTTTACATGTTCATGAAAAATAGTTCTAATATTATTTGATATCTAACGTATTATGCTTTTGTAACTAATGTATTATGAGTAACTAAGGTGTTATGTAGGTTTTAGTACGTTTATGATGTTAATAATTATTAATAAAGATCAATGATACGATAAACAATTTAAATGCCAAAACTATCAAATATGAGAATAGTGATTCGTTGTAGTTCGTTTAGAACGCAATGATCCGTCTATATGAGTAAACGTTCTAACATTGTGTTGCAGTTATAGTACTATAAAACTTTTTAAATTATTTTTATCCCTTTATTTTTACCTTCATAGCACCAAAAATAATAAAAAAACATTTTTGGAAATACAAATTCATATTATACAACATTACTTATCACTCTAAAATACAACAGAAAATTAAAGAATCATAAAGTACGTAGGTACTATAGTTATTCTGTAGGGTTGGTGTACGGATCATATACAGGGTGGCTCAAAAATAGAGTAAAGTTAATTTTATTTCTTATCTTAAGAATTAGATAAAAATTAGAAATACAAATGTTGTAGAGATCATTGAGATGCACATTTTAAAATTATATTGGAGTATACGGAGTGACTAAAAAAACGCGGTAAATATACCTTACAGGATTTTTTAAATAAAACACCCTATATGTTATATTATTTGGTAATTCCCAACAAAATTCTACGCTTATTTTGTATAAGATGTCTAAATTCGATTGTTTTTAAGATATTGACGTTTAAAATATCGAATTTTCCGACTTTGACATACTGTAACATTGGAACGGTTCATCTTAAAGAAAAATGGTTTTCATCTCCCATCTTAGTTTTTTATTCTCTATCTAAATGTTACAACTTTGGGTTTAACATGTTAAACAGTTTTTTTTTGTAATAGAACATTAAATATTATAATTTATTTATAATTTTTAAATAGAAAAAAACGTTTTTGCCGGTGTACAGACTCGATTAAAATTAAAAAAGTTTTATGCCTCCGCTGGAAATCGAACCCAAAACCTCTCGATTACATGTCAAGCGCGCTGCCAATTGCGCTACGGGGGACCTGAAATTCTCTCGCCAACTTCGGTCATATAACTTATTCAATTTTATGTTAGTAGTAACAGTCTGGAATCTCCTGTGATTCACAGACCGGGGAGGGTGTTATAAGGGGAAAGGGAACTCACTCATTACCACTAGTAGTAGTAAATAGGCATAAAACTTTTTTAATTTTAATCGAGTCTATATTATTTACAGACGCCAACATAACTACTTTATTTATAATGCTTTATATTTTGTTTTATATGTGCACAATTTTTTTTTAATAATAGTAAGGTCTAGTGACGCATTCGCCATTGCGTTTTTTGATCAATATTTCGTTACTTTTTCTTCTTATCCAAAAATCGGCCGAATACCCATATTTGAAGTATAATTACGAACAATTTAAAGTTAAACAAGTTTGAATTTATAAAGTAGTAAAAGCAGAAAAAGAAATATGAACGAATTTCACATTTTCCTTTTATTAATTCATTAATCAAAATTTCTTTGGTTCAAAACTGTAGGTAATTGCTACTTAAGGACGGGTATTTGGCCCCGTTGTAATTAAAGCGAAAAGGACAGGATAAAATAATCAAAAAAATGAAATTGCGGTTGCTTCACTGGACTTCACTCTTAAAAAAACTAATAACGTAATTATTTTGTACCAATATTCCGATTTTACTTAATAGTAGTAATAGATTTTCTTTATTCAAGTAAAATATATTATAGAAAATAATTTATACTTCATACTTTTAAAACGCTGTTGAATAGAAAATATATTTTTTAAAGCAAAGAAATAAACTTGCCTGTCCTGCGCTTCTTGTTTTAGAAAATGTTTTTCATCTAGATCACTATTTGCGAAGCTTAGGTTGGAGTGATTTTTCTCTTCTATTTCGCTAAAAACCATAAATATTATTTATTTATTCCCTAAACCTTCCATTTATTTTGACCTAAATAACTCCAAAAATAATACAATACACTTTTGGAGTAATTGTGAGTGTAGGTACCCCATATTATTGTACACCCCGTGCAGAATGAATAGAAAATATATTTTTTGACGTTAAAAATAAAATTAAGAAACTTACCTGTCCTGCTCTTCTTGTTTTAGAAAATATTTTTCATCCAGATCACTATTTTCGGAGCTTAGGAAGTGATATTTCTCTTCTATTTCGCTAAAAACCAAATATTACCCAGTTTTTGCCAACCAACAAAATCCCGCTATTCGATTTTTCAGAAAGAAATGATGAATGAAAGAATGATACTTGCCGCTTAGTATGAAACAGTTTTTTTTACCAAATTGTTCTTGTAGTTTCAGAGAAATTTGCCTTTAAAATATAGTTTAGCGGGATTTTATTGAATGGCAAAAACTGGCTATTATTTATTCATTTCCTCTAACCGCCTTTCATTTATTTTGACCTTCATAATACAATAAATACACTTTTGGACGTAAAAAAATGTTTATACCGCATTATTAATCACTCTAAATATAACAGAAAATTAAAGAGTTAACAAAGTAAAAGTAAAGTTATTTTCACGAAAAATAATTGCAATAAAATGGGTTCTAAGTGGGAGTAAGTTTCCTGTACTTGTCATCGGGGCCGGATTATAATGATTTCTAGGTAAATAAAAGTTTAAAAGTTTCTTAACGCAATAGATATTGTAGAAATAGAAAATATTGTAAAATACTTAAATAATTGTTCACCAGGGGAAGATCGTGTCGTAAAGCAGGATATAGTCTGCTTATAGTGTATTTCACGAGAGCTGTCGATGACACACGTCATTTCTAGTAACATTTATTTTACAGAACTTAGGGTTTGGTTGAGTTCGGACTGGTATTCTGTAATAGTTAATTACAAATTCAAAAATATATTTACTTGCTTTTTCATAAAAAGAACACTTCACAGATATACACACAGTCCAACAGTTTATAACCAGGAAGTCTACGCACTAAATAATAATGATCTCTAAAAATATCAAATACAACAATACTGTACTTATTATTCAACACGTGAACGAATGAATGCCGGCTGTGATATTAAAAGAACACAAAGAAGACAATAATTGTATTGATGAAGTACGGAAAGAGATGTGCGAGGGCAAGAGCGTAAGAAAGAGATTACACTAAGAGCGTTTTCACACGGCACCATATATCGCGCGCGATAAATGGTCGCAATATTGCTTTACACCAAAGTATGTGTTCTCTAATATCGCTTGTGTGTGAAAATGGCTCATTAGAAAACACATAATTTGGTGTAAAAGCAATATTGCGACCATTTGTCGCGCGCGATATGGTGCCGTGTGAAAACGCTCTTACGGCAGTCGATGTTGGTGCTGTAACAATAATCTCTTGACGGGTTTTTAACCGATTGAAAGGTGACAGATTGGAGAGTTCAGTGTATATCTTTGTCATATACATGATCAATATACGGTGAGTTATACCAAATACAACAACAATACTGCAGTTATTATTCAACGCGTAAACGATCCAAACCATAATAAATGCGGTGCCGCGTGAAAGAACGCAGAGAAGATACGCGGATTGATGAAGTACAGAAAGAGTTATGCGACTGCATAAGCGTAAGAAAAATATACACACACTAACGGCATTGATGTCAGGTTCTGTAACAATAATATCTTGGCGGGTTTTACCTGATTGGAGTGTTCAGTACGTATATTTGTCGTGTTCATGTAAATATACAGACAGTTATATATCCATCTCTCATGAATCTAGCCAAAGGTCATAAGGAAAAGCCTTTTTCGGAATTAAGGAATTTTTAAATCACATGTCAAAGTCAAAGTATTTATTCGTGCTATCACAGTAAACTGTTTACATAGTCAAATAGTACTAACCTATAATAAATACTAACAACAGTCATAAAACTTTTATACAGAACAATAAACAAACTGCAACAATGAAAGAAAACAATACTTGGTCATATAATCCGGTAAAAACTAATCAAAAGTTTTATTAGTAAAATTAAAAGTGTAGTATTCCTCAAGAGAATGAAATGCCTGACTAAATAGAAAGCTCTTAATTTTAGTCAAAAAAATTCTCGTTGGCAGTTCTCTTATCCCGATGGGAAGGTGGTTAAACAGTTTGGGGGCGTGGTAGTTAAGTTGAAATCTAGATTTATAAACCCTAAAAAAATCTATTAAAAATGTATCTCTATGTCTGCTCTGATAAGAGTGGACATTATTCAACCTTACATAGTCATTCATACTATTCTTTAAATATTTTAAACATTCAAATATATACATAGAAGGTCATAATGTTGAGTTCCCTAAAAGCATTTCTGCAGTCAGCACGGAAAGACAACACCGCTCTGTGCTGTAATGAGAATACTCTGCTAGCTTCAGCGGCATGTCCCCAAGAAATGGCCACCGCGCTTGACAAGAGAAACGTGAAGGAATTAAAGTAGAGAGAAAGAAAGAAATAGACAAAAACAAATATGTGCTAAATTTTTTTATAGCTCTGCAAAAAGCATTTGATACTGTTGACATAGACATACTATTTGAAAAGTTACAAAAAATGGGGATTTGGATGCATTACACCTAAATAAATAAAATTAGGCCCAGGGGTCAGTATTCGGTCTATTGTATGTGCAAGATTTGAAATATACTGGCCTAAAGGCAAAATACTACATGTTCGCAGATGATACGGTGTTGATGATTTAGGCTAGTAATGCTGGAGAAGTTGAAAGCAGTACAAACTCCGAGTTGAATCTTTATTATAAATGGCTGTCATAATAAGTTACCATTTTTTCGTGAAAATGACTTTACAATAATTCTGTATTTATGTACAGACACATCATTGGTAGTATGGAATGAATAAAAAATATCTTTTTTTAGAGTACAATAAAAATTAGATAAACTTACCTGTCCTGCTCTTCTTGTTTTACAAAATATTTTTCATCTGGATCGTTGTTTGAGGAGCTTGGGTTGAAGTGATTTTTCTCTTCTATGTCGCTAAAAACCACAAATATTATTTTTCCACAATGTATTGTTCATCCTAAAAATTATCTACCTATAAATGAACATCCAAATATATGCTAAAAGAAATAAAGGAGACTTGATACAAAATACTCGTCACAGGTACCTAGTAACAGGTATGAGTGCATGATAGTTCATCACAGGTATCCATTTAAAAATACTAGGTTCAGCTGGAATTTCTGTATGAACGAGAAATCTTCAGAAAATGCGATGTTTTGATCTTTTAATTGATGCTGAATGCACGTGTACCAGTGGTAACCATCACTACATAAGATATGATACCAACAGCGTGCGCAGTAGATCGTGACGTCACCTTGTGAGGAATTTTTGAATTGAACGCACCGAAATATACGGCAACGCGAAGTTTACGTTATTAATAACATATTGATTATTGTGATCAAAATTTTAAACTTTCTTTACTTACCTTCCTTAACTCAAACTTGTAGAAGTTAATATGTTGAAAGGAAAACTTCTTTATTTAAAGTATTTAGGAATTCATTTAGACCAAAATTTTACATTTAAATAACAGGTTAGGTACTTATTTTATAAGCAAAATATTATATTTTTAAATGATTTGAAAATTAAAATATTTTAACTCCGAGTACTTTAAAGACAATATGCACAAGTAGAATTAATAATAAATGATGGAATTGTTTGGGAAATTTAATATTAACAAAAATAACAATAAGAAATATCTTTATTTAAAATAATTATAAAAATAGACAATAGAAATGAATATTTAACAGTTCACTCTAAAAGTTGATATACTTAACACGAACAACTTAAGTAGGTATACATTGCGAATATGAAAATTGGAAAACGACACACTGTCTAATATATTTTTATATGATAAATATAACTTAAAATATTTTTCATCAATCATTAAAAAAAAATAATTGTTCTGAATTTATTTTACATACAAAATTTGAACACAAAATTTAAGTTATTGTTTTTTTCTCTTTCTAGAAAGGGTCGCATATGTAATTTTGTATTTAATTCTCTGATACGAAAAAACATCCTACATTTAAAAAAAAATTTTTTGCCCTATCGGAACATAATATCGAAGAGCTAATTTCCAAGAATGGAGTAACAGAAATAAACAAAAACTTATCCTTTCAGAATATTTTCAGTAAGTCTTTTTTGTGGCCTTCTTTTCTAGCGTTCTACCCTACCAGCAGTGAATTTCTGTTGAGAGTGTTGAGTACTGTTGGGACACTTTTGGAAGATTTTTTGATGGTGCCGCGTCTTTTTTCAGAGAGCGATATTTATCAGGTGTATATTTCCACAATTCGTGATTCAAATTTCGTTCATGGTCATCGTCACTGAAATGTTTGGAGCCAACACGAGCATTTTTAATTTTAAACTAACTTATCGTCGCGTTTACACACAAGCTTCAAACAGCTTGATCTTCTTGTCTTTTGGGAAACTAAAGAATTTGACATCAGGCGCAAAATTCTTGCGTTGATTATTGATATTACAACCATACACCGCAAACCTCATATTTCAGAAACTTTCCAAATTAGTTAGTTATCAGAAATAAACGACTGGCACATAACTCAAACTCTAACGTAAACAACGGAGAATATAGCAATATGGCGGTTTTTACTCACAAGGTGACGTCACGAAAGTCACGCCCACATGCGCGATATCATATCTTTTTGGAGTTGTATCATGAGTGGTAACTAACTAGCCAACACTATAGTCTAGCCATAGCCAACGCAGTCTGCCGCACCTGGGCAGACTGGGACTACTCGGCGTACCCTTTCTACCTGTGACGGCTGTTCAGATAACGGGTTACTAAAATACTGATCAAAGTATTTTATCCATGTAAGATATGAAATACGCAGTGACCGCGGCAAGTGCCGGTGACGGTCTCGGCACTCTATCTTTCGAGCTAGTATTTGATATTCATAGGTAAATACTTTTATAGCAAATGGATTACTTAATAGAAATAGGATACGTATTTAGTTATTATAGTATTAATGTATTTCTCTGTCACACTGTCCCATACACAAGCGGTCGTGATAAAGATAAATTTGTTACCTCTCACTTTTAATCAATAACGGTACCATATTGTCTTCATTACCACTTTCTACAGGTTCAACTGCTCTTCCACAAGAACAAGTACAAGTACAGGTGAAAAAATTCACATTCTCTTGTGTGTCAGTATTGGTTATTTCAGAACTCATCTGGTCATTGCTAAAAGAGCAATAACAAAGTTACATTTTATTATCAATATACTGATCACTATCCTCCGCAAATATGTTTAATGGGATGTATTTCAAGAAAACATTTTCTCAAAAAAGTGTTAACATAAAGTTGTAAATGGAACTCCCAGTATTTTATTACATATTTTTGTTCATATTAGTGTCCTTTATAATTGTGTATAATTTCATTTAATTTGCTTTGGTAGTTTAACATTAAAAAAAGGTTTGCAGTCCTAGAAAAATCAAAAAAACAATCCAAAATCATTTGTTTAATCACGGCCTTGGGTGAGATTTATAACAAGGGATCTAGATATAATGAATCTGATAGTATCTATTTTTTACAGGGTGTTTATAATAAGGTTTCCATAGCTACATACATATTTTAAAATTATTTTTCTAAAGTTTTTCAAATGGAACACCTACAGCGGGTTTCATAAAGAATTTGGCTTAACCGGGCGCTAAATATAACAAAATTTAATTGGAGGCTGGCAAAGGCTACTACGTTTTCACGTGAAACCGCCTAAAATATTGGGATCAATGGGAACTGTCAAATGTCAAAATAACGAAAGCGATAAAGAAATCCGAATTTTTTCAGAAAAAGGTGTAAAATGGATTAAAACGGTGTATTTTTAAATAAAAATTACTAAAAATACCCTTGGAAATACCAAAAGCCCATTATACAAAGATAAAAAAAAGAATTCCAATCAAAACACACACAGTAAGTACCTACAAAGAATATTCATTTTTAAACTAAAAAAAAAACCGTTTTTCTCTTCAATAGTAAACACTGTGACCAGTTCAGTGATTATTTTTGAAAAATAGATTTCATAAAGCCATCATAAATATAACTTTTTAGAAATAACGAACCGTTGTTTGTATATTTATATTTTCTTTTGTGTTTTAGCTGCCCAATTATCAATCCCAGAAGCAAGGCAAGAATGTATACAAAGATAATGCAGAGTTAAATCATTATAAACTTTATAAAACTTGCAAGGCATAATTGGTACCCATATGCCTCGATCAATTAGAACATTCTACCACCCCTCAGAACTCACAGAAACTATATTTTCACGGAATTTGGAAAGTGCATTTTAATATTGTAGGCCAGCACTTTTTAAATACAAATGCACTCACAGGTAGGTAATAAAATAGTTTATTTGTACACTTTACTGGAGCCCCTTATAAAACTTAACATATTGTTTCAATGTAGGTACCTACCCGAGCAGCTTCAAGTAACATATTAATATTATTTATATCAGTATTCTACCGAAAAAAATGACACAGATATTTGTGTTGCTTCAAATTTTCACTATTTCCTTTTATCATCTTTTTTTTCTTTATGCATTTAGTATGCCCTTTTGATTAAAGCAATAGTCTATATTAGGTATATCACTTCTATGATTAAAAATTGTCACCTCCCTGCACTGGAAATATTCTGAGATTTATAGTATCATTGATTGCTTCTAGTGACAAAAAGCTATGATAACTATTTTTTTAAACAGAGCTTTTCTAATATCATACAACTTAAATAAAACTGCACCTACTTTTCACTGTGTACAGTCAATGTAAAAAAAATTAGGTATCACAAAACCTATTATGTAGATATTCCGAACAATTAAAATAGGAAAGTGATAAATAATTAGGTTTTTCCGAGGGTTTTTCCTATGTACATAGTTTATTTTTTAAATGATTCATCATTGCCACCATAACCTGTTATCTGTGTTACTTACTTATTTTTTGTTTCAGGTTCACGCAAAAAAAAGAATGGAAAATGAACAGTTTGAAATTTATAATTTGTCGAATTTATAATACAAAATGAAATGTTAAAAAAAGTGTTTGTTAATGACTTAAAAACAATAATAAAGGTAGTTTTTTAAGTTATAAAAGAATATTGTGTTTTTCTAAGTAATATATTTCGCTTTAAGGGTGGGTTTTTTGTTTTTATAATGTAAAATTTAGATTGTTACATTTACATTTTAGTTTTAAAAGTAAGAGCACATTATTTGCCTCTATATTTAAACGAAAGGGATGAATGGCACAGATACATATCTGATCTTTAAATCCCATACGTTGTAGTTCTCTGTCCCAGACAGTAGAATTATCGATATTTGTAAAACAACTATATCGATTATTGTTTAATTATCGTTAGTGTGTTGCTAAAGGATTGATATATGACTTTCTACACGTGTTAAGAGCAGAAAGAGACTTTTTGCCTTCCTTGTCTTCACGTGTATCGTAGAAGGCCATGATTTTTTTTTATATTTTGAACTATTTTTTAGGTATAATTTTGCATAAAAGAGTTAGAAAAACTATTTTTTTAATATATAATTTGAGATTATTCTAGAGGGAAAGTTTTGGTGAATTGATTTTTTTGTGTTAGAAACTGTTCGTCACTATCGATATATCAAACTCCACTACTATCGATAGTTTGACATCTCCATATCCCAGCTGTTACACCGCAAATGTTTTAGCAACAGATTTCGTTCCTTTCATGGCCTTCTAGATGTTTAAAGAGTAGAAAGATAATAAAATTGCTTTTATGGTTTTTATGTATATCGTGGAAGAACGACTTTCAAATTTTTCAGAGAGTGTGGGAAGTATTCCGTATCTTTAAAAATCATCTCTATTTATAAATAGGACACTTGCCACCATCTACTAACCTTCAGTATTTATTGCGCCCTAAACTAGTTCTGGACATTATTATAAAACGGAGATTCTATTGCATTCCGGGGACCTTTTTTCCTTAGAACTCACTTTATCGCCCGCTACGGACGCCCCAGTAGCGGATCCAGGATATTGCTGAGGGGGAAGGGGGGCGACAATAAAAAAGAGCGTATCTCGTTTCCTAAAATCTTACTCTCAAAAATGACTTCTAAAAAAAATTCTCAGGCTCAGGGGGGGGGGCGAGAAACTGCCTTTGCCCCCTCTCTGGATCCGCGCCTGGGACGCTCTTGAATGTTACCATATGAGTAGTCATTGCGGGACTTGAGCCAGACAGTGACGTCATAGACTATGGCGCCAGCCTCTGCGCATGCGTCTGTCAGCTGTCATCTGTCATACGTCATCTGTCAAACTTCATACTCTTGGGCGATAGCTATTTAGGCATTATCTACTTAGGCGTTAGCTACTTGGGCCGTAGCTACTTGGGCGTTAGCTACTTGGGCAATAGTATCATTGGCACTAGTTGTCATTGGGTAAACGTCATCCATCATATGTGATACGCCATCTATTACATGTCACTTGAACCTTACCTACTTGGGTATTCATATTTGGGGGCCCCAAGTCTACAAGTCGGGACTCCGCTAAAAGCCCTACCTCTAAGAACCGGTACCCCAATAATTTCTAAGTGGGGCCCCTATTGAAATTAAATGATTAAAAAAAGTTTTACCTGTGTGGATTCGATCCCGGGTCACTGGATTACAATTCTAATGTCGTACCATTACGCCAGCTGAGCTCACTACAAAAACTCGGCGGCTGGTTGATGCTATTAAGTACAGCGTCTACGAGAGTCATGCATTATGACGCACCATGATAAGTAGTTTTTATAGGGAACGTAAGATTAATAATAATATATTTGTTAAAGTGTAGAGGAAACATAAATAGAAAATAAAATTAGCTGTAACTATAATTAAACCCTAAAGTTTGTCAATGCCTATATGTACAGTATGATTTATAGACACACAAAACCTCTATGAAGCATCTGTATCTATAACGAAATAATATTGTCATATAAGATAGAAAAGGATAGCACTAATTACATTAACAATCAATGGACTGTTAAAAAACGTGTCACGACATGTTTTTGACTCATAGGTTTAGGCCACATTAATGAGGTGGGTAGGTAATTTGTCATACAGTAATCCATCAGTTGGTTAGATCAGTACAATAAGTAGACGCTAACAAAAAAAAATAAGGGTAGGTACAACCCCTGCACTAATACTTCTTGGTATCAAATTAAAGGTAAAAATGTCAATAATAGGAGTTTAATGGTTATATTTCTAACTGAAGTACCATTTAGAACTTAATAAATTGATAATATTTTATGTTTTAATCTAAAAATTACGATCAATGCAACGTTCCAACGGTACTTATATAGAAGGTCAACTGCTTATTATTAAATAACAAGGTGTATTATATAGAAAAGACTCGTTGTACCTGGTAAAATTATATGTCTACAATAGGGTTGATATGGAACCCCGTAGGTAAAAATAGACCACAGGGTAGTTTTTAATAAATTTCTTAAGTTTTTAATGTACATTCCTAAACGTCGCTAATAATATAAGATACCAATGTGTGTAAAAAAAAATAAGTAGGTAACCGAAGTAAGGATATAAAAACAATGATTCGAAAGCGGCGTAAACCAACCCCGTTAACACCCCCTATAATACATGTGATGTTTGGCATCACACTAATGTTAAAAATATGGATAATAACCCCCAATTTTATTGAAAAAATTAGAATGTAAGAAAAAACCAGTAAACCCAACTGGCCGCACGACCAAAGGCTCACGAAATTTTGTAAAAATTTTGGGAGAAGGTCGTGTGGCATTAAATGAGAGAAAAATAGGTAAAAATAACCTAAACATCGCGTATACACAACCCCAATTTTTGCTAATATCTATGTACGGTTTAAAGATACGTAATAAACAAATAAAAACTTCTCTAAATTGAGTTGCTAAAACATCTAAAAAATCACTAAAGTACCAAAAAAAAACGTCTCTTGAACCCATAAAAATGGGTAAAAATTATTACATTATTAATATCCAACGAATGATAAAAATACAGGTAAGTCGAAGATGTTATTTTTTTATTAACACAAAGTGTTTAAAACTTCTAAAAGCACGGTAGAATAGTGTAATAGACGACGAAGGATAAATCGATAAATAGCATTGCAAATTAAAAATGTTATATTGCGTAATATACCTAGAATGTTGCATGTACAACGGTAATTTAATACTACAGGGTGGTCTGGGTTAGACTTAAAAACAAAAAATACCTGAATATCGTTTGTGTGGAGGGGGCTAGATAGGTATAAATGTAGTCACTTGGTAATTATATCCACCAAAAATGTCTAATCACTTATCTCAGGTAAGGTTGGGTCTACCATAATAATATAGTATATGGCCGCGACTGAATCGGCACTAACTAGCATAGTAAACAGCACGTTATACTAGGAAGCATTATCAAAGAGTTGGACAACATTCATCATATTATCACTAGGATGTGTGGGTTCTTTATAGTCATTAGACAACACATTCTCAATATTACTATTATATACCTAACTAAGACAACAACCACCGTTGTAGAGTGGGATTACCAATGACTAGTTGGTACTCTCTTACTATAATGCAAGCCCTGGCGTAATCTGAGAATTCGTCAACCCTTGCCGCGAACGACTACCATCTATACTAGTGTTAATCTGATAAATGCACGTTGCAAGTATTACAAACATCCAACAAAATGAAAAACATTGAGGTTAGGTATGCCTAATTGATGGCCTAGATATTATATAAAAGGTAATAGCTGAAAAACTTACATGGAAAAGCAAATAGAAAAGCTAATCAAGTACTTGCAGCTAGATGTATAATTAATAATACAGTCCCTAGGTTCTGCATTATAGTATACATGTTTAAATGTCTTGAGAATATTGGTCCATCTAAAACATACATAAATTGTATCACTAGAACGAGTAGTTAAGCGCAAGAATTTAGGGGACTTCCGGTTGACCTTATTTACCTAAATCTTATGGTATGTAAAAAGTGTATTAATGAGTTAATAAATTAGCTAAATAAGGTCTTAACAGAGTGCCAGAACGTGAACTGAGTCCCCAGGCGCACTCCATTTCGATTTTTAGGCTAAAACGAAAGTTTCAAAAGCAAAACCTTATGAATAAAATCCAAAATATTGGTAGACTTTATTTTTTATTAATACAATATCTATATACATTATATGGTTTTCTGTGTCTTATAGCCATAAGGTTCAGAGCCACCATCGGGGAGAAATTTTCTTTTTGTGGAATTGGGTCTGTAAAGCTTGGTTTCTGCACATGTTGCCACCATATGATCCTTGGTTCGTCGAATGTTCTTTGAGACAATGGGTATTGGATCTGATTTGTGGAGGACCATATCTTTAATAGAATTAAAATTAATCAACTGCGACGCACTATAATTTAACGAAATGCCCTTGACTTTACAAACCACTTCCTCTTGATTGCTTTTTGTTGTATGAATTTTGTAAGCATAGTTCTTGGGTCCACCAGAAACAAAATCAGTAATGTAGCTTCCTGGTCCATATGCTTCAAGTTCGTCAGTCATATCACCGATGAACTCACCAGTAGGTATATCCACGCCGTCGTTTCTTGAAACGTAAATGACAGAGTCTGTGTCATAGTACAATACTCTGTCACCAAGTTGTTCAAGGTATGAATATAATTTAAGACGAGCCTGAGCCGTTACATAACCCGCAATAGCTACATTAACAGTAGGTAATGGATCATAGGCTTCTTCGGTGTGTTCGTAACTGACAATAAGGGTCATTTCATTAACGGGTAGTATGCCGTTAATGTGAATGCAGGGGTTGGTGAACATTGCAAATAATTCAGATGGTTCATTTACAATTTTGGTTTTTGGTTGATTCTCCCGTTGACCAAATTTTCCCCAAAAACTATTTAAAATAAGCTTTGCCAGGGATCTCAACCCTGGATTTTCAACAATCATAGCATACTCGAGCTTTACATCTTCTCTTTTAAAAAACTCTTCAATATATTTATTCTTTTCCTCTTCGGTTTTACATTTCTTAGGCCAACCCGAGGCCTCTTGTTTAATCTTTATGAACGTATTCATCATGGTTGTAAAAAGACCAGTCTCCCCTGTTTCTTTATTAAATTTTTGAATTTTATATTTCCAAATTTCGTAAATATTCAAAATTTCGTACCCCTTCTCTATTGCTTTAATTACTTCATCCATGACCCAGGTACCTGTTAAAGCCCTTTCTTCGATAGTATGGTTACAAACAATAGCCTGATCCATAGCTTCCCCACATGAGCGACAAAGCATAAACATCAACTTATTATTGGTCTTTTGGGGTAGTACAGGGTGAAACAAGTTGGTAGGTGGAAGAATTTTACATTTAATTAACCCGTCTGTTTTATTTAAATTAAGTTTCTTGCATTCCGCACTGCCAACAATTATCTCAGGGTGACCGATTGGAAATTTACCATAAATACAAATATAGGGGTAGAGACTACACACATCAATATACTTAATCTTTTCCCCCTCTAGGGCTTCATAGTATTCCCAAATATTTCCTGTGCGACCACCATAAAAGGCATCTCTAGGGTTTAAAGGGGTTGAAGTCATTAGAGGATGTATTTTAGTGTAAGCACCGATCTCAGGGTTATCTTCCAACATTTTTCTAAATTCACACTCCCACATTTCTTTTACTACAAAATCAAGTTCTTTTAATTTCATAATTTTTGCCTGTGTTGCCTCGTAACGTAAATTTAAAGTTGCTGTAGGTTCCTCTAAAAGTGGGTCGTTTCTAGCAAATTTGTAGCATTTAACACAACCGTGGTAATAGCACCCCTGAAACTCAAATATCTCGTTTGTGTCAGGGCAAAAACCATCTACCTTTAAACCATGCAACACAACCTCTTTGCCCTTTGCAGCATGTAAGATGTTTATTTGTCTCTGGTTTTCTTCCCAGAGTAGCCACTCAATTGCTATTTTGCTCTGATTATCAGTCCACCTGTAACCATTTTTCGGTATAATGCCAATAGTGTTGGGCTCTAAAAAGTTTCGTCTAAAAACTTTATTACAGGCTGAGGCAATGGTAACTGCTTCTGTAAAGGGACAAACGTTGGTAGTACTCATCAATTGCTCTCTAAATTTCAAGCATGCTTGTGCAAGAATTTCTACATCTGACACACAATAATCAACGAGATCCACCTGCATATTGAATTGGTCATTTTTATGCTCTTCGTACCACTCCAAAAACCTGGTGCGTTCCTCATCTTTCATGGTGTCAGGGGAATAATACTCAATAGGCGGTAAAAGACCCACATAATTTTCGTTCGCCTTTGTGTTGAACAAGTGGGGAAAATACCCCTTTTTGAATTTATCACCCAAACCAAATGCTTTGGGCAATTTTGATAAAGCCATTGGAAAGTAATTCAGGGAATCTATAAATTTAATATTTCCAACCTTCATCATAAGGATTTTAGTCCCTCTCATTATTAGCTCTGGTGTTAAATCTGTTTCGTTCAATATATGGTTTAAAATAAATTGATGATCAAAAGCCTGTCCATTATGTGCAATTACAATCAATTCTTTAAAAGTTTTTCTTGAATCTAGCAAATATCGGGTAAATCTATCAATTACTTCTAAGCCTTTAAGTTTCTGCAATCTTACACAACATTTTGTACAAATGACAACGTCAGAGTTTATGCACTCATCACAACATTGTTTAAACACACAAAGATTGGGGCGGTGAACAAGTGACCCATCTTCCAATAGCTCTTCTTGTTGAGTTTCGAGGTCATAAAACACATACAGCACATCCTTAATTCTGGGTTCCCTGGTATCGCTCTGAATGAAACATAAATGATTTGCAGGCTTGTAGGAATTACAGGTTTTACAAAATATTTCCCCGCAAACATGTTTTCTACTCCCTTTTACAGTTTTAAAACAATGCTCGCAGCTCCTAACTTCAACACAAACAGTACTCTTTTCCCACGAACCCTCCTTTAGATGGTTTTCGAAACATATTTTTCCTCTAAAACTTCTATGACAGTTATCACAGAAAATCTTAATTTGATTATCAACACATTTTGGCGACTGAAAACAACCGGGGCACATTCCACCGCACCGGTGGTGGTGCTTATGATCGTATGGTATATTACATACCTCGCAATAATAATCACAGCAAAAAGCGGCTGTGAGGGAGGTAATAACGTTGAAATGCCCCTCATGATGTAACAAATTAAGTCTTTTGCCGCTCTCGTTAGCCCCTTCAAAAATTACGTCCCTCCCCTTTGATCCATAGCTGTAAACAATAATTTTATAATCGGCCAAATAATCTTGGAATTTCTGTAGCTCAGGAACACCGGCCCCTTCTGAGGGAATGATAATTTGAGAGCTTTCCAACAGTGCCCTTGTTCTTTCTGTCTGAATCTTGCCTGTATCTTTTCTGACTTTATTAAACTCATTGTCTTTATTGCCATTAGCAATGGCAACAACCAAAGCGCGAGGCAGGCATAGATTGTCATTATTCTTGATGGTGACTATGCCCCTTCTCATACCACACTCCTCGTCGAAACTATTATATTTGCTCCCCCTCCCTTGGCCTGTAGGTAGTCGCACGGTTGTAATTTTTAGGCAAAAGGACTCGGTGTTTAAACCAGACGAGTTGGATTGGTAAACGTTGCTGATCACGTTCCAGACATCGTCGTAATTTATTTTTGCAGCCGGTTTAAATCGAAGCCACCCCTCCCCACGATTAAAATCCTTTGAACAAAAACTTATACCCACTTGATCCAGAGGTTGAAGACCCTCTGTAGCCTTTTGAACCACCTGATTAATTGCGCCTTTTACCCAACCAACCGGTTCAATACCCTCTGGCACAGATTTTAGTCTAAATTCCAGAGTACGGCCCCTTAGGTTATATCTACGAACTTGCTTAATGGTATCTTTAATAACAATAAACTTTTCCATTTTTGTGGAGCTCTTACTGACACGTCTGCACACTTCAAGAGACTAGTAAAGACTGACAGAATCGCTCTGTGGCACCTCTATTTATAACCTCGGCTCGCCAAAATTTAGGAACTAAGGGTGCGTTCAGAAAATAGGAAAGGTATAGCCTGCAATAAATATTCAAGGGTAAGTATGCAGTAGATGTACACACAGTTTTGGATTTTTATTTTAGAATATATTACTTACCGAGAACAATAATATTTTGCTAGTCCAAAGTGATAGAAGTTCAACTATCATAAAAATCTGTAACAAAACACAACAGTCTTTAAAATTTTACCCCCTCCACTTTTACCCCCTCCACTTTTAACCCTCTCAAACTACTATATTATTATATTATTATCCCTAAACAATTAGTCTTTGTTGATCAGTTGAAGCGAGCACAATGCCTAAAGAGTGTTTTTGGGGACGTCCTTGTGACTGCAGCGAGTGTCGTCCTGAGTTGAAAGAAAAATGCGAGATATGCCTGGACAAGGACGGCTATAGAGTTGGGGGTATCCTACGAAAAGACCGCAAGGGAATATCAGATTATGATTTTAAAACGTATTGTCCAAGTTGTTATTATGTTAATATTGGACATCATGAGGAGTTATACTATGAATTACTCAAAGCAATAGTCGAGGGACAAGCACCACAGACAGAAAAGGATATTAGAGAACGGCTTCGAAGTTGTTTCCGCTCTGCCTCTAAAGGATTTGCAACGGTCACCCCACTTATTCTGTTTACTGTTAGATTTGACTCGGGACAAGAAGAAAAAATAGTACAAATGCTTAAACAAAGAGAAAAAGGAGACTTAATGGACTGGTTCGAGAAAAATGTACTTGATGTCTTAGTATCCCAAATTCAAAGCCATCCTAAACCAATACGATTCCCGTATCTTCAATGCGATGAGTGTATACAAAACACAGCCGAAGAACTAATTATAGCAAAAACTCTAAAAACTTAAGCTTGAATGAAGTAGTTAGTTTGTCGTTTTCAACTTATTTATAATATTGTATCTAGATATAGTAAATAAAAAAGTTACCATTTAAGAGGCATATATTTTTTTGTTTTAACATAGACAGGTGTCGTAACGTATCTAGGCCCCTAACAATATTGCTTGTGCAATAATGAATATGAATAATATGGTCATCCAAGGTGTATTTTAATAAGTATTATATAACTTTAAATATTTTTGAAGTAAATAAGAACATTTTTGTTACTAAGAACCTATTGTTCAATATGGTCTGAACTAGTACCTTATTATCTTGTGATCAAAAATCACATAAAAACGCTATGTGTTAAAGATTTTAACAACTCTAAAGTTTAACGCCCCTAAATATCTATTGATATACAGTGTACAAGCGCGTAGGAAGTAAATAAATATGATTTCAATAATTTTCTATAAAATATTAGCCTTAAAAAACACTCTGTTTAAAAACCACCCTGTTAAAAAACCACCCTGTTAAAAAACTACCCTGTTAAAAAAACCACCCTGTTAAAAAACCACCCTGTTAAAAAACCACCCTGTTAAAAAACCACCCTGTTAAAAGCCACCCTGTTAAAAAACCACCCTGTTAAAAAACCACCCTGTTAAAAAACTACCCTGTTTAAAAAAGAACCCTGTTAAAAAACCATCCAATGTTAAACGATGTAAGATGACTTATGTTTGATGTCATCTACACATAACGTTAAAATTATATTATTTAAAGGGTTGTTCACCCCCTCCAACCCTTAGACCCATCATGTAACACATTAGAATAACAGGAAAATTATTGTCTTTTAAACTGCAGGCATCTGGTTTATATGAAAATTGTATAAAAAATATTATAATTACAGGCTTAAAATGATTTTAATTGTATACTATAACAGATGGCTGTCGTTATGTAGGAATTATTTAATCTCAAGTCTTGAAACCTGCTATATTTTGCCTATATTTTTATTGCATAATATTTGACCCCGCTAATTGTTATAGGCATGTTGGGTTGTATGATTATAAAACCGGGGTATTAGAAACAGGTCTGTTTTTAGCTTATCGACGTTATCTATGTGTTTTATCCCTGTCGTGTTATTGTTTTCTATCTGTGGTGTTAGTGTTTTCTTGAGGTTGTATTGTGACTAAATAAATAGTTAAATACTGGTTCAAAGATGTCATTAGCGACTCATACATCAAAGGAGTAAGATGGCAAGCAGAAGAATAAAACTTAAGCTCCTGGAAATGCCAAAGGGAGACGTCTTTGGTTTAAGAACAAATGGAACTAATTGGTTTCTGGGAAATGTGCCTGTTGACTTTCAGAATGACCAATTGGTGTTTGATAATGAAACATACACACTATCCGACGGTTTGATGGATTTATTAACGAGTATGCATCCTAAAGCATATTCTCAGAAAGACTTAAAGGTATACAAAGAATTAATCTTTCTTACAAATTTACATAAACTGATTTCCAAAAAAAAATGGACATATTAAATCAAGCACTAGCTGGAAATATACAAATTTAATTTCAAAACTGTTTCCGTTCCCAAGGCCAGCTAGTTTGAATAGATAACATTTTCATTTACCAAGATAAAAATAATTAATAACCATAATGTACTAATTGATTATTTCTAAAAGATTAATAAACAACATTAAATAATGTAATAACAGGCTTCTATAATTAAACTGTAATGCATCAGGTTAAACGGAAATATATAATTATCTACTTTAAATAATAGTGGAACATAGGGTATAAGGTAACTATTTTATATGGTTCTTTTGAAAAATACTATACAATATTGAATGCTTTATTTGATATTAGTTACAGTTCTAATAACTTCTATGCATGCTCTATAAGTGTTCTATGCCTGCTCTATGAACGCTCTATAGCTGCTCTATAAACGCTCTATGAACGCTCTATAGCTGCTCTATAAACGCTCTATAGCTGTTCTATAGCTGCTCTATTGCTGCTCTATTGCTGCTCTATAAAAATAATTGCACTTGTTAATAAAGTTAGTTTAGTTTTTAACATCATTGCAATAGGATGTATGCACGCAAGATAAAGTATCTTCTCCTGGAAACGCCCAATGTTAAATATGGTATTCGAAAAGAGGGTTCTAATATGTTCATTGGTAGTAAGTCTGTTAAGGTAAAGGACAATACGCTTAGAATTGATACCAATGAATTTCCATTAACCGATGGCCTAGTTAATTTATTGACTACAAATCATCCTGTCGGGTATACAAATGAAGATCTGAGTAAATACAAAGAAATTCTACTTGAAACGAGTGCACACAAGCAAGGATTCTGTATAGATAAGAACGTTTTGTCATTAAACTGTTGGAAATATAAAAATATACTATCAAAATTATTTCCACCTAAAAGAAGCTATGTACATCAAAAACATGTTAAACAGAATGCACAAAGGCCAAATGCTACTCTGCAAAACATGAGTGTTAAGAGTAGTAGCCATAGTTCAGACGAAGAAGATGATGGGTGTAAAAAAGCTGAGTTAGATGGTTCCGCTAAACTAATAATGGAGTATGGAAATGTAAATGAGCTGGTTGAAAGACTTAGATATTTAGAGGAACGTGATATAAATAACTGCTATAGTGGTGAAATAATGTCAATTCTTAGAGAACTTGAAAGAATAGGTGTAATAGAATTTTATAAATAAATATATTATAAAATAACTGTGTTTTATTTGCTACTAAATAATTACTATCATAATTTATCATATTGCAAACACAGTTTTATATATATAAATAGCATACAAAATCATCATATTTGTTGTTGATTCCAGTTGCTAATTAAAACACTCGAAGCATCCACTGCATTCTACATGGGTATAACACAGTATGAACTGATAATTAATGTGTTAATATAGGGAAAAAACCCTAGAAATCAGCTATTATAATAAATAGGTCGTCGCATATAGACAGGCAGCAGTAGTGGAAATATAGGTAAAGCAATAAAATAAAAGTATCAGCAGACTTGCTTTAACACCCTAAAACAGTGGTGATCTGGTGTACAAAGTACCCCCGGATAAGCAGTTTTTCTACTACTCGTTCTGATACATGAATTAATTTTATAAGGAACCCCTCTTTTTAAATAAAACCCAATGTCTATTATTTTAACTAAAAATATTTACTAACACCATGACCCTATTGTGTTTCTATACTTGATTCTAAAACTAATTAAAAACTCTTGAGGCAATTAAGTTATAATTTTCAATGCGCTGCATAGACTTTTTAAGTATAAGTCTTTACCGAAAATAAACAACAATCGCTGCACTGCTAGATAACTTAAAAGCGCTGACATAAATTAGGTCACGTATACATTCACAAAATCTTTCACTTGTTTTCATTACTAAAAATAGGTAAAACCAAAAGGAGGGGTTTAAACAATACTTTCCCGCGACAGTTATTCACAGTAAAAATCAATTCTGCACTTACCCAAATCTTAATTATTGCCCTATAAACACATGTATCACTAGTATATCACCAATGTACTAATAAGAGATTATTTTATCAGAAACTTATGACTTTCGATTTACCACCATTGGCGACGAGCATTTATGTGTATTACGTATATACAGAGTGAATAGATATTTTATGTAGTATAAATTTAATTTAATTATTTCAATTTTTCCTATTATTGATAATACATATTTATTGCAGAGTAAGCAAATAGCAATAGTGTGGTTCTGTGAATCATTAGAGCCTTAATGACACATCTTTAGATGAACTCATATAAGTTGGCCCTGTAGACCTGGTTTATTTTTGGGGTCTAAGCAGTTCCCGTTTGCCTGATATGGCGTTTAATGTTTAACGTAATTTGTTCGATTACGTCCATCCCTTCATGAAAATCACTTTTTTTGTATATAGTGTCCCTAGATCTTTAAGTTGCTTTAGTCTTTAAGTATACATCAAACAGCGCAGCCATGCCTAGAGACTGTGATTATTATTATAGTATAATGGAAGAGAATTAGGTAGCCTACATTAGTTATTGGTAGTAGTATTATTGTTATATATTATGGCGGCGGGTTACTAGTTATAAAGCGTTACAATAATTTTATTATTATTATTATTATTATTATTATTATTATTATTATTATTAGTATTATTATTTTATATTTCGGTGATGGATTAGTGGTTATAAGGCGCTATTATAATTATTTATTATTACTCTTAATATTAGTATCTTTCAACTGTATATATTGCACTGTAATACACTTGGGTAACATTAACACAACGACTACAAAACGATTACGCAACGACTATAGGGCACTAATAGAACGTCCCAACACTAGTGTTTAATTAGCTTATGTACACATATGCTTGTCATATAACTTAAAAGAGCCATATATGTTATATGAGTAAAAAGAGGCCAAACTACTATCATATTCATAAAACTCACCCTGTATAACCCTAATAAGAGTCCATCCTGGTTATACAGTAAAAGAAGGCCAAAAATACTAACTCATATCATATAACCTGTATAACGGTAAACATAATCCATAGTAGTTATACAGCTAAAAAGAGGATCAAAAATATTAACTCATATATTATAATCCACCCTGTATAACTTTAAAAAATAGCCCATATTAGTTATGCAGTTAAAAGAAGGCTTGGGGTTTGCTTTGAAACTTTCGTTTTAGCCTAAAAATCGAAATGGAGTGCGCCTGGGGGACTCAGTTCACGTTCTGGCACTCTGTTAAGACCTTATTTAGCTAATTTATTAACTCATTAATACACTTTTTACATACCATAAAATTTAGGTAAATAAGGTCAACCGGAAGTCCCCTAAATTCTTGCGCTTAACTAATCGTTCTAGTGATACAATTTATGTATGTTTTAGATGGACCAATATTCTCAAGACATTTAAATATGTATACTATAATGCAGAACCTAGGGATTGTATTATTAATTATACATCTAGCTGTAAGTACTTGATTAGCTTCTACTTGCTTTTCCATGTAAGTTTTTCAGCTATTACCTTTTATATAATATCTCGGCCATCAATTAGTCATACCTAACGGCAATGTTTCAATTTGTTGGATGCTTGTAATACGTGCATTTATCAGATTAACACTAGTATAGATGGTAGTCGTTCGCGGCAAGGGTTGACGAATTCTCAGATTACGCCAGGGCTTGCATTATAGTAAGAGAGTACCAACTAGTCATCGGTAATCCCACTCTACAACGGTGGTTGTTGTCTTAGTTAGGTATATAATAGTAATATTGAGAATGTGTTGTCTAATGACTATAAAGAACCCACATATCCTAGTGATAATATGATGAATGTTGTCCAACTCTTTGATAATGCTTCCTAGTATAACGTGCTGTTTACTATGCTAGTTAGTGCCGATTCAGTCGCGGCAATATACTATATTATTATGGTAGACCCAACCTTACCTGAGATAAGTGATTAGACATTTTTGGTGGATATAATTACCAAGTGACTACCTATCTAGCACCCTCCACACAAACGATATTCAGGTATTTTTGTTTTTAAGTCTAACCCAGACCACCCTGTAGTATTAAATTACCGTTGTACATGCAACATTCTAAGTATATTACGCAATATAACATTTTTAATTTGCAATGCTATTTATCGATTTATCCTTCGTCGTCTATTACACAATTCTACCGTGCTTTTAGAAGTTTTAAACACTTTGTGTTAATAAAAAAAATAACATCTTCGACTTACCTGTATTTTTATCATTCGTTGGATATTAATAATGTAATAATTTTTACCCATTTTTATGGGTTCAAGGGACGTTTTTGGTACTTTAGTGATTTTTTAGATGTTTTAGCAGCTCAATTTAGAGAAGTTTTTATTTGTTTATTACGTATCTTTAAACCGTACATAGATATTAGCAAAAATTGGGGTTGTGTATACGCGATGTTTAGGTTATTTTTACCTATTTTTCTCTCATTTAATGCCACACGACCTTCTCCCAAAATTTTTACAAAATTTCGTGAGCCTTTGGTCGTGCGGCCAGTTGGGTTTACTGGTTTTTTCTTACATTCTAATTTTTTCAATAAAATTGGGGGTTATTATCCATATTTTTAACATTAGTTTGATGCCAAACATCACATGTATTATAGGGGGTGTTAACGGGGTTGGTTTACGCCGCTTTCGAATCATTGTTTTTATATCCTTACTTCGGTTACCTACTTATTTTTTTTTACACGCATTGGTATCTTATATTATTAGGGACGTTTAGGAATGTACATTAAAAACTTAAGAAATTTATTAAAAACTACCTTGTGGTCTATTTTTACCTACGGGGTTCCATATCAACCCTATTGTAGACATATAATTTTACCAGGTACAACGAGTCTTTTCTATATAATACACCTTGTTATTTAATAATAAGCAGTTGACCTTCTATATAAGTACCGTTGGAACGTTGCATTGATCGTAATTTTTAGATTAAAACATAAAATATTATCAATTTATTAAGTTCTAAATGGTACTTCAGTTAGAAATATAACCATTAAACTCCTATTATTGACATTTTTTCCTTTAATTTGATACCAAGAAGTATTAGTGCAGGGGTTGTACCTACCCTTATTTTTTTTTGTTAGCGTCTACTTATTGTACTGATCTAACCAACTGATGGATTACTGTATGACAAATTACCTACCCACCTCATTAATGTGGCCTAAACCTATGAGTCAAAAACATGTCGTGACACGTTTTTTAACAGTCCATTGATTGTTAATGTAATTAGTGCTATCCTTTTCTATCTTATATGACAATATTATTTCGTTATAGATACAGATGCTTCATAGAGGTTTTGTGTGTCTATAAATCATACTGTACATATAGGCATTGACAAACTTTAGGGTTTAATTATAGTTACAGCTAATTTTATTTTCTATTTATGTTTCCTCTACACTTTAACAAATATATTATTATTAATCTTACGTTCCCTATAAAAACTACTTATCATGGTGCGTCATAATGCATGACTCTCGTAGACGCTGTACTTAATAGCATTAACCAGCCGCCGAGTTTTTGTAGTGAGCTCAGCTGGCGTAATGGTACGACATTAGAATTGTAATCCAGTGACCCGGGATCGAATCCACACAGGTAAAACTTTTTTTAATCATTTAATTTCAATAGGGGCCCCACTTAGAAATTATTGGGGTACCGGTTCTTAGAGGTAGGGCTTTTAGCGGAGTCCCGACTTGTAGACTTGGGTCCCCCAAATATGAATACCCAAGTAGGTAAGGTTCAAGTGACATGTAATAGATGGCGTATCACATATGATGGATGACGTTTACCCAATGACAACTAGTGCCAATGATACTATTGCCCAAGTAGCTAACGCCCAAGTAGCTACGGCCCAAGTAGCTAACGCCTAAGTAGATAATGCCTAAATAGCTATCGCCCAAGAGTATGAAGTTTGACAGATGACGTATGACAGATGACAGCTGACAGACGCATGCGCAGAGGCTGGCGCCATAGTCTATGACGTCACTGTCTGGCTCAAGTCCCGCAATGACTACTCATATGAGACGATTTTATCTTTATTATCTCAAATTCTCACAGACCCAATTCTCTTCTGTGTTCGGGGTTCGGGCGATTGTCATTTGTCCATATGCAGTGTTGCCAGGTGTACCATTTGTTCCTCATTATCTACCCGTACCTTTAAAAGTGACAAAAATACCACTATATTATGGTAGTTTATTAATTGTATAAAATGTGTATCTAGTCCCTCCTGACCTAGCCCGACTTCTAGTGTACTGTATCCAAAGACAGTTACTTCATCTGTTGATTCTGACGAAGATTGTTTTATGAATATAATTTCCGATTAACTCTTATTTGTAGGTTTTTATTATGTTTTTTTATGTTTATTTTGTGTTGATATTTTTATTATGTAATTTTCTTTTGTAAGAATAAAAATACAAAAGTACCATTATTTCTTGAAAAATACCATGAAACTTATTGGTTTGCACCATTTGTTTTTCCCACAAATCTGGCAACACTGCCGGTATGTTTTTCTTAGGTTATAATAATCTGGTATAAATCAAATCAAGGTTCTTAGATCTTGGGTTTAAATAAAACAAAGATATTTACGTTTTATCATTTGAATAGAACAAAACAATTGGATACGAGTTATTTATCGATTTTACCTTTTTAGTAAAATATTAGTGCAAGCCATTCAAAGTCAGTGTTTTATATTAGAGGGGCCAATACAGGATATTTTTAGGCCTATTTAAAAAATGGGTTTGGATATATTTTGAAAGAGAATATGACCCAAAGGTAAAAATATTTGGCAGAAGAGTAATATCGCAGTCCCGAAATAGGTAGTCTGCTGTTTAATAAAGATAAAAAATATTGTTGATAAATAAGTACAATTTCAACATTTTTTACTTAAAATTGAAAATAGATTTTTTTAAATCTGTAAAAATTATTGGTTTCATAATGATGATAGAAGAATTTATAATGAGGTGGGTATATAGCATACTTAGTTTAATTATAGAAAGGTGGTTAATTTCATAGTTGACTAACCAAACAAACAATCTAATCATATTTATCCTATATTATGGGCAAAAGTTCTAATTATTCCTAAAAAATTCAAGTTATAGTAGAAAATATTAAAATATATTTATTTAACCAGTCCTGCTGGACCGTTTAAAATTTAGCGCTCCGTTAACACAAACCTATTTAAAAAAACAAAAGTAAAATTTGAAATGTGTGTATTTCTGGAGACTTCTGCCAATATTTGTCATAAATATTATTTTATTAGTAGGCTAAGACCATAAAATTTAACCAGTTGTCAAGATATTTAGCCGTAACTAAGGCTTTAACGGCCCGCTAAATCTAAAAAAGCTTTATGAAACCGGCTGCTAGTATATTATTTAGCTATTTACACTTATTTTTTGTTATACAAGCATATAGGTTATTTTCAATAGTTTTCGAAATAATTGAAAAGTTTATAAACTTAAAAATAAATAGCTTTTGGTTAACTTTTTGAGTAAAAAATAAAAAGTTAAGATAGGAACGCGAATGCACCGTTAAGTGGCTACATCCTATCAAAGTATCAAAAATGTGATTTTACAAATGCTAATATCTCAAAAACTATTCAGTTTACACGTTTAACTCACAGCATGCGTTTAGTATTTTAAGAAAATACTAAAAATGCAATAAAAATAATCATATCCTTTTTAAAATAACAAAGTTGACAGCTACTTCCGGCAAAACCGGAAGTGATAGTAAAACGCCAATGTTTTAGGTAAATGAGCCAGCCACACTTTTCCAATTTGAAAAGGATAAGTTTAAACAACATTTAATGATGCTGAAAAAATAATTGTTCTAATAAAAAGAAAATTTTTATTTTTGCCACACCTTCCACAATCAGTTTTAGTTCTGAATCCTAAAATTACCAAAGTTTTATATAAAATAATAAGTTACATTATAATAATTTTGTTCAGTACGGACAGTAATACATACTAATCCTAAGCATCACATTCTGTAAGGTCCCAAAGGTTGTGGTAAGATTGTGTATAAGATCTAGTAATCTTATATTGTTTAAGCCTTTAGTATTGTTAGAATAAAAGGCAATTGTAACATTCATAGGACACTGTAAGCTTAGGTTCAGTGGCATAAATTTGGATACAAAATCGGACCATTACATTAATCTATACTTTTGGCTTTTCAAATAAGTAGTTTAAAATTTTTTTTTAAAAATAAATAATATTTACTTTATTTCACCAACACCATTAAAATAATAGAATTAAAGTTTTACCTTTCCTCTTCAATCATCTTTTTAGCCTCTCTTCTTTCTTTATATTTCTTATACCTAAAAATTAGATAATTTTATATTTAAATTTTGTATTGGTACATCATACAGTGTTACAAATTCGAATTTCACCATTGGGATTTTGTAAACTGTAAAACTGATCTGTAAGAGATACAGAGAAGGTTAAATTGGAGTAAAGTTGTGCAATTTGGAGATGACTAATAAGACGTTGAAATTTTTAAAATTCCGATTACACACTCCCAAAAACAAATCAAAAAAACGG
The DNA here is from genome assembly GCA_935413205.1 of Polydrusus cervinus. Taxonomy (NCBI): domain Eukaryota; kingdom Metazoa; phylum Arthropoda; class Insecta; order Coleoptera; family Curculionidae; genus Polydrusus; species Polydrusus cervinus. The sequence goes on along the minus strand of OW284510.1, from coordinate 95,964,394 downwards.
CTTTTAAAGCACATTAGGTGCGATTTTAATTAGGAGGATCAATATGGAATCTTATAAAAACATATCTTGTCGGTCGAAGTCAGTATGTTAAACTAAATAAAAAAAAGCAATATCGCTAATAACGGATGTGATGTTCCGCAGGAATCGGTCCTTGGCCCTCTGCTGTACTCGTTATATGTACTTAACCTCAAACATGCTGGCCAGGTACCTTACTTTCGCGGACGATATCGCATTGGTGTACACGGGGGAAAACGAAAGAGATTTGAACCAATTAGTCAATGCCGATCTGAAATCCTACATGTCTTGGTTGTATTGTAATACATTTAAAATAAATGCTGATAAAACCAAATACCTACATGTTATTTAAACAAAAAAATAAAGAAAACGAAGATTTTAACATTATGATGAATAGTATAAATCTAGAACAGGTTTCAGAGATAAAGTACCTTGGCTTGGTCATTGATGACCAATTAAGTTGGTCCGAACATGTGAACGATATTTCTAAGAAAGTGCTGTCAATGATTGCAGCCTTATTTAAGTGCAGAAACTATCTCACAAATAAGAGTAAAAAAAATGTTTATAATTCATTTTTTTTGTCACACTTTAGATACCTCATACTAGTTTGGGGTAAATGCCATCGGATGAATTTTGGTATCATAGAGACCTTACAAAATAAAATATTAAAGGTCTTATTTAATTATGATAGATTAACTAGTACAGATAGACTCTATAATGAACTTGGCATAACAAAATTTAAAAATATATTAGAATTGGAACAATGTAAACTCACATACAAAATAATTAATAAAACCCAAAAATGTAATTATGTAACGCATTCCCTTAATGTTATTTACCAGTTAGCTACAAGAACAAATATAGGTCTAAATAACCCAATTGTGAAGGCATCCAAGGTTTATAATGGTTTGCCAAATGAAATTAAAGCAGTGAAATATGCTAGTCAGTTAGTTAGGAAACTTAAAATTTACTAAGTATAATATGACCACTTCTCCGGTTGTCACCCGGAGTCTCCGGTTTTTTATACTTGACCTCCGGGCTCCGGTTTTTTTAGTAAAAGCTCCGGTTTTTAAGAATTTTCGTATTTTTTCTAAAAAATAACTTTAATGAAATGAAGTATTAACGGCAACATCGAAACGATAACAATCGGAACGGCAACATCGGGCCGCCATGTGGCAAACGTGCTCGTTTGAAATCGGCCGATCACGAGAACCCTCACGATTTAATAAATTTGAGCGTCGTTGTGTTTTAATTTTCCGTTTTCACGCAGCATTCCAGCATTTCGTGCACAATTTCGCACAGCATTTGACGTTGTTCGGCGGTAATAAAGTAGACGCGAAATAAAATAGTTTATTGAATTAAAGCAGCTTTTACCATGGGTGATAGTAGTGACAGTGACTCTGGCAATGCCGCGGCCGTACCTACCCCACCCAAAAAAATAAAAAAAGCAGTCTATTTTACCAATTTTAACGACAAATGGTGCGAAAACCCGTCATATAAAAATTGGTTAGTTAAACTAGATACATTTAGAGCTCGTTGTCGTGTCTGTAATATCGAAGTTACAGTCAAGCATGATGGTAAAAGGGCACTAAAATCCTACATGAAAACTAAAAAACATCAAAATTGGTGCAAAAGTCAAACGTCAAGTCAACTTTTAACGAATTTTATACCGTTAAAGAATTCAGCAGAAGAAGATTCTTTAACAATAATTGAAGTGGCCCAAGTGTATCATGGCATTATGCATCATCATAGCTATAGGAGCATAGATTGCGGATCAAACTTAACGCTTCCCTCTTTAAAGATTCGAATTTCGCTAAAAAAATTCATTGTGGACGAACAAAATCTGAAGCTATTGTGGAAAATGTGCTAGGTCCCAAGTCCATTGAAGATTGCCTAAAATACCTTACTGGCAATGACAACGAGAATATCCCATTTTCAATTTCTTGTGATGCATCTAATAAAGGACATCAAAAATTATTTCCTATGGCAGTCAGATATTTTGATTTATACACTGGAGTTCAAGACAAACTTATTGATTTTCACGAAAGTAACGATGAGAGTTCGCAAAGTGTTACACGTGAAATTAAAAATACTTTGTCCAAATGCGGTCTGAGAATTTCCGCGGTAAGTGCATATAGTGCGGACAACGCGTCTGTGAATTACGGCGTTCATAACTCTATATTCCAGAAGCTAATTTCCGAAAATCCAGGAATTATAAAAGCAAACTGCAATTGTCATGTAATACATAATGCTGGCAGAAATGCTTGTAAAGTATTATCATATGACGTTGAAAACTTAGTTCTAAAGGTTTACGCCGAATTTTCGAATTCTAGCAAGAAATATGAAAAACTTAAAGAATGTTTTGATTTCTTGGAAATGGAATATGACCAAATATTAAGACACGTAGTTACTAGATGGTTGTCTTTACTCAATGCTCTTGAACGTCTTATCCATTGTTGGCCGGCAGTGAAATCGTATTTTTTACAACTAGGGGAAGAAGAATGTCATAAAACCATTTGGCAATTTATAAAAGATCAAGAAAACGAATTAATTGAAGATATCCAACCAAAGATGACAATATCAGAATGTTACCTATATTTCACTCATCACTATATGACTATCCTAAATACTTCTCTTTTAAAATTACAAAGCAACAGCCTATCAAGTTTTGATCTACACTCTGTCATGTCGGAATTATATTCAAAACTTCAATCCCGACTACAAAATAAATTCTTTGGCAGTAAAGTAATGGCTGCCCTAAAATACCTAAGCCAATATGAAAGATTAAAATTCGAAAGAGAAGCTTGCAATACATACCAGAGAACTTTGGATTATCTGGAACGCTATTATAAGCTTGATACTTCCCCTTTTAAATATTTTGCGAATATAAACCGTAAAAATAATCATGAAATTACCTACACAGCAATGTTGGAAGCTAAAAACGCTTGTTTTGCACACACTGTTGACGAAGATATATTATTCGATGAAATTTCAATTCTAAACGAAACATTAGCTAAACTTCTTAAGGAGGATGAACATTTTTTTAACACTACCCCCCTTGACAAGATTTGGGTAAAGTTTTTTAAGTTCGGTACATTTCCCGAAACTTTAAAAATTGTGTCGAAGATTTTTTCAATACCAGTGAGTAATGCTTATTTAGAGCGTGTATTTTCGTTAATGAATGGATTGTGGACCGATGATAGAAACAGGATGCGAGTTAACTTGGTAAAAATGGAATTATGCACAAAGCTCAATTTTAAAATGACGTGTCAAGAATTTGCTATATATTTGTCGAAAGAAAAGCAAAAAGAACTCTTAGAATGCTGCCGCAACAATAAAAAGTATTCTTTTAAATTTCAGCAAGTTTAAAATGCTTTCGTTTACATTACCTACCATTGGTTAGGAATTTGTTTTGTTTTCATATATTCTCTTGTAATATAACTTGTATTTAATATTTAAGTAGGTACCTAACTTACTTTTACTAGTTTTACTTAACGTGCTTTACGAATTTATTTTATTTTAACTTTTGTCTAAGATAGAGTTTGTTTTTTGTTATTTTTTGAGTTTGGACCTAAAAACTCATTTTGGAATTTATCTAGATGTAACAATTATTATTAATAAAAATGTTTGAAAACAATAATCCTTTAATCCTTACCTGGTTAAAGAACAGGGAGGTGCGCCCATAATAATTGGTTTTAAGGTCAGTGCCTGACGTATAAACAGGCCTGCTTATAAATAATTTTTTTTTTATTTTTGCTTTTATTGTGTACCTACTTATACTTATAGTTATTAAAGTTGTTGACTGTTACTCATAGAATCTCTAAGTTTTGGGTCATTTGGGTGCGACGCCCCTTTTTGGGCTATATTAATAGCCCAAAAAAGGGCGTGGCACCCAAAAAATTTTGCCTGCGGCACATTTTTTAAGAAAGAAAGAATTATTATATATCTCCGGTTTTCAACTGACTTCAAGGTGGTCACCCTGAATATAAATTAAGCCCAACACTGTTTAGTTTTAAGTAAGTTATTCTCGAGGCCAGAGCTTCTAGCACTGATTGGAGAATTTCGTTTATAAAAAACATTTTGTTGATTTACTATGAATAAAAAATTTAAAAAAAAAACATGTACCAGATTTGCCAAGTAGGAAACAGGCATGACAAAATTTTATCTAATGACATTGCCACAATTTGGTTGGCAAACTTTTTCAAAGTTTATTTTTATTACACCAATGATAGGTACTTAAAAACAATAGAGGGATCCCTTTTATAAGATTAACTATTTTTGTACCAAATTTAAAGTCACTTTGTATACGAGTTTTTGATATATGGCGTCCAGAAAAAATTATTACAAACATAGAAACACACACACTTACCCTCAGATTGTAATCTTTTAATTAAAGGGTGGGTTAGTAAAGAAACCTACTGTATACCAAACTAACGGTTAAAAACAGAAATTATAATCGTCGACTTCATCCATTCCCAAACCATATTTGGCGCCAATATTTAGTGTAAAAATAAATAATATTAATTAATTTAGTTTTTAGGGACCTATCATTGTTAAAAAAATATTATTCTACTTACCTTCGTTTTGCCATTAAAACTTTGCTTTTTCTATGGCTACTTGCTTTCAATGTTTTTTTATTTCCCATTTTACACAGCAAATAAAAATATAACCACTAAATAAAAATTCGACACCACTGGTCTACACTGACTACCAAAAAATATATAACAATTCTGACTACGAATAGAGTAGTATTAAACAAATTAAGAAGGAAAATTGGAAAATTCTGCAGCAGTAACCAAGAAAAACAGCACACACAGAAGGAATAAATCAAAAACTAAGCGTTTACCGATGAAAATTCAATCAATCTAAGTCGCAAAATTTATTATTGATAAAAAAAATTATTATTTTTACTTACAAAGTTTTACGTAGTTTTCGCCTACTTTTTCGTCTTGTGGATAAAGAAAGACCACGGCTTCCCATTATTTATTTATTGCTCAGAAATATGAAGTCTATGAATAAACAAATTGACCAAAGAACACCCTGTAATAAACTTTTTTTGCAAAGAACAAAGAACAACCAACAACGAAGTCTGTACGACAGTCCCTGTGGGCCACCTGTGGGCTGTGTCTGTACTTACGTCAGGCAAATCCTTTTTTTCTTCTCTGTGGTACTCAGAAAGTCAGAGGACACAAGGACAGCGACGACTACCATTCCTCTGTAATGACACAGAGGAATTATAGGTCGTCACTGTCGTGGTAATGACGCTAACACAGAGGAATAATAGGTGACTTATCTTTACTTTACTTTTACTTTAAAATCCTTTATTGTCTAAAGAAATAATCTTGCTGACAAAGTAATTAATACACATACTATAATATTCACTTATACATATAATATATTCTTAATGCGAATGGCCATTGCTGTACCATTTGACCGAAATATCTATATATATTATAAGAAAAAACATACAACAATTATACAAAATTAACAACACAAAAACCGGTTCAACAGTTAAAGGTTTAAAAAAAAAATGAAGCTCAATCAGAACTAATAGTTACATAGTCAAGGGACACAAAACAATTAAAAACGATCATCGAAAAACTCTAAAACGGTATAGTAGGCTTTCTCTAGCAAAAGCCCTTTCACAGCCGATTTAAATATCTTTAGGGGTTCTCAGAGATCTAATGTGAGCTGGTAAGTGGTTAAATACTTTTTTGCCAGTATAAAAGATGGAATTTTTTACCAGAGAAGATATGGGGTATGGGCAACTGCAAAACTTCCACTTGTCTCGTGCCGTATTGATGTACCCTTAAATTATCTTGGCTCCTAAGTTTTTTATACATTAAGCAGGCCGTCTCCAAAATGTAAATACAAGTAAGGGTTAATAATTTATGTTGTCTAAATAACGGCCTACACGGTTCTCTTGCTCGTGCTCTACACACATACCTCACAGCTCTCTTCTGTAGTACAAATACTGAATTTAAGAGATACTGACTGGAGTTCCCCCAGAAACCATATCTCAAATGAGACTCGATAAGAGCTGAATATACCGATCGGATTATATTTACATGTAATTCCCTCGATATCACCCTCAATGCAAAACACCCTGAGGATATTTTACTACACAAGCTTGTAATATGAGACTAAAACGTCAGGTTACTATCTATATTTACACTGAGGAACTTTACATTGGAACAGTTAGATACTAAGGAATCATTTAAGTAGACGTCACCAACAGCACAATTAAAATTTATTATATTGGTCTTTAAAACGTTAAAAGTGAGAGAGTTAGCATCACACCAGCCCTTAACTCGCTCAACATCCTCAGATATCATGGTAGTTAGTTCTTCCGAGTTCCTGGCATGCTACAATATAGTGGTATCGTCTGCAAATACTGTAAATTTACCTCTAATCCTTGGTTGGTTGGTTGGTTGGTTTAAGGCGGGGGTTGGGCGTTCGGCCCAAGCTTCTTGCACTGCAGCCTAGTGGCTTATTGTGCTCCCCTATCTTGCTAGAAAAGATTTGTTCCTTTTATAAGGTCCAGCAAATTCCTACCAAGTTTGTCATGTGGGAGGTTATCCCCACATTGAATGTCTCCGAAGATTCTGAGTCTTCCTCGGGTCAGTGCTTCGCAGTTATATATGATATGTGAGGCGGTTTCGTCCTCATCGCCGCAAAGCCTGCCTTCAATGGGACCATTGTAAATTCCTACTCGGTGTAGGTGTTTTCTTAAGCAGTGGCCTGTTAGTAGGCCGACCACTTGTTTTAGCTGGGTGCGCGTTAAAGGCATCATTCCAGTTGATAACTTTTTGGAGGGTTTTCCAATTGTGGCCCTCGCTTGGGTATGACCAGGTATCCTGTTCCATCGGGACAGGTGTTGTTGTTGTGCCCACCTGTCTGATGCTGTTCTGGTTGCCTGTTTTGATATGCCAAGGGCGGGTTCAGGGCCCCTGAGTTTTTGAGATGATCCGGCTCTTGCCAGTTCATCGGCCTTTTCGTTGCCTGCTATCCCTGAGTGGCCAGGAACCCATAGGAGTTCTACCTTGTTGTTCCTTGCGGCCAGGTTTTTCAGGTCGTTTAGGCACTCCAGTGTGATCCTCGATTTGAGTCGACTGGAGTTCAGGGCCTTGAGGGCAGCTTGGCTGTCGGACAGAATGTATATCTCTTGGTCGTGGTAGCCCTTTTCGATATTTTTCTGTACACATGCTTGTATAGCACGTATTTCTGCTTGGTATACTGTGGCGTAGTTTCCCAGGGGAATGCTGATTTCCATTCTGGGTCTTTCCCCAAATATACCTGCGCCTACTCCGTCGGCCGTTTTTGATCCATCAGTGTACCAAACCAGGCCCCTATCTAATGACGGTGGTGTCCCTTTTGACCACATGTCAGAGTCGCACCTGATGTTAAAGGGTCTGGTGAAGTTGTAGACCTCTTTCATGTGATCTGTTTGCATCTCCAAGAGCTCGTCGTTGATTAGATCCGCGGCTCTTGTGTGCCCTGTTCTTATGGGTTGTTGTTTCCATTCCCCATTTATTTTCATCCTGGAGGCGCTACAGCTGGCCTCCTTTCTGATGTGAATATCTAGGGGTAGCAGTCCTAGTATTACTTCCATCGCTGCGGTGGGGGTGCTTTTCATTGCACCACTGATGCACAGGCAAGCCAGTCTCTGCAGGCTGTTTAGCTTGGTGACTGTCGTAGTTTGCTGTGTTTTCGTCCACCATATTACAGATCCATATGTCGCTATGGGTCTGATGACTGTGACATATAACCACAACACCATTTGCGGTCTGAGTCCCCAGGTTTTACCAAACAAGCTTCTGCATCTCATAAGGCACATTTTCGCTTTGTTTAGGTTTTTGATTATTTGTTGGTTCCAGGTCAGTTTGGCATCCAGGATTAGCCCTAAGTATTTCACCTCACTGACTGTTTTAACCTGCTCACCGAAGATGTTTAGGTTGTCGTAGTTCCCTGTTTGTCTTCTTTTGGTGAAAGGCAGGATTGCGGTTTTTGCTGCGTTGACTTTGAGCTTTACTTTCTCACACCAGCGCTGCACTATTCTCAGTGCTCTTTGCATGAGCTCTGTAAGTATAGTGGCGTGCGTTCCTATGACGAGTATTACTACATCATCTGCATAGCCTTGGGCGTAGAATCCCTCTGCATTGAGACATGTCAGTAACTCATCTACCACTAAATTCCATAGGAGGGGCGACAGTACCCCTCCTTGAGGACATCCTTGCACTACTTTGGCTGTTACAGAATCACCATGTAAGCAGGTATTGACTTGCCGATATTGTAGCATGTTGTGTATCCACCTACGAGTGGTGTCGTCGATTCCATGCCTTTCTGCAGCCAACATCATCGATAGGCAAGAGGCGTTGTCAAAAGCCCCCTGTATGTCGATGAAAGCTCCTAGGGCGATTTCCTTGCGATACAGCGATGTTTCGACCCTTGTTATCAGGTTGTGCAAAGCTGTCTCGCAAGATTTCCCTGGTTGGTATGCGTGTTGGTGTACATGTAGGGGTTTCTTCGTGAGTGCCCCATCTCGAATGTACCTGTCTATTAGTTTTTCCAATGTCTTTAATAGAAAGGAGGAAAGACTTATTGGTCGATACGCCTTGGCCTCGGTGTATGAAACACGTCCGGGCTTTGGAATAAAGACGACATTTGCCGTTCTCCAGGCCTCAGGCACATAGCCCATGGCGATGGAAGCTCGGTAAATTCTGCAGAGGTGCGGCAACACATAGTCGAGTCCCTCTTGCAGGAGGATGGGATATATTCCATCCGGCCCCGGTGACTTGTAGGGTTCGAATGTACCTATAGCCCATTTGATTCTTTCATAGCTGACTGTTTTAACTGCTGTTTTCCAGTCTGCTCTCTTGGGTCTGTGCACTACGTTCACTTTTTGCTGTTGAGCTTCCGGTTGTGTTATTCTAGAACCCGGAAAGTGTACTTGGAGAAGAGTTTCTAGGGCCTCTTTTCCGTTTGTAGTGTATTCGCCTGTTGGTTTCATTATTGTGCCAACTGCATTTGACGTGTCTTTAGCGAGAATTCGGTGGATGCGTGCTGCTTGGGAAGTTGTTTCTACCTCCCCACAGAACTTTCTCCACGAATCTCGCTTGGCTTTTCTTAGAGCTTTGTTGTATTCTGTGAGAGACCGGGCGTATCTGTCCCAGTCACCTGTGCTCTTCGCTTTGTTGAAAAGCTTCCTGGTTTCTTTCCTCAGGTCTTCCAGGTGGCGATTCCACCATGGTACTTCCTGCTTTTTACTCTTTGCTATTAGAGGGCAGTTTTCTTCGTACGCTGTTGTAATTGCGTCTTGAAGTTGATCCACGGATAAGTCGATATCTATGGTGCTTTGCAGATTGGTTTTGACGGAGGTCAGACTCTGTTGTAGTTGACCTCTGAAAGATTCCCATTCCGTATTGCGTGGATTACGGTAGGGCGCTGCTGCCCCACCGCAATTCTTTAGTTCAAACTCTATATACCGGTGATCAGATGCCGATGAATCGTCAGATACTCGCCAGCCTTTAACCGCATTTAATAAACGCGTTGTGACCAAGGTTATGTCGATTACCTCTCTACGCCTACCAGTTACGAAGGTCGGTTCGTTTCCCTGATTTAATAGTGTTAAATTACTACTTACCAGAAATTCCAGCAGGGCACTTCCACGTGGGTTGTCATTTGTGCTCCCCCATGCAATGTTATGCGAGTTGGCGTCGCAGCCTGCTAGCAGCTGGAGTCGGTTGGCCTCGCAGTGTTCCACGAGTGTCTTGAACTCTGTGGTAGGTGGTGGTTCGTCCGAGTCGTAAGGAAAATAGGCAGAGGAGATTATTAGCTCTTTCACGTTCCCATCCTCCTTGTACCTCAGCTTAGCGGTCGCTAGATCCCTAAAACAGAAATTTAACAGAGGCACACAGTCTGCGTCGTTCCTGACATAGATGCATGCTCTTGGGTTACCAGATGACAAGTTATATATAAGCTTACCACCTGCTTGTCCGAGTCCTCTTACTTGACCGTTGACGATCCAGGGCTCCTGAATCAGCGCTACGGCTATGGACTCGTTTATGAGTCTACGGCATAAGGCCGCAGACCCAGCTCTACTGTGTTGTAGGTTTATTTGCAGCAGCTTCAGGTCGTTTGACGGTGTGTGAGCCATCTTTCTTTCCCTTAGCTGTTGCTAAAACTCTAAAGGATGCTCTCCAGAGTCCTAGACATGCTTTCATGTTGGACTTGGTCAGGCACTTTAGAGATGTCTCATCGATGTTTAGAACCAATGTAACACCATTATCGTCTTTGGTATGGTTTATCACATACCAGTCGTCGGTTTTAAGACCTGCGTTTTGGGTTTTCACCAGTTGCAGAATTTCTTTCGGCGTTTTGAATCTGAGGTTTTTAGGAGCCGCCATGATTACTTTTGCCGTCTGTAAGAGGTCTTTTGCCATCCCTGCTTTTAAGTTAGCGCCCTCCCATAGCTTCAGCTTGGGGGCCTCGGTTTGCACCCAGGTTTTTGTCCCTTCGCTTCTGCATGATAGGATGACGGCACCTTGGTCAAAATAGCAGCTGTTGAACGCTGGCCCAGATCCTTCCGGTCCGGGCGCTATAGCATCCAATAGTGCCATCTGGACTGTGTCCGCTTGTTCCTCTGTCAGGCGTGTCTCAGGGAAGTCCTGAGGAACAATGGCTAGCTTCACAGCTGTTAGGGCGTCATTGAAAGCCACCTTGCTTTCATTGTCCCTTCTTTTCTTGACGATCTGATGGGCGTCAGGAGTGCTCCCGTCAGATCGAGATCTTTTGTTTGAAATGCCTCTGGAGGGAGCGTTTGGGCTCTTATCGCGAGAGGCATCTGTGGAACCACTGGGTCTAGGATGGGCGTGCGAGCCCACACCACGGGACGTGTCTGATTCCTTTTTGGCGGGCTTTTTCTTTTTGTAACGAATTGGCTCGCCCTTTTCTTTAGCAGCCTGAATTGCCTGTTTCCGTCGTTGTGCGCCGGATAGTCGTTTCAGGCTGAGTTTCTTTAGGTCTAGATTCAGATCAGGTTCATTGGCCTGATCTTTGTCTGCCTTGTTCTCTGTAGTCAACGTAGTGTTGCTTTCGTCCACATCAGTTGACTCAGGGCTTTTTAGTAGGGCGTCTTCAAGTTCCCTGCTATCAAGTTGGTCTTGTTTTAATGTTGTGTTGTCCATAAAAGATCCCACGAGTAGGGAGGAAATAAATTGTCGACACCTGCAGTGCCTCCTGTACAGGTGCAAGACGAAAATTACTTCGGGAGGTCGTCTGGTATCCCGAAGGCTCCGTTTGAGATGCTGATTGGTGCTGGCTCAACATCATCCACCCCCTCAGCACGGCTCGCATAACACTTTGGGGTTAGGCCTGCGTGTTAATGTGTGTGTAGGTGGGTGTGAGAAATGGTGTATGTGATAGAGTGTGTGTGTATGCACCACTGTGCGTTTGGTATTCCTCTTTGTCTGGCTTCTAACCTCAGAGACCTGTTCGGCATGGGAGACCCTGCCAGTAGTTGCCTACCGCCGACGTAGCTCTCTGAGTCAAGGAAGCTCGCAAGCCCCACCGGTGCGTCAAACCGGGAATACCGTCGGGGGGTCTAATCCTTAAGGACACCATGTCATTAATATAAATTAAAAATAAGATAGGACCCAGTACTGAACCCTGTGGCACACCCGCCCCTATTTTACATTTATCCGATTTTATCTCTCTGGAGCCCATATTATCCATCTCCTGGTAACTTTAGCAGCCAAATAATTTATATGGAAACAATTGTCTCAACAATGGTTTCTTTGGAAATTATCTTACTGATAAAGTTACCAGGAGATGGATAATATGGGCCTGGGTGGTCTAGCGATAATGTCGACCTATCATTTCTCTGTGAACAATGAACATAGTAAATTCACAGGGGAATGATAGGTCGTTGTATTGGTAATTTTTTCCATTTTTGATGAACTTCTCGGTTGTTTGTGAACCTCTCCTTGTTCTGTGATGCACCTCTCCATCCATGCATGAACATAAACAAATCATTTTTTACTTTGTAGTTGTTTGTATAAAGAGCTTTGTGTAGTTGTGTTTTTATTTTAGAAAATACCATTGTGTAGAGTACGTACTTATGTATAACATGCTAAAACTTGGTACAAATCAGTAGCCAACACATGCTTGTAAAGATGCCAGTGGATATTAAAGAGCTAACTGAAGGCTGGTTGGAACTAGAAAGTGACCCCGGGCTCTTTTCCCTGCTTTTAGAAGATTTCGGTGTAAAAGGGGTGCAAGTTGAAGAAATTTATGATTTAAATAAACCATTGGATAGTCAGGTGTATGGGTTCATATTCCTGTTTCGTTGGGTTGAGGAACGAAGGTCAAGAAGAAAAGTAGTAGAGCAAACTGAAACGTTTGTAAAGGATGAAGATGTCGTAAACAATATATTTTTTGCCCAGCAGATGGTACCAAACTCGTGTGCTACTCATGCCTTGATATCAATTTTATTAAACTGTCCTACTATTCATTTAGGAGAAACACTTCAAAGACTTAAAGCTCACACCCATGGTATGTCACCAGAAAATAAGGGTTGGGCAATTGGCAATACTCCTGAATTAGCATGTGCTCATAATTCACATGCTATGCCGCAAGCTAAAAGAAGATTAGAGAAAAGTAGTAGTGTATCAACAGGAAGATTCACAGGTAGAGGTGTGAGTCACGAAAAATTTTAATTTCCTTACTTAATAGTAGTAGAAATATTATTAAACATTTATGCAAAAACTTTTTTAACGAGACATTAACACATGATGTGCTGTGATCTACAACAGTGTTATCTTGTGGCAGCAAAGGGTATTTGGTATTAGTTTTTTTTTTATGTAGTAAAACGAAACAAGTTCAGATGTTAGCCACTTTTATTTTTTAGGAGAAGCTTTCCACTTTGTAAGTTTTGTGCCAATTGGTGCTCGACTTTATGAGCTAGATGGCCTAAAGCCATTTCCAATAGATCATGGTCCATGTAATGATCAAGAGTGGACTGATAAATTTAGAAGTGTAATCCAAGACCGTCTCGGTATTACAGCTGATGAATATAATGAGATAAGATTTAATTTAATGGCAGTAGTTCCGGACAGGCGGTTAGCAATACAGCATAAGCTAAAAATGTTAAGGACAAATAAACAAATAGTATTAGATGCTATTCAGCAAATTGTCAAAATTAAAGACAAAGGAAGTAGCTTGGGTAGTAGTAAAAGTGAAGGGTCCACTGAAGCTGTGAAACTTGTTAAATGTGAAGATATAAAAACAGATGAAGAACAGAAACCTGAGTGTAAACCGCCTATAGAAGAGCCAGTTGTTAGTGTTACTACTAGTACCAGTAGTATGACACTTTGCCCACTGGATTACTCAACTCCATTGACTATACAAACATCTCCTGCTCCTAGTACTTCAGGAACTGATACCCCTTCAGATATAGGGTCAAGTTCAGCATTTAATTCTCCAACACAAGGTTGGAATTGGTCAAGTACAGCTCAAAACAGCCCTAATTCAAGGGATCTGAAGCGATTTGTAGTGTTGAGAATGGCAGAGCAAGAAATTAATCATGGTAAATTTATTTTTAAATAAAAATTGTTTGGCTACATATTGAAAACAACCAAAATAAAATTTTAAATTTTTTTCTAGCTGAAGAAAGAGTAAATAAGCCTTTAGAAAAGAAGTCAAGTAGTGGTGGAATCCATGCAAGAGTACGCACTAGTGATGGCGATCCAGTAATTGCAGAAAAAAAGAATCAAGATATTTTAGAACCTCATACTTTTGCACCAAAAGATTTACTCTCTTTATTAAGAAATTTGGAAAATGAGATATGTCTATGTGAAATGAGTTTAAAAGATGAAAATGACAAACAAAATAAATATAAGGTAAGGAAATATTTATGAACATGTTTATCAACCAAGGTCAAGAAAGAGACATAGGTATAATTTCATTCATAAACATAATACTTTTGTATTATTGTTTTGTTATAATACCCATTTTTAACACTATTTTAAAATAATTCATTATTTCTTCAAGTTTAATATCAGAATTACCTTGTAGTAATTTTGGTTTCAAGTTTAAAAACAAATAAAAGGGAATCTTCGGTAAACTTGTGTAAATAATTTACTATGTTTACAAGTTCATTCAGAAAAACCATCCCAGTTTTATTTAGGAATCAACTAGGACTTTGTTTATGAGCATCTGTATTTTTGCGATTATAAAGAGTAACATCTCTATATGCTTAATCGACATTTGTTATAATCTTAATAAATTTCTCTTCATCTATATAAATACCCAATACACAGCCTGTGCACAAGTTACCATTTATTTTCTAACAAAATAGATTAATATTTTACAAATAAAAATGAAAAAGCACTTAAAAATAGTATACAAAACTATTTAGTTATAAGATAACTAGGCTATAAATTGTCTTATAATAGTATTTGACTTGACTTGTACTGCTAGACAATTAAAGCTATTGTGGTGCTAAGACACGAGAAACTTGCCGACCTTTGTATCTCAAAGAGTTTTAACTTTACCTTGTATTTTTATATTGGAGACAGAAATACACGTTGGATATTCGTTCCTTATCCGTGGAAAGGAGCTCTTGTACTATTAGGCTTCCAAGTCTTTCATCTACATTGACTGAGAACTCTATTTTTATAATAGTAAAAAACTAATAAACTGCCTATAGCACTTAATAGAATTTCTGATTAGGCCCTACAGGATATTTAGGTATAGGGTAAAAAACCTATTAGTTACAAAGGCATATTATAAGATGGAGGAATACCTTATGGACAATGCAGTGTGATGAATACCATGATTGTTTCTTTTTTAAGTTTTATCTTTGTATATTTACAATTGTTGTCTTAACTTGTTTTGTAAGTTATTTCTTGTAAAATGCCATATTTCGAAAAATTGGAAAATAAAGAGAGAAGCTGGCCATTTGGTTTCAACCACAGCCATAAAACAAACACATACATTAACTTGTTTTGATTTGTGAGTTGGTTTTTGTCCATATTAATTTTGTGTCCTTCCTGCATTGGCCAAGAGCCTATTTTCCATAATGGTAAAAGACTATTTAATAGTCTGCCAATAGCTCTTGGAAGAATTTGTTTTTATTTTAAGATGTTTTACTTATTGTTGTTTTAGATGGATTTATTTAATGTTATATACGTTGTTTACTTACTCATTATATTTTATATCATCTTTATTTGGATATTAAGTTATACCCTAGCTTTGTCAATAGGATTGTAGAAAATCTTCTGACAATAAAGCATATTTGATATTTGAGTTAAGTTTGAGTTATTTTATTTTATAAATTTATAAAAAAAATCTATTTTATAGATAGATGACTCTCGCAGAACACATAACTATGATGAATTTATTTGTACATTTCTCTCTATGCTTGCTGAACAAGGAAAGTTAGCTGATTTAGTAGAACAAAATTTAATCACTCCTAAGAGGCCAAATACTGGTCTTCCTGCACCTAAAACATTGAAGGTTAGTAAAAAAGAGGGACATGGAAGTTCAAAAAAGAAAAAAAAAGGCAGATCTAAAGTAAGAAGGAGAAGATAACTTGCAGAGTAAATTATCTTTAGAACAATTAATTTATTTCTTTCATTTATTAAATAGTAATTAGATCGTAAAAATGAAATATTTTAAGTATCAATAGTTTGAATATTATGTTAAAATCCTTCATTAGGATGAAAATTGTCTTTTCTAAAGTTAATAACTAAGATATTTAACATTAAGCTTCAATCAGATCTAAATATAAAAAGCATTAAGAAATATAGATACTTAGGTACTTATAGTTTTTGATGTTTCTTTTTGTATGTTAATTTGACATTTGTTCAGGTTATAAGATAGATAGATATATAGATGAGGCCAGCAGAATTCCTATTCGACCTAGAAGAAATTGCTAATCAAGTGTCAAATGATAGACAAATAAAATCTGAAACTCTGAATAAAAAGAAATTCCATTTGTTGTATGCCTAATCCAACACCCTGTATATCCTGGGTGTGGAATCAGGTCATGCTTATCGTAAAAATAAAACTGAATTAACATGCAAAATTTCAACTTCATAGGATAAAAGGAAATGGTTCTAGTTTGTTTCACATTTTTTGTCCTACCCTGTATATAATTGCACCTGAAATGGTTATCGGACATGCAATAACTTTTGGCGGTAAGTATTCAAATTTTGGTTGTGTAACTAATAAAAAAAAATCCATCACTTTATCGACCACTCTGTATATCAGTGGCGGCTCGTCAGGGGAGGCACTGGAACTATTGATGTAATACTTTATTTTATAAATACCTATACCTATAATTATACCATTAAAACAGCTTTAAAACAATTTTTTTAATAAAAACAATAATATAATAGTTTCTGTATAAATTTTGCGAAATCTCTTTAATAAATTTGTACCTACTTTATCAAGGTCTCTAATATTCAATTATTAATTTTAACGTCTGGACCTTTGTCCAGTAACCGATCAACAGCGTCATTATCCGTTTAATTGTTTTTGCATCTTGTCTCGCTCTTCACTGGATCACAGTTTATCGGACGCTTGCGGAGGCAACCCGAAAAATGTTTCCTCTTTAGTCAATGTTTTTGGGAAAGACAATAGTAAAAATACAAATTTATATATTTCAGGAAGTGTAGTAAGATTTTTCGCATGACGCAAAGCGCGGTTAGGAGGCAAGCACGCCTACTGCGCTTTAAACCAATAAGATTTTGGGAATTTCGAATTAGGTTCTGTAGTTGGATCGTTACACCTGTTACCATTATTTTAGTATATAAAATATTTTATTGATCAAATTTAGTTCCTTTTAATATATTAAATATTATATTAATAAATAATCGGTTTCATTGTAAGAAAAAAATTTTGCCTACTTCCTCTAAAAAAAAGCCATTAATTACAATATTTTTAGCTTCCCAAAATTTGGCGGTATCACCATTAAAAAAACGAAGCACTTAATTATGGTAATTTCAAGGAGTCACTTTGTTTGACTTAAATTTTAACAGTAATATTTTAATCAACATATGTACCTAATACCTATTTCGGGCCCTTAAAAATGATGTAATTATATTGTTTTAAAACATCATAAATACCTATAAAAAGAACTTGAGACACTAATTTAATTTACGGAATTTGATAGTACCTACCAATAATTGATTAAATTATTGACGAATTATGGCCATGGCTCCGAAAAATGTTCGCCTTGCTGCTTCATTTTGCCTCCCCATATAACTTAGCCAATAGCCATTAGCCGCCACTGCTGTATATCACAGTGGCGGCTCGCAATCTTAAAAAATGGTGCTAGGTATAGTGCGGGTACTTAAACAAACATTGACTAATTTTTTTACACTACTAAATTACCTGAAAAATAAAAAGAAAACTTTTTAATCACACAGTAAATCACGTAAACACGATATCTATAACCGTAAGTATCGCGAAGCCTGAAATTAAATACCTTAAGGTGAGGCGAACCAATGCTAAAACAATGGTGCATACGACTAATTTATTTTTTAAATGGCCCTTCATCTCAATGCAAATTGTTACATGCTGGCGCGTGACTGACGTCACGTAACCATAGCAACGGTGATTATCAAAGCCACTTGACTGTATTTTGGGCGTTGGGTCTTTACTTGCTGCTTTGAGCTCACGAACACGATCGGCTGGGGCGCGCCAAAATGCACGAGTGTTTATAATTATTGTCCATCGGAGTTAACCGTGGCCCTAATATGCATAGCTACATTCGGATTAAATTAATATTATTAATTCGAACATAATTATTTTTTAAGGGCTAAAATAGTATTTAATATTGTCGAAAAAAATTCCTATTGGTTTCATTTTTTTTTGGTGAAGAGCCCCTTCACCTGACGAGCCGCCACTGGTATATCATAAAAATGCATTCTCGTCGAAACTGAATCACCATGTAAAATTTAACTCCGTAGCATAAGAGGAAGTTGTTCTAATTCAGCCTGAAAAGATTTGGCCCTAACATTGCAAGTTGAATTAAGTCGACAGACCTTATATCCGTTTTTACTGATTTTCTTAGAAACTATATTTAAAAAAAAAATATTAAATACAAAAGTTAAAGAGAATAAACCAAGTTATATACAATTTTTTACGAAAGTGCACTGCCAATTAGATTGGTATGTATTAGAGGGATAGCTGGTTTCACCCCTGAAATGTACCCTATGGGCTCCCATTCTTACACCTAATGTAAAAAAGGCCTCTAGAGAAAGAAAACTGCGGTTAATAAATTTAAACAATTTTATTGCAAGCAAATTTTATAAAAAAATAAAGATTAAACAACTTTGTGAAATTTTCAGTGTTCTTGTTGATTAAAGTGAAGTTTTCTAATAATGGTCAATAACATAATATACTTAATTAAGGTTGATCTGGCTTTTTAATAAATTATATACATTATTTTCTAATGAAAAAGTTGTCAGATTAAAGTAATAACTGCACCTGCGTGAAAGCCCAATTTTCCATTGGTGGTTATGAAAATATAAAAGGGTCAAGATTAAAATTATATTTGCAATATGACTTAAATTACTAGATAATATAATTTGCACAAAATTGGCCTTTTAGGGGTTTAAATAATACCTACAAATAATAAAGTTTATTTGTTTGGATAATCTTGGTACAATATGGTTTTAAAATGAAACTTATTGTAAGTTTGGTAATGTGCATCATTTGTGCACGTTTTCAAGCCTTTTTTTTTGATTCATCATCAAGTCAAATAAAGGATTGAAAAAGTGCGCAAATGACGCACGAAACGTTGCCAAATTGTACCTAAGAATATCCAAACAAATAAACAGAAATTAAGAAACACCCCACTAAACAAATAATAAAGTTTACATATCACATCACTTTATTTAAACTAAATTATAAATGTATACAAATAACAAAACAGGGCTAATATTTAAACCTTAAAGCACATATCATAAGTTGGAGGTTTATCTGGTATATCCATAATATTTAGTGTGTCAGTTTCAAACCACTTTTTTTCTTCATCAGTTAATTCTTCTAGTTTAGAGTAAATATTTTCATCTACAGATGGCTCACCTGTAGTAGATCCCATACCTATAGAAGGATTTAAATTTGCAGAATATCCAAAAATTGATGATGAATAGCTGGGTGGAGCAGGTTGAACTGATGGTAATTGCGAATTTGAAAACTGGACATTTGTGTTGTTAGCAGTGAATATATTTTGTTGCTGCTGGTTTGGATTTTGCAAAGAAAAAAGGTTTTGACTTTGGATATTTTGAGATTGATTTTGAGTTGCAAAAATATTTTGCTGTTGTGGTTGCTGACTTGGCTGTTGCGCAAATAATGGTTGTTGCTGGTTTATATTTTGTGGAGAAAACATATTTTGATTCGGATTTGTTGGTACTGCAGATGCGAAAATATTTGTGGGCTGTTGAGCTGATTGGGAATGGGCACCACCAAACACTGACGGTTGAGGGGAAACTTGAGAGACAAAAATATTGCTGGGGCTGGTAGTTGTTTGGCCGGAATTTGCAAAAATATTGTTGCCCTGTTGACTTGCAAATATATTATTTTGAGTTTTACCATAAGTATTACCTCCAAATATGTTCTGGTTTGGTGGTGTGGATGATGGTACAGCTCCAAATAAATTGGTCTGTCCCTGATTTTGTTGCCAACCACTAAAATTATTTTGGGAACCCCCACTGCTAAAAATATTTGTATTATTTGGCAGACTGTTAGTTTTAAAAATATTGTCATTGCTCTGTCCAAAAACAGATTTATTTTGAGTCTGATGTGTGAAAGTATTTTGTTGATTCATATTATTCGTACTGGTTGTCACATTTTGTCCATATGTTCCACTACAACTAGAGGGTGGAGTGTTATAAATTGTTTGTAAAACTGCTATCACATCTTGAGCTGGATTCTGAAGAGCTTTGATTCTTATTATAATGTTTTGCAAAAGAGCTTGAAGTTGAGTTTTCTAAAAAAGTTCAAAGAAAAATGTAGTAAACAAATCTGAATTAGATACTTTATTTCTGTTTGGTAAGTTTAATACAGTAGGTATGTTTCATAAGCAATAATTTAGATATGTCTATAAAGACAATGTATAGATTCCCTTTTATTTAATATTTATTGATAAAAAAATTTCACTTACATACTGCTCCATAGTACCATTTTTTTGGGCTTCATAAAATCCAAACCTTATTTCTTCTGGACTTTGGTCTTCAAAACCTGGAAAAGCAGGTTTTTCTTTAAAGGGGGCATAGCAGGAAAGAAGCCACTGACCACCCTTTTCGGCCCCTATCATATCATTAACAACTGATTTAACTAGAGTATTAACATCTACATTTCCAGCTGAACCTGTCTGTTTGGTATTTTGAGTCTGGGCCGTACCAAAATTTGCTTGTCGTAATATAGAAGCTGATTGGCGATTGCTATCACTGAAACTTGTGTAATTACCTGAAAAAATAACGTAAGTAAATATTTTTTAAATTTTATTGGTAAGATTTAAAAAGTTACCGGGTGCTTGGTGCTCATAATTGCAATATGTTCCAAATTTACAGGTTCCTTGTAAAAAATATTTACAGACAACCATATTTTGATTTACTTGTACACAAATACACTTTTTTTAAAAACTGCAGTAATTTTGAAAAACGGGGTCTAAACGACTAAAAATGAACCTTTTTGTATGCACGAAGAATAAGTAGCCTAAAAAAAACCGATAAACAAACCCAAAAAGCAATGACCTTGAACTGATAAAATAAAATTAAAAATAGTTATGCACAGAGGAATGATAGGTTTGATTCACTGCCATCCCACACAGAGTCTGCTTTGAACGCCGACCCGTAGTCCGGTTTTATTGTTTGTTCACATTTGTTCTCGATTTAAAACAAATGATAATGAGGGGCGTTTGGGCACTTCGAAGGGTCAGAGTTGTTTATTCTATCTCAATGATCAGAGTGCAAGGCGTCTTTGAGGGGAGCCTATAACCGATAGTGGTGACCTGTTCAACATATCAGCGGCTAAAACTAAATAATTTGATTCATTTTGTATCCTTGGGCTGACTTATCTGAATCCGCACGGCTGGAAAAAGCGAACATAGGACATAGGGGAACCTAAATTATTAATGTAATTGGTCATAAGTCAGCTAATTGACAGAATTAATGTCTATCGGTTAAGTTTTGACGCTATGTCTGCTTTTTCCGCCTGTGCGGATCCATAGTCATAGCCGTAGCCTTCGACAGAATATCAAGACGGCAATGTCACAGCCAGACTATAGCCAAATTTGAGCGATGAACCAAACCAGATTGGTTTTAACTTCAATTTTCATTGTGGTTGTTCACAATATATGGTGGGGGTAGTTATAATAACGTTACAGGTCTCGACCATTTGGAATCCGCTCAAATGAAATGGTTTTAACCATAAAACACTTTCGAGATCAATGTCAATGACATTACAAGTGTCATTGATCGAGTGAGAATTGTAAACACAGAACATTTGTAAAGTTTTCTTTTCTTCCACTCCGTAAATGTTTGAAGATGAGTGTTGCTGACCTGCGACGTCTGTTATATTATGTCACAGAAGTAATTTTTGATTAAGATGAAGATATTGCCTTATTAACACAATACTTTTGGGGCACAGCCAATAGTAATTAATGACTCCAAAAATATTAAAAGTGGAACATTCGCTGACTAACTATAACAAACCCTTCATGATTTAGAGTTTAGTAGAAATCTCTCCCCTATTTTGTCGCACATGGACCTACCCAAAAAAAATTGCTATTTTTACCGTTCATGCCGATTTAGAAATGTCAAACTTTATTAACCGCGGTTCGACAACTGCTCCGGATTAAGGTTAATACCACAAAATTAATGGTGACAACTTTGGCGTAAATCAGCTGATTTATGACGTCACTGAAATATAACCGAGACATCTACCAAGGTCGCTCGAATGTAGTGGTTAATCAAGAACCATAAATAAGAAGGATAGCTTAGTTCGCTCGATTTGTTAGCCGAAGGTCAAACGGCGGTGACGTCACCGTGGGTACACTTTCAGACTGGCCTCGTTTAAAATGTATGGTAACGCATAGCATTTTTTTTAAATTACGCAGTGTAATTAATTTGTTTAAGTATGAACTAAAAAGTATTTTAGATTTTTGAAATAAGCTTTTAACCAGGAAGAAAATAAAACACTTCTAAAGTCTGTAATATTTAGGTATATAGAATTGGTACTGAATTAATAGAATTTTCGTTTTACTCAAAACGACTGTATAATTATAAGTGTAATGTAATATGTTTAATCATATCTATTTCCTAATGGGAAATTAAAAATAAAATATATTTATTTAAGAAATCCGATCTATTTGTTTGTAAAAATATGACCAAATATACATATTTAATATTAAGGTGAATCTGAAAAAAGTACAATAAAAGGGCTCCTTCATATTTACTTAAAAAGAGTAAAAGAAGTACATAAATAAATATTTTAATAACCAGGCCAGGCCATTTAGAGATGACAAAAAATTGAAAATACACAAATCACAAATATAAACTAGGTAAAAAAAAATACATATGGGCGATTCCCATGTAAGATATCAGTATCCGAACATCGAACAGGTAACTGGAATAAAAATATCCCAAATCTGCACAAAGTTGGGAGATAGGTACTCCTTCATTTTAAATCTTATTTCGGCACATATAGGCTACGGCGTCCATAGGCTAATATCCCCTGACTTATATCTAAATGAGATGCCAAACGTCTTAGGCTGGAGAGTGCTGGCAATGGATAATTTAGACTGTTACGAAGATACAAGTAACATTTTTTGCTGTAGTAGCGTAAAGTAAATGCTACTGAAATTTCTTGATTTGTCCAATGAACAATTTTTTTCCTCCTTGAAAGTAAAGAAATCTGGTTATTAGTAAGCACCATATTCAAAAGTTTCTCAGCCATAATGGACTTAGCACATTTACTAATGGATTGATTATAGCATTTTACTTTATAGTACTTAAATTAAGCATGTCATTTAACTCTTTCATCTTTTTATCAGTATTGGACTTTAGTTTATTATACCTACTTCACCAATAAATCTTCATACTTTTCCTTATAAGCATCTGGGGTGGGTATGGGCTCGGGTTTGGGTAAAGTAGGTACTTGGCTTGTCTAATATTTCAGTATCAGATGAAGATCCAGCTATGGATGTACTTGGGACACTATCACTTTTGTAAGTAAGGATTGGACCAGATCCTTGTTTATCTTTTTCCCAGCTCTCTTAGCACGCGGTGTATCTTGAATTATTGATTTTTTCTCGGGTCTTTCTAAGTGATTTTCTTTTCTTAATAATATCTTACAGCCTAAAGTGGGAACTGCAGTTTTTTTAAAGAACTCGTCGCAAACGTAAACCTAAAATATAATATTTATTTTGAACTTGTTTTTTAATTAGTATATGAACATATTATTACCTAGAAGCTCATTTTGTAAGTCTCTTTCATAATCATTCGAGGTAAAATGTATATTATCCATTCTTTCCTCATGGTGGATGAGACGAAATCACAAGCTTTTGGAAACGAATGGAATATTAGGTGTACATTCTCTTTTTTCAGGGTTAGCCTGTTGCTTTTACATGAAGCAACAGCACAAATCTGCCCAGGCATTTGAATCTATAACAACAAAATAGTATTTTAGATATTTCTTTTCTGTATTTCATTGAAAAAACTTACCACAACTGTTAAAATACTGATTAGAATGCAAAATGTCCAAAAATACTTTATTATACACCAAGTCCGTGTAAAGACAAAAAACACACAGAATCAAGCTTAAGGCACCAAATTTTTAGTGCACGATGTTCTTAAATGTTTATTCTCACTTAAAATCAATTAAAAAGTAACAAATAGTCACAAAAAACTCAAAAGAAACACAAGAAATCAGAACGTAAACACACTGAATTTCATCGATCTAAACGAATTCTGTACCCATGCCTACGTCACATGCGTTCAGGCAAAATCTAACGTTGCTCTTATGGAAGTAAGCTATCCTTCTTATTTATAGTCGTTGGTGGTTAATACCAATCTAAAGAATGGTATAAACCAATCTGTTTGGTTCATCGCTCAAATTTGGCTTATATAAAGTTCGGTTTTACCATCAGATCTCTGCGCGCCAGTTTCAATCAGAGGACAAAAATAAATCTGAATGTCGTTCGTTTTTTTATCATATCGATAACGACAAGCAGATGGAGCAATGTTGCCAGGTCTGGTGATTTTTCACCAGATTTGGTGTTTTTGAACCCCATCTGGTGATCTGGTGAAAACTTTTTAAAAAAGTCTAATTTCTGGTGATTTTTCGGCACTGATGATAAGCTTATATCTTAAAAAAAAAGAGAGAAAAATGGCTTGATTGTGTTTTATATTCTTCTTTGTTAAAAATGGTGACATCGATGCAAAAACTTATTGGTTTCAAAAGCGAAAAGCGTTTGTGTTTGTCTGGAAACTCTCTACTTCTCTGTGCCGAATATTTCTTAGTAGCGGGGGATTTACAGAATTTGTATCTGTTACTTTTTTATATATAGTGATTTCTAAAAAAAAAAAAAAAAGGTCGTACCTCGGAAATAACACACATCTCATCTAAGGTCTTGGCACCGGGGTGCGCACTCATGTTTATAGCTTAAACAACATGAGTGCCCACCCTGGCGTCAAAAGCTTAAATGAGAGGTATTTTATTTTCGAGGTATGACCTTTTTTTTTTTTTTAGAAATCACAGCACAGCAATATATTTGATTAACATTAATTATATGGTGTTGTATGTGATAATGCGAGAAATTAAGAATCTGGTGATTTCTGGCAACTTTTAAAGCAAGGGTCTGGTAATTTTTAATTTTTTGACCTGGCAACATTGAGATGGAGGTACATATTTTTCATCGGAGAATTTTGACAGATTTTAAAAATAAAATTTCCTAAAGGCGGGAATATTTAAAATCTAACCGTTGGCGTTGTTTATTGCGAAATGAAAACCTTTATGACTATTGCACTTTACAAATAATATGATATGAATCCGACCAAATTTTTTGTTTAAACTTGTTTACATACAACTTTACAAAATTCTTAGGTTAGAAAATGAAATTCGTTAGGTAAGTACAAGTCACAGAACTCGTACAAGTCATCTGAATCTGAATCCGCCGTGATCACATGATCTAAAAATTTCAACGTTCTCGTCTCATCATGCGCGAGGTAAAAACCGAACTTGCTCATAGACATCGCTCCTCAACGATCCAAAATAATTTTGACTCCTCTGTGCTGCCAATACTACTAGACGACCTATCATTCGTCTGTGCTCACTTAGCTAAGCGCACTTTACGACGTATCATTCCTTTGTGCTTCACTCCTTTAAATAGTAAAATACAACAACAAATTTTTTAAAGCTTTTTTCTATTTATGTAATTGCTAGAGTAGTTTTATTTCAAAAATTTGATAATTATTTAAAGTGGAAACTTGTTTGCTGTTGAAAAGTTTTTTTTTGTAGGAATATGGCTTCAAGAAGAACACGAATTAAGGGAATTGCACATATTCCCCAGCGAAAAAAAAACCAAGAAAATGATTTATCCACTGATAGTAGTAGCAAAGATAACATATCTGGAAATGAATGCATTATTGAAGTCCTGAAGGAGGAAAATCAAAACAATGAGTTAACCCACCACACAGAGGTTAATCATGATGTTAATTTGGCATCAATTAAAGAGTTGCCCCCTATAACACAAAATGATATAGAGGTTACTTCTGAAAAGCCTATTAACAGTCATGCACATAAAAGTAACAGTGTAGAATGTTTGAAGAATAATAAAGTGGCACAGTCTTCTAATACTCCTAATTTAGAAGTAACAAGGATAACTGATACCAAAAGTGAAAATCTTAGTAATAAAGCATCCTCTGAGCTAGAAACAACTCCACTGGTTGAAATTAAAGATGTGGAATGTCCTAATGAGAACCAAACACTTAAAATCAATGTGCCAAGAAGAAAGTTCTTGAAACCAGGAATAAATTTAAATGCTGTAAAGAAAAGAGCATCCACCAAGGAAGTAACTGAAAATTTACCAAATATACACAATACTACCTTGCCGAAAGAAGTTGTCAAGCAAGAAAATTTTGATAGATGTGAAGAAAATACTTCAAAATCTTCTGAAAAAGTTGTAGTAATAAGTGAAATAAGAATTGCACAAGAAAATAAACTAGCTCCTGTTGCAAGTGACATTACCAAATTAGTTTCTATAAAAAGTAATGGTAGTAGTTTAGATCATGGATCATCATATTCTGAAGTTACTTTAAATGAGACATACCTAGGTGTGTCTAATACTCCTGTTCTAAAGAGTTCAGTCGTAACATTTTGTAAGTACTTATTCATTGTGATATATTATTAATGTTTGAGATTTGTAACCCCTTTAATAAATACACATTAAATCTTTGATAATTTCACTGATTTCACTTAGATAAACACTGTACTATGTAGCTTTCATGATAAAAAGAACTAAATATATACAAAAAAATGTTTTATTTATATTTTATTTTTAGCTCCGAATATAAAGCAAATAATTCCAGAAACACACAATGCTTCTGATTCTGAGTATCCTCCACCCCCTCCTAGTCCAAGTAAGATTAATAGAAGTAGAATTAAAGCCATACCCAGGTTAAGCCAAAGGAAAACTAGTTGTAGTGCTAGTGAATCTGAGGATGAAACAAGAAAGTATGGAAGGATAAGAAACAATTCGGTAAGGTTTAAAGCTGTATGTAACTTACTTGTGCGAAGATTTATAACGATTTCGGTTTAGCACTCTGAGAGTGCTCCGAGAGCGATTTGTAACGTCATAGATTCGCCCGAGATTTGCTGTCACCCTGAATACGGTTGCCCTCGGACGGAGTGTAAATAGAATGTATGATTGCTCTTGAAATTATGACAGATGGTAAAATAATTGTAACCTTTAAATTTAATATAAAGTTAAAACAATTCTTCTTTAAATTAGACAAAAATATTACTATGTTCAAAATATTCAAACAACAACACGCGAATTTACAAAAGAACATCGTTCACAGTCTTATAAAAAAGTGTAGCCATTGCGCAGGCGCAGCCTCTCTACTCCGTAAAAATTTGCAGATCGAAAAGGAGCGCTCGCTAACGGATTTAGAGTAACCAGATTTGTAAATCGAACGTATGACTCCGAGCGAGATCACCTGATTTTGATAACCGAACACGCAAATTTCGAAGAGAGCACTCTCAGAGTGCCCGAGAGCAGTAAATCGAAAACGCTATTATTTTCAGGGTGTGAAGATTTAAATTAACAAATCAAGATTTAAATTGTTGGGATTTTCAAAAATTCTTGGAAGTTTTTTTTGAAAAAGTAATTATTAGGTACAATGTTTTATGTTTATTAATAGGTATTTAGCTATAGAATTATTTTAATAAAAATGAATAATTTTACTGGGGAGTATTTAGGAAATAGTTTTAGCACTTTGAGTTTGGAACGAAAACTCAAAAATGCGAAAGGGGCTAAACCCGAAATTGACGCAGACAACAAAGTGTAAGACCCGGAAAAAAAATTTTTTAATCAAATTTAATTTATGAAACGGTAGATAGTAATTTCCAGTATTTCCCACTTGGTGCAATTTCAGCCTCCCTATTTAAATCAGTCATGAGTCGCCACTGTTAGAGAGTATTTATAGTATATATTTATTTCATATTATTAAAAATGAATTTGATGCAGAGATCCTGCAAAGTGATTTGAATTTGGTTGTGCGTTGGTGTAGAGAGCATAATTTAAATATAAATATAGGAAAGTGCGCAGTAATGTCTTTTACATGTAGAACTCAAAAGATTGAATTTACATACTGCATCGATGATATATCTCTAAAACGAACTGATTTACACAAGGATCTTGGAGTCTATTTTGACCCTAAGTTAAGTTTTGTTGGGCATATTGATAACATAACTGCCAGCGCTCTAAAAATGTTAGGATTCATTATTAGAACCTGTAAATTCTTTAAAAATATTAATGCTATAATCACATTATATAAGTCGCTGGTAGTTACAAAACTTCAGTATGCATGTACTATTTGGGATCCACAGTATGCAAATAAAATTAGTGTCTTGGAGTGTGTTCAGCGAAAATTTTTAAAATTCTTGCATTATAAGTCATTTTCAACTGATCCACCAAGAGTCCAAGAGGTACTGATCAAAAACTTTTGTGTAGTCTGTTTGCTGTTCCATCTTTAAGGCTGTTGCGTGTGGAGACGGGTATTGTTTTCCTGTATAAATTAATTCTAAATATGATAGATAACAAAGAGTTTTTAGAACAGCTACCATTTAAGATAGACATAATTAATACTCGATCTTTACATATGTTTTATGTTTCTGCACCGAGGACAAATTTGTATAGAAACTCTCCGCTTGTAAGACTATGCTCTCATTTCAATAAATATTGTGGAGATATTGACATATTCAATATAAATTTTGAAAGATTTAAATTAAAATTAAGAACTGAGTTAATTAGGCAATTACAATAATTAATATTAAATTCCTATAGCTTATAAGCTCTTAGAATTAGGTTTATGTATGTATCTATAATTAACTTGTATAAGTTGTTGATACTATAAATAAATAAATAAATAAATTACATATACGTATATACAGGGTGTCCCAGATAAGGATGCACTCTACAGGAATCTCGTAAACCATAGAAGATACTGAGAAGGTTAAATTAGAAAAAAGTTGCGCTTTACTAAATTCTGCAAGGTGGTGTTTTCAAATTTAAAGGACTATGAATCATTCCGAAGATATTTGGGAAAAACCGAATTTTTGCGATTTCATTTTAATTTTTTTCTGATTCTATTTGAAGATATAGTATGTTAAAAAAAGTTTACATTCTCATAATCATTTTTTCTCCTCTACAAGTTAGTGTAATTAGATTAATCCAATGTTTGGTTTTTTCAAAACCACATTTGCTTTTTTAAATAGTCGGGAAACTTTTTTTTATTATTTTTAAGTTCTCGTCCTTTATAATTCAATGAAGTATCACACCTAGTATTAATAACACGTTTCGGACTTAAAAACTATCATCAATAAAAATAAGCTCGAATTCACCTTTTTTGAAACTATTTTATTTTCAATCTCAGTAACCTAATCTAATTTTCATCTTTCTGAACTGTAAGTAGGCTTGCGACAAGCACTTGTTCAAATAAATTATGAATATTTACCAAATGACATTTAAGGTTAATAAAAGCGTTTAGTACAAATAATAATGAACTTTTATCTCATTTCTTTCAAGTAAAAATGTTTTTGAGGAGTTGCGTCATTGTAGTTTTTTAAATGAAAATTATGGAACACTAATCAAGAGAAGAAAAATTGGATATGATCGTTTGTCGACGTCCAGAGTCAAATTATTTCTAGTTTGCTTTAAAAACAAAAGAAAGTTTATACAAGATGAATTTGCACTTATTTGATGATGAGGTTTTAAGTCCGAAACGTGTAATTAATACTAGGTGTGATATGTCGTTGAATTATAAAAGAGGAGGGGAATTTAAAAAAAAATAAAATTTCCCCAATATTTAAAAAAGCAAAGTTAATGATGGTTTTGAAAAAACGAAACGTCAGATTCAAAACCTAATTACACCAACTTGTAGAGGATAAAAAACGGTAATAAGATTACAAACTTTATTTTAACATACACTCATCAGCAAAAAAACCGGACAAGGAAAATTATTACCAACTTTGATATTAATTAACTTTTCTGATTTTAAAATATCTTTAATGAAATTTTCGAAAGATGGTAGCCGCATGTATTAAGATTATTACCTGTTTTTCGATTTAAGAAAAATGTTGACATGTGTGATATTATACCGAGGGCAACAAATGACACTGTTTTTACCTTACGTTCTTAACACTCTGTGGAAAAAGTAGGCAGTGCGATGATATTGAAGTGCATTTCATATGGAAGTCGCATGTTTTCTTAACATTTTGTTTTTTGATTCGTCCCAATAACTGTATAAATCATTTTAATTTTTCCAGTTAATAAAAAAAATTAAACGTGATAAGTTGCCTATCAACTAGCATTTTATTTTATTGTCAGTGTCAAGCTTGAAATATTGCCCAAACATGCGCTCAGAAGTTTTGCCCGTGCTGTGGCACTAAACGACGATGGCCGAAAGATACGATATATCGCTAACGTCTTGGGTGAGGCTAAGAGTACCGTACAGGATGCAATCAGCCGCTTTCGACAAACTGGGGAGTACAGTTTGGGGTTGTTTGACGACTAATGACTGAAGATGGTAAACCGCGATCGCGTAGTCTTACGTCTCCTCCCTGATCCTTGACACCTAGAATACTCCCCAGTTTGTCGAAAGCGGCTAGTTGCATCCCGTACGGTACTCCTAGCCTCACCCAAGACGATAGCGATATATCGTATGTTTCGGCCATCGTCGGTTAGTGCCACAGCACGGGCAACAACTTTTGAGCGCATGTTTGGCCAATATTTCAAGCTTGACACTGACAATGAAATAAAATGCTAGTTGATAGGCAACTTATCACGTTTAATTTTTTTTTCATTACCATTGAAAAAATTAAAATGATTTTTTAAAAAGAACAGTATTGGGACGAATCAAAAAACAAAATGTTAAGAAAACATGAGACTTCCATATGAAATGCACTGCAATATCTTCGCACTGCCTACTTTTTCCACAGGGTGTTAAGAACGTAAGACAAAAAAAGTATCATTTGTTGCCCTCGGTATAATATCACACATGTTAACATTTTTCCTAAATCAAAAAGCGAGTAATAATCATGCGGCTACCATCTTCCGAAAATTTCATTAAAGATATTGTAAAATCAGAAAAGTTAATTAATATCAAAGTTGGTAATGGTTTTCCTTGTCTGTTTTTTTTTTGCTGATGAGTGTATATTATCTTCAAATAGAGCTAGAAAAAAATAAAATCGAAAGCACAAAAATTTATGCCCAAATATCTTCGGAAGGATTCGGAGTTTTTTAAATTTAAAACAATGTTTCAGAATTTAGTAGGGCGCAACTTTTTTCTAATTTGACCATCTCTGTATCTTATATGGTTTACAAGATCCTTGTAGAGTGCATCCTTATCTGGGACACCCTCTATTTATAAATAACCTTTTTATTTACTGATTAAAGGTATGCTCAATTGTTTCAACAAACTGCTTGGAACCACCAACTCCTACAACTGAAACTGTACCTCCGCCTATGATGGATGTAAAACCAACTTTACCGAAAAAAATTAACAGGACGGAACAATCTAGAAAACTAGCCGAAGCTAGGAGAGAATTTCATAAGCGTTTCGGTGCAAATAATCCTGACAAACAGCAGCTGAAAATGATTGATCTGATTTTTTATAATCCTTCAAGTAATCCAATGAGGTAATAACTGAGTAATATTTGCCCTTAGATTGTTGCTTAATTTATTACTTTTTGCGTCAACTACGATCTATTTATGCATTAAATGCAAATTGAATGATATTTTATTAAATGGCGAGGTTGTTGATAATCTGTCAGAGAATAGGTTTCTTGGCTTACTCATTGACAATAAACTTAAATTCGACATACACATTAAGAAATTATGTAAGAAAATCTCATCGGGTTGTTTTGCCATCAGAACTATAAAGAATGAGTTAAATGCATCAATAGCAAGAAACGCTTACTTTTCTTTGGTTGAGACACACTTACGCTATGGCATCTGTTTTTGGGGTGGTTGCTCGAATACTCTATTTAATTCTGTATTTGTGCTGCAGAAACGAGCGATTAGAAATCTTTGTGGTGCTAAGCCACGAGAAACTTGCCGACCTCTGTTCGTGTCTCGAAGAGTTTTAACTTTGCCATGTATTTTTATATTGGAGACTGTATGTCTTATGTACAAGAAATACTCGTTGGATATTCGTTCCTTGTCAGTGGTTCCTACAAGGAGCTCCTATACCATTAGGCTTCCTATTCCTACATCTGCATTAACTAAGAACTCTATTTTTTATAATAGTAAAAAACTTTTTAATAATCTGCCTATAGAACTTAGAAGAGTTTCTAATTACAGGATATTTAGGAGTAGGGTAAAAAGCCTATTGGTTAAGAAGGCATATTATACGGTTGAGGAATATCTTATGGATAATCCAGTGTGATCAATACCATTGCCTGAATATTTCTATTTTAAATTTTGTATCTGTATATTCACAGTTATTGTTTTAATTTGTTTTTTGATTGTGAGTGGGTTTTTATTTTTATATATTTTATGTCCTTCCTGTGTTGACTGCTCATTATATTTTAAATGATTTTTATTTATAATTTATAATTTTTATTTAGATACTAGGTTGTTGGCTTTGTGAATAGGATTGTACAAATCTTCGGACAATAAAGCATATTTGAGTTTGAGTTTGAGTTTGGTTGGCGAGACTTGGGATCAGAACCGCAATGATCTATTTAGATTTAGAAATTTTATAAAAATTATAATCAAAATAAAAAGTTACAACACCTTTTTTGTTTTTAATAGGGGCAGAATAATTTTAAATACAATTCTCTTAAGTAAATAATTTATGTCAAACTCTATTAATATCCACAAATTTTAGCTATTTTGTAATGCTGTCTGGCATATAGGCCTTGAAGAATGAAAGGTCGGCACTGTCGCTGGACGAAAAACGCACATTTTGCTTATTTTATGACAAATATTTCTTACTTACAGTTTTGCTCAGAACGTTTATGTAAATACAAAAAGAAATTTTAAAAATAATGTAGAAGTTTGTCTGCGATCTATTTCTGAATCCGTCAATTTCTGACTATTATGGCGAAGCTCAAAATTTTTTTTTTTTTTTTTTTATGATAAAACACCTGCACTGTAGGAAAAATCCTTTAAGGCGCTCTGGGAGCGGTGCGAGTGCGAAAAAAGCGATTAACGTGGGTCTTGAAACGTTGAAGATTGTATTCATTGGGAAACACGACCTCAGGAAGATCATTCCACAAAGATGACGTTCTCCAGATGAAAGAATTCTTGAACAATGAAGTTCGAGGAGTACTAAGCTGAACAACATATGGATGAGCGGCAGTGGTTTGCCGTGTATTTCTGTTTTGCATTGCTCTAGGTGGAATCCAGTGGGCAATGTCAGTCGAACACCTGCCATGGAAATATCTGTAAAAGAGAGCCAAATCACCAACCTGTCTTCGATGCTCCAGGCTATCGAGGGTCTTGGTCAGCTCGGGGTCGCCGATCAGACGAACGGCTCTCCTTTGAATGGAATCCAGTAGCCGAAGGGTGTGCTTGGGTGCAGAGCTCCAGACATGAGAGCAATATTCTAATGATCGAATCTGGGCTTTGTAGAGTGTCAAAAGTTGATAAGGTGTGTACAACCTTTTGGTGCGGAAAAGTACACCAAGTTTCTGTGCAGCTGTTTTGGCAATTGCGGCAACGTGATCATGCCAAGACATATTACCTCCCAGATTGACCCCCAGCAAATTAATAGACGGTGCCAGGGGAATTGCGTGTCCTGCCATGACTATATCCGGTTCTGCAATGTTAACCTTTTTGGAGAAGACTGCTGCCTGGGTTTTCTTAGCATTAAATTCGACTTGGTTACTGTCACCCCAAGCCAAAATTTCTTCCAGGTCCTTGTTGAGGCGCAATACTTCATGCTGCCTGCGAAGATGTGCGTCGGCAGCGGATGTTTGGGGAGTCAAGGTAAAAGATGAGACAAGTGTGCTGTCATCAGCAAAGCTATAAATTGGATTTTGGGTTTTCACTAAAAGGTCGTTAATATACAGTAAAAAGAGGGTAGGCGACAATATGGACCCTTGAGGAACACCGGCATTGATGGTGAAGGTGTCTGAGAGAAACCCGTCAATCGCCACTTGCAGAGAACGGTTCTTAAGGAAGCTGGTTAACCATAAACAAAATCCATTAGGCATACCGTAGGATCGCAGTTTACTTAAAAGCCCATCGTGCCAAACACGATCAAAAGCCCTAGAGATGTCCAGTGCAACAGCCCGGGATTCTCCATGATGTTCGATGGTGTTGCTCCAAAGATGGGTGACATATGCCAGAAGGTCACCTGTTGATCTGGACTTACGAAAACCGTATTGATGGTCGCTGATAATGTTAAGCCCTTCCAGATACTTAAGTAGTTGTTGGTTAATAGCTTTCTCCATTACTTTGGAAATTACTGAAAGCAATGCGACGGGTCGGTAGTTGCTTGGCAGGGTTTTTTTTACCTTTCTTTGGAATGGGCTGGACACGCGCCGACTTCCAGCAGGATGGAAATATTCCTTTTTTGTAGGATAAGTTGAAAAGTCTACAAAATACTGGTGTAAGTTCATCGGCGCATGTCTTGGGAACAATGATAGGAATTTCGTCTGGACCAGAAGCTTTATTGACGTCGAGTCCTTTAAGAATCCGTTTAACAAGACGCTGACGGAAGACGATTTCAGACATTTGCGATTGAACTGAGGGAATATTGGGTGGTGGTTTTCCCTGAAAGTCTACAGTGGAATGCGAGGAAAACAGTTCAGCAAGTAGGTTTGCTTTATCCCCGGCTGTGGTTGCTATTGTGCCGTCGGAACGTGTTAGAGGTGGAATAGTTGACTTTGTAAAGTTTTGACTGACGGCCTTAGCGACTGACCAAAAGGACCTTGATCCGTTAGGACTGGCAAGAAGTTTGTTTTTGATTCTCTCGTTATGAGCTTCTTTGCTTTGGTCTATCATTTGCTTACATTGGTTTCGGGTGGTAACAAAGATGGCGCGATTTTCAGGAGTAGGGTTTTTACGCCACTGTCGGTAAGCCAGGTTTTTAGATCTGACAGCACGCTCGCAATTCTTGCTAAACCAGGGCTTGCCGTTGGAAGGGCGCTTTTTGGAGAAAGGAATAAAGGCCTCCATGCTAGTTAGAATGACGTCGGAGACCTCCTTTGCACAGACAGATGGATCATCCGAAGAAAAGCATACGCTTAGCCAGGGAAAGTTGCGAAAATGGTCCTTTAGGTCTTCCCACTTAGCTGATGTATAGTGCCAAATCTTACGGGGTTTAGGAGGTTGTTTAGAAGTAATTGGCAGCTCGCTTAGGGTTGAAATAAGTTTGTGATCGGAAGAGCCCAATGGTGGTTGTACGGTGACCGTATATAGGTCTGGATTTGAAGTTAAAAAGAGATCTAAAAGACTAGCAAAATTCCCAGCTCGGTCTGGAACCCGCGTTGGTTCTTCTACGAGTTGAGTTAGACCAGAACTGATCGCAAAAGATTCGGCCTCGCGGCCTTGCTCATCGTTGGTGTTTGAGTATTTAAGCCAGTTGACATTGTGGACGTTAAAGTCGCTTTTTTCCAATTTATAAGCGGAATCTTTTGAAATATGTTATATAGCTAGAAGTATATTAAGGATTTAAGCTAAGCTTTATAAAAAAAAATAGGTGTGTTTAATTAATTAATTAATTTAATAATTTCTTTGATAGTAAAGTTAAGATTCATTGCTAATTATTTAAAGTTAAAAGATGTTAATATTTAAACTACCGTTGCCACATTTACACTTTTTCCAACTGATTAAGAAATTCGTAGCTACTGGGAGATGTAACCATTTTCGTTGCTGTGATAAATCGTTGCCAAATATGCAGGCGCATTGACAATTTAACGCTAGATTCGTGGCTAGGTTTTACGGTAAAAAACCGTTGCCGCTAATTTCCGTTGCTTTCTTCACACGCATAACGAAATGGCCGTTATTGTCTATCTATGCCCAAGAGAACCCATTATTTTGGCGTCCCTGGGGCGCTTTTACGATCGACGTACAATCGACCAACAATTATAACCAAAAAAAGTATTCTGAATATTTTTTTTGCTTGTACAAAATATGTTTAGATTCTTGCGAAAAATCCAAAAATGCAATAAAAATAATCATATTTAAGATAAGAAATTTGACGGTTACTTCGGATATAACCAGAAGTGATAGAAAAATGCCAATATTTTAGTTGAAAATATAGTTAAGGATTAAGAAAAATATATCTAAATAAAGTTTAAAAAAATATATTTTTAGAAGTTTCCTCAAAAGTACTAACGAACGTGGATAGAAAATCAAAACTGGGCAAATAATAAAATCTGAGAACCATAATGTAGCATTTCTTTTTATTAGGTTGATATCTATTAGTTTAGTCGGACAAGTAATTTTTATTTTAATGGTTTTAGTTTCTCCTAACTAATAGATATACTGTTTTTAAGCAAAAAACCTGCTAAAACTGACAGTGACAAGGGTGAGACGGAAAAGGAATGCGAGGAAAGCGTCGATGACCCTTCCAAAGTTAACGTTATCGAGGAAAAGGAAAATGATGCAGAAAGTGGCATGCCTGTTCCACAAATAAAAATAGGCCCCTCAGGAGAAATTATTTTAGGTAAGATTCTGTCGGGGTTACTTACAATCTAAACTCAAACTCAAAATATACTTTTGTCTAAAGAAACAGTATCCTTATCGACAAAGTCACTATTTGCTAATATCTAAATATGTTTACATAAATACATCTAAAAGACCTAGAAAAAAAAATACAAACAATTAGGGAGGAGAAAGAAAAACAAATACTATGCCCATTACGAAAGGGTTTAAAATAAGCAAAAATTCAGAAACAAAAAACGATTAGTTAAAATTCTTT
Source organism: Polydrusus cervinus (assembly GCA_935413205.1). Taxonomy (NCBI): domain Eukaryota; kingdom Metazoa; phylum Arthropoda; class Insecta; order Coleoptera; family Curculionidae; genus Polydrusus; species Polydrusus cervinus. Next base: position 95,927,711 of record OW284510.1, on the reverse strand, counting down.
AAAACACACACATTAACGTATCACTGATGATGGATCGTTAAAAAATTCTTCCAAGGTGTAGTAAGCTTTTTCAGTTAAGAAACGCTTAGTTAGTTTCTTAAACTTTTTCAAATTTTGTTGCCTTCTTAAAGGGAGAGGAAGACGATTGAATATCTTCTTACCACCATATATAAAAGATTTTCTGATTTGTTCTGAATGAGGTATAGGCAAGCTTAAAAAAAAGATTGACGCGTATTATAATAAGAAGTCAACAACAGCTCACTTTTATATTTTTTATAAATAAGACAGGGAGTCTCTAAAATAAAGATAGAGCAAAGAGTCAATATTGCATGCCTTATAAATAGTGGGCGACAAGAATCCCTAATTTTAGCACTACACATGTGTCTTATTGCTCTCTTTTGCAGAACAAACACCGTGTTAAATAAATATTGGGTACATGATCCCCAAAAACAGATTCCATAACGAAGATTATCAAAGCATAGTAAGGGCTTTTTGCTACAGAAAAATTTAAGTTATTTGATATCACCCTTAGAGTATAACAGTTTGAAGACATTTTTTTACACAAATTGATAATATGAGTTTCAAATTTAAGAGAGCTGTCTATTGATAATCCCAAAAACTTATTCACAGAGAGCACTGAAATCTTTTTATCTTCTATAAAAATTTCCTCCATAACACATTTAAAATTTATCACATTTGTCTTTGCTATATTAAAGGATAACAGATTAGCATCACACCACCTTCTCATCCTGTCCAAGTCGTTACTAATGTCTACTTTAAGTTTATCAACGTCTGTTCCGTTCCAAAGAATGGTAGTGTCATCAGCGAAAATAGTGAATTTCCCAGATATTGGCAAATGAGGCAAGTCATTGATATAAACTATAAAGAGAGGGGGCCCAAGACTGATCCCTGTGGAATACCCGTGTCAGTGCTAAGCTCATTAGAACTGTAATTTTGAAAGGTGACTGTCTCTACATCTACATCAAAATTTTTTTAAAATATGGACAAATAATTATATCTTTTGTTTGGATTAATGTATTATTAATTTGTAAAATTATGTAAAAAAAATCCTGTATTTAGGTGTACGAATAATATTTAAGATGGTTGGTCCTGATTTCATTCAACTAATTCCTATGGTAAGGTTTTTCTATAGGATAGAGCCTTGTTGCTTTGTACTTCTCTTCGTAATTAAGTATGCAAGGATACAAGTCCTGGTTGACTTGAGGTTCAAAAATTGTTTAATTCATTACATAACGTATTTCATCCTTCACTTCTTGATTTTGTTAAAATCTAGGATGAAGTTTAGGCCTGTGGCCCATTTTTTGGCATCAATTTGTTCGTTTGGTGCTTGACGACTGGAGCAGTGCCAACATGTACCCAAGAGTTTTTTTTTTACTTTTTCATCGGGAAATAATAAAATTGTTTAAAAGGCATTTTTGATAAATATTTTTTTACAATAACACTGGTCAACAAAATTTAAGATTTTTTTTGTCCCACGAGCTGAAGTGGGTGTACTTGGTAGTACTTTTTAAACATATTTCATATATGTTTTCAGAATTTTTCCATCACGCAGGGTTTTAAAGTGACAAAGCAATGCATTTTTGTGAACGTATATATTATAATATGGGTATAAGTTATGAAAAAATAAAGTACAAAGTGATATATTTACTTAGAAAATGTGGTCATATATGACTTTCGACTGTACTTTGCATCAGAAACATCTCTCTTCAGCGTCCAGCAATAGTCTGCCAACATAGCGGGGCTCCATTTGCCTTGGTATCTCTTCTCCATGTCCAGAATGTCCTGGTGAAATCGCTCGCCATGTTCGTCACTTACTGCTCCAAGGTTTTTCGGAAAAAAGTCCAAGTGTGAATGAAGAAAGTGTATTTTTAGACCCATGGCTTTATATGAGACCAATAAATTGTTAACATTCTCTACGTAATTTTCGGATTTACGATTTCCCAAGAAGCCGTTGCAAATGTCCTTGAAAGAAAACCATGCTGCTTTTTCAACTCCATTCAGAGCCTCACTAAAGTTTTCATCTCGAAGTAGCTCTCTGATCTGAGGTTCCACAAAAATACCTTCCTTTATCTTGGCATCACTGATTTTAGGGAACTTACTTCTCACATATGCAAACGCACTGTTAGTTTTATCCATACCTTTAACAAAATTCTTCATTAACCCAAGCTTAATGTGCAAAGGTGGTAAATAAATTTTTTGGGGATCAACAAGTGGGATACCACTGACATTCTTATTTCCTGGTGTCAGGGAAGTTCGTTTAGGCCACTCTTTCTTTTCATAGTGATTTTTCCTATCTCGACTGTCCCATTCGCATAGGAAACAACAATACTTTGTGTAACCGAGTTGCATACCGAGCAAAAGTGAAACAACTTTCAAATCGCCACAAATATTCCACTTAAAGCCTATATATTTAATTTTTTCCAAAAGAAGCTTCACACCTGACATTTTATAGGTAAATAATCACATAGGTATACTGGAACATAAAAACTAAGGGTGATGGAGAAATTCTGAAAACATGATTGATTTCAGTATGCAAAATTATATTGAAATCAGAAATTTTTGCGCTTGGGACAAAAATCTTGTTAACCAGTGTAATTAGTAAACCTTTTGACTGGGGGCATGACACAATAATTATTTCTATTGTAGGATTAGGTAACTGAAAATATATGCGTTTTTCTTAATTTTAGATGAACAAAGTTTAATTGTCGAAAATGCCGAAGTTGTCAGACAGAAAGAGCAACTACAAAACTCACAGATAGTAAATGGCGATTTCGACACTGGTTACGGTATATACAAAAGAGTCCGAAGAGCCCTATCGTGGAGCCAAAAAGAAACCGTCAGATTTTACAAAGCTATCAACCTTATAGGAACGGACTTTACGGTAATGTTGCAACTCTTTCCCAAAAGAACGAGACGAGAACTGAAGATGAAATTTAAAAAAGAAGAGAAAATAAACAAGCAACTGATTGACAGAGCTATTATGCAGCCGTGCAATTATAATTTCGCCGATTTGAAGCGGGAAATTCAAATTGAAGAGGAGGAGGACGCCGCTTTGCAGAAATTAAAAGACGAGGAGTTGGAGAAAAGGCAAGCGCAGATGGACAAATTTATGAAGAAAAGGTTAAAACGAGAAAGTAAGTTTTTAACTGTAATTTTTGTCAGCTTCTTAATTTCAAATGATGGAAAACTAGTAACTACCTAGATTGATAATGGCTAAATTTTAATTTTAAAACATAAATATAGTCCAAATACTAAATTTAATTTTGCATAGTGTTCCAATGTTCACTTACTTTTTCAAAAAATAAAACAACGAAATGCTTTTTTTAATTTTTCCACTTTGTGGACAATCAAAGCCGGAACGCATTAATGTAGTACAGATGAAAATAGGGTTCTGTCGAAATTGAAAGAACGCGGTAAAGACAAGACGAAGTACGCAAAGGGATATGTGCGGGCAAAGGTGTAGGAAAAATATGCATACCGTGGGAGCAAAAATTATTTGCATCAAAGAGGGCTTGGATTAAAAAACGTAGGGCTTGGTTTAGATCACAATGATATGGGGACGATATATCTAAACAAATCTAGGTTAAAATTTTGTCAAATTCATATTATGGCATGATATACCAAACTAATGAGTATAATAAAATAAGTAGACAAATACAAATTTATTTTTGTTGTTTAAAAAATTAACAAAGTAAGAACATAGAGAAAGAAAAATAATTACATAAATTGCTGAAATTGGCCACCGCCATGCTTCAAGCATAAATTCACGTGTGTCTTCATATTTATGAATATTATGCTTGGAGCATGGCGGTGGCCAATTTTAGCAATTTATGTAATTATGTTTCTCTATATTCTTACTTTGTTAATTTTTTAAACAACAAGAATAAATTTGTATTTGTCGAAAATTCGAAAGTGTTGACCAGAATCTCTGGAGAAATTCTTGGATAATCCTTTCTTGTATTTCTTGTAATTGTTTTAAATTTGCAACTGGTGTTTTAAAAATAGTGTTCTTTAAATGAGGAAAAACGAAGTAATCCATAACCGTTAAACAAGGTGATCTAGGTGGGAATTCAATGTCTGATCGAAAACTGATCAATCTTTCGTCGAAAAATTACGTAAGTAGTTAATAGTTTCGGCGGCTGTATGGGCGGTTGCACCGTCCTGTTGAAAATATCCAAAACGTGGTTCGTCGTCAAGTAATTGCTCCACAAATGGATTCAAAATATTGTCTCTTTAGCGCTGTGCTGTAACTGTGTAATGGAAAAAATAGAACCAACAATTCTTCTTCGGGAAACAGCTAACCAGACACCAATTTTTTGAGGGTGCAATGTGGACTCTACAAAAAAATGGGGATTTTCACTACTCCACATGCGTGTATTCTGAGAATTCACATAACCGGAGAGGTGGAACCAGGCTTCATCCGAAAAAAAGGTCAGGTCTAATAAATAATTTCTTTCCAATAAATTTTGGGTAAATCATTGAAAGTAATTCCTGCGTCTTTCAAAATCTGCAGCTTACATTTCTTGGAATACTTGCACTTTATAAGGAAATAAATTTAGCTGCTCCTTAAGAATAGTCCTGCATGTTCCATAAGATCTTCCCACTTCTTGGGACAGGCGTCTTATACAATTTGTTGGCGTATTTTGCATTATTTCACGAACGTTTGCAACAAGTTCTTCTGTTCTTACAGATGGTCTTCCTGCTCCTTTTTTGTGTTGTATAGAACCTGTTTCCCTAAACACAGCCACGGTTCTTTTCAGACAATGATAAAAATCCCCAGCAATAAAAGCAACATTTGGAAAATGTTCGTGAAAATCGTCCATGCACAAACCCGGATTGTATTGCCACTCACCATTTACTCTAACAACCCCGTTACGAAAATACGCTTCAACCATGAATGTTTTGTGCTGCTCCGTAAAGCCCATTGTGTGAATTGTTCAAGACATTCGAAAAATTAGCGATGAATCAAATTACTTGTAACGACTGTCAAAGATGACGGAATAACTGATTGATGTTAACTCAGGTAGTTACTGACACCCAACAGGTATTAAGCTCTACAGCTATAAATAAAATAAAAAATAATAAAATAGCTTTAATTGTCTAGCAGTACATTGATATACTATTTACAAGACAATATACTTAGCCTAGTTATCCTATAACTATACATGCATAATAATTATTATTACAAAAAAATTACAAAATTATTTTGTATACTATTTTTAAATATCCAATATTATCTTCCTAATTTCATTTTTATTTGTAAAAAATAGATCTATTTTGTTAGATAATGAGTGGTAACTTGTGCACATGCTGTGTATTGGGGATTTATATAGAATATTTGTGTTTGGGGTATGCAAGTAAAATAAATTGTTTTTTGGTCGTAAATTTAGGCTCGGAGCATAGAAATTAATTTGACTGAGTAGATATGATGAGTCAATTTTATTATTACATAATTTATATATTGTGTGAATTTGGTGATATTTATGTCGATCTTCAATAGTATTTATTTTGAACCTGTCAAGTAAAATTGTGCCATTATAACCCCTTGGAAGATAGATGTTATCCACTTTGTATGCTAAGTACTTTAATAGTCTACGCTGCACAGCCTCTAGTTCCATTTTGTATTTCGCGTAGTAGGGGGTCCACACAACACAGCTGTACTCAAGTTTGGACCTTACATAGGCAAAATACAGAGTTTTAATGGTTTCAATATTGGTGAAATGTTTGCAAACACGAAATATAAATCCTAGCATCCTTATGGCAGAGTTACAAATATTTTCAATATGTTGTGCAAATGACAGTGTTGTATCAAACATCACTCCCAAGTCTTTATAGCTATTGCAGCGTTCCAGTGTATTTCCATTTATATTATATTGATATTCAATTTTAAAGTGCTTTTTAGTAAAAGTCATTGCTTTACATTTACCCATGCTAAGTTGTAGATGGTTTTTTATACACCACTCCAATATTCTGTCAATGTCGCCCCGCAGTATGCGGCAATCATTAATGGTTATGCTATGCATTACGTCCTTCGATGCAAGGCCTTCTTTGATGCAAATAATTTTTGCTCGCACGGTATAATAACGACATTCTCTGCGAGGTGCTATATGAATGGAGGGTATCCAACGTGTATCTTTGTCGCTTCTACATATATTCATCTTCTTCATTATTAATTCAGTCAATGTCGGTGCCAGGGAACTAAACTGCTAGACAACTGCTTTCGAGCAAGAACAATTTCGCCTAAATTTAACAGTTAATATTTTCTGAACCAGATATGATATCGACCTACAGTTTTAAATGGTTAATAGATTCATCCCTTGGGAAACACTTGTCAATGTTGGATTTTCTTTAACTGTCAGAAAATTTTATATACAGGGTGTTAAAGAAGACAATGATTTTTGCTCCAATTTTAATGGCGTGTAACTTTCACAATAATATTTTTAAATTTTATCACTCTACGTCAATTGAATCACTGGTTCATAGCAAAGAAAGTGATTTGTCAAATTTTTGATACCTGCTATATTTTAAGAAATACCGATTTTTTTTTTGGAAAACCTTGCTTTATTTTAACTTATTGGTAGCTAGATCTCACTGTGCGTTGTATCGTGCACACTTTGCGAGTGATTATTATACCTTATGAAAAGCCCTATTATGTTCAGTAACAATAGTTGTACCTAAATGTTATGACGTACAGTGGCGTACTTATAAACACCTACTTATATATGGTTTATGAATATCTCACAATTTTTCACGATTGTTTTATATTGGAAAGTACTCGCCCCTAGATTAGGTCAATTTTTTCTTATTTTTTAGTTTTTCATATCGCACTTGAGGTATATTATACAGTGTGTTTACAAAATTTTAACAAAGATAATTTTTTAAATTTAATTTTTGAAAAAAATGTATTTATTAATTTCTAACTTTCTAACACTATACTCATAAACCATAGACATATAGGTGTTTATAAGTACGCCACTGTACATCATAACATTTAGGTACAACTATTGTTACTGAACATAATCAAGCTTTTCATAAGGTATAAGATCTAACTACCAATAATTGAAATAAAGCAAGGTTTTCCAAAAAAATCGGTATTTCTTAAAATATAGCAGATATCAAAAATTTGACAAATTACTTTCTTTGCTATGAACCAGTGATTCAATTGACGTAGAGTGATTAAACTTGAAAATATTATTGTGAAAGTTACACGCCATTAAAAATGGAGCAAAAATTATCGTCTTCTTTAACACCCTATATATACATTTTTTTGACAGTTAAAGAAAATCCAATATTGACAATTGTTTCTCTAGGGATGAATCTGTCAACCATTCAAAACCGTAGGTCGAAATCATATCTGGTTCAAAAAATATTAACTGGTAAATTTAGGCGAAATTTGTCTTGCTCGAAAGCAATTAGGGAATCCAAACCACGTGATTCAATATGGCAGTTGGATGGCAAAAAGCATTGAGTCACCAGTTAAATGCCACCAGCAACATTATTTTAATGGTCACGTGCACCAATTACAACGCAGTATTTGCCAGCCAGCCGCCATTTGGACACATCGTTGGATTGCCTAATTGTCCAGCAGTTTATTTTCAGAATGAAGTGACTTTTAAATCAAAAGTTGACACATGTTTTTGACAAGAAAAATGTCAACTATCAAATGTGACTGTAATTTAATAAATTTTAATTTTCAGAAAGGAACGCTGAGAGCAGTGAGAATTTACCCATTGACATCAATTCAACTGAAAATACAGACGAAAATCTAACTCACGATGATGATAGCAACAAAATTATTTTACCACCCAAGAAGCGCTTGAAACTCGAAAAACCATTTAAATTAAAATCACAACCGAGAAAAGTAAAATCAAAGCCGTTAACTATTACAAGTGTATTAGATGATAGTGATGCAGACATATCAGATATGGAAACTCAAACTGAGTCGGAAGAGGAAGAAACAATACCATATTTAAAACCAACGCGTTCTGGGAGAATGCCGAAAAGTACGGAAAGATATACTACTATTGTTGACCCAGTTCCAAAACAGTATTCTTATGAGAAGAAAAAATTCGCAAATTCAGACGATGCATCTACAACACAATCTTCTAATTCTATAAATACGTTTACTCCTGAAAGTAAACCACAACAAAGTGCTACAAGAGACAGCAGATCGTCCAGTTTAGAATCAAATTCTGATAGGTTAGTGCCGGGTGCTGTAGTAATTATGATGGAGGAAGATCCAGTAACTGGCATTTCTCAGTACAGAGTTTTTATGGTTACTCCAGAAAAAAAGTTGGAATCACTGAATTTGCCATCGGAAATTGTCGCTAGGTTAATAAAAGAAAAAAAGGAAGAGGATTATACAGAATTTTTGGAGCCCGCTGTGCCTGAAAAAAACGTTACTATACCCGCTGCTGAGGAAAAGGATACTTTTAAAACGGAAGACGTTATTTTCATTGACTGCCCAGAGGCAGATACAGTAAATAATCAATAATTTTTTTTATGCAATGTTAAGTATAGGAATTATATCTTGTTAATACTCGTTTTTTGTTGTTAGATGTATAAGAACGAAAAAAAATGCTTTATACATTTTTACTTATTTGTTTCTTTTTATACATTTCCTCAGGTTTTACAATGTACGTACATATAATTATATTTAGTGCTAACATTTTTGTTTTTAAAGATGGATTTCGAGAATTATATTTAAACCCGTAAATCCTGATATGAAAATATGCTGACACAAAATGTACAACCATAATAAGAAATAAAGAAATTGCAGATCCAATCTACGATTTAAACCTTTCCCGCATTTTATATCACAATAATCAATCAATATCACATCTTAAACGCAACTATGCCAAAAAAACGTTATAACATGTTTATCAGCAACTCGACATTTAAAATAATTTGCTTATAACCACAAACATTTAAATAGTGTATGAAATGAATAAGCTAAACAAACGGAACGCGGTAGATCGGACCAAAGACGACGATTTATTCTTTTACTGATAAGGTCGTGGTTTTCCGGCACAGTGTCGGCGCCAGGATTTTTGGGATGGGTGGGCCCGATGATTTTTGGAATGGGCACTACCTAAATCAAAATGACTTTAAAAAAATCATTCTCTATCTCTTATTACATCCTATAATATCACTCCTTTCTCATTAAAAATTTCGTAGCCAAATCCCCCTTCCTCCACGGAAAGTCCATTACAAAACCGAATCCCTCAATTTTGGGTGGGCACCCATGTATTTAGGGTGGGCCAGTGCCCACACATCTGAGTAGAATTAGATGTTTAGCAATATAGGTCGAAATAGTTATTTTTGTATTAAGTGCGCAAAATAGGTGTTTTTTTAATGGCACATGAGATTGTAAATTTTTACCGAGACCGTTAGGTCGAGGTTAAAAATGCAATCAAATGTGCCATAAAAACAACTATTGCGTGCGAAATACAAACAACATTTTTTGTACAACTGTTTGTTGTTAACTATTTTTTGTCGTTTTTAGAAAAAAAATCTAAAATCATAATTCATAGCTTTTAAGGTATTATTTCTTACACCTGTTCCCATTACCATGAAAACCTGCGTAGTTTAAATTTTATTGATTGTCAAATCTATCGTTTTTCGTGTCAATAGTTTATAGTTGTTTGCTCAAGTTTGGTACCATTTAAATGTCTGAAAGTGATAGTGAGACACATTACGGATGCGGCAGAAATCGTTATATCAAATCTTTTGCCCGCGAAATCAGGAATCAAATATGAGAAAGTGTACACTCAGTTTCGCGAATGGTGCAACATAAAGAAAGTAAAAACCGTATCAGAAAATGTTTTGCTCTGTTATTTGGAGGAAAAATCGAAAATATTAAAGCCACCTACACTATGGAGTACCTATTCGATGCTTAAAAGTACGCTTAACATCAATCAGCTGAGCTTGCCGTGAAAAAAGATCATTTTTGTACAACTGTCAAAAAAAGTTGACATTTTTTCATCGCTATCGATACGTAAACCTTTTGTTTTTTTAACAGTGAAAAAAAGACTTTTTTTCACGGTGAAAAAGACTTTTTCCTACGAGCGTGCGCAAAGTAGTACTTTGCGCACGCATTTTTGTGTGCAAAGTTACACTTTTCCGCACTAGTGCGGATAAGACTTTTATCCGCACTGGGTGCGGAAAAGTAAAACTATTCAAAAATCTCCTTGGTAGGGAATATTTATATTTATTTTAGTAGCTGTAAACTATTTTATGGCAATGTGAGAAGCCGTTGCAAGAGTATTCTCTTTTATCTTTTAATCGTAATTCCCGATATTTGTATTTCAGCTTAAAACGAAAAAAACTGTATTTTTTAAGTACCTCGTATAGTGATAAATGATTATAATATTGCCAAGCAACAATAAATGTACATGTCGATTTTGACACATGATGTCAGATTTTTCCTCAGTTTCTATGTCCACAAGAATCTACAAACACCGACACTTTTATTTTTATCAAATCATAAAAAGGCTTAAACACTGTTAAATAAATTATCATATTTTTATTTTTGTTGTTATCTGATATGAAGCTCGTAGGAAAAATGTTGTTCCTAACAAGTGCGCAAAGTGCTTTTCCGCACGCAAGAACTTATCCGAACTCCGCTTCGCGTCGTTCGTCCAACTGTACTTGCGTGCGGAAAAGTATCACTTTGCGCACTTGTTAGGAAAATAACTATTTTTAACTGGAAAAATGATTTACAAAAAAATCGATAAAACATTACTTTTTAAAAAGTTTATTGAATTTTTTTGTACAAATTTACTAATTAATTACCAACTACCAAAAATAACTATTTCAGACACTTGTTGTATATTTTTCTTGCCGCACCATTCACGGAATTGGTTATAATTTTTCTCGTATATAAATCTTGATTTCGCCGGTAACATGTTAGCTATAGCCGAATTTGCTATATCGGCTATATCTGAAGGAATCTCGCTATCACTATCGTAATCTACATCCATTTTAAGTACTTATACTATTTATTTAAAAAATTGCAATAAATATGAACAGCTATCAACGTATGACAACAAAACAAGCAACGTGCCAACAAACCATTTCTATAGTAACGACAGGGCTGTTAACTTGATTATGTGAAATTATATGGTAAAATTTTTTTATAATATACAATTTAACCGATTAATTCAAACTTTCAGTTGTACAAAAAATTCGTTTGTGAAATTCGTGTTTTAATGGCACATTCGAGAGAATTTTTCGCCTCGACCTGCGGTCTCGGCAAAAAATTGACACTCTCATATGCCATTAAAAAAAACACTCACTTCACGCACTTAATACAAAAATAACTATTTTTCACCGTGAAAAGTAACATTTTTTCACCGTGAAAAAAAGAGACGTTTTGTGCATGCATAGTAACCAAAAAAAGTAATCTTTTTTTGACAGTTGTACAAAGTTATATTTCCAACGGTATCTCGGGCGGCATCACTTGGATTGTGGATGTGGTAAAAAGCCCAAGTGCATAGGAAGTTTGTTACAGCGGAGGAATTAAACCAGGCGTTCAGCAACGCAATAAAAGCGACTACCTGTTGCTCCTTTTGAGCGTCCTGATAAAGACAGCTTCGGTATGTAATGAATAAATAAAACAATCGGTTCTAAAATATTCTCTATTGTCAAGCGAAATGCTTTACGGTTTGGTACAGCTATTAATTTGCACTTTTAAACTCTGGTAATGTACCAGAGTGGGCCATACTTACATAATAATGACGGTATTTAAAGAGCGAAGGGAAGCATTATTTATAATTCTAGTGTAAGTAGTTTGTTGACTTCTTGTTACATCTATTTCTGTAATAAATTTAATAAGTTGGTTGGGTTGGGATGGGAATAAATAAATTAAGAAACACACACACGAAATATATTTGTTATTTTATACATATATTGACAAATCAATACAAGAAATGTTTAAGATTTCTTTCAGTAGATTACTAGATTAGCAATAAAAATTCAGCCTGTCGACATTAAATTACAAATATTAAACATACATACTTCAATACCTTACAACTAATAGAACCATATGTAAAAATGTACTTCTAAAACTAAGAAACTTCCAGAGCTTCACATGGCAGCCATTTACAACTCTCAATAGCGTCCCACAAGTTGCAGTCTTGATCTATTTTTTCTCTATTCATTTTGTCAATGTCCAATGGAATGGAGTGTTCTTTAAAAAAAAAACAATTAAGTTAGGGTTATCACTAAAATTGTAAACAATGCAAAAACATTCTATTTGCTAATGCAAAAATGACCATAAAAACAGAACTCTCGAAGGGGAGTTATCTTAGACCTCTGAGGAATCTTTTTCTATACAGGGTGTTTAGTTTCAATGTTTTTACAGGGTATATCCATTTATCGCACCGACGCACTGTGTTCCGCCTAATACGTATAAGTGGACAAAAAATATTTAATAAATATCAAGATTTAGCTATAAAATATTGTAAATAAACCTTGAACCTCGGGGCGGTGGAGTTCTAGCTGCAATAAACCGTAATCTATCAGTAAGGCGAATAAATAGTCCTGTTAATAATATTGAACACTTATTCCTCATGATAACTCTACAAAGACAAAAAACCGTTATTATAGGTGTTGTATACATACATCCAGCATTGGCACTAGAAATTTATGAAAACTTTTGTTATACAGTGTCATCCATTATTAGTGAAAACATAAGTTCGAAAAAGCTGTCCATTTTCTCCAAGAGGCCTGATTTAAGTATAAATAATAAATCCCACAAACATAAGTGATAAAATGTGAAATAATAATTTGTGGTGACTTTAATTTTCCCAATATTTCATGGCATACAGTTTCTTTTGGTTCAATGCCGGAGGGTAAAAATAATAAGCAGGTTACAAGTGTCTCAGATTGCATGGCGTTTTACAATTTGAAGCAAGTAAATGGAATTTTCAACGCTAATGGAGGCTATCTTGATCTCATTTTTTCTCTTTCAAATTTTTCCATTTCGGTCTCAGACAGCCCTCTCTTAAGCTGTGATAAATACCACCCGGTATTGACCTTTCAACTAGAATTTACTAAACAGATGGATCAAATTAACTATGATTATTACTACTATAACTTTAATTTACCTAACTATCAGGAAATAAATTTTTATTTATCTACCATTGACTAGAATGAGATCTTGAAATTTGATAATATCAATGTAGTTTTAAGCAAATTCTATGAAATTATTTACTCTGTGATAGATGTATATGTTCCTAAACTTAGGTGTAAGCCTCCAATTTTTCCAAAATGGTTTAATAACACTATGAAGGAGTTTATTATCATGAAAAAAATTGCACATAAAGAATTTAAAAGGGCTGGTTCCTATGAAGATTATGTTCAATTCTCACAATTACGCTCGCAATGTAAAACTTACTCTCAAATAAGTCACACTGAATATATCGAAAACTTAGAACATTACATTCGTAACCAACGTGAATTTTGGAAATACATAAATTCTAAAAAAGGAAACCTAGATCTTCCAAGTTCTATGCATTTTGATGAGAAGGTTGGCGAGTCTCCTGGTGATATAGCTGAATTATTCTCTCAGCATTTTGCCTCTCAATATGTAAAAAATAATTCTACTAGCTATGATCTTAAACCAGATATGTTTGTGAATATAAATAAATATAGTACTTGTACCCTAGATATTTTTAATAGCATAACTAACTTAAATGATAGCCTGGGGTGTGGCCCGGATGGGATACCTGTACAATTCTTAAAAAATACCAAATTTGTTCTATCTAATATACTCTCTGAGATCTTTAATAAATCCCTACTTCTAGGCATATTCCCTGATGAATGGAAACGTAGCTACATCACCCCCATCTATAAGGATGGTGATCGTAATGACATAAAAAATTATCGTGCCATATCGAAAATCTCAATTATACCAAAAGTCTTAGAATCTCTAGTTACAAATTATATTACACCCCATTTTAAGAATATCATTATCCCGGAACAACATGGTTTTGTTAAGGGTAAGTCTACCGTGACTAACCTTTTGGAGTATCAGCATGTCTGTTAGGAGCCTTGGGGAATCATCATCAGGTAGATGCTGTCTATACAGATTTTACGAAGGCTTTCGACAGGGTGAATCACGATATTCTAGTGGCAAAACTGGCGAGCATGGGAATTCAGGGAACCCTCTTAAAATGGCTCAACAGCTACCTCACAGATAGAAGACAAGTGGTAAAAATTAAAAACTACCTTTCTCCTGAAATTCTTGTGTTGTCGGGTATCCCACAGGGTGCACATTTATCGCCATTTCTATTTAACTGTTTTATTTAGTTATTATTACTTAAAATTGTGCATCAAGAATAGTTATATAATATTATATGCTGATGATTTGAAAATTTATTTACAAGATTATACTGTCCCTTGTTGATTGCCTTGAACTACAGAATGATCTAGATCGATTCATTATATGGTGTAATTTAAATGATCTACATTTAAACCCTTCTAAATGTAAAATAATAAGTTTCTATAGGATAAAAAATCCTGTCAACTTCTCCTATAACTGCTGCCCGAGAATATAAACCACCCATCCTTGGACTTCTTGTTTGACTGTCCTCATTCTGAGTTAAAAGAAAAATGCAAAAAGAAATACTTTAGAAACTTCAAACAGGCTGAATATGCAGATATTAATAACGAGCTTAACTTGCAGGACTGGCCATCACTGCTAGATTCTAATAATAATGTAGAGACAAATGTCAAAATATTTTATAATATCCTGAATAAAATTATACAAGATAAAGTTCCTCTTAAAAGTATAAACAATGACTTTCCCCCCTACTTTTCTAAAGAAACAATTAAATTAATACTAAAGAAAAAAAAACTACACAAAAATTGGAAAGGTAACAAAAATATAAACTCTTTCAATGCCTTTAAACTTCTTCGTTCACAAACAAAAAGATGCATTAGCACCGACTACCAGTCATATATTTCTAACATAGAAAACGAAATACCTAATAATAGCAAAAAATTCTGGCAGTTTGTGTCAAATAAAAAATCAAATGGAGGAACTCCCGGGGAGATGAAGTTTGGTAACAGGGTGGCAGAGGATGGGGCTGGAGTCTGTACGTTGTTTTCTGATTTTTTCCAAAGTGTATATGTTAAAAAATTTACAAGGAAAAAGTTAGAAGGCACCGTCAAGACAAGAATAGAGCACTTTCTGGAATTATACTGAAGTTCGGGAAGCTTTGCGAAATTTTGAAGGAAAAAAAGGCGCAGGCTGATGAGATCCCAGCTTTCTTTGCAAAAATGTGCTCGCTTTCACTTTGCCTGCCATTGACAATACTATTCAATCAGTCTCTTTCGTCTGGAATCTTCCCAGAAGTCTGGACGGTCTCTGCCATAACTCAGATTTATAAAAATAGTCAAAAAAATGATGTAAAAAATTATAGACCTATCAGTAAACTGTGCACTTTTGCGAAGCTTTTTGAGAAAGTAATCTACCCTTATATTTTTAATTTTGTCATAGGTGACATTATGCCACAACAATACGGTTTTTTACAAAAAAAGAATTTAGAGTTAAACTTAATAGAATATTCTCAATACATTTATGAATCATTTGATGCTTTCTGTCAAGTGGATGTGATTTATACAGACTTCAGCAAAGCATTTGATAAGGTTTGCCATGGCATAATGATGGAGAGATTGGCGGAGATGGGAATCTGCGGTGATCTTCTTAGATGGTTTGAGTCATATTTACTCAAAAGATCAATGTTTGTTGCCCTTTTAGGGTTTACCTCTGAGAGATTTTCTCCATCTTCGGGGGTCCCGCAGGGCTCCCATCTTGGTCCCCTACTATTTGTGATCTATAATAATAATATTCAGTTATGTTTTGGATCCTGCTTGTTTCTCTGTTACGCTGATGACATAAAAATATTTCTTAGAATTAGTTCAGCATCGGATTGTGAAACCCTTCAAACTTGTATAAATAACCTCATAGAATTTTGTAATGAAAATCAATTATTCTTGAATTTTGACAAATGCTCTGTTTTATCATTCTCACGTGGATCTACTATTATAAACTATAAGTAGGGAATGCTTCTTTGAATAGGGTTACTCATATCAAAGATCTGGGTGTCCTGTTTGACTCTAAAATGATGTTTAATCTGCACATTGACAAATTATTTATTGATTGTAATAGAATTCTTGGATTTATTAAAAGACAATGTGCCGATTTTCAGCACCAAAAAACAATCATAATTCTTTACTACGCATATGTTTTCAGTAAATTGCAATTTGCCTCAGTCGTATGGAGCCCCAGATACAAAAACTCAATTGACAGATTAAAAAAAATTCAACACAAATTTATAAGATTTTTATGTTTTAAAACCCATTTTCGTATTGTAGATCAGGATAACTCAATGGCTAGATCACATTTCAAAATTCTTGAATTAGAAAAAAGGCGAACAATTTCAGATATCATGACAATATTTAAAATAATGAATAACTTGTCTGACTCCCCCAGTATTCTCTCCAAAATTAACATTAATGTACCTGCTCGAACACTTCGAAATCATGATCTGTTTTGCATTCCATACTGTAGAACTAACTATTACCAAAACGCACCTTTGGTAAGGATGCTTAAGGCTGTAAATTTTAATTGTACTACTTCTAATTTGGACTTGTTTGCTACGAAAATGTTAACTTTTAAAAAGAACCTAAAACTTAAATTTCTAGAATAGACTTTAGGTGCGATGTTTAATCTGTGATTTATTATATAACTAAATCTTACTTAAGTTTTTTAGATTAGATCAGCGAAGACCTCTAAAGGCGGGTCCAGACCAATAAATTTGTGTGTTGAATGTTGTGCGTTGAATTCGACGAAAATATTTGCGGCGCAAATTTTTATTTTTTGTTGACATTTCATGATAAATATGTGCGTTGTGCGGGCGTTTTTACTGCGATCCATTTTCATGCCCCCGTTTCCGTTCCCGTAGCCAAAAATCGTAAAGTGACAGCTAGCCTTTCTTTAACTGATATTGCCTATTGGATATACCCTGTATATAGCGTATGCTTACAAAAGGAGAAAAAGCAAAGATATCATTTTACACACTGTTTTGTTTGCAATAAAATAAGAACTGCTGATTAAGATGAAAAACCAAATTGAGAACCGAACCGACGTGGGTATGCAATGATTATTCATTCTAATCAGATCAGCTCTCTCTGCTTGTATTTAATTCCGTTGTTTTATTTAAATGCCCTTTTTCCCATAACAAAGTTAATAGGTTATGGGCCTAGTCTAATTAAACGGTTTAAAACTTTTTTTTTGTGTTTATGTGAATTTGGTGATAAACAATTTGTGACAATGGAAGCAAATAAAAATAGACGTAATATTAAACAATTTAACGGTGAACGATATGGCATCTGGAAATTTCGTTTAAGAGCATTACTTGCCGAAGAGGATGCATTAAAAGTGCTGGATGAGATTTCTCCAAGAGACACTGATAAAAAATGGGAGAAACTAGAACGATTTGCCAAGAGTACAATAATTGAATACCTTAACGACACAATGTTAGGTGTTATAACAGAAGAGACAACTGCTCGTGACATTATGGCTAAACTGGACTCCATATATGAACGAAAAAGCCTAGCAACACAGTTAGCTGTTCAGAAAAAGTTACTGAGTTTAAAGTTTAAAAGTGATATGCCGTTAGTGAAACATTTTCTCGAATTTGACGAATTAATGATTGAACTTTTGTCTGCTGGTGGCAGTATAACCGAAATGTTTAAAATAGCCCACCTTCTTCTTACCTTGCCGTCAACTTACGATGGCATCGTAACTGCTATACATACATTGACAGATGATAATTTAAGTCTAGCGTTTGTAAAAACTAAATTGTTAGACTATGAGACAAAATTAAAAAATGAGAGCGTTGAAACAAGTGGCAAAGTTTTACATGCAGAAACTAATCAAACAAAGAATTTTTCACCTTTTAAAAAATATAAAGACCAAAGCCCAAAAACAAAGTTTCCTAACCAGACAACTAGAAAGTTTTATTCAAATCCAAGGCAACGAAAATTTAATAGCTCTATTAAGTGTAATCATTGTGGACGCCGAAATCACAAAATAAATGACTGTTTTTATTACAAGAAAGTGCTTCAAAATAAAGGAGTAGATCGTAAACGTACTTTACAAACAATTCAGACTACATTAAATGGTGAAAAGGGGTTTGCATTCATGTTGGGAAATGTATCTCCGCAAACAAATAATTCAGAAAAAGAATTATCATTTATATTGGACTCAGGTGCTACGGATCACATGGTGAATCAAGCAAATGTTTTTACAACTTACAGACAATTGGATAATCCATTAAAAATATCTGTAGCAAAAGTTGGCGTCTCCATTACAGCGACTAAGAAAGGAACCATAAATGTTACTACTGATCAAGGTATAACCGGAGTACTAGAGGACGTTCTATATGCTGAAGATATTCCATACAACCTACTATCAGTACGCCGTATCCAGGAAGCTGGTATGTCTGTCATATTTAAAGAAAATGGTGGAGTGTGTATTGAAAAGGGTAACAAAACAATTATACGAGGTAAGCTACAAAATAATTTAATAATTGTTACTTTAAAATTTCATATCCCTTTAAAAAACCACGTAAACACTCTTTCAGAAGAAACATTAAATAATTATAAACTTTGGCATGCACGGTTAGGACACATTAGTAAACAAAAAATGTTGCAACTTAAAAACATAAATTTATTAGATGATAACAAGTATTTAAATAATATTCTACCTACTCAAGAAGTTTGTGAAACTTGTATTTATGGAAAACAAGCCCGTTTACCGTTCGCTAAAGCCAAAGATAAAACTTATATTAAAAGGCCATTATTTATTGTTCATTCTGATGTATGTGGTCCAATAACTCCACCCACTATTGACAATAAAAATTATTTTGTTATTTTTGTTGATGAATTTACTCATTATACAGTTACATATTTATTAACCTATAAGTCTGAAGTTTTTAAAGTATTTCAGGATTTTGTACTAAAAAGTGAGGCACATTTTAATTTAAAAATCTCAAATTTATATTGCGATAATGGAAGAGAATATCTTTCTAATGAGTTTAAAGATTTTTGTGTTCAAAGGGGTATAAGTTATCATTTAACCGTACCTCATACACCGCAACAAAATGCAGTGGCGGAACGTATGAACAGGACAATTACGGAAAAGGCCCGAGCAATGATAAATGGAGCAGAGTTAGATAAAAGTTTGTGGGGTGAAGCAGTTCTCACAGCTACATATTTAATAAATCTAACACCTACTAAGGCTCTGAAACAAAATAAAACACCATTTGAACTGTGGCATAGTAAAAAGCCCAGAATAAATAATTTAAGAATTTTTGGTGCTACAACATACCAGCATATTAAAGTCAGAAAGCATAAATTTGACAAAAAGTCCAATAAAGGAATATTAGTTGGTTATCATCCAAATGGTTATAAAATATTAGACATCGAAACTAATAAATTTATTATTGCTCGTGACGTCATTTTCGACGAAATAAACTTTAAAACATCAAGACCAAAACTTGATGAAGGGGTTAAAAAATCAAGGTTAGAACTTGATGAAGGCTTTCAGCCAGAAAACTCCAATGATAACTTAAAGGGGTTAATAAAATCAAGGGTAGAACTTGATGAAGGCATTCAGCCAGAAAACTCCAATGATAATAAAATTCCTAAAACTACTTCGAAAGTAGAAAATACTCCAAAAGAACCTGTAGAAATTAAAACAGGTAAATCTGTCGCCAAAACAGATAATGAACACAACAACAATAACTCCAATAATGATATTCAAAATACCGATTTTAGGCGGAGTGAAAGAATAAAAAAACTTCCTACCGTTTCATATAACGAAGAACGCGATTTAAATAATTACATGTTATGTGCACAATCACTTATTTGTACAATTCCACAATCCTTTAATGATATAAAAAATAGGGACGATAAGATTCAGTGGGAGCAGGCAATAAATGACGAAATAAATTCTCTAATAATAAACAATACATGGTCATTAGTTAATCGACCTCTAAATAAAAACATTGTAGACTGTAAATGGGTATTTACAATAAAAAACAATGCTTACGGAAACCCACAAAAATATAAGGCAAGATTAAGCAATGTTTATTAGACTACAATGAAACGTTTGCCCCTGTAGCTCGTATTTCTACATTTCGATTTCTTATTATTTTTGCCAATCAGTATAATTTGTTATTACATCAAATGGATGTCAAAACCGCTTATCTAAATGGTATTTTAAAAGAAGAAATCTATATGCGAATACCGGATGGAATTAAAGCTCAGCAAAATCAAGTTTGTAAACTAAATAAATCATTATACGGTTTAAAGCAATCGGCGCGATGTTGGTTTCAGCGTTTCGATGAAGTGTTAAAACAACATAATTTTAAAAACTCTTTAGTCGATCATTGTTTATATTTCTTAGACCGAGGCCACATAAGTAAAAATATCTATGTCATTTTATATGTTGACGATATTTTGATAGCCACAGCTGATAAAAATACCATGACTAATTTTAAAGCGTATTTGATGAATCAATTCTCTATGGAAGATATGCAAGAAATAAAACTCTTTCTGGGTATTAAAGTAAACAGAATAAAAGATCAAATTACTTTAGACCAAAATTCTTATTTAAAAACAGTTCTCAATAAATTCAATATGAGTGATTGTAAAAGTGTTAATACACCGTTGCCTACTAAATTAAATTATAAAGATTTAAATTCAGATGAAAACATAAATGCACCATGTCGAAATTTAATAGGTTGCCTCATGTATGTAATGTTATGTACACGGCCAGATTTATGTACACCCATAAATTTACTAAGTAGATATCAAAATAAAAATAACAAAGAATTATGGCAGTGTCTTAAACGTATTTTAAGGTATATAAAAGGTACACTTGAACTTAAATTAGTTTATAAAAGAAGCAATTTTAACCATATTTTAATTGGCTATGTAGATTCTGATTGGGGTAATAATGAAACAGATCGTAGAAGTACAACCGGATATATTTTTAAATTGTTCGAAAATTGCACAATATGTTGGAATACTAAACGACAAAATTCTGTTGCAGCTTCATCCACTGAGGCTGAATATATGGCACTCTTTGAAAGTGTACGTGAAGCCTTATGGATTAAATCTCTTTTAAAAGATATTAATATTATAATTACAAAGCCTATAGTAATATATGAAGATAATAACGGTTGTATAGCCATAGCCAATAATCCTGTTTTTCACAAACGTTCAAAACACATTGATATTAAATATCATTTTATAAGAGAACAAGTTGAACAAAAGGTAGTAATTTTGCAATATATTTCAACAGGTAACCAATTGGCAGATGCTTTTACCAAATCACTACCATTTCCAAGACTCAACGAACTACGTTTCAAGATGGGTTTGGAAGAAGTTAACAATTTGTATTTCAATAACAATAAGTAATTTATGGTCTGATTGGGTTTTCTTGGGGTTTTCCCAATCCACGCAACAAATGTTGGGCCAATTTCTTTAGAATATCTCCCCACTATAATTATAGAATATATATTTCAAAATATATACATAAAATACATATATTTTTTTTTAATACAGGCAGAATATAAAATTGTATGAAAATTCCTTATCACAGTTCAAATATTTTTGTTTTTCTTCTTTTGAGTGGGAGTATTGGATATACCCTGTATATAGCGTATGCTTACAAAAGGAGAAAAAGCAAAGATATCATTTTACACACTGTTTTGTTTGCAATAAAATAAGAACTGCTGATTAAGATGAAAAACCAAATTGAGAACCGAACCGACGTGGGTATGCAATGATTATTCATTCTAATCAGATCAGCTCTCTCTGCTTGTATTTAATTCCGTTGTTTTATTTAAATGCCCTTTTTCCCATAACAAAGTTAATATTGCCTTTCTTTAATTTGTGTCCTTTTTCTCAATTTTCGGTCCAACCAAATTAAGTAAAATTTCAAAATCGGCTTGTGACATTCGTAGAAAATTTCTAAATTGCCCTGTTGTCTCATCAATTGCTGTTTTTAATAGGTTTTCACTACCACTCTGGCTTTTATACTGAAAAAGTTTTGTTATCCAGTAGCGTCTATGTTTACCATTTTAAAAAAAATATTTAAGTCCACATCAAAACAAGCATTCGACGCAAAACTCTTTAAAGTTGGCAGAAAAACCGACAGACCGGTGGATAGCGTGTGTTGTATCTGGCGCAAATAATTACAAATACCATTTGAACTAATTAATTATAATGATTTATATCTATTGCTAGGTCTCTCAATGCTTGAAGACCGCAGATCATATTTCGATCTTTGTACCTTATATAAAATAATTAATGGCTTGATTGATTCTTCTAGTTTACTGCAACTAATAAATTTTCATGCACCTGCAAGGGTAACCAGACAAACTAATCTGTTTAGTATCGAATATCATAGAGTTAACTATACGTATCACAGCCCAATTTGGCGATTTTGTAGAAAAGCAAATGAGCTTGCAAATATTGATTTTTCAGCCCTACACTAAAATGTATGAAGTTAAAATTAAAAAGATTGGTTCTTTAATGTATGTTCTCATAGTTATGATGTTATTGATGTTGCGGCAGCACTTTCGCTGAGTCCAGTCTTAGTTTTAGTATGAATATTGTTTTTGTAAATGGCAAATCCGTTAATAAAGATTTATTTATTTCTTTGAAGTTATAATGGCACTTAGGGGTTCCGAAATCCCAATGGTCATTTTCGAATTTGGGACAACTTGTACATACAGGGTGGCCCATTTGCCTTACAAAGCAATATACCTTCTCTACTATTAAAGATATAAATAAAAAGTTTTTATAAAAGTTGTGAGGTATAAAAAAATATATGTTCTAAAATTATTTTTAAACATACAGGATGGTCCAGAAAAATAGGACAATAAAAAGATACATTTTTTTAAATGGAACACCCTATATATTTTAGCATTTTTTTCTTGACAAAATTATCATGACACCATATTTATTTTTTAATTTTTTGCAATGTTGCCAAATAAAATGCAAAATTCTTAAAATTTTGGAAAAACCATGATAGTAAAAAATTACCTGTATTTCTCAATAAGAGTATCGAAAATCGAAATCTTCTTGTAAGCTCTTAAGTTTGGGTCTAGAAAAACTGTCTTAAATCTTTAAGTACAAAAGTAAAATTTTGTACATTGTGTTTTCTGTTGACATCCAAATATACAAAATTTTAAAATACAATAATACCTGTTTTTCAAATGAAACACCCTATATTTATTAAACTCACCTGAGAGATATTTTAAGTATCTTTTATTATTAAATTTACTAGTTTTGCCAATATTTCGATTTTTATTTAAATTTTCTTAAAAAAAACTAGTTTTTATTTTTCTAGTAAGCCATGACCGGCAAAGTCAAAACAAATGTAATTTGTTACTATTAGTAGTTAGTAATAGTTTTGTGTCCGCAAAATAAGCCCTAATAAAAACGAAACGGCCTTCAATATCTAACTGGCACCAGGAAACCCAATGTCTTGGCGTCCCCGTGAACTTCAATACAAAAGACAGATATTCTACTGAAGTAGCCGATACTTGATGGAAATTCATTAAGTTAGTATAGACCATCTGACGAAGACCCTGTGTGTCGAAACAATTGTTATGGCAATTTAAAATAAATAGTGGAAATTATAACAGTTTTGTTGCTCATTAATATTACAAAAGACAGATCCACTAGCTGCTAATTTTCTGCCCTGTAACTATATTTTTCTTAGGTTTGAAAAAATTTACATTGGTAATATATTTTTGTGATCTGGCCACCTGTAAAATCAATTTTGGTTCTTTTCACCTAGTAAAATTAAAACATCTTACCAATTAGCTCCAAATCATCTTCCTTCTTATCTTCCTGTGGTGGCACATATGCGTTTTGTGCTACTTGGCTTGTATTTGATTGATCATAACCCTGCTAAAATATAATTACCATTTTAATTCTCAGAGTGATTTTAACAAGAGAACATCAGTACTTTTCTTGCTATACAAAGTAAAGATCTTGGAAACTAATAGATTTGTCTTATTTTGGCAAATTGACATAGTTAACTCTGAACCTTTTTTACATAATGACTGAGGTATGTATTAACTTGTAGGTATAAAATAAATCCAGATCTTTTTCAAAATTATTATATATTAACTCATGAAAATCCCAAAAGAAAGAAAAAAAACTTAACAACCGAAAACGCAAACTACTCCTACATTCAAAAAAATGCTGAATTTTCTATTATTAAGCAGTTAAGTACACCTTCTGTAAAATTGACACATCCTGTAAATTAATTAAATGCTTGACAGTCAACATGCAAAAAATATCTTTTAATATTTTTGTCACTTGCTGTTATACTGAAACAACTTTGATTAATACTTGATTAAGATAAAATCTGTAATTGTTGCCACGTGCCACAGGTCCCTCAAAAAAAAGAGTGTAATACTGTTGCAAAATCTAAAATTTAATAATATATATCGTCGTTTAAGAAGTGAACCCTCGTATATACATTTTGTAAAAAATGTGATACCTCGTATATGCAAAACCTCTACTTTACAGGAGAGACAAAAAACTTGATAAAAAACATATCAATGATGTAACATTCTTAATATATTAATTTTGTATAGAATGAGAAACTTCTTAAAGATATTTTTATGATAAAAACTCGAATTCATTGCATTTCTGTTATTTACGGCACATACGAGGTCGCTCATGAAAAAAATTTGCAAAAGTTTGGAGATACGAGTGATCACGAGTTTTATAGGATAAACAAAAAAGTTTTCTCTTTATTACAACAGTTTATTATTAAAGTTTATTATTAAAGTAATTTTGAAAATTTGTAAATATCCTACTTACTACTAATTCAGTTATAAACTACCAAAAACATTTGTAAGCATTTTAAATTATAAAAAAAATCTAACTTATAATAAAATTCTTGAACTGAGATTTTAATGCACAATTGCCTTTTATGCAAAAAATAAAACAAGGAAAAATCATTATGTACATTTAGAAGGGACTTACTATTTTTGTTGAGAATATTAATCTGAATTTTTAGTCCATGTGCGGTAAATTGTCGTAAAATAAGTGACAGTCTTTCGGAATTACAACTTTAAGTTGCTGAAGGTGTTCCCATTTTTGTTTTTTTATTTTTATAGGTGCTTTTCGT
Source organism: Polydrusus cervinus (assembly GCA_935413205.1). NCBI lineage: Eukaryota > Metazoa > Arthropoda > Insecta > Coleoptera > Curculionidae > Polydrusus > Polydrusus cervinus. The sequence continues at coordinate 95,902,453 of OW284510.1, read as the reverse complement.
AATTGTGCAAATGCTTTTAGATCATTTACTGGTTTATCCCTTTTTCTCTGTGGAAGATCTTGAAAATCGTCGTTGATGTTAAGTTTTACCTGTATGTTTGCATCAGGGGTATACTTAATTATTTTAATGTCATTCACTGTAGGATCGTTTACCCTCCGCCCCGGTCTTATAGAGTCAAACTTCGATGACACTGAGGAATCTTTCACAAAGTCAAAATTAAGGGTTTTCACTAAATACGGATCTTTTCTTCTTGCGTCCATTGTAGCCTTAGGGTAATCGCTTGGTAAAAATATAGACCTGTTTTTTAGAGTTCTTTCGATCGTTGCATGGACCGAATCTACTTCCATTTGCGTGTGTCCACGTTCAAGGTATTTTTGGTAAATTGTTACGTTCTTATGGACACTTAAGCTTAACAAGGCATTTGCTAATACAGCATTTTTGTTTTGGTAAGTGCACCCGTCGCTCCATATTATAACAGGTTTTGTTCAGTCTTTAATCTGTAAAATATAATCCACAATGCAACTGGCGAAAGTATTAGTAGTTAAGTCCGCTTCACTTTCGTTAAACCAATAGCAACAACACTGATGAGTGTTTATATCATAAACAGTAAAATTGTGACTAACCAACTTTGTCTTATAATATAAAGCGGAAGCATTTAAAGATGGACAAACTTTAATAGCCTGTAGATCTTAAGTTAATACAATAGCTAGGCCCTGTGACTCTAATAGCTTATCCCTATTTTTTTCCTCTCTTGCCAAATCGTTCCTTTTAAGATGTTCTTCGTAAATCTCATTGTCTAAGTTTTTGGCTTTATATGAACAACAGGTGTCACACTGATCTTTTTTAGGTGTTTGAAAAGCAATATTTTTTTCTTTTAAAGTGCCATCAAAAGTGTATCTGCATAAAGGCTTTATATTGTTTTTTTTTCTTAGAGCAGTAACTTTGGTATTCTCTATAAACGGCAGCCATAGAATTTCCGTACATGGGCTCTAAATACAACTTATTAGTAGATTTCCTGCAATAATGCGATGGAAGTTTTGCTGAAGAATCCAGAAACTCTACAAGAACTTCTTTTGCAATATAGCTGTCAGTTCTAGGCCCCTGATTTTTTTTTACTCCTCTTAGAGCAATGTTTGTTACTTCCTTAGATTGATGAATGCCGGAGTCGGATCTTTTAACCCACTGTAGAACACTCCATTCCTTAAGTCCAAAAGTCGAAAGAAAATTTTGTTTACATACCCTGAATACCTTTCCATTTATATTAATTGTGTATTTTAAAGTGAAAGTCCTCCTTGATTGTTCATTTTTAAGATCCTTTGTTAATCTTGCCTTTTCTGATTTTGCGACTAGTGATGAAATGTAGATTTTTCTTTGGTCCCAGTTCATTTGAGACCAAAATTTATGAAACAGTTCATTTCGGTTTTCTTCGCTTGGCAATCCCTATCTTTCGATCTGAGACATACAGTCGAAAAGCATCGAGGCCCTATTCTTCTTTCCTCTCGTTCAGGGCCCCTCTTGGCCGGTGCGCCTTTAGATCTACTCCAACCCCTATAAGCTTGACCCTGTTCCCTTAACTTTTTATTTTTACAATATCATGTAAAAAAAGGTATGGGAACGAGTTTCTATATAAACAATTGACAAAGAACTAAAAAGCGAATAAAATTGAGTAAAATATTTTATATTTGATAGGTAAAAACCACAAAATTACCTTAAAAACAATGCACCAGTCAAAAACGTGTAGGCGACCATTACAAAGTACATCTAAACGAAAAGATACGAGGTCTCACAGGTTGTTTCGTATGAATGCACATGCGTGAAATCACTGGATATCAAATTGCGCCAAATTAATGACGGTTATAAATACAGGGTATTCTATCAACGACGCGTTAGGTTTTTCTACATGTCATGACGTAAATAACTCATTTTCGCCAAAATTGCTGTTACGAGGTCTCACATTTTTCATAATATGTAGATACGAGTGTTCACTTCTTAAACGACGATATGCTCTTATTTATCTCAAGAACTATTCGGTTTATACTTATGACCTCTTATATGATATGTTCAAAATCTAAACTAAAATTCAAAAATGTAACAAAAACTGCCTTTATAAAGAAGCAAAGTTGAGAATAACTCTGTATTCGAGATTCTCTAAGGAAAACCTAGTCATTTTAACACCAAATAATTAGATCTACTCTACCTGTTGCCAGTTTGTAGCATAATTTTGCCAATAGGAAGATGGGTCATAATACTGGTTGTAATTTCCTTCATTGCTGCCACTGGATACTGCTTGACCATTTGATGGACTATCTCCAACACCCTTAGGTTTGGGCACAGCATTACTAATTTTTAACGCTTTCGTTCCTAAACCTATATACCCATTCATTGTTATTAAACTATTTTTCATTTCATCTTCACTGCCGAATCTTACAAATCCATAGCCCTTACTAAAACCACTGTTGTCTAAAATAACTACAAAAAGGGGTGTAAATAGATATACTGTAAATAAAACTTTTTTGTGTCTGTTTAAAGGTTGGAGACAATGACGTTTCTCGAACGGCAGTAGAGTTTTGGACTTGCATTGTCTTTATTTGTTTAGAATCACTACGTTTCAACTGGTAAGTATCTCCAGTCGTCTTCAGGTGAATACTGAATAAGTACGGTAACTACAGCTCTATTTATACTAGGCAGGTGCTGTGACCCATGACTAGTGGGCGGAGTCATGCGTGTTGCTAGGTGATGACGCATAACTGGATGAGTCATGCTTGATGAGTCATGCTCGATGACGTCATGCTCGATGAATCATGCGTTTAACTCTTGGGTGGTCTTATTCTAAGATTACATTTACTTAACAAGGGTTTCCAGACGTTTCTCATGTCTAATGAAGGCTTACTAAAGCAACCTGGATTTTGGTGTATGGTAGCAGCTTCCTTAAACTTCCTCTTCCTCCAGTGCGGTTCTTTTTGCAGGATTTCCGCTTTTGTCCACATGATATGATGGCCGTGCGTCCAGGCGTGGTCAGCTGCACCTGATTTTTCGGTCTCTCCTTTTCGGGTATTATTCCGATGTTCTTTAATCCTTACTTCTAGTGGTCTTAGTGTCTCACCAATGTAAGACTGGCCGCATTCGCAGGGGATCTGGTAGACACAATTTTTCTTGTCTTTCTGGCTTACTGGTCTCGTCTTCGTTAGGTGGCTTCTTAAAGTGTCTCTAGAGCTGAATACTGTTTCGATGTTGTATCGTTTTCCTAGTCTTCTTATTTTCTCGGATACTTCTTTGACATACGGAATATTGAGTATTGGTTGTATCTCTTTCTCTGCTTTACGTGTGTTTGGCCGATTCTTGCGATTTTCCAATATTGTGTCAATCAGTTTCATGGGATAGCCATTCTTGTTGAGGTCGGTCTTGATGTGGTTAGTTTCTCTTTTGAGAGCTTCGTTTGAGTTACAGAGAGTAATTGCTCTATCCACAAGGTTTCTTACTATGCCATGTTTTGTGTTGTTTGAGTGGTTTGATGTATAATTGAGATATTGCCCTGTATGTGTAGGTTTTCTGTACACTGAGGTTAGGAAGGTGTTGCCATTTTTCTCTACATTGACGTCTAGAAAAGGTAATTGGTTGTTCTCTTCCGCACTGGAGGAAGAGGAAGTTTAAGGAAGCTGCTACCATACACCAAAATCCAGGTTGCTTTAGTAAGCCTTCATTAGACATGAGAAACGTCTGGAAACCCTTGTTAAGTAAATGTAATCTTAGAATAAGACCACCCAAGAGTTAAACGCATGATTCATCGAGCATGACGTCATCGAGCATGACTCATCAAGCATGACTCATCCAGTTATGCGTCATCACCTAGCAACACGCATGACTCCGCCCACTAGTCATGGGTCACAGCACCTGCCTAGTATAAATAGAGCTGTAGTTACCGTACTTATTCAGTATTCACCTGAAGACGACTGGAGATACTTACCAGTTGAAACGTAGTGATTCTAAACAAATAAAGACAATGCAAGTCCAAAACTCTACTGCCGTTCGTAAAACTTTTTTATTTTAAATTAAGTTATATTGAACACTAATTATTATATAATAAACCTAACTAACTCTTTTTTGAATACCCATCAAGGTAACTTTGGCTATTTATGTTTTTTAACTCAAGCCCACATTAGGTTACTTATTATATTCAGGGAGTCTCAATTTAATGCCTACCTTTTGCCGTTTTAATAGTATTATACTTTGATGAAAACACTCTGTACAGATTATAATCATCCACATCAGGAGTTAAATCACCCACCCAAACTGAAAACTCTCTATCAACAATTTGTCTGCCTGGATTATTACTAGCGTTGTTCAATCTGAAGCGAACAGTAGGATTTGTACCAGGAATGGGTTTTGAATTGAGCTTGTGCATAGCATCAATGGCTTCGTCATCATTAGCAAAATGCACAAAACAATAACCAGCAGGTTCTCCAGTAAATTTGTTTCTCATTACTTTAACGCTCATAGGACTCTCGCCCATCTTCCGAAATGCGTTTAGAATGAAACTCTCAGTCATGTAGGGCTCCAGCTAAAATTATTTTTATTTACACATTTTTACAAATCGAAAAATGGAATTAAAGTACTCACGCTGCCCATCCATAACTGGCAATGCACCATGTTGGTCATGTTGAAAGAAGTTTATAGAAATTTAATATAAAATTAAACTCGGAAATTTCAGTCTAGTTTACAGCAGAACCGAAGCTTTCTGTACTTGTATCACAAAACAACACTCTTAAGTTACAAACAAACTCGAACGAACAAACAAATTTGTTAGGTTAGTCCCACTACTTTCATATTTCTTCTTTAACATAACAGTCTGTAGTAGATTTGGCTACTTGGCTGTTAAATTTGATAGCCTATTTTATTCCCTTCACAGCGTCGACCTTTCGTTCCTTTGTGCTTCAATGAATAACCCATTGAATAAAGAACGTCGTTCTTTATTCAATGGAATAACCATGTACTGTCTCAAAAAAACATGTATCGTCGATCGTGTATAAAAAAAGCATTTGCCTGCCTGATTTTATATGCTACGAGCCATAATCCCATAATCGGCTTCTTGGAATGGCGAGATTGTAAAGGCTGTGAGCAGCGGCGGCGCCAGGATTTTTGGGATGGGAGGGCACAAATAGGCCCGATGATTTTTGAGTGGACACTACATGACTTCTAAAAAAAAACGTTTGCCGGCCTCCCGCCGCTTTAGAATGCGATAAACAGCGACAGGCAAAACTTCCCTCTTGTGTGGTGACGTCTAAAAAAAAGTCATCGTTTTCTTGAAAATACCATACAACCACTCATCAAAACTTTTATAGCCAAGTCCCTCTTACCTCGGGAAAATTACATTACAAAACCAACCTATGAATTTTGGGGGGACACCAGGGTTAGCACTCGTGTTTCTAGGGTGGGCCGGTGCCCACCCTGCCCCCCCCCCTGATGCCGCCGCTGGCTGTGAGACGTTTGAGGTTTACTTGTCAAACATTTCGTTTATGAAAAAAAATATATTTTTTACAGAAATTTATCTTGAAATGAAATTGTTTGAATTAAATTAATCTGAATATTTCCTTTCCTTAAACTACAGGTTCATCGCCCCAGAAACCTCCCATTTTTGGGTAGTGTAGAATAACTGCGTTCGGTTTTGAAAAAATCGGGCAGAGCGAACAGATGCAGATGTAATATCACGTGGTATTTGAGCTAAATAAGCGCGTAGCGTTTACCGAACCCATGTAATAAATTAGAGTTCAAATACCGAACGCCGAGCAGATGCAACGACTATAAATACAAACTTATTTATAGTCGTTGGAGCAGATGTACACAACAGCCACGTTTTTTTTATCTATGGGTTTTGGAGTTTCATCCATCATTCCTCTGTGGTCAGCAAAAGATCAACGTGGCAACATTGCATATCGATTTTACAGCATCTTTAAAATCTGTCAAAAGGCTGTCAAATGAAAGCACCTTTGCTTTTGTAGTTTGTTTACGTTTTTATCTTTTTAACAAAATTAAGATTACTGATTAGTGTTATTTTTTCTAACAATGGGAGTTTATTGTAGATGAATGTATTAATGTAAAATAATGCATGCCGTATAAATGTGAAAAAATTGCATTGTTAACTGGCAAGTATTACATAGTTTATATTTATCTATTGAGCACTAAAATAACAATTTTTATTGATCTTAAATTATTGTGTTTATTTTTTAAATGTTTTAGCATACTTAACAGCGAGTTATTTGCATTGGCTCGTCCTGCATTCGAGTTTCATGGCCCAAAACGATTATATGTACACAATCAATAGTTTTAGCTAAGGCAGTATTGAGCATGTGCACTGTTTCAACCCCCTCAATTCTCTCTACATCCACCCTAAACTTATGGTAGATCAAGGGTTGTTTCAATCAATATGGAAAAGTAATCTATAGAGTGCAATGTCCATCTGGAAGTGTGAACAACTTTGAACAAAATTTTAAATAAAATTGTGTATTCAATTATCAAATAAAGCAAACACAACAGGAAAGTGTTTACTAGGACAGAAGGCAGAATTGATTTTTGTCATGCAAACATTAAGGAAAAAAACAAGTCCTCTAAAATGTAAGTATAATTAGTTTTAATTTGACGATTTATTGCTCTGTGACACTTCTACTGTAGATAATAAAACTCATTTAGTAGGGAATAAACCTTTTAATTTAGTTTTTAGATCTTTAATTGCCCTTGTTAGAACTAATAAAATTGTTGTGTAACATACATACTTACTAATTAACCAGTGTCTATCATTGATGTAAATTTACATATGCAAGTGGGTAAATATTTGTTTTAATGTGTTACTTGCATTAATTTTATTTGCAGTTGAGCATTTATATTTTTGAGTTATGGAAACAAATATATTTAAATACCTACCTTAAGCCTATTCTTTAGCATATTAAAATTATTATGGTTTGTTATTTTACCAAATAATAAGATTAATTGTTCCCTTTCAAGAACCAACATTGTACTATAATTTTTTTTTTAAATTGATACTTAAATGGGTCACCACAAATTGATTTTCTTTAGTTCACCAACAAATATCTAATTCATCCTTAAAATAGGCAATATAGGAGGCTTTTTATAGAAGTACAATTGGAAGAGAGACATTTTGAAAAACATTGTTAATTGATAGATTTAATTACAGTTTGTTGAAATGTTTTCAATATCAATACTACCATTAGCCATAACTTTGTTATTTTAAAGAACTACTAAACAAAAATCTACTATTTTCAAACTTCACTAGTATGTATGGCCTCCACAGCTGAAATTAAATTTAAGGATACCTATTATCAAGTAAAACCAATATTTCACATGATATTTATGCTCTATGATTAAAAAAAACATTTTGAAAAATTCATGTGAAATACTTATTGTTTTGACATATACTTATATCATTATAAATTTTTAAATGATATTTTTGTTCGAAAGCCTACTTGTCTATTTTACAATTTTTGTTTCAAAGCCTTCTTTTATTATTTATGGGCCTTGGTAGTAAATCAATAGAGTTAGAATAGTTTAACCTGGTTATCCTATTAACTTTTTTAGGTATTTTAAAAGTGACAAAAATCTTAAATATTATTGTGACAATTGCTTTTGAGCAAGACAAATTTCGCCTAAATTTAACAGTTAATATTTTTTGAACCAGATATTATATCGACCTACGGTTTTGAATGGTTGATAGATTCATCCCTTGGGAAACAATTTTCAATGTTGGATTTTCTTTAACTGTCAAAAAAAGTATATACAGGGTGTTAAAGAAGACGATGATTTTCGCTCCAATTTTAATGGCGTGTAACTTTTACAATAATATTTTTAAGTTTAATCACTCTACGTCAATTGAATCAAATGGTGAATAGATTCATCCCTTGGGAAACACTTGTCAATGTTGGATTTTCTTTAACTGTCAAAAAATTTTATATACAGGTTGTTAAAGAACATGATTTTTGCTCCAATTTTAATGGCGTGTAACTTTCAGAATAATATTTTAAAATTTTATCACTCTACATCAATTGAATCACTGGTTCATAGCAAAGAAAGTAATTTCTCAAATTTTTGATATCTGCTATATTTTAAGAAATACCGATTTTTTTGGAAAACCTTGCTTTATTTCAACTTATTATTATTACTTAATATTGTTTTTTTTTGTCATAATCTCGATTCAAATTAATACACTCGGATGGACGGGGTTTGGTTTGACGGCAGCTAGTGATATTTAATATCAAAGTCTTTTTCAATGTAAGTTTAATTTTAGGAATAGTGTTAGAAATTAATAAATACATTTTTTCCAAAAATTAAATTAAAAAAATTACCTTTGTTAAAATTTTGTAAACACGCGGTATAATATACCTGTGGTGCGATATAAAAAACTAAAAAATAAGAAAAAATTTACCTAATCTAGGGGCGAGTACTTTCCAATATAAAACAATCGTGAAAAATTGTGAGATACTCATAAACCATAGACATATAGGTGTTTATAAGTACGCCACTCTACATTATAACATTTAGGTACAACTATTGTTACTGAACATAATCAAGCTTTTCATAAGGTATAATAATCACTCGCGAAGTTTGCACGATACAACGCACAGTGAGATCTAGCTACCAATAAGTTAAAATAAAGCAAGGTTTCCCAAAAAAATCGGTATTTCTTAAAATATAGCAGATATTAAAAATTTGACAAATTACTTTCTTTGCTATGAACCAGTGATTCAATTGACGTAGAGTGATAAAATTTAAAAATATTATTGTGAAAGTTACACGCCATTACAATTGGAGCAAAAATCATCGTCTTCTTTAACACCCTGTATATAAAATTTTTTGACAGTAAAAGAAAATCCAACATTGACAATTGTTTCCCAAGGGATGAATATATCAACCATTCAAAACCGTAGGTCGATATCGTATCTGGTTCAGAAAATATTAACTGTTAAATTTCGGCGAAATTTTTCTTGCTCGAAAGCAATTGTCCAGCAGTTTAGTGACAGTTTTAGAATTTCAGTACCGGTATTTAATTTTTTTTATTTTCTAAACGTTTTAATAATATTTTTAGCTAGGAAAGAGATATTTTAACTGGCTTCTTCCAAATTTAGTTGCCCTTTTCACTATGTTAAACCGCACAAATTTCAATTATGTTTTAAACAGCGCCCTCTAGCGACTACCACAGAAACCAAAAACACATATATTATAATGCAAATGATAAAACAATTAAATCTCTTTAAAATGAGTAAAGTTTGATCATTTTCGTCATCCCTAACCGAAGTTGTTGAATTAATTCCAAAAAAAAAAAATGCTCTTTCCTCCACCCTATTATTTCAGAAGCTGGACCAAAGTTGCTCATAAGGTTTACAAATTTTTAATCAGGCTTAACTAGACATATTAAGGAGAAGACTTTGTTTCCTTCTTAGTTAAGCCTAATGTAAAAGGGATTTTTTTTCTGATAGCTGTACGATTAATAGTTTTTGAGATACAGCTGGTTTTCTCGTTTATTTGGCCACTTGTTATGTACATCTATCTACGTAGAATTACTATTGTATTATCTAAAAGTATCTACTTTTTAAATATTGTATTGTTTGATCAAGTGTATCTGAATGCGCTAAAATTTTCCTTGTTGAAGTGAATTACAAAAAAACTAATCAAATTATTAATTTTTTTTTACCAATGTAAAGGTGATGTCTATGTGGGTATACGAAAGTTATTTTTAAGCAGAAAAAAATTACTAAAATTCATTGTATTTTAAAAAATATAATTTTTTATAAAAATAACTTTCTCACATTCTCCAAGAGTCTAAATTTAAAAAGTTTTAAAAAATATACTAATACCCATGGACAGGATTCGGTTCAAGAGAACGTAATGTTTTTAATTTACAGTGACCGGAAGAATTCTTGCTCCTTATGGAAAGCTTTTGTAATTATTGATTTCACAGACAATTGTATTCTTTATAAACGTTTCTGCCTTCCCTTAAACTAAATTAGCGATCATTAAATTTGAAAAAAAACTGTAGTACATACGAGGGAGATTCAATTTTTTAAAAGTCGTTCAAGAGAAAAGTACTCTTATTTTTCTTTTTAGATACAATTTTTATTTGGAAAAGTTGTCAAGAATTAAAAGTTATGTTCGAATATGAAGTCACGGCCTTCTATTCATAAAATAAAATAAAAATACCTATTTTTTGGTCTTCCCTGCATGGAGACTAGATTGAAGAGATCAAATGATTTTTAAAAGTTCTTTATAATGTTTACGTTTAGAATATCGGTTAAACTTAAAATTTCTCGTTATTTATAATTTTTCCTAAACCATTCAAAAAAATTATGCCAAAATTCGTTCTGTTTTGGAGCAATTAGGAACTAATTTTAGACAATATGTTCAGTATCTTCTTAAATTACTTAAAAAATGTCTCGTCTTCCCGATTATTAAAATTAGTTTAAGTAAGAAAAATTAGTCTTTATACCGGGTAGGTAAGACAAAAAAATGAATATTTTTTTGCGTTTGTTAATAGAAGAAGAAGGACGTGACTTTGTATTCGGCCGTAACTTTTAATTCTAAACAACTTTTACAAATAAAAATTGTATCTAAAACGAGAAATAAGAGTAGTTTACTCTCGAGCAACTTTAAAAAAATTGAATCTCCCTCGTATGCTGTACAATTTTTTCAATTTTAATGAGCGCTTTTTTAATTTAAGTAAACGCAGACTCTTTTTATCAAGAATACAATTTTCTGTAAGATCAATAATAAAAATGTTTTTCATATGAAGCCATAATTCTGCTGGTCGTCATTGTATTTGCAAGGAGGTGTGGTAACTTTAAAGAAGAATTTAGAAATATCATTTGGATTCACCAAAAAAATAAAGGGGAAAATGTGGTTAAATAGAACTTTTAAAAAGCCACTCTTCCTTAGTTTTTATTTTTCGGCCAATTGAAACCTTCAAATCCACTTCCAGGTTAACCGAAAGTGAAGTCAACTTTAAAATTTTAAATAGAAATGCCCCATTTTTATTCAATGCTTGAATTCTATGAAAGATTCTGTTTTCAATGACATATCACACTTTATCATTTGTTTTAATAATGGCTGCATAGATCAATTTTCTTTTGTTTTATAAAATGTCCATAACTTTAATAAAACAAGGTAAGCGGTAAAGAGTAGGCCATGGAAACGTTAAAATGGTTCATTTCAACCGGCTTTATAATATCAAATGCACTTGCTTGAGAAAAATGTGTCCGTTAGGGCTATTATATTATCACAACCTTTAAAAAAACAACAACGGAATTTCTCGAATTTTTCAAATAGCCATCTTTGTTTTATTATAATAAAATTCTTTATTTAATTTCCTTTTTAACGTTGTATCACAAGTTAATTATTATTTTTTAGGTAATAGTGAAAATTAATAAAAAATATCATAAATGTAATATCTAGACCTGTATAAGCCATAAGAAGTTATGTCAAGTATGACGTAGAAAACAATTCATTCATTTCAGTTTTCGTAGTTGGTCTAAGAAATGCAGAAATAATGTTTTTGTTTTCCACGGCATCTAGACTGGTCTTGGCAAAACTTCTTATGGCTTGAACGGCAGTAGAGTTTTGGACTTGCATTGTCTTTATTTGTTTAGAATCACTACGTTTCAACTGGTAAGTATCTCCAGTCGTCTTCAGGTGAATACTGAATAAGTACGGTAACTACAGCTCTATTTATACTAGGCAGGTGCTGTGACGCATGACTAGTGGGCGGAGTCATGCGTGTTGCTAGGTGATGACGCATAACTGGATGAGTCATGCTTGATGAGTCATGCTCGATGACGTCATGCTCGATGAATCATGCGTTAAACTCTTGGGTGGTCTTATTCTAAGATTACATTTACTTAACAAGGGTTTCCAGACGTTTCTCATGTCTAATGAAGGCTTACTAAAGCAACCTGGATTTTGGTGTATGGTAGCAGCTTCCTTAAACTTCCTCTTCCTCCAGTGCGGTTCTTTTTGCAGGATTTCCGCTTTTGTCCACATGATATGATGGCCGTGCGTCCAGGCGTGGTCAGCTGCACCTGATTTTTCGGTCTCTCCTTTACGGCTATTATTCCGATGTTCTTTAATCCTTACTTCTAGTGGTCTTAGTGTCTCACCAATGTAAGACTGGCCGCATTCGCAGGGGATCTGGTAGACACAATTTTTCTTGTCTTTCTGGCTTACTGGTCTCGTCTTCGTTAGGTGGCTTCTTAAAGTGTCTCTAGAGCTGAATACTGTTTCGATGTTGTATCGTTTTCCTAGTCTTCTTATTTTCTCAGATACTCCTTTGACATACGGAATATTGAGTATTGGTTGTATCTCTTTCTCTGCTTTACGTGTGTTTGGCCGATTCTTGCGATTTTCCAATATTGTGTCAATCAGTTTCATGGGATAGCCATTCTTGTTGAGGTCGGTCTTGATGTGGTTAGTTTCTCTTTTGAGAGCTTCGTTTGAGTTACAGAGACTAATTGCTCTATCCACAAGGTTTCTTACTATGCCATGTTTTGTGTTGTTTGAGTGGTTTGATGTATAATTGAGATATTGCCCTGTATGTGTAGGTTTTCTGTACACTGAGGTTAGGAAGGTGTTGCCATTTTTCTCTACATTGACGTCTAGAAAAGGTAATTGGTTGTTCTCTTCTTTTTCCATGGTGAATTTAATTGTCGGTGCAAAGTTATTAATGTGATGTAAGAATTCTCTGAGTTCGTCCTCGTTTCCGTTCCAAATAATGAAGGTGTCATCCACATATCTAAGCCATATTTTTGGTTTCTTCTTTGCTTGTTTTATTGCTTCGGATTCGAACCATTCCATATAAATGTTGGCGATTATGGGCGAGAGAGATGAGCCCATTGGTAGTCCGTCCTCTTGGCTAAAGAATCTATCTTTTTCTTGAAAATAAGAATTGTTAAGGCAGCATTCCAATAGTTCCATGATGGCATTTGTAGGTAGCGGTGTTCTTTCTTGTAGGGTCAAGTCTTCCTCAAGTCTGCTCCTGATGACCTTAAGTGCGTCTTTTATAGGGACGTTGGTGTAAAGACTTTCGACGTCAACAGACAACAGACATTCTTATGGCTTATTATGGTCCTAGAAATTATATTTATGATATTTCTTGTTATTTTCTACTATTGCCTAAGAAACCATGTAACTTGTGATTTGCAAAAATTGTGAAATTCTGCTTCTTTTTTTTTAAATAGATTTTAAAGAAAATAGCCCTAACGGATACATTTTTTTTTTGAGTTAATTTTATATTATAAAGCAGGTTGAAATTTGAAATGAACCATTTTAACGTTTCCATGGCCTACTCTTTATCACTTACCCTGTTTTACCAAAGGTATGGACATTTTAGAAAACAAAGGAAAATTGATCTATGCGGCCATTTTTAAAACAAGTGATAAAGTGTGATATGTCATTGAAAAGATAATTTTTTATAGAATTTAAACGTCGATTAAAAATAAGGGGTTCCCATTTAAAATTTAAAAGTTGACTTCTCTTCCGGTTAAAGCAGCACTTTCTTGTGTCATCTGGTATACACTCTGCAGTACTGCCTAACTAAGTTTTAATTTAAAACCATAGTAATAATAATAAAATCCATAAACTTTAGACAAAAATGAAACAACCAGATTCCTAGGAGATGGGGTGAGCTTTAAAGCGAAACTTATTGGGATTTTGGAGGTGTCTGAGGCAAGGGGAGATAGAATGTGCCAGGAGGCATTGTGTGATCTAAAAATGGCTATCAGGGCAGCTGGAGAACATAAGCAAAGGATCACTGTAAATATTGCCATTGATGGATTAAGACTTAGGGATGAAAAAACTGGGGTAAAATACTATTTAATAAATCTATTTCTGTTTTTTTTTTTATTGTAAAAGAAGTTTTACAATCACCCAAAAATAGAGTCGAAACAACCCGACATAAAACTTTAAATTCGTCAATTACATAATTTACAATCCAATTCCTGAACTTCATAATCTGTAAATTATTATCAAAATAGAAAAAGTTTTAAAACATTCTTTTCTAATTTTATGTGGAATCTTTTCAAAATTACCGGGCCTTTTGCAATGTCTTATTTTTTACAATTAATTGTAATTATCAATTTTCGGTTCATTTCGTCAGATCCAATCCTAAACGCGTTTTGCCGTATCATGGCTCATCAGTAGGGCTAGGATCCGACGAAAGAAAGGAATAACTCCAAACTGCTTATACAGTCTTTGGTGGAACACAGCAGCAAGATGCTGTACGGAGCGACATCTGGGTCTATGTTAGACAATCTTGTGCTGTGCTGGCGTGTTCCACCAAATACCGCATAAGCAGTTTTAAGTTATTCCTTTCTTTCGTCGGATCCTAGCTCTACTGATACCTACAGGTCAGCGCTACCTAGCGGGACTCCTGTAATTGTGACAAATGTCTTTAACTTGCTTATTTGTATAAGTTTGTTAGAGGTGCTGGTAAGTTTAAGAGTGTCTAACAACTGCATAATTATGATAAGTTCATTGTTGCTTCTTATTACAGGATTGTCTTTATCATCACCCAGTCCACAAAATTTCATTCATTGCTCAGGATATGACCGATTCTAGAGCTTTTGGGTATATATTTGGTTCTCCAGACACTGGTCATAGGTTTTTTGGGATCAAGACAGATAAGGCAGCTAGCCAGGTAAGGAATAGTATTATAGTGCTCCAGTAAAAAAATAAATAGGTATATGTCATTGGAAATGGAATTTTATATAGTATTTAAAATGATATTTAATTAAAATTAGACCGTTGTTTCTAAAATTTTCATTTTGCCGAAAAATGATAATTTACACACTTATTAATTCCTAAAATTTTTACTTTAAGCATTATCCGGTATAACTGTCTTGGTCTTGTGTCTGTTTAAAGGTTTGAGACGATGATAGAAGAGTTTTGGACTTGCATTGTCTTTAAATCATAACGTTTCAACTGGTAAGTATCTCCAGGCCTCTTCAGGTGAATACTAAATAAGTATAGTAACTTCAGCTCTATTCATACTAGCTAGATACACTGGAGCATAAGTGAGATGGGTGCAGTCATGCTTTCAGTTCGTGCGCTGTGTTATTTACTTAACAAAGGTTTCCAGATATTTTTTATATCCAATGAGAGTTTACTAAAACAAAGGAAGAGGAAGTTTAAGGAAGCTGTCACCATACACCAGAACCCAGGTTGTTTTAGTAAGCTCTTATTGGATATAAGAAATATCTGTAAACCTTTGTTAAGTAAATGTAATCTTGATAACACCGCTCACGAATTAAACGCTTGTCTGCACCCAACCCAGTTCAGTCAGTGCACCTAGTTAGTATAAATAGAGCTGTAGTTACTTTACTTATTTAGTATTCACCTGAAGACGACTGGAGATACTTACCAGTTGAAATGTTGTGATTTAAAAACAATAATATAAGTCCAAAACTCTTCTATCATTTATCACTTTGTCTTTTCGTTAATGCTATTATGTACTTATGTAAAAAAAGGTATTTTAATGATATTTTATTTTTTCAATTTGCTTTTAGGTTGTAATAGCTATGAGAGATTTGTTTCAAGTCGTTTTTGCTCTAAAGAAAAAAGAAATTGAGCTGGCCAAACAGCATTTAGAAAAAAGCTATTTACCAACATCGCCATTATTTTCAGAAAGCTCGAATTCGGCCTCCAAGGTAAGAAGAAAAAAGACCTGGGTACGTAACTTGCTTTTTCTGCTTTTTTTAGTATGTTGCTGCTGAATAGCTTTTTATTGATATATTACAAGACGAGTGGACGCGCATGGTAAATAGAATTTGCAAAAAATATTTAAAAATTTATCAAATCACATTATAACGTTTCATTTTAGCCTTCTGAAAGGTCTAAAAGCGAACAAAAGGGGGCCGCTGGTACATCTGAAAGTAAGAATTCGGGAACGGCAGTGGCCGATTTAGTTGATTTGGAACTAGAATTGAATAGTTTACAGCAAGGATTAAATCAGATGGAACGAATTACTCCTTCTGATCCGTTTGGATCGAAAGACGATCCGTTTGGAGATAGTTTTATAAGCTATCCAATTAATGTAAGTAAATTTGTTTTTACTTTTTCTATGAATTCTAGGAAATGGCGAATGACGAATTTTATCTGATTTTTATTAATTGGAAAGACCGAAAATTCTTACTGATACGTCACAAATAGTTTCATAGAATTTTATTGCGTTATTTTCATCTTAAAAGTCAGTCAGTGAAGAAGGCGATCTGGGACTAGGACACAGGTTGGATTAAAAGGGAGACATTTTTCATTTAATTTTTAAACTAAAGTAAACCATTTTTTAGCTATTTTGCTATTTTAAGTTTGAATGGGTTTGATGTCAGGTTTTGTTTTCTGTTTATTTTTTAATTTTCGGGGGTGTTTGTGTGGTGCGACGGAGGATGCAGCAATATATGCTTTTTTGGAAATATTTTAATTAATATTGTTATGAATAATATATTTTTCAAAATTTTATTGTACCTATATCTTCAAGAAACTGCGTTTATATTTAGAAACATATATTTAAACGTTTTTTATTTGCAATTTAACTTTTATACAATATTAACAAATATTTAAAAATATATTTTAATATTCTTACATATTTATAATTTAAAATACTAAATTTTTCCCCTAACAAGCACGTCTTCGGTGGATCAAAGAAAAAGTTTATTGAGGAAAATAAATAAACACATTTATAACTAATTATTATTATTATAAATATAGATACTCTTGTCTATAAGTCTATCTTTATTTGTATGGCCAACTACCCAAGAACTTTCGTCAAAATAGCAACTTTACTTTGTTTGATCTGTAAAGGGTTCTAAATTTTGCTGCTTTTATTTAAAATGCTGGCATAACTTTAAAAGAAATGTTTTTAGTTATTTGTAATGGCTGTAATGGTATAAAATTCTTGCCTGGTCACATTATATCTATAAAATTTCACTATTCTTATATTTGATAGTTTTGACATATAAATTGTCAAGTCGGTGCTATAATGCCAGTTAATCATCAATAAAACTATTCAGCTTATTCAAACCTGCACAAATTTGACCAATCTTAAAATCGCAAAACAGGCTTAATAACGTTGATATGATAACAATTTATAATAAGTATTCTTACCGAACTTGTCGCCTGTCATGTCAGCGTTTTTGTTTCTGAGTTTTGTGTACATTCTCATTATTGTGGAATTTTGATGTATTTTTGTTTAAAATAACGGTTATTTTTATTTATTTGCTCATAGAGCCAAGTTTTAAAACGACTGGTCACTACTAAAATTTTCAACCACTGTTTTCGTTTGACAAGCTGCGACTTTAATCTTGGAGAGGTTATGAATATTTAGTTTGGAACACTGATACTGGTATTTGAACAGCACTTTACAATACAACGCTTAGTTTTTTTAGTAGACGTACTTTTATATACATAAATTCAAATTTTTAAATTAATTTTAAAAAATATCAACAAATCACAGAAAGACCGACAAATAACTTAAGTTAGACTTTTTTTATCTGTCATTGGATCGATCTTCTGTCAATAATTTTTGTGTGGCCACATGTGAAAAGTTTTATGCTATTTAAATAATATATTTTGTTTTTAGAACTTAACAAGTTTTTAGACAAAATATAGATAACACGTAACACTTTGAAAATAATAATATTTTTTCTCATAAGTCTCTTTTGGGAAATTATTTCTATTGCATAACCTTTTAGACTTTTCCATTGTTAGTATTATATAAAAATTTTAGAGAACATTGGCAACATTGTCAAGCTGCCGTTTTCATGACGTAGATTTGATAAAGTCCGTATTTTTGTTCCAATAGTTTTTTATATTTATTTATTTTCTCATGACTGCTTAAAAATATCAAAAAGTACAAAGACAGAAAATTTTATTGTTTGTTCCTTTATACACTACACCCAAAATCAAAATTTAGTGAAAAATCACATTACAAAACCCGATTTAAATGAAAACAATGTACTAAATAAGATATTCACCGAAACAATGAAGACTTAAAAGAATTGGCACCCATGCTTTTAAAACAACTTACATAAAAGTATAGTTATAAATAAACATTATATGTTATTAATCGCCCCAGTTATACTTGCATGATTTCTTAATTAATTTATAATAGTATTGTATCTAATTCAGCTGCCTTAAAAATGCTGTTACGCCATTATGCTAAAATAGAGTTAACTTTGCTTGGGCAAAGTACATTTTTTCTAAACTTCTTAAATTTTTTTAATTTTAGAAGCTTATTTTACCTCCACCTCCTTCATCAGGGCGTGAAAGATCAAGTAGAACATCAGAGACTAGTAGCATACTCAGCACTAAAACACCTCCTAATACAGCAGCCAGTGTAGATAGCACATCTGAGTCTCTATTTAGTTGTAAAACGAATAAAGAATTCTCATTTTCACGTGAATATAACAGTTCACATGATGAGCCCAGTAGTGGCGATTGGTTCACTCCTTCCTTTGGGAATAGTATATTTGAGGAACCAACTTCTTTAATACAGCCTGACCTTACAAAGGACGAAAAACACGAGGCAACAAAGCAAGAAATAATGTCGCAATTTGATGTTTTTACTGAATTGGATCCTCTAGGTATGTTTTAGTATTGCTTATTTAAAAATTTTGCTTGGATTTTTTTGGTTTGCACTTAAGTTTGATTCTGTCTGAGTTTTTATTGTGTTTGATATTTTGAGTTTTAATTAAAATAATTGCATCATATGATGGTGATGGTACTAACACAAAATTAATACATGTTCACGTAATTTTGGTATCTGGTTTAATCTGGCACATTCATTGTATGTATTTATCATTCATGCATTAATCAAATTATTATGAGCCGTCTTTTGACAATATAGAGTTATAAGAAACATGGTTTTATTAATTATTGTCCTTCAAAGTTTTTTTGGTCACCTAGTATCGTTTAAAACAATAATATCTACAGTGTTATGGAAATTATTTATTACATTTAGATGAGTGACTTCTTAGATGTCCTAGAGATTCACTTTATAGTGGCTGTTTGAAGGTTGGAGACAATGATGTTTCTTGAACGGCAGAAGAGTTTTAGACTTGCATTGTCTTTATTTGTTTTAAATCACAACGTTTCAGCTGGTAAGTATCTCCAGTTGTCTTCAGGTGAATACTAAATAAGTATGGTAACTTCAGCTCTATTTATACTAGTTAGGTGCAGTGACGCATATTTATGTGGGCGGAGTCATGCTTTAACTCTCTCTAAGCTGGGTGCAATGACGCGTAACTGGATGAGTCATGCTCATACCCGATGAGTCATGCTCATACCCGATGAGTCATGCGTTTAACTCTTACATGGTCTTATTCTGAGAGTGGTTATGAGCATGACTCATTCATCCAGTTACCCGTCACCCACCTAGTATAAATAGAACATGTAAGAGTTGACTGGGCCTTCTTAATTATGCGTCACTGCAACTAGCTAGTATAAATAGAGTTATAGTTACCATAGTTATTTAGTATTCACCTGAAGACGACTGGATATACTGACCAGTTGAATTTTTAATTGAATTTTGAATTGAAAAACAAATAAAGACAATGCAAGTCCAAAACTCTTCTGCCACAGGGTGTCCCAAATTCGATGCTCACCATTGGGATTCTCAGAAACTATAAAAGATACCGCTAAGGTTAACTTTGGGACAAAGTTGCATAATTTGGAGCGTAAGTTAATGCCCGTGAGAAATTAAAAAAAAATCCGACCACTTTCGGAGATATCTGAAAATACCCGAAAATTTAATTTTCTTTTTTTGTGACATTACTAATAAACATATGAGAAAACGGAAAGCACTTTCTATTGGCACTTTTTGACTATTCATTTTTTAAAAATAATTTTAAAAATGACGTTTCGGTTTTTAGATATCATCTAATCAACATTTTTAAATACGGACCTGAATTTTAAATATTAGTTTTTGAAGTATTTTTTTCCCAAAAACATAAACCAATAACATTTGGCAAAAATTTCACCGTTTTGAACTGAAAAATCCATAATCAGTAAAGTTTTTTTGCAATGCGGTCCTGTTAATTATTATGTTTGAAAAATAACCTTAAAATCCTATTTAGTTTGTTACCAAAATCTCACTTATTAAAATTCCTGTTACCGAAATATAACTTATTACTTAAATTCTTTTTGGTTAAAGTAGCAAAGTTTTTAAACATAACCGCATTGCAAAAAAACTTTAGTTACCGATGATTTTCAGTTCAAAGCGTTAAAATATTGGCAAAATGTTATTGGTTTATATTTTTGAGGAACAAAATACTTTAAAAATGATATTTAATTTTTATGTCTTGTGCTCAATTATAAATGTGATGAGCTTACTTATATTTTGTGCTAATGTTAATTTTGTTGTTATTAATTGTTAATTAATACTAAATGAATATTCTTTAGATATTTAACCATTTAAAATTTGTAATTCTTTAATGTATAAATGGGGCATCCCGTATATTACTAATAAATAAAAAAAAAATATTTAAAAATGTTGATTTGATAATGGTATCTGAAAACTGAAACGTAATTTTTTAAATTAGAAACTATCTTTAAATGCATCTTCAAAAAGTGCTTGCAGAAAGTGCTTTCCGTTTGTCCATATGTTTATAAGTAACGTCATAAAAAAAATAAAAACCGAAAATTAAATTTTTGATTTTTTTCAGTAGTAGAAAGTAGTCGAAATTTTTTACCGCCATTACCTTAAGCTCCAAATTATGCAACTTTGCCCCAATTTAACCTTTGCCGTATTTTTTATAGTTTCCTAGTAATAGTGACACCCTTAGATATACAGGGTGGCCCGCTCTCAACGCAAGCGATGCTGCCACAGTTTTAATTCTTAAGTCTGTTAGAGAAACTTCTGTGACGTCCTTGAGAAATTATGCTAAAAAATTAAAATTTGTAAGAAGTCATATTTAGAAGAAAATTCATTTATTTTACAAATAATTTTTTTTATAAATAATGATTTTTTTATGTATCTTTCACTTTTTGGTCCATTTTATCCTCTTCTAAACCTCATCCACGGCCATACTGTATAGGCATAACAATAAGTTAACTAAATATTTTAACAATTTCTTATCCAAATCGCCAGCAAGATGTTAAATTTAAACTTTGTATCACAAAAAAAATATGATAAATTTATTAATAAAATGCAGATCCGCGTTTAAAAAATTAAATTTGATGATGGTTCTAAAGAAATGATACACTGTTAGTGGATTAATGTTATGCTCATTGTTCTGTTACGGTTAAAATTCAAAAAATGAAAAGTACAAATTTCAAGCACGAATTTGCGACCACTGTAAGTCTATTAAAAAATCAAAAAAAGTCAAAATAGTAGGTTAAACATTGTCAAAATTCAGCTCATAATTAAGTAAAAACTACACACATTGAAACGATTTACTAATATGTAAGACAAAATATCTGTGGTAAAATAAAATAATACAATCAATTAAATTAAAAACTGCAAAATTATGTTTTTTAGTTTTCTTTCAGTTTACTTTTGGTTTAAAAGTAGTTAGACTTTTTAAACGAATGTGAATAAGTATTTTATTTTACCCTAGGTACCGGTAGAAGTAAGCCATATATTGATAAGAAACATTTCTTTCAAGAACTCAAAAATCCTCCAAAAAAAGTGCTTAACGAGCTGGCGTCCACAAGCAGTACTACTACCACCACCCAAGAGTTATTTAATATCAATTTTAACCAGCCTACAACAAAAGCGCCAACTGCACAGAACGTTTACTCAAATACAACGAATACTTTTTCTGCCGATCCATTCGGCGAGGATCCTTTTGTCAAAGAAGATCCGTTTGCGGACTCTGATTTTTCTAGACAAGATCCGTTTGAAACTGAGTTTGCCATTCAACAGGCAGGTAAAGAGTTACAATCTACTTTACAGAATAACCTGTCTAAATCTCCAAAAACGACATCCTTCGATAAACCGAGACCTTTAGGTGTCAGTCCTAAGACAGTGCAGTTTGGCAAGGCGAATACTTTCGATGTTCAATTTGATAACTTTACAGATAGAAAGATATCCAGTTTTAGTAAATTACAAGGACAAAGTCTAGAAATTTCTTCGGAGTCGGAAAGTGCACCCGAGCCTCCACCACGACCAGCGGCAACTTTATGCGAAATTCAGCCGCCGCCTTTACCGCCCAAGAAGCAAAACGACATGGTTATTAAGCCACCACCGCGACCTCCTCACACTGATGATAATCGTTATGATTTTATAGAAAATTTTGATAGAGAACATAAGAGTTTAGACTTGGGACATATATTGGAAAAGAGTCCGCCTCTACCTGTTCCACAGAGAAAGTCAAAGTTTGAATCGGACTTTACGATGCCACCAGAACGTCCAAAAAAGCATAATCAACATACTTCAAGTGATGAGGATTATTTAACTCCAATTTCGTTTCCAGAAAATTCAGCTAGCCCAAGCGTTCTGTTACCGCCTCCTCAGCGGCATGTTAAAAAAGAACAAAGTACCAGCCAGGTTACAGTAACATCAATTTTGGAGTCTAAGCCAAATTTGACCACAAGCGTGGCTACAGATAGTTTAAATAACAGTGTGGACGGCTTAGATATGACCCTTAGTCAGTTAACTTTAAGTGGATTAAATGAATTAGCCACAAAGCTTAAGATTCCTCCTCATAAGTTAAGCAATATGACACTTGTTCAATTAACAAATTATTTGTCAACTTTTATCAAATCGCAATCAACTCAAGAAACAGCAGATACTGATATTAAATTTCCTGCTTTTCAAGCCGATTTCGCAGCTAATTTTACTACTGTGAGCAATACTACCACTACTACCTCTGCCCCTGATTCTAATTACGATCGATACGCTGTTTTTAGGGAACTTCAAGAAGAAATTAAGCAAACTAAAATTGATACTGAACCAGAAGAAATACAAGAAGAAAAAGAACAATTAGAGAATAAGGTCCCTACGGAATCTCCGCCTCCTAGTGATGACAAACGTACCAGTGATGATAAATACGCAGCTTTAAGAAACATTGTAGAGATAGAAATCAAACAAACCGAATTAGAAACAGACGAGGAAAATAAAAATGTTATCGAAAACGAATTAAAAGACACTTCTACAAAAGAGAATATTTTGAATGAAGATGTAAAGAATAAGGTAGAAGATATTAACAAAGCAAACATGAATAAGGAGTATAGTAATCTGCAAGAACCCCTTGAAAAAGACGTTATTTCAAAGGCGTGTATAATTGAGTATATGGTAGAACAAAATGGTTCGAAATCAAAAACTACTAGTCCTGAGAAATCTCCTGTCAGATCACCGGTAATGAAAAGTCCTGTACCTATTGCTATAACAGAAATTATTCAGTCAAATGTTAGGTTAACTTCTGGGTCTCTGTCAGATGTGCTCAGTGGTAGTTCTCCGGAAGTGGACAATACTGGAAGTAATTCGGATATACCCAAGAAGATACTGGACCCTACAGGTTTGTTCGCTGTATAATACTTGTCAGTTAAGAAGCGTATAAATTAGAAATTGCCGACATATTTTTATTTTCATCTATAAATACATTTTTTTATCTTTATTACAAAAAATCTTGTTTTTTTCTCTGGTGTTCTTTTTTCAAAAATAAGTCTTAGTAATTTTTTTTTGTACGCTTTTTTCACTTTTACTAGCTTTGGATTATTTTTCATTTATCAAGCTTAAACTATTTTTAATCAATTTGGGCATACCTTTTAGTTCATCCATAAAACTACATTTAAATGTTTTTAACGTCATTTTCAATGTGGGTTTGTGGGATTTCCTATCCCAATGTGTAGAATTCTACCTTATCTTGACTCTAATGACAGATGCCACGTGACAGATTGTTTTGTTTAATGTACATAATATATAATTCTATATAGCGTGATCGAGGGTCCCATATTATTTTCATACTTTGATTCACTTGGGGCACCTCAAAACCACATTCATACTTCTTAGGTAGGAAAATCAAAGTTCATCATCGCTTTGAAAATCAAAGAAAACGTTACGTTGGTGGGATGGACAGGCACTTTAGATGACCTAAATACTTTTCTAGATTTTCTTAATAGCCTACATTCTAAAATCTAATTCACCATGGAAATAGAATCAAGCAACAAATTGAATTTTTTAGATATCACTTTACATAGAGAAAACAATATACTTAATTTTAGTATTTATAGAAACCCCACCCAAACAGATCACATGATACCTTGGGATTCATGTCATCATATCTCCCAAAAGCTTTATATACATATTTTCACCGCCTTTTCTCCATTCCTATGAAAAAAAGAACCTTTTAAAAAAATCTTTATTGCTCTTTCCTTTCTGGGTAAAATATCCACTATTTTGTAACGTTCTTTAAAACAACCGAACAAAAATATTTTTGTCTGCTATCATTCAGTAGGAACCATCTCAAATCTTTTTTCTAGGTTCAAAGATAAAATATCAACCCTAGACAAATGTGTGGTCCATTTACTTTCTTGTGATTCCTGTCCAGCTGAACACGTAGGACAGTTCCTTTAATAAAAGAACATCTTAGATCTAGAAGATCACAACACGACAATAAATCACCTTTTGGTACTCATCTAAAAACATCTAATCAATCTTTTGAAATACACGACAATTTGTAAAGTTTTACGTCATTTAAACAAGGGACAGAAACTAGATGTGTTGGCGAACATAGAAATTGCTCTGTCCCAATCCCGCTCCCCATCTTTTCATTTTTTAATAAAATTTTAACTTAAATTACCCCCTCTTTCTCCTTTTAATAATTTAATTTAGTGTGGTGATTGACTATTGATTTTGTTGACCCAGGGTGCTCCCTACTTAGTCTATATGTGTTTTTACCTTATTACTTGTAAGTTTTAATATTATTTATTTTGTATTTAATACAACTTGATATTTATTACCTTACCGTATGCCCTGATGATGGCCTTGTAGGCCAAACCGCGTATGTTCGGATTTTTATCAAATAAATTTGTATGAAGGAGGTTGTTTCTAGCCCTAAATCAAAGAAACCAAATCATCAAGTCTAACTTTACGCTAAAATTGTATAAATAATTCCAAGTGTTACTTATAAAGTTTATTAGTATGACTGTTATTTAAAAAAATATTCTATAATAATATATTGCCAGGGCGGAAGCGCGCCGAACACAAGAGGGGGATCGCCCCCCCCCCCCCCCCCCTTCGTTTTGTCCACCACCAAGCCACTGCTTGGTCTGTAGATTAAAAGGAAATTTAACCCAACATTCTTTAAAATATATATTTTTTCTTGTCACAGCATTATCCAAAATCATTACATTTTCTGTAATTTAAGATAACTAATATTTCTTAGATTAATCACAAACGTACCTACTCTGGAGAAGGGTCATATTGAGTTGTTAATTAAATAACAGGACTACCTTGCCTATCCAGTGGACTATAAATTTGTAAAAAAGCTGGTCCTGACGATGGCAAGGCACCGAAACGCAAGTTGTTTCTTTAATAGAAAAAGAGAAGGACAAAACATGTTTCTCTAATAGTTTACCATTGCTAATCTTATGGTGAGATCGCCAGCAAAATCATTTCAACGTTTGTCTTATTTGCGCATTTAAGTGTAGCATATTTTTGCCATTATTATTTTTAGATTTTTAATTTCTGTAACAAACTATTAAAAACTAGGCGAGTCCTGGGCAATTTTTGATCAACCCAGTGTTCCTTCAGAAGCAAAAGAAATTGTCGACCCAGTGCAGAGTGAAGAAGGCGTGTCGCCGTGGTCTAGCGATTCTAAAGAATTTGGAACCAGATCTCCCACAAACTGGAAGGTAGGCCCAAAGGAAATTGAACGGCGGAGGAAGAATAGGGACCAAGAGGATTGGTGGGACACCTCGGTCGATCCAGAGGGTAATAACGAGTATAAAATAATAGTAATAAAGCTGTAAACAGTTAAATTTATAATTATTACTAACTAGTTTCGTAATATTTTTTTCGTTTGGAAAAGTCGGGTTACACTTTAAAAAATTAAACCTATAGAATTAAGTTTTATATTTATGGGTGTAAAAAATATTTAGGTTTTGTAAAGTAAAAACTTCAAAAAAACTTTTTTCTACTCCCACATGACTATTGTCTGTTTACTTTATAACCAAGTGACTGGATAAATGGACTATATCAGGAAACTGAATGGATATAATTTCATATCCATCCTTGTTAGGATATGAAACTGACCATTTACAGTGTTCAGATTATTATAACTGGAGAATGGTGACAAAGAAACCCAAATTACACGTAGATGCAAATCTGTCAGATTTATTGTTGAATCAAAATATTTATCCCAGATCCTATGCATACACCAAATTTTATAAAATTTACTTATTGCTTTATCAAAATGAACGTTTGTACTTGCATTTGTTGTTTTTTTGCGATATAAATAATTTTCCACCACGATATTTCTACTATTTTCACTCGCGTCTATTTCCCAACACTTTTGCAGACACACTGCGCATATCAGGCAAATGACCTGATGGCGGGATATTTAAAATATATGTAGAAATGGGTTTAATTTCTCCTTACGTCCCGGGGCGTGAGTCATAGTTTAGGTTCTAGACTCTATAAAAATTTTGCAAGAATATTGTTTTTATTCGTAGCTTGCCAGTTTGTTAATTTATGGGCCATAATTAAAATGGAGGGGCAGGCCATTCAATAAATTTTGTTATTGTTGATCCCGTAAAGCACCTGTAAAGTAAAAACCTAACCTCCAATTTTTTAACTGTAAAACAATTTATGTATGCACAGACTGTGAGATGAATTGCATGTAGTACAAAAATATATTTGCTCCATTGAAGAAAATAATGTAGAAATATGGACAAGCATAATAACGCCTATATTGTTTTCTTCAATGGAGTAAATATCATTTTGTACTACAAACAATTCATCCCACAGTTTGTGCACAAATACATTGTTCTACAATTTAAAAAAGTCGAGGTAAGGTTTTTACTTTACAGGTGCTTTACAGCCTCGACGACAAAACTTACTGATTAATGAGTAATAGCCTGCCCCTCTATTTTATAATTATGGCCCATAAAATAAACTGGCAAGCTACGAATTACAACAATATTTTTGCAAAAAAAATTAATAGATACTAGAACCTAAACTGTGACTCACACCGTGAAGTAATAAAACATTAAAAAAAATTAAACCCATATCTACATATATTTTAAATATCCCGCCATCAGGTTATTCGCCTGGCATGCGCAGTGTGCCTGCAATACTGTTGGGAAATAGACGCGAGTCTATTTTCTGATATTTTTTTATTTTTAGTAAGTATAACCTGTGTAAGTTAGGTTGTAGAAAAATTATACCGTACAACTAGAGTGGATTGTCCATATCGCGCTCAGAAGTTTGAGCGTTCTCTTATCCTTCCTCGTACGATATATACTACTATTATTGCTATACCTTTTAATACTTTTGTTATTTTTCTGGCACGTCTATTTTAAAAATTGGAAATAAAGTAAGAGCCACAAATATAACATTCTTGTTTACATTTATATCTTCTGTATAAAAACTCCAGCAAAAATACCTCCTTGTAAATCAGAAGCGTATATATACATCACGGTAAAAAGGGATCCAAAAATCTATAGCAGATTAACATTATTCAGAACTGTCAATATATGTGATCGTCTAGGGTCTGCTATAGATAAGAGCAGAACAAAAGCGTAACGGAGCTTCGGCTACTAGCGAGTGAAATACTGTTGATTGGTTGAGTTTTGCATTTTTTAACTGATGTAAGTCAATGAGACATGGAAAACGAACTTTAATGGCCAATAGAATATTTATTAAAATAAATTAGATAGGGCTTTCTTGTAGTCCACATTCTGTTATTAGTTACAGAATAGTAGATTCTGTAACGAGGTTGGAATGAAAATTTGATCCGAGTGGAACATTCCGAACGCGAGCGTGAGGAACCACGAGTATCGAATTTTCATTCTAACCGAGTAACAGACTATATTTTCTCCACGACCAAAAATACTATTCGCAATATTTGTAATTTCAGGTGGAGTATTATCCAGTTCCATATCTGATTCATCCGATTTTTCACTCATATTTTGACTTGCACTAAAATTTGTCTGCTGACATTGACAGTTTCGAAATTCATGGCAACCTATGTCGTTTAGATCAATTACAGAATATTCATTCCGTATCTTGTTATGGAATAAAAATACACGCAAAACGCATAAGAAGCAAGTGTTTCAGAATAAATATTCCAACTCAAGAGCGAGAATTTTTACATTCTATTATCAAAAATGATTTTGGAATTATTGCATTCAGTAATGGTCGTGGAGAAACGTATTTTTAAAATTCATGCTGGAACATTTTACGTTTTAAAGGATTAATTTTGATTTGAAGTGGTACTTTTTCGATAGGAGACGAAGAAATGGAGGAGTGTTACAGTAATCTGTTCTGTTTTGTAAGATATAATATGAACCAATTTAAAAAATATATAGTATTATATCTATTAATTCACTGAATAACAACAAGTGGTTGTCGCTTAATTTTTTTACGGAAGACGGACATGTAAACCACAGTGTTATATTTGTGGGTCTCTCTAACAGTTTTTTTTATTACTTATTCATATCAGGTATATTAAATAATTTTAAAGACAATGACTGAAAAATTCTAGTAATAAATTTTAAGGTAACAACGTAGTCCACGGAGTAGGCAAAGGTCCAGTCAGTTTATTATGATATGTTTCGCAATAATAAGGATGACAATTTTGGAAAATAATACTCTTAAGTTTAAGCTAATATCATCAAGTTCACAAAACACCCTTCGTATATGAGCTTTTAACTTAAAAAATTTATAACAAGTTTAAGAATTCCATACATTATTATTTTCTTATCATTATAGGCCCGTACTATCCTGCCCATCGGCGGTCGACCGATTCCTACGAAGACGAGTACTACGAGCGCTACGACCGCCCGCGCAGGCGCAGACAAGGCGGTTGGACGCATGGCAACCAACAGCAGGCCGGGGGTCACTCGTCGAGTTCCCGAGACGTAAGTCCTTGGGAAGAGGAACCGCGCAGGCGCGAAGGCAGGCCGGGATGGGGACGGCCTCCGCGAGGTCACTCGTTTGACAGGCATCGGGAGATGAAGCAGGCGGATAGTTGGGATGACGAAGATGAGTATGTATAATTATTGTTTTTCGGCACAAATTCTGAAAATAAGTTCGATAAATCAAATCAAAATACACTTTATTTTACTTTACTTACCCAATTAACTTCATCAGCCTGAGTGCGGAATCTATCGACAAAAATCACCCTATTAATAATATTTTACATTATTATGTACCTGATTTTTTAAGTTTGACATATACAAATCACTCTATCAATTTTACAAAAGTTTTACACGAAAGAGGTCAGAAAAATAAATAAAACTAGGCTCAAAAGATAAAGAAAACGTTGATTTATACGAGAGAATTGGAGGTTTGCTGGAATAATAGAGGAAAACAGGTTTAGTTTAAATATTTTGAATTATATTTGAAAAATTCTTGACAGACTATGACAAGAAAATCTAACAAAATTAACACCAGCAAAAAAAACGAAGATATATTAGACAATAACCTTTTAAACAAATCTTGTGATAATGAATATTTACCACTAAAATATCCAGAAACCAGCCAAAAAACAACAGAAAAAATTTCAAAATTTAAAGTTTGTACAAAAGATCAAAATGAAGCAGGACCTTCCAATATTTATATTTGTGGGGAATGCAACCAAAAAATTAAAGGTAACCAAGCTGCAATAGAATGTACACTAAAATGTAAAAATTGGTACCATTTAAAATGTACAAAATTAGATAATACCATGTTTGATTACTTTTCCAAAGAAATAAAAAACCCGAAAGGAAATAGATGGAGTTGCTGTAAATGTTCAAAAAAAATAGAAATTGAAAATAAACAACATTTTAAAGTTTTCGAAAACCAAAAAAAAATTGAATCTGAAGAAAATATCATAAAAATAGTAACAGAATTAAAAAAATCTGTTATCTTCCTATCCGCAAAATTTGATGAGATGGAAAAAAAAAATAAAGAAATATTTATATTATTAAAAAATGTAAAGAGGGAAAAAGAAGAATTCAAATTAGAAAACAATTCACTAAAACAAGAAGTTATGAAATTTAAAAAAGAAATTAATTTTTTAACAACAAAAATAAATATAGAAGAACAAAGTAAAATCATAAATAATATTGAAATTAAAGGAACTCAAAATCAAGAAATTAAAAATGATGAGAATATTACAAAACAAATTTTAAACAAAATTGGAGTCAATATTAAAAAAGAAGATATATTAATAATGAAACGAAAAAATTTTAGTAAGGAAGGAAGCAAAGATATCATTCAAATTAACTTAAAGAATCACAGTATAAAAGAAGAAATTCTAAAGAAATCAAAAGATTATTTCAAAAAAAATGGCAATATCAGAAATACGGATCTTAATCTACCAGGACCAGCAACAAATATTTATATAAATGAACATTTAACAACGAGAAACAAATTTTTACTTGGAAGAGCTAAAGAATTAAGAAGGTTTAATTATAAATTCATTTGGTGCAAAAATGGAAAAATATTTGTGAGGAAAAATGAAGAAGAAAAGATAATCCAAATTACAAATGAAGAAGAAATAGAAAAACTTAAAAAAGGGGGTACATCTTATAGTTAAAATATTATTTTGAATTTTTTACTTGTACTATAAGTACTATATATTTCTATTACTTATCTTATTAATATTTTTAATTTGAAAATAGATAAATATATTTCAGATTTTAAAATTACAAATATTCAAACGCAGCTCATCGAAGATCAAAAAGATTTTAATGATATAATGATTAACACAACTAATAATTTCTCATTATATCACAATAATATTAGAAGCATTTCCAAAAATTTTGACGAAACTAAATTATTTTTACATCAACTTGATCATAATTTTGACGTTATTATATTTACAGAAACTTGGAAAACTTTTAATACTGATTTATTTAAAATAAATAATTATGATATGATTTATAATAATGGAGATTTTAATAAAAGTGACGGTGTTATGATGTATGTTAAAAATGAACATAATTACTTTTTTGATGTTATTTCTATGGGAAAAATAAAAATAATCCTATTAAAACTATCAATTGGAAAAGAAAAAATTAATATTATAGGTATCTATAAACCTCCACCAGTAAACATTTTAGAATTTACTATAAATTTAAAGAATTTTTTTGATGATGTTATATATACTTGTAAAAATGAAACAGTAATTCTAGTAGGTGATATAAATATTGATATTTCCTCAAACTCTACAGATAGTAGTGAATATTTAAACTTATTAAGTGAATATAATTTTATATCATTTATAAATAAAAACACAAGGGAAATAAAAGACTATAACTCTTGTATTGATCATATCTTTGTCAAAACAAACGAAAATTTAGATAATTTCCAATCAATGATCTTTAAATATCAAATAACGGATCATTACCCAACAATTTTACAAAAAAAACTGATTGATAATAAAACTAATAAAAAACCTGTAGCAGTGTACCAAACGTACATTAATTATTATAAATTAAAAGAAAATATAACAAAAATAGATTGGACAAATTATTACTCTTATTCCGAAACAAATGATTTATCCAATAATTTAATAAAAGAAATCCAAAACAATGTACAACAATGTACGACTAAATTTAAAATTAAAATTAAAAAAAGAAAAGAATGGATTACTAATGGCTTACTTAATTCTATTAAAACCAAAAACGAACTTTATAAAAACTTACAAAAAAATAAAAATAACCGATTTTTATTATATAAATATAAAATTTATAAAAACAAACTGACTAAACTAATTAAAGAGGCAAAAACAAATTTTTATAAACATGAAATTGATAAATGTGAAAATTCTAATAAAGATATGTGGAAAACTATAAAAAAAATATGTAATAAAAATCAAAAACATAAAAATATAAACGAAATTAAAATAGAAAATAACTCACTCACTGACAACAAAAGTATAGCAAATAGCTTTATTGACTATTTTTCTGAAATAGGCGAAAAACTAGCAAATAAAATCAATAAATGTAATAACACATCTTTAGATAAAAACATAAACAATATTAATTCATTTTATTTAGAAGAAACTAATCATCAAGAAGTTGAAAATATGATTGATAGTTTGAAATTGAAAAAATCTCCTGGTGCCGATGGTATAACTACTGAAATATTAAAAACTATTAAAACTACTATTTCAAAACCACTTACATTTCTAATAAATAATATTTTTAAAACAAGTATATATCCAGAAGCTTTTAAAATTGGTGTTATAAAACCTATCTTTAAAAATGGAGATTCAAATAAAATTAATAATTATAGACCTATCACATTAATATCTTCATTAGCCAAAGTATTTGAAAAAATTTTAAAAGCAAGAATTGAAAATTATTTAGAAAGAATAAATTTTATTTCTAATAAACAATTTGGGTTTCAAAAAAATAAATCGACACAAAATGCTATTTGCTATTTAACAGAACAAATATATGATGCATTAGATAAAAAAAAACCTTCTATTTGTATTTTTCTGGATTTAGCAAAAGCATTCGATACAGTTAGTCATGATCTATTGTTGGAAAAAATTGAAAATATTGGATTTAGAGGAAAACAATTTGAATTAATTAAAAATTATCTAAAAGATAGACCAACTTATGTTCAAATAGATACAGAAAAAAGCTATCCTAAAGTAATTAAATATGGTGTTCCCCAAGGAACAATTTTAGGACCATTATTTTTTAATATCTATATTAATGATTTATTTAATGTGATTTGTGATGGAGAAATTCATAGTTTCGCAGATGATACTGCAATTTTTTATACAGATACGAATTGGGATAACCTAAATAACAAAATTAAAAAAGATTTTAAAATAATAAAAAATTGGTTTGATAAAAATTTATTAACCATTAATTTTGATAAAACCAATTATCTACCTTTCACTTTAAATCCAAATAACGTACCACAAAATATGAATAGTATTAAAATAACTGATGACATTGAAATTTTAAAAGTTAATCAAGTAAAATATTTAGGAATAATCTTTGACAGTAAATTAAATTGGAATTTTCACATAGAATATTTGATTAAAAAATTAAGAAGTTTACTACCTATTTTTAGAAACATTAAAAAAATTTTGAACGTAAAACAACTGGAAATATTATATTATGCTTTAGTTAAAACTCATTTAAATTACGGAATTTTAGGTTGGGGAGGAATAAATAGAACTTTAGTTAAAAAATTAGAAATATTACAGAAAAGATTTCTAAAAATTATATTTAATAAAGATTATCTTTATCCTTCAATAAAATTATATTCTGAAACAAAGAAAATGAACATTAGACAACTTTACATTTACAATATCTTAATATATATATTTAAAAATAAAAATCTTATACAATTTAAAAACCATAATCATAATACTCGTCATAAAAATGAAATAACCATAAAACCTAAAATAAATAAGTCCATAGGACAAAAAAATTTCAAATATTTATGTTTTTATTTAAACGATTATTTACCAACAAAAATTAAAAAATATATTTCATTAAAAAAATATAAAGTCGAAATAAAAGCATGGATATTGGAAACGGATAATTTAAAAATATTTTTGGAAATGTTTTAATTGATATTGTTATGAATAATATATTTTTCAAAATTTAATTATACCTATCTTCAAAAAAACTGCGTTTATATTTATATACATATATTAAAAAGTTTTTTTTTTTTTTTTTTTTTTTATTTACAATTTAACTTTTATATAATATTAACAAATATTTAAACAAAATATTTTAATATTCTCATATATTTATAATTTAAAATATTAAGATTTGCCCCTAACAAGCACGTCTTCAGGGGATCAAAGAAGAAGTTTATTAAGGAAGATAAATAAACAAATGTATTATATTATAAATATTGAAAAATAAACTCTTATTATTATTATTAGATATGACGAAGAGCATAGATCTAAAGGATATTATTTCCAAAGGCACAGTTCCAAAGATTCCGAAAGACATAGCAGCGCTGGCAGTAGAGATATGGAAAGTGATAGATGGGAGGATTACGCACAAGACAGGAGATATAGGAGGAGGCGGGAGGCTGGCAGAGAATCTAAGGAACCAAAAGAACGATGGTGTTGTCCAGATTGGGAACAAAGTGAACATGGTATGTAAGAGTTAAAAGTTCATCTTCGCATGTAATAAAAACCCACTTTTTGTCGTCCGCTTACACTGAATATCTCCGAAACTAGTCATGCGATTTGCTTCTATTTAAATATATCGAAAAACTTATCCTTTGACTCTGTTTCTCATGTAGCGGATTTTTAGATTTACCTTTAATTTTCAAAATATACCATAATTTGTGTTAGTATGATTGGACCAATTTTAAGAATCATTTTCTCCCAAAAAATCCTAAATTTAAAAACTATTACAACATTTGAACCTTTAGCCAAATTTGTACTTGTATAATCAAATATTAGAGATAATATTATCCAGGCCATTATCATACCGGCCGGCCGATTGAACATAAACAGGCTACTTTAGACTTGAGTTACCAAACGGGCAGAGGTTGCCCTTACACTTGAACGCTTTAACAGCTCTACTGAATAAGTGTTCCTTTGAGTTTTATAGTGTTTTGTAACCCCTACCAAAATAGAGGACGGGTTCTTTTTTGCTGTCAGAAACTATTAGCATTAAGAGAAAAGCTTCTTAAATGTACTATTCAAAATGGAACCCTTTCCTGAACCAATTACAAACAATTTTTTTTTATAAACATTTGTCTACTGACCTACGAAACTTGAAGTGTCCTTGTTCTATATACTATCTTTCCACTACACCTATTTTCATAAAACCCATTAAGAGTCTTAACATCACAGTCAAGTATCAGATAAGTAATCCATCCTTAAGGATAGCAATCCATATCCGACAATATTAACTTTTATACTTTTTAATTTCATAGATAAATCAGGAAGGTGTATACCAAGAAGAAGTAATGTCCTAGATAGACGAGAAAGATACGATGAAAGGTACAGGAGCAGTCGAGAGTCACAAGAATCTCCTTGGGAAGACGAGTACGTAAACGAGCCGGAAGAATCACATTCATCGCATTATGTAGCAGTTAAGAAAAATTGGAAACAAAGACCTAGCAGTGCCTCAGAAATGGACCGTAAGACTGGAGAGATTAAGTCTCGACATTATTTAGGAACAGGTTAGTAACGCTAGAGAACAAATTAATGGTGCACC
This sequence comes from Polydrusus cervinus, assembly GCA_935413205.1. Classification (NCBI taxonomy): domain Eukaryota; kingdom Metazoa; phylum Arthropoda; class Insecta; order Coleoptera; family Curculionidae; genus Polydrusus; species Polydrusus cervinus. The sequence continues at coordinate 95,867,104 of OW284510.1, read as the reverse complement.
TTGTTAACCATTTTATAGCATTATAAGTAGATTTGAGTGGCAAAAATTGGAAAACCAAAATGTTAAAAAAAAACAAATTAAAAGTTTATGTGTCTTTGAGTGAAAAGTTTGTGTCTTTGAGTGATCTAAGACTTCCTTCTACATCACATTGAATAGTTTCTATAGGGGTTTTTTATTTTATTTTTTTTACATTCCTCACATCGTAAAAGTGAGTTAAATTTTTTAATGCTAATATTTTTATTAAAGGTGGAAGCGATGGCGAAAGAGATAGGCGATACAAAGGCAATCGGCGATCTCGAAGTAGGGACTCACAATTTAGTGAACCGTCTCATCGTCATAAAGCCGAAACAGCAATACCAAGAAGTCAGCATCGCCTAAAACCTCATAAACCACCAGAGGCCGATTACTTAGAAATGCCTTCAAAAAAACTCACTCTAGAAACCGACCTAAGCAATAAGAAAGTTTCAGCTAGCAGAAAAAAGCCTAAAGAAATTGGCGGTTTTAAAGGGGAACCGTTGGTCAATACTTTTCCGAGGAAGGGTCCAAGTAGGACGAAGTCACTGTTTGACAATGATTTTGTTCCGTCTGATGAGAGTCCGATAGTACGAGATGGTGGCAATAAATTTAATTTTGATAACGATTTTGAGAATCCTGATGGTGATTCGCCAGCTGTAAATAGATCTCTTAAGGGTAAGTTGTACTATCTAACCTATTACACAGAGTGTTATGGAAATGACATATTATATTTAATTGGGTGATTATTTGGGGCTCCTAGAGTACTCTATACTTTTTTCAACCATGTAAAATATTTTCTTTAAAATATATAATCGCTCCTTCATTTAAAGTTTAAAAAATTATTCTATTGGCGATAACGCTGAAACGAACGGAGATATCGAGCTGCGGTTTTAATATTTTTTGTAACAAATTTAATCTACTTTTCGATTATGGTATCATAATTATACCGTGTGATTTATTTTTTCGGAGTAAATTCAAAAAATGTGTTATTATTGCAAATTGCGCCCTCTAGCATTTTTTTTGAGAACTATAATGGAAAACTAAATACGATTGGTGAAAGTGCATACATTTCTCTTTCAAACAGTCTTTAGTTTGCTAAAATCGGATAAGTCGTTTATAAGTTACAGCGATTTAACTAATTACACTTTCAACAGCATCTCCCCCTCTTATTATAGTCGGTACGCCAATGAGCATAAGACCAAAATGATGCATAATTGTCCAAGCTTTTTAATGGTGTTATCAAAGATATACCTTAATGTGGAATTTTCGGAAATATGTAAAATTTTAAAATTTACATTTCAATTACGTCCTCTTGCGGCAAAATGCGGAACTTAAAAATAATCTCCAGCATTTTCTCTTGGGCACTTTTGTCATAAAAAAATTTACCCAGATGCTGTACGATTACTAGTTTCTGAGATATGGCCAGCGGTCATTCTTAGTTGACCACCCGGTATTTATTAAAAAATACATATTATTGCCATCGCCAGACACAGGTACAATATGCGCGATATGGAAAATGCACTATTTGTTCGTGATGATTCATCGACTACTGTTTGCCCTTAAACTGATTATTGAAACCGTAGGATAAAAAAAACAGGAACTTTTTCGGATCACTGTATTTTTATTTATTTTAGGATTAAGACAACAAAGTTTGTTTGAAAAAGGCCAACTCCGACTAGAAAAAAATCTAAAAGAAAGGCGAAGCGAATCTTTTCAAGAATCGAAATTATCTCCTAGATACCAACCTAAACCAAGAAGTCCCTTTGAAGACGATTTTTCACCAGGTGAAAAGAATGACCAAGTTCCAGAAGGGAACGGTATTTCAAGCATAAAAGAAGAACCTGACCTTCCAGAAGAGGAGGAAGATGAAGATTCTTTCGGTGCCAGTAGCTTAAATACCCGACCAAAAAATGGACGAAAAAAAATATTAAACAAAAATCGTCTATCAGGTGGTAGAACTGATGTCAATTTAAAAAAGTCCGGATCTGTAAATATATTTTCTATGGAGAATGATCCATTTGACGATGACTTTTTTAGCGGAATTAATGCTGAGCTTGAAGGTGCCCAGAAAAGCACCGAACTTAGATGGACTGAAGAGTTTGAAGATTCTGATAGCGGTCAAAAATAACTAGAATAATAAATTAGGCATTTATTACGAGGCAGTTTGAAAAATTAAGTTTTGTATACTTTAGCATAGGAATAACAAACAACTTGTGATCAGAAATAGTGACTTTTTAAATTTTAGCTCTTGTAAGCTTCAATCTTAGTAAAATAATGCCGTATTGATATTCGCCATGTTAGTTTTTCAAACTGCCGTTTTTAAACTAATTAATTTATTGTTGTTATATCTATATGTAAACCTGACACTGTATAAGGATAGAAATATTATGTACTTAAAATTTTTTATGTAATTAATAATTTAAAATTAAAATTGCGATTTTATATAGATGTTTTAAAAATTGATTTTACAAACAGATTCTGGTGTGCATAATTTTACAAAATTTTAGTGTTTTACTTATAGTTCTATATATTTATGTTTTTAACTCTAAATTATTGTGATACTACCTCTTTTTAAAAATATACTTTGATTTTGTTACTCTATAGTCTTTTATAAATCTTAAATTTGGGAGGCGGATCTCTTTGTATAAATTGGCACAATATAGAAAACATATTTTTTTAATAACATTATATCAGCATTTGAAAGAAAAATACAAGGCCTTTTGATAGCCCTTGGAGGTGCCACATGACTAAGGTTTGTGGTTCACATGATAAAACTACAAGAATATATGATACCACGCAGGTTTTCGTGACATCACTTGTGCTAAAAAAACCGCCATATTGCGATATTCTCCGTTGTTTAAGTTAGAGTTTAAATTATATGTAAAATTTTGGTCAAAACGAATTCCTAAATACTTTAATTTTATATAACGTAAACTACGCTTTGCCGTATAATTCGACGCGTTCAAGTAAAAAATTTATCACAATGTGACGTCACGATCCACTGCGGATTCTGTTGATATCATACCTTCTATTGTTGTATCATGCATGGTTCAGAACAGAACCCACATTAAGTTGTAGGTCCAAGAAGAAGCTGGCTGAATGTTCGAAAAGACAAGTGGCTACAACAACTATTTAGTTTTCTGTGCTTACGATTGCAAGGTCACAAAGTAAAAAAAGGATATCTATTCTATTCTCAACACAAAGGAACGATAGGTCAAATCTGTCATTACCATAGCACAAAGGAGTGATAGGTCGTCGATTTCCCATAGAGTATGTTGCACTAGCGCAGACGCAAGTTTCTGTACAGCAAAGTAAAACTATTTATCCTCTGTGGCTCTGTACGAAGTTAAAACCATAATTTTGCATTTGAAGAAGATAACAGATAACCTAAAAAAATGTGAGGTTAATTTTTTAAAAAGTTTATGTTTCATGTGAATTTTTTTAAAATGAAAACGGAAAATAAAAGGATTTTTATTAACGATTTGCCAGAGACTTTTACTCATGATGAACTACTTAATAGTTTTAGTAAATACGGTCAAGTGTCCTCGATAGAAATTAAAGAAAGAAAAGAATTAGGCCCCAATAATAAATCATTATTTTTTGCTTATGTTAATCTTGTTACAGATGACAAAGGGATCAATGAGTGTAAGTACAAGAAATTAAACGTTTAATCGCCCAAATCTCAATATTGTTTATTAGAAGAAAAATTATTTACGTCTTACACTCTCGAGTCGAACATAATAGTCCTTTTTTATATAAGCTTCAGTTACCCCAATTTTTTCCACGAGTAAGTATCTAAACGCCAATGATGAGGAAGTGAGGGACCACCTTATAATGTGACACTTTATTGAAAATAATGAGAAAAATCATTTTTCATTAAGTAGGTATAGTAAATTTCTTACAAAACTAAGTAATATTAAGCAAAGTGATGTAAGATGTAAAGAATATATTTTTAAAGGTTTTATGTAATCATTATTTTATAGGTTTTCAAAAATTATCAAATACAAAATGGCATGGTCAGTATGTCGAATTGCAAATAGCCAGAGAAAGTTTTCTTGAACGATTAAAGCGTGAAAGAGAAGAAAATCAGAAAAATGATCAAAATACTGTTGCTTTCAATGACACTGTAAAGTCCAGGACATCAAATGGTTTAAATTTAAGCCAAACACAACCAAAAGCAGAAAACATCCATAAAAAAGTTGTTAAAAAATATGAGTCATCCGAATCTTCTACATCAGAAAGTGAGTCAGAAAAAGAATCAAAACCAGTTAAAACTAAAAAGAAAACTGGAGATACAATTAACACCACTACTGTATTGGAACCTGAAGAAACCATAGATATTGTTATCAAAAGTAATAGAGGTAAAATTGTTGACAAAAGTGGCCTAAGAATACCATCTGTAGGAAAGGAACCAATAATTAAAATTACTAAGACGAAAAGTAAATCAAATGATAGTGAAGCAAATTTAAAAAGATTGCAGTCCATACGGGAAATGAAAAAAAGTTATGTGGCTCAGAAATCTCTAATTAAGAATTCATTATCATATGGGGTAAGAGTGATTTAAGAGAAACTTGTTCCGAATGTTTTAAAAAAATTTTGTTACAGATTAATAAATCAAATAATAAAATCATCTTTGATGCTGATGGTACAGATGCTTCTGCAACTCCAAAAAGCAATGGATTGGAAAAGAATTTTCTTTTTGGTGATACTAGATCAGATGATGATTCAGATTTTGAAGCAAATTTTGAAGTTAAAGAACAATTTGAAGGCAAAAGTGGGCAAAAGGTAAGTTAATGTGCTGGAAATTAGCATCAGATTCACTTTTTCCAATAAGCTTTCAAAATCTAGAAATAAAAAAAATATGACTCACTTTCATTGGAACACACCTTGGAACTGACATATCACAACCCTACCATTTATTTATAAATAATAATAATTTTACTTTTATTTAAAAAATCAAAAATCATTTTTTTTTTTGAAAAAAATCAAAAAAATATGCATAAATAAATATGCCTCGCCACGCGATCTAGTTTAAAAGTCAATAATTCATGGTTATAGCAGAAAGTTCCCAAAGCCATTTTTTCACTTATTATTCGATATATTATGTACCTACCTACTGAAAATTTTTATATTTACATACAAAAAATAACTAAAAAAAATTAATTATGAAGGAAAATCTTTTATGTTTGTGAAGTATTGATGTAAATATTCGTAAATGATGCCTCACTGGAAGCTGACACAACATTTTAAGTAGTGGTTAGTTATAACCCCTTCAAGGGCAAATCAAAAACAATTAGAAAATCCATTCTCCAGAAGGAAAGCTATCTCTGTGACCTTTTATTAATATTTATAGCTCTTAGAACTTCAGTCAAAGTACAAAAATGACAAAAGATTTGCACTGGATAAAAGATTCATAGACTCTAAACTGGAAGAAGGGACACAACCAATGGAAACTGAAGACATCTCAGTGGAAACACTTAAGTCAGAAAAGAGAACAGAGTTAAAAATATTGGAAGAAGTTTTAGGCAGAAAAATAAGTCCTACAAAAGATCAAAACAGGCAGGAAAGGTAAATTGTTTTTTATTTATGTAGAAAAACCACCCTGTTTAGGTTAAAAGAATATTTTACTTGTTTATCAAGTAATCCAGTTTTCTCATTATTGTTTCATATTTTTAGTGAAAAGAAAAAAACAATGTTAAGATTTGATCCTTCCCAGCCAGAACATGCAAATCTGGATTTGACTATGACCAATTCTAAAGAAAATAGAAAAAAAACCAAGAAAGACAGAAAAACAGAAGTACAGGAAGAATTAAACCCTGAACCTGAAGTATCCAAGGAAGTGTTTTATAAAGTAACAGATAATTTAAAGGAGACTTTTGAGGAAAAACAACAGTTTAGTTTATTGAGCATGTTCGGAAAGCCTGAAGAAGATGAAGGTAGAGATAATTAAAAATTGAATAATCTATATTTTCTTATTGCTTTTTTCCCTGATGCTGTACAGGGTGTCCCAAATTCGAGGGTAATCACTGATCAGTGAGATCTTGGAAACTATAAGACAGAAAAGAAAGTCAATAGCAAAATTAAGAAAACACAGTACCTATGTATAGGTACCATTCGAAACGTTCAATAACATAATAAGTGTGGTGCATAGGCGCGGCTCATGAGTTTTTTTTTACAGGTGGGGCAAATTTTGATGGCAGTAAACCAACAAGCAAAATGCAGTTTAGTGCATAGTTTTGCCAAGGAATAATTATTTACCTACTAATAAACACTGCAAAAATATTTGCATTTTCGCTGAGACTTTTTAAAATTACATCGAGCAGTTTTGCTTGATTATTTTTTATAAACTTCTCTTACTTTTATGTAGTTGTCGATCCTTTTATCCTTTTGTTTTGAAAAATCTTTCAAATGTTAACGCACCGCTTGTTTTAAACTGTAATATTTCTAGAACTGAACGGCAGAAGAGTTTTAGACTTGCATTGTGTTTACTTGTGTTGAACCACGTTTTAACTGGTAAGTATTTCCAGTCGTCTTCAGGCGAATACTGCATTTAAACACAAGGTTACATAAACCCGTCAGATCGGTATTCAACTGTTGAAGTCATTTGTTCTTTAATACAAGTCACAACACACATAAACGAACTAAATAAGGATTAAGGACATACTACGGGCGATTCGGCATTCCAAATGAAACAAAAGGTTTATGCAAATGCAATCCTCAAATTTTTTTGTAATAAGTTTTTTTTCTCGAACGCAAAGTTTTGATTGAAATGGCATGATTTACGAAGCTGTAAACTGTTTCCATAAACTGATGCCGATTGAACGCGAAGTGTGCCGAAGTCGACGACGGATTTTTCTCTTTCCCGTCTAATTAACTTCCGAGTGCGCGCAGACATACGCGCTTAGTTTCCAATTCATTTATGTAATCTAATTCAATCTATAAACCCATAAGGTCAACAGTGAGCTATACTGAAGTACGGCCTGGCCGAGCGGAGTGCTTCAATTTCGATCTGTATTGGGGAGTTTTCGCATGACACAATTTGGAATATTTGCATTTTTTGAAGGATAATCATTTTTATTTGTTTTGAAAAATAAATTAATTAGGTGGGTCGTCATTGACTAAGTAACTTTATGGACAAGCCGCGCCTAGTGATGCATATATAGTATCTGTTTTTAGAATGACGAGCTCTTTCGAAAACCGACGTAAAACATTCAGGTCCGTATTAAAGTTGATCAGTCGAAAGTGACAACGAAAACGTGCAATTTCTTTCATAATTTCTCTTTAAAAAAAGTAAGGAAAAAATAAAAGCAAATTTTGCTTTTTTCCAGATATCTCGACATTTTAAAAACACCTTCGATTGGGCATCAAATTGTGCAACTTTGGCACAATTTAAACTTGTTTATATATTAGTCTCCGAGATTTCGATTTCGGACACCCTGTAATTCGTACAAGCGGAGAAAAAAAGAGTTACTACTAATATTTAACTTACCAGTTTCTTAACTTCCGCTGAAAATGAAGAGCTTTACCTCCGAAACGTACAGATAGATAATATAAAATCTGAATAAACTAGTGGAGCAGCCTTTGTTCAATTACTTCCATTAAATATTATATTTTAGATACTTTACAAGAAGGCACAGAAAAAGAATTAAAAAGAAACCCACTAATAAAGGGTCAAAACCCATTTAAATACGATTCTTCTGACGATGAAGATGAAACCGAGGATATTCCTCACAAGAACACAACAGAAAATATAACACAAAGTACTTTTGAACAAAAACCTTCCAGGGCGACTCCAGCTGTATTTTGGACAGAGCCATTTTTCTTTAAGCCTGATGATTTTCGATTACAAGGTTAGTTTATGTATTGTACGTTCTAAGCAATAATAGGTACTAATATTATATTACATACAAAACTACAATATTTAGTTCAGTATCTCCCAATAAACAAACGTATCTTGAAATAAATTGGATAGTCAAAGGCGTTTTTGAGTAAACACATAATATGTTTATTAACATTTGTGTTGCAATTTCAAACCTAAACAAACCCTTAAGCAGTAAGGATACTAGGGAGTATTAATTACACATACCAACTTTGTATCTTGAAAAAAAAAAGCCGGGCTGCGCCAAGTCACTTGTCATTTATGGCACCCTGTGGACGTCTGGTCAATTTTACGTTTAGAGGTTGGCTAAAAAGACAGGACCGGACTATTTTTATGTTCCATTAACAAACTAAAAAATATTTAAATATTAAGTTCCTTATCTCCCATTTTAATTTATCAAAGACTTTAAAAAAATTTCTATTTAAATCATCGTTCTTAACTAAAGTTGTCAAGAAACTTTTAGAGATGTTATCCAAATTGGAACAAAAGTCAAGAACCTAGTAGGTATCCACTAAATACTACCTAGATATTGTGATAAGAATTACTTACAATAAAGTAATGTACTAGTAACATAAATATTATCGACAAAGCTTTTAAAAAATTTAACTTATCGACACACTACTCTCCTTTGCTCGTGAATATTAAAGAATGTAATAAATGCCGGTAATACTGCACCAGCTAGGTAGAATACGTAAAACATGGTATATATGGTTAAAATATTGGTATACAAAACAATCACTATGCTTCATTTTAGTTATGACTCTAACTTTCAATCAGAAAACTCTATATACACTATATAAAAAACAGCCACAAAAATACTAAAAAACACCAAAAAACAACGAAAATAATAGGATGCGAACCGACATGTGAACTTGTTACGGGCCACACTAAATCTAGTAACTTTTCGGCGGAACTAGAATCAGCTGTGAATGTCATCTGTGGCTTTCAACTGTCGAAACGCCGTTTTCTATCGCGATATGATCTCTAGAAATAATGTATTCTTGGTTTAGATTACAAAGGTCTTGTAGGAAACGTTTAGTTTTAAAATTTTTCCTTCTAAAAGTCCTGTTTTTATATAGAGATAGGTTTCAGACACATCGTTTTAGTTATTGATTTATAATGCAATTTTAAAGGAAAACGCGTAATATTTTATAGTATTTTTCTATTATATACTTGTCTGTTCCGTTTTCCCTTTTTCAGAGCTTTTTTAAATCAACAAAAATACGACCCAATGCAATAAAATATTTTTACAACAAAAACAGAACATAATTAGGTATTTATTTCTAAAGAGAAAAATTTAAGTAAAAATTTTAATTGAAACATTTTTTATGGAAGAACTGATAATTTATAATAAAAATAATAGTGCGGGAAGAAATGAGAATGCTTTATTATGAATATACAAAACGGCACGTAAGAAGGAGTATTTAAAAACCCAAGAATTTGCACCAAAAACTGCTCTTAGATCTACTCTCCTAAAATACATGATTTCTGAAAAACTCATTAATTCTGGCGTGGTGAGCGATATTTACTTTATTTTTAATCATGAAATATAAAGCCCGAAAAATGCTGGTTAGAGCACATATATACATACACTATATTGCCAATACAAGCAGCCGCACGAAGCAAGAATACACCCATCGTGCGATTCAAAATAACCTGAGTTGGGGGCCGTGGCGCTTGCGCAGTAGGGAAAAAATTAGGCAACCCACACGATTTCTAACAGAACGTAAACAGAACCCAAGGTCTCTTGAACAGAACCGGCTCGCCGTTATATTCTTATTAGTCGCCATCTTTTGTTTCGTTCATTCGTGTGTTATAATTTCCAAGTTTTGGGTGTTAATATTTATAAAACTTTACTTTAGACATTTTTTTTTGTTAGTTTGTAAGTTATAGTCGTTTCCATCTTTTTTACGTTGTATTCGTTCGGATGTTCCGTGTGTGATTGTGGATATTATTTTTAAGTTTTGGGTGCGAATTTAGGTATAAAACTTTACCAGCTTGTAAAAATATTTTGAAAGTCGGCCCTGTCAAATGTTTACATCAAGAAGCAAATTTCCGATCTGCGCAAACTCAACGGCCCCTGATCATCTGCTTACATTGGTGTCATCATTGAATTATGGTATTAGCAATATAGTGTATGCATATTATGTGGGTTAGTCATCATACATCTATTATTTATATTAAAATTTTGGATTGACACCAATATTCATATTTTTCACAAATATAAAAATTGTTTTTTTTTCAAATAAAGAGCCAGCTATCAAAAAAAAGCAAAAAAAAACATTTACAAAAACAAAATACAACCATGCAGAGGAGGAGAGGTAATAATTTAATTTTCGAAATTTGATAGTAGTTAGGTGAATTTTAATCGAACTTTGGGCGTGGCCCCGAAAATCTTTTCGTCTGCGGCGCTTTTCAGCCTTCTTTACTAGGTGCAATATCATGAAATACATGTAGTCCCGACTGTCTCTCTCTCAAGAAAAAAATGTCCTACTTATGCCCACTGAGCCCCCCCCCCCCTCGAGCATATTTTCTGGCTACACCACTGCCGGTAACAATTATGAATCTTCGTTACACCTATCCAATTTATTCACAGTGAAAGAGCTATAACTCTGCTAAAATGTTAATAATTTGCTTTTGGCGGCAGCGGCGAGTTACTGACATTCGACCGTGACGGTCCAGGTTCGATCCCCGGAGTGGGCACACGCACAAAAAAAAAGTATGTCCGAAATTTAGTAGGTTTGAGAATGCAGGGAAGAGTGTAAAATGAATCATCTCCCAACCCACCCCATTCACGCGGGTAATCAGGCCGGATATCTCGTGGGGTGCGGAAGAAGGTACACACTCCCCAATCGGTAGGTCATGCAATGGCAAGAAACGAAGGGTTGATAGCCCTTGCGGGGTGTCGCATGACTGATGATCGTGGTTCGGAACCCACGTTAAGCTGTAGGTCCCATCGGAAATGGCCCTGGCAGCGAAGAGGAACAAATTCACAAAAAAAAATTGCTTACATTATTACTTTTGTTACAGAGGGCTTTGATTTCATTGAAAGGATTAAAACAGAAAACAAGGAATTTGGAAAAATACGAAGAGACCTTAAAGGAATAGTTAAGGCTAAAATTAAAAACAATGAAAGAAAGAATAAAATGTTTAAGAAGAAACTTGGTGGTAGCAAACGAAGAAAACATATAAGAATGAAGAAAGCACTCAAAAGATAGCCAATGGGGTATTTTATATTGTTAAATATATAAATTTTATCAAAAACATGTAGACTTTTTTTTTTGTGAAAAGACGTGAGGCTATTTATTATTTACTAAAAAATATCAACGGAATTTCACTTTATCACAATATGGGTACTACTGGCATATTTTAAAGCTGAAAAGAAAACTACTGAAGTACTCCATTATCATTCTATTAAATTATGCATTATGCAACTTATAAAATTACAATTAATAAGCATAGATACACCTAAGATATTATACAAATCTAAATCCTTTAAGCATGAATACTTAACAGAATCAATGGTTGTAAGTTTTTCTTTATGTACCAGGTTTAAGACTTATGCTGTTATTATTAAAAACTGTCTACAGGGTGCTACAAATTCGTGTGCATACCAGGGGACCTTGAATACGGTAAGAGATACGATGATAGTTAAATATGGCAAAGTTGCGCATTTTGGGATTTAATAATTTGGCGAAAAAAAATTGTTAATATTCCAAATAACTTCAGAGATATCCGAAAAACCCCAAAATTTTTAGTTTTGGTTTTTAATTTTTTGCGCCTTCATTTTTGACTTGGGGAAAAAACAAAAAACACTTTCTCATAGCCGTTCGTATTAATTTTCAAATTGGACGTTTCGTTCTTTAGATACCTTTAGATTTAGATTCTTAAAATATCGAAATTTTCACTTTTGGTTTTTAATTTTTTGCGCCTTCATTCTTGACTTGAGAACAAAATAAAAACACCTCTTTATACCCATTTTTTATGTTCTACAAGATGGCGGTATTATTTTTCAAATTCGACGTTTTATTCTTTAGATACTAACTTCAAGTCGATTTTTTAAATACGGACCTGGATTTAGTTCAGTTTTAGGGACTAAAGATTTTTTTTTTAAATTTTGCATTTATAAAAATCGGGATTTGTACTTAAATAAAAATACAATTGAATTACAAAAAATAAATTTGAAATTTTTATAGTTTTCTTCTGCTAAATTGGAATTGTTTCCCGGATTTTCCAATAAATTTGTTATTAAATTGTAAGACCACTTTCTTGGGGCAATTTTTATGCGCCTCAATAATTTTTTTTTCGGATGCAATGTTGATGTGGGTATAACGGAACGAAACGTATTAGAAAAAAATTCTTGAGCATAAAAATTTCCCTAAGAAATTGGTCTTACAATTTAGTAAGCAATTAGTAATTAATTTTGGCAAGTCAAAATCTACTCAAAATTAAAAAAAAAAATTCAGGTCCGCATTTAAAAAAATTAAGTTGATGTGGGTATCTAAAAAACAAAACGTCGTTTCTAAAAAATAAAATTATAAAAAAGTGCCCTTAGTCTTTCAAAATAATTTAATAAAAAAATGAACACCAAGATTTATTTTTTCGGATATCTCCGGGAGTCATCAGCATTTTTTAAATTTAAATAAGCTATTCGACATTAAATAATACAAGTTTTTCTTCATTTAACCAACTCTATCTCTAATAGTTGCCAAGATAGCAACACCCTGTATATGTGAAATTTTTAGTTTTCTTTTTGAAAGTTGGAAGTATTTTCTGGCCTTTGAAACATTTTGTGAAAAAAAAATCCCATATCCGATTATTGAAAATATTTATAAAGATATTTTTATATGTGCAAGTGCAAGTAAAATTGCCTGAAAGCATGCGCTTTAACTCATTAATGACTTTTTAAGCAGCTGATGCAATTTCTCCCATTACAAACTACCTTTTACTTGCACTTAATATAAAAAGAGACCCAAAAGGTATACATCTGATACATGTGAAAACCGACGCCCTTAATACGCCTTAGTCATAGTTTTTTGATTAAACAAGTCCATAGTTATAGCGCTTAAAAATACTGGAATGGACTTCTGATGAATAAGATGCAAATCAATCATTGGGCCTAAAGTGGCACTAAACTCATTTTCCAACAAGTTCAAATCTCCTTCAGGATTGACTTCAAAACAAAGAGTATCGTCTGCTTGCTCCGCATACATACTTCTCAACTTGTAGATGCTAGAATTTGATGGCCTGTCAATTTTGTAACCAAAAAGCATGTAAATTACATTACGGAAGTCCTGCATAGACGATTTAAAATAGTCCTTGAGTCTTTGGCTTTGCTTTTCGTTGTTTTTAATTTGTTCTCTTAAAGCTTGGACTTCTTTGGGGCAAAACGACATATCTCCTGTAATAAAATAAAGAAATTCAATCATCAAAGAATAGATTTTCGGAATATTTTATTTGTTTCTAGACCAAATACACCATGAAATAATCATTCTCATCTGACGAAGCTACAGTGAAAGTGAAACATCTCATGGTCTTTTAAATATAGTGGAAATTTACAAGTTCAACTGTGTTATACTTTATCCCATATTATATTTATGGATTTCTACCTAGTATAGGCTGAATCAATGGGCTCTTTCAGTAAATTTTGATTTTAGCGGTAGTGTATAAAGCAGGGTTGCAATAAATCACGTTTTTTTTTTAAAAATCAATAAATTTTTTTTACTTTTATCAATTTATACTGATTTTTCCTTAAATATGGCAATAGTGAACCTTAAAATCACTTATTTTCATTATTTTGTCTCTGTTCGTCCAAAAATATTTGTTGTCTAGATTTACAGTCAGAAAATCTCCTCAGCGACATACAAAATAACTTGTATTGACATGAAAATTTTCGGCAGCGTGCAGCGTAATTTATGAATATTTTTTACGCTAGACTGATGACGATTACTTGTGTTTTTACACTTACATAATGTATCGAAATACTCTGTTTTAACTTGAAAACTATCTTTTTTTTTAAATTTCCTGATGAGTTATTGCTTCGGCGACTTGTTTTTACAGCAATTTATAATTTGATGTAAATCACGAGTAAAATTGAAAAATCAGTTGATTTAAATTGTCGCAACCATAGACATAAAGTCGCAACACTGGTATAAAGGAACAAAAAATAAAATTTTTTGTGTTTGTCCTTTTTTATTTTTAACCCATCACTGAGAAAATAAACATATAAAAAAAACTATTGGAATAAAACCACGGACTTTATTGAATATACGTCACGAAAACGGCAGCTTAACAATGTTGCCTGTTCTCTAAAATTTTTATATTATAATACAATGACAAAGTCTGAAAAGTAATCCAATATTTCCCAAAACGGACTTGCGGAAAAATAATCATATTATTTCCAAAATGTTATCTATATTTTGTCTTAAAATAAGTTAATAAAGTTCTAGAAACAAAATATAATATTATTTAACTAGGATAAAAGGTTTCACATGTTTCAACACCGGAATTATTGACAGAAGACCACGCTCATGAAATGATAGTTGGAAAAGTCTAACCTAAGTTATTTGTCGATCTTTCTGCTCTACAAGCAAATAAATAAAAATAACAGTTATTTTAAATAAGAATACATCAAAACTTCACAATAATTCGGATGTAAACAAAAAGACCGACATGACAAGCTCACTGTAAAATTTATCGGATCGACAACATCAAAGAATCGCGCCAGTTTTGCGTTTTTAAAATTTGGGGAAATTGTACATGTCTTCAATGAGCTGCAAATAATTCATGGTATGACCTAGCAATAGTTTTATCAATGATAAACTCCTATTATAGCATTGACTCTTAAAAACTTAAAGCCCATTATACCAGTTATGTATTTTAAAATAAGGATTAATTCAATTTTAACTACTTCTATTGTTACTGAAAATAACTTGCTGAATCTTTTTTGGGGTATTTTTAGACTGTATAGTAAAAAAGTAACTTCCACACAAAATCATCTTTGCATTTTTTGTGGCTCGAAAATGGACAATATTGTTTATAATATAGAAAGATAAGTTAGCGGCCCGCGGACAAAGTAGTGCATCTGTCTTACAAGTACACATGGACGCCAAAACAATGGGTTCCCTGTACGGATTGCAAACCCGGGATTGCTATACGTAGAAGATACATAGCCAATCCTGGGATGACAATGCCTAGTTCCCTGAGGCACAGACACGGATTGTTATTAATAATTATATATTTAAAAAGTCTTAAAATAGTGTACATGTGTACTTACCAATTTTACTTGTTTCAATACCATCTTCCATTTTCTTTAGTTTATTCTTTAGCCTAAGATTTTCTTCTTGTAGCTTTTCCAACGTTTGTTCTCTTTGCATAAGACATTCAGAAAGAGGATTGTTAGCTAAATGTATAACTTGTCCTCCATGGAGGGTGTCGTGACCTACATATAACACAGGAAAATATACTTTATTTTCTAAAATGTAGTTTTCTTCTAAAAATTTGATTAACTTTTAACTTTGAAAAGAAAAAGTTAGTTTGAAAATAAGCAAACTTAAGTCATCGCAGAAACCACAATTATTATATGCCAGTCGAGCGGCCCACAGTGTCATCTTTGTTTCGATAACTTAAATATATAAGAACAGCTAAGACATGGAAAACAAGACTAGAGGTGAACGGCAGAAGAGTTTTGGACTTGCATCGCCTTTACTTGTTTTAAATCACAACGTTTCAACTGGTAAGTATATCCATTCGTCTTCAGGTGAATACTCAGTATTCACGTTGTCATTCAAAACATGTAAACACAATGCAAGTCCAAAATTCTTCTGCCGTTCACCTCTAGTCTTGTTTTCCATGTCTTTACTTGTTTTAAATCACAACGTTTCAACTGGTAAGTATATCCAGTCGTCTTCAGGTGAATACTCAGTATTTACGTTGTTATTCAAAACATGTAAAGACAATAGACAATGCAAGTCCAAAACTCTTCTGCTGTTCAAGAAACATCATTGTCTCCAACCTTCAAACAGATACAAGACTAGAGGTGATTCAGGTGTGAGTGTGCCGGGCATAACTCCGTTCGCTACTGCCACTGTCGGCTGGCTGGAGCTGCCATGACGCGAATGTTTTTATTAGGGTGCGTATTTTGTTTGATTGTTTTTATTCATTTAAGATTTTAAAAATAATTCACTGAAAATCTCATTTTTTCTTGCTCTATGCGATAATATTAAATATCAACATTTTTCTCTTCACTTCTATCTATTACTACAAATAAGGTTAGGAATAAGATAATACCTTCCATTAATGATTCGAGCTGTATTTCCAACCTGTCTTTTTGTTCTCGAAGGAGTTCATTCTCCTCCCTAAGTTTTACTGCTTCATCTTGTAGCCTTGAGATCTGCTCTTGTCTCACAGGGACAATATCTGTAAAACAAGGAAATAATGTATGGCACAATACTTCTAAAAATGCTTAAAAATGAATCTTTCTTCCAGAAAAAATTATCATTTATGTCCTCCCCCGTTAAATAGGTTTATAATTGCTATTCAAATCAAATCAAAACGTTTATTTTCCTAGATACAATTGACAATTGTAGAGGAATAGTCAGGTATTTACTATAAGTACATCTGTCTTACCTGATAAAAACCGAAAATTCTTGTAAGGTTGTTAATATTTTTTTCTCTAGGACTTTCAAATGCAAATATTACTATATTACCAAAATATTTAAGTACATGCTAATGCTAAAAAATATTTAAAATGTTTTTAATTAATTATATTTACAGCAGCTTATTACAGAGGAAAAAATATTCCAATTCAACGAACTGCGGCTGGACGGAGAATAAAAACAACAACATAGAATTGACATTGGCACACGAAATTTAAAAAAATAAGAAATACACTTTTCTTGATAGTTATTTTCATAGTTTTATTTGTTTAATTATACTTAAGCCAAAATTAGTCCTTTTTAACAACTCTCTCTTTTATGTATGGAAACGGTCGATTATTTCTTAAAGTATAAAACCAAAAATATGTTGAACGTTTACAAACATTTGCAAATGATTTTTGAAAACTCTTCTATTTATCATTTGTCACCAGACATCTTTCTTCAAGAAATAATCTACCATTTCCGCCGCCTGAACAAAGAACGCTACATCCACAAAATACATTTAAATAACGCGCCAAATAAACTCCCTCAGGCCTGTCGTAAAGCACCTCTAATTGGCCGGTTTAAGGCCCATAACATAACTGCGGGCTGCATATACTCTTGCTTACAGAGCTCGGTCGGCCAAGCGGGAAAACTACGTTACGAATTTACGCATAATCGCTTCACGCAATAAAAATTTGTGACAAAGTGCGTTCCACTTTTAAACATATTTTTCCCATTCCTTTAAAATAAGAATATAAATTATTATCAGTTTTAATTGGAAGGGCCATGGCATCATGGCTCTACCTCATGAGCCGCCACTGCTTGAAAGTTATATTTCTCATTTGCATTTACATTTTATATCAATACCTGTCAAGAGAAGTATTTTTTCCTATTAAATTTAGTTTAAAAAAAATATATATTCTGCCTTACCCGCATGTAGTTGTGGCTGAGCTTCTTGCAGATCATTCTCCAACCTGGCCACCATATCCCTATATCCTTCAACAACCTTCTCCAAGTTGTCAATTCGTTCCTTTTGGCTTTGAATTATGTTGGAACCTGATGCACCAGTTGTACTGTTGGCAACCATGGTAAGATCTCTTTCGTACGAATCGAGTTGTAGCCTGTAGCTGTCCCGTTCGCGACTTACTAGTAGAAGTTTCTTTTGCATGCGATGAATAAGAGTTTGCTTCTGATCTCCCATCGCTTTTAGGTCGTTGAGGAGCTTTTGATTCTTTTCCAGTTCTGCTTTGGCAACTTTAGCTGCCTAATATAAAAAACAACATCGATAGAAAAAATACACTATACAACTCAAGTGGATTGTCTATATCCACTCTTATTGTGAATTGATTGAATCCGTGCCTTCAACTCTTCCAGATTTCTAGGCCTGGTGACATATACTCTTCTTTTTTAATCGCCCCATAAATAAAAATCTAAGGGTGTAATATCCGGAGATTTGGGCGGCCACTCTATAAATCCTCACAGTCCTATCCACCTATTTAAAAATGTAACATTTAATTATTCTCTCAAATTTCTTGCAAAGTAAGGAGAGGCTCCATCCAGCTGGAAAAATATATTTTGGTCTACATATCCATAATAAGGGAACATTCTTTGAAGTTCTGGGATTAAAATTTTTGCAAGAAATGTAAGATAATTCTTAAATATTACATTTCCAAATACGTGAATAGGACTGCGAGGATTTATAGAGTGGCCGCCCAAATCTCCGGATATTACCCCCAGATTTTTATTTATGAGGCGATTTAAAAAGAAGTGTATATGTCACCAGACCTAGAAATCTGGAAGAGTTGAAGGCAGGGATTTGGGCAGAGATACGTTTAATTACGACACAAGTTTTGGAAAGAGAGGGCAGAGTAATTAATTCTACCATCGGTTTAGTATGATTGTGTCAATAGGCACATTTTTAACAATTGTTACGCTAAAAAAGTGGCATTACAGTTTTAAAGTTATTTTTAATGTAATTATTCGTTAAAAATGAGTTTTTATTAAATTTCTGACACATGGTTTTACAGATGTAAAAAAAAATATATGCACACATTTTTTTTCGATAGTTTTCCAAAAAAGTGCTACAAGTGGTATCCTCTAATTTAAAAAAAAGTTGGCTAGAGCTGCGCCCACAAGTAAGTTTCCCACCCTTAAAATGGGCGGATCAGGACGCGCGGGGAAGCGGATGAAACGGAAGGGATATACTACTTGTAAAGTGCTTTGGCTACAGTTCGTCAGGTCAGGATTTCGTTCTTACCTGTGAAATGATATGCTTGCACACTGCGAACCGACGTGTCACTAACAAGAGGATATTTAATAAAAAACACTTTGAATAAAGCCACAAAATACAAAATGCTTACTTTAAATAATGCATACTTTAAACAATCTTACGCGTCTCGAACGGTCCTTGATTGATGAACAAAGGCCACTAGAAAAGAGAGCGAAAGAATCGAAAATATAACAGATGCAACGTTGTCAAACAATAGGAACACAATAGTTTTTTTGCCATAAGGATGGTAATATTACTTTCAAAATATTAACATGTAGTTTCCCAAAAATATTTATTATTTTTACAGATGAATATTTTTTCTAATTTTCTTTTGCGTACGTGCGTTCTCGTTTACCTACTGCTTATACATGTCGGCCGCACTGTTTTGCTATTACAATCTTATAATTACTACAGTGCATAAATTCTTATCCTGTACTATACATCAGACGTCCTTAAGGGAACACGTATATACAGGGTGTCGCACCGGAAACCACTTCGATCCATATATGGAAAACTATACATAGGAAAATTTGTCAATGCTGATGGGGGCGACCGGGCTAATATATGTTAATAATGATGGCACTTCCGATTATACCGGAAGTAAGTGGCAACTTGCTTATTTTAAATAGAACACCCCATATGTTATTACATTTTTGTATTCTACGCAAGATTCTAGGCAGATTTTGTATACCATGTCCTTTACCTATGTCTTAAGCATTTTTGACAAATTTGAATTTTTATGTCAAAAATGACGTTTGCAAGCCTTAAAATAATTAGGGAATCCAAACCACGTGATTCAATATGGCGGTTGGATGGCAAAAAGCATTGAGTCACCAGTTAAATGCCACCAGCAACCTTATTTTTATGGTCACGTGTACCAATTACAAAGCAGTATTTGCCAGCCAGCCGCCATTTGGACACATCGTTGGATTGCCTAATTATCAATTTTTTCTATAAATAACCCTTATTTATTTAATTTAAGTGAAATTCCTTGTTATAAACTACCTGTTTTAATAGATTTTTATAATATTTTGATAACTATTATTAATACAGGGTGTTGAAACAATAAGATTAAAAATGAAATTGAAAAAACTGCAAAAAGACTAATTTTCAAATGGAAACACAAATTTTATAATAATTTCTTATTTAGCATTTAAAATAAGGGTAAACTGTGTAAGGTTGCCCAAAAATGTGTAGTTTTTGAAATATTGCCAATTTATATGTTTATATAGCGATTTATTGCCAATTTATATTTTTATATAGCGATTTTGCAGCGGATTTTGAGTCTAGTTACTCCTAGTAAATCAAATGGCAAGTGCCAGCTTCATAGATTTCTTTAGCGTTTGAACATTTTGCAATGCCGTCATAGCCAACTAGGCGTAACTGAACCTAAAATCCGAAGCCATATAAAAATATTAAATTGGCAATATTTCGAAAACTAAAAATGTTCGGTATATACAACCTTATACAAACTTACCTTTATTTTTAATGCCAAATAAGAAATAATTATAAAATTTAGGTGTTTCCATTTGAAAAACTAGACTTTTTGTAGTTTTTTTCAATTTCATTTTTACTCTTATTGTTTAAGCACCCTGAATTAATAGTTATCAAAATATTACAAAAAATCTATTAAAGCAGGTCCTTTATAACAAGGAGTCCCACTTAAATTAAATAAATAAAGTTCCTTTATAGAAAAAATTGATAAATATTTTAAGGCTTACAAACGTCATTTTTGACATAATTACAAATACAAAATCTGTCTAGAATCTTGCTTAGAATGCTAAAATGTAATGATATGTAAGGTGTTCTATTTAAAATAAGCAAGTTGACACTTACTTCCGGTATAACCGGATGTGCCATCATTATGAAAATATTTTAGCCCGGTCGCTCCCATCAGCATTCTGTCAAATTTTTAAAATTTTCCTATGTATAGTTTTCCATATATAGATCGAATCGGTTCCCGGTGGGACACCCTGTAGTTTTGTCTATGGTAATTGGTCTAAGATGTCGCACACACGCTCAGTTTCGACTCATCAGTTAAATTGCGTAAGTTATAGAGTTCTAAATTCCAAGCAAGCTGTAGCAAATGTAGCAAATAAAATACTGAAAAAAGGAACAAAGTCTTACATGCTGTGCTGCTTTGAACTGTGATTCAAATTCCACTTTGTCCATCGTTAACGATAATTCTTGTTGTTGCAATCTCTCTATAGTAGTTCTTAGCAAATATGGCAATGCTGCATCGCTCTCAGTCGTCTCACAAAAACCCCTTGCTACAGCTTTCCACTCGCTGAGATATCTCTGGTTTTGAGCATCTTGAGCCTGTAATTAATAAGGTAAATTACAAATATTTCGCTTAAAAAACACCAACCTGGAAATTGGACTTAATTCAATGCTTGATAATTTTTTAAAATATTCTATTAGAATATGTAATTTAGAAAATACTTTTTTTAAAAATAATAGACGCTTCGTATAATTACAAATTATCAGGGCCGCGTTAAGGCAAATTGGTACCCTAGGCACATTTTTTTTGCCGCCCTCCTCTCACTAATAAAAATTCAAATAAATTATTTATAACATATTTTTTTTTCTTTGGCGTATTTTTTACATTTTCGGATAGTATTTTCATTAAAAATTTTGCCGCCCTCCATCAACCTGCCGCCCTAGGCGGCTGCCTTTCTTGCCTAATGGATAAATCGGCCCTGCAAATTATTATACATTATATTCCTTTAAGTGAAATTGGTGTAAGTTTTTCTATACAGGGTGACCCATTTGTCTGACAAGGTAATATACCGTCTCTGCTATTAAAGATATCAAAAAAAGTTTTTATAAAAGTTGTGAGGTAAGTATAAAAAAATATATGTTCTAAAATTATTTTTAAACATACAGGATTGCCCAGAAAAGCAGGACAATAAAAAGATACAGTTTTTTAAATGAAACACCCTATATATTTTCGAATATTTTGTTTCCTTACAAAATTATCCATACCTGTATTTCTCAATAAGAGTATCAAAATTCGAAAATTTCTTGTAAGCTCTTAAGTTTAGGGATAGAAAAACTGTCTTAAATAAAGTTTTTTCCACGAAAATTTGAATAAAAAACGAAATATTGGCAAAACTAGTAAATTTAGGTATTGGCATGACTTAACAATAATAAAAGATACTTACAATATCTATCAGACGAGCCTAATAAATATAGGGTTTTTCATTTGAAAAAACAGAGTGATTGTATTTTAAAATATTATATATTTAGAGGTCAACAGAAAACACCCTATACAAAATTTTAGGAAAGATTTAAGACAGCTTTTCTATCCTTAAACTTAAGAGCTTACAAAAAAAATTTTGATTTTCGATACTCTTATTGAGAAATACAAGTAATTTTTTACTAATCATGTTTTTTCCAAAATTTTAAGAATTTTGCATTTGGTTTGGCAACGTTGCAAAAAATTAAAAAACTAAATATGGCGTCATATGGATAATTTTGTAAGGAAACAAAAAATGCTAAAATATACATATAGGGTATTCCATTTAAAAAATGTATCTTTTATTGTCCTACTATTCTGGACCATCCTGTATGTTTAAAAATAATTTTAGAACATATATTTTCTAATCCTCATAACTTTTATAAAAACATTTTTTTTGATATCTTTAATAGTAGAGACGTTATCTTACTTTGTCAGACAAATGGCCCACCCTATATGTATCAGGTTTATGACATTGTGCTGATATTATGAATATTTTCAAAAAGTGTTGGCGATGTGGTGATTCGAGACTACACTGACAGCGTTCCCCCTCCTTTTGGCGCTACTTTTTAAGATAATAAGTCTACTCAGCGGACAAAGTTTACCAAAGTTTCCATATTTTTATATTTGATGGTTTCGAAAATATTTATTGAAAACCATCTTCAGCGTTTCCCAATGAGGGCGATAGAAAGTAAAATACAAGACGAAGTTCTACCTTGTTTGGGCACAATCTACTTAATTCCTAATCAAAAAGCACACTTTTTAGGACACCCTGTATAAAAATACGCGACATATTACTTTACTGCCACAAGGCTTGAAACTTGTTAGATCCGACGATTTCTGAAAGAAAAATTGTAGATTTTGCATGTTTTTCAAAAATATAATAGGTATTTATATTTAAGTTAGTACTATATTTCATCGCGGCGGACGTCAACATTCAGTTCTTTTCTATTGATTAATATTAGCGTAGATGTATCAAGGCCGGTTTGAACTTGTTTAACATTTTTTTTATATAACATTAAATAAAACTCAATTTTCGTCAATTTTGAGGCACAAAACGTCTTTAATTTGAACCAAAACTTTTGTAGCACTAAAGTTTTATGGACACTGTTTAAAAATGACATAAAATAACAAACAAAATATTACCTCTAATTCGGCAACTCTTTGTTCCAACTCCTTATTCTTTACAAGGCGGTTTCTCAAATCATACACCTCCTCTTCCAGCAAAAGCTTGTTTTTAATGTCCCCTTTTAATCTATTAAAGTCTTCCTTAATTCTCTCATTTTCTTTTTCTAACTCAATATATCTTGCTAGTTTGTGAGCTTGAGTCTTTAAAATAAGAAAGAAATATTTGAACTTTGTAAAAAATATATACCTAAAACAACATAACTGACTTCAAAAACGCTATAAAAAAATATAAAATTATACCAGGAGAAATTTTCAGAGCGTTTTTGAAGTATGTTGTATTAATGAGATAGTCAAGAATCTAGATAT
This sequence comes from Polydrusus cervinus, assembly GCA_935413205.1. NCBI lineage: Eukaryota > Metazoa > Arthropoda > Insecta > Coleoptera > Curculionidae > Polydrusus > Polydrusus cervinus. The sequence continues at coordinate 95,843,570 of OW284510.1, read as the reverse complement.
CAACATCCAGAACAAACCATATTGGAGATAGCAAATATATTAATCAAATAAATATGATTTGTTTTTATTTTGCACTTCTTTGTAAATTACATTTAGTTTAGTTTTATATTTATAAATACTATAAATTGTTAACATTAAGAATTAATTAATGTAGTGTGGCTGATGGCCATGGGCATTTGGGAAACCAATAAAGAACATAAAAAACCATGGACCTAAACCTGACCTTGATTGTGACATCAATGACTTTGGCAGACATTATTTTTACTCACAATCAGTTGAAAACAATTGAACAAAACAATAAAAATTGTTGTTATAGTTATGAGTATACCAAGGCCTAAAATTTTCTCACAATCTGACACTGTGTTTTAAAATACCAACCCTTGCTTGCAATTGGCATTCTAAATAATCTTCTTTAGCATTTTCCAACACCCTAATTTGGTTCCTGGCTTTTTGAAGGGCTACTTCTTTTAATTCCATATCTCTTTCTACAGAATTTTTCTCGGCCAATTGTCTTCCTGTAATAAAATATATTGTTCTAAAAATAGTATTTTGTCAACAAAAATGTGGAAATTCAATATTTTCCACAAGGGACTGCCATTGATCAAACAATGCTCAGCAGAATTTGGTCAATGCACATTCTTCAAGTGTTAGGAACCAGTATTTTTCTACAAGGGTAAGAAAGAACTGTTTAAAAATTCATATCTTCCCCAGAAGTGGGGAAAGTCCAGTTTTTGATAGCTCTACACATTTGTGGGAAAAATACTTTTACTGAACATACCAAACAACTGCACTCTGCTACTCTAGTTTTATGACTTTGTAAATATTAGAAAGAGTGCAATTAAGTACCTATAATTCTTGATTTTCTATAAATGAAGTAAAACAAATCACTGTTAAGTATCAATAAAAATGTACACACCTAACTCTGAAGCCAATTTTTTCTGGGCCTCAGCATCTTCCTGTGCAGCTTCCAAGATGGTTTCTAGTTCTGTAATTTTTCGCCTTAGCTTAGAAGATTCTATGTTGTCCTCCAAAACAGCAGTTTGTGATTCATCTTTAATACTTTCCATTTCATTCTCCATACTTGTTATTTTCTCTTCAACACTTAATTTTAACATATCATACTTTTCTTTAACCTAAGAGAAAAAAAAATGGGTATAGTATATTTCATTTACATTTTTAATTTGACGTTTCTCTTGTCAAATGTGTTGGCCAATATGTGACTTAAAAAACGGATTTAAATTAAAGGAACACCAGTCCGGCCTTGACCAAACCTTAGGTTCTGTAAAATAAATGTTACTAGAAATGACAAGTATCATCAACAGCCATTAAAAGCTTATGTGACAGTGTGTATACAAAATAGGTTTAGAAAAAGTTTAAATACCTCGGCTAAATCTTTCTTAAGACCAGCTTCTCTTTTCCTTATCGTCTGCAACTGTGCTTCAAGATCTTCCACAGATTTTCTATCATATTCGTGCTGTCTTTTCAATGACTGTGTTTCATTATCAAACATGAGTTGCATTTGTTTACGTATATTATGCATATTCCTAACTCTATTTTCTAAATCGATTATGGTGTTTCGTGCTTCCAATAGGTCTGCCCTTAAACGCCTTATCTCTCTAGGAGACCCCACATAGGATAAATTAAGAATACTCTCTCGTTTTAATCTTTTAATGGGTGTTTGTTCACCTAAACTGCTTTCAAGTGAGTTAGAGCTTATTGACCTTTTTAATGGCGAATGTTTATATTCTTCAGAGTCAGCTTTGCCGCCAGCAGCTTTCAAATCGTTTACCATCTTGATAATTGTTTCATTAACTTTTGGAACTTGGCTCATGGTAAAGTTAGGCTGCAGCTTTAAATATCAACTATGCTAAGTCTTGGGAGACTTTTTACACAGTTTCCTATTAAAATAATAACCTTTTTGCTTTTATATCCATATCATCGATCAATTTTTTAAGGCAACGGCAATATTATCAGTAAAGTTTCAGTTAAAAAAATTCACAAATAAAAATAAAGCTAACCTTCAAAAGTTAAAAACGACACAAGACCACGAACCAACATTTTTGGAAACGCTGGCGGTGTTGTCAATGTTACCAAGATTTGTCAAAACATATCCCTAAAAAATTGGACATGTGGCACCATTGTAATGTCTTTGGCAACGTCGTTTAAAGGTCAAGAATAGGGGTTTATTAATTTAAATTAATATTTTTAGGGTGTATACCCAGGGGCCGACTAACAAGGGATGACACCTGGGGCAGATTTTACCCCTCAACCTCTACTAACTTTTGTAAAAAAACTGCCGAGATATTTTAAAAACCTTTTCCTCCTATCAAAAGCGACTTCTAAAAAAAAATCACCGCCTTTTTTCTAAAAACTTCTCTGATATACTTTCACTTTCTAAAAATAACCTAGCTCCAGTAACAGGAATCTGAATTTGGCAATAATTTTTGTCCAAAAACATATTGGCGGGCCCACTTTGAAGAGTTGCTCGGAAAGCGAACAGGTAAGCAGAACTTGGAACTTGGAACCTGCTTTGTATTTAAGCGTAGCTTCTTAGCACAAGAGCAATGTAATGCGAACTTGTAATATTATATATTCCCTTGACACATGACTCACAGGAGCAAACGTATACTGTTATATACGGTTATATAAAATATAAAACACTTTAACGATAAAAAAAAAATTGGTATAGGCGCAATACATCTACACTTACACGCCCTCGGATAATGAAAATTCAGTATTGTGATTCTGAACATAAATATTGATTGTAGAACAAAAATAAAGTAAAAAAAATATTTATGCCCTTAATGTAAGTTGTAAAAACACCCGCCTTATTTAAAAGCGGGAGTCGGAGGGCCGGGATTCTGGAGACCGTATCTCACAAATACTCTAACATAATATTAAGTAACTCGACTACATATCGTCAAATTCAATTTCTTTTATACCTACCAAATCAAAAATAATGTTTACTACCTACCATTCAGCATCCAATTAAAAAGAGTGTAACATTATGTAATGCATACTCTACTTTAAACCAAGTTGTTCTCCCGCCTTCTTCTACGTTGCCAAATTGTTTTGTACTGGCCTTCACGTTGTAAGACTTGATCCCACAGTGTTGCCGCATGGCTAAAATTTGTGAATTTTTAAATAAAATGCTGAAAAAAGGCCAGATTTATTAGAGGCTTTTAATCCAAATATTTCATCTTTTTAGCTTTGAAACCCCTTCTAACCAATAATTCTTTAAACATTACTTTATTAGGAAGGTATACATGAGTTATTAACCATAAAATTTGAGAAATTTATTATTATTCAAATAAATTTGGCAACATGCCTTGAAAATTACTATTCGTCCGACCTAAAATTTTCGGCCTTTTACTTCATTTTACAAGGAAGGTCTTACTTTTATGGGTATTTGATTTAATAAAAACATCAAAATACATTAAACTAAGACCTCTCCTAGCATTGAATATGAGAAAAAGCCATTTCAAGAAGCAAGGAAAAAGTTTGAGTGAACATTCTAGAAAAACTTTTGACAACCTCAAGTCGATAAATCCGACCAATCGTGTTATTCCATATTTGTCGAGCATGCGCATTTGTTTGGTTACTGCAGTGGCCAAACGCCATTTTGCAAGCGTCGGGATTGTTTGAGAAACGCTCTTGTGTAGCCAGTGTTTTTAACACGGTAGTACGGTTTAAAATTTCGTTTAAAGTTAAAAACAAAACGCCGGTATGGGAGATTATCAGGTTGGTGGTGTACAACAAGATGCTTTGGGAGCCGTTCAGCTGGAACTCGGTGGAAATCCCAATGCCCTCGCACTACGCCGGCCGTTCGACCCTTTGGCTCATGATTTGGAAGCAAGTTTCAGGCTGACGCGGTTTGCCGATTTGAAAGGCCGCGGTTGCAAAGTTCCTCAAGAAGTCCTGAATAAGCTCGTGGAAGGCCTCCAACAGGACTACAACAGTGGTGATCATGAACATCATTTCATGCATATGGCCATTCCAAGGATTGGGATTGGCCTTGATTGCTCGGTAAGTCATCAAAAGCCGGTTGTCGGGAAAGATGCTCTTTGTTTTATTCAAGCTGAGCCAACTTTGCAAGTTTTTTTTTTGACATGAATTTACAAAACTCGTTAAATGTTGTAGGTATAGATAAAAAAAATACTTATCAATTGTGAAACATTCACTTAAAATCCTACTTGCTAATGTAACAAATCTCCAAGTAAATTTTTGGTACTGATGGAGGGAAAATGCAATTTCTAAAAAGGTAAATAGTTACCTTAAAATTCCTCTTTACTGACTAGGGATTTACTGATCTCTATCTACCTATTTTTTTTAAAGTCTAGTTTGGCATACATTGATAAAATGTTTGTTTGTTACACAAAACTGAATTTTAATTTTACCCAGAGAATGGACCATACAATTTTAACCAGAGATGGATACATACAAATACATATAAAATTTGACACCATTAAAGAAGGAAGCTAGATATTACTAACTCCTACAAATACTGGTATTTTGTACCTAGGATTTTTTCTTATTAGTGTTTCCTTTCCTTACAGGTTACCCCACTGCGGCATGGAGGCCTGGTATTGGTTCAGACAACTGACTTCTTTTACCCGTTAGTTGATGACCCTTACATGATGGGAAAAATTGCATGTGCCAATGTTTTAAGTGATTTGTATGCTATGGGAGTCACTGAATGTGACAATATGCTGATGTTGTTAGGTGTCAGCACCAAGATGACTGAAAAAGAACGTGATGTTGTGATTCCTTTAATCATGAGGGGCTTTAAAGATTCTGCATTAGAAGCTGGAACAACTGTTACAGGAGGGCAGACAGTAGTCAATCCCTGGTGCACCATTGGTGGTGTAGCTTCCACTGTTGCACAGCCAAATGAATACATTGTACCAGATAATGCAGTGGTTGGAGATGTCCTAGTATTGACAAAACCATTAGGAACACAAGTAAGTGATTCCATTATTAGTCTCTTATTTTACTAATCATAGAATATTATTTTTGAAGACAATGAAAAAAAGATATAATATTTTAATTCTAATTACTTCTTATTTCTATTTAAGGTTGCTGTTAATGCTCATCAATGGCTGGACCAACCAGAACGTTGGAATAGAATAAAGTTGGTAGTTAGTGAAGAAGATGTTCGTAAAGCTTATCATCGTGCAATGGATTCCATGGCTAGACTAAATCGTATTGCCAGTAGGCTGATGCATAAGTACAATGCCCATGGAGCTACTGACATAACTGGATTTGGATTGCTTGGCCATGCTCAGACATTAGCATCACATCAAAAAAATGAAGTTTCTTTTGTCATTCACAACTTGCCAGTAATTGCAAAAATGGCTGCAGTTGCCAAAGCTTGTGGAAATATGTTCCAACTCTTACAAGGACACTCTGCTGAAACATCTGGTGGACTTTTGATCTGTCTTCCACGAGAACAAGCTGCAGCTTATTGCAAAGATATTGAAAAACAAGAAGGATATCAAGCTTGGATCATTGGTATTGTAGAAAAAGGCAATAGAACGGCTCGCATTATTGATAAACCCAGAGTTATTGAGGTCCCTGCTAAAGAATGAAGCCTGCAAAGGTATAATATTATTACAGTTTATATGTTACAGATTCATGTATTCTACATATGACTAGCTGTTAATTTTCTAACTGCTATAGTCATATAAATTTCACTGCTTTTAGGTTTTTCACTTATTTTATTAGCATTTACATTTTTATTGTGTAAATTTATTTTTGGAGAAATGTCCCATTTGCTAAAAAGAAGTATGAGTGAAAGTCTAAATTTTTTTATTACTTTAGGTTATTAGTAATAGTATAGTATTGTAAAAAAATATGTGTTTTTGATATTCTTCTGCATAAATAGTATAGCAAATATTCTTGGTATTTTGTATAATAATTTTAAAATATATTGTTCCCTTAACAACATGTTAGAGGTGAAATATATCCCATCTTTTGGTTGAGAGGTTTAAATTTTTTTCTTCCCTATTACCTTACATTCTGCTATTAACTTTTAGTTCAAAAATAAACCCAATAAATAATTATTCCATATTGTTCCCTAATTTGCAATTGTTCACTTTTTTCCTTACACTTGTAATCAAAATTCAGCGATGGAAAAATTGTTTTAATTAAAAATAGAGATTTCCTTATTCCTATAGGCATTAAGAAAAAGTCGTCCGACGAAGACATATTCACTTCAAAAATTATGCTAATTTTATTTGTTGACAGTGAAAATACAGCCTGTTACTCTAGTGTCATGTTACCTTTATGCACACCAAAAGTTTTAAAGCAAAAAATGACCTTTTGGCCTATTTTCTTATTAGATGAATAATGTAAATAATTTTGGGTGTAGCAGCAAATCAGTTTTAAAACAACTTATAGTTACAATATTTTTCAGTTTGCAATTAAAGTGCATATAATATTGCTGGGCATGACTATTTCCTATTTTTTTATTTTAGCGTTTTTTTCATTTCCTGTAAACCTTAGAATTTTGGACTTACAGCAATTGCAAATTAAAGTAACAATCTAAACATCTAAAATAAAAACTAAGTATGCAAGTGATTATTTGTATTTCCTTTACAAAAACTAAGAGCTAGCCTAGCCTTGTTAACTTTTATTATTACATTTTGTACTAATTCTATTCTTTTACAACCGAGTTTGTCTTAAAGAATGCACTTGAAAGTACTTTTTGCTTGCTAACATTACAGTATCGGCAACTGGAACTAGTTAATATATTGATCCTTTATCTTCGGGATATAAAAAATATATCTTTATATTGCCTTTATTTGTCAACACTACTTCACTATGTTTTATTAGGTAGATTGCAGCAATACCATAGGCCAAACACGGTATTCCTAAAAAATAGGTATACATTAAAGAAAACATGACACTTATGGTCATATCACTTTAACTTGAGAAAGATGACAGAAACCCATTAAACACGCGTTAAATTTTACTTGACACTTTAGAGAAGTGAGGTTAGGGTACATTTCAAAAAGTGACAATTCTGTCAGATTTGTTTATTTTTTATTTTGCTGTAATTAAAACCTTTCTTCGGTGGTATTCGTACATTTGAGTGAAAATTATAGTTAAAAACATTTGTGGATTATGTGTTTAGTTATCTATGCCCTTTGACCGGTCAGTTTATTAAATTTAAGTCGAAAATACCTAAATGTTGGCGATGTTCCAGTTATGGATAAATAAAACTTCTTTGCTTTGAGTGGCAAAATAATGTTTTGGTTTTTAATAAGCTGATAAAGAGACTGGAAACCTACCCTTTATGGTGAGAGCAGAAGAATGAAAACTTTATATATACCTAAATTTCATTGAAGAAGTGATTTTAGTGCGAGAATTAATATAAATTGGACATCTCTATGTTATGATGAAAGCAGAATTAAAACCTTTATATACCTATGTAATACTCCAAAGAAAAGCTGTTTCTACTACACAACTTAATTGGACAGTTTTATAAGAGAAAGATTACTTCATTTTAATTTCACAGCCATGTTATGTTTAAACCCAACTAAGTTTGTTAAAAACAATATTTTAGTCAAGAATATCAGAAAAATGCATCGAATGCACTTACCCTAACATAAGTATGTATTTATGTGTTGCTTGAATTAACAAAAATATAGTGGATTAATAAGAAGTTATCAATGGAGAGATGTGCCAAACTTCTACAAAGAAACTTCCTCTCGAACTGTGTAGTGTACAACTGGAATCGACTAAGTGAAGACACAGTTAATGCAACCCCAATAAACCAATTTAAGAATAGACTTGACAGAGACAATAAACAATGGAACAGCTCATTCGTCCTTTACACACTGTGATATTTACATGTGATAACAGAATAGTCTCATCGGTTCTACCTCTTACTATTGCTAAATAATAGTAATTTGTGAGTTTTTTTAGACCATTTTCTATTTTACAGGAATTAATTAGGTTAGTAATATTTTATACTCTATGGTTTATTTTAAAATATCTAGATACGTATAAGCATTACGGCTTAATACTTTTGAGAAAAAAGTATTCCTAGGGAGCATGGTTAACAAATATGGGAAAAATAAAATAATCTTTATAAGTATAGTCAACTAATAAATGTATGAACGTCAATACTTACAATCCAATGTGTTTGTGTACTAATATATTAAAACATGATTAAAACTATAAGACTATGTTTTTATTTACACTTAGCAGTCTCTCTAGCATAGTTATTTTTAAAAAATGAAAATTCTTTATTGATAGAAATCAAACTGAAACAATACTTTATCCTTACATTATACTTTTTCTCATTTTTCAAAATAGGTAAGTTTATTTAGACAATTAAATAATAATTAATCTATGTATACAAATCAAATATATTTCAGTTTTAGGTTTACAGTACATTTCTTATGTTAAATACACCCTATATTTGTTATATATGAAGAAATCAGGATTAAAATTAAGTTTGCTTGAGTTGCAATTGTATATAACTAAGTACTATTTAAAAAAATATATTTGTTCGATGACTCTACTAAAATCTTTATAAATAAATATTACTCGAACTTTCACAATTATGACTTTTGAACTTAAGTACAAGAGGGTCCTTATCTAATAGGAAGCCTTCTGTTTTATTCTTCTTCAAGAACGTTAGTCCTGTGTTTAAGTCAGTATATATTCTGTTATGTCTTAGATGTGACCGGTGGTTTATTGTTGAAAGTAGACACAGTTTATTCGGTATATAAATTTATTCACACTACATAATATCACAGATTCGACATACTAAGTTAAAATGGAGTAATAGACAGAGGGCTTGTGCGCACTGTACTATCGTTTTAGTAGGAAATTGTATCCCTACTCCTAGACGTTCGCCTTAAGGCGGCTCGTCTCTGAATGTCGACAACATATTCTATAAACATGCTTCCTTGTGCTTCCCAAATTAGTAATTTATTAGTCCATAAATGCCTTTTTTTTGTCACGACGATAGGTCTTTCCTTTTCATAAATGGTTCTAAAAAAATAACGATTTTTGGAAATTATTTTTTTTTAATAAACAAATTTCAAATTTTTTGTTTGACTATGCCTATTAACGATCACGCTGTATAAAAAAGACATAAAGTGAAGTAACACACATTGTACTAAGTGGTCCAAAAGACAGCCTACCCATTGAAGTGAAAATGGAATGGATTGAATTTTGATGAAGATATATGGGTTTTGAAAATCAAATTAGTGTATTTAAAACTTATATATTTGGTTGCACAAAGATTTTTAACAACAATTAACTAACCAGCAACTTTGACTCTGACATAAATGACATTGGTAGGCATAATTTACTCACAATCAAACTTGCCAACCAGATCTATGTGATTGTGAAAAAAGTTTTTCTGCCAATATCATGTATGCCACCGTCAAAGTGGCTGGTTAGTTATTTATTATGAAAATTCTTTATGCAACCTGACATTAGTCTCCCCATTATTTTCACCATGTCATTGTATTGACATGCAATGATATTGATTTTTTTGGAATTATATCGTTTTATCCTCGGCTTTATCAATAAATCATTTTAACTGTAAGTTGTTTTCCTAAAACAGAAAAAAAAATTGTCAGATACAAATGTATGTAAAGAAAACATCTAAGAGCCTGCTAACAAATGCTAATAAAAATAAAAATAAAAAATTCTTGTAACATTATTACTGCAACATGCAATTCTAATTAAAAAGCTGATAAAAAATTAGAATTAGAACATGTGCAAGTATTTTTGATGTTCGATAGGAAGGAAATATAGGGACTATTACTATCTCATATGGGACTCCCAAAGCTATTGAAAAGCACAGGTGTCAGCTTTAAGTTAATTTGTCTTAGGTTTTCCCGAGGCGTTTCCATAGATTTCCTGGTGTATATATAATAACTTACACAAATTTTCCTATAAGATGTGTTGTCCATGATCTGAAACACTATATTTTAAAGTTTTTACATGTCATCTTGCATGTAACCATCATGAAATCTTTTCTATAAAACAAAAAAAAATCAAATTGGTAGTGCAGTTGCTGACAAACATATACCAGGACATAACAGACATACATGTACTGACATGATAAACTCTAAAAGGTTATATTGAGCACAATTACATTTCAAATGGGGGTTTTCAGATAAAAATTATTATTTCTTCGGGTTTGTGGTTCGATCTTAAAGTAAAGTAGGTATATACCTATTACAATGCAGAAAATTATATTAATTAATGTGTTTTTAAGCTGATATAATGTAACATCAAAAAAAGTTGTGTAGTGTAAAACAGTTAGTAATTTAATATTGCGTCCATAACTTGAAATATTTACATAGAGCACATCGTATCATATCAACCCCCAAAAATAGGAAAAAAACATTTATTTCAGAGATCCTATGCATGCATACACCAGTTTTTATTAATTTTTTCTGAAAGAGTGATCAAAATGGTGCCAGAGTTGAAGATATGAGACTTAAAATATATTTTCATTGAACTAACCGAGAACAAGAATATTATCTACCTACATGGGTATTGAAAATGGTAAAATGTACTAAAGGTTTCATGCAAATTAGGAAGCTAACACGTGTAAATACCTACCTCTAAACTGGTTTTTATGTTTAACAACTGTTCACTTATTTAAAAAATCTCCAGTCTTCAATTCTGCACAATTTCTACAACATTTAAAGCATAAAAATAATGTAAATCTAACAAAATGAAAATCTGTATTTACCTTTGTTGTAAGTAAATCCTTTTCCAACACACTTATTTACATTATTTTCTGATATATTCAACAGGGCCCCAATCGACCTTAAAACTTTTATTATATGCAACAGAAATAGAAATTAAACTGGTAAATAGTCCTTAAATGTTAGAAAATTAAGACAAGTCCATAAAACCACATAAAATTATAAGGTTTAAAGAAATAATATTTTTACTTTTTGAGGTAATGTCATATCGGCTTGTCAGAAAAATATCCTACGGTATTGCCACTTCTAACGGTTACAATGTTGCCATGTTATTACTGTAAATTGGAAAAGAATGTAATTAATTTTAAAAAACTTTACCATCACGAATACTCAAAAGTTAATATTCATTCCCAAAAAGTATTTTTTAAATGAATTTAAAGCTATTTTGTTGAGAAACTGGGCTTTTTTGTTAGCGAAAGTAGGCAACCAAGAAAACATTTCTGAAAACCAAGAGATCACAATGGCTTTGGTACAAAACAACACATTGTTCGTTTTTTACAATAACTATAGTCATTTTTGTCTCGTATTATGCAAAATGTCAAATTTGAAAAAGATAGATATAAACCTGATGTCTTTAATGGCATTTAAAATTTTCTATAAGTAAAAGGAACAAACCCTTTTTTCTTCTGTGAGTAAAAGGAAAACGGCTAATTCGACAAATATGTTACCGTTTAATTTTGCCATGGATTCACCCAATGGAATTAATTTTTCTTCAATTGTTTTTTGTGTCATCTTTCTCAAGTTAAAGTGATTTGACCATAAGTATATTATAAAGTAATATCTTACCTAAATTGATAACTTTAATAAATCTAAAAAAATAGTCTTCTATTGTCAAGTCCTGTTTATCCCTTTTTGTACAGTGGTATTTAATATATGGGTAACATCCAGTTCTTAAAATATGATAATTAGAATTTCCAGCTTTCCAGTTAAAATGTGATTTACCCCACTGATCATCTCTTATACTACTGTACTAAAAAAACGAGTCATGTGGAGGTTGTACTGAATGTATTGTTTGTTTGATATTGAGTACATCCTTCAGTGAGTGCTAACAGTAAGGAAAATGTTTGAGGAAATTTTGGTTTTATAATCTTACTTTAATGAAATAAGAGGTCCAAGGGGGCTCATTGCATTGTTTTAAATATTGAGTCAAAACCTCTGAAGAAGCAGGTACATTCAATTTATTTGTAATACATTTAAAATTTATTATCGGAAATTTCATTTTTCAGTGGTGACTATTTATAATCAGATTCTTTTTTTGTAAAATTACTAAAAAACTGCTCCATTGTTTTCGGATTTCGGCAACATCGTAGAGATGTCAAACTATCGATAGACGTAAAAAAATCATCGATAGCTATAAAACTATCGATGGCAACATCTATCCCATGGCCTTCTAGAATCAAAACTAACCTCAAAAAGTATTTTTTTGTCAACGTCTTACCTTGCCATGATTTGTCAAATGAAACTAACAAGGATTTGACGTTTATTCTATCTCGATGGATTTGACAAACGTACTTAACCGTACATTTAGTGTTACCTACAGGTAGCACATGGAGGTCACCACTGTCCAAAATTTTAAGGTTTAAGAATGCAGGGAAGAAGTGTATCATCTTACAACGCACCTCATTCACGCAGGTAACCAGGCCGGATGAGATCGGGATGCGGAAGAAGGTACACACTCCCCAACCAGTAGGTCATGTAATGGCAATAAACCGAGGCGGGTTGATAGCCCTTAGGGAGTATCACATTACTAAGGATCGTGGTTCAGAATCCACGTTAAGCTTTAGGTCCAAGACCGTCCAAGAGCAAGCTGGTCGAATCTTCGAAACAACAAGTGGCCATCAGTAACCCAGAACAAAAAAACAATTAAGGCGATTTGGCGCCGTTCTCTAAACCTCAACTTTTGACATTTACGAATTTAATTGCTTCAATTTCATTTACCCTAATCGGTTAACATGTAAGTAGAGATCATATCGCGATAGAAAACGGCGTTTCGACAGTTGAAAGCCATAGATGACATTCACAGCTGATTCTAGTTCCGCCGAAAAGTTACTAGATTTAGTGTGGACCGTAACAAGTTCACATGTCAGTTCGCGTCCCATTATTTTCGTTGTTTTTTGGTGTTTTTTAGTATTTTTGTGGCTGTTTTTTATATAGTGTATATAGAGTTTTCTGATTGAAAGTTAGAGTCATAACTAAAATGAAGCATAGTGATTGTTTTGTATACCAATATTTTAACCATATATACCATGTTTTACGTATTCTACCTAGCTGGTGCAGTATTACCGGCATTTATTACATTCTTTAATATTCACGAGCAAAGGAGAGTAGTGTGTCGATAAGTTAAATTTTTTTAAAGCTTTGTCGATAATATTTATGTTACTAGTACATTACTTTATTGTTAGTAATTCCTATCACAATATCTAGGTAGTATTCAGTGGATACCTGACTTTTGTTCTAATTTGGATAACATCTCCAAAAGTTTCTTGACAACTTTAGTTAAGAACGATGATTTAAATAGAAAAATTTGTAAAGTCTTCTTTGATAAATTAAAATGAGAGATAAGGAACTTAATATTTAAATATTTTTTAGTTTGTTAATGGAACATAAAAATAGTCCGGTCCTGTCTTTTTAGCCAACCTCTAAACGTAAAATAGACCAGACGTCAACAGGGTGCCATAAATGACAAGTGACTTGGCGTTTTCTTAAAAAAATTTGACTTTATATTGTTATATAACACAAGCAAGCTGACTGATATTGTGCTCGATCTTTTCAATACCGAACGTAGTAATTTTTTAGGTATTGTTTGTTGATTCTTAAAATAAGTATGACTTTTTTGTTTTGTTCTAATTTCAAATAAAAAAAAATTTGCAATAAATTAGTGTAAAAAAAATCTTTCATTTTTCGGACATATAGGTAATTTTACAGTTTTAGGTATATCCCTTTTTTCACCGGTGAGTCGGGTGGCACCCGGTTGGACATAAATCGTGTTCTTTATTCATGGTGGATTTCTGGTAATTTTTATCAACGGCAACGAGAGAGAGAGAGATCTTAAAATAATTAACCAACCGGTTGATGACATAATCAGTTCCACCACTGGTTGAATTTACCGGTGTAAAAAGGAATATACCTATGGCAACACTGTCCTGGTAGAGGTAAAGCCACGGTAAAGCTATCGATAGTGGGTAGGGCTGGATATATCGATAGTAACAGTAAACGCTATTGATAGTTTGTGCTTTCATAAAAAGTTACTTTAGGAAAAACTCTCTTTAACTGGTCAAAAGTGACTTCTAAAAAAAACGGTTCTGTGCCACCAAAGCTGCTCTCCAATATGACTTGTAAAAGAAAACTTTTTCTGCCGCAATAACTTCTCTCCGATCAAAATGACTTCTGAAAAAAAAGATTCTTGCTCCAAGACCTTTTACAACTTGCTAATTTTACGTATTTAAACATCGAGGTGGTACAATCGATAGCGATAGTTTTTATAACACTATCGATAGTATCCCACCTCTAGTGAACTGTCAGCTAATGTCAACATTTAATATGGCCGACTTCTTGGTGAATTCTTGTAAAGGCTATAAAATAAATAGAAAGTTTAAAAATTCAAAATATTTTTAAATATTTCATCTAGCTAGTTTATAAAATCGTTATAAAAAGTATTTAGCACGGTTATTTTAAAAAGATATCGTTCGTGGGTGATTTTAAAAAGCAGATACTGTGATTTAAAAATTCTATACCAGCCCATAATATTGTTCAATGAACCTACCCATTGTTAAAAAAATTCCCACAATTTTGAGAAATAAATAAATAACGTGTATTTAAAGTGCTCTAATTCCTCTATGGAAAGTCTACCATTAATTTAGAAAAGTAATAGATGTCACAAATGGAAAAGGAACAAGAATTTTTGATACCTATTTCATCTGGTAAGTATTTACTGTACAGACCTAACTGTTCTGGTGTATTGCAATAATAACATAAAAATAAAAATTTTCTTTTGATGTAAGTCACTTCATCATGTGCATTTTACATCAGAGGTGGTAGTGTATGAAATAGTTTTTATTGAAGGAAACCAGTAAAAACATGTGACTACTTTACCACTAACAATTTTTGAAGCGGAATTATTTTGGTACAGTTTAAGGTCTATTCAAACCAACGAGGGACTGCTGAAGTGGGCACCAAACAATTGCGGTACCTTGTCCCGCAATCGTTTCGCTCCGGTTCTTGCTCTCAGAGGGGGGGGGGGGGGTGTTCACTGTTTGTCCCAGCAAGTCACCTACCCTAGAGATAGCACAGGTCATACCTACTATACCACAATAAATTCATTTTAAAAAACAAGTTACACAATGTAAAAAAAACAAACAAAACTTTTATAGATACATAGTAAGTGTACAATTCATTAAGAATATAAGTATAAATTGATATTGATTGATACAGTGACGGCAAAAAGTTGGACCCATATGGAAAACTTTTTTATTATTTAAATTGTAAAAAAACTTTTTATGCTGATAGCCTCTGCATGATTGGTAATCTAAAAATTTGTTTTGACATTAGTCACGTGACTACTCGTTTGTCTGGAAAATTGAAAAGTATTTATTTTGTTGTGAAAATCTGGTATTAGAGTACAAGGTATTGAAAAAAATTATTTGAAAAAAGTGTTCAGATTTTAATTTTATGCTGGTGTGCAAAGTTTAAAAAAAAAATTAAAAAAAAAAATTATTTTAAATTTAAAAAAGTATTAAATGTTACTTTCATATTTCCATCAATTTGATGAAAATGTGTTAAATGATTAAAAATCAATATTTATACATTTTATTTAAACATTTTTATTATCTTGAACAAATGTTATTTGCTACAATTAAAAATTTAGCTTTTTATCATGTAACTCTAGGCCCTGTATCTAGCAACCATAATTACCAATTATAGGTATTTCTGCATCAATATGCTTACGAAAGGCAGTTCTTTCTAATTTTGAACAGGTTTTAACGTGTCTCCTAAAATTGCCTCTACCAAATTAAAAATTAGAAAAAAGAATTTTGGAATCAATTTCTAAAAATAAATAAATTGATTGATTGATTCCAAGAATTCTTATTTTTAATTTGGCAGGAAACACGTTAAAACTTGTTCAAAATTAGAAAGAACTACCTTTCGTAAGCATATGGTTCCAGAAATACCTATAATTGGTAAATATGGTTGCTAGATACAGGGCCTGGACGCACCCAGTTACATGATAAAAAGCTAATTTTAGCTAATAACATTTTTTCAAGATAATAAAAATGTTTAAATATTGTTGTTTCACACATTTTCATTAAATTGATGGAAATAGGTATGAAAGTAACATATTTTTTTAAATTTAAAATTTTTTTTTTTTTAAATTTTTATTTTAAACTTTGCACCCCAGCATAAAATTAAAATCTAAACACTTTTTTCAAATAATTTTTTTCAATACCTTGTACTCTAATACCAAATTTTCACAACAAAATATATACTTTTCAATTTTCCAGACAAACAAGTAGTCACATGACTAATGTCAAAACAAGTTTTTAGGTTACCAATCATGCAGAGGCTATCAGCATAACAAGTTTTTTTACAATTTCAATAATAAAAAAGTTTCCCATATGGGTCCAACTTTTTGCCGGTCACTGTATATATAAATTTTACATTTTTTCAATTGTTAACTTTTTACTCTGCAACTTTTATATAGATGACTTTTGCTACAGTTACTTATTTTTACGAGTTCTACAACCTGTTTAAATAAATTAATGATATGACTCTAACCAGGGTTTTTTGGGCTCGGTTTTTCATGATTAAAAATAAAGTAAATATTGCCCACCACGCCAAAATTGATGATGTTTTCAGAAATGATGTATTTTAGGATCGTAGATCTAAGAGCAGTTTTTGGTGCAAATGCTTAGGTTATGAAATACTTCTTCTTAAGTGCCGTTTTGTATATTCATAATAAAGCATTCTCCTTTCTTCCCGCACTATTTTTTTTATAAATTATCACACTTCTTCCATAAAAAATGTTTCAATTAAAATTGTTACTTTAATTTTTCTGTTTAAAAATAAATACTTACTTACCTAATTGTTTTTGTTGTAAAAATATTTTATTGCATTGGGTTATATTTTTGTTAATTTAAAATAGCTCTAAACAAGGAAAAAACGGAACAGACAAGTATATAATAGACAAATACCATAAAATATTATTCTTTTTACTCGTTTTCCTATAAAATTGCATCATAAATAATAACTAAAACGATATGCGTCCGAAACCTTAATCTCTATATAAAACAGGACTTTTAGAATGAAAAGTTTAAAAACTAAACGTTTCCTTACAATACCCTTATAATCTAAGCCAAGAATACATTAGGTATTTAAAAATTTAAATTAAGAGTTCAAGCGTAAGACGAAAAATTAGGTTGCAATTAGACTTTTAGACCCGAGCTCCTAGGCTCGGGGGGGGGGGGGGGGGGAGCCCTACAGCCCCTCCCCCCTTACTACGCCACTAAATACAATGATGCATTTTTCCTAACAAAATCATATACAAACCCGCAGTTCCTGTAGTTGTTTAAAGTAAAACGCCGCGCCGTGTAAAGTATAATGTGTATTATTGCCAAAAATACATGTTTAAATTTTGCACGATTTTCTATGTAAAAGAGCCCCCCTGTATGTTAAAATATGTTATATCATTATGATTTTGGTAGACCCAATTTCTAACCCCCTAATGTCGGTTTGTTATCTTCTAACTTCATTAGAATTAATAAGGGGTTGGCAAATAAAATCGAATAAGGGTTGCTATGCCCTATTACCGACAGATTTGATGAAAAAGGTCAAAGGGATGTAGAATATTTGCATTTATTATATTTTGTGTAGGCGCTTGTGTTTATAGGAAAATTTAATATGATATTTCAAAGATATGTTATTATGCCATGATTAATAAAATTACGAATTTTTTGGACGATCATAATAAACAAAATATTTAAACCTACTTTACGAAACTTTCTGAAAAGTATTAAATCATAGAGGGTGGCATTTTTAACTGAAATAAATTCACTATTATTTTATTGGCTGAAAAATGACAGAGCTAAGGCTGCGATTATTTTTAGTTTGGCATATTTTTTTCGTGTCTTCATGAAATGTACCCCTCTTTTTAGTGTAGAAACCGCCCTTAACTTTTTTTCAAATGTAAAGGTATGTATTGTGAAAAAGGAAAAAAAGGGAATACGACCCACTATTTACTTTTGCATTTCAAAATCAGTTGATTTGTAATGATTTAAAAGTTATCGCTTTTTTGTTGGCTCTACAACCCTACAATCAGGACTCACCAAATACTGTTGCTTTATTTGTGAATGGGATAGCAGAGCACGGTTTTCTCACTACTTAAAAAAAGAGTAGCCCAATCGAATGGTACTTGAACCCTAGAAAAAAAAAACTACAAATAATCCTTCACTCTTAAAACTGGCCCAGTATACCATACAAGAATCTTAGTTTCTGTGACAAGAAAAGTTAGATAAAACAGCCTCTAGAGGAAACTTAGTAACGGAGACTATATTTTATTGTCAGGCCGATCCCGGCATTGGTTACTAGCCACTTTTGTCATTAACAAACTAACTTCTAGTATGTTTGTTGCCAGTACTAAGTTGTTTGTAAAATGCATAAAAAATATAAGGTCATATTTTGTCAACACTGTTAAAATACAAATCAGATTACAGTGATTAGGTACACACCAAGAAGTAAATACTTTACTATTGGTAGGATGCAACCACCTGCAGACCGGTTTCGAACTCTTCCGTTCTCGTCTGTACAGGGTACAGGGGGATTATATTTTCTAACCAGGTTTTTTTAGGGTTCGGGGTTTCAAGTTAAAAATAAAACCGTATTGATATGTCGGATTGCATAAAGATTTTTAACAATAATGAACCAGCAACTTTGCCTGTGTCATAAATGATATTGGCAGAAATAGTTTTCTTACAACCAAGGTGGCCCGGTTAGCTCAATTCTTGATTTACTAATCAGACAACTTTGATTTTGTGAAAATAATGCCTGCCAATGTCATTAATGCCACAGTCAAAGTTGCTGGTTAGTTAATTATTGTTAAACATCTTTATAATACCTACTTATTTATCTACCAAACTGACCGAATTTTCTAGTAACAACTTTCAAGGCAAGCTGAATGCAGTCATGTTAGTACAGACGGGACCATCGAAAATTAATTTGTAAATAATATATATACCTGGCCCAAAAATGAGTTAGGCATTCTAAAAAAAAATCTGTTTTACTGATCAGAAAGCCAGAAAAAACGTTAAAATATATTTTTTTCGGCGCATGTGTAAATATTTCTCTATCCAGAGAATTACCCATATATTTAACATTTTTTTGACGATGTATTCGCTGCCTATATAACTGATGACGCAGGTGTAGATATTTCGACGAAAATGTTTTTGTTTTTATGCGGCTTCATCAATAAAAATTAATTTTCGAGTCTCTTCTATACATATCTAATTGCATCGTTGCTGTTAGACCAAGTAGAATAGTGAGAAGTGACCAACCGATTTCGTGGTTAGGTTCATGAATGTTTACTGTATACTAGGTTAGGTATAACCTACATTCAAAAGCTGTAACATTAAAATTTTTTACTTACGGCAACTAGGATTATTTTTTCGTTATACAACTCACAAACTAGTTGGCAACGTGTAACCGGTAAATCTATACAAAACCAGCTTAGTCAATAATTCGGCGTTCAAGCGAATGGGTAGAAACGTCGTTTTCAACAAACTAACGGTTTCAACTCGAGTACGGTGCATAGCCGGCTTAGCGGACAGCTCGAGCTTAGTTGTTAGAGCCACTATGACGATTGGAAACACTGTTGCCAGACGTATCATATTTCGACTATTGATAACAGTGAATTTTGAAAATTTGTTAAAATGTAGCGTAATGTGGCCGAATATAAAATATTAGTAAAAGGTGTAAGACGAAAAATTAGTTTGCAATTAGACTATTAAACACTGAGCTTCTGAGCTCGGGGGGGGGGGGGGGGGGCTGCATGACAGCCTCTCCCCTAAATACGCCACTGAGGGTAGGTGTCTATACCTTCCAAACGATAGTCTACCGTTAAAAACATAGAACCCGCGTGTGCCCACCAAATTCAATTTTTTTGGGGCGTCGCCGCTCTTTTTTATGTGTTTTTTTTAAGGACGGCAATGTACATTTAGCCTATGGGCCAAAAACGGTTAATCCGGCCCTGGAGACATCCACTACATACGTAGTTGAGTGAGTTTAACATTTAATATTATAAGGGGCAGGGGTAAGGCAAATTAGATGCTCCTTGTGCGCCAGGTTTTTTATGTTATCAACGATAAAAACTTTCTTTTCCATAAATACATTTTATTATTCTGGAAATGCGGTTCGGCAAAAACCCCTGTTTCATCCCGCCTAACGAGCTTCTCTGTTATTCCCATTAGCAGTTCTCTTCAATCGTTCTACTGGTTGCTTCCTCGCAGGAGCAGCGCCCGTGTGACGGAGCTAACTTCTCGAAAGGCGCCTGCGTCGGCCATCATCGATCCGGCGCCGCGACGTCCACCCGGCCGGGAATCGGGATTCCTCAGTGTTGCTCTGAGATTTGCCCGTGCCGCGACTGGATTCCGACTCACCAAACTAGGAAGAGTTCAGCCAGAGAGGGATTGTACAACAGGTATTGGCTTGAAGATTGCTGATGTTGCTCGTTAACCGTGATTCAGTTGTTGCTGCATTCACTGTTGCTTATATTTTTTTTTGTTATTACATTTTTGTTCAGTTTTGATTGCTCTAGAGCTTGATGTTGGATTTTTATGCTTTGTTTTGTATGTTTAATTTTTAATGTTTAGTTAGCGCATTAGTATTTGTCACTCTCAAAATATAAAAGATGAAATTTATGTTATAATTATCACCAAAAATAATTTTGCCGGTCCAGCCATTTTAATTTTATCGATTTAAAAACCGCCACTTGATGCGGTTCTAGACTGTGTAATTAAAGGTCATTTGCGTGTTGTTAAGGATGGAAATTAATTAATTTTAAGTTAACGCATTACCGTCTGCATGAACCTGCATATTAATTAATTGAGTGGCAGTTTATTTACTATTATGTATGGTAGTGTAATGTGATCAGTGTTTTATTGTTAAAGGTCTGTAAAATGACTTTACTGTAGGCACAGTGCATTCTAAAGTGACTCTTTATTTTGGAATCGTTAAACAAATGTTTAATAAAACCAAAAAAATGGTGAATGCGTCACTAGCCCTCACTCTTAAATGGGTTGACTGCGGTTGTCGTCTAGTATTTCGATGACTTAAATATTGATAAGAAATAAAATGGCGAATGCGCAACGAGCGCTAGCTTTTAAACAAGAACTACACAAGTCACTGCATTTAAAATGTAACAGATTTTCAGACGTATATCGCTCATTTTGAAATGAAATTTGGTGGATTTGTATACTGCATTTTTTACAGGTGACTCAACTTTATGGAAGTTGTGCACGACGTCGTAGGCGAAGTGCTCAAACTTCCGAGCGCAATATGGAGAATCAACTAGAGTTGTACAGTATATTTTTTCTACGACTCAACTACCGAACTTCATACTAATTTTTTTTAAAAATATTTAAATGAAGCGTTATAAATTGTTTTTTTAGTTGGCCGTAAACTTGTGAAAAAGATAATAAAAAACAATTGAAGCATTATTCATTTCCTTGGCAAATCCATGGACCAATGTACACTGTAACATATTTGTCGATTTGAGTAATTTCTTAGATTTACACAAAACCATTTTGAATATATCTATCTTTCTTAAATTCGGCCTTTTGCAGAATAACAGACAAAGGGCGATATATTTATTAATAAAATTGGACAATTTCTTTTTCTAAACCATGGCATTGGCCTGCTTGTGAACCCTTTTGTTTTCCGTGCAAAACAAACGGAAAAACATACCTAAGCTTAAAACCATTAATTTGATACATTTTTTTCTAAAATGTTATAAGTTCGTCTGTTTTATCTAGTTTTATGTACTCAACTTCATTTTCCACTATTTAGGTAAGATTTACCAGTTATTTTTCTATATCTGTTGTTTATAATAAAAGTTTTAAGGTCGATTAGGGTTGGATCCCCGTTTAAGATATATCAGAAAATATCGCGGCGGATAAATATTTCAGTGGTAAAAAACCAACCAAGGTTAGTTAAAAACGTTAATTTTGTGGGTATATAGTAACATTTTATACATTAAATCTTGTAGTTATTGTCTAGAAATGAGTGAAAAACTAGGGTTTTTTGAAATAAGAAAGTGCATTTGTGCTCAAATTTTTAGTTCAGTCAGAAAATAACCATAATTCGGTAGAAATATACCTATTTAGTATTAATTTTGATATTATACATTCGCACCATTTCTTGCATTCTTTAGGAAAAAATTGTGTATGCATAGACTCTGGGATAAATATTTCGACTTAAATTAAAAAAGAACAAATTTCATCTCACAGATTTGCATATTTTTGAAGTATATTCTTAACCTCACTTCTGTCAAGTGTCAGAAAACGATTCGTAAAATTTACAAAATGTAAATTTGGTTTCTGTATAATTGACCACTGCGATTGGTCAGTTTCATATCTTAACAAGGATGGATATGAAATCATATCCGTTCAGTTAACCGGAATAGTCCATTTTTCTAATCACTTTAGTGTAAAGAAAACAACAAATTTCCATGTTGAAGTAGAAAAAGATAATAGCACTGACATCAGCGGGCCTCCATACAAAAATTAGCATTTTTTGATGTGTCTTATGTCTAAAACTGATTTCACTAAACGTTGTAAAAATTTTAAACACGTTCTATGTATGTATGTGAGAACAATATGCTTATCAGTAACAGTGCTACGAATTTTATTACTTTGTATATCGGCTGAACTATAAAAAAACTATAAATTAAAAATTTTATATAACGGGGATGTCAAGAAAAAAAATCGACAATTTTGCTTTTTTAAAAATAAGGCGACCAACAAAAACATTCACGCCAAATTGAAATTTATGAAAATATTTGAGGTACCCGTGATTTTTTGAAATTACGTCATCGACGACGTGTAACGTGGTTTAACACGTTGAGTACTAACAATGCTTTAACCAGTTCTATGTTGCTGAACCGCAGTGGATAACTTGGAAACGAATTGACATATTAACATGAATCTTAGACAGAAATGATTAATATGACGTTAACAGCTCTGACCTTGATCCAATATAGTGGCCACTGGTCTATTTTGAAGAAATATAAGCCTGATGTAGGTACTATAATGGATACTAAAAGCGTTATAGAAATAAAAATTATATGTAAACAAATACAAAGATAACGTTAGGTAATCAAAAATCATATTTCTGACTTTATTTTGTGTGCCATATCTTAAAACAAGGATGAATGCATAAACCTGGACTTTCATCGCAGTTGGGGCATTGGTATATGGTCCTGTTTCGTATGTTATTTATAGAAACGACTAATGTAAGTACTACATGGCCAATATAGTGGCCATGGTGGGCGGGGCGTTTCCCCAATCCTTTCTGTGTTCCACAGAACCTTCTATTATGTACTGCAGAAATTCAGTATTCGTTTAAAATACTTTAAAATGCTGGCCACTATAGTGGCCGCGGTACATTTTTACAACATTTTGTGGCCATTATAGTGGCCGGTCGTATTCAACATGTTAAGTTAGATGCCCTATAAATACAGAATAATAGCAAACAACTAAACCTATTAGAAATAATAGTCATTAAAAGAGATACAAAAAGTAAATGTAACAAACTGGTAATGCTGATCTGATAGTGCATTAATTTAAGATAGAAAATAAATAATAAGTCCATCTGTATCTTAAAATCAGAAAAATACAGTTTATATTATAAAAATAGCGACATTTTGCCGACCTGCAAAATCCCGCTAAACGATATTTCAAACGTGATTTTCTCGAAATCCACACACACATTTTTGTAAAAACCTGTTTTATATTCAGCGGGAAATACAATTCTTTCCAGCGAATCGAAAATCCGGTTTCATGCATCAGCCAGTGCTGAGATCTTAGCGCCTGAAAAATCGATTAGTTGTATTTTGTTGGTTGGCAAAATGTCACCAATAACCCATTATTCATATTCAATGCGGTCACTCTAATTTTAATTCTATTACATATTTACAATTAACTTTATTTTAGACATAATTTGTACTACCATAGAGAAACTAAACCAACAGGAACCGTGCAAACTTAAATCTTAGCGCTCATAATTTTGGATGACGTCCAAATCTATAACGGGTTACGCCAAACATTCAGCGAACACGAATATCCGTCTAAAGTCACCGCTTCTCGGCATTTACGTTGCGGCCTCTATGCACGCTTTCTCCCATTTAGGTTGTATGTATAGGTTTACTTAGTTTATGGTACCACCAAGAGTGGATATGATGTTCATATCGCACAAGGGAGTATGGACAATCCACTGGAGTTGTACAGTATATTTTTTCTACGACTCAACTTCCGAACTTCATACTAAAAATTAAAAAAATATTTATTTAAAATCAAATCAGGCAGTTTATTTTGTCTTTTTAGTTGGCCGTGAATTTGTGAAAAAAATAATAAATAACTATTGAAGAAAAATTAATTTCGTTGGCAGATCCACGGACCAAATTACCCTTTTGTCGATTGAGTAATTTCTTATATTTTCAGTATTTCTAAATTGATTGGTTTCAATTTTGTTGTGGTTACATATCCTAGGGTACACCTTTTTTATAGCCTAATATTTTATTTAGCTCATTGACATACGGATTTTAAAAGTAGTAATTTTAAAAGTAAAATACCTTTAGCGATTATTATATTTTAAAACTAATATCAGGAGTCGTTTGAATATAGATGGCTTAAATCTAACAGACAGATCTGCGCTTCGCGGATGACATAGCTTTGATGTCTAACAACCTACAAGATATTAGAAAAATACTGGAAGATCTTCAGGAAGTATGTGCTCAGGTCGGGCTAAAAATTAATGTATCAAAAACGAAATTTATGACGAATTTGGTCCCTAGTGGAAATATTGCTATCGGTGACTGTGAGGTGGAGCTGGTGGATAGGTACACATATCTTGTTCATGAAATAAGAATCTCGAGAGACAATCAAACATGCGAATTAAAAAGAAGAATTACGCTCTCTTGGGCTGCATACGGCAAACTTGGGGACGTGTTTAGGAGTAATCTCCCAATTTGCCTGAAGCGAAAGGTTTTTAATCAGTGCATTCTACCGGTTATGACCTACCGCGCCGAAACTTTAACTCTGACGGTCACATCTGCAAAGAAGCTTAGAATAACACAACGCAAGATGGAAAGATTGATGCTCGGTGTGTCACTTCGCGACCACGTCAGAAATGAGGACCTACGGGCGAGAACAGGAGTCACAGATGTTATCTGCCAGGTGGCAAAGCTCAAGTGGAACTGGGATGGACATGTGGCCCGCATGACAGATGGACGATGGACAAAAAGGCTGCTCGAGTGGAGACCAAGGGCTGACAAGAGAAATAGGGGAAGACCTCCCACGCGATGGACGGACGATATTAAAAGGATAACTACAAACTGGATGCAGAGCGCTCAAAATAGAGGACTTTGGGCAGAAATGGGGGGAGGCCTATATCCAGCAGTGGATGCAAAGGGCTGATTGATGATGATGATCAGGAGTCGATTTAGCATCCGTCAAAACGACCATATACAAAATTTCAATAAATTGGCCCAACCAGTGGCGTGCGTTATACAATGCCGTGTTTAAAAATAAAGTAGTAGAGTTTACTCTACCATTACTTAGTAGTAGTAGTTACGGATTGGTGCAGCACCCAATGGGTTACTGCAGCGCGATCTATATTTGAATCTACAAACCCGTAGAAAAAGTGGAGGGATGCGAAAAAACGGTTCCTATACTGGTGTGTTAGCCTAACGTACTTGGTTTATTCAAACCAATCAAATCAAATATGCTTTATGGTAATGTAAGAATGCAGATTCTCGTTTATAAAGCTTATTAAAGTTAGTTAGGTATATAAACATAAATATCTTAAGATGGAAAGTTCTTGTGTATAAACACCTAATTTGAAATTCAGAAAAAAGTATTTCCTCGAGCCGGATTCGAACCGACAACCTCCGTATATCCAGTACAGAGCGCTAACCAATTGCACCATCAAGGAAGTAGGTTCACAACGGCAAATCGGGAAACACTTTCGTCCGAAAATTTCAAATGTTTACTGAGATATGCACAGTGATAGATATTGTAAATCATTTTTACCCTTTTTAAACAACAACAATTTACAATATCTATCACTGTGCGTAAACATAAATATTTATCATATAAAAATAGAACACAACAATTACACATAAGCTACCAATGAGCATAAATACTACATAAAGATACAATAGAAGTCATACACTTAATAAAATAAATTAGCAGCACTAACCACATAGCAATAAATAACTAGCCGCATACAAGATTACCCTCCATTTGCAAAAATTGTCTCCTAAACATTTATGTAGGTGGCGCGATTGGCCTAATTTTAAAAACTCTATGGTATTCTATTTAAAACACCAAAGTCGAAGTCAAACTATGCTTTATATATATTGTTGTTTTCACGTCGATGACTAACTTTTGCATTGAGTTGATTTCTATAGATGGCGATACTAGGTTTTCATCATATATTTATTCTTAAAAATATCTTGAAAACATATTTTCGCTGTACTGGGAATTGCTTACAGGTTATGGCTTTCTGATGAATCCGAATAAGGACAAAACAGCCTGTCATTGTCTACCTGTGCCCCAGGGAACCCATTACCTTTGGCGTCCCTGTGTACTTTGATGCAAAAGATAGATGCACTACTTTGTCCGCTTACTGCTGAAAAACTTTCTTACAATTATTATAATTTTTTCTAAACGGCATAAATGTTCATCTTCTGCAAACAAGTAAATATTGTTTTCCGAACTGGAAAATAAATAAATAATTCGAAATGTCAGCTCAAATGTTACATTTTAAAACAATATATTTTTTTTATAAAGGTTACCTTACACGTGTATATACAGGATCTATTGATTTAGATAATATTTATACATATAGGCCGTGTAAAATACTAAGAGATGATGTTTTTATCTACCTACGTATATTTTGAAGAATGATTAATAAAACTATTAACTTAATAGTTTATTGAAATTTTGAAATAAATAAACAACAGGTACAGTTCGTGTAAACAATTGCTCATCGAACAAATCTGTAGTAATTTTTTATGTCTACAATATACTCGGCTATAATATAGATATCATTATGTTTTAGTTGTTAGCTCTATACGTGTTTTTTTTATCAAAATATTTTCAGTTAATTATTGAGTGGTTCGGTCATACTTGTATTTATAGTAGATTTCAGTATAAGTAATTTGAAGTTATTATAAAGTTATAAAAACATGTATGTGAATATGAAAAAATATTTATAAAGAAACGGTAATTTTTGGTATTACGGGTTTTCCACTGTGCTATTAGGCAGAGGTGTTGTCACCTTGACAAGCGCATCCCGGACGTTTCGCAGCCTGACCGATCCCGGATCTGTCAAAACGCCATTTTTCAAGGGCTTTTTTTTTATTCTTAAACATTCTAGTCTAGAGGGCCATGCGAATAAAGCGATTACAAAAAATCGTTTTTCCACTCCCATGCGCATATTTGCTATTTCTTCTACACTAGAGTAATAAGTAGAGCACCTACATTTAATGACGATGACGTTTTCCCAGGACCCTACTGAGCACCTTGTTTATTTATAAAACGGTACCCCGACATGACCATGACAAAATTTAAGGGATGATTCTACATAAAAATGTATGAAAAAAGCTCATATTTACATATGTCCGCAAATTCTTCTATGTAGCTACATAGGTGACCCATATTGCGACCAATGGCGTCACACAACATTTGCTATGCTAGCTCAATTTCTAACACTAAATTAAAAAAATTACGCAGATATTCCACTGAATACCAGTGATATATCCCTAAAAGATTTTTATTTTTCGTTCTAAGGATTACTCGGCCAGAAAACATTTAACCCTGCAAGTTATTTTCTTAGAAATTCCGGTCTTTATTATTATTACCATTGCCAGTTTTTGCCACCCAACAAAATTCCTCCAAAGAAATCTCTTCACATTAATTAAATTAAAGACAACTTCCATAGTACATAGTTAATATTATCAGCGATAGACAGAATCACACGCATGCACTATATTATTAACCCTAAAACCAGAAAGTCGCGTAAAAATTTCTTATACCTATTCTATTCTATAGAACCTTACCCAATACCGAGCTCGCGCTCTCGCTGCTCTAAATGCAGCGAACTCTCCAGTTAAATCACGACTTAGTTTTTTAGATGGACACGATGGGAAAGTGGAGTATTGCGCGGGTGTTTCAAGCAGCTCGCAGAGCACGATCGCGTGGCCTAGATAAATAATGACTCAACGATAGCGTGGGTTGGACTTCACTAGCCGTTTTTGACATTTATAACGTAAATGCCGAGTATTATATTGTTTGCTTTTTGGTAATAGAAAATATTTTAGTTAGATTACTTGATTTTTTTTTTGCTCTGTTTTTTGGGAGCTCTGCAGCGCCTATGTACGAGCCGCCACTGGTATTAATGTCAATTGTAGCCATTTTGGTAATGTTCTTTAACTTTTAACATTCGCGTTCGTAATTTTTTGAAAATAATCATCACTTTCTATAATTCACATAATAGCATAACAGCAACGCTGTAAACGTGACAAGAGAACTGACAAAACCGCCTACGAAATTGGTAAACACAAAACAACTACATAAAATAACCTCAACACTTTCATTTTACTTTTTTCTACAAATCTTATGATTTTGTCTGTTTTATCTGGTTTTATGTCATCTTCATTTATTTTTCACCATTTAAGGAAGATTTACCACCAATTTTTTTAAATTTCTGTTTCGTATAATAAAGTGTGGCGATTGGGGTTACCATACACTCAGATATTGGTCCTACAGGGTGTGATTGATTTTCTTCACACACTTAATAATTATTTCTAACAAAATGCCCTCCCCCCCCCTTGATATTTTTTTTGGGACGCTTATAAAGACTAGGTTTTTTATGTTTTTTTTTTCGTAAATTCCAATGGTCTTTCATTTCCCCAACTTACTTAAGACATAAAAGAAAAATAAGAATTTTTCCTTGTTATTATTCCCAATCGGTCGGGCCTTTCGTTCCGGCTCCCGCGGCGCCCTAAATAGCACAGAAAACAAGCAAAGGGGTTGTTCTTGACCCAATTTTCCCCTAAATAACATGACTGCCGTCCAAAAATTTTCGGAAAAACGTCGTGACAGGATAAAGAAATATTGTTGTGATATTTTACATTGGTAGATAAAAGAGTAGCGACAAGTTTATAGTCTATTTCAGAAAGGTGTAGAGTAATAAAAGCTCATTAGGTATGCAAAGGGACTATAGAGTGACCCAACGAATATTTAAGCTACTTTCATAATTTGGCATTGATTTCATTGCAAAATTCTTTATTTTCATCAAGTGCAGGTAGTACCACCCGGGTTTGGGTCAATTTATGGGTTTTGCCTATTGTTATCCTATCACAAAAACTCAAAATGGTGTGATAAAGGTGTGCATTATGTTTTATGTATATAGTATTAGGTACACTTATTTTTTTATTAAACATAAAAAAATACATTATACAGAAATTAAATTATAAAAAATCATAATATTCTTCGTCATCTGAGGAACTGTCATCTCCTCTTGACGTTATAATTAACGAGTCGACGGTCTGATCGATCAGGTGGTCAAGATCCCACATGTTTTCCTCTTCTTTAATGACATGATGAACTGCTTTTCGCCAGTTCTCTGGTGTCACTTCCTTAATGGCTTGATCAAACAGTAGCTTAACGTCTTTCATTTTGAATGTAGTCGTGTTGTGTCTTGCTACAAATCCTTTCACTTGCGCCCATATAAGTTCTATAGGATTTAGTTTGCAATGATATGGCGGTGTGCGCAGCACAGTTACACTATGTTTTTCAGCTATATCTTTCACGGCATATTTTATAAAACCTCGTTTGTGTAAATTTGCTATAGCTAATAGTTTCTTCTTTATCAAATTATCTTCTATTTTTCCTTTCGTTAGTTATCATAAATAATTTAATGCACAAAATTTACCTGTGCCTATGGCCGACACCGAAATTGAGCCGAACTAAACGGAATTTACTCTACACCTTTCTGAAATAGACTATAACTGCGTCTCATCTGGTGGATTAAAGTCTTCTTAATTAAACCTATCATTTTAATTGGTGGATGTAAAAACTCGTAGTCTTGCGCCTCGACATATCTGCCAATAAACGCGTGAAAGAACTTACCGACCGACGTCTCAATAATTCCAAGCACTGGTAACTTCGTTTAGAAGGTCTTAATTACAAAAATAGCAAAAATTGTCCGCTTTTTATGTTAGTTTAGAACCGTCTGTCGCGTCAAAAGGTTATATGCAACCGTGCTTGCATTCTCGCTCGTGATCACATGCGCAGCGGTGTTCAAATCTCATCTTGCTTATTGGCATACCGTTGTAGGTGTATCGTGGGTAATATTAACATTAAAAAAAAATTATGTTTCACCTCTTAAAAGGAGTCTACTCACGTTCAGTTGGCCGCCCGTTAATGATAGTCACACTACACCTCCAGTTTTGTCTCTTTGAAGGTTGGATACACTGATGTTTCTTAAATGACAGAATAGTTTTGGACTTTTGTTTTGAATAACAACGTTTGAATCACAACCTAGACGTTAGACGGAGATACGTACCAGTTGAAACGTGATTTAAAACAAATAAAGACAATGCAAGTCCAAAACTCTTCTGTCATTTAACCTTCAGTTTTGTTCACCGATAACGGCCGGCAGTTCTCGGCCGGTTTCGATTGCGACCTCCATTTCACTATACACGCACAGTTTTTTATCGTTAGTTCATGTCACAAGAAGTGTGCGCAGCGGTAATTGTTATTATACAGGGTGATTCCTAAGTTGATGCTTCTTTTTTAGCTGTGTATAGAAGGCATTAAAATAAATAACTTTTTCAAATACTTTTTTTCAAAAAACTTAAAAATAGCCGAGTTACAGAAGTAAAAAATCTAAGTAAGTAACCTTTTACTTTATATTGTTTTTTTCCGTTTTTTGTATTGTTAGTCATGCATTTTACGGATCGGTCGTCAGTTATTTAACAATGAACTAATTATGGTGCTAATTTATTGTAAGTGTCGTAAAAGTGCGGATGTTTCTTCTCTACACCCAGAAGGTTTCTTAATGTTATTCAATTAGCAAGTTAGGCAGACCTGTATTTGATTTGTAGTGTAATAAATGAAGGTAAGTACTTTATTTTTGGGTTTTTTGAAAAAAGGTATTTGAAAATGTTGTTTATTTTAATGCCTTCTATACGCAGCTAAAAAAGAAGTATCAACTTAGGAATCACCCTGTATTACACGAGCAGAGAAAGGACAAACAATTTGGATGAAAGATCCCTGAAAGAGTGGTTAAAAAGACGTTACACTTTCTCCGACATGGAGTTTGTATCGAATGTAATTTAAAAATAAAAAAACTTTCTTAGGGTGAATGATAATTGTTTCGAGTATTCATTAAATTCTGCTTCTTTTTGATATTTCAACCTTTTTACTTTTCTGAATGCACTTCTCATATTATGTATCTTATATACAGACAGTAGCTTCAACATCTACTGTTTTATACAGTAAAAGTAATTATTCATAAGCCTTCATTCGCAAAAGCTCTGTTGACATATATTATGGAGTCTTTTATTTAGTAGGCCTGCAGGCCAATGCCGACCGGCAAACGACCAAACACGTTATATTTTTTACAAATATTTTTGCCTAACCTTCTCGCCAATTTGTTCCAGTTTAAGCCCCCACCTTGTACCTTAAAACTTTTCGTAAATATAACGTAATAGTTAAAATAAAACCGCAACGTGCGGAGGCATAAAAGCGCTCCAATTTTGCTTATCATTTTAATTATCTTTATGTGCTTGTAGAAAAATTAATTATCATGCATAATAGAAAATTTAATAATTGTTTTTAGAGTTTTGCGGCGACATTTTTTCCGTTCCACAGGGCCGTGCAATAGAAAGGTTATAACGCCATATAATATAAGGTACAGGGTACAGAAAATACAGGCACTGTGTCTGCTAGGATCGTTGAAAAAGCCAACGAATGTGCAATAGTCATAACAGGTGATGCATCCAGTTACTCTGGAACTATTAGGATTTCGTCCTTCGCCGCTACACGCTGCGATGCAAATCGAGAGAAAGCGACAGCGGTCGGCCTGTTCAGCCGTTCGTTGTGGAGTGCGCAACATCAAACGGTATCTGAAGAACGGTAACAACTCGTGGTTGACGATATTTTGTCGTTGAAAGTATTTTTTCTGGCCGGGGACGAAAGGTTGCCGAGGGGTTACATTATGAAACCTGTAAATGCGGGTAGCTACGAAATCCACTTAATGCAAATTTATTATTCTCATAAATCTACCAAAAATGTTCAGGACCGTAATTAAAGGAAAAAGATAATTCGAAAAATGTGTTATTAGATGACAAAACGTTACAATTTAAAAAAATTGTACATTGTATTACATTTCTAAAGCTTATAAATCCCTAAAACTGTATTTAAAATTCCAGGTCCGTATTTAAAAAAATTGACTTGAGGTTGGGAACTTAAGAACGAAACTTCGAATTTGAAAACTAATAACGCCATCTTGTAGAACGTGAAAAGCGGCTATAATAAAGTGTTTTTTATTTTTTTCTTAAGTCAAAAATAAAAGCGCAAAAAATTAAAAACCAAAAATGAAAATTTCGGGTTTTTTCGGATATCTCCGAAAGCAATCGGAATAAATAGAACTTTTTTTTCACCATATTATGAAGCCCTAAAATATGCAGCTTTGCCTTAATTTAATCATCTTCATATCTCTTACCGTTTTCAAGATCCCCTTGTACGCACACGAATTTGTAGCACCTTGTATAAACATGGATTTAACTAAAACTTATAAATATAATTCGCCCAATATAAGTGCTTAGAATTTAAATGAAGAATACGATAATTTTTTATTAGAACGATTAAGGTGGGGTTTCACAAAGAATTTTAATAATAATTATTTACCGGCAAGTTTGACTGTAACAGACGTAACATTGACAGAAATAATTTTCTCACAATCATACTGGCCCGGTTACCTTAATTTTTAATTCACTAATCACGCACCTTTGAATGTGAGTATATAATGCCGGTAAAAGTCATTTATGTCACAGTCAAACTTGCCGGTTAAATAATTATTATTAAAATTCTTTGGGAAACCCGACATAAATGTTTAACAGGAAGAAAATAATAAGCTTATTCGGTTTTACCATCAGACTTGTCAGATTACTCCGCGCCCGTTCGTTTAATGTATAATATTTCAGAGGACATAATAGTCCAGGAGGCAGTAAATTTTTTTTATACTTATTTTCCCAGTTGGTGAATATCAAATAGTCTGCTCGGGCTGGCTGGCTGTCATTTACAATCACTAAAGCCCCGCCAGACTCACAAGTCGGATAGTTAGATGAGGAGAGGAAGCGGCAGGTGCGTATTTAGGTAACGACGCTGGAATGCGAGTGACCTGAGAGCAGCTGCCTAGCCCCTAGTCCCTTATATCCCTATCTCTGTCAGTTACTCTCATTTAGATTTTAGAGATCGTAGTTATGGCGTATAACATAACTACGTGGCTACCTTCTCGGCCAGGTTGAATTGAACATGCCGAATTTATCGCGCCTGTCGAGCGTTGGACGAGTCCGGCAAGGCTGTGGGGGTGTTCCACATTAGCCAGACTATATTTTCAGCTGTTATTATAATATAAACTATCATCTGACAAATTTTTAGGACTGCGAAAATAAGGGCAATGGTTTCGCTAAATTTTTTCCAATTTTCCACCTGCCAGACATATTACCCATCCTCACACATTAGCCAGACTATTTTTTTTCTTAAATTCACTGTATCTCTCACTAATAGAACTATTTTTATCACTGGAAAAAAATTGCGGTATATTTGTACTTTCTAACGCATTTTCCGCCTCAATCCATCGGAACCCCCCACATATATATGAATTTTGCTTAGAATAACAAACCCAATAATTCTATCCATGTTTGCTGACTGGGAAAATAAGTAGGTACCGAAAATCGTCACTGCCTCCTGGACATAAATAAATCTGAATGTCGTTCGTTTGTCATATCGACGAGCAAATGGAGGTACATATTTTTCGTCGGAAAATTTCGACAGATTTTAAAAATGAAATTTCCGAAAGGCGAGCATATTTAAAATCTAACCGTTGACGTTGTTTATCGAGGAATGAAGATAACCTTACCTTTCGTGAAATTCGCTAGGAATATTTTTTATTGCACTTTACATTTTACAAATATTATGATATGAATGAATTACAAAATTCTTAGGTTAGAAAATAAAATAGAAACCATCAAGATCGTTCGGTAAGTACGAAGTGGTCTGATTCCTCCTTGATCACATGATCTAAAAATTTCATCGCTCTCGTCTCATCTGCAAGGTAAAAACCGAACTTGCTTAATGTAAGTAGGTACGCATATTTAAAAACTTTAAATATTAGACGAAGTCCATAAAACCGGCAGTAAATGTTCCATTCATTTAATTTAGGTACGGGACATTAAAAACAAAAATTGATTTTCAATTTAACATCTTAGTCCTTCACGAAAAAAGCGATTTCTTTGTTTATGGGAAATTTCGAAGTGCCCTCTGTTTTCATGTTAAAAATAAACAGTTTTTCACACTCATTTTCCCGAAAGTGTTGTCAATTTTAGTTTTGTGTTTGAAATTTCGTTTGTTTTGCTAATTGGGTATTTAAAAATAGCTTCATTCAGACAGCAGTAAATTTAGTCCGAGAGTCACTATGTGAATTAATGTGTCATAAAATACTCTCATAATTTCTAATTATTAACCCTAGCAGTGGCGGCTCGCGGTCTTAAAAAATGGTCTAAAGAGCTAGGTATAGTGCGGGTACTTAAACAAACATTGACTAAAAACCCGTGCAACAAAACGTCTCTCTTATCCTCACCTGTCCAACGACTGAATGGAGTTTCCAACAAATTACAAACTATGTCAATAATTGGGTTCATTTTTAAAACACACAACTAAGTAGGTACGTACACTACTGAATTAACTGAAAAATAAAAACAAACTTTTTAATCACACAGTAAATCACGTAAAAGCGATATATATATATATAACCGTATGTTTCGCGAACCCTCAAAATAAATACCTTATGGTTAGGCGAACCAATGCTAAACAATGGTGCATACGACTGATCTGATCTGAATTGAACATAATTATTTTTTAAGGGCTAAATATAATAATTCAATTGATTTAATTTGAAAGGTTAATAAAATTATTGGTCCAATTTTTTGTCAGGTTACATTAATATTTAATATTGTCGAAAAACTTTCCTCCTGGTTTTATTTTTTTTACCTGACGAGTCGCCACTGAATCCTAGACTATGCAATACAGTGAGATTCACTGTGAGTTGCATAATAAAAAATTACAGAAATGTCAAATGTATAAGAATTATTTGGGTATTTCTCCATAACAATTATACAGGGTGATTCAAAAGTACTTTTCAAACCTCGGGATATCGTTGATAATATTATTTTAAGAGGAAAAGTTTTAATGAACCATGTTCTTTAAGAGTGAAGTCTAGTGATGCATTCGTTATTTCATTTGTTGATCAATACTTCTTATCCTTTTCGCTTTATTCAAAAAGGGGCCAAATAATACTAAGGAAATTATGATTAATGAATTAATAAAAGCACATAACGAAAATTTGTGAAATTTGTCAATTTTTCTTTTTTTGCTTTTATTAATTTATTAGTTCAAACCTGTTTAACTTTAAATTGTAGGTAATTATGCTTAGGTATTTGGTCGATTTTTGGATAAAAACAAAAGGTAACGAAATATTGATCAAAAAACAAAATGACGAATGCTTCACTACACACACTCTTAACGGCTTCGTCTCGGAAATACAGGTTGTCTTGTAACTATTTTGACATGTACAATCTGCCATAAAGGTTTCCGAATAATGCCCTATTCCGGGTGTTGCATTGTCGAGCGGGATATAGGAAATCCCATGTAGTTTTAAATGGGGTCAATTATTGGCTTTCCTAATTATTTTAGAGAAACATTCTATTTAGGTTGATTAAAGAGCACTAAAACCCACATTCAAAAGAATACCTTTAGATATTTTTGATAAGCCCGTTTACGGGTTATCGCCGATTTCTTTTTAACTATTTCTCCGTATTTGCGGACAACAGTCATGGTAAAAGATGACTGTCAAATAAAGTTGTCATTTGGAAATGTGTAGGTAGGTACTATTAAATTGTTAGAACTTTAGGATTTAAAAAGATGTTCAAATATTCCTCCATTGACTGCTAGACAATAACCGAGGCGATCATAAAATTCTCTTCTTACATTCGCTAGTTGGTAAACTGAAATTCTATTGCATTCGGCAGAAATAGCATTTTTTAACTCGTCTAGATTTGGGTATTTTTTATCTTTGTATATCCTGTTTTTTAAATGGCCCCAGAGAAAGAAATCATTTGGCGATAAATCAGGAGACCTGGCTGGCCAATTTACTGTATGATTTAAGCCAATAACATTTCCATTAAAAGCACGGTTTAAATATTCCCGGACAGCCAGGGTACTATGAGCCGGGCAGCCATCCATTTGGTACCAATCTTCCTGATTTTCCCTGGCGGCATCATGTAAAGTAGGTAAAATATGATCTTCAAGTAGTTCCAAAAAATATTCTGCATTTAAATTTCGTGTAAGAAATAATGGCCCGATAATATTTTCTCCGAAAATCCCAGCCCAAACATTAACTTTTTGTGGATATTGCGTCTTTGTTTCGACTAACCTGTGTTGGTTTTCTTTGCTCCAATATCGATAATTTTGAACATTGGGTTCATTGTTTAAGGTAAATGTACATTCGTCAGTGAAACAAATGTTTTTTTAAAAATTCCCTATCCATGTTTGCTCTTTCAATCATACCAAAACAAAACTACTGTCGTCGTATTTCGTCCCTATCTCTTAGCTCTTGGTGCTTTTCATATTTGTATGAATAATATTTATGTCGTTTCAAAGCTCGTAACGCTGTGGTGTGATCTAATCCTATGTCATCCTCAAGTTTCCTTGTGCTGATCTTCCCATCATTTTCTTCCACGCACAATAAAACTTGCAAGTCCCTATCATTTCTTGCATCTCTTCTTTGTTCCTGCCTTTGCAAGTCCCTATCATTTCTTGCATCTCTTCTTTGTTCCTGCCTTTCTTCACATCTGCAGTTATTTATTACAGTGCCTTTTGTCTCAAATTTCTTGATAGTCCTTTCGACTGTAGATTTTGCAGGTATCGGTCTATTCGGATACAGAGCAGCAAACATGTCTGACACATTTTGATAACTATTTCCTTGATAATACCATTTAATCATCAATATTTTTTCTTCAGAAGTGTAATTCATGGCTAATATTTTCGATGTACGAGTTTTTATAACAATAAAGCACACATTTCAAAATGACAACTTTATTTGACAGTCATCTTTTACCTTGACTGGTGCCCGCAAATACGGGGCCATAAAAAGGAGAAATAGTTAAAAAGAAATCGGCGATAACCCGTAAACGGGCTCATCAAAAATATCTAAAGTTATTCTTTCGAATGTGGGCTTTAGTGCTCTTTAATAAACCTAAATAGAATTTTTCTCTAAAATAATTACGGAAGCCAATAATTGACCCCATTTAAAATTACATGGGATTTCCTATGTCCCGCTCGACGATGCAACACCTGGTATACTTTTAGGTGGGATGTTCTATGGTGGAATGGTGGGCTCTCGTACTACTGCTTGCGTCGATAGTGACGAATTTAGGGTCACCCACTTTAAAATGCGTTTTCCGAACAATTAAATCGCGAGTTTTTAACTTTAGGTGATTTATACGTTTATTTTCTCAGTTTCAATTTGAAGGTTTTTTGGAATTTACAATACTGTATCGAAAAATAAACGTTCGGAAATATCCATTGTTATTCATAATTTTGAGAAAGAAGAAACAATTGGTGTTTGAAATTGTGTTTTTATGTTATTTGAAATTTAAACTGGCAATATCCTGATTAGGAAAATGTTAATAGTGCCAAGAATTTGGCGATTTTCAAAATAGCATTATTTTCATTTTACACAAAGAAACACAAAATTAACTAAATATTTGATATTACTTTAATTAAGGACATTTATTTATTTCACCGGTGTACCATTTTTATTGTAAATAATGTCATAACCACCAAAAAGCAACAAAATTGAATAAAACCAAGAGAAAATTTTACCGATACAAAATTTTCTCCCTAATGATATTCGACAAGACTATTTTACGAGAAAACAATAAAAACGCACTGTTTATTTAGCAAACTAGAAACTTTATTTATTTATTACTAATATTAAACGTACAGTTGTTATAAGTAATAGTTTGTCCATTCTTTTCTATCAAAGCATGGTTTTGGGTATGATTGACTTGCATTTGAGAAGTCAAAGGTCCAGAATATGCTTCATTTGTTGTTCTGAGATTTTCGATGAGCTTCAGATGATGACTAGGATCTAGCTGCAGATATGGTTTCAGGGAATTTGAGTGACCTGTTAACTTAATCAACTCTTGTTCCCCAACACCTTGTTTAAATTCGGCAGATCGATGAGAATGATTTGTTATTTTTTGCTTCTTCGAATCAATTCCAATTCTTTTCGCTGAAGTTTTGGTCCACTTAGATACTGTATGTATTTCTAGTGAAGTATTTTTGAACCAACATTGCCAGTTTGGATGAACGGAGAGAAATAGTCTGTCTGTGGAAATGTTTGGTCCTCTTTTTTCCAATAATTTTAAAAATAATGTAACAGGCCATAATATATACCAACCATTTGCTGTTGGCCAATACTTTTGACTTTCCTTGATCTGTCTTGGAAAATATGCTGTTATATTCAATTCGTCTTGTAAATTCTCCCATGGTATCAAACTTCTTTTGAAAATATTGAATTTTGCAATTTACTTCCTAATAGCCTCTGCTAGTTCAAATGAGCAGAGATAGAAAAACTTTTTTTGTGCTTCATCGGGGTTTTCTACATTGTAACTTTGCATTATTGTTAGTAAATCTTTGGTAGATAATGCTTTGGAACTTACTTTCCTCGTTTCCTGACAACTTTGGAGCTGCTTTATCTTTGTGTCTCTTTCCATTCGCGCATTTTTAAAGGAAATATCCGTAAAGGGGTCAATCTTTATTTCGTATTCTGTAAAATACATTTCATGAATCATTTTTGCTGTACTGTTCCATATAGCCTTTACAGAAGTATCTTTATAGTCTTCACCATTACCCTTTTTCATATTAAAGGCGTAATCTTCGAGGATTTTCGCCAGTTCCATCACAGTAGTACATTTTTCCAATTTATAATTTCCTACTTAAATATCACAGGTTTAGAGCCAAACACATTAACATCAACAAGACCATCTTTTGTCTGTTTAAACGTTGGAGACAATGACGTTTCTTGAACGGCAGTAGAGTTTTGGACTTGCATTGCCTTTATTTGTTAAGAATCACTACGTTTCAACTGGTAAGCATCTCCAGTCGTCTTCAGGTGAATACTAGTATATAATTTCATAACCATTGTATTTACCTGAAGACGACTGGAGATGCTTACCAGTTGAAACGTAGCAATTCTAAACAAATAACAATGCAAGTCCAAAACTCTACTGCCGTTCAAGACCATCTTTGTTGTGAGAATAAGATGCACAATCGTTCCTTGTCTACTTCAGCAGAAAAGAACATCTTGCTGTCAATTTCTTTATACATTTTAGTTATGAGAAATCAAGAAAAATATTTTGCTTGTGTAGTAAACATCAGTAAAAAGTTTTAGTTTCCATGTGTATGTAGTCTAAACATGTGTAAAATATTATTTACGGCTTGTTCATTTATACACCGACTTTTATTTTTGCGTGTTTTAAGCCGATTTATTATTAACAAAAAAATTAATATAGAGTCTTGAAATTTGATGAAATAAAAAGGCAAGCATAAAAGGCAAGCAAAAATAAGGGCGGATGCCGAATGTTTCGATTCGATCTTCCCAGTGGTATATTGAAATTTTCCCGCAAAAAAATGAGAAAATGGCTAAAAGAGGATGTCATCGCATTTTTTTAGTGTGCTTTTTATGTTATATTTAAATAGGGTAAATAGTAGCGTAGTAAAGCACAATCGAACACGCCTAGTAAGTTTTCTAATTTTTTTAAACATTCCAGATGAATGCGGCGCAAGCGGCGGCGAAGCAGATAGTGACGAAGACGTCGTCACCGACTACCCACAGGCGTTTGACGCGGTCGCTGGCGACCCCGTCATGTTGCCGGCAGCGGCCCCCCGACCGCCCGCCGGGCCCCTGCCTACTATCAGCGTGACACCACATTCGCCGGCAGCGGCACCTAGGACCTATGCTGTGCTCGAGGATAGCCTGCAGCAAGTGCGGGAGCTGCACGAATCCGTGCAGCTCATGCGAAATGCGACAGCTTCAAATAGTGGTGAGTTATGGTTTAAAAATATACTTACACCCGTATTCACCAACAACTATTTTTTCACTATCAGTCGGTTAAGATTCTTGTCAGTCTGTTAAATTCTATTCTTGTATTCACCATTGGATTTTAAGCCTTATCAGAGAGTTAATATTAACAGTGAAATTTTGAGCTGATAAGAAATAACAAGCTGTTAAGTTTTAAAATTGTTGTTAGATTTATAACAACTTGACAAATACATGACAAATAATAACAATAATTATTAATAGGTTTTTCGTTTAAAAATTAATTTAGACTATCGAATACATTTTCCACGTTTACTATAGACTCGTCAGACTCCGATGATGAGGAAATCGTACGAGAAAGGAACGTAAAAGTGCATAAGAATGTATTTAAAGAAATAGACGATATTGAATTAAAAAACGGTTTAGAAGAAATAAAAACAGATTTGAGCAATTGGCGAATCCGTTAGTTGGAGTAGTTGAACTAGTAAATTATAGAAATCAGCCTATTTCAAGAATATATTAAATAATACTAATTTGTTTAAGATAATATGTTACAGGATCATTTCAAATAAAAATCGGGGATTCCTGATTTTAATGTACTTAGAAGAAATAAAAACAGATTTGAGCAATTGGCGAATCCGTTAGTTGGAGTAGTTCAACCAGTAAATTATAGAAATCAGCCTATTTCAAGAATATATTAAATAATACTAATTTGTTTAAGATAATATGTTACAGGATCATTTCAAATAAAAATCGGGGATTCCTGATTTTAATGTACTTTTGTTCCAATGAAATTAGAGTTCTTCTCCCGCATAGTATAATTACTGGATGTCTTCCTATTAACAGACTGTTAATCCTTATACCGATGTTAACTATTAGACTGTTAAGTTAAAGATGGTGAATAAGGCTGTAAATTCTGTTTTGCCCATCATTAAATTTTACTACTGGATCCGTAAAATTTAATTTATTAGCGTAAAGTGACTTAAAGAACGGATTTGATTGATAAAACGATATTTCAGAAGATATGAGGTTGGAATATTTTACTCTGAAGTTAGTTATAAATTAGAATTGTCAGCGCAGACGTCAACCTAACTTTCTTTTTGTTAATAGAGCATCCCTGATTTATGGCGAATACGATATTTCATTAACAGACTGTTAATACTTATACCGATGTTAACTATCAGACTGTTAAGTTAAAGATAGTGAATACGGCTGTTAATCAAATACCTCTAACCGACCAATCTTTGTCTTGTTTTAACCGTCGTTAAAAACTAGGAGCCTTACTGCCGTATTCACCAACTTTAACTTAACAGTCTGATAGTTAACATCGGAATAAGGATTAACAGTCTGTTAATGATATATTGTATTCACCAAAAATCATGGACGCTCTATTAACAAACAGAGAGTTAGGTTGATGTACGTAGGTCTTATCTAACGATTTTAGTTTACAACTAACTTCAGAGTAAAATATTCGAACCTCATATATTTTGAAATACCGTTTTATCAATCAATTCCATCCTTTACGTCACTTTACGTTAATAAATTAAATTTTACGGATTCAGTAGTAAAATTTAATGACGAACAATACAGGATATATGGAGAGATCTAGTAATTATACTATGCGGGAGAAAGAACTTCTAATTTCATTGGAATAAAAGTACATCAAAATCTGGATTCCCCAATATTTATTTGAAATGATCCTGTGGCAGAATATCTTAAACAAATTAGTATTTAATTTATTCGTGAAATAGGTTGATTTCTATAATTTACTGGTTCAATTACTCCATCTAACCGATTCGCTAATTGCTCATGCAAATGTGTTTTTATCGCTTCTAAACCGTTTTTTGAATTCAATATCGTCTATTTCTTCAAATAAATTGTTAAGTACTTTTACGTTCCTTTCTCGTACGATTTCCTCATCAACTGAGTCTGACGAGTCTAGTAAACGTGGAAAATCTATTCAGTTTAAATTCATTTTTAAACGAGCGTTCTCAAGTGTTTGTCAAGTTATCATAAATATAACAACAATTTTAAAACTTAACAGCTTGTTATTTCTTATCAGCTCAAAATTTCACTGTTAATTTTAACTCTCTGATAAGGCTTAAAATCCAATGGTGAATACGAGAATAGAATTTAAAAGACTGACAAGAATCTTAACCGACTGATAGTGAAAAAATACTTGTTGGTGAATACGGGTGTTAGCGACCCTTGGAGTTATGTGGGGTAAGGGTGGTTCTTTGTAGAGCTTTTTACTGCTGGCGCCGATACACCATATCACAAACGCCAATGTTCACTGCTTGACACTATTGAGGTTATGGATTTTCCCTACTCTCCATAACATACTACTTTGATACAACTTTTAATTTCCGCCTCGTGTGGATTAGACACAAGGGATATATCACGAATATGGAGTTTTATGCCTCTCCACTCACTAAATTCGGTAGAAGCTCTCTCAGTTTAGCACCCATTATCGAATGTTGCAATAACTTTAAATTGTTAACCCATTCATTAAGTGTATAGTTGAAGCTTTGTGATGTCAACTAAACCGTGCATAAAATCTAAACGAATGGTCACTGATTTAAATTCGTATTATTTGATCTTCACTGATATTAGCACATATATTGGCCCCCATTAACTTGGACGATTGACCAGCTCACCGCCTGGTGCTTAGTCAGACCCCAGAACCCTGGGGAAGATCTACACATTTTCCAGTTTGGGTGGAACCTTCGATTGGTCCGGCAGATTCCCCCGAAAGTTTCGTATGTAAACATAGAAGCCACTGTTTAGGTTATAAATTTTCTTGCCTGTGATAAATTAAAAATAGTATCACAGGACTATGCACATACCCGCCATACATCTTCGTTGATAATAATACCTTTTCTATTAATATTTTCAGGCTACTCTCACCATTCCAAAGAGTTCGCAGCATTTGCTCTGAATCCTCTCTTAGCACAAGTCGCGAGGCTTAGTGCCAGTTGTCCTGCTTTAAATGAGGCTGTGCAAGAACCCGATGCTTTTGGCGGTTCGTTAGGTTCCTCGCCGTTACATCAACCACCGAGTAGAAAGGGAAGTGGTAAGTTAAATTAGAACGAAGCTTCTGTTAAAAAGAATTAAACGCTACCAAAATGAAAGCATTATACTCTAG
Organism: Polydrusus cervinus; assembly: GCA_935413205.1. Lineage (NCBI taxonomy): Eukaryota > Metazoa > Arthropoda > Insecta > Coleoptera > Curculionidae > Polydrusus > Polydrusus cervinus. The sequence goes on along the minus strand of OW284510.1, from coordinate 95,800,019 downwards.
ACTAGAATAACAAGCGCGCAGAGTTTAGCGATTGTATTCCGATTTTTAAACCTCCCGGGTTGGTTTTACTTACTTTAACATTAAATTTAATCGCGACTAAATTTTCAATATGTTTAGGAGCTCAAGATTGGCTATCGCAACCTGAGGCGCATTCACAGAGAAGAAAATCATGGACGGCACTGGAAGACTTGTCAAGTACGGGGAAGATGAAGCACGCGAGACAAAGGAGGTAATTACAGTTCTAGTTTTATTTAGTTTGTTCCCAACATAGTCTTCTTGATTTAAAAGGAGTGAACCAGAATATCTGGTCCTTTCATTTCGACACTTTGACGGATCAAGGTTCGGGATGTCTTTGAGGAGTAATCTTGAGCAAGTGGCGATCTCGCTTGCAGCTATTTGAATTGTATTTTTACTAGCCCTAGTTCAGTAATAGAAGGATAAGTCAGCCCTGTGTCAAACGTCAAATTCTCACTTGTTTTTTATGAACATGCCTGTATTATGTCTCTCACTCTTCCTCAAATCGCAGATGGTTCCCAATTCTTCATTCATTGTTCTGGCGTAATAGGTAGTTGTTCCTATAATATAATATTGAATAGATACTTTTTTTAGTTTCCCCGTTGTAAACTAAATTGTAATAAAAAATTTACACAAACTTACTTTTTAGCATATCACTGAGTTCAATGGAATCAGAAGCGGACGAGTCATCATTGATTGACAATGTTGATGGAAGTTCAGTTAGGCTACTTGGACCTGATGCTCCGATTATTATCAGGCACAGAACAAGAGTGTCTACTGGAGCTGCCAGTACTCATTCCCTTAACGAAGCAGATCTGCAGGTTAGCAAAGACTCTGAGGGCACATCAAAAAATATAAACTCGTGAAGTTTCAAAATCATACAGGGTGCTACAAATTCGTGTGCCTACAAGGGGATTTCGAAAACGGTAAGAGATATGAAGATGGTTAAATTGAGGCAAAGTTTCGTATTTCGGAGCTTAATAATTTGGTGAAAGAAAAAAGAACCGAAATTTTTAGTTTTGGTTTTGAATTTTTTGCGCCTTCATTTTTGACTTAGGAAAAAAACAAAAACACTTTCTCATAGCAGTTTTTTATGTTCTATAATATGGCGTTATTAGTTTTCAAATTGGACGTTTCGTTATTTAGATACAAACCTCAATTCTTTTTTTTTTAAATACGGATCTGGAATTCTTAAAACAGTTTTAAGGACTTCTAAGCTCTGGAAATTTAATAAAATTTAAAGATTTTTAAAATTTTACCGTTTTGTCATCAAATAAAACATCACTCTTATTTCAAATTATCCTTTCTTTACTATTACGGCCCTGACAATTATTTTTACCATTACTTAAATATTAAAATTACATACAGGAAATTATGGTGTTTAGGCCGTTTTTTTTTCAAAAAGATTTACCACCATAATACTCTAAGAAGTAAGCAAGTTTTCAAGGCATGATAAGTTATTTTATTTTTTATTAGTATTTTAGGTATTTATTTTATTAATATAACGTACCTATATCTCGAGTCCTATGGTTTTTGCCTTAGACCTAGACCGAAATACTGTAAAACAGAAAAAAATAACGTTCCCGAGTGAAGAAAAGGTAACTGGAGTGTTAGTCAATTTATGTTACTCTTATGCGCTTATGTTTGTTTCAAAAACAATTTCAATTTTTTTTTACTATAAGATCTGATGATGCTAAGTTCAGGCGAATCATGTAACAAAAATAAACGGACAGAAAAATATCAAAGCCTCTTTGAGTAAAGATGAACGGATTTTACAAATCAGAAATATATTGTTTTTTTTAAGTTTAGCTTTAAATGTTCAGGACCGTAATGAAATGAAAAAGATAATTTGAAAAATGTGTTATTAGATGACGACACGTTAAAATTTTAAAAACTTGTACATTACGCTAAATTTCTAAAGCTTGAAATTCCCAAAACTGTATTTAAAATTCCAGGTCTGTATTTAAAAAAATTGACTTGAGGTTGGTAACTAAGGAATGAACTTCGAATTTTGTAAAACATAAAAACAGCTATGAAAAAGTGTTTTTATTTTTTTTTCCAAGTCAAAAATGAAAGTGCAAAAAATAAAAAAACAACAATGAAAATTTCGGTTTTTTCGGATATCTCCGAAAGCATTCGGAATAATTAGAATTTTTTTTTCATCAAATTATTAAGCCGTAAAATACGCAAGTTTGCCTCAATTTAACTATCTTTGTATCTCTTACCGTTTTCGAGATCCCCTTGTACGCACACAAATTTGAAGCACCCTGTATATCATTATTTTTTCCAATATTCTGACAAAAACTTCGTCAATTACTCTTTATAATGTTGGAAATGATTAATAAAATAAAACATTTATTTTAGAAAGACTTTAATAAAATTAAAGCAAAACGCGAAGCTGAACAGTTGCGATTGCTACCCCAAAGGCTGCCATTGCAGAAGTCTGTTTCCACCCCCTCGATTATCGCTGTTAGGGATTTAGCTCCTGAGCCTGCACTGGCTGGTGCTCAACCCACTCTTCCCATGTAAGTATATTAAAAGTTCTTAAATTTTTCTTGCGATTTTTGAAATTTCAAGCACATTTTATTAATTTAGTCACAGTTTTAATCACCTAAATTTGATGAGATTGCCTGAAGATAATTCCAACGATTATTTATTATCTGCTGAACTTAAACAAATTAAATAATAGCTTTAGTACTTTTTACTTGGCTCACAAGAAATAATATTAGCTGAGCGCCGTTGTAAAAGGATCCCATTTTGAGGACTTTTGGTTTTTCTTTACAAAAAATGATCGCTTTTTTTTAGTAAATTACTATTTGCAGTTTAATGTGGTACCTTCTTTTTAAGATATTAATAATTGATTTATTTACAGTTTTGGATTATTTAGGCAATCTCAACCATATAGCTTCAATTTTTTAAGCTTTTTTAAAATTTTTTCCTTACATTTTTATTTAATTATTCACCCATTTTATGCACTTACACATACTTTTTTTTTTAAATATCTGTTTTTATAATTAAGTATTTATTCGAGCTTAACTTAAAATATTTTTAAAATACCTAAATGAATATTCCCTGATATGCTAGGCCCTAAGTTTGTATCTGTTGTGCTTTGTCCCGTTGGTAAAATCGTACAGAAACAGGTTACACTCTGACTATACATACAGGGTGGTTGTTTAATGCGGAAAAGTATAGTGTTTTTCACGTAAGCTTTAGCAACTTTTATTTTACAGTACTTATGGTTCGGTTAGGGCCGGACTGGGGTTCCTCTAATAGTTAATTACCAAATAAACAATATATTTACTTGCCTTTTCATAAAAATAACCCTTCACAGATACACACAGTACATAACAGTTTATAACCAGAAAGTTTACGCACAAAATAGTAGCAAAATAAAAATACCAAATACAACAACAATACGGCATTTATTATTCAACAAGTGAACGAATGAATGCCTGCTTTGTGATATTGAAAGAACGCAGAGAAGACACGCGAATTGATGACGGGTTTTAGCTTATTGAAGGGCAACAGATTGGAGTGTTAAGTGTGTATCTTTGTCGTGTACGTGTAAATATACATCCAGTTATATGTATATCCGTCTGTCATAAATCTAGTCAATGGTGGTGAGGAAAAGCCGTTTTCGGAGGCATTTTTAAATCATATGTTGGCCAATGCGTTTGACAAGAGAAAAGTCAAAAGCATTAAAAACGTACGTGACATTTACTATACAACGGCTTTGTTGGTATCAAAAAATTGAAAAAGCTAATAGGAGATAAAAAATGTACCGACAAATTATTTCTGACCTTAGACTTAGGCCCGGTTGTATAATTGCACTTAAGTACGAGTTTCTGAAAGCTCGATCTAAAGTTGAACTTGGTTTAAAACGGTAATTCTGTTGTGTAATCAATTCCTAACCATAGGTCTGCGCAGGTAGGATCAATAATTAAATTACCATGTTGGCAATGGTTACGCTGTAAAAAAACCATCAAACTTAATTTGTTGTCAAAGTGTGGGGTATGTACAATTTGCAGCTACTCTTTCCGTGTATTCTAACACAAAACTATATGCAAATTTTATTTTCAAAGAAGAATGTCTGCTATTAGCTTTTGTTAAAGAGTTCAAAATATTTTGGAAAATAAAAAAACAGATAATATTACTAATAAAAAAAATAAAATGTTAGAAAAATATTGAGACTTAATTTAATTACGAAAATTTGAATATGATCAAGTCTCGGTCTGTAGTTTTGAGGCCGTCTTCGAACGTTTTTTATAGCTCCTATGGTCTATTTCTTTTCGATTGCGAACGATGACAGAAACCCGTTTTACAATAAAAAAATGCAAGAATTTTCATTTTTGACAAGTTGAAAAAGCAAGGTTAGGGATTTACGTTATAACTGACATTTTGTTGTTTACTGTTTATAGCGGTTAGAATTTTAAATTAACACTTGTTAAGGCCGCTTTACAGTTTGCAATTTTTCTTTCACGCAAGAAAAGATTGCCCGGGAGTATGCGCAGAACGAGGCTAATGATCAGCTGGCGCAATTTGTATTGCTTGCAAGAAATATAACTAGGACCGTATTTTTATTGCCATTGCAAGCGCAATTCTGGGGATTTTCTGGTGATTTATGAGACACCAAACTAAATATAAAAATCCCTGACATTTATTTATTTATTTTTCTAACCTATAGCGGGCACGTTTTATTTTTGTTGGTTTGCTTTCATGTCCTGTAATGATGTTTTGTTAAAATGATTGCACAAAAAGCGCCGGTAAGTCCTAACCAAACGTATTTTTATTTTAATGGTTGGCAAGTGGTACATCACCTACGATCTTGGCAAGTCATTGCACGCTGTAAAACGAAGTGAAATTTTTATTTCCGCAATATTAATTGCTGCAAGACAACTTGCGTGAAAGAAAAATTGCAAACTGTAAAGCGGCCCTTAAGAAGATGAATTTTTAGGTTATGTCACAATGTTTGGCGTTTGGCATGGCCTTCTATATTTTGTCGATAAATCGGGCATCCTTTTTGCTTCAACACAAAGTAGGCATAGGTTTACTATTTTATGTTGCAGAAAAACGTGAATTAAGCGATTTATGTACAGAAAGTTAATAGATTGTTTGTTTCGTAATATAACTAGAGCTAAAAGTTATTTTTAATTGCTAAAAGGTTTATAATTAGCATATATTTGCTAGAAATTAATCGAACGGAAATTTCTTATTCTTCTTCTTGTGATTAAAAAAAAAGACCTTTTTAATAAGTTGGCTATGCATTTATGTAGTGTAAATGGGTCCACGATTTAATCAATTAGGTGAATTTTTGTTCAATTTTTTTTTCTGTCATCGCTCGCAATCGAAAAGAAATATACCATAGTACATCTATAAAATCTTCATCATCCGATTCGTCTGTTAAATCCAGAAAGTGTTCAACCTCATCTTTCGCATTCATAACTTTAAAATATTATTACAACAAATTTTAAAGTCAAGACGAATTTATAAGGTCTGTTTTATTGGGTTATATGTCATCAGTCATTAATAACTTGGTTTAAGCTTAGAAAATTGACAACTTACCTGAAGAATGAAAGCTCAGCAGAACCGAGTTCAACTTTTGGTCGAGCTTTACAAAACTCGTACTTAAGCTCTTATTGTACAACCCGATCTAAGACCCCGTTAAAAATATCAGAAAATAGTAGATAAATCGTGGTAGAAAATTATTTACGTAACAAGGAACCATAATATTTCAGTATAGGCGTCTCGATCTCTGATTACGTTTGTTTCAGCATTTGTTGTATATTTGAAATAACATTGGAGCTATTGTACCAGGTGATTCAATAAGAACGGTAGCCAGCTATATCTCGGAAACTATTGGGCATAGAAACTCGGGAAAAAAAACAGACGAACAGACCCGCCATTAAGGTATATCTTTGGTATCACCAATAAATAGCTTGGACAAACATGCATCATTTTGATCTTATGCTCATTGGCGTACCGACTTTAATAAGAGGGGAAGAAGCTGTTGAAAGTGTAATTATTTAAATCGCTGTAACTTATAAACGACTTATCCGATTTTAGCAAACTAAAGACTGTTTGGAAGAGAAATGTATGCACTTTCACCAATTATATTTAGTTGTCCATAATAGTTCTCAAAAAAAATGTTAGAGGGCGCAATTTGTAATAATAACACATTTTTTGATTTTACTCCGAAAAAATAGATCATACGGTATAATTATGATACCATAATCGAAAATTAGATGAAATTTGCTAGAAAAAATATTGAAACCGCAGCTCAATATCTCCGTTCGTTTCAGCGTTATCGCCAATAGAATAATTTTAATAAACTTTAAATGAAGAAGCGATTATATATTTTTTAGAAAAAAAGTGGGACGCTACTGATATTTTTCCATGTGGATATTATTTCTGATTAGCCTGGTCAATTCTGCATAAAAATGGTCTCTTGCGTTTTTCTCCTCAGGCACACCGTTCTTAATTAAAATAATTAAATTAAATTAGCTCTACTATTTATTATTATTAACATTGATAATGAAACATTTTGTTTTATAAAAATTGTTAATAGGCAAGCTTCCGCCCGTCTAATTTAATTCAATTATTTTAATTAAGAACGATGTGTCCGAGGAGAAAAACGCAAGAGACCATTTTTATGCAGAATTGACCAGGCTAATCAGAAATAATATCCACATGGAAAAATATCAGTGGCGTCCCACTTTTTTTCTAAAAAATATATAATATTTAAAGTTTTAAAAACTATTCTATTGGTGATAACGCTGAAACGAACGGAGATATCGAGCTGCGGTTTTTATATTTTTTCTAGCAAATTTCATCTACTTTTCGAATATGGTATCATAATTATACCGTATGATTTATTTTTTCGGAGTAAAATCAAAAAATGTGTTATTATTACAAATTGCGCCCTCTAACATTTTTTTAGAACTATTATGGACAACTGAATACAATTGATGAAAGGGCATACATTTCTCTTCCAAACAGTCTTTAGTTTGCTAAAATCGGATAAGTCGTTTATAAGTTACAGCGATTTAAATGATTACACTTTCAACAGCTTTCTCCCCCCCCCCCTCTTATTAAAGTCGATACGCCAATGAGCATAAGACCAAAATGATGCATAATTGTCTAAGCTTTTTAATTGTGTTACCTTAGTGTGGAATTTTCGGAGATATTATGTAAAATTTTAAAATTTACTTTTCAATTACGCCCTCTTGCGGCAAAATGCGAAACTTAAAAATTATTTCCAGAATTTTCTCATGGCCACTTTAGTTATAATTTTTTTTCCCCGAGTTTCTATGCCCAGTAGTTTCCGAGATACGGCCGGTGGCCATCCATAATGGGACACCCGGTTCTATGCCACAATAAACGCCCACCCTGTATACTGGATCCATTTCGGCAATATGTTACTGTGAACGATCTGTACCTGTACTTACTGTGTTACAATAGATTATTTCACAGATATAATACACAGATAACATAATGAGATGATACATCATATGTATATGGCACTAGAAAAATCTTCAGTTATCTTTAATCAAATATTATATACAAGAGGTGTACGTTAAATTTTGGATTATTATTAATACTGGAAAATCAAAAACAATTTTAATGACATATATCATATTGCACGCACAATTTACCAGTTCGACACCAAATTTGACCACGTTATCCATTCTTTTTTTTAGGGCCATTTTATAATTAACGCGAAGTTGTCAAAATACGTCACTAAATTGCTTATAAAATAAGTATACATGGTGTTATGGAGTTGACGCAATGTGCCTCCTTTCCAAAACTCCGCCGATCAAAAGTATAACTTAATATACAGGGTGCCTTAAAAGGTATGGTCAATAGTTAGGATTTAGGGAGATTGGATCAAAATAAGGTTAGAACTTCATATAAAATGTTCTCTTATGTCCCATAATTACCCTAAAGGGAGACTAGATATTTTCGAAACCATAAAAGATAAAAATACGAAAACTTGCAGTTTTGGTAAACTTTGTGTGCTGAGTTCATCTGTTATCTCCATCGGTATTTTAAAAATGACGTCAAAAGGAAGGGGAAGTGCCGTAAAAATAGACCTAACATTTTTTTTTGCGTTGAGTTTTATACTTTTGGACGAAATAAATCTAATATTTTTTCCAAAAAAAAGGTATTCTTAGTTGGACACAATTTAATGTACCGTTTTCGAGATAAATCAACTTAAAAATTACCTTGTATGCCAAAAAATCATATTTTTAATAGTAAATCTTTTTTAGCTATTGAAATTTCAAGTTTTCATGTTTTTATCTTAATATTTAGTCAAAACCAGCCGCCCCCCCCCCTTTAGGGAACCGTAGCTCGGTGATTAGGGGATATAAGAGAAAATTCTATATAAAGTTCTAACCTTATTTTGTTCCAATCTCCCTAAATCCTTATTATTGCCCATATCTTTTGGGACACCCTGTATATAAAAATATTTAAAAAACGTGTCTTCATTTAAAAATTTTTCAAACGGTTTCCTATAACTTCTCCAATCAAAAGTAAAAAAACGTGGGTCCTTTCCAAAACTCCTACTCCAATCAAAGGCGATTTAAAAAAAATACGCGTTCGCCTACCCCAATATACTTTTAAAATATTGTAATATTTGTAAAATGTAATATTGTCACCAAAACTTCTGTTTCTGCATCGTGTTTTAATATCAAAATTTATGGATATAATATAATGTGGCAATTCCATGACACCCTGTACATATAAATGATTACAATAGTAAAATTGTTGTTTATAAAATATTATTTATAACATACACTACTTTGTATTTATTATTTGAAGTATGTTTTACGAGGCATTATTTCTTTTCGAAGCGCTTTATAAGTGGCAGGAAATTAAAATTTTTGCAGCCATCGGCAATTGTAATTAAGCTGGCACCTCGTCCTATCTAAATATAGGAAAAAAAGTGTACATTACTCGTGTAAAAGTGATTATTTTAAAACTCGGAGAATCTCCTCGTTTGAAAAGTATCACTTTCATCACTTGTTATGTAATATACTATTACATGCGGTTTTCTCAGTGGTGAAAAATAATAACAATATTTTTATGGTCCTTAAGAAAAGAAAATGAATAAATTAGTATTATTTTTATCAATATCCACTAATTTGTCTTTGTATATGTTTTTTAAATTAATATAGATTTTGCAGAGGGTAGGCAACACCTTTTTGCTTGTATTGTATGCACGACATTGTTCACTAGGTCTTGACCTTAAATACGATTTAGGTGGCAGTGAAAACAGCCTTTACATGATTTTATTTAATTACTTAATTTAAACCAAAATGAACAAACTCGATGATAATAAAGTCAAAAAAATATAATCCTTTGAAAGACATATTCAGCCGGTTATAACACACACCCCCCGCAGTCCACTTTTTAATTAGGAGGGTTTCAAGTATCGACCCCCTGAGTCACGAAATAACTACTTTAATATGCTAGAAAATGATCGCAAACAACTTGTAATAATGCCTCGTAAAATAAGCAAAATTGTCCCAATACCGTGACCATTAGCTAGTGTCGAGTGTAGTGCATGTGCTTAGCTTGGTGTGTAGGGGCAGACCCAGCGGCACCGAGAGCGAGACCGAAGAAGAGGGCAGCCGTTCCAGCCATGCGCACTACGACATCCACTACAAGGAACACCTGCATCAGTAAGTAGTTCCCATGCGCTCATAAAAAAAAGTAGAATGCTTATTGTTCTGTGTTGTATAAATGGTACATATAATGTGCCTTATAAGTTGGGTAATTATTTTTTTTCCCCGAAAGAAAAGGGGTCTCACAATAACACTGTAATTTGGGTTTCTTCGTATCGCCAGGTTTTAGAAAAAAACAATTTTAGTTCAGTTACTCTGTTACTTGAATGATGTCGCTAACATAAATTAGTTTTTCTACTACTAACTTTAAAATCACTCATTGTTGACCGATTATTAACTTTAGAAATCGTTTTTCTTTACCCCTTGCCAGATGCCTCTATTATTTACCGTCGTTATTGACAATGGTCAATAATAGAGGCTTCTGGCAAAAACAATGTAACAGGCAACTTGACCTTTTTTTATTTTAAAAATATATGAAAACGTCATGTTTAGACAACCAGGTATTCTAGCTTTTTTTGTTTGGCACCAGTCCTTAAATACAGAGTAGGTTTTTAAATACAAAACCTTGGATTTTTGGGGTAGCAACTCATCATTAATTTATTGTGCTTCCACCCTCATTTCTGGAGGAGTGCACGTATCAGTAAGAGTTTCTTCGCTCATTTTATCAAAAAGACTTAAATTTTTTTATTAATCGACAAATACTGACAACTAAGAATACCATCTGACTGAAGATAAAAAAAAATGCTGCAAATTTCAAAGCAAAGGTAACTTGACTGAAAAAATAGAGGCAACCCTAAGAAAGTATGCTAACTTTAATTAATAATATAATGTTGTAAATGTGTTAGTAGTGGAAAAAATAATATATTTACCACGGTTTAGACAACTATTATTGCCCTCACAATCACGCTCGGTCAATAATAGTATCTGTCTAAACCTTGGTCAATAATATACTATTATGGCCACCTATTAGTACGAAGTACCCCAACCTAGAGGCTTTGAATGCGTGTATCATTCTTAACACGTAGTAAGTACTCTACTTTTTTTAAACGCGTATGGTATTTTCCTGCAGTATGCCTGGCCTGTATTTTTTTTAGCACTATATAATTTTTGATATGTTATACAGAATAGTATCCTGATAACTTATTTATAAGTCTATTTTAGGATAACTGGTACATAATTAAAGCAATTAACATGTCTTTGAATTGACTATAAGGGAACTTATAGTAAGACAGTCCTCATGTGGGGAAAATAAAAAGAAACGGTAGTAGCTTGAATATTAGGAGACTGTACATTTGAGTTGTGCTACTCCCACGGCGCTACGTAAGTTGCGGCAACTGGGAGACCCGGCAACCCGAATATCCGCGACTTAGCATGCTGGGTCGCCACGCTACTCCAGTCTATTGAGTGGTGCAAAATAATAAATATAGAGCAACTTTTTAAGCTGAAATTCATAAATGGCATTTAGCTCGCGACTGCGTGACTGCAGTATCGGCCGTGTAAGGATGAGAGGCAACTCGAGCAGCCTAGTCGCCTAGTTTCGAAAGTACTACAGTTTCTTTTAGGAATCTGCTGTAATAGACCATAGTGCTCTTACAAATCTGAACATACAGCTCACCTTACATTAGGGAAATGTATTGTCATCTGGCTCTAGCTTGTTTTATTTAAACCATACATGGGGTGTTTTATTAAGGCTATAACTCGGAAAGTACTGGGCATAGAAACTCAGGGAAAAAATATTCGTAATTAAAGTGGCTATGAGAAAATTCTGGAAATAAAAATTAGTTCCAGACTTAAAAATTAAGTTTCGCATTTTGCGGCAAGAGGGTACAATTGAAAATTAAGTATTGAAATTAGAAATTGTAAATTTCTACGAAAATTCCCACATAAAGGTATTATCATTAGACAATTTTGCATCATTTTGGTTTAAGGCTCATTGATGTACCTATCTGGTAAAGAGTAGGGGAAGCTATTGAAAGTCTTATCATTTAAATAGCTGTAACTTCTAAATAACTTATCCGATTTTATTAAACTTAAGCTTGTTTGGAAGAAAAAGGTAAGTACATCTACTTTTAATTGACGTATTTATTGGTACACATTAGTTCGTAATAAAATTGTTAGAGGGCGCAATTTGTAATAAGAATAGTTTTTTTGATTTTATTCCGAAAACTCAAATCATATGGTATAACTATGACATCATAATCGGAAAGCAAATTAAATTTGTAACAAAAAAATGCGAAGATCTTGATGAATAATTACACTTTCAATCTCTTATCAAGATAGGTACGCCAGTGAGCCTTAAACCAAAATGATGAAGAATTGTCCTAAGTTTTCTAATAATGTTACTAAAAGTACTATACCCTAATGTGAGAATTTTTGGAGAAATTTAGATTTTTAATAATCAATTTTCAATTGTGCCCTCTGGGGCAAAATGTGGAACTTAAAAATTACTTCCAGAGTATTGTAATGGCCAATTTAATTACGTATGCCCAGTAAATTCTGAGATATGGCCAGTGGCCAACCTTAATGAAATACCCTGTACTTGTCCCCGAAGTTGCTGACGCCATTGAATAACTTCAAATTGAGACGTAAAAACCTTACAAATGTCTAAACTTTTTCCACTACAAGCAGAGCTAGTCCAAGTTTTATTTAAATTAATCTGCGACCACTTTTAGAATTTTCAATTATTGTCGATTTAAATATTACATTAAAGAACAGAACTAATTTAACTATTTTGGTTAACAAAGTTCCGCCATATTTATTACGAAATTTTAAAAAGTTAAATTTATAATTGATGTATTATTTTATAGAAACTTTTTCCTACACTGATTATTACTAGGTTATATTAGAACAACATGCAGTATAGTTACATGTCTATTATTTTATCTAGATATGTGTAACCCTAAATAAAAGGACGCAATTTTTTCATATGTATGGAAGTTAAGAATTTGAAAATCCTAAACAAATATTAGAAAATGTCTTCCCATTTCGTTTAACAATTAAATTGTAACAGGGTACCAGTAGCGGAACCACGAACAATCGCTTTCAAGTCGGATCGACAAGGAGAAGTCGACGACGAAGCGATCGAAAATTCGTACCACAGCAACAACTCCTTGTATTTTAGGAGTTGTTGACCACTCACAGTCAATCGCTTTACCGAAATCGTCATCTATTCGGGTGTTTCCGCTCTGTCGATAAAGACTTATAATCCATTCTAAAAACATTCCCTATGTTTCCTAGGTTATGATTAAAGGTCAATAATTTATAGAAAAAAAGAAGAATAAAATAGGTTATATTTTTGTTTGTTTTCGCGCGTTTATGGTCGTTTTTAAATATTTGGAGAGTTTTAATCGTTTATTATTTTGTGAGTTATTATAGTTTAATAATCAAAATGTTACCAGTAAATATTTTAATGGACCGCGAGAGACGTAGGTTACGTCTACGGCGTTTTAATTTGCAGAGAATGCGAATGTGGGACTCATTTAATCCTTTTACTGTGGACGACGTGGAATTTAGACGAAGATACCGACTGACTAAGCCACAGGCACAAATGCTGGTGGATATGCTATTGCCCCACATGAGGAATATTCCGCGAAGAGGTGCATTGTCCCCACGGACAAGAATATTTGCGGCCCTGCAATTTTTCGCTACTGGCAGTTACCAGAGGCTCATGGGGCAAAGCGTAAATATTTCAGTACAAAGCCAACATTCATTCATTTTATTCATCATACCAATATTTCTACTTACCGTGTGTGAAAGAATGGCAAATAATTTTTAAAAAATTTTGTCGAAAAAAACAACATAAACAAACCGAAACAAAACTAATTTTGAGGTTAGATTACTCGACAAGCTTTGGCGGGATTCACTTGTTAGTCGCTTTGTGGCGATTCGTTTAAATCGATATATTTCCGTAAAACGATTGTCGGCGGTAGCGATTTTGTAGATTAACCTTGAGTCAGGGTGAGACGAAGAGATACCTAAGGGGAAATAGCCGACAAACTGTCGATTACGATTGTCTGTGGTTCCACTGCGTTTGACTTAAACCTCATTTTCTGGCCTACATCAAAATATGGAAAATAAAACAGTGGTTACTTGTTATGTTTCACAGTTTTTAATTTAGTTTCCTGACACGTGTTTCGATCTTCTCAAAGATAAGATCTTTCTTCGTTGGAAAGAATTATATTTACCGCTGAATATGAAACAGGTTTTTACAAAATTGTTTGTGTGGATTCCGAGAAAATCACGTTTAAAATATCGTTTAGTGGGATTGTCACTATTGCTGGATTCTATACGTCAAATAATACCATTTATTAATGCAGTTCTGGTTTTAAATAGAGTGTAGTAGAATGATTTTAAGAAATTGCGTCCTTGTATTTTTAGTGTATTTAAGACAGTGCCTTTATTGAGGTAGCCCTTGATTGTCTAATCTAAGCCCCCGATTTTTTTGCATTGTTACTAAGATTTGACTCATAGTTTTTAAAATTTACAGTATTCCTTACGACCGACATTCCGAGAAGCGACGAAAGAGGGGCAGTTTATTCTTCAGAAAAAAGAAGGTATATATTTTATATTTATTTTGTCCGTCCAGGCGTAGACCTTACTGTTTTCTCTCTATTTGGCATAAGGCGGTTTATTTCAATTAAATATGTAAGCGGTTGCCCCTGGCGTTAATAGTGCTAGTTTGTAGAAGGGTTGGCACATTACCATCTTCGCAGAAGGCTTATTGTAACACTTTTGTTTAATGTCTTGGTAATGTCAGCCAGACGGAATTTTTACGTAGGTTATGCACTGGTTTATCCGCCAATCCCCTATGAGGCGACCGTCCATTCTAAAGGGGTTCCCCTAAAAACCATTCTTACCTCTAAAATCTTGGGTGTTCTTTTTTTATTAGGGGTACACCCGTCCGGGGAATCGAAACCGGGTCGCCAAGACCGAATGCGACGGCTCTACCACTGAGCTACCTAGTAGGTACATACACAGTTTCAGTTATAACTTACTTTATACTCCGCTTACTCACGTACTGGTTTGTAAAGCCTTCTATAACCGAAATCATCATATTAAACACTTCACATTCTAAATTAGAACCTATTGGAAATACATCCCAATAATAAACATGTTCCTGGAGTGTCAATACTTTTCTAGAAACAATTAAAAATATCCTGCAAAAGTATAAGTTTTGTACAAACAGAACGTCATCTCATAACCCGAGAAGAGCAACCAGAGAGACAAAATACGTCGGCACTTTTGATGTTGGGGGGTAAACATTTTGGGACCTCGAATGGACCGTTTGTCTGCATGATACACTAAGGAAAAGGTTTACAACAGCCTATTAGAAGGCAAAATTTAAGAACAGCAACCAAAAGAAATTTAACACTTAAAACTTAACACATAAAATATAGTTTTCCAAACAAAAATCCTGGACAGATAGCCGGTTAGCCGGCGAGCGCAATTACCACATGTTTACAAAAGTTGGTCGACTTATCTCCCATTTAAATTCTCTCTGGTCACTCTTCTCGGCCATAACCCACAATTCTTTTAGTTGCCAGTCGAGTCGCCAGCCTATTATAATGTCACCTTTGTTTCGATAACTTAAATAGAAAAAAACAGCTTAGTGCTGTTTGAAATCACGTGACAACATGAGTCAATTTTTACGCTAAAATAATACACTGTTGCCTAAGAATCCAAAGATTCTTCCATTATGGGTTTAATTTTTTTTTCTTTATAAGCGCAATACAATATGAGCTGAAATGCAAAGTTCGAATTATTGGTTCTTGACAGTTTTTCAAAATTTTGCTATTGGTTTGTTTGTAAACTGTTATTACTGTAAAAATTCGACATTTACATCACATCGCAGTTTACGTGTTGTGTCAACATTATAATGAAACAATATTACCACATAGTACCTCAAGTATGTAAAGTAACTTATTTAGTACCAGGATTTTTATTTTACAACTATAGTATGAGTCAGAAATAATAGTCAGTGACTCATCGCTTTCATATCGAGAGCAACGGCTTATATGAAGTCAGAGGAAAAAAATTTCACGAAAATAAATATCCTGCTCTGTTAAAATTCCAAAATAATACTGGAATTGTCTCCCCTAACTTCGTACAACCCACTACACTCTATATGAAAGCCATGAATCACTGACTATTATTTCCGACTCATACTATAAGTGTTTGAATACATGTGATACGTTAGAATGTCCTCTATAAACAATGTTATGTCGGCTTGGCGAAAAAGTAATACATGTGATACGTTAGAATGTCCTCTATAAACAATGTTATGTCGGCTTGGCGAAAAAGTATTTTTATGAATGAAATACTGCGTCTGCTTTACTCGGTCGTCATTGGTCAAATCTGTAGTCTAGCAAAAATTCGCAAGCTCGGGTTACAGCTGTTTCCAGCAGACCGAACGCCCTTGGTACATAAATAACTTTTAGCATTCAATTTTAGGATAAAACAAAGAAGTTAACGCATCAGTGGGTGTCAGCGTGTTATGGTTCTTCCCAAACATGTGATGTTTGCGCCAAACCTTTAAGCAATAAACCTGCTCTGTATTGTGAGAGTAAGTATTTTTTGCGGTTTTTTTTATTGATCCGAGATGATTTTTGTATATACTGCAGACCTTACACGGTCATTTGAACTGACATGATGTCAATCCCTTATTCTCGCATACGTCTTGTTTCTAATGAGAATTCGCATCAGTCCTGTCATCAATTTTTAAACTTTGCCCTTACATAGGGTTACCATCTATCTAGAATATTTTTCAGGACAAACAGGCCCGAAATTCCGGACATAGTCCGGCTATTTTTCTTTCGAGGCGCAGCAAATCAAAAACGAATTTTATTTTTTTATATAAAATTTGTCATTTTTTACCACATATTATACAAATAATGACATATACTACCTATATGTAACCTAGGTATACTTAGCCTTTCCTTTTACTTCTTTTAAAATATCTGAATTTTCAGGTAGTGACATAAATTCATAAAACTCGTTACAAGTCATTGCAAAATTAAAGCTCGTCATGATAATATGTTTTACAGAGTCCAGCAAAAGTATGTTTCGTTCTTTAGACCACTGGGCTGTAATTAGTGAAAAAACTCGTTCCACATTTCACATTTGCATTATGCGCTGTTATAACAAAAAAAAATGGCAAACCTTCAAAAGTTCTAAATACTGTTCTTCAGATAGACAGTTTGCAAAACACACCACCCATTTTTTGTGTGTAGGTAGATGTTGAAATTCTGATTTCTTTTCTTTAATTATTTTTTGCAAAAGACATATTTCATTAAACATTTTAGTATCGTCTACATCGTTGCCCTTTGCAATCATATAAGAAATAGATGGTGAAATTTTTTTTCCCAGTCCAGATTATCAAGATTTTCTTAACTTACCCATTTAAAACATGAAATTCTTGAAAAGGCTCCAGGCAACGATTTAAGTAAGTTATGGATATTTCATAACATTGAAAAATATTATTTCTGAAAACTTGATTTTCTTGTGTGAACCATTCATCACTCATTTTTTTTCAGTATGTCTTGAACTTTAAACGGAATAAATTTTTGCTGCAGTCTTTCATTTAGAATATTAATTACCGATTCTAGAATTTTTATTATTTCAATAATGGAGTTATCTTGTTTCTCCACTTTTTCTATATTACTATGAAAAACAGACAGCAATGAATGTATGAAATATAGATATGGTTCAGAGAATCTATTCTCAAAAAAAGATTTTAATAAAAATGGAGGGTTAGCCTCTGAAAGAAAATATGATTTTAAGGGCTGAAACATCTTTAAGATTCTTTCTATCGCGGGAAATAAGAACAACCATCTTCTTTTACAATGATTCAAAAGCTGTTCATATTTGGTACCCACAAAATCGCAAAAGTATTTTAGAGTTGACACTTACTGTATAAATATTAATAATATATAAGAAGAATAATAAGAAAGGTAAAAAGACCCTGCCAAGCAACTACCGACCCGTCGCATTGCTTTCAGTAATTTCAAAAGTAATGGAGAAAGCTATTAACCAACAACTCCTAAAGTATCTGGAAGGGCTTAACATTATCAGCGACCATCAATACGGTTTTCGTAAGTCCAGATCAACAGGTGACCTTCTGGCATATGTCACCCATCTTTGGAGCACTGGACATCTCTAGGGCTTTTGATCGTGTTTGGCACGATGGGCTTCTAAGTAAATTGCGATCCTACGGTATGCCTAATGGATTTTGTTTATGGTTAACCAGCTTCCTTAAGAACCGTTCTCTGCAAGTGGCGATTGACGGGTTTCTCTCAGACACCTTCACCATCAATGCCGGTGTTCCTCAAGGGTCCATATTGTCGCCTACCCTCTTTTTACTGTATATTACCGACCTTCTAGTAAAAACCCAAAATCCAATTTATAGCTTTGCTGATGACAGCACACTTGTCTCATCTTTTACCTTGACTCCCCAAACATCCGCTGCCGACGCACATCTTCTCAGGCAGCATGAAGTTTTGCGCCTCAACAATGACCTGGAAGAAATTTTAGCTTGGGGTGACAGTAACCAAGTCGAATTTAATGCTAAGAAAACCCAGGCAGCAGTCTTCTCCAAAAAGGTTAACATTGCAGAACCGGATATAGTCATGGCAGGACACGCAATTCCCCTGGCACCGTCTATTAATTTGCTAGGGGTCAATCTGGGAGGTAATATGTCTTGGCATGATCACGTTGCCGCAATTGCCAAGACAGCTGCACAGAAACTTGGTGTACTTTTCCGCACCAAAAAGTTGTACACACCTCATCAACTTTTGACACTCTACAAAGCCCAGATTCGACCATCATTAGAATATTGCTCTCATGTCTGGAGCTCTGCACCCAAGCACACCCTTCGGCTACTGGATTCCATTCAAAGGAGAGTCGTTCGTCTGATCGGCGACCCCGAGCTGACCAAGACCCTCGATAGCCTGGAGCGTCGAAGACAGGTTGGTGATTTGGCTCTCTTTTACAGATATTTCCATGGCAGGTGTTCGACTGACATTGCCCACTTGATTCCACCTAGAGCAATGCAAAACAGAAATACACGGCGAACCACTGCCGCTCATCCATATGTTGTTCAGCTTAGTACTCCTCGAACTTCATTGTTCAAGAATTCTTTCATCTGGAGAACGTCATCTTTGTGGAATGATCTTCCTGAGGTCGTGTTTCCCAATGAATACAATCTTCAACGTTTCAAGACCAACGTTAATCGCTTTCTTCGCACACGCACCGCTCCCAGAGCGCCTTAAGGATTTTTCCTACAGTGCAGGTGTTTTATCATAAAAAAAATATTATTTTCAAGACCGTGACCGGCTAAATTCCGGACCCGGTTTGTTTTTCCGGCCGGACGCAGTCCGGACGACCCTAAATTCCGGATATGTCCGGAAAAATCCGGACGAATGGTAACCCTACCCTTACACAATCAGTATTGCAGTCATTTTCCTTATCAAAATGATTGTGTAGGATCTCCATATAATTTTTGTCAAATACAGGATTGGTAAAAAAATTTTTTTTTGCTTTGGAACGTGAAAAGAACTTATAACCTTTTTATTTTAGCCTGTGGAACAACAGTTCACCAAAATACCTGTAAAGACAATATTGTGGAATGCGTTAATGTGAAGATAAAAGGTGCTAAGGTAAGTTATATTTTCTATGCAAAGCTGGTTTGCTCACTTACTATACTTTTAATACATTTCCTGCTAGTATTACACATTGTTTGCATAATATACAGGGTGTTATAGAATTGACGCATTATATTTAATCCCGTAAATCCTTGTATGACTAAAATTATGTTGGAGTATACGGGGTGGCCCAAAAAACGTGGCGAATATAACTTAGGTTTTTTTAAATGGAACACCCTATATATTACATTATTTTCTAATTCCCCACTAAATTCTACGCTTATTTTGTTGTATGTAATGTAAATGTAATGTTATATGCCTAAATTTCATAGTTTCTGAAATATTGACGTTTAAATATGGCATTTTCAGACTTTAACAAGCTGTAACATTGGAACGGTTCATCTTAAATAAAAATGGTTGTCAAAGTCAAAAAATGCCATATTTTAAACGTCAATATCTCAAAAACTATTGAATTTAGACATATGACATTTATAAAATAAGCGTAGAATTTTATGGGGAATCAGAAAATAATTCAATATATAGGGTGTTCCGTTTAGAAAAACCTAAGTTATATTCGCCACGTTTTTTTGGGCCACCCCGTATACTCCAGCATAATTTTAAAATGTGCACCTCAATTGTCTCTACAACTTTTGTATTTCGAATTTTTATCTAATTCTTAAGATAAAGGAGAAAATGAACTTTACTCTATCGTTGACTCACCCTGTAGTTCCTGTATAACCAAAAGTGATAGGAAAACATCAATATTTTAGTTTGAAAAATATATCTAAACCAAAGTTTAAAAAAAATATTCTTTAAAGTTTTCCCAAAAGTTCGATCGAACACTGTATAATATGCAATAATTTAACTTAAAATATTCTGTTATACGCGACATAAAAATTGTCGTAATATTATATAAGTATGTTTTGTTAGCGTGTCCAAATTTCCAATCACTGCGTTAAATATTCATATTTCCTAAAATCATAAACTTAACAATTGATCATTTTCAAACAGCTGACTTTGACATGTCGGCCATTTTGGCTGGAGGACAAACAAACACCGTATTTCCATGCAAAAGCAATGCAAATCAGTTGAGTTTTGAGTTTACTAGTTTAAAAAGTGGTTTAAAACGACGCTTTAGATGATTGATTGTGATTAACTGATTTTATTCTTAATCTGCGTATACCTATTTTAGTGGAAATAAGTGTTTTAACTCGAGTAAAAGCAAATCGAAACGACTTTTAGCAATGGAGGGAAGTGCTTAGTAATATGAACATTTATCTCAAAGTGTGAAAGACATACAATTAAAAATCATCGATGACAAAGATCCATACTTTAGTGTAGATTTACATTCCCTGCCTGAAATAACTATGATTGACAGGGCAAATTATTTAATCCTAACACAGTGTTTATACTGGACAACAAATAAAGAAAAATGAAAGTGAAATGTCCATATTCTCTATGCTTCCTGGATTTCGAAGAGTTTGCTGCAAAGGGAACGTTATATTTTATGGTGGAAAATGGTAAATACAAACTGAATAAAAACAACATGTATTTCCATCAAGTTCAGTGTCAAATGTTTGCAACCGAAACAAAATATTGTGATTTTGTGCTATGGTCAAAACAAAATTTGTTCATTGAAAGGATTTTGTATGATGAACATTATATTACTGTAAACTTAACAAAAGCATTGGACTTTTTAAAATATATTAACAAACCTGAATTACTGGGAAAATATTTTACACAAAAAGCCGGAACAGCAAAGGTCTCTGTGTTGTGTGTAAAAAGGTAGATGACAGTAGCCCTATGATAAAGCGTGATAATGAAAAAAGTGACTGCTTCAATATTTATGTGCATATAGTTATATAAACATACTTTTAAATGTAAAGTAGTGTCATTTGTAGTATAATATTATTACATATTTTTTTATTTGTATATGGTAGGAAGATTTCGGTCATTAGCCGTTTGGACCAAGTGCCAAAAAAAGTTTATTATTGATTGATAATATATTTAAAAGGTACATACACCAATTTGTGTTTTAAATATTGTTTATTTTACTTAGGAAAATTTGTACAATTAGGGCTTAAGCTTCGCTTGGTTCAATGCTTAACCAAGCTTAAGCCGTAATTGTACAACCGGATCTTAATGTTGATATTTTTGCATGCACCTTGCATACTTTAAAGTAGGAATTTGAATTATATATTTTGTAAATTAAACAAATGTACAGAAGATAGTTTTTATGAAATAAAAAACATCAGTAAATTTGGTATCAAAGTTTTATTAAAGATTAATAATAATATATTAATGGATTCAGCCAATTACAAATTCAAAACATACATAGAATAGGATTACATGAGCCATCTATATAATAAAACAAACTAAAACTAAATAGGGAGCAATAATACTCGACGGCAACCTTATTTCTCCCTATTTAACTTGCCAAATCACTTCAAGCATGGACTACTACACTTAATGGTCCTCTTTTAATTGCTTTTATCCATATCTCTTGCCTGTGTCTGGTGTCTGGATAAGGCATGTGTTCATTTCAGCATTTTTCAAGCAGCAGGTATTCTGAAACACCTTACATTGTCTCGATTTCCTCTCATCCCACAAATGACTACTGCACAAAATGATGGTATTACTAAAGTATTTAAGTTTATTATTTTATGATTTAAAGAAAATAGTACATCAAACCACTTAAATAACGGCGAAAATGCATAAAAACACAACACTTCACTTAACCTAGTTTTGTATTGTTTGTCCTCCAGGCAAAATGGCGACTGCCTTGTGACGTCATGTGAAAATGGTCAATAGGATTTTGTTGATGACTATTTTTAATAAATGTTATGTTTTAGAGTACAAGTAAGCTGACGGGATTCACCGGACCATTGGCTTCGGTAAAGAATCCTTCATCGAAACGCAGTTCCGGATCGGTGCCAAATTCAATTAGTACTTCAACAAGGTAAGTAAACTTAACGTTCCACCTATGTGTTTGGTAGTTTCACAGGTATCGCATTTTAAGGGTTTAAACAAAAATAGGAATATGGCAAATATTTTAAAAACTACTGAATGTAATTTCTGCAAATTGGCGCATCCATAGTACCTACTTACGAAGGACGAAATCATTTCTGTAATTGTACAGTGTTAGTTCAAACTTTAACGTCCTGGATATTTTTAAACAATCAAAAAGTCCCTTATAGTTTATGATCCTTTTCGAAAAATCCACCTTGGAAAAGAAAGGGAGGTACACCGTTCACAAATAGAAATTGAACGTGTTAACACATTTTACAGATATAGTATTATAATTTTTTTATTTATTTCTTACAATTTATTGGCATCTGCCAAAGGGCTAACGACCGGGGTCTTCCTGCCCTAATTTTTTTAAATTTTGCCTGTTTTTGAGAAAAACACAATATCTTGTTTACAAATATATTTCGTAAGACCGTTCTAAAAGCAAAGATCTCGCTGTATATTAGCGTCTTATGCAATAGCAAAAGCACTGCTTTTTTACGAGTGTAAGCAAGCGAGAGAGCTGGTAGGCAGTAGGGTAGAAAGAAATGTAACAAATAATCCCGTCGCAACCTTCGACCTACCTTCCTCTATCAGCTCGCGCCAAGAAAGCACGCGTTTGGTAAGTGCATTGGTGACAATCTTCTAGTTTTACCGTAGTTAGAAAAATACTTCGCTTTCTCAATATAAAATATGAAACACGCCTCT
Source organism: Polydrusus cervinus (assembly GCA_935413205.1). NCBI lineage: Eukaryota > Metazoa > Arthropoda > Insecta > Coleoptera > Curculionidae > Polydrusus > Polydrusus cervinus. Next base: position 95,777,026 of record OW284510.1, on the reverse strand, counting down.
ATAAGTTTTATCATTAATTAGTTTAGTTAAGATATTTTTAAAGGGATAACGGATAAGGTATCGTAAAATAAGAAGCAGTTTGTGACAATTAAAATAATTTTTGCTGTTAGGTTCATAATATTTATTAATCAGTAAGCTTATCATCATATTTCACATAATAATTGACCTCTTTTTTGGCAACATTGGTCCAATCAGGTGGATGATAGATTTTTAATTTATAATTAGTGTTTTCGACCTTTTGCTAGAATTCGCGCCGTCGGGTTTTGGGAAAAAAAGACATATGGAGGCGTTAATTGTTACTATTCCGGCTAGCAGTGCGTCTGCAGAACGAGACCGGCGTGTTGAACTCATTTACAAATAATGTCGTTTTATTCTTCTTCTGTCAGTGTTCTTTTTACAAACTCAAAAACAAGACATTTTGTGACAACATTTGAAATTTACATGCTTGAATGCTACGGAAGGTAAATTTTTGTCTTAAATGAAATTTTTGCCTACCCTGAAAGTTGTAAAAAGTATTCCATGGAATTTTACGCATTTTGTTTCTAATACAAGGCTTTAAATTTTTTATATAAACCGGTCTATTTTTGTAAACCTTATTTGTAAAATCGCCACACAAATAATTCAAATGGCCTGCCAGATACCCAGACCTCACTTCTTTGGACTTTTATTTGCGAGATGATTTAAAAAATAGGATTTACAAAAATAGACTATGTATAAAAACTATAGAAATGGTTTCGTTCTTCCTACGTGTGGTGGTGTTTTTAGCTCGTGGATGTGCCAATTCTCAATAAACTATATTCAGTAGTTTTTGTAATAATTGCAATATTCCAAACTCTTTCAACACCCTACAACAAATTTAGACATTGAATCACATGAAATTGGCTACTTTTTAAACGATTATGTTGTTGTTGAGGTTAAATATTAGCGTTAAATATAGTTTACGACTAAACTAGTAAAGAATTTATTAAAAATATGCCAACTATTTTAATTAGGATAGTGCATCATATAACGTAAATAGGAATACTTATATGTAATAAAAGGTTTTAATTTTCTAAAAAAAGTTAGCTAGTGTGTACTTAAAACTGTTCTATTCGTGATCTGCACCGATATTAAATTGATTATAATTATGATATTTCCTGTTTAAAGATTTTAGACAACTGGCAATTAAAACATATACACGCGGACATTCGACCTGAAGAGGATCGTATTTAGAAATTTCTTGTCTTATTTAAAATCGTGCAACCATATAATCCGTGGCGTAGCCACTGATTTGGGGGGGGGGGGGGGGGGGGCTCAGTGAGCGTAAGTAGGACATTTTTTTTTCTGGAGAGTGGGACAGTCGGGACCACATGTATTTCATGATATTGTACCTAGCGAAGAAGGCGGAAAAGCTCCGCAGGCGAAAAATGTTCGGGGCTACGCCCAAAGTTCGTTTAAAATTCACCTAACTACTATCAAATTTCGAAAATTAAATTATTACCTCTCCCCCTCTACATTTTTTTATATTTGTGAAAAATAAGAATATTGGTGTCAATCCAAAATTTTAACATAAGACGTATGTATGACTCTAACTAGCCTTTTTCGGGCTTGGGTTTTCATGAATAAAAATAAAGTAAATATCGCTCACCACGCCAATATTGATGATTTTTTTAGAAATCATGTATTTTAGGAGCGTAGATCTAAGAGCAGTTTTTGGTGCAAATGCTTAGGTTTGAAATATTCCTTCTTAAGGGCCGTTTTGTATATTCATAATAAAGCATTCTCGTTTCTTCCCGCACTATTTTTTTTTATTATAAATTATCACACTTATTCCATAAAAAATGTTTCAATTAAAATTTTTACTTTAATTTTTCTATTTAAAAATAAATACCTAATTTTGTTTGTTTTTGTTGTAAAAATATTTTATTGCATTGGGTTATATTTTTGTTGATTTAAAATAGCTTTAAAGAAGGGGAAACGGAACAGACAAATATATAATAGAAAAATACTATAAAATATTCTTTTTACTCGTTTTCTTTTAAAATTGTTTCATAAATCAATAACTAAAACGATATGCGTCCGAAACCTTAATCTCTATACAAGACAGGACTTTTAGAAGGAAAAGTTTAAAAACTAAACGTTTCCGACAAGACCTTTGTAATCTTAGCCAAAAATACATTATTTAAAAATTTAAATTAAGAGTCCAAGTGTGAGACGAAAAATTAGGTTGCAATTAGACTTTTAGACCCGAGCTCCTAGGCTCGGGGGGCAGGAGGGGGGGCTTAAGCCCGGCAGCGTCCCCCTAAATACACCACTGCATATAGTATTATAAACATTTAAAAACGACCTTATTCAGACGAGTGCCTACGTGTATATGTTTCAATTTTGTGCCAATTGGAAATAAATAGGCTTTAATAATGATATTTGATTATTGATTTGATCAAATGCTAAATTTTGTCGGTGTGAAGCGATTAAGAACATTTTCTTACAAGTAGGCCAGTTTTAAATCTCAATTTAAAAAAAATACATAGTAGATTATTTATTTTAACCAGTTGAATATATTTTTTTTTTAATAGATTTAGTAAAATATTATTCAGAAAATTACGGTGATGTAACTCGTAATCACATTCCAAAGAATAATTGTAATAAATATGTAAAAAATATAACTGTTTTTTTATTGTGTAGTTTTGAAAATTTATGTTTTTAATTTAGATTTTTGTAGAGTTGGCAATTGGCATGTAAAAAGTTCAGACACTTCTGAAAACTATTTATACTTTTAATTGTATTTCGAAACCTGCATTTTCTTTTAACACTTTTAGTGTCTTTTCAAAAGTATTTCTATTAAAAGTTTACAAATGGCTAACTTGCGCTAGGAACTAGAATATTAGGTGTAATAGTTTTTGTGTTAGAAAACTTTTATTGTTAAGGAATAATAAAATTGTATATAAATAATTATTCGTCCCGTTGATTAATTTAAACGGGTGGTCAAATAAGAGAGGACGCGCACCGGCTTAATCTTAAACCCCGTTTAACGTACAGCTTAAAAAAAAAGATTGTAAAAGTGGCCAAGACATATAATGTATACCAACTGACATATTGTCGTTATCTTAAGAAAACACCGATTAACTTTTGGTTTAAGTTTTTTCTCTAACTCTTGGAACAGACAGAGGAAAATGTTTATAACTTCGGTTTGGCTTAATGAAATCTACAAGCATTTTATGGAAAACAATGGTTAAAAATGCATATTTAAAAAGAGGAACTTAAAATACTAACGATTTGTTGCATTTAGACTAGGGCAAGTCTTTATGTAAAGTTGTTAACAAACCAACAAGTAAATGACGCACTGCAGCGATCGTTACGATACAAAGTTTGTAGAATTTATTTAAGCCAAACCAAAGTTAAAAACTTTTTCCATAGTAAAATATCTCCCATCCCTATTTTAGTTTAAAACAACAGTTAATTAAAATGAAAAATGTTTGCCGGCGTGCAGACATGAATAAAATTGAAAAGTTTTTATGCCTCCACTGGGAATGGAATCCAGAACCTCTCGATTAAGCCTCAAGCAATTGGCAACGCACTTGAGGCTTAATCTAGCGGTTCTGGGTTCTATTGCATAAAACTTTTTAAATTTTAATCTTTTTCATTAAAAAAAATATATTTACAGACACCAACATACCTACAGTTATTTAAAATTTTCTAAGAAGTGCTGCAATATAACTTTAAACCACATATACACTATATTGCTAATACCATAATTCAATGATGACACCATTGTAGGCAGATGATCAGGGTCCGTTGAGTTTGCGCAGCTAGCAAATTTGCTTCTTGATGTAAATATTTAACAGGACCAACTTTAAAAATATTTTTACAAGCTTTTCTTTAAATTCACCCGTTAGTTCGGGTGTTATGGTCAAATAAAACTAAGTAACCAATATTTTACATACCTGAAATACCTTATTTCTGGTATTGAACCGCGATTCGTGCAAAAAAAGGTCATGCACTTTTTTCTACCCATCTTGTCAAGTCACAAGTCGCTAACAATAACAAAATGTCTGGTAAAGTTTTATACCTACACACGGAACATCCGAACGAATACAACATAAAAAATGATGGAACGACTAACAACTTATAAACTAACAAAAAAAAAAAAAATGTATAAAGTAAAGTTTTATAAATATTAACACCCAAAACTTGGAAATTATAACCACACACCAACGAACGAAACAAAAGATGGCGACGAATAAGAATACAAACAACGGTGAGCCGGTTCTGTTTACGAGATATCATGTCGGTTGCCTAATTTTATCCCTACTGCGCAAGCGCCACGGGCCAAGTTCAGGTTATTTTGAATCGCACGATGGGTATCTTCTTGCTTCGTGAGGCTGCTTGTATTGGCAATATAGTGTATGTATATATGTGCTTTAAACACGTAAATTTTTGAAAATACTGTTTTTATATTAATTAGCCTAGTCGCTAGACATGTCAGAAATTTCTCCCGACCACCTTTATAATACATATTTTTTTCAAAACTGTACAATAAGAGGTTTTAAAGATATAGCCGTCGTCGTATCTTATTTTTTCACCATGTACTTTCTAGGTTCTGCACACTTATGTTTTAGACAAATATATTTCTGTACGGTTAGTTTTTGGTTTTATGGGTAACTGTATAATAATCCATAAGTGTGAAGCGGCCGTTTACATGTTCTACATACATGTACTCACAATATACTTACTCTACTTGACTATTTTCTTCCTTCCTACTACATCCTGCCCAGCTTTGTAGCTTCTCTTTGCTTCTTAAGTTGTTTTTTTAATGTTTCTCGTGTAGTTTGCACAAATGGCGTCAGGAATGTTTATTGTTTAATTTGGTCATAATTTTTGGTGTATTTAAATTATTTTCAACAATTTGTATGGAAGAATAGGTATTAAAAAAATGTTACATTAACAAAATCATATCTACTCTCCACAGTTTTTTGCTAATCAGACAGTAATCTTTGTTAACCAAAAGATTGATCTACACTAAAGCTTTAAATCTGCAATAATTATGTAGTTATAGTCTATTTCAGAAAGGTGTATAGTAATAAAAGCTCATTAGGTATGCAAAGTGACTACAGAGTACCCCAACGAATATTTAAGCCACATTCATAATGTGGCATTGATTTCATTGCAAAATTCTTTATTTTCATCAAGTGCAGGTAGTACCACCCGGGTTTGGGCCAATTTATGGGTTTTGCCTATTTTAATCAATTCACAAACACTGAAAATGGCGTGACAAAGGAGTGCATTATGTACATACATAGTATTAATTACACTTATTTTTTGTTAAAAATAAAAAAATACATTCTACAGAAATTAAATTATAAAAAATCATAATATTCTTCGTCATCTGAGGAACTGTCATCTCCTCTTGACGTTATAATTAACGAGTCGACGGTCCGATCGATCAGATGGTCAAGATCCCACATTTTCTCCTCTTTTTTAATGACAGGATTGACTGATTTTCGCCAGTTTTCTGGTGTCACTTCTTTAATGGCTTGTTCAAACAGTAGTTTAACGTCTTTCATTTTAAATATCGTGTTGTATCTTGCTACAAATCCTTTCACTTGCGCCCATATAAGTTCTATAGGATTTAGTTCGTAACGATATGGCGGTGTGCGTAGCACAGTTACACTATGTTTTTCAGCTATGTATATCTTCCACGGCAAAGCGATGTTTGTTTAAATTTTCTATACCGGGTGTTGCATCGTCGAGCGGAACATAGGAAATCCCATGTAATTTTAAATGTGGTCAACTATTGGCTTCCCTAATTATTTTAGAGAAAAATTCTATTTAGGTTTATTATTATTTTTTTTATTGTACTCATAAATACACCTTTAATATTTTCGATGTACGAGTTTTTTATAACAATAAAGCACACATTTCAAAATGACAACTTTATTTGACAGTCATCTTTTACTTTGACTGGTGCCCGCAAATACGGGGCCATAAAAAGGAGAAATAGTTAAAAAGAAATCGGCGATAACCCGTAAACGGGCTCATCAAAAATATCTAAAGTTATTCTTTTGAATGTGGGTTTTAGTGCTCTTTAATAAACCTAAATAGAATTTTTCTCTAAAATAATTAGGGAAGCCAATAATTCACCCCATTTAAAATTACATGGGATTTCCTATGTCCCGCTCGACGATGCAACACCCGGTATCTAATAGTTTCTTCTTTATCACATTTTTTTTTCTTTGGTTAGTTATCATAAATAATTTAATGCAGAAAATTTACCACAAAGCCGAACTGGATGGAATTTCCCATTTTATCACTCTACACCTTTCTGAAATAGACTATAGTACCAGCTTTTATATTCTCAGACAGAGCGACATCTATTTTACCTGTAAAGTTTAAAAGCTCAAAAAATATTTTAGAAGGCATTTCTAAATTACAGTTGACATTTTGTTTACCAGAAACTATACGGTACTGTAAAATAGTGTTAGGTTATAAAGACCAGTACCAGAATCAGATGTTGCCGCGTCCTACATCTAACCGTTTACAGCACTTTTCCTTTCTTTCGTCGGATCCTACATTTACTGATCACCCATGATATGGCGAAACGCATATAAGGATGGATCTGACGAAATTTAAAAAAAAACTATTCGTTTGATATTATTTAATGTTGTACCTAAGACGCTGAAATATCTCTTTAGGAATACTATTACTATAAGTAGGAGTAGGAACTTCAGTAGTTTAGTGGTTGTAATAATTATTGCCTGAAGAGACCTGTAATAGTTAATTTGTAACTTAAATACTCATCATATGCCGTCCAAAAATTATGAACCATTTTTTAAGTGTGTGTTGTGTTTGATAAGATACGATATGTCATTGGGTGTGGCTAATACATATGTTCCCCACCCCTCCTTTATAGGAGGAGTCAGCTGTGCTATTCGCCATGGCGCAGGGTTGCCACCAAACTGGGAGTGAAGTAAGTTCCCTAGCCTAACCTCATCCCTTGACCATACTTTGCACGATCTCCCTCTATTTCTATCTCTCTCACGCTCGTTGGTTCCATTTCAGCTTTTTGGAAACGATTCTCTTCGACTACTCTTCTGTAGATCATTTTTTGTTCTACGTTTTTATCTATAATTAAATTTTACATGGATCAATGGTATTTCTGAATAACACTATACTACATAGATTATACTTTGCGAATCAATGGTGATGCTGTAACTGTAGTAAGCTTATAATGGTACTTTTCATTATGTTATTCAAATATTATAGGACTACTAGTAGAGGGAGATGGTTCTTTCTACGCTAATTTGCTGTGGTCCCTTCTGCGCATGCAATGGCAGTAGCTAAAACGGTTTGTTTAAAATAGCTCTGTTTAAAACAGCTCTCTGTAAAACAGCTTAAACACCTCTGTTGAAGCTGTTTTAGCTACTGCCGGCGCATGCTCAGAAGGAACCGCAGCAAATTGGCGTAATCATCTCCCTCTACTACTACTGTTTACCATTTGGTACCTACAACCGAAGTATTTTATTCATTTTTAATAAATTACTTTTTATTATACTTTTAAAAGTAGTATCAACAGTTAGTAATACGAAAAATGTTTTAGGTAACCTAGTGAAGTTGAGGTACTTGATCTTGGTGGTGACTCTACAGACAAATTTAGACAATATATCGAGTGCTTGGGTTGTTTTTAGAATCTCCGTTAAATATGTGAGCACCAACACCCAAATTTAGGTCAAAATATCACTTACAATACTCATTCTTCCCTCTGCGCCGCGCAGTTTTCATACAACATACAACTATTATCATGTAATACACTACGCTATTCTTGTCTGTACACAACATACACTATTTACAAATATATAACACATTAGTGGTATTTTGACTTAACGAAATGTTGATCCATGTTTTGTCTTGTGTTTCTAGTTTGCAATTATTTTTCTTAGCTAACGCACATAATAGCCGCCCATCTATTCTTTATTATTATTTGACGCAACCCTACACACTTGTCACCTAATATTACAACGTTATTTTTTTGTTTTGTTTAGTTTTACGTTTTACCCATTCCATATGTATGAAAGAGTAGAACTTTTGTGTCATATAAACTAATAAGATTTTATATTTCAGCCAAATTCTTTATGACGATAAGGATAATGATTCGCATCATGGTCATCACGATTCAACAAAGTAAGTATATAGATTCATTTGAAATAATGAATGAAATCTGTTATATTCGTAAAAGTATAATTATAGAAAACATCTCTAAATTTAGTGGCGAATTCCAATTTTACTTTGAAAGGGTCACAAAATACAAAAAACTTACTTTAAATAATGCATGCTGAAAACAGTCTAACGCGTTTGACAGCTGGTCGTTACAATTGAATAATGGACTAGAAAAGGTTGGCAACCATCAGATCGCAAATATAACAGATGCGACGTTGCCACCTTACATAATAGAAATAATTTCAGAAAAATATAGTTACAATAAAATAAAAATTTAAGGGATTTTCGTATAAAAATTTTCTATTGCCGATATTTTGGGTTAGGAATAAGATATCGAGATGCGGTTTTCGCGAGCTAGTTTAGGCATTATTTAGCTACTTTTTCATAAGAAAAAAATCATATCAATGCATTTTATTTTGTTGAGAAAATTAAACATTTCTGTAGGAATGTCGAAAAAAGACCTCTAGCGGCGATATGTAAAACTTACAAAACTTTAAATATATTGATGTTTATAGCCCAAGAATAGGTCCTTTTAACTAGCCCAAGTTTGTTCAAATCGGCTAAGCCGTTTCGAAGATACAGGATGTTATTTACGGAAACGTTTGAATACCCCCCACCACTTTATTTTTAGAGATACTACAAAAAGTGTTAAACAATAAAGGTTCACATTATCCTCAACTTTAAAGATCAGGATTTTTTTAATTAGGTTAATATAGCGGAATTTACAGAAATATGACTTATTAGATTCAAGATTGCAGTTACGCCCCCTAGCGACCATTTTAGAAACTTGAAAATATTTTCCAGATTTTTCTCTTGGCCGTTTTAGTAATAATTTTTTTTGCCGCAAGCCTCTACGATTAATAGTTTCCCAGATACAGTACCTCGCATTCTTAGTTGGCCACCCTGTACACTACTGTACAGTCTTTTTTATAAAAAAAAGTACACGAATTCGAATGAGAGAAAACCTTAACCATATTTGCCTAAAACCTTCTTATCGCATGTTAAAGGTTATTAAAAATGCAAAGTATTGGCGTTGGGCGTTAGTTTAATAGAATAACAAAAATTATTTTTTTTAAATTTTATAATATATCTTAACACTTTTATATAAATTACAATAGAAACGAAAAACGTTCAACAAGGATAAATAAAATCTAATATTTGGTCATATATCTCTGTTTTTTTATTACTTGAGCCAGTCTATTCGGAATTGACTGAATTATATTTGATACAATATTTCGATCAAGCTCTTCCCAGCAAGCATGTATTATTTCCCATAAATCTTCTGAATTTTGTGGCCTAAATTTTTTTACGATTATACCCCAAATATTTTCGATTGGATTGATATCGGGACTATAAGCGACTCAAGGCAGCACAGAAGGCAGCACAGTTTGAAACCAGTGGGTTACAGCATTGGTAGTGTGGACTGGACAATTATCTTGTTGAAATATAATAGTATATTACATAACAAGTGATGAAAGTGATACTTTTCAAACGAGGATATATTTAGCACGAGGCGTCAGCCGTGTGCGGAAATTCTCCGAGTCTTAGAATAATCACTTTCACACGAGTAATGTACACTATTTTTCCTACGACCACAAAGAATTATTAAAAAAACCTTTGATTTGTGAAAAAAATATTTCAACTCTAGAGCTGAAAAAAAATATTTCAACTCTAGAGTGGAAATACAACAACACTATTTAATTTAAACATATGATGCCACACACACACCAGGCAGGTCCATACAAGCTATCACGACAATGAGGGACCCAGGTTCAAACCCCTCACACAACACGAACTTAATGTACTAGTTTTTAGCTAATGTTTTATCAATAATTAAGAGGAGTTATAGGCCTAGCCTCGCTTAAAATTTTAATCAATGAAGATCCTAGTCCAATTTAATAGATCGAAAGGTCACAGGTTCAAATTCCATCAGGAGTACTTGACTTTTTTTTTATAAAAACATTAAAAAATAATAAAATTATTTTGAATTGAAATCTTCCTTCTTGAATGATTTTTTTTATTTAATCAAGGAAAGATGCATTAAAAATAAATTTAAAAAATTTTCCCAACAAGGAAGATTTCAATTTAAAATAATTATATAAATTATTTAATGTTTTCATAAAAAAAAGTCAAGTGCTCCTGATGGGATTTGAACCTGTGATCTTTCGATTCATAGGTCATGGCTCTACTCTCTAGGCTATGGCAACCCATAAGCATTTTCTGCTTAAGTTTAATATATGACATTTTCTTCAGCGGGGCTTGTTTCGACTGGTAATAAATTTTCCAGTATATTCTTAACTTTTTTATAATTTTATATGGCGTATTTTCACACTCTAATTCTGAATCACTCGACAAATACGTGACAAATAAACTAAACTGCTTTCTAAAATTTGTTCTTTTTAATAAATAGGTGTGGTCTGTCAAATTGGCATCATATGCCTAAATTAAATAGTGTGCCTTGTATTTCCACTCTAGAGTTGAAATATTTTCTTTCAACACGCGTGTGATATTCGGCGCTTTCGAGCCAAGTTAACCGTGCTTTTTTTCTCATTTTCATATTTGCTCAGCAGACGGTAACAATATGTTTTCTAAAATGTTAATGTAATTTCCGGCATTAAATCTTCCCTCTATTCGCCAGCAAACACCAGGTCCATGAACACTTATCCAGCCCCATACATTTACAGAGAAACGCCCAGGTCTAGAAGTGAGGGGGTTAGTATATCGCTCTTCAAACCTGGTATTGTTTGGACAATACACACGAATTTGGCCGTTATAAGTCGACTGGAATGTATTTTCATCAGTAAAAATTACCCTGTTCCAAAATTGAGGATTGCGGTACATATAATTTAAAGCAAATATAACCCTTGATTGTCGCCGTTCTTCGGTAAGAAACATTTTTTTCGCAGCTGGGCTACATTTTAGTTCAGTTTCCTTGAGTCTCATGCTGGTGGTAAGTTGGGAGGCAGGAAATGCTGTATAACAACAGCATCCCTCGCAGTTGTAAATGGATTATTTGTTAAATATACCAAAAAAGCAGCATCCTGTTCAGGGTGGGGAAGTTTGGGACGACCTGAACCAATTTTCCATTTTAAGGATTCTTCTTGTTCCCAGTGTTGCCTAATTTTCAATATAGTTTTTTTTATTTCCATTATACAACTGCACTACAGCACGGATTGACCATCCTTCTTTGATTCTTGATACAATTTGAGCCTTTTCAACTTCTCAACTTCAGAAAACTGACAAGGCATTTTCATTTTTTTCTGTTAAAGTTTATCAAACGTTACCACCATGCAGTTTCAAAATTAATTATACCGACGCCATCCAGTGCTTTGCATTTTTGATAATCTATGACGTGTGATAACCTCCAATAAACAATCATTTAGACAAGCCGGCTTTAGGCAAATATGACAAAACTTACCTCTCATTTAAATTCTTGTACGCTTTTTTTATGAATTATTATCAAACTGAATTTTGTTTGATAATGTAGTAGTACTACGAAACTGCAGTCACCAATGTATTTTTTTATATAACCCCCTTTTTATCTCTAAGATTAAACTTTCAGAGATATAATAAATATTTTTTTACTTGACACTGTCACTATCTCATAAACAGTAGAACTAAAAAATTGATATAAACCGATTGCATGTAACGTTGGGTTCCACAAAGATTTTTACCCAGAATTAACTAACCAGCAAGTTTGACTACGACAACTGACATTGACAGGCATTATGAGCTCACAATCAAAAGTGTCTGATTAGTAAATTAAAAATTAAGGTAACCGAGCTAGTATGATTGTGAGAAAATTATTTTTGCCAATCTCATGTATGTCGCAGTCAAACTTGCTGGTTAGTTAATTATTATTAAAATTCTTTGTGCAACCCGACATAAGGACGTTAATTATTATACACAGTTAATAAAGGGTGTTATGGAATTGACGCATAATATACACCATTTATACACAAGAGAATATACACTTTTTGTTTAATTCTAATGAACGAGGAGCAAATTTATTAGCATGTTTTTATATACACTCTTTAGGTTAATTGAAAAACTAATTTTTAGTTTCGGCGATGACGTCGCGCTTGTCCAGTCTGAATTCTTGTCGGATACGACCGTCACAGCATCTGATCTGTGCCCTGATCCGAGCTTGAGGTTGCACGAGGCCGAACCTGATTCATGGTCTCCGCATGTGGGAAAAGAAATTTCCAGAAAATTGAAGGAAAAGGAAATTAAGCGACAGGAACATATTTACGAGTTCATTCTTACTGAGAAGCATCATTGTATGACGTTGTTGGTAATGCAAAAGGTAAGTTGTAGATTAACATTTTATTAATATGATAGCAATCTGTAAGCTACTCGTGATCGTCATAAATACCTGTTGCAATGTTCCTCTTGCTGGACATTTTAAAGTGCAGGCATACCTGGGACGCCCTGTTGAAATTATGACTTGTTTATTTTCAACACTTCTGGACCGAAACGGAATTGTTTTTATCCGTTGCCAACAATTTTCCCTGTAACTGCATTATTATAAAGTAACAAATCTATCATTAATTGTTTGTAAAATATACTGGATACCAAAAATTACAGAATTATTATTAACAAGATTTAATTATAATTAAATATTACAAAACATAAAGAATAAATGGCACCGCACATGTTCAGTCATCGTAATCGGATAAATTCCGTTAAAACCCGAACCTAAAACACGGCAATCTGCCATTTTCCACGTGACAGAATGAATTACACCGCTACGACATACGCCAATCGCTCGATATCGTTTTTAAATATGGCGCTACATCCATGCCTACTTTAATCGGAATATATAGGTGCTGCCTTCAAAGGACACTAAAACGTCCATACAAATATTTAATCCAGGCAGTTCTTTCTAATTTTGAATAAGTTTTAACGTGTCTCCCAACTCTTACCAAATTAAAAATTAGAAAAATTAATTCTTGGAATCAATTTCTAAAAATAAATAAATTGATTCCAAGTATTCTTTTTTCTAATTTTCAAATTGGTAGGAGACACGTTAAAACTTGTTCAAAATTAGAAATAACTGCTTTTCGTAAGCATATTATCCCAGAAATATCTATAATTGGTAGATATGGTTGCTAGATACAGGGCCTAGACGCACTCGGTTACATGATAAAAAGCTAAATTTTGAATTTTAGCAAATAACATTTTTTCAAGATAACAAAAATATTTTATTAAAATGTTTAAATATTGGTTTTTAATCATTTAACACATTTTCATTAAATTGATGGAAATATGAAAGTAACATTTGATATTTTTTTAAATTAAATTTTTTTTTTGAATTTTTGTTTTAAACTTTGCACACCAGCGTAAAATTAAAATCTAAACACTTTTTTCAAATAACTTTTTTCAATATCTTGTACTCTAATACCAGATTTTCACGACAAAATATATACTTTCAATTTTCCAGACAACGAGTAGTCACGTGACTAATGTCAAAACAAGTTTTTAGGTTACCAATCATGCAGAGGCTATCGGCATAATTTTTTTTTAAATTTCAATAATAAAATAGTTTCCCATATGGGTCTAACTTTTGCCGGTCACTGTATATCCAATTTTTGAAAATATTTATAATAAGCGTACAACACGCATAAATTTGTAAAAGTAAAAACGTATTCGATTAATTTTTTTTGTTTCAGATTTTTGTAGATGGATTACAAAAATACTTCAATTTGGGACCGAACTTGGAGAGAATGTTTCCTAGGCTGAGTGATCTGACTGAATTACATTTAGGATTCCTATCCAGACTACGCCAAAGACAAAAAGAGTCTCCCATAGTCAGCTCCATTGCAGATATTCTGTTGGAGCAATTTTCAAAAGAACATGCTTCTAAACTAAAATCAGCGTATGGTAAGTTTCTACTTAGATCCAATTTTACAATGTGTAAAGAAGAAGTGGTAATACTGTAGCGTTATTAACGACAAAATTGACAAGACAAAACAAAATAACATTACAAATCTTATAATATTGTCTGTTTTATCTAGTTTTATGTACTCATCTTCGTTCTCCACCATTTAAGGAAGATTTACTAGTTATTTTTCTATTTCTGTTGCGTGTAATAAAAGTTTTAAAAACGATTGAAGCCCCGTTGTAAATATTATAAAATAGAAAAATCGTGGTGGAAAATTATTTACATCGCAAAAAACCAACAAATGCAACTAACTACAAACTTTCATTCTGATAACGCATTAAGCATATATATTTGATAAATTGTAGAAATAGCCCAGAAATAAATGAAAAACTGGAGATTTTTGAAATAAGAAAGTGAAGATTTTAACATAAAAACATTTATATGTTAATATTACACCATTTTTCTTCTTAATTTGTATCATGCCTTCAGTACTTTCTTCCATTTTCAGTACCTTTGGTAGATATATAATATTGTTGATCTTGATATAGGACACAAATATTTCGTTTGGTAAAAATATACAGGGTGATTCCTAAGTTGATCCTTCTTTTTTAACTGCGTATAGCAGGCATTAAAATAAACAACATTTTCAAATACCTTTTTCAAAAAACTCAAAAATAAAGTACTTACATTCATTTATTACACTACGAATCAAATACGGTTCTGCCTAACTTGCCCGTTAAATAACATTAAGAAAACTTCTGGGTGTTGGATGAGCCCGCAAGGGGAAGCGTTCTGCGTATAATCTCGAAGCACTTTGCCACACTTACAGTAAATTACCACCTTATCTATTAATTCATTGTTTTCAAATTTTACCATTTTCACGTATCAATAATTTAAAATGAACTTGCTTCAGAAAAACACACCGCACCGGATTGTTCAACACTACCCGTATAACTAATACTAATAAGAGATAGGAAAAACAACAAAAACTATAGCGGGGTAAGTTTTGATGCCAGGCCCGCACTTAGATTTTTTTACTTCTCTATCTCGCCTATTTTTAAGTTTTTTGAAAAAAGATATTGGAAAAAGTTGTTTATTTTAATGCCTTCTATACATAGCTAAAAAAGAAATAATAAAAAATAATGGTCCCAAAATTGTTCCCTGAGGAACACCATATTTAATTAATATCAAATGTAACTCTAACAAATATAATTGAAATTCATGAACATAATACCGGACAGGCCAAATCATTAACGACTATTTCAATAAAATATCAATTTTGGAATGTTATAACGGTGTCAAAATTTATTATAATCTGCCCATAAACATAAAATAATTCTCTGTAATAAACTTTTAGTTGGTTGAGAATAGAGTCATTTCCGTGCTATCGTGACGGTTAATTTTTTAAATTTTGTTACATATTTTGTGATTTAACATATTCTTAATTTGTAGGTGAATTTTGTAGTAGACATCGAGACGCTGTTGAAATCTACAAATTTTACCAGCAAAACGACAACCGATTTGGCGAATTTGTAAGACATTGCCAGACGAACCCACTTTTGAAAAAGAAGGGTATTCCAGAATGCATACTCTTCGTTACCCAAAGACTTACCAAATATCCACTCTTAATAGAACCTTTAATAAAAACTAGCAAGGAGAATAGACAGGAACAAGAAACACTACAAAAAGCAATGTCGCTGGTAAAAGAAATTTTAGTGGAAGTCGATGCCCAGGTGGAGAAAAAAGAAAAGGAAGACAGAAAATTAGATATATATCACCGGATAGACGCCAAATCCTTTACTATTCATAGAGGACATAAATTTAAAAAGTCAGATATTCTGCAAGGGAATCGATCTCTTAAATTTGAGGGCGTGGCCATGTTGATGCAAGGCAGGGGAAAGATGCAATTGGTCTTGGTTATTGTTCTGTCGGAAGTGCTGTTTTTTCTGCAAGAAAGTAATCACAAGTACTCGTTTTTTACACCGGACAATAAGGTAAGGGCCAAATGCATAACATATTTTGCACTTTTGGGTCAATTAATAAATCTTACTGAACTTATTTATTTATTTCATTTAAGTATCAACAGCAAAAGCCATTAACAAGTACAATCAAAGTCTCTACAGTTGCACTATTCTAGGTATACACTAATCAGCATACAGGGTGACAATTTGAAAACGAACAGCATTAGTAGAGGGGGAAGAGGGTTTCACCATCAATTTGCGGAGGTCCCTTCTGCGCATGCCCAGGCAGTGCGCAGGCGCGTGTCATATGTCATACGTCATCTGTCATGTCACACTCTTGGGCGTGAGCTACTTGGGCATTAGCTACTTGGGCGTTAGCTACTTTGGCATTAGCTACTTGGGCGTTAGCTACTTGGGCAATAGTATTCATTATAGGCTCCGTGTTAAGGATGACGTCATATTATGTTTAGGAAAAGATGGCGGCTGTCACCTGTCAAATAAGATATGTCAAGGTGACTTGTCAAATGTCAAAATTAAAATCTAACACGTGAGTCGGGTTCAGGGTGACGTAATAAGTCGTTTAGAGAAAACCCGAACACGATCGGTCAACTGGTTTGAAAGATATAGTATTTTGCGATTAGTGCCCTTATGCCTATCAGTGGAGTGCTGAAATTCTGGTTGCAGGCAGAGGAATATAGAACCAATCTAACAGTGAAGGAATTTTTCAAATATCTCAACTAATAACAGAGCTAGATGTATTAAACCATTAGGGCCTTAACACGATAAAGTCGTGCAAAGCATTGGTAATGTTTATTTCTTAGTAGGAATATACCTCGTATATTAATTATATTTATATACCTCGTATAATACGGTACTGTTGATATGTTGTTAAGATTGCGTCATCTTTATTTCCTAGTAGCATAATATTTATCTTGTACCAGGAATCAATTAACTATTATTTAGCGAAATAAAACACTCAAGTAATAAAATAATTATTTATTTAGCCATATTACATACAGAGTTTTAGTAATTCTATATAAATTAATTGCTAGCAATAAGAAGCAGGTTACAGCTATAAATACAATTAAACTATAATTGCTGGGTGAGTCATCTAAATCCTCGGTTGATGTAGAGTTGTCACATTGGGGGAAAGTGGTGTTCTTGTATACGCTGATTAAAGTCTTCCAATCTGTCTCGCCAATAGTGTGATCTCGGAACAAGAGCTTAACCTTATAGCGAAACAGTTCGTTAGCTGCTGATGGGACTGTTATGTAAGAGGCAGGAGTAATTTTCTTATCAATCATCTCAAAAGGCATCTTTAACCATGTATTATTAGATGGAAAGTCATTGGTTTCAATCATTACTGACACGTTCCGAACGTTAAAAGGAGTGTATACGTAAAACACATTTTGCACCAGCGCCACCAGGAGTACATATGACGAACTTAACGCAGCCATGGTTGGAATATAAATGAGTTAAATTTTCTTCTTAAAGATACTTATAGCTTCATAACTATTAAGCAGACCCGTTATAAATATTATCAGTAAAACTATTAAGTAAAAACCACTTCGTTTATAGCAGGATGGTTCTAGTTTTTGCATCTTTTTCTCTTTAACAGGCCTGGACGGTTTATTTGCTTTAAGTTGTCTGCACTTCCATAACATCTTTGCCAATTTACAGTGTTTAGCGTACTTGTAATGATCTGCTAGAGGATCGTCTCCTTCTTTCCAATTATCAAATTCGCAGTGGCAAAAAGCACATTTAACCACATCAGAATGTTGTGTAAAATAAAAACCTGCATATGCTAGGGCTTCTGGATTAACTTTATTGCGCCACCCAGTAAATGTGATTAATCTGTCTTCAAAATTTCGAAGCAGCCCAAGGCCATCATCACCGCAATCTAGACGATCTACACTATCCATTAGGTACATGTTTCTATCTAGAGAGTTGTAACTATACTAAGAAATAAAACATGAAATTGTTTATTTATTCATTTATTAAACATCAGTACACATATATATTTTATCAAAATCATCCATCACCTTCTGCGGATTATAATGCAATAACTCTAAAATATAATAATTCTGTTCAGACATGTTTAAATTACAAATACTTTTAACAACATCAATAATGGTGTTATCTATATTAACATAATAACAAGCATATCTCAATAAATCATCATAAGCGGTTCTAAAGTCTAAGTTTTTTACTAATTCTAACCTATAATTAACTAAATGTTTAATACATAAAATATCATGCATGTCTTTACAGCAAAAACATAATGTAACATTATCACATTTAATATTAATTATTTTTTCTCCCAACAGAACTGCTGTGGACATGGTAAAATTTTCAGTTTCAGATACGGAGGTTGCTACGGTTTCGCCGGATCCATTATCTTCAAGCATCTTGGAAGCCATTTTGAGAAATTCATACCAGTCAAAGTTAGCCAGAGAGATTGAAACTTGTTCTTCAGGTAGATTTAAAAGTGTATTTGTTAACTTTACACTTGGCAGCATTCCTCTGGCGACACTGAGGCCTACCACTACCTTGAAATGGCCAGCAGGATAACACACTTCATTTAAAAACTTCTTTTCACTTCTAATTTCTTCCTTGCTTCTTAAAATCATACTATCGAGATACTTCCAATACGGCGTCGAACTTCGAGAGGTATCATCATCATCTTCAACCATTTCACTAAAGTCTGCAGAGTAGTCAGAAAGACAACTATCGTCAAACATGATTGGAATTAAACTGGGTTTGACAAACATAAAGCTGTTTATATTATACCCCCCACTGCTCGATTGAATTTATTTATGTTGAGTTCTAGAAACAGTAGCTTAGACAAGGCCCAACCGCTACCCACCTCCCTAAATTCTGAAGCTTTGGTTAATAAAATATTTTGATAAAGAGTATAAAAATCTTCCAAATTAGTGTGTTGATCAATAACACTATACTTGGAGTTAAAAGATTTGGTTTCCTGTTCTTTTGTTGAACTCAACAGATAACGGCCATATAGCTCCATATTGACTTTTATTTTTTGATTTGAATTCAAAACCTGTTTTAACAATGAAATAATTTTATCTTTCAATGATTCTAAATAAAGCTTGACATCGGTCGAGTGTGAATCACCGGATACATGATAAGTAACAAGCCGGTTCTTAAAAGCTGTTTGAACAAGTTTTACATCAGAGTCAAAGTCCACACAACAATTCTGTTTGTGTTTTGTCGTACGATTATGGCTGCTAAGCGATACGACTTCGCTGCTGCAGACGTAACAAAACGGCATAATGTTCTCAAATGATGAGATTGCACAAGAGACGTTGTTTTTATTCAAATGTTTGATTAAGCAATTCTGGGGTACCGTAATTAGGTGATGAATTTGTATTTTTAACATCAAGCACAATACTCCATTCTCCATCGATGCTTTCAAATAGTTTAATACATCCATGTAAATGTGGAATCATGCCCTCGACTTCTATAATTTTCTGTGTTGTAATTTCTACAGTTTGAAATTGGGTTGGGAGGATATTAGACTGTAATAATTGTGTTTGTAACCATGTACCCAGCGGTTTTAGCATACTAAGCATATCCCAGTATCCATGAAATGACAGATTATAAAAACATTTTTCTCGGAAATGAACGTCCTCGTAATCACTATATTTGATACGCCTATCAACAAATAACGACTTGTGCAATAGACAGATGCTACAGTTGGAGGATGGTGCATCACACAGATCTCGTCTTTCTTTTGCATAAGCTTGACTTGCTAATAGAGAAGCATTGTTAGCCCATATGGGTAAATATTTGTGCTCAAGTAAATAGTACAAGTGGAGCCCTTCCAACTTTGCCGTATTATCTCCAGGTATTTCCGTTATACAAATGGATAAAATTCCTCCAATATATGATTCTTCAAACTTCCAAGTACAGACAACATCAGAAATATAAACTTTTACATCGGTATTTTGCAAATAATTTAAGATTTTTTTAAATTTAGGATGTACTGCTAGATACAACACTTTTTTTCGTCTTGATGCATCTTTTATTCGAAGTGATAGGTAAGCAGCAAAAATTATTTCAATGTACAGAGTATCGTGTAATAACTCATCTCGTTTATAACGACGACCATACATGAAGAGATAAGTGGGTATAGATGTGGTTTGACTATCATCATTATTATCTTCTAATGAAAATTGAAGTGGTCCTTGAAAACACTTGAGTAATTGATCTTTTTTTGTATGATGTTTAAGCTTTCTGTTCAACCATGGTTTCACCAATTTCACCTTGCTGATAAAGTGTAGAAACGCAGGAAGAAACGTTGATGCTTCATTTAACCTCTCACAATTTATAACTTGGACCCAATCTATGTAGTTATCAAACTTTTTCAACAGCACAACAGATACATCTGTTGCAAGAGCTTCTGCGGTGATGGTACTCATTACCGCCTCCGATGAGAGAACAAACCCACGCTTTTTAGTCACTTTAGACGACATACTATGCTTGTTGATTTGTAACTGAAGAAACAACCGAGGGAAAAACGGTATTTATAGATATATTTAACCAATCAGTAACGAGAACAAACAAACCTGTTGAAACCTGTTTATTCTAAAAACACGTGACATGAATAAATTTAAACCACATCCTTGGACATATCAACCCAACTGTTGTGAGATTTATCAAAACCAAGCCATTTGACATACATTTTCTTGCCTTTTTTGCGTAAAATTTGTTCTATAAGAAACACATCAGGTTGTTTCGTCTTTTGCAATTCGTATTCGTAGAAACCACCACTTATAGGGTGCCCTTGCATATCTTCTATTAAATACGTCGTTGGATTGGTAATCTGTACTTTGATAATTTTAAACAGCTCAGTAGTCCAGTTAGGTACATATCCTTTTTCAAAAACATGCTTAGCTTTACTTATACGAACAACATCACCGACTTTAAATTTCTGTTTCCCTACAACCTTGAGATTATTATAAACAGAATTTAATAATTCTGACTCAGTGTTTTTAGCCACATCTTTAGGCTTCATACCAATAGTGCGATGCTTTGTATTATTATAAGTATCTGTAACTTGTTCCAACAAGTCGATCCATTTATGATTGCCATTCAAGGTAAACAACTTAAACAACTTTTCCTTTATTGTTCGAATTACACGTTCGGCAATGGAAGCCTTTAAAATGCTAAAGGTGCTATAATGATGTATATTATGTTTCTTTAAAAGATTCTGAAAATTAGAGTTATAATATTCTTTCCCATTATCGGTGACTAATTTTTTCGGTATTCTCTTTGAATGTTTAAGTATATGTTCCATAGCAGTAGTTACATCCTGAGCAGTTTTGGACTTGAGAGGGCGTGTCCACAAAAATTTCGAAAAACAGTCAATTACAACCAATATGTACTTAAATCCGCGGTTCTCTCGAGCATACTGATCGAGTTGCGCAAGATCGGATGCAAAAGTATCATCTAATCCATACTGTAGAAATCTACGACGTTTAAATTTAGTTCTAGCTGGCCTATGTAACTCATTAACAACCTGCTCCCTCGCTTTGGTAATGCTCTTTGCCATTTTTTCAAACATAATAAATAATTTTTACAGAACAGGTATATTTATAGGATTACTTTAACAAATCAATGCGCTTGCCCAAATTCAATACATTATTTTTTAATAGTTTTCACATCTTTGTCAATGAGATTAATAGCATTATTAACGGCAGTATCTACATAGTTCTTAAAACCAATGTCAAGTTTATCAAGCCAGTAAGCCATACCCTCGCCCACTTGCTTCCTTATATTAACATCAAACTCGTCAAGCTTCTGCGTGATATAATCATTAGCAGCTAGCTGTATTTTCGCTGAGAGGGAAGCCACCAAATCATCTACAAATTTTTTATTTACAGCATCAGAGGCATCTGTTGGCGATTTAACGTTACAAAGTCGATGATCTGAAAAATTATAATCGCCATCCCCAGTAACAGCAATTAGGTTTGGTGCTTGTAGCACTCGAATCATTTTTTGCTGAGATGAGGAGGGTAACGAACGTCCGAACTTATTCATGGCTAGTACTATAATGACGTTGAATAAATAAACCGCTGTATTAATAAAATTCAATTACTCCAAGTCGTTCCAATTCGTGTAATATACTAAAGATTTCGTTTCTGTTATTATTATTGCCAACTACCTCAGAAGCTTCCAACTTTTTCAATCTTTCAACCAACTCGTTCACATCGTCGTAGTATACAAACTCCTTAGGTTTTTCATTATATTGCATTAGGGAGGACCCCGATTTATTTCCTCTCTCTGATTTGGATCTTGTGTGTATTTGCCTGGTTGTAATATTGGGCGAAGGCAACTTAGATGTTGATGACAAGAGCGGTCTAACAATAGATGTATATTTATTAGATCTATTACCCTTTAGCTGGCCAGTTTGTTTCATGTATAGACCGGTGCGTTTAAGAATATCTCCATATTCTTGTTCATCAGCTTTAGTGTGAAATTTAGGATCTTTTAAAAACAACAAGTCATATAAGCCCAGAGTTCCTTTATACTTGATGCTACCTACTTGAATGCTTCCATCTGCTAAAAAGTTTACAGGCTCTGATCCTATTTGCCAAGAATCATTTTCAACATTGTATTTTATTCCCTTTGCATCTATTTCAGGAGAGTCATACCAATATTTTTTTACATATTCTTGAGTGATCTCAGGGTATTGCTCGATAAACTTATGAAACACTTCCGAATTTCGAAGAGAAGTTTCAAAAGCATCTTTCATAGTTTGCAACGATGTTTCTGCAGGGTCTTGAAAGGCTTCTTCAAACACATCATCAGAATGATCAACATCACCATACTGTGCTTCATCAGTTAGAAATTGCACTTGTGGTTTTAGTTCGATTTTTTTCAAGGGAGGAGGTTTGACATCATCAGAAGTTTCGATTTTTATTTTACGTTTTGTAGAGTTTTTCTTATCAATCGATGCTTCAACCAGTTTATTTAATGGGTTTGTAATGGGCGTTAAGAATCTATTAAGCGCATCATCCTCCTCACCACGTTCCAACTTTAGCGCTAAATATTTCTTTCGTATGGTATTACCCGCCTGAATAATTCTTCGCTTAACATCCTTATCGAGATTTTTCAAATAAGAAGCCATAATTGCTAAACAGCTAAAAACGCCGATAAAAACAGCTAAAACAGCCCTGTTTAAAAACAGCCCTGTTTAAAAACAGCTAAAACAGCCCTGTTTACAAACAGCTAAAACAGCCCTGTTTAAAAACAGCTAAAACAGCCCTGTTTAAAAACAGCTAAAACAGCCCTGTTTAAAAACAGCTAAAACAGCCCTGTTTAAAAACAGCTAAACAGCTATGTTGTGTTATTGATTCGATTTGTTAAGACACGTCTATACTCAATGACGTCATGTGTTGGACTGATGTGTTATGACTTAGGGTAATAAATAAGTATCAAACTTGCTACGATACCGTCCCTTATTAATATCATTATCTTTAACAATAACTAAAAATCCATACCTATCTTTCCAACATTCCGAACATACACGCTTAAAAGTATCAAAGGACATGTCTGTATTTACATGATCATCGTAGATATGTTTCAGGTTTAAATCATCCTGTTTGAATAATATCAGTACATTAGCATTGTCACGAACCAGCTGTTTCGGAATCTTGGAGTATGTTTGAGAGAGGTAGAATGAATCGATATCATTATGACGCCCCATACAGAAATAATTACGTATTTTATCTTGCTTCTCGCAGGCTACATCGTCAAATATAAACACAGAATGAGGCAGGGCACTGGAAGGATCTAGAACATCATCATTATCGCTATAGCCGAAATATCTAAGACGTGAATGCTGTAAGGCCTTTCGCAGAAATTCGTACTTGTCTTGTTGCAGTGATTTGGAATACACATATACATGCTCAAATCTTAAGCCGTTTTCATCAATTAATAAACTTATCATTACAGCAGTCTTGCCACAATTACTTGGGCCACACATTAAAGCTCTTATGGTGGACGGTAGAAGCCGGCCATGTTTCCTATTTTCCGATTTTTTCTGCATATCAAAATTATGTACTTTAATACAAATGTTCTGTTTCTCTTTCCGCATCTCTATAAGTATAAGTCTGCACTCTTCAATGACATCATTACTAATGCAGACGTCACAGGGTGCAGGTGTGTTAAATAGCGTTATAAGCACATTACCAGTAGAACTCCACCTGCCTAGCTATTCCTATTGTGGTCCTGGTACAAAGCTGCAAAAACGATTAGCTCGAGGAGATCAGCCAAAGAATAAATTGGATAGTTATTGCCGCGATCACGACATTGAATACTCAAAGTCCACCGACTTGGAACACAGACATAAAGCAGATAAAGTACTAGAAAACAAAGCTTGGGAACGTGTCAAGGCCAAGGATTCTAGTTTAGGTGAAAAGACATCAGCTTGGCTAGTAACAAACGCTATGAAGGTCAAACGCAAGTTAGGTGCTGGCAGCAAGAAGACAAAGAGATCTGTATGCTTGTCTTCGGTTGTAAGACAGATTAAGAAACAACTTAAACATTCAGGTTCGGGGAATGTTGGTAGAAAGAAGACTTTAAGTAACTTACTAAAGGCAGCACGAGTAACAGTGAAGAAAATTGGAGGCTCCAAAAGAATCAAGGTTCCTCGAGTAATTCCACTACCAAAACAAGGTGGTATTCTACCACTTATTCCGATATTTGCTGGACTTAGCGCGCTCGGGGCATTAAGTGGTGGAGCTGCTGGTATTGCCAAGGCAGTTAATGATGCTCAGAGTGCCAAAGACAAACTAAAAGAATCACAACGACACAACGAGACAATGGAGGCTATTGCATTGGGGAAGAAGGGCAGTGGCTTGTATTTGAAAAAACACAAGACAGGCTATGGTTTGTTTTTACGTAAAATGCCAAAAAACTACCAATAAAGCTACCTGAACGTCCTTTGACCGATCAAGATATTAGATTATATGCGACTCGCTTAAAGATACCTAATTTTCGAGGTGTATTTATGCGAGATACATTACCGAATGCACCCCGAAAAACAGAGTGTGGTGTTGTTAATTTGGATCGAAATACAGGAGACGGTACACATTGGGTAGCTTATAAGAAGAATGGTGATAAAGTTGTTTATTTCGATAGTTTTGGCAACTTGAAACCACCAAAAGAATTTGTCAAATATATGAAAAAAACTAAAATTTATTTCAACTATGACCAATATCAGGATTATAAAACATCAAATTGCGGCCACTTGGCATTATCATTTCTCTATCATAATAAAACTTTATAAAATACAGTAATGTTATTGTCTCGCATCAGTCATGTCTCAAACGTTCACGTTAAAGGGTCGTACTAGTCGGCTTGAATCTTATTTTGTACCTCCAATAGAACTAGATTCGAGATACGATTACTCTTTAGCATTGATTTCGCTAAATACTTGGAATACAATCCCAAATATTGAAGAAGGTCGTAACAAGTTTTATTACAAAGTTAATAAACAAGAAGAACGAGTAGTGGAAATACCAACTGGATCCTACGAGTTGGAAGATATTGAACAATTTTTGCAGCAACATCTCGCTGATTCTAAGGCAACTGCTCCAGAGCGGAACCTTATTATATCACTCAAACCCAACAACAATACGTTACGGTGTGAGTTGAAGAGCGTATACCACATAAACTTTGAACCAAAGGATAGCATTGCAAAGTTATTGGGATTCTCACCACAAGTTCTAACAGCTGGTCAGCTGTATGAATCAGATCTACCAGTTGAAATTATACAAGTTGCTACCATCAGAGTAGAGTGTAACATTATTTCCGGTTCGTACTATACAAATAATCCATCACACACTCTCTACGAATTTTCACCAACAGTGGATCCTGGTTATAGCATAAATATAGAACCAAGAAACTTAATTTATTTACCAGTGAACCAGAGGAGAATATATAACATTACGTTATCTTTACTGGATCAAGAATCAAACCCAGTTAATTTTAGAGGTGAAGAAGTTGTAATCAGATTAGAACTTAGACGAGATGGGGTTAGTGTTTAATAATAAAAGTTATTTAAACACCAACGCATCAGCTGATCAATCAGTCTGCAGTCAGAAGTCAAAGGGATCACTCACGTTTTCAAATATAGCTTATTTACAGTCTATAGGCCCACACTATCGCTATCATGTCAGAAAAACTTCAAATATTTAATCAAGTTAAGAGTGATGAGTCGGTCATTCGCGAAGAATGGCATACTTATCACCCATTCACCACCTCATTTAATAATAATGATGAAATTGAGATTGTTATTAATCAACAAGATGTGTTTTTGGATATGAGCGAAGCTCAACTCTACATAGAGGGAACATTTAAGGAGGAAACAACAGCTGGTAAAACTGGTGATTGTAACCTAACCAACAATGCTGGAGCATTTTTGTTTGACAACATATCATATGAAGTGAATGGTAAAGAAATTGAAAAGATTCGAGATCCTGGAATAGTTTGTACAGTTAAGAATTTGCTGTGCCTAAACGATCAAGAGAGCCGCGCATTAGATATTGCTGGTTGGAACTGGCCTAGTGTAGCAATCAAGACCTTGGACGAAACCTCCAAAGAGTTTAATTTTCGCATTCCCCTTTCTATGCTGTTTGGAGTGTTTGCCGATTATAAGAATGTTTTAATGGGCAAACAAAAAATTAAACTGGTTCGAGCCAGACATGATGACAACTGCTACAAGTCCAGTGGAGATAAGAAGGCTGAAATTAAATTAAAAACTGTCGAGTTAAAAGTTAAACACATCTATCCTAGCGATGCAGTTAAATTACGTCTTTTGGATGAAATTGCAAAGAACAAATCGATATTTATTCCGTTTAGAAACTGGGAGATACATGAGCTTCCTGCTCTACGAACAACAAAGAGAGATATTTGGACTGTTAAGACCATGTCTGAGAGAGCAAGATATGTTATTGTATTTTTTATGAAGAAACGTAAAGACAGCTATAAAGCCGATTGCACTTATTTTGACAATTTAAAGGTGACTGATGTCAAGTTGCATCTTAATTCAGAGGTTTATCCCTACGAAGCGTTAAACTTAAACTTTGAAAACCGCCAATTTACCGAGGCTTATCAGATGTATACGGATTTTCAAAAAACATATTTAGGAAAACAGCAGAGTGAACCACTTTTAGACTTTACTACTTTTGCAAGCAGAGCCCTATTTGTTATTGATTGCACAAAGCAAAATGAGTCCATCAAGAGCAACACCATTGATGTCAAGTTGGAATTTCAAAGTTCTGAAAACTTTTCTGCGGATTCACGAGCCTTTTGTATTATTGTGCATGATCGTGTTCTTGAGTATCAGGCTTTAACTGGACAAGTACGAGACATGTTGTAGTCAGTTGTTCTTTAGTCCCAGCAAGATGAAGGTGGTTATAGTAGATGTTCAAGGATTTTGCATCCCAGACTTTTGCGCCAAGGAGCTGGCTATTTATGATGGGAAGCAAATGAAGAGTTATCTGTTTAAACCAGCTAAGCCGTTTTGCATGTTGCCAGAGGATTGTCAAAAACAAGCATTATTTTTATATGGGAATCATCATGGTCTCTACTACAATTATGGAGAAACCGACTACAGCCAACTTTATACAATTATTCGCAACGACCTGGGAGATGCGGACATTATTTATCTCAAGGGACATGTTAAAGAGGCATTTTTAACAAAGACATTTTTAGATATAGAACATAATTTACCATATATTATTAATTTAGAATTTATTAAAGATAGTGTTAACGTACCCAAATTATCTAGAGGTATTACTGATTGTCCTTATCATAGTTTAGATGTATGTAGCTGTAGTATTAAGAATGCTTATATTTTGTATGACTATATTTATAATTTTTTACCTAAATAAAGATTAAAAATGTATGCATTGTTTTTTATTTATATTAATAAGAGTTCTATGAGAATTTAGTCATTTAATGTCCAGCTCATGGCCAAGACAGTCGATCTTAGAGTTAAACTCCAAGAACATCTGCGAAAAATACGTAGGCTGAAAAAAGATATCAAGTGTTACGAAGATCATAAATATTTGGTTAGACAGTTGTTAAAACTTAACCTCTAATACTTATCAATGGCGGCCTCCTCTTCATCATCCGCTTGGGATAAAGTGTTTGAATCTTCGTCTCGATGTCAGCAGGATAATGATGATATTGTACGCAAGATCAAGCCAAGCAGAGTTTATGAAATTGATGATTACATAACAATTATATTTAACACTACAGAAAAAGAGCGTAAACAAGTAATCATAGACACTATTGGATATGGCAAGATTTATTTTTCTAGTGATGAATTTGAAGAATTCATAAGTACGTTTGATTGTTTCAACACCCACTGGGTTGACATCTTTATGATTATTGGACAGTACACTTTGGTGTTTCATCGTAATGACGAAAAGCGAAGCCTCAAGTTTGAAGATGCCATGACAGACAAATATTTGTTTCGATGGACTGACAAGCTAATTCGTTTATTTGCAAGACATATACCTACATTGTTTAAACTAAACATTGAATATTATACTGTTGTAAAATAAATGTTAAAAATTTGCATCTGTTTTTTTTTTCCTTAGTAGGGAAGAGGGAGAGGGGGTAAAATAAGACAAAAAATTTGAATACAAAGAAATCCTGTGTTTATTTGTATATATGATACACATTTTAATACAAAAAATTAACATTTTCATCTATGTATATAATAAGTAATAATACAATAAATAATAATACAATAAATATTAATACAATAAATAATAATAAATAATAATAATAATAATAATAATAATAATAATAATAATAATAATACAATAAATAAACAAATTAAATAATAATAATAATATAATAAATACCTAGCCTAATATCACAACCCTCTAAAACCATCAGCTATCCAAGAAGATTGAAACAAAGATAGCTATGGTCAGTCTTAGCTTATGGAATTTCCGATGATTCCTTATACAATACTATATCTCTATGACCCCAAGCAAGCGTGTGCTCGAAACCGGGTATAATGAAGCGCTTATCGTCCGCGTATGACAGCGCTACCTTATTTTTAAGTTCGACATACATATCGTGTTCATGCGAACGGAAAGTGTTCATTCTACGATGAATCTGAGTTCCTTCTACGTCAGCCGCTTCTCTATAATCGTCAAGAGTCAGTTCTTTTTGGGTGACGTAGTCAGGAACCCCTTTAGCTTTTTTAGTCAACTTTCCCTCTACATTAACGCAATATGCTTTCGCCCCGGTTCCATAGAAATCCCAAATAATCTTTCCTGCATACTCATCTTTCATTTTACCAAGTATAGATTGGTTTACAGGAACATTATGTGGGTTATCTTGTGAGTAGTTGGAAGTATCGAATCTACTTAAATTTGCCGTCATATCATCATAAAAATTATCTGTTGTTACTTTTAGAATTAGGGAGTCGGTGTCAGTGTATAACAATTCCGCGCTGTTGCCATATTTCGGCTTAATGTACCCGTACAAAAAGTCATACATAATGGTTTTGGATATCTCCAAGATTGAAAAACCCACGTAAATGGGTTTATTATACACCACTTTTTGTTTTTTCATCTGGATTGCTACCAGGTTTTCGCTATAAATGGTTCGATCTTTAAAATGAGGTTTCGCGATTAACGCTCCGGCCCCCAACCTCCTACCAATATTTTCCCAATGGGTAACGAGCTTTACATCTACCCGTTTCTCCACGTTTTCCATTGTCTTGCCAAACACAGCATTGTTCATAAGTTTAAAAAAGTCTTTTTCAAATTTATTTTTGGCCTGATTTCTCAACGCTGTGTTTAGATCGATGTACTTCTTAAGCCAGGGCGATTGGTCAAAGGATATAGCGCGGTGAATTTTTGTAAGCTGAAGGCCATAATTTAAAGCTTGTTGTAAATTTTGAATGTGAATAATATATTTCTCTTTTTTCATGAAATTTGGAATTAATTTTGTTATTTTCGGGAATTTAGACCCTGGCGGCGCAATGGATTGTGGGCAAAAGGGTAGCTCATTGTGCAAAGAATGTAAATCTTCCGGATAATCTAAATCAACTTCTAAAATGTATCCTGTCGGTGATTCAGGCGCTATATTCATATAATCCAAATTTTGAATTTCGGTTTCGTTTAAAAACTTAAAGCCTCCTGTTGGTAAAAATTTAGACATGCTGGCCCCGTAGAGGTTTGTAGCGTCTAAATATGCTATGTAAGAGGTGGGTTTGTTAACGTCATAATGTGGCATAAATTTATTATTCGCAAAAGCTTTTCTTATACTACACTGACTGACTCCCCCGCGAATACCGTGTTTAAAGAAGTGTACCATGTCTAGATCGGTTAATATCTCCAATTGTATGGACGTGGCCTTGAGGGCGGAATCCATCGAAAGACCCGGCGCAGTAAAGTACTGCGCAGGATCAAGACCATAAGTAGCCAGGCACACGTCTCTAAAACTTTCAAAGACATCTGTCAAAATTAATACGTCGGATTTTAAATAAATATCAGAATATTCGCCTAAAGTTTTACATTCAAATAAATTCCATACCTTCCAAGCACGCTTATAATCATCTACGGTTATATCCTCATTTTTTAGTTTATTAAAAAAGCCTTTTTGTGATGGAAGCTTGTTTTCGTCTAATTTTGAAAAAGAGTCTACGTAATTATACGGGAAGACACCCTTCTGTCGAATAAGTTCAAATTTGTTCTGTTCTGCAAAATATTTACGCACGGTTTTACACTGATCTGATTTTAAATTTTGACTTAATTTATCTAGCCCACTAGCCATGAATCGAAAACTATCCAAAAAACGCAATTTTAAAAATACCTGTCGTTGTTTTCCCTCCTTGTTTTCGACGTTATCCACCAAGATGTGTTTAGTAAAGGAAATATATTTTTCCTTATTTTGGGGGATAACGTCCAACTTTTCTTCATCGCAAGCCAATTCCTTGACAAACAGATGGGAATCAAAATTGGACATATTATGGAAAAATATGGGAATAAAATTGGGAATTTTATAATTTAGGTTGCATACAGAGTGGGCGGGGCCTCGATATAGCCCTGTTGTATGATCATGATCATGAACTCTATCGTTTGCTTCTACATTAAATGGCTTTTCGCAAATGTGACAGGTTGGTGTTTGTCGATGCTCATTCTCTTGTTCCGCCGTCATAGGTAACATTGGCACCACTTCCTTCATAAAATGGTTGTATATTGATTTACAATCAACATCTAACCGTTTTACAAATTCTTTGTGTGCGTCCTGTCCTCTATAACTTTGGTACTTTGAATAGGCATCATCAAAATCACATTTAATGTAGTATGCAAATGAATAGGGTACATGTTTATGAGTTCTAACAGTATAGGATGTATCAGGGTCCAACTCATTTTCCTCTGTAGGTATAGGTTCAAGGATTGTCTCGAAATCGGCATAAACAACAAAAGGTACCTTTAATTTCTTTTCAAAATTTGTAAATTTCAAAATATTCTCAGGGACTTCTTCTCCGTATTTATTCTTTTTTAAATTAGTTGTTGGTACTTTGGCCAAAACGTGCCCGCAATCATGTTCTTGATGAGCTTTTAATTTTTGCTCTGAATAAAAATATGTTAAACAACCATCACATAAATACTTAGCTTCTTTACGTTTAGATAATTGACTTGAGATCAGTCGAGACATGTTTCTTATTAAACAGTAATGGCTATTTTCATAATCATCGCTGATTAATAACAAATTCACATGTCTCTCCTTACGAGATGTAGTAAAGTATAAAGGACCCACGACTTCAATACTATTTTTACCATTGTCATAGACTTTTTCTAGACCATAAACATTGATAGAAATATTATTAAGGCGTTCAAATTTAGATATATCACTAAGTTTAATCGGAAATTCCATACCTGTAAAGTCCAGCTTGTTCTCAAAAGGCATATAGTTTGCGACTCTGTTTGCATTTTGAGTCCAATGAACCGGATGCAAGGCTGCCAAGACACTCCACATAAAACACTTTAGGTCCGTGTTTTGAATGTTTAAAACAGCTCTCTTTGCTTCAATCTCCTTTGGTAGCGGGATGTATGATGATGCCTTTAGAGGGTTGATTTTATTAATTCCTAATTCTAGGTGTAGGAGCTGTTGAAGAGTCCACCCTGTAACAATAGAAACATGGTTAAGTATTATGATTTAAAAAATATTAGTAAAAGTTTTTAAACGCTTACAATAATACTTACCACTGTCCTTTTCCGAAAACTCTGAATACTTCCGGTCCAGGATGGCGGCAAACTGTCCAAACAGCTCCTCCAAGTCCGTCGCTCCATTCACCATTTGATATTTACTATTGAAAGACTTAACCTCAGTCGACTCGTTCGACTGCAGGAGGAAGCGGCCAAAAAGCTCTACACCGACTTTCAGCTGGTCATATTTTTGTAGTACGGCTCCCACCAACCTTAAGAACTTTTCCCGTAGGTGTTCTAAGAACAAGGATACGTTGGTGGGGTCCTGGCTTGAAGAAAGTCGGTAGGTAGCAATTCGGCTCCGGAATGATGTTTTAATTAGTTCTACACCCTCCTCCTGCACTGCACAGCAGTTCTCCCGATGACGTAAGGTCCTTAGGTGGCTAGACCAGCGGGAGACAGGCACATCTAGCTTGCAATCGCTGCAATGCCTCTGCTGCATAGATGAACCTGAAGTTGATGGTTCTGAAATAAATTAAAATTCACTTATAATACTTTTTATACAATTATTACCGCCCTGTAATGGCAACTTCGTTTTAATTTTTCCTGATGATGTTCATATATGTCCAAACATAGGTTATAGCAAATAATTTATACAAACTGTCTAAGAATGCCTTATAATCGTTTTTAAAAATTATGATGCAATATATTCTAATCTTACACAGTATGATGCAATACCTAATCTTACACAATATGATGCAATAACTTACCATCTGACGAAAAGAGTCTAGCCTTCTTAGCCATGGCTACTTGCGAAGAAGACGCTTGTCTTTTGGGGGCTCTATGCTGCTTCTCCTTCTGATGACATTGAAGAGCCCACCTTGAGGTAAAATTCTCCCCGCAAGTTTGACAGATTTTAACTGCAAGTCTGCAGTCGCCATGACGTTTGAGGTCGTTTTTTCTGGTGAATGAACGCTGGCAGTATTCACAAACAAACATTTTCTGCAAAATAGAAATTATTGTCCATATAAACAGATACCTTCTGCATTCTCTAATGAGCAATATTCACTTTAAAAATAATATAATGATTTGTTTTAATCCCTATTAAAATATTTTTATCATTCAATAATTATCAGATTTATAAACAAACATAACCTCAGTCATTCTGTTTTAGTTTAAACGCCGTACCACTGAAATAACAATAAATATCAAATATATAGATCACCATGTTAGCTTATTTAGCACTTATTTTTACAAAATCGTCAATTTTTAAATAATTATACACTGACATAATATAGCAAATAATATCTATACTTACCAAATAATAACGCACTGCACAATAAGAAAAAAATCAAATCCTTTCACCACACCTTGTTTGTATGAACGCTTGGGAACGTCTGAGGAATAAATGTTTCTGTTAGTATTTATATATCTAAGATGATGCAATAATGTTGAGTAAATACGTTTATTAATTATCATGACGAGGCTAAGAGAATGTTTCCAGGTAATAAAGATGATGCAATCTTAGCAGCGTATTAGCAATACATACAGGACATAACATTGAATATTAATTAATTACTGCATTCATATTATTTTTCAAACATGTCTTAACCTTTAATATTATCTAGTCACTGCATCCGTAAGCACAATAGCAAGTTGACCTTGCTGTCTAATTTAGATGTATTAAATATATTTAGAAATATTTGCGACTAAGAATGAGATAGCTAAAAGGTTTAATAATATTATAATAATAATTTCTTATTCATTATCATATCAATTAATAATATATCATATTTTCTGTTTTTTACTAAAAAATACCAAAATTAAATATACATCTTAGCCTCCCCGATTTACTCTGATTTATTTAACACTTGATTGTTTTGTTTTAAATTAAATAAAAATTAAAACACATAATTATAGAGAATATAATAGGTACTTACAATTTTATCACTTTATGTATACTGTTTTTAACGGTTGCCGAATAATAACTGAATAAACTTCTAGACTGGCCCTGTATTTATATCTTTCCCGAAACTGTGCTAGTTGCTTTCACCTTCTAGGAATATAATTAGATATTTTTTCAAATGTAATAACTCTCGCTTGGTGTTCAAGCTTTTTCCTTGACCTGAATTATAGTCGTTCGATGCGGTGATATTTAATGAGATAATGAGCAAAATGAGAGTTAATTACCATGCACTAATCTGTATGCACTCATATTCAGTTTTCTTATGCGATGTATAATTAAATTGAAGTGTGTGAGAATAGCAAATAATTTGCAGTATACAGGGTAGATAAAAAAGTATAACTCAAACATCACGTTTTAGGGATATTTTTCTATAGCTAGCCGTTCTAAGGATCTTGGTTTTTTCTAACGAGTTAAAGACATATTTGATGATATATCTGATGAGCTGCAGGCGAGTGGTTTTTTGCTAACTTTGACATATTTAGCCGATTATGTAATAATCTGAGATAATAATTATTCTATTAACTTGTTAATATAGATGAGCGGTGTCTATGGATAATGATAAGGACTTGATGGTTTTATACATCTAGTTTCGTTATTACTTGTGATTTTTGAAATATTTCTTCACTAGTCGATAGGTATACTTATCTTATACCTGCTTACCAAATTTCTCCTTTCCACCTTTATGCATTAGAGCCCTAATCGCAAAATACTATATCTTCCAAACCAGTTGACCGATCGACTTTGGGTTTTTTCTAAACGACTTATTACGTCACCCTGAATACATTCCACGTGTTAGATTTTAATTTTAGCATTTGACAAGTGACAGGTGTCATTGACATATCTTAATTGACAGGTGACAGCCGTTATCTTTTCCTAAACATAATATAACATCATCATTAACACGAGGTCTATAATGAATACTATTGCCCAAGTAGCTAACGCCCAAGTAGCTAATGCCAAAGTAGCTAACGCCCAAGTAGCTAATGCCCAAGTAGCTCACGCCCAAGAGTGTGACATGACAGATGACGTATGACATATGACACGCGCCTGCGCACTGCCTGGGCATGCGCAGAAGGGACCTCCGCAAATTGATGGTGAAACCCTCTTCCCCCTCTACTAGCATTTAATATTGCCTCTACCAATGATAGTATGAAAATTTGGCGAAACACGTCAATTGATATATCGAGGGGGACATTTTTTAAGACATTTGTTGTCGTGTTACTTTCAACCCCCCGAGTCCCAGGGCACCTACCCCTAAAATTTTAAATGGCAACCCCTATTTATTTTGCCATTTTTGTGTTCCTTATAAAATTCTACATAAACTGTATCATTTTATTTTTTCTAGTGGCGATATCGAAGACGAAATGTAAATAAATAAAGGAATTTGGAATGTATGTATTGGTAGGTACAAACAGTTTTAAACGAAGTGCTATGAGGCGGTGAATGCAATTCGTTTTAAAATTCGATATTAAATACATTTCATTAATTTGTGAGGTTAATAATTACAATTTACAAGTTTTGCCAAATTTTCATACTATCATTGGTAGAGGCAATATTAAATGCTGTTCGTTTTCAAATTGTTTACTATACAGGGTGCTACAAATTCTTGTGCATACAAGGGGATTTAGATAACGGTAAGAGATACGAAGATGGTTAAGTTGAGGCAAAGTTGCGTATTTTGAGGCTTAATAATTTGGTGAAAGAAAAAAGTAAATATTCCGAATACCTTCGGAGATATCCATAAAAACCCAAAATTTCTATTTTTGGGTTTTAATTTTTTGGACTTGGGTAATAAACAAAAATCACTTCCTCATAGCCGGTTTTTATGTTCTACAATATGGCGTTATAAGTTTTCAAATTGGACATTTTGTTCTTTAGATACCAACTTAAATTATTTTTTTTTAAATACGGACCTGGAATTTTTAAAACAGTTTTAAGGACTTTTAAGCTTTGGAAATTTAATACAATTTAAAATTTTAACGTTTTGTCACCAAAGAACAAATCACTAGTATTTCAAATTATCCTCTCTTTACTATTACGGCCCTAGCAATTATTTTTAGGATTACTTGAATATTAAAATTACATTACAGGAAGTTATGGTGTTTAGGCCGTTTATTTTTTTAAAAAGATTTACCGTCACAATACTCTAGGAAGTAAGCAAGTTTTTACGGCATGAGAAGTAATTTTATTTTTTATTAGTATTTTATATATTTTATTAATATAACGTATATCTTAAGTCCTATGGTTTTTTGCCTTAGACCTAAACCAAAATACTGTAAAAGAAAAAATAATGCTCCTGAGTGAAAAACAAGATAACTGGAGTGTTAGTCTAGTTATGTTACTGTTATGTGCTTACGTTTGTTTCAAGACCTTATTTTATTATTTCAGGCTGGTGTAGTTTCGCTTCAAAAGCTTTTAGTCCGAGAAAAAGCAGGAGCAGATTCGCGAGGTATTTACCTAATTTCTTCGAATCCGGCAGATCCTGAGATGTTTGAGCTCAAAGTTCACAAACCCAAAGATAAACAAGTGTGGATACAGGCAATAAGGTATGTTACGTTGAACTATCTTGATTTTGCTCTTATTTTCACGTGGTTTCATTCATGAACTCGTGAGGAATCTAGTGGACATTTGCATATTATCTCTTATCGTATTGTAATAAAAAGAAATGCTTAGTCCATTTTACTTCTTCTTCATTGAATCCTATAGTCGAGTCGCGTGAAATTTGTCAATGAGAAGCGCCATCGATCGCCGCTTGTGTTTTTGTTTACTGTTGTTAACCGAATTATAACTTCTGTGGTGGTTGCAATATAAAATTCGTCCAGTAATTCGTTACAACTTTTATATGGTTTTGATTTTAGTGTACGGATAAAATAAATGTTATTGTTGATGAGTGTCCTTACCAATCAACAGCATAAGGTCAGGTGGTCGTTCTAATAATGGTGACATTTTGCAAACCAACAAAATCCCTCTAAACGCTATTTCAAACGTGATTTTCTCGGAATCCACACAAACAATTTTGTAAAAACCTGTTTCATATTCAGTGGAAATTATAATTATTTTCAGCGAATCGAGAATCCGGTTTCAGATATCAGCCAGTGCGAAGATTTTACGGCCTGAAAAATCAATTTTTGTTGGATTTTGTTGGCTTACAAAATGTCATCAATGTGGTAACGCCATAACCATAAAATTAATTAATATAAAAATAAAAAAGTAGGAACTTTTCCAAAATACAACATAATAATGGATAACTCGAAGCTATAAAACCGAACACCATTACGAAATTAATTATATTTTTGTTCCTGACATTAGAGAGGCAGTTCAAAGTTGCCCTGAAGAGGAGGAAGATCCAGCCAACATGACTGCAGAAGACAGGCAAGGTCTCTTAAATGCAAAGCAAAATCAAGTGAGAAATCTTATTGGTGAGTAAACAGTTTATGACTAGAAGAAATATTGGTATAAAGATGTTGCTTTAGATTGGCAGTCTTTGAAAGTCGTTAATTTATATTTGACATAAGTTAAACGTTATTTAATATGATCCTTAGACAGTGGCGGCTTGTGATATAGAGCATAGAGGTGACTATATACAGGGTGATTTCTAAGTTGTTTTTTTTAGCTGCGTATAGAACGCATTAAAATAAACATTTTCAAATACCTTTTTTCAAAAAACTTAAAAATAGACGAGATACAGAACTAAAAAATCTAAGTTCGAACCTGGTCATCAAAACGTAGCCTGCTATACTTTATGTTGTTTGTCTTATCTCTAATTAGTATTACAAGTAGTATAGACAATACGCTGCGGTGTGTTTTTCTGAAGCA
Source organism: Polydrusus cervinus (assembly GCA_935413205.1). Classification (NCBI taxonomy): domain Eukaryota; kingdom Metazoa; phylum Arthropoda; class Insecta; order Coleoptera; family Curculionidae; genus Polydrusus; species Polydrusus cervinus. Next base: position 95,738,995 of record OW284510.1, on the reverse strand, counting down.
AGTTAATTTTAAATTGGTGACACGTGAAAATGGTAAAATTTGAAATTAATAAACTAGTAGATATGGTGCTAATTTACTGTGAGTGTCGTCAAAGTGCGGCTGCTGCTTCGAGATTATAAGCAGAACGCTTTCCCTTGCGGGCTCATCCTACACCCAGAAGTTTTCTTAATGGCATTCAACGGGCAAGGTAGGCAGGACTGTATTTGATCCATACAGTAATAAATGAATGTAAGTACCTTATTTTTGAGTTTTTTGAAAAAGGTATTTGAAAATGTTGTTAATTTTAATGCCTTCTATACATAGCTAAAAATAAGTATCAACTTAGGAATCACCCTGTATAATATTTTAAAAATCACATTCTATTTTTTGCAAAAAATAAATATAAAAAATGGTTTATTGGTTTTATTACCAGACGTATGTTCGCTGGCGTTTTCTTATTTATTTTTATTAGTAAATTTTAAAAAACGTTTGCGGGACGTTGTACTTTGATGGTAATTTGAAAGGCAATATTGACTGTGCCCAATAAAGATCACTCGAACAATGTGCCCCGCGGAGATTTCGCGTTTCTTAATTTTTTAATGTAAATATTATAAATCTATGTATCCTTACCTTTATTCATACTTAATTTTATACCTAAAATATTAAGGGATGCAAACAGATCTTTTCAATAATGTGTTGACTTGTGCACAGATTAAAATGAAAGATATTTCGAACATTTACTGTAGCTTAGTTTAGTCGCCTATGTATAATTTTAATAATAAAACTTTATAATATTTGAAATTTGCAATTATTTTAAAAACCGTTGGAAATAACTTATATGCTTGTAGTACAAAAAAAATGGCCTAAGAATTTTGCATTAAATAGTCAAATAATATACAGGGTGTTCCATTTGAAAAACTTGAGAAAAATTACTTTAAAATGTGTCGTTTTTGAATATTTCTTATGAACACCCTGTATAAAATAGATAAACATTATTAGATTCATAATATCTATAGACCCCTTGTCATAAATCTCACCCAATCCCATGATTAAAAAAATGAATTTAGATAGTCCTTTTGATTTTTTTGCCATTTTATTTTCTTAGTTTTTAATTTATTACTATGTCGGATTGCACAAAGAATTTTAATAATAATTTAACCGGCAAGTTTGACTGTGACAGACGTAACATTGACAGAAACAATTTTTTCACAATCATACTGGCCCGGTTACCTTAATTTTTAATTTACTAATCACGCACCTTTGAATGTGAGTATATAATGCCTGTCAAAGTAATTATGTCACGGTCAAACTTGCCGGTTAAATAATTATTATTAAAATTCTTTATGCAACCCGACATTAAACTACCAAAGCAACATAAATAAAAGTTTGGAAAATTATAAAGGACTCTATACGAACCTAAATATGCAATATAATACTGGGTGTTCCATTTAAAAAATACGTTTTGTTATCACACTTTTTTGGGCCACCCTGTGTGTGGAAAAATATTTTCCTGAAATACAGTATAAGTCTGCATATGAATGAAATTCCTAACTTAATTCGTGTAGGAACTATAGAAACCTGACGCACAATTGCAGGACCCTGTATACTTTGTTTTTTAAGACTTTTTATACCGGCCGCCCCTGTCATCAGGATTTTTTGTAATAGGAAATTTTATAACAGAAATTTATCTTGTTATATGAAAAATGTTTCTTACATAAAAATTGGCACTACATATGGCACTACATTGTTTTGGAATAGGTCATGTAGATTTTCTTGTAAACGAAAAAGTACAAAATATTTTTAAAAAATCATCTTTTTGCATTTGTGTATATCATGTAAATATACCTCTTGCATGAAAAGTAAATCTGTAAAATTACAATATCCCATACTTTTATATACAGTTAGTGTATATTATTTTGTCTTGCTCTGTTGCTGAACAGAAGCAGACTCGGACATCGAAGGTAACATCAGAATAGAAGGTTACTGCATGCATTCCAATTGACAGAACGCTAATACAGTAGTTATAATTTTCACCTATGTCAGTTATAGTCTGTTTTATTTCTGTAAAAAAATGCCATGGTTTGGTTGGGGTTTTAACCGGCTTCAATGTTGTCAATTCGATGAGTATTAAATTTTTTTAACTTTTTTTCGCGTTCTAGTAGGTTCCCGAGCAACGACGAGAAAGCAAAGGTAGACCCCGCATCTCATTCAACAACAACTCACTGTTTATAAGAGGACGATAGCATGTGTAGACTACTATGAAATCCAGGCACTGAATCGGTTATTTTGCAAACCTGACACTGTCTTCCCATATTGTTTTTTTATAATTAACCCACAAAACTTTCAAACACTAAACTCTCACCACTTTATATTTAATGAAGCTGGAAATAATTAATTTATTGTTCTTTATGTCCAAATTGTCATTTTTCATTGCCGTATCTTGGCTTGCTACCGCTAGGAGGCAAATGATGCCAAGTTTTGCACGATCGATCCGAAAAATAAATTTATTATGACTGTTCGTTGACTGTATGTTAAAGACAATGATAAAATGTAATCGTGATGCTGATTCGCTGTGTTTTAAAATATATATTTACTTCGCGAACTCACGAAAAATAGATGACTATTTAGTATACTTAAATCGTTTTGACAAGACAACTATTTTATAATTAATTTCTACAGTAGTTCAGCTCAAAAGCTAGGTTAAGTTATGTCAAACTGACAATCACGTTTTAAATTCGATTCTGTTGCGATTTTTATTTTAATCTCGATACGGATACAATTACAAAATATGCCAACTCGACCTTGAACAATCGAACTTAATACCTGTGTTGGTGTAATTTTTAATTCGCTATGTGGATTCAGGTCGATTTATGTAAATAGGTACTTCATGAAAATATGGTAAATTATTAGGAATACGAGAATACCACCTCTGGTGGCAGTCACAGAAGCTCTTAGCTGTCATTCTATGAGAAATTTTCTCGAAATGTTTATCATTATTAGTATTTTGACGAGTTTGAGGTTAGAGTATGTTTTAAGCAATCCAACGATGTGTTTAATTAGGTATATTCTTTTTTTCACCAGCGAGTCCTCCGGTATTAATGGTTGAGCCGAATCGCGTTCTTAAATTGACTATTATATTACCGATTGGACATAAATCATGTTTTTTTATTCATGTTGGATTTTTGATGATTTCTATCCAACCAGTTGATGACGTCATGCCACTAGCTGTCAATCATAAGTTCCTCAGTTCCACCACTGGTTAAATTCACCGGCGAAAAAAGAATATACCTATTTGAGCCCAAATAAAATCCACGATAGAAGAATCTTTTAATCATTTGGCAACAGCGTATTATACGCTCGTAAAAATTTCCTACTATTTCCATATGGTCTCATTCATGGAACTCATCAGAAACTAAGTGGTAGCATGAATTTTAGTTTTTGTCGGTTTGTTTTGATAAAGGTGAATACGGGGTCTATTTTTGCTTTCTCGTCGTTGTTCCCGAGGTCGTCTCATTGAAAATAATTAAAAAAAAAAAAATTTAAAAAAAAGGGGGTAAAAGGGGATAAAATATATGCCGATACAATTTTTCTTGTCAAAAATGTTGAATGTGCTTTTTCATTAAATTTTAACTCTATCGTATAGAACACGAAAAAATAAACTTTTCTACAATTTTAATTTTTAAATTCTTCAATTATTTACTGAGAAAAGAATTAAACAAAATACGCTCTTTAATAAAAACACTCGGAAGAAGGTACCGACGTCACAACAAAACCAGCCAATGGGCAACCCAAGACAACCTTCACTCCAGACGCTTCGACCTGCGTAATCTCTCGAAAGTGGTGTTTATTTCCAATCTGTTCTTTTCTATTTAAGTTATCGGAACAAAGATAACAATATAATCGGTCGCACGACTCGCAAATAAAATGATTTGCGCGGTTAATATGATGACGTACATGTACCTTCTCGCCTCATGTTTTTAAACTTCCAGCTTTTCCGTCATGTTATCGATTCCATATAGCTGATTTTATATTATGTTTTCATTTATCTCTGTATGTATCCACCGAAACTACTGTAACGTATTTTTAAAAAATAGTTAAAAATATCCATTACCTTGACATTTTTTTAATAGAAAATCTATGAGCATGTAATTTTAGGTTATCCAAACATTTCGAAAATGGCAAAAATGTATTTTGAGATTAGTAAGTAGTTGATTAATGCGGTTTATGCAGTTTATAATTAGGGTGAGTGTTGTGGATTTTTGGAGGTTTAATTGTAAATAACACAAATTAAATTTTTTGTTTGTAAAATTATGCTGATCAATGGCAAACTAACAAGGAGGCCGACGAAACTGGCCCTTACGATTTTAATGAAGTTTGGTGTATAAATGAAACATCAAAAAAATAAGAAATACTCGTTGTTTTATCTGCTTATGGTAAAGATTACAGAATTTATTACATTTTGCGTCCGCAAGTCAATCCAACGACTAATTTTTGAGTTATGGCCTTTTAAAGTTGGCAACTTGTTACTTTGAGCTTTTCTGCATTACTTGGAGTTGTCTATCAACTTTTTTATTTTTCTTTCTTTTCTTTATTGGTGGAAAAGGAGCCCTTAAGTTTTCTATCACTTTCATAGAAATAAAATATGTACAGGATGTGGAATAATTTGTAGACGGATTAAATAACTGATAATATTTAAGAGTTTTGAGAATAC